>JBBGZY010001170.1:1309231-2618462 GCA_037952925.1 Lithobates clamitans
CCTCCTTAAATGCCATTGGAAGGAATTGTGTCCCATCATTGGAAGAAATTGTGTCCCATCAATGGTCTCATTGGGCCCCATCACTTGTGTCATTGGGAGGAATTGTGTCCCATTGTTGGTGTCATTGGGATGAATTGTGCCTTTTCATTGGTGTCAGTGGGGGGGATTTGTGCCCCTTCATTGTTGTCGGGGGGGGGGATTACAGTTGTGCTCATAAGTTTACATACCCTGGCAGAATTTATGATTTATTGGCCATTTTTCAGAGAATATAAATGATAACACTCCAAAGACATGCTGGTAGGTTAATTGGCTTCTGTCCAAAAAATTGGCTCTAGTATATAAATGTGAGCTGGGGACCTTGGATTGTGGGCTCCTTGAGGGTAGTGACCGATGTAAGTGTGTGATGTATGTGTGGAACGCTGCGTAAATTGACGGCGCTATATATATATACCTTTTAATAAAAATAATAATAGATGAACATCTTAATGAGACACAATATATAGGGATAGTGACAATTGTAGACACGCACCCACACTCAGGTTGAACTGGATGGACTGGTGTCTTTATTCAACCTTACTAACTATGTAAAACAAAAACTTTTCTTTCACTCATGGTTAGTGTTTGGCTGAAGCCATTTTATTATCAATCAACTGTGTTTACTCTTTTTAAATCATAATGGCAATAGAAACTACCCAACTGACCCTGATCAAAAGTTTACATACCCCAGTTCTTAATACCGTGTATTGCCCCCTTTAACATCAATGACCGCTTGAAATCTTTTGTGGTATACATCCCCAAAACATCAACAATCCACCTCCGTACCTTTCATTATAGGCATTGTTGACTCCTCTCCAAATTTAGCGTTTATGGTAGTGGCCAAAAATCTAAACTTTGGTCTCATCATTCCAAATGACTTTGTGCCAGAAGGTTTGAGGCTTGTCTCTGTGCTGTTTGGCGTAGTGTAAGTAAGGATGAGCTTCGGCGTGTTTGCATGCTGCACGTGCCGAGCCCGCCATGAAGTCGGCAATGCGCTGTGCTAATCACAGGCAGTGAGACATTTCCCGATCTCTGCAGCCACACATCGGGAAATGTCTCACTGCTTGTGATTAGCGCTGTGCAGTTCCTGGTGGGCTCGGCACGTGCAGCATGCGAACACGCCGGAGCTCATCCTTAATTGTAAGCAGGATACTTTGTGGCATTTGTGTAGTAATGGCTGTCTTCTGGCGACTCAACCATGCAGTCCATCTTTCTTTAAGTGCCTCCTTATTGTGCATCTTGAAACAGCCACACCACATGTTTTCAGAGAGTCCTGTATTTCACCTAAAGTTATTTGTGGGTTTTTCTTTGCATCCCGAACAATTTTCCTGGCAGTTGTCGCTGAAATCTTAGTTGGTCTACCTGACCGTGGTTTGGTTTCAACAGAACCCCTCATCCAGAGTTTAAACATTGATGATTGCCATTCTCAGTTCCTTGGATATCTTTTTATATCCCTTTCCTGTTTTATACAGTTCAACTACCTTTTCCCGCAGATACTTTGACAATTCTTTTTTGCTTTCCCCATGACTCAGAATCCAGAAACGTCAGTGCAGCTCTGGATGAAAGATGCAAGGGTCTGTCAGGAGTCCAGAAATGCACTGGCCTTTTATACACACACACACACTAATTACAAACAAACAAATCACAGGTGAGGATGGTTATCTTTATTAGCCAGTCAAACCCTTTGTCTCAATTTGTGTGCATGTTATCAGGCCAAAATCACCAGGGTATGTAAACTTTTGATCAGGGTCATTTGAGTAGTTTCTGTTGCCATTATGATTTAAAAAGAGTAAACACAGTTTATTAATAATAAATGGCTTCAGCCAAACACTAACCATGAGTAAAAGAAATGTTTTTGTTTTATCATTCATATTCTCTGAAAAATGGCCATAAATCATAAATTCTGCCAGGGTATGTAAACTTATGAGCACAACTGTATGCCCCATTATTTGTATCAGGTATGAAATAGTATGAAATAGTACCTCAAGCGCCAGATAAATGCAAAGGGCTGCATCTGGCCCTTGGCCGCAGTTTGGAGACGCTGACTTAGACATACAGCCATCCATTGCACAAAATGTAGCTAATTCTGATAGGTAGGAACAATGTATCCAAGCCCCAAGCATGTTGTTTTGGTGCAGTGTTTTCTTCAGCTGTAACATTGTAGTAAAAGAGGGTCGGCTCAGCTACAAGGCATAGTTCCAAATTCAAAAATAACTTACAGCCGCTGAGTTGGTGCATGCAAGTCAATCACATACTCTGTAGTCTCTGAGGACTGTAGAGAGTTGTGTACTGAGATGTAGCATGTTTGTTGCGTTGAGATATAAATCATTTTTTAATATGAACTTAAAAGGAAAAAGAGCAATAACGGATGATCAGTGCAAACTCTAAGAAATGGAAAAGAAAGATTTCATGGCAGAGTAGGGTAAATCTGAAAATGAAGGATCAATTCTTCAAAGCAGGGACTGTCCCTTGATACCAGTTACATTTGGCAACCATAGCTGATAACGGAAGATGTCATGGGCCACTGGTTCAGCACTTGTCTGATTTAAATGGTTTAATAAAATAAATGCTTATACTTACAATTGTGACAAGGAGGATAGGTGTTGCAAGGAGCCTATTGTCAGAAACAATTCATACATATGGGTATTATCTTTAGCCAGTGGCGTTGCTAGGGGGTGGCTTTTGGGGCTATAGCCCCGAGTCTCTGCAGGGGTCCCCAAGGGGGGGGGGGGGGGCTCTCTGGGGACCCTGAATTAAGGGGGAGGCTCTCTGGGCACCCTAATTAGGGGGAGGCTCTCTGGGGATATATATATATATATATATATATATATATATATATATATACACACACACACATATATTATATACATGTGTATGCCCACCCAAGCATATGACTTTCTTTACTACACTGCTATGGGCTCTAACCCCAGATCTTTTGTAGACCTAGCAACACCCCTGTCTTTAGCCCTATGCCACGAATGTGATGGTCTTATACTATGTGCTTCTGGGATCCATAAGAGCTATATGGCCTGCTATGGGTATAGTTTTACCCTGGGGCTGGATTACTAAGAAAATCAGGTACATTCTGTATACCTAGGATTCTGCTAACTACGTTCTTTGGGGTTAATTTTAGATTAGCATCTGCTAGTCAGTAATGCACTCATGAAATACTTGGGAGGGGTGAGGAATGAGGAAATGTAGCAGTTCACACTAATCAATAGCTATTAGTAGATAGGAAACACAGAGGCAGAAAGAGAGAGGAGACCCCGGAGTGTGAAAAGAGGTCAATCCTGTGGGAGTTATGAGGAAATGTGTATAAGGGCCACAGATGATGCTAGCCAAGCTTCCAGCAGGCTGAATAGAGTGTGCTAATAACAAGTTTATTATAGACAAAACAGCAGGAAAAAGCAAAATGTGTTTTTTTATACAATTAAATAAGCCTTTCTCAATCATTATTAACAAGAACAAATAACCTTTCTGATCTCAGGAAAGCCCTGTTAAATAATTATTATATCTCTACTTTGTGGTACATTACTGCGAACAGTGGGTGTAGATACAAGAATAAATAAAATAATAAAGAAAGTAATTGGCGTATTCAAGACCTGCTAATGAAATTAAATAATGGCAAGAAAATAAAAATGAACTTTAGAAATTGTAGGGTCTCCCCACATTGGGGAGTCAATTAATGCCTACTAACATTGATGGTTAGTGTAGTGCCCCCTTATATTGGTGATATGTGTGGAAGAGCCCCTTAGGAAAGGGCCCCATTACTCTACTGTTCAGCAGGAAGATCGCTCCTTACATTGGTGGCCAGAGAGAAGATTGCCCTTACAGTGATGGGTCAGTGAGAAGAATTGCCTCCCTTACAGATAGCTAAAAAGATCATTGGTCTCACTTGTTAATTACTGGTCTCAGTCTACTCAATACAGATGTTGCTCATTGTTTAGTTAAGCCATAAAAATCTCTAGAGGAACCCTGGTTGAGAAAGGCTGGGTTAGATAAACCTCAGTTTTGGCCCACGGAGGCAGATGTACTTCTGTCTAATCTGATATGCTTTAGGATTTATTTTTTTCAAGTATGGTCATGAGTCCAATGAAAATTAGTAAAGCTGACCTTAGATGAATAGAATTTTGAACGAAGATTCTTAGGAAAAGTTTTAGGAAAATTTGTACAATTCGTTCAAAAATTTTCCATCCTGCTCCTTCAAATTTTCTCATCACTGAGGTCGATTTGACCATCTAATGATTCGAAAAACGAACAAACTTTCTTAGAACATTTTTTCAAAAGAGTTTCTATTTGAAATGAAACCCATCTATGGCCAGCTTAAGCCCACATTTGTATTAATTAAAGTAGAAAGTAAGTCCAAAATAACTAGGGTTTGAAACAATGCCTCTCCCCTGCCTGTATACATGCAGTGCAGTGTTTGTGAAAAATCATAATGTAAATCCTTTTTTTTTTTTTAACTCTCTTCTTCAGACTCCCCCTCCCAGCACCCGGACAACAATGGGGGAGCAATGGAAGCTGGCAGATAACATTGCAAGCACTATGCGGTTCAGCCCCACCATTGAGCCACTCATTTTATACTTAAGGCATGCGCAGTAGGGAACTAGCTGTGAAGCCACCAGGCTTCACTGCTGGTTTCCCTTACAAGCAATGGCGGCGGCAGCATTCAAGAGCCGATTAAAAAATCGGCTGGGGAGCTGACATTGTGGGATCCCTCGACAGGTAACTGTCTTAATATTAAAAGTCAGCAGCTACAGCTACTGCCCTGACCCTCTGTCTGGACAGTGCTGATTGGCCCTGTGCTGATCACATGCACCCCCCCCCAATAAAAAAGAAATACTCTCTAGCAATACACACCAAACAGAGTATGTGCAGAGTGCCTCCAAGGCTCTGTACTACTAGCAGATGGATTGGGGACTGTGGAAGAGGGGGGGGGGGATCAGAGAAGACAGGACCAAACAGCCTTTTTACACAATGCAGAGGATTAACCCCATAGGTGAGTATAACAAATCATGCTTTACTGCTTATACAGACTGATTTTACTGTTGTGGGTTCTGTAACACTTTAAGGCCTCATGCACACTGAGCTTAAAAAAAACGTTGCTGTTACAGGTGTTTGGTGTTTTTTTTTTTTTTCAGCCTGTAAAATCACCTCTATGTAAGCCTATGTGTCCGTGCACACATAGGCGTTCATATGCTTAAGAAAAACCCACCAAAGGTGCGTTCTAGAAAGGAGCTGAAGAGCAAAAAAAATGCTAGATGCGCCTAAACGTGTCTAAACTCACCTAAACGCTATATGTGTCTAGTATTTGAGTATTAATGCATTGCAGAGGCCAGAATAAATTCATATTCTGGCCAATGGAGTGCATTAATACTCAAATGCTAGACACGCCTAAAAGCCTATGCAATACGCTCTTTCTGCATTTTTTAGGCAGCATTTTTACTACCAAGAATTCTGTCATTCAGAGGAGCTGAACAGACGCCCTGTATACATGAGGCCTTCAGGGATTAAGAAGAAAGCAGAAACCTTTCTTCTGTGCTGATTGCTGGCTTGCTATATATAAAATCAGTTCCAAGGCTGCAAGGCCTAAACACTTTGGGCATTGGAAAACCATTGCAGTCAGAGGGATTTCCAGGCCAGACCTGTGTCTTGCAAAAATGTCAAAAAGTTCCGAACACCCAGTAGCATGTAATTACAGAGCCCCTAGGCAAAAGAGTACAATAAGCATAAAGTGGAAGGGGTTCTTCTGTCAGAAATGACAAATCCTCCAATCTCATCAATCTAGTATGAAGAGTATGCTCTCATATCAATGCATAGTTTTTACTTCTGTCATCAAGGAAGTTGTCAGAGAATGCCGTAGAGAGCAGACAGTTTCTGTTTCACTGATACAGCTCTGCAATGCAGCTTTAATTAAGCGTGAACACACAGAGGGATTTCAGGCAAGGCTTTGGGAGTGGCAGTACAAGAAGAACCTTTCTCTACTCCTCTGAACCACTTCCTGCCTTGTCCCTGTCGCCAGAGGTGTCTGCCACCAGCACTGGCGACAGCATCGTCTGACACTCAGGCCTCAGTGTACTGGCAGTGCCAGCAGCAGAGCGAGCAGAACAGCTGAGGTTGTGACAGACAAGTAAAAAGAGGGCAGGCCCAGACCTCTGTATATGGGAACTAAGTTGTGTCTGCGTCAAACACAATGCTTCTCTATTTCGGAAATATCCACATTAAAGGACACATTCTTTTACTCTATAGCTGCTTTTCATAAGCAATATTCATGATAAACAGACAAGGGGGTAGCATTAAAATTGCATGTTTTCAGCTGAAAAAATATACCCCTACCTCTTTTAAATTGTAATCTGATAACCTTATTTATAAAAAAAATCAAATAAAAAAAAAATAACCTTTTATAGCAGAATTTACCCATTCTTGTAATGGAAAGCAGCATATTGGCTTTAGTGCATGTTCACACCAGCCCATGTGCTAAAATGCATGCAGGCTAGTGTACGTTGTGTAAGGGGCAAAAAGGACGCATTCCACTGTTTACTTTTCTGGGGGGGTTTTAGTCTAACTTTATTAAAAATGTTACAAAAAGACACTTCACTCAAGTTTATGCACTGCAGTATGTTGCAACCTAATGTTCTGTGAGTTGCACTGCATAAAAACACAGAAATGCTGCATTTTAATGCACCAAACCTCAGTACAACTTGAGACTCCTCTCATTACTCCTATTCCCTTCTAAACTTTTAGAACGATTAGTCTACAACCGTTTTAACTCCTACCTCACTGGAAACAACCTACTTGACACTTTAAGGTCTGGCTTTCACTCTCAGCACTCCACAGAAACCGCCCTAATAAAACTCACTAAAGAATTACTAACTCCTAAAACCAATGGCCACTACTTCATACTCTTACTACTAGACCTCTCTGCGGCCTCTAATACTGTTGACCACCCGCTCCTTCTCAATAAACTCCACTCCCTTGGCCTCCAAGACTCGGCTCTATCCTGGTTTTCCTCTTACCTATCACAGCGTTACCTACAACTCTGGCTCCTCCTCTCCAATTCCTCTTTCTGTAGGGGCCCCCAAGGCTCTGTTTTTGGACCGCTTCTCGTCTCTATCTTCACCTCCTCCCTTGGTCACTTGATAACCTTCCCTTGGCTTCCAATACCATCTCTATGCCAATGACACCCAAATCTATTTCTCTACTTCTAACCTCACTCCCTCAGTCTCCTCTCGCATTACTAACTTACTAGCTGACATATCAGAATGGATGTTGCACCACTTCCTTAAAATAAATCTCTCTAAAACTGAGCTAATGATAATCCCCCCCTGCCCGTGCCTCCCTTCTTGACTTTTCTATCCAGATCAATAATGCAACAATCAGTCCCTCCCCTCACGCCAGGGAACTAGGTGTAATCCTAGACTCTGACCTCTCCTTTCAGCCCAACTCCAATAGTTGTCAAAAGCTTGTAGACTTCACCTCTAACAGCTTTAAAATGTGCCCCTTTTTAACTAATGAAACTGCTAAGCTGCTCATTCACTCCCTTGTTGTCTGTTGCCTTGACTATTGCAACTCCCTTCTCATAGGCATACCTCTCCATAGGCTATCCCCTCTTCAATCTATCATGAATGATTTTGCCAGACTCCTCTACCTTACCAACTGCTCAGTGTCTGCCACCCCTCTCCGCCAATCCCTACACTGGCTTCCAGTTGCCCAGTGAGACTAATTCAAAATACTAACAGCATAAAAAGCCATTCACAACTCTGCTCCCCAGCTACATCACCAATCTTGTCTACAAATATCAGCCAAACCATCCTCTCCACCCCTCTCAAGACCTCTTGTTCTCAAGCTCCCTTGTCTCTTCCTCCTATGCTCGTCTCCAGAACCTCTCCCATCCTCTGCAACTCTCTACCTCAATCTGACCGGCTATCTCCTGCTCTGGCCTCCAACTAATCTTTTATCACTTCCATCAGCTCATCCCTATGGTTATAACCTTTTGTAGCACTTGCCCCACCCTATTAGATTGTAAGCTCTAATGAGCAGGGCCCTCCTAACCCTCTTGTATTTTATTGTATTGTAATAGTACTGTCTCCCTTTTATTTTGTAAAGCGCTGTGTAAACTGTTGGCGCTATATAAATCCTGTATTATAATAATACATAGTTATAGTGTGAACAGATATCATAGAAAACACTCCTTTTCTAGGTGCCCTTAGGTTGAACTTTTGTTGACGTATGCAGATTAACGCAGCTCAATGGATATGCTGTGAACAAGCCTTAAAGGTTTTTCAATACCTTCCCATTCCACTACACGATGCAGAATGACAGGCATACTGTATATATGCATAGGTAAGCTCCAAATGAGTTATGGGACAACGCTTTATTTCTGTTTTAGGTATAAACAACTGCACACACAACCCCACCACAGCATGGCTGATTTTCTGCTTGCGGTACATAGCTATTGGAATTTTTACTAATCTCTGTGATCAGATGTGTGGAAAATATAACTGGTCTAGCTCCACTCTAGATTGTTTATAGGAAATCCACACCATTTGGTTGACCAAGTAGCGTCAGCTACCCTGGTATTAATTTCAAACGAACTGTGATTGGAAGCCATAAGGCTTTAAGCTATAAGGGTTTGTTCACACTAGCCCGTGTGATAAAATCCAGAATTTTACCATGTGGGCAGCTGTAAGTGTGACTTCTGGCAAGGAGTTTACCGTTTTTTTACTTTTTTTTAAAAAACTTTTTTTGAATTGTCACATAATGACACTCCATGTACACCATCTTACCAAAAGTATTGGGACGCCTGCCTTTACACGCACATGAACTTTAATGGCTTCCCAGCCTTAGTCCGTAGGGTTCTATATTGAGGTGGCCCACCCTTTGCAGCTATAACAGCTTCAACTCTTCTGGGAAGGCTGTCCACAAGGTTTAGAAGTGTGTCTATGGGAATGTTTGACCATTCTTCCAGAAGTGCATTTGTGAGTCACTGATGTGGATAAGAAGGCCTGGGTCGCAATCTCTGCTCTAATTCATCCCAAAGGTGTAATATCAGGTTGAGGCCAGGACTCTGTGCAGGCCAGTCAAGTTCTTCCACCCCAAACTCGCTCATCTATGTCTTTATAGACCTTGCTTTGTGCACGGGTCCAAATCATTTGGTGGAGGGGGGATTATGATATTGGGTTGTTTTTCAGGGGTTGGGCTTAGTTCCAGTGAAGGAAACTCTTAAGGCGTCAGCATACCAAGACATTTTGGACAATTTCCTGCTCCCAACTTTGTGGGAACAGTTTGGGGATGGCCCCTTCCTGTTACAACATGACTGCACATCAGTGCACAAACAAGGTCCATAAAGACATGGTGAGCGAGTTTGTGTGGGGAACTTGACTGGCCTGCACAGAGTCCTGACCTCAACCCAATAGAACACCTTTGGGATGAATAAGAGAGGAGACTGCGAGCCAGGCCTTCTCATACACATCAGTGCCACTTCCAGGTATTGTGGGCTCGGGCGCTGTGATTGGCCGGAGGCACGATGAAGTCACTCCCACACATGCGCGCGGGAGCCGCCAGCAACAGCACACTAGCTGAAGCAACGACACGAACATGCCATTGCTTCAGTGCGCATGTGCCGATAACGTTGGCACATGCTGATAAAAGGGATATCTCCTAAACTGTGCAGGTTTAGGAGATATCCGGGATAGCTTCAGGTAAGCCTTATTATAAGCCTGTAGTAAAAAATGGTCTGTAAGGGTTTACAACCACTTTAAGTGTTCCCTTCATTGGAACTAAGGGGCCAAGCCCAACCCCTGAGAAACAACCCCACACCATAATCCCCCTCTATCAAATGATTTAGAGAGGTGGCCCAATACTTTTGGCAATATATAGTGGGAATGAGCGAGTTTGGGGTGGAGGAACTTGACTGGCCTGCATAGAGTGTTGACCTCAACCCAATAGAATATCTTTGGAATGAGTTAGAGCGGAGACTACAAGCCAGGCCTGCTCGTCCAACATCAATGCCTGACCCCACGAATGCGCTTCTGAAAGAATGGTCAAATATTCCCATAGACAACCCTGTGGACAACCTTCCCAGCAGAGTTGAAGCTGTTATAGCTGCAAGGGGCTGTATAGCTTCAAACGGACTGAGATGCCATTAAAGTTCATGTGCTTGTAAAGGCAGGTGTCCCAAAACATTTGGTAATATTGTGTGTGTGTGTGTATATATATATACACACACACATACGTACATACATACATACACCGTAAAGCCGGGTTCACACTGTAACCCGCTGCAGATCGCACAGGAGCGCTGTGAGTCTCTGTTCCCCATTTCAGGGACGAATCAGGGCTGATTCTATGCCTGAATTTGGCCCAGAAATGAAGCCAAAGACGCACAGCATTTCTGTGCAGTGCGCTTCATAGTCGCAATGGAGATATGTGAACCGGCTCCATAGGGAGCCAGTCACATTCTCCTGCTATGCGAATTGTATGCGGGGAAACTCGCATCTAATTCGCATAGGTGTGAGCCCAGCCTAAAATCTTGAATTGAGAGTAACTTTGAGAGCGTTTTGCAAGACAAGCAGATTTTTTTTTAAATAAACTTTGACTTGATATACAAGCGATGTCTTGATATACAAGTTGCGTCACGCCACAATTGAGTATAAAAGAGAAGAGAGACATGTCTATGTGTAGCAATATGGTTACATTTAATGAAGGTACAACATTTAGCAACTTGCATGGTTGATGATTAAAAGAGGCACATCTAAGTTTGCAGACATCCGGGGTAAAGCTGTCCTCCACACCACCATCTATGTCACCCCTTCCATGCTGCACTCCACGAGCGCTTCAAGCCTCGCTTTCAGATCGCTCTGCTGCAAGGTAGTCTTCCTGGTCACGATTGCAGACTGATAGCGGTGAGAGTTGGCGGTGCGGAGGACGGTCTATGTGGACAGCTTTACCCTGGATACCTGCATACTCAGATGTGCCTCTTTTATTCATCAACCATGTGAGTTGCTAAATGTTGTACCTTCATTAAGTGTAACCATATTGCTACACCTCTTCTCTTTTATACTCTGTAGCAGTGGCGGCTGGTGCTCAAAATTTTTTGGAGGGGCGCAAACAAACTGAAAAAAAACATCAATTGCAGCCTCACTGTGCCCATCAAACGCAGCCACTGTGCCATCAACGCAGCCACTGTGCCATCAAACGCAGCCACTGTGCCATCAAACGCAGCCACTGTGTCTTCAAAGGCCGCCACTGTGCCCATCAATTGACGCCACTGTGCCCATCAATTGACGCCACTGTGCCCATCAAACGCCGCCACTGTGCCCATCAATGCCGCCACTGTGCCCATCAAAACGCAGCCACTGTGCCCATCAAATGCTCCCACTGTGCCCATCGAATGCCGCCACTGTGCCCCCCGCAAGCCATCTGCCCGGCACTTACCCTGTCTTGGTGGGGCAGCAGGTGACAGCGGCGAGCGGTTTACTTCATGTCCTCGATGTCTTCTCCCACCCTCTCCTCCCGTCCTCTCCTATGATTGGACGCCTGATAGGCATCCAATCACAGCGCCTATCATTTCAGCCAATCAGGTGACGGGTAACAGACCCAAGCACCTGATTCATTCGCTTTCCTAACACAGCTGAGTGAACTTTGGCTCTAATTGGGTGCTTCAAAAAAATACCCCGCTGCTGTAATTCAGGCGCCCAAAAAGGGGCCGGGTGCCTGAATAGGGGGTGGCAGCGGCGACTATTAATAAATTCATGCAATGCGTCAATCTATCTATTGGTTAGAGGGGTGACTGGAGAGAGGGGGTCGCACCCATGCGCCCTTATGGATGTACCGCCACTGCTCTGTAGCTCCTGATGGATTTTTGCTTCTAATCCCCTTGTGGAGGCTGCCATTTGTGGATGGACATTTTATGGTTACGAAACCTTGCTATAACCTCACATTGCTATAATCTTTTTATATGGACTATAAAATGAATGACTTATGAATAAATGGTTGTGGAACGAATCGTCTGAGTTTCCATTATGTCTTATGGGGAAATTCGCTTTGATATAAGAGTGCTTTGGATTACAAGAATGTTTCCGGAACTAATTATGCTCGCAGTCCAAGGTTTTACTGTATATGTATGCCATATGCAGGTATTGGGAAAAACAACAAGACAATTTAACGTCAGTATTTACTGATCATTACACAGCAACATATTTGTTGGAAAAAACATGCGTAATAAGATCAGTAAAATGTGAATGTAGCCTATGACCTCTGGGCTATAAGACCCCATTCACACTTTAGCGTGAGCATAGCCAGGGGATTTAAAGGCTTTTTTGGTGCATTTGTATGTGTGACTTGCAGTATAGGAGCAGAATCATGTGTTTTTGGCCCCATAAACTAAGAGCCTGAAAAACATACATAAACGTGTTGTTTTTTTCCAGGTGCTCCCAATTAAGTCTATGGAGTAATTCTGTCCCAAAAAATCTCATGCAGTTTTTCAAGCTTCAGGTGACAATGGACACAATGCTCGGGTGTGAATAGGCCCATTGAGCATAATGGGATTCTCCATCTTAGGAATCGCGCAACAAAACACTCAGGTGTAAATGGGGGCTTGATGGTCATATTTTCAGCTCACTCTTGTGAGCTAGTAGATACTTATTAGAGGTAATGGTCCACTTGACAAACATTTTGGAAATATACACTCCACAATAAAATATATTACCAAATAGCTTATAGTGACTTTTAAAATCAAACTAAAGTGCCTCACCGGTGTCGGCATCTATCCCCCAGGTGCTGGTCTTCGGCCATCTTTTTTGGCTGATGGAGGAAGACAACTCTCCTGTGCATGTGGCACTGTGCCTGAAATGTAAACGGAGCTGTGTATGCACAGCTACTTGTACATTTTGCAGAGGATTGCGAACAGGCAGGTATGTGTATTTTATTGCATGTTTCTTCTGCAATAAAGAACCTGCCGGTTTTCAGCCTTTAGTTCTGCTTTGAGCAAAAACAGGCAAGTAGGGATAAGTGCTAGAAACAAATCCATATACTCCATGACCTTCATTTTGAAGGCTGCACAATCCCTGGAGTGATACTTATAAAAGCAGTTCATACTAATGCTCTATAATGTGGCAGTTTAAACAAGAGGTCATTACACACTACACATTGGAAGTGGTGGGTCTCATGGTAGTAAGTGATCTTGTTTAGAACATGAGATCAAACCATGTATCTAGTAACTCGAGTTCTCAGGAGATCAGGCTGCTGCCTTGTTAATCCACAAAGGCCTGTGTTGAAAGTGACCTAGAAGTGATGAGCACAGCTGTGTTAATCTGGAAAGAGAGTTTGAGGGCTTTCTGCAGAACCGTAGAATTTTATTTTTATGTTCTATGTTTTTTTGTGTTCTATTCATCCATATAGTTGTACCATTGCAGAAAGAGCTGGCCATCTGAAGTCTTAACCACTGGAGTTGGTTTACTAAGACTGGGGAGTGAAAAATCTGGTGCAGCTTTGCATAGAAACCAATCAGCTTCCAGGTTTTATTGTCAAAGCTTAATTTAACAAGCTGGTCATGAGAATGGAGGAGATGCTGGCGCTTGACAATAACACTTTTGACAAATGTAAGGTTTTGTGGTCCATTTGGCTCCTCCGATACCCTGGCAGACATGCTCCCTACCCCCTTGACATCATCCCCACATTAGCTCTGATCCATAACGTATAACGATGGTTCCCATAAGATCCGTTACTATTCCTTACATCACATACTCTCCCAGCAGACTCTTTCTCTCTTTTTTTTTGTTTTCCCCTCTTACCTATCGCTACTCCCCTTTTCTCTTTTTATTACTGTTTGGTGCTATTTTTTTTTTTTTTTATAGTTTATTTTTTCTTCCCCTCCCCCTTTTTTATGTGATCTGCAGAACACATTTCAGTCCCCGATTTACTATGTCACTTGTCGTAATCCCCTGTATTATTACTGTTTACTGGCGCGAGTATAGCTGTAGCTGTAGGCCCTTCTCTTCCATTTGATGTCTTGTTTCTGTATTTGATATGCTGTTTTTAATAAAAACATCTTCAACCCTAATTTAACAAGCTGAATTTAGAAACTGATTGGCTACCATGCACCAGATTTTACACTCTCCAGTTTTAGTAACCCCCCCCCCCCCCCCCAGTGCTAAATCCTGTTGACTGCAAACTGTGCCATTTATACCGAGTATACTACGTGACCTCTAATGACCAAACTTCCATTGTTGGCTTTTAATGCTCATGTGCCAACTCTGGAGGTTATTGCAATGGTATGGAGTAAGCACAGTCGTTTCTAGGATAAGATCTTATACTGGCTTACTTAATAAAGCAGTATAAATGGCAGCTAATCAGAAAACATCCATTGATTAATTTGACAGGTGTGTTGATACTACGGCTGTTTTCACTCTGTCTTTTATTTTGGCAACTATCAAATATTAAATCAACAAAAAGAAAAACATCTCTAAAGTGTAACTAAACCCATCGATTTACCAGTTCCAAAAAGCAGTGCCGGGAATGATAACTGTCAAATTGGTTGTGCTCTCAACCCAAACTGTCAAGTCATCAAAAGGCTGGTATTATAACTGATCACATATTCAGCACCATGGCAGTTGCATTTTAAACAGAAGCTAAGATGGCAGCTTCCTTGGCTAAAAAGGATAGGAGGGTTTAGTTCCACTTTAACTACTAAAACGGCAGTAAACCAAAATCTGATTGGTTGCTGTGGATTACTGAGCTTTAGCTGTCCTTACTACTGTTTGCTTTGTTATAGTGAATACAGCTATCAATTTGTGTGTCTATCACATTCAAAGACGAAATAGAGCAATTAGATAAAAAGCCGTAATTTTACAATAAATTATTAAAAAGCATGAAATAAAAGCCAAATCTCATTTAAACGAATGCGTATCTAAAGTTCACCATGCATATAATACACAGTACTCACTTATCATGTAAAGCACAAACAAACAGACTCACCTAATGTACCATACCTCCAGAGAAAGACAAACATGAGCAGTCTGGTCTTGTTCTACCCTATGCTCAGTCTATATGCTTTTATTGAGGTATGTTATGTGGGAGGCAACTAATGACTTTATACAGATGTGTGCTGAACAGTAGGCAAATACCTACATCAGCAATGTTCAATGGGGACCGTAAAATTGTTTCAAGGGTAACTGTGACTTTTATGTTCCCTTTAAATGTAAAAATGTGTTTTTACTAAACGCTTGTTTATTCACGTTAGGAGTAGCATAGAAAGGTGAAGGAGTGATATTATAGCATGGTCAAAGGAGCATTTATGTGTAATGTGCTGGGGGTCTGCCCAGTTCAGAGGTAATGCTAATACTGTAGTATTCCAAAAATAATGACATCCTTCAAATGGAGAATCTGACAGCCACCCTCCATAGCACCAAGGAAAATTTACTGAGAAATGGAGAGGTTGGAGATACTACACTCAGTACACTGGCACTAATCACTATCTTCAGGTGATGTCTCGTGCTCAGATTGATGTGGCTTTGTGACCTTTCGTTCATTCAAGAAAGGAAGGGGCTGGAAAATATGACATATTTACTGGACCCTTCCCCCAGTGTCCATCCTTAAAGAGGAAGTGAACCCAGATGGGTTTTACTTCCTCTTTGTTTCCCTGCAAAGGTAAGGCATAATGGACTACTATGCATTGCATAGTAGCCCATTATGTGTCACTTACCTTACACAGGAGCCTGCAATGTCACCGCTGTGATTGGCTGGAGTCGCGATGACATCACTCCCGCGCATGCGCGCAGGAGCCGCCTCTAACGGCGCGATCGCCGTTAGAAACGGCATGCTCGGTGCGCCTGCGCATGCGCCGTAGACATCGGTGCCGGTCTTTTGCAAATATCTCCTAAACCGTGTAGGTTTAAGAGATATTTCTTCCACCTACAGGTAAGCCTTAATCTAGGCTTACCTGTAAGTAAAAGTGGTCTGTAGGGGTTTACAACCACTTTAAGGATCCTATTGTGTGCTTGCAGCTTCCGGCAGGAAGGAGAGGAGGGAAGCTGGCAACACTACAGGGGTAGGGGGCACACAAGGGGGCCTGGGCATCAGGGATGCCTGCGGCTGGGGGGGCAATTACTGGAACTGATTCACTGTGTGGCTCTCCCTGCAACAGGGGGCTACGGCAGCAGGGTAAAACATATGTGGGCAGGGAGGGTGATTGGCAGCTGAAAACTGGCTTCTTCTCCTCTTCCTCCTGCCGACTTTCAGCTGCCGATCACCCTCCCTGCCCACATATGATTCACCCTGCTTCCTGGACCCCCTGTTTGCCTGGGCCATGTACGGGAAGACAGGCGATACCCCTATATTCGGCAAAGTGGCACAGGTGCGCAAAACAATGTACCCGTACGTCCCTGCATCATCATCATCGGCGGCTAGCGGGCCACAGGAGCGTGCCCGCGGGTCCTGCAGACTCGATGTCCGCAGGTGGCCCACGATCATGGCCCCCGGGAGAAGCAGGACAGGGAGATGCCTATGTAAATAAGGCATTTCCCAGTTCTGCCGAGCAACATGACAAAAATCTACTGCTCCCAGTGATCGGGAGCAGGGATCTCTGTCATGTTCTAGTGAGCCCATCCCCCCTACAGTTAGAACACACTGAGGGAACACACTTAACCCCTTGATCGCCCCTAGTGTTTAACCCCTTCCCTGCCAGTGACATTTAAACAGTAATCAGTGATTTTTATAGCACTGATCGCTGTATAAATGCCAATGGTCCCAAAATAGTGTCAAAAATGTCCGATCTGTCCGCTGCAATGTCGCAGTCACAATAAAAATTGAAGATTGCTGCCATTACTAATAAAAAATAAATAAAATAATAAAAATGCCATAAATCTATCCCCTATTTTATAGACGCGATAACTTTTGTGCAAACTAATCAATTTACGCTTATTGCGATTTTATATATATATATATCATTTTTTTTTTTTTTTTTGGGGGGGGGATATTTATTATAGTAAAAAATATAGCTTTTTTTTTTCAAAATTATCGCTCTTTTTTTGTTTATAGCGCAAAAAATAAAAACCGCAGGAGGTGATCAAATACTACCAAAAGAAAGCTCTACTTGTGGGAAAAAAAAGGACGTCAATTTTGTTTGGGTACAACGTCGCACAACTGCGCAATTGTCAGTTAAAGCGAAAGCTGTGCCGTATCGCAAAAAAGGGCTTGGTCAAGAAGGGGGTAAATCCTTCCGGGGCTGGCTAAGAAAAGAAAACTAATGCAGCTGTCACAACTAAGGATTTAAAGGCTGAAGAATTTGGCATTTTTGTTTTTGGGTTTAGACATATTTTAAATAAAGGTCATATTGGTTGCTGCTTTTGCTATCGGTGGTTCTATTCCCCTGCTTTATAGTGCTGATGAAAATGAAGAATGACGTTGTTGTGAGGAAAGTTACAGTAAAGGCAAATGGTAAGGGCATGTTTGCTGCCATTGTCTTTCATCATATGACAACCACAAGGATGCCTGCATGCCTTTCAGTGAGCATATTTCAGCTTCCGTAAGTGTACTTGTATTCAATTTGAAAATCATTGGAGCCCTATTCTATGAATAACTTGGCCTGATAAAAAGGTTGAAATGTAGATGCTCTGTAGACTTCTCCTATGTACAATAAGTTATAAGTTCTTCTTACAGTACATCTGTAAGCTGCACCATCTGGTTGGAACATGCAGAATTTTATATAAAAGGCTTTTTGTGTCATTTTGGAGGCAAGTTGCATCAAATATGCAAACGACATAACTAAACAGTTCACAACATGCCACATATGTGTAGATTGTCACAAACGGTGCCAACAGTTGTAGTCTTGTAGCCTTAGCATCACAAATACATATTTCTTTGCTTTTAGGTTAGAAAATAAAGTGCTATTTTTCTTAGTTCCTTAGTCTACAATTCCTTAGTCTACAACTAGATTTATGTTTATATTACCTACACAAAAAGTATGATCTAATGTGATTTCACAGTACTATCACTGTATCCAGACGTATGCCTTTGCAGTAAAACAAGGAGCAAAGTGCCACTGCAGAACTGAATTTCCTACTGTTCCACAACAACCAGTTAGAGTCCATCTTGTACAGCCGTGGCCAAAGGTTTTGAGAATGACACAAATATTAATTTTCACAAAGTCTGCTGCTTCAGTGTTTTTAGATCTTTTTGTCAGATGTTACTATGGTATATTGAAGTATAATTACAAGCATGGCATGCTCTCAGTCAACTTCTGGGCCACATCCTGACTAATGGAAGCCCATTTTTGCATAATCAATGCTTGGAGTTTGGCAGAATTTGTGGAGGTTCTTTTTTTCACCCGCCTCTTAAGTATTTACCCTAATGCCGCGTACACACGAGCGGACTTTACGGCAGACTTTGCCCGGCGGACTTTTCGACGGACTTTACGACGGACTTTCTGAATGAACGGACTTGCCTACACACAATCAACCAAAGTCCGTTGAATTCGTACATGATGACGTACGACCGGACTTAAGTAAGGAAGTTCATAGCCAGTAGCCAATAGCTGCCCTAGCGTGGCTTTTTGTCCGTCGAACTAGCATACAGACGAGCGGACTTTTCGACCGGACTCGAGTCCGTCGGATAGATTTGAAACATGTTTCAAATCTAAGTCCGTCCAACTTTTGAGAAAACAAAGTCCGCTGAAGCCCACACACGATCGAATTGTCCGACGAAATCCCGTCCCTCGGGCAAAGTCTGCCGCAAAGTCCGCTCGTGTGTACGCGGCATAAGTTCTCAATGGGATTAAGGTCTGGGGAGTTTCCTGGCCATGGACCAAAAATTTCAATGTTTTGTTCCCCAAGCCACTTAGTTATCACTTTAGCCTTATGGCAAGGTGCTTCATCATGCTGAAAAAGGCATTGTTCATTACCAACTTTTCTTGGATGATTGGGAGAAGTTGCTCTTAGAGGAAGTTTTTGTACCATTCTTTATTCATGGCTGTGTTCTTAGGCAAAATTGCGAGTGAGCCCACTCCATTGGCTGATAGGCAACCTCACATAAGAATGGTCTCAGGATGCTTTACTGTTGGCATGACACAGGACTGATGGTAGCACTCACCTTTTCTTCTCTGGACAAGGTTTTTTATGGATGCCCCAAACAATCGGAAGGGGGATTCATCAGAGAAAATGACTTTACCCCAGTCCTCAGCAATCCAGTCCCTGTACCTTTTGCAAGATTTCAGTCTGTGCCTGATGTTTTTCCTAGAGCGAAGTGGCACCAGGCCATCCTCCAAAAGTCTTCACCTCACCGTGCATGCAGCTGGCATCACACCTGCCTGCTGCCATTCCTGAGCAAGTTCTGCACTGGTGATGGTCCGATCCCGCAGCTGAATCAACTGTCCTGGCGCTTGCTGGACATTCTTGGCCGCCCTGAAGCCTTCTTCAAAAATGCAGTCAAAATGTTTTTATGGGTTTAAGTTAATTTTCATGACAAAGAGGAACCTTGCAATTAATTGCAATTCATCTGATCACTCTTCATAACATTCTGGGGTATATACAAATTGACATCATAAAAACTGAGGCAGCAGACTTTGTGAAATTTTTATATTTGTGTCTTTCTCAAAACATTTGGCCACGACTGTACTGTCTGACTTTGATAAAAATGTTTTGTGGGTGGTTTATACAGGTTACTGCATTTTGCATTTATGCAGTTTTTACTGAATAAGCCTGTATATCTTACGTGAACACAAATTAAGAAACAATTTTTTTCATAACGTAACTTGCATCATGTGTACGTTTAAATCATTACAGCTTTTGTCCGAAAATACAATACAAATACACTACAACACATTACATAATTACATAGTTGCATAGTAGGTGAGGTCGAAAAAAGACACAAGTCCATCAAGTCCAACCTATGTGTGTGATTATATGTCAGCATTACCTTGTATATCCCTGTATGTTGTGGTTGTTCAGGTGCTTATATGAAAACTTGAAACTATCGATGCTCCCCGCTGAGACCACCGCCTTTGGAAGGGAATTCCACATCCTTGCTGCTCTTACAGTAAAGAACCCTCTACGTAGTTTAAGGTTAAACCCCTTTTTTCTTCTAATTTTAATGAGTGGCCACGAGTCTTGTTAAACTCCCTTCCACGAAAAAGTTTTATCCCTATTGTGGGGTCACCAGAATGGTATTTGTAAATTGAAATCATATCCCCTCTCAAGCGTCTCTTCTCCAGAGAGAATAAGTTCAGTGCTCGCAACCTTTCCTCATAACTAATATCCTCCAGACCCTTTATTAGCTTTGTTGCCCTTTTTTGTACTCGCTCCATTTCCAGTACATCCTTCCTGAAGACTGGTGCCCAGAACTGGACAGCATACTCTAGGTGAGGCCGGACCAGAGTCTTGTAGAGCGGGAGAATTATTGTTTTATCTCTGGAATTAATCCCCTTTTTAATGCATGCCAATATTCTGTTTGCTTTGTGAGCAGCAGCTTGGTATTGCATGCCATTGCTGAGCCTATCATCTACTAGGACCCCCAGGTCCTTTTCCATCCTTGATTCCCCCAGAGGTTCTCCCCCCAGTGTATGAAACGTTATTGCCCTGCTTAGCTTAGTATCGTCTGCAAATACAGAGATTGAACTGTTTACCCCATCCTCCAGGTCGTTTATGAACAAATTAAACAGGATTGTTTACATCACTTCAGAATTTTTTATCTGTCCTATGAGAATTTTTGTACTTTAGTAACCTATTCAGTTTCGATATGGAGAGTAGCATGCAACAAATAAAAAAACGGATGATCATTTGTCCAATAATCTCATTGTGTGTGCTAGGCTTTAGTCTTCCTTTCACTCTAAATGTCTGGCTCCAGGTATGTTTAGGAATTATCCGGGGTCGGCATCTATTTTCAGAACTAATATGCTGGCCCAAAAGTGAGACAATCATGTAAATCCTAGTTCCTGTTCTACGGTCTTTATGTTCTCAGTATTTGTATATAGCACATCTTACAAAGCTCAGCCTCTGCGGCTCCTTCTTTAACCAATCACTAAAAAAATTCATCCTCCCTAAACAGCTCTGTGTCTTTGTTGCTTCCCACCCTGTTGTCTGCTAGAGTAATAATCCATCACACCCTCACACAGGGAGGAGGGGAGTGAGACTGAGAAATAATTTTCCTTCTGGGTGCAAAGAATGATAACATTAGTCTTCTTGTATGGTCCTCCAAGCCAGACCAGAAGATTGGAGCTCAAGGCCTGCTTTTAATTATAAAACATATTATATCTTTTAAATTCTACTATTTCTGATTATTGTGACATGTCAAGAAATTCTTATTGAAAACTTTGAAAGCTGGAGAGAGGTCTTATTAATTTTCGTATTATTAACAGTAAGAATAATTATAATGGCTATTATTAATGCAATAATGGCTTAGCGATTAGCATCCTGGGCTATTGGTTTCAGTTTGCCTTAGGTATCCTGCCTGTTTTAAGTTTATATGTTAATTGGCTTCTGAGCAGATTGGCTTTAGCCCTCAAGTATAGTATTTAACTATTGCTGTGTTTTTGGATTGTTATCATTTTGCCTTACCCTACATATTTTGCATCTTAAATTATAAAATGATGCAGAAGTAGGTACTGATAACTTTATTGGCCCCTGAATGATTCCAACCTCCCCAAGCAATGTGGCAGAAAAACAATTATATACCATTATACTCCCTCCCTGATGCTTTACAGCAGGGAAAAGGTTTGTTTGTGTTTTCACCAAACATATCATCTCATTTGTCCACATGGCATTGTTCCAGTCAGGGCTGCTGATATAGGCAGTACAACCAGTCCTGTTGTAGTGGGCCCAGGCCCCATCAGCTAAACAGGGGGGCTCAGAGCAGCTTTACTGTTCATTTCTGCCTAAATGAATAAATGGATTTTACTAGACCACATCCCCACTCCTACTTGCTTACCAAAGCTTAAACTATATTTTCCTGGGCACCATCTGGTCAACAGAGGGACTTTTTTCATTTTTGGGGTGTAGGTGGATAAGTCCGTGCCGCTGTTCCACTGCATCCAAAGGGGGAGGGTGTGAGTGCGGTTGGAGGGGGGGGGGGGGGGCGTCAGGAAGGCTGTACGGGACCCCATGATTTCTAATAGCTGCCCTGGTTCCAGTAATGCCGTGGAACATTATATCACCACAGACAGTTGTTTGGTGTTGTGTATGCAGTGTGCTGGGAGTTTCATCTTCATCTATTTTGCTTTATTTTTTAGCTCTATGGTCTCCATGTCATTTCCTTCTCTTTTGATGGGGGATTGGACATGCTTACTTTGGTGTGTACATTTTGCATAAATGGGTTTTTTATATACCCATCCACTGGATTTCCTCCTACCAATTTGCAGTATTCCCCACTTTTAATATTTTTATTTATTATGTCCTAAACATATGGTCAGATTTTAGCACCATTCATGCAAAAAATGATAACATTTCTAAAGGTTCACAAATGTTTTTTAGCAGCTGCAAACGCAAACATTTACCATTCCTTATTTATGTAATAATTTTTTTTAAGATTTGTTGGTGATCATTTCTACCTGATAATCTGAAGGCTTATTTCACAAAAAAACTAGCTATAATTCCCATTAGCTGTACTTATTTGTGTTTTGTCCTCAGCTTCCTGTTGCTCTGGCTATCTGTTATGACTGCTGGGTCTGGCATATGAGATGGGGTTTCCCAGTAATCTATAGAATGACGTCACTGTGTCCCTGACAGCCCCACCTAATCTAACACACAACACAAGTTAATGACTGGATGTCTCTCTCCTCTGTACTATGACATTAAACTGGCATTTATCCTAAATTCAGACTTTTTTTTGTGAGCCAGGAGCATTATTCTTTGCCTTTAGTGTTACCGCCACAGACGCATTTCTTTCTGTTGCTCACACAGCAATTGTATTATGTTAAAATGTCAGGCTTTTTACAAAGCCATGTGTCATATGCTAAGAGTCATTTCAGCTCACCAGTAACCCATAGCAACCTTCCAGAATATAGCTTTTACTGATCTGTTCTTAGTAGAATGAAGTCTGTTTGGTAACAGAAACTATTGACCTTTGTTCAGCCTTATTAAGTAAGCACTATGTATCTCTAGTAAATTGCATTCTATTTTATGTATAGAGCAGAGCTTTTAATTATTCCATTGTTCTAATGCAGAAGTATGAAAAAAGTGATTTAAAGAAGTACAGGAAAGAAATGAGCTTTTGTTGCACAACCAGGCCATAGATCCGAACATACTATCACCACAACATAATTGTTAAACCTCCAGGGAGCCAAGTGCATATAGCACTTGATTCTGTTCTGATCTATGGCCTAGTTGTGCAACAAAAGCACATTTTTTTTAGTTGGTGCTGACTGTCAGCTCCCCCCCCAAGGGTGAAGCCCAATTTATGGGCTTTCCTGTGGAGAGTCACCGTCTCACAAAAAAGCATCCTGCACAGCGTCCCAGCCTGCCAAATCCCCAAATTGTAACCTCACCTACATTCTCGTTTGCCTGCACAATCCTGGACTCCTTTGTCTCTCCCCAAGTGCATCCCACTTTGTAACTCACCCAAGACTTCTTCTTAAGCTGACAACGCAGCATGCTGCCCTCTGGTTTCTGTATGATATGTCTCACGCTCATTGATATCTGCAGTTCTTCTACCAGCATTGTGCCAAGAGATCCTTGTTGTCTGCAAATGCCTGATAAAAAGACCAATATATTCCTAACAACCAGTGCGTGCGCAGCAAATAAACGCTTCCTCGGCGCACAGATCTATATACTTATACTATACTTATATACCTATATACTTATAATATACTTAGTTTCCAGTATCAGTTTATCAGGCCACAGTCAGTGCAGACTATAATTACTAGCAGTCATCAGATCACTCAACCTCACCTGCACTGATGATGTCATAATAGTTTTTTACAACTTCACCCTCTTCATCATCAGTTGCCTGGAAGCGCCCAGGTGATTCCAGGCAACTAAGGAGAAATTTATGCAAACTATTATGCCAGTAAGCTCAACCTATGTTTACTAGCCAAAAACCAGATAAACTCACTTGGCGCAACCCTTCCCAAAAATAAGCGATAAAAGAATTGCTGCTAACATCCACAATGTGATCTCACCACACTTAATACAGAAATACAAAAATCATAAATATAGTATAGTACAACTCAATTGTTAATGTTTCTGCACACGGCAGAAACATTTACATTTGAGTTGCACTACACTGTATTTATGATTTTTGTATATTTACTAGCTGCCAGCTTTGCCAATGCTGTCTGATATCTCTGATCCCTCCCCCTGCTGTGCTGAGAGACAGTTCTCGTTCCCAGAGTAGTGCGCTGTCAATCAGGCCTCATTAAATATTAGCCTCCCTGTGAGAAGGGAGGTCGGACAGCGACCGGGGGGGCGGGGGGGGGGGGGCGGTGATGCTGTCAACCATGCTAGCTCAGAAACTATATCACAGATCAGAATAGGACCAAGTCCCTGTGGAAATTCAACTAGGATTTTAAAAATATGGTGATGCTCCTTCAAAAACTAAGTTCACCTTTTACCAGAAAATAGCCTGTGCAATCAAGGGGCCCCAGTGGGTGTTAAAAAAAACACTGTAGCTTTGAAAAATGTTTATTCATTTTAGTGTCATACTCATAGGCCTTTTCGACCCCCCTGGAGTCCTGGCTGAAAAACTCATAGTTAGCAATCCCCACATCCGGCCCAAATAGTCTACAGGTATGACAATAGAATGAAAACAGAAGTAAACCAAACTATCAAACCATCCAATGGCTGGTGTCATAACTGATCACATGTGCATCATCATGGCAGTTGAAGATTAAACAGAGGCCAAGATGGCAGCTTCCTTGGCCGAAAACGATAAGAGGATTTATTTCTACTTTAACAAATATTTTACAAAGCTGCACAGCTTTTTAATACCTACTGGGGCTGCTTGTTTGCATTGACTATTTTCTAGAAAAGGTGAACTTGGTCTTTAAGCTACAGGTTTGATTCCAAAACATAGGCTTCTCAGCAGAACCAGATTTACTGTATAGTTTTTTCTTTATTTTTGCCTTTACTATTTCAACATGATGAGATGTTTCCAAACCTATTAATATAGCCGATTCTGTTTCTAAGCTTCGATAGAGAACATATTTTATGCATTTTGAGTACCTGTAAAAGCCTCCTTTGTGTGAACCACCCTTGTGTAGAGTAGAAACCTCTCCAAAGCGAAATCCCCTCTTTTACAGGTGGCACCAGAACAGGTGTCTTCATTGATAGATTTCTCCACCACTCCTGTTCTGGTGATAACATGTCAAATGTGGGACTTCCCATGACTGTCTGTCCAAGCAACTATGGTCACCATTTCTTATAGAGTAAACTGATGGCAATAATAAACTGACATAGTTCCTAACCCCCTTCCTATTCTACACAAAGCATAAAAAAAAATAATTGACTAGAAATCTGCCATTATTACTATGCCTTAGAGCAGTCATAGAAGAAATACAGGGGCGCGCACCCCCTTGAACCCGTTCCACTGGCCCAACCATGGTGGGGGCGAGATAGCTCATATGATTGCTCCTTGAGGCAATCGAGCCCCGGGGGTCCTTATTCCTTTCACTACTTGCATACCTCTTTGCCAAACCTCAAGCTATGGACAAGGACGGAGTGTTATTTGACAGATGTGCCCTCACCTGTTCGCAGCTTTGGTCCCATTAGGGGTGGACTGGAGGCTAGCTCACATCGATCAAAGGCCAATAGAGGGCCTAAATTCCAGTCCCTTTTGTCATCCACTTTTATTGGTTCTGTATTGATTACCCTGTTTATGTTCATCCTCCTGCATGTGAGCTTACATATGCTTATGTACGACGCGAATGTATCCCATTTTACTGTTTATAAACATTTCTGTCTTTCTTATGTATACCTTAATAAAAACTGAATTGAACAAGAAGAAATAGAGGGGCTGCCTACTGATATACTTATAGGATTACTAGTTGCCTGGACGTTATGCTGACATCTGTACTTTGAGTCACTGACCTTGAAGCACCTGTAAAACCTTCTTATCTGCATTCTTGTTCCTGTTCTGTAACTCAAAATATTGAAGCAAGAGGATCAGTATTACAGAGGTTAAAGTGGAACTACACTGTATCTGAGCACCACAAACCAAAAGCGCTATTTGATTTATTTTTAATATTCAAAGCAAAGCCCCCCATCCATCCATGTCTCCATGCTTTATTGTGCTGAGAAATCACTTTGAAAAGCACCCCCTAGTATTTCTGGTCGTAGCCATCTTGAGTAAGGGTAGATGATTCATGTAACATTTACTTCCTGGTATCCACCTGCCCTTAGCTCAGGCATGCAGGCAGGAGGGTGTGCTTAGCTGAGAAAACCCCTCCTTCCCTCCTGAAGACACCTGGGATGCATGACATCATTTGCCTAGGCATGAAAACTAGGAAGTAACCAAAGAAATGTAAAAAAAAAAAAAACTAAAACAAGTAATTACAATATACCTTCCTAACTATTTGCTAATGCTAGCAGTGTAAGGATTCAAAATAGTCAATGTTGATTGAGGGAGGGAAGTTCCGCTTTAACAACGGCAGCCTCCATGTAACTCTTGTGACTGGTTTCCTTTAATAACATGTAGCCATGGCTGATTGCAGCCAGATAGCCAGAGTAATAAGAAAAAAAAATTATAGTATAGCAAACTCAAACTGAACAGTCATTGATGAATTACTTCTATGCGTGTTGTTTCAGTAACAAATCAAATTTTTTTTTCCGGCTTCCAAGCTAATTACATTGCTGTTTCCAGTTCCGAGAATGTCATTTTGGTAACTTCTACATCCCCAGGCAACAAGTAAAATCAATGCTATTCAGGAAATGCGACAACTACAAAAGTCCCCTGCATTTACCCTTACGTTCAACTATCTCTTAAGTCCATGGGAAACTGTAGGGATTTGGGGATTTAGCTGTTCCTAGATAAAAAGAGATGAGGGGAACTCATCAGATACAGTATATAATGTGAGTGCAAATGGGGTAGCTGTTATAAACGCTGTACAGGATACCAGCTATAAACACTGTACTGGAGGGCAGGAAACCCATTTGTCTGGGTTGTGGTCCTTTTAGGGGGACAATAATAGACATTTTTGGACTACCTATGTATGGTGAGGGGTTCCAGAGTAGTCTGGTTGGAGAGGAGAGGACTGATTGGTAGTTCTCTCAAGATTGGTCCTCATTTGGGACCCAGAAATCCGAGATTCGGAGAAACTTTGGATAGGAAAAAGCATCCAAATCCTGATTATAGGGACTTTGGCCCTGAAATGGTCAACTTGCCTGCAAGGAAAGCATGAAAAGGAGCGGGAAGGCCTCAGCACCTTTCTGTGAGTTGAAGTGGAGTGGTTCACAGCTGTGAGAAAGTATGGACCATATGGGGACTGAGACACCATTTGCTGGACTCATGTGGCCTTAGCGGCACCCTGAAGCAGACAGGAATCCTAAACCCTGGTGTGGGACTTTGGTGGTGAGTCACTGTGTTGTTTTAATGCACCAGAATTGTGGACTTTGCATTTCATTTTGGCCGAAGAAAGCATTTTTTTATTTTTTTTTAAACAATAAAGCTCCCCATGTTACAACACTTTATGAAATGATTTGAATGAAATACACGTAAAATGAAGGTTTATAGTGCTGGTTATTTTCCAACACACAATCAATTTATTCTTCCATTACAAAGATACTTCTACCTGCCACTTGTTTGTCTACTATAGCCCAAAATTGCAGCTTCCATTGAATTATAAATTGCACAGCAAAGTTTGCATGAGAATAAAGATTTTCATATTTGTATAATTTTAAGTGTATTGTATTAAAGTGCTTGTTACCCCAACACTTCATATTCCTTATATGTGCCTGCTGTACCATGTACTTGTATGAGAAAGTATCCTATTCTCTTTGTATTGCTTCCTTTATGTGAAATCCCTGGTGTTCCTGCTAGTGCCTTGCTTTCCTATGAAAAACTGACCACATCAAGCTGGAGAGCACATCGTGGTTAGTTCTCTAGCTAAGCCGGGAACTTAGTGTACTCTCCTCCAATGATCACACTTGTCCTGACACGCCCACACTGCACAGCCATTTACTGGGAGGCTCAGTGTACTGCTGCTTCTCCTCCCCAGCTATTATGCAGCCGAGAACAGAGGAAATGTAATCACTTATAAAAAAGGGAAAATAATATTTATAATGTTTTTTATATCTATACAAAATTTTATAAGGTGATCGGTTACAATCACTTTAAAGGTGTTGTAATGGCAGAAGGTTTTTTATCTTAATGCATTCTATGCGTTAAGATAAAAAAAAACCTTCTTTGTGTAGCAGCCTCCCCAGCACCCCCTAATTACTTACCTGAGCCCCATCTCTCTCCAGTGAGGTCCATGAGTTTCTAAGCCATCTGGGACTCTTCTCCTGATTGGCTGAGACACAGCAGTGGCGCTATTGGCTCCCGCAGCTGTCAATCAAAGTCATTCAGCCAATCAGGGGAGAGAGGGGCGGGCCCGGGTCAGGGCTCCGTGTCTGAATGGACACACAGAGCTGTGACACAGCTCGGGTGCCCCCATAGGCAACTGCTGCCTGTGGGGGCACTCGACAGGAAGTAGGGGCCAGGAGCAGCGAAGAGGCACCCAAGAACAGGAGGATTTGGGCTGTTCTGTGCAAAACCACTGCACAGAAAAGGTAAGTATGACATGTTTGTTTGTTTTTTTTTTTAAATGAGCCTTTACAATCACTGTAAAGCAGACCTTCGGTAATTTTTTTCATCTTTCGATCTATTAAATCTTCTTCCCTTGCTGTTTTAATTTTGGATAGTAAAACATATTTTTTCCAGTAAATACCTTATACAGCCCACTTCCGGTTTCTTGTCCTAGTCATTAGCCTAGGCTTATGACATCATGCACAGCTCTCTCTCTCACTCTCGTGAGAGTTTGCCAGGAAGGGAGGGGGAATGAGTCATAAAAGGACCAATGAGAGCTGCAGAGCTGGAGGTGTGCCTCTGTGTGTCTGTGTAAATCCAGAAAGTGAACAGGCAACAGCTTCAGTTGCCCACAGTTAAAATGGCTGCAGCCAGACTCAGTGGAGGGAGATTTCTGCAGCTTATATTGCAAGTACAGAATCACAGTATACAGTATCTCACAAAAGTGAGTACACCTCTCACATTTTTGTAAATATTTTATTATATCTTTTCATGTGACAACACTGAAGAAATTACACTTTGCTACAATGTAAAGTAATGAGTGTACAGCTTGTATAACAGTGTAAATTAGCTGTCTCTTCAAAATAACTCAACACACAGCCATTAATGTCTAAACCGCTGGCAACAAAATTGGGCCCAATTAGCCATTTTCCCTCCCCGGTGTCATGTGACTCAGTGCTACAAGGTCTCAGGTGTAAATGGCGAGCAGGTGTGTTAAATTTTAGTGTTATCGCTCTCACTCTCTCATACGGGTCACTGGAAATTCAACATGGCACCTCATGGCAAAGAACTCTCTGAGGATCTGAAAAAAAAGAATTGTTGCTCTACATAACGATGGCCTAGGCTATTAGAAGATTGCCAAGACCCTGAAACTGAGCTGCAGCAGGGTGGCCAAGACCATACAGAGGTTTAACAGGACAGTTTCCACTCAGAACAGGCCTCACCATGGTCGACCAAAGAAGTTGAGTGCATGTGCTCGGTGCTATATCCAGAGGTTGTCTTTGGGAAATCGACGCACAAGTGCTACCAGCATTGCTGCAGAAGTTGAAGGGTGGGGGGTCAGCCCGTCAGTGCTCAGACCATACGCCGCACACTGCATCAAATTGGTCTGCATGCCTGTCGTCCCTGAAGGAAGCCTCTTCTAAAGATGATGTACAAAAAGTCGGCAAACAGTTTGCTGAAGACAAGCAGACTAAGGACATGGATTACTGGAACCATGTGCTGTGGTCTGATGAGACCAAGATAAACTTATTTGGTTCAGATGGTGTCAAGCGTGTGTGGCGGCAACAAGGGAGCTAAAGTTCATTGAGGGAACCATGAATGCCAACATGTACTGTGACATACTGAAGCAGAGCATGATTCCCTCCCTTCAGGGCCGCAGGGCAGTATTCCAACATAACAACCCCAAACACACCTCCAAGATGACCACTGCCTTGCTAAAGAAGCTGAGGGTAAAGGTGATGGACTGGCCAAGCATGTCTCCAGACCTAAACCCTATTGAGCATCTGTGGGGCATCCTCAAATGGAAGGTGGAGGAGCACAAGGTCTCTAACATCCACCAGCTCCGTGATGTTGTCATGGAGGAGTGGAAGAGGACTCTAGTGGCAACCTGTGAAGCTCTGGTGAACTCCATGCCCAATAATGGTGGCCACACAAAATATTGACACTTTGGGTCCAATTTGGACATTTTCACTTAGGAGTGTACTCCTTTTTGTTGCCAGCGGTTTAGACATTAATGGCTGTGTGTTGTGTTATTTTGAGGGGACAGCAAATTTACACTGTTATACAAGCTGTACACTCACTACTTTACATTGTAGCGAAGTGTCATTTCTTCAGTGTTGTCACATGAAAAGCTATAATAAAATATTTACAAAAATGTGAGGGGTGTACTCACTTTTGTGAGATACTGTATATAAAATGATATATACAAAGTGGTTGGAGGGAAGCTTCAGAATGGCAAAGATGTTTTTATTACAAATTATGTGAGCAGACTGCAGTTTCTCTTTAAGTCCATTCAATTTACCTTGAAGAGAACCGGATACCAGACTACATCTTCATAAACAACTTTTTTATGTACATTTAATGTATTATATGCATGTTATCATCTTGTAAAAGTCTTTTTGTAAAAAGATTCAAAAGACCTTAGACTGCTGCTGCCCCCCCCCATCTCTATGTGAAGTCAGCAACCCCTGCAGAGTGAGAGCTGAAAATTTAGCTTTTGTTTTGAATTCATTTTGAAAAATAGCAGTGCACATCCTGGTATGTAAGTGAGCCTTAGCACTTCTTTCTCTAGAGATTCATAGCTGTATATCTGCAGTGTAAGACCTCAGGCACTGCTGCCTCTGACTGCTAGGCTCCTTGCTTTTACTAAGATGTATACTTGCACACAGTGACACAGTGCAGAACAAGGCTTGTAAAGCCCCATACATACTATCAGATTTTCTGCTGAGTTTTTCCTGCAGATTTACCAAAACCATATAATATGCGGTCAAACCTTAGGTGTTTCAATGTGTATACAATCAGGCAGGACCTTGCACTACATGGTTTTGGTAAATCTGAAGGAAAAACTCAGCAGAAAATCTGATAGTGTGTATAATGGGGAGAGTCAGCTGTAGGGAAACCAAAGACAATACTGGTGACTAGTCCTTTGTCCTCTGCTTGCCTTTTTTGGGCACAACTTCCAGAGTTCAGTTCCTCTTTAAACAGTCTGCCTTAAAGTGCTTCTAAAGGCAGATTTTTTTTTATCTTAAAAGGAGTAAACCCTCAAGGTTTTTCACCTTAATGCATTCTATGCATTAAGGTGAAAAACCTTCTGTAGCGCAGCTGCCCCCCAGAGGCCCCCCTTTTACTTACCTGTACCCGATCGTTCCATTGACGGGGGCGAGCACAGTGGCTCCAGCTGCTGTCTCTGGTCCTCATTGAACAGATTGATAGCAGCAGGAACCATTGGCTCCCGGTGCTGTCAATCAAATCCAGTGATGCGGGAGCCGGGGGCGGGGCCGAGACCGAGACCTGCTATCTGTGTCAATGGGTGCAGCAGCAGGACTCAGGAGCATGCCCGCACTGGTGTTCACTTGGAATGCTGGTCTCCTAGGGGGCACTCGATGCGGGGAGGAGCCAGGAGCGCCACTTCAGACCACAAGTTGATTAGCACAACCACAATATACAATATAAAAAAAATGCAAGGTAGGTACAAAAATGCTTCTCTGGATGATGTGTTTCAACCACTGAGGTCTTTACAAGTTCAACAGCACATGGGATTTGATTGTTTCAAAGGTGTTATCTATCCAGTCAAAGTCATTCAACACATCCCAGACTGAGAAAAGAAAGCTTTAATCTAATTGGTTGCTACAGCCAGCACAAACACTTCCCTTTCTTTCAGGTTTTAGAAGCTTGCTTCATTGTGCTATAAAATACCCCTTATTTATGATTATGAGATTAAATTCCTATGACCAACTTATGACCGACATGTCAGTGTTATCAGCACTAGCACCTGTATTAACCATAAGTAAATACTATTATCTGACAATTTACTACAACATGATTACGTAAAAGTGAAAGGGAGCTTTAGTAGATTTTGTATTCGAAATTTAAACGGGGATTTACAACACATGAGAAATGAATTAGTGGCAATGAACTAGAGTAAACAACATGTGGTTTAAGCACAAAGAGAGAGGAGATTGATTATGGTACTAAATCACATTGTTAAAATGTGTATCATAACTTAATGTAGTATAACTTAAAGAAAAATAATTTTTTCCTATTGTTTTAAAACATTTTATTAACAAACTGATCATAACTATTAAACAGTATTAATGTTTTATGAACGATCTGAATACTCCTTTATTCATGTTGACAAAGTCTATTTCACAGTCATAACTTTAACTTTTCCTATAAATCTATGAATTGTTTGGATCACCCAAAAGATAGAAAAAAATGACCTATTTGCATATGTAGAACAAAGCAACAGGTACACTTTAGGGCCACTTATAGTTAGTCTGGTTGAAAAAAGACACAAGTCTATCTAGTTCAACCTTAACATACAATCTCATATACACAATCTTATACCCACAGTTGATCCAGAGGAAGCCAAAAAAATCCAACAAAGCATGCTCCAATTTGCTACAGCAGGGTAAAGAATTCCTTCCTGATCCCCCAAGAGGCAATTGAATATTCCCTGGATCAATTTTACCTATAAATGTTAGTATCCAGTTCATGGATACAATGTACATTTAGGAAAGAATGAGGGCCTTTTTTAAAAGAGAAGTATGTTTTTTTTGTTTTTTTTCAGATTAATACTTACCTAGGTGGATGCAGCATCGGTCCGATGCTGCATCTGTCCCCTGGCATCTCTAAAACTGAGAACCTGAATGATCAAACACCGCCCCCAAGCAGAGAACTGGTGACTGCTCTGCCCCCTCCTCGCTCACTGGAGTGCTGGACTGTGGAAGGGATGAAAGCGGCCGGCTCAGGCTTTCAGCAGCTCACTGAGAGGCTGAGCTGGGTGTCGGTCCAGGGATCTGGGCGGATCCAGACTCCATGGTTGTGATGACGCACAGCCTGGAGCGACTCTGTGACTTCAGCAGAGAGCGGACTCCAGCCCGCTCTCTGCTGAAAACGGGTCACTGGAGTGCAGAACAAACTGCAATCCTGTAAACCATAGGAGAAATACAGTCAAACGAGCTTTGGCTGTACTTCTCCTTTAAAACAATGTACTGAGCTGGCCAGAACCAGGTCTTGAGGGAGGGTATTCCACAGCGCTTACTGTAAAGTAAACTTTCCGTATTTGGAGATGAAATCTCTAGACGTAAAGAGTGCCTCCTTGTCCTCTGTGGTGACCTTAAAGTGAATAACTCAACGCCAAGTTCTCTATATGGACCACCTACAGTATATATTTATACATGTTGATCATATCCCCCCAATCTCCTCTTCTGAGAGAATTAATTTAGTTCATCTAATATTTCTCCATAGCTGAGCTCCTCCGTGCCTCTTATCAGTTTGGTTGCCCTTCTCTGCACTTTCTCCAGTTCCCCGATATCCTTTTTGTGAACTGGTGCCCAAAACTGAACTGCATATTCTAGATGAGGTATTACTAATGATTTGTAGAGGGGTAAAATGATATCTCTTTCTATGGAGTCTATACCTCTCTTAATACAAGAAAGGATTTTGCTCACTTTGGAAACCGCAACTTGGCATTGCATGCTACTATTGAGCCTCTGATCTACCAGAACACCCAGATCCTTCTACACTATTTATTCCCCCAGATGTACTCCCCCTAGTATGTATGATGCATGCATATGTTTAGCCCCCAAGTGCATAACTTTGCATTTATCAACATTAAACCTCATCTGCCACATAGTTGCCCAATTAAACAGTGCATTGAGGTTGGCTTGTAAGTTGGAGACATCCTGTAAGGACGTTATTCCACTGCATAACTTGGTGTCATCTGCAAAGACTTAAATTGTACTTTTAATCTCTGACCCTATATAATTTATAAATATATTAAAAAGTAAGGGTCCCAACACATGAACATGAACCTTGGGTACATCATTGATAACCTTCGACCATTCAGAGTAAGAATCAATAACCACTACTCTCTGGTCTTTTAGCCAGTTTTCTATCCATTTACAAAACTGATTTTTCCAAGCCTGTAGACTTTACCTTACATTAGCCGCGTGTGGGGAACTGTGTCAAACGCTTTTGTAAACTCCACGTCCACAGCCATCCCTTTGTCTATGGTTTTACTTACCTCCTCCTAAAAAAAAAAATCAGATTTGCCTGACAACTTCTGTCTTTCATGAATCCATGCTGTCCTTTGCTTCAAATATTTTTTTCCAGCAAAAACACTTCTATCTGGTCTTTTATTAAACCCTCCAGTATATTCCCAACTATAGAAGTTAATCTAACAGGTCTATAGTTACTTGGTAAATACTTTGATCCCTTTTTAAATATAGGTACCACATTGGCCCTACGCCAGTCCAGTGGTTCCAGTCATTAACAAGTCCCTAAATTTTAGATACAATAGCTTTGAAATGACAGAGCTTATTTCTTTTAGGATCTGTGGGAGGATGTGCCATCTGGTCCAGGTGCTTTATTCGTCTTTATTTTGTCTAATAATTTCTGGACCATATCAATTTTGAGCCATTGTGGATCATTTGGGGCTGTGTCAATAGCATCCCCATTATGAGCTCCCCCATGCTCCATTGTATACACAGATATGAAGAAGGTATTTCACTCAGATTATTTTGTAAAGGGCCTACATACTCAGACCTGACCTTTTTACAATTAATATATTTGAAGAATTTTTGGGGGCTTGTCCTACTTTTTTTTGCAATCTGTCGTTCATTTTTATTTTTTTCGGCCTTGATTTCCTTTTTACATATTCTGTTTCAATAATTTTTATTCAGTTTAATGAGTAGGCAACATACTATCGTTCTGCCCACGCAGGGGCTAGCGTTGACAGTGGTAATAAAAGTTAGCATACAAAAATAGACAAAATGCAGCAGTGGGAATAAGAGAACTATTGTAACAACAGGTGATAGGCCTTTTCATAATGCCCGGAGGGGCAAAAGAACCTGGGGAGGACACCTACAGCAGGGTATGCGCGAGGCCCTTCAATATCTATATAATGGTGCAATTTATAGCCTATACAGATCTAAGAAAGCAGAAATATGGTGCTAATAAAAGAGAAGAGGCACCTCTGATGGATAGGGAACCAGGGAGAGTATAAGAAAAGCTAGTGAGGAAAGGGGCCCAATTTAGAGGCCTAGAGAGGGGGAAGAGGTATATCACGGAACATCGAGGCCGTCCGTCATAGGCGACCCAAGGAAAGGCATAAGACAGCCATGGTTCCCAAACTTTCAGGAGCTTAGCATGCGCGTCGTTGCAGATGCTAGACATCTGTTCATTAAGCATCAATGTGGTCATGCGATCTCTTACCCCCTGGAAGGGAACAGATGGTTTCCCCCACCTTTTTACATATTCTGTTATATTCTTTGTAACATTCAAACTGTTCATACTTACCTTTTGCTCAAAGGCCCCTCTGTTCAGCCACCAGAAATGAAGAGACTGGCATAGTAATGCTGGGTATGGAGAGCATGTAACTTACTCCCCTACTCCACTTAAAGTAGAACTAAACTCTCTCAATCAACTTTAACTTTTTGTATTCCTTTTTGCGCTAGCATTAGTAAATACAGTAGGTAGGGAGGTATAGTATATTTTCTTGTTTTCATTTTTTTCCCCATTTCTTCAGTTGCTTCCTGGTTTCTGGCCCAGGCCCAAATGATGTCACGTATCCCAGGAGTCTTCATGAGCATTTTTTTCTTTCATCTGCAGAAGAGGAGGAGGGGCTTTTTCAGCTAGGCATGCCCTCCTGCCTGCATGCCTGAGTTAAAGGCAGAAGGAACCAAGGAAGTAAATGCTACATGAATTACCTGTCCTTACTCAAGATGCCTGTGGTTAGAAATGCTAGGGGGTGTTTTTCAAAGTGATTTCTCAAATAAACAAAAGCATGCAGACATGAATGGATGGGTGAGTTTGCTTTCAATATTAAAAATGAATAAAATAGTCTGTTTCAGTTTGTAATATTCAGATACAGTTTAGTTACACTTTAGGGCAACACTGGGTGCTAAAGCAATCATTTGCCAAGCATGAGTGCTGTTGTGTGGGGACATAATAGAGTCCCTAGCCCCATGTAATCTTTGACCTCTGCAAATTGGAACTCACATGGGGTTCCTTCTCTTCATTCTTGAAGACTAATGGGGTAACAACGCAAAGGTAAGTAAAAACAGGTGGGGGGTTGTTAGTTAAAAAAAAAAGGAAAGTTAATAAAAGGATTGCGTGAAGGAATACACTTGGATTACATTTTAGAGCTAACTTAGCAGTTATGTTTAATTGTTCAAGGTTAAATTAAGAGTAACAGGACAAGGGCTGAAAATGATTATTTCACCTTATTCATCATCCCCTAGGCAAAATAAGCAGTTACCCTTGCAAAGCTAAGGGAACGAACCGCAAGGGTAAATCCTTTTTTATTTTCACTGGAGTTTAACCTTAATATTTTTAGTGCTTTTTGCATTTTGCAGATTTCCAGTACAGAACGTGTTCCATAGGAAACCATGTAAAATGGACTCTAGTGCAAATCTGAAAAATGCAAAAAGCACAAAAAATGCATAGGTGTTAACCAGGCCTAAGGCCCCATTCACACTAGCGCGTTTTTTGATGCATTTTGCATTTTGCAGAAATGCACGGGAATTTTTTAACATGGGTTCCTATGGAACATGTTCACATCAATGCTTTTTTGTATCTCTGCGTTTTTGGAAAGGGTCGGGGACTTTTTTTCATGCAAAATGCAGCGTTTTGCATGTAATGGATTTCAATGGACAAGCATCAAAAACGCAAGTGCACCTTTTTTGCAGCGTTTGATGCGTTTTTGGTGCGTTTTTGGTGCGTTTTTGCCGTTTTTTTTTTTTTTTTTCATTTTTTTTTAGACTGTAAAAAAAAACTGTAAAAAAAAAAACAAAAAAAAAAAACGCAAAACGCAAATCGCGGCAAAAACGCGGCAAAAACGCGGCTCAAAAACGTGGCAAGCATGAAAAAAAAACCTCCAAAAACGCTCAAAAGCAACATGCATAGGTGTGAATCGAGCCTTAGTGTTTGGTCAGGATAGAGTTTAAGTGTCAAGTTAAATGTCATAAGTTAATTTTAAAGGTAGATTAGGGGTTACGTTTAAGTGCTGAGGGGAGGTCAAGGGTTAATGGATCATTTTTACAGTTGAGTGTAGGAGAGCAGATCAACTTAGGGTTCATTTCTAGGGTCCAGTGGGGCATGATTTCATGTGTTTTGATTTACATTTGATTGCAGACCCAAAAGCCTTAACCAAAAGAAAAACTTTTGCTACCATCCACTGGAAACTACTGTATGATTGTAAGGTAAGTGGGAAGACAAGGTTGGAAATATTGTGTTGCAACAAACTGTTCATTTGTAATATTTTATATTGTAGGTATATGTATATACACTATATGTCAAAATTATTGGGATGCCTGCCTTTACACGCACATTTATTTTAATGGCATCCCAGTCTGAGTCTGTAGGGTTCAATATTGAGTTGGTCCACCCCTTGAAGCTATAACAGCTTCAACTCTTCTGGGAAGGCTGTCCACAAGGTTTAGGAGTGTGTCTATGGGAATGCTTGACCATTCTTCCAGAAGCGCATTTGTGAGGTCAGGCACTGATGTTGGACAAGAAGGCCTTGCTTGCAGTCTCTGCTCTAATTTATCAGAAAGGTGTTCTATTGGGTTGAGGTCGGGACTCTGTGCAGGCCAGTCAAGTTCTTCCACCCCAAACTCGCTCATCCATGTCTTTATGGATCTTGCTTTGTGTAGTGGTCCAAATCATTTGGTGGAGGGGGGATTATGGTGTGGGGTTGTTTTTCAGGGGTTGGGCTTGGCCCCTTAGTTCCAGTGAAGGGAACTCTTAAGGCGTTAACATACCAAGACAATTTGAACAATTTCATGCTCCCAGCTTTGTGGGAATGGTTTGGGGATGACTCCTTCCTGTTCCAACATGACTGCGCTCCATTGCACAAAGCAAGGTCCATAAAGACATGGATGAGTGAGTTTGGGGTGGAGTGTACATGGTGTCCTAATACTTTTGACAATGTAGTGTATATTTTATATGTTACGTATATGTAGAAGCTTGGATTTTAGGGTAATATAATTTACTGGCTAACTAAATAGATTGTGGTGCAAGTTTTCAAGCCACACTGGCCTCAAACAATATAAATTGGCAGTAAGAAACATGCACCTTATTCATGAAAAATACAGTCAGGTCCATAAATATTGGGACATTGACACAATTCTAATCTTTTTGGCTTTATACACCACCACAATGAAATAAAACGAACAAGATGTGCTTTAACTGCAGACTTTCAGCTTTAATTTGAGGGTATTTACATCCAAATCAGGTGAACGGTGTAGGAATTACAACAGTTTGTATATGTGCCTCCCATTTTTTAAGGGACTAAATGTAATGGGACAGATTAACAATCATCCAGCAAACTTTCACTTTTTAATACTTGGTTGCAAATCCTTTGCAGTCAATTACAGCCTGAAGTCTGGAACGCATAGACATTACCAGACGCTGGGTTTCATCCCCGGTGATGCTCTGCCAGGCCTCTACTGCAACTGCCTTCAGTTCCTGCTTGTTCTTGGGGCATTTTCCCTTCAGTTTTGTCTTCAGCAAGTGAAATGCATGCTCAATCGGATTCAGGTCAGGTGATTGACTTGGTCATTGCATAACATTCCACTTCTTTCCCTTAAAAAACTCTTTGGTTGCTTTCGCAGTATGCTTCAGGTCATTGTCCATCTGCACTGTGAAGCGCCGTCTTATGAGTTCTGAAGCATTTTGCTGAATATGAGCAGATAATATTGCCCAAAAACTTCAAAATTCATCCTGCTGCTTTTGAGAACAAAACCAGTTCCATTGGCAGCCATACATGCCCACGCCATGACACTACCACCACCATGCTTCACTGATGAGGTGGTATGCTTTGGATCATAAGCAGTTCCTTTCCTTCTCCATACTCTTCTCCTCCCATCACTCTGGTACAAGTCGATCTTGGTCTCATCTGTCCATAGGATGTTGTTCCAGAACTGTGAAGGCTTTTTTAGATGTTGTTTGGCAAACTCTAATCTGGCCTTCCTGTTTTTGAGGCTCACCAATGGTTTACATCTTGTGGTGAACCCTCTGTATTTACTCTGGTGAAGTCTTCTCTTGATTGTTGACTTTGACACACATACACCTACCTCCTGGAGAGTGTTGTTGATCTGGCCAACTGTTGTGAAGGGTGTTTTCTTCACCAGGGAAAGAATTCTTCGGTCATCCACCACAGTTGTTTTCCGTGGTCTTCCGGGTCTTTTGGTGTTGCTGAGCTCACCGGTGCGTTCTTTCTTTTTAAGGAAGTTCCAAACAGTTGATTTGCCCACACCTAATGTTTTTGCTATCTCTCTGATGGGTTTGTTTTGTTTTTCCAGCCTAATGATGGCTTGCTTCACTGATAGTGACAGCTCTTTGGATCTCATATTGAGAGTTAACAGCAACAGATTCCAAATGCAAATAGCACACTTGAAATGAACTCTGGACCTTTTATCTGCTCCTTGTAAATGGGATAATGAGGGAATAACACACACCTGGCCCTGGAACAGCTGTGCAGCCAAGTGTCCCATTACTTTTGGTCCCTTAAAAAGTGGGAGGCACATAAACAAACTGATGTAATTCCTACACCTTTCACCTGATTTGGATGTAAATACCCTCAAATTAAAGCTGAAAGTCTGCAGTTAAAGCACATCTTGTTTGTTTCATTTCAAATCCATTGTGGGGGTGTATAGAGCCAAAAAGATTAGAATTGTGTCAATGTCCCAATATTTATGGACCTGACTGTATATGTAATGTACATCAATTTGATGCGTCAAGTTGATAACATCTGCATCTCTTTGTTGTTACATATATTAAATGCATGTTTCATGCTGCCAGTTCATATTGTTGTAAAAGAGGCCAGCGAGCCTTAAAAGCTTCTACTGGAATCTATTTAGTTAGCTAATAAATGGTTTTGCCCTAAAACCCAAACTTCTACTTTTGTCGATGGCTAACACAACAACACTCTGCTGTCAAAATGGCTAAATTGAGCAGACCTATCCATGACAACGACAGTCTTGTGTCTTGTGTCTTGTCACCCATTAGACCATTTATATGAATTATGTGATGACGCTTTATTTGTCGTGTTTTTTTTTCCTACATCCTTCCTGCTGCACTGTTTGTTTAGATACAGTGTTTGTGTACCACTAGTTACTATGTTGTTAGCATTGTGTTGTGTTATTATGTGTCTAAATATATATCTGCACTTTTTTTCCCTTTCTTCTTTTTATTGGACATTTTATTTTAATCTTTCCTGTTTATTCTTCGCCGATTGCCTATTTGATAGGTGAATTTGCTTTAGTTTGTCTCATGTGTGTTGAGTGCTGTCTCCATTGCTTGGTGTAGGCTTTCCCTGTCTGCTTGGCTCTGGGTGCGCCTCTCTCTCTCTCTCTTTCTCTGTGAATGCCCTTCCTCTGTGCCTCTCTCAATGTTACTTCCAAATCACCCAGACACAGCTCACATACCACAAACTGCACAATCCACGCCGCACTTTTTAACAAGGATTACCATCTTAATCGCCGGTAATACAATACTCTTATTTTTTTTGCCTTTTTAAAACCACAGCTAAACGACAAATAATAAAAACAATAGTGACCACTTCCTGATCAGCTTAACACAAATATGTACAACCTTAGATCCACCGTACACAAACTCCCAGGCACCCACTGTCATAGGTGTATGACACCAATTCCTCCCCATTCCCCCTTCACAAGGGTAAATTGATTTTCAGACAAATCATTTGTGGAGCACCAGAAGGGGTTAATGCAGGCCTTTTACTGAGAGTGTGAGCGTGGAGGTGGCAAGGTGGCACAAGTCATATACGGTTAGCTGGGTTACCTTCTTATGGCTCCTGGTGTAGCTGAAAGAGGCGATCCCTGCCCTTGGAGGGACAGACAGCAGCATTTTTCCTTTAAGGTACAGGGAGATGGGACACAGGAGACTGGCAGATCCGTCCAGCCCTCTGACGTCACACAACCTATAGTACAGGCCTGCAGGGTCCTAGTGCCCTCTGCAGGGAAATGGGAGGGGTGGGAGGGAGCTCTGAGTTTAACCTCTTCTATGCCAAGGATGTTTGGAATTTTATATTTCAAGGAAAGCTGACCAAATTATGAAAATATGCGTTTCCCCGAAAGATCACATTTTTAGAAACTTTTTTTTTTAATTCCTTGTAAAATGAATGACACATTAACACAATCCTTAAGAACATTTAGAGGTGCGGAATTCAATTTAAAGCTGGTCCTAAACAAGTCTCAGAAGTGAATATGAATGATGACCAAAATGAATATGATCTAATAGTTATGAATAACTAAATAATGAAAAGATCGTAAAAAACTGGGTTGCTTTTTTTTTCACAATGGTGTACAATATTGTACTTTTTTTTACGGTTGTAACTTAATTTGTAACTGAATTTGAACTAAACAAAGTAGAATATACAGTATGTGTGTTTGTGTATGTGTGCATATATATATATATATACATATATATATATATATATATATATATATATATAGTATCTCACAAAAGTGAGTACACCCCTCAAATTTTTGTAAAGATTTTATTCTTATTTATCTTTTCATGTGACAACACTGAAGAAATGACACTTTGCTACAATGTATAGTAGTGAAAGCCCATTCACACAGGGGCAACTTTGGATCCGACTTCAAGTTGCCTCAAGTCGCACTACATGAAAAAATCAATGTAAGTGAATGAATCCGTCTTAATGCACACTACTGCAGTCGCTCCGACTTCAGAAAAGGTTCCTGTACTACTTCAATCTGACTTCTAGGCGACTTGTACCCATTGATTTCAATGGAAGTCGCCTCCAAGTCGCATGCCCATTAATAGTGAGGCAACGTTACAGGAAAAAGAAAAGAATTTACCCAGGAAGAGCGACCGCGATATGCCAGCTGGCTCGCTCATCGGGAAAGGAAAATGTGTTTTTTTCTTTCCCAATGAGCGACAAGCAATACTGACATGTGTTTTGTATGAATCATGAAGGGGAACTCCACGCCAAATTTTAAATAAAAAAACGGCATGGGTTCCCCTCCAGGAGCATATCAGGCCCTTAGGTCTGGTATGGATTTTAGGGGAACCCCCTATGCCAAAAAAATGGCATGGGGTCCCCCCAAAATCCATACCAGACCCTTATCCGAGCACGCAGCCTGGCCGGTCAGGAAAGGGGGTGGGGATGAGCGAGCGCCCCCCCCCTCCTGAACCGTACCAGGCCACATGCCCTCAACATGCGGAGGTGGGTGCTTTGGGTAAGGGGGGTAACCTGCGCCCCCCCCACCCCAAAGCACCTTGTCCCCATGTTGATGAGGACAAGGGTCTCTTCCCGACAACCCTGGCCGTTGGTTGGCGGGGTCTGCGGGCGGTGGGCTTATCGGAATCCGGGAGCCCCCTTTAATCAGGGGGCCCCCAGATCCCGGCCCCCCACCCTTTGTGAATGAGTATGGGGTACATTGTACCCCTGCAAAAAACTATATGTCCCAAACAGAGGAACAGAAAAAGATGGGGCTTACTGAAGAACAGTACACGTTAAGAACAATTATTCTATCAAAAATTTATTGAAGTGGTACAAAAATTAAAACACATTGATAAACCATTTACTAAACCACCCTAAATACAAATTGCCGACGGACCTGTGTGGGTCAATCGGTACAACCACAGACTGGGGGACAAAACAACATACAACAAAAATAGACAAAACAATAGTGTCCGGACGTCTAGGAAATTGATGTCTGCCCAGCCAACCGCCAAGATGAAGCTACACACCCTGTCAATGTGAAACGCGTCAACGTCACTTCTGTTCGGACGTCACGCCACGGCGTCATCCCCCATGGAGGCTTGCGGGCCCACACACTGGGACTGAATACGACTGGCCGATCCAGGCAACTACAACGGAGGTCTCTCGGATGCGAACCTATGGATTCACATCAGCCAGTCAGCACAGTGCATTCTCCAGTGACAGCACGTTAATGTCACGAACATCAAGTAGGAACAGAATATAGTGGATGACTTGTACGGCCTCCGGAGTGTCTGATGGTATCCACCCGCGACCCGGAAGTGGTAATGTACTATGATGTCCCCACTCTCTGTTTACCACTAACATCATTACCCATGCTGCCTGTTGCTGATGTTGACTGCTGACTAAAATATTCTCTTACCAGTGTACAAGTAAGCACCATATATGCATCAATAGACTCTGTCATCGCTAACACTGGATTGTTTCCTCCAACTTATTCAGCATTATTGACAGACCATATACGGGACAATTTCCCTATTACAGTCCATAGAATTATAGCGCCACCACTTCAACCCTCTTTCTGCCCCTTCTCTTTTCTACTTGGCTCGAGCCCCTCTCGGGGGATTGATGTTGGCCTAAACAGCCATACTCAGCAATTGCTGGACAATCCCATTGGCGGTTGGCTGGGCAGACATCAATTTCCTTGACGTCCGGACGCTGTTGTTTTGTCTATTTTTGTTGTATGTTTTTTTGTCCCCCAGTCTGTGGTTGTACCAATTGACCCTCACAGGTCAGTCGGCAATTTGTATTTAGGGTGGTTTAGTAAATGGTTTAGACTCCTTATTAATGTGTTTTAATTTTTGTACCACTTCAATAAATTTTTGATAGAATAATTGATCTTAACGTGTACTGTTCTTCAGTAGGCCCCATCTTTTTCTTGGTCCCCCCTCTGTTTGGGACATATAGTTTTTTGCAGATTCTCTAGGGGCTGAAGAACATCCACCAATTTATAGGTACATAATTTATACACACAACAATCAAGCCTCTTGTTCTAGGAATTTTGATGCTACATTGTACCCCTACCCATTCCCCTTGGGAAAAAAAGTGTCAATAAAAAAACATACTACACAGGTTTTTAAAGTAATTTATTAGGCAGCTCCGGGGGTCTTCTTCCGACTTGGGGGGTCTCCTCCGACTTTTCCGCTCTCTCCGGCCTCTTCTCTGCTCTCTCCGGCCTCTTCTCCTGGTGTCCGGTTCTTCTCCCACTCTCCGTTTTTTCTGCCGGGCTCCTCTGCTATCTTCTGCTCTTTTGCCGCTCTTTTGCTAGCAGTGGCCCGGTCTTCTTCGTCGTCTTCTTCCCTCTTCTCTTCTTCCAATGTTGACACGACGCTCTCTCCCGCTGTAATGCCGTGTATGCGGTGTGCAACGACTTATATAGGCATGGGGCGTGGTCACCGGGTGATGTCACCCCCTTATGACATCACAGTCTCGGGGCATGATGGGACTGTGATGTCATAAGGGGCAGGGTCACCGAATAACATTACCCGGTGACCACGCCCCATGCCTATATAAGTCGTTGCACACTGCCTACATGGCATTACTGCGGGAGAGAGCGTTGTGTCAACATCGGAAGAAGAGAAGAGGGAAGAAGACAACAGAGAAGACCGGGCCACCGCTAGCAAAAGACCGGCAAAAGAGCAGAAGATAGCGGAGGAGCCCGGCAGAAGAACCGGAGAGCGGGAGAAGAACCGGACACTGGGAAAACAGGCCAGAGAGAGCGGAGAAGAGGCCAGAGAGAGCAGAGAAGTCAGAAGAGACCCCCGAAGTCGGAAGAAAACCCCCGGAGCTGCCTAATAAATTACTTTAAAAACCTGTGTAATGTGTTTTTTTATTGACACTTTTTTCCCTCCAGGTGAATGGGTAGGGGTACGATGTACCCCATACTCATTCACATAGGGTGGGGGGCCAGGATCTGGGGGCCCCCTTATTAAAGGGGGCTCCCGGATTCAGATAAGCCCCCCGCCCGCAGACCCCAACAACCAACACCCAGGGTTGTCGGGAAGAGGCCCTTTTCCTCATCAACATGGGGACAAGGTGCTTTGGGGTGGGGGGGCCCCAAAGCACCCACCCCCCCATGTTGAGGGCATGTGGCCTGGTACGGTTCAGGGGGGCACTCGCTCATCCCCACCCCCTTTCCTGACCGGCCGGCTGCGTGCTCGGATAAGGGTCTGGTATGGATTTTGGGGGCGTAGGGGGTTCCCCTTAACATCCATACCAGACCTAAGAGCCTGGTATGCTCAGCTCCCTGTCCTGGAGGTGACTTCAAGTCGTGTTGTAAGTCGCGCTGAAGTCGCCCCCAAGTCGCGCTGTGATTCATACTCAAGTCGTGTCCAAGTTGCCTCCCAAAGTCACACTGGAAGTCATGTTGCCCCTGTGTGAATGGGCTCTGAGTGTACAGCTTGTATAACAGTGTAAATTTGCTGTCCCTTCAAAATAACTCAACACTCAGCACTGCCTTAACTCTCTTGGGCATGGAGTTCACCAGAGCTTCACAGGTTGCCACTGGAGTCCTCTTCCACTCTTCTATGATGACATCACGGAGCTGGTGGATGTTAGAGATCTTGCGCTCCTCTGCCTTCTGTTTGAGGATGCCACACAAATGCTCAATAGGATTTAGATCTGGAGACATGCTTAGCCAGTCCATTACCTTTACCCTCAGCTTCTTTAGCAAGGCAGTGGTCATCTTGGAGGTGTGTTTGGGGTCGTAATCATGTTGGAATACTGCCCTGCGGCCCAGTCTCCGAAGGGAGGGGATCATGCTCTGCTTCAGTATATCACAGTACATCTTGGCATTCATGGTTCCCTTAATGAACTGCAGCTCCCCAGTGCCGGCAGCACTTATGCAGCCCCAGACCATAACACTCCCATCACCATGCTTGACTGTAGGCAAGAAACCTTGTCTTTGTACTCCTCACCTGGTTGTCGCCACACACGCTTGACACTATCTGAACCAAATAAGTTTATCTTGGTCTCATTAGACCAGAGGACATGGTTCCAGCAATCCATGTCCTTAGCGAACTGTTTGCAGGCTTTCTTGTGCATCATCTTTAGAAGAGACTTCCTTCTGAGACAACAGCCATGCAGAACAATTTGATGCAGTGTGTGGCGTATGGTCTGAGCACTAACAGGCTGACCCCCCACCCCTTCAACCTCTGCAGCAATGCTGGCAGCACCCATACATCTGTTTCCCAAAGACAACCTCTGGATATGACGCTGAGCATGTGCACTCAACTGCTTTGGTCGATCATGGCGAGGCTTGTTCAGAGTGGAACCTGTCCTGTTAAACCGCTGTATGGTCTTGGCCACCATGCTGCAGCATAGTTTCAGGGTCTTGTCAATCTTCTTTTAGCTCTGCCCATCTTTATGTAGAGCAACAATTATTTTTTCAGATCCTCAGAGAGTTCTTTGCCATGAGGTGCCATGTTGAACTTCCAGTGACCAGTATGAGGGAGTGAGAGCGATAACACCAAAATTTAACACTCCTGCTCCCCATTCACACCTGAGACCTTGTAACACTAATGAGTCACAAATTTGGACATTTTCACTTAGAGGTGTACTCACTTTTGCTGCCAGCGGTTTTGACATCTTCAACCCCAGGCCTGTGCTGGCCATCGGGACTACCGGGAGATTTCCGGTGGGCCGATTGGCAGCGGGCCACTACACCAATGACTCTCTCTCTGACTGTATCAGACAGTGACTGTGTCACTGTCTCTCTCCGTCCGAGCGTCGCGGGGCGCCGGGCGGCTCCGCTCCTGCACTCGACGGGCGGGCCGGCCGCCGGCATCACAAAAGAACAGGCATTGACACTCCCCCAGGCACTCCCCCTAACAGCTATCAATATAGCCATTTGGGCGGCCTCTTTGTCCCGGCGCCGTGACGTCACTCACGGACGGAGGGCGGAGGCGGCCCGGGGAAATAAGAGGAGGCGGAGCCAGGGCGATGTCACAAGCAAATGGAGATGGACAAGAAAAGAGGAGGAGGGGCCGCCGGGGGGAGCAGCAGCAGCAGCATGACATGAGAAAGAACTTACTACAGAGGCTGCCTGTGCTACTCTGCATGTGAAGAAAACAACAAGTAAACGCTGTGCCCTTATTGTACCCCATGTGCCCTGAATGTACCCCATGTTCCCTGAATGTGCCCTGATGTTCCCTGAATGTGCCCTGATTGTACCCCATGTGCCCTGAATGTACCCCATGTGCCCTGAATGTGCCCTCATGTGCCCTAATTGTACCCCATGTGCCCTGAATGTACCCCATGTGCCCTGAATGTGCCCTGATGTGCCCTGAATGTGCCCTGATGTTTCCTGAATGTGCCCTGATTGTACCCCATGTGCCTGATGTGCCCCATGTGCCCTGATGTTCCCTGAATGTACCCCATGTGCCCTGATGTTCCCTGAATGTGCCCTGATGTGCCCTGAATATGCCCTGATGTACCCCATGTGCCTGATGTGCCCTGAATGTACCCTGATGTGCCCCATGTGCCCTGATGTTCCCGGAATGTTCCCCATGTGCCCTGAATGTGCCCTGATGTGCCCCATGTGCCCGAATGTGCCCTGAATCTGCTCTGATGTGCCCTGCATGTGCCCTGATGTGCCCCATGTGCCCTGAATGTGCTCTGATGTGCCCCATGTACCCTCATGTGCCCCATGTACCCTCATGTGCCCCATGTACCCTCATGTGCCCCATGTACCCTGATGTGCTGTACCCTGATCTTGCTGTGTTGTGTTGCCCCGATGTGCAATGTACCCTGATGTGCTGTGCCCTGATGTGCTGTGCCCTGATGTGCTGTGTTGTGTTGCCCCGAAGTGCGCTGTGCCCCGATGTGTGATGTACCCTGATGTGCTGTGCGCTGATGTGCTGTGTTGTGTTGCCCCGAAGTGCGCTGTGCCCCGATGTGCGATGTACCCTGATGTGCTGTGCCCTCATGTGCTTTTACCCTGATGTGCACTGTGCCCTGATGTGCTGTGCCCTGGGCCATTCTGGATAAAGTCCAGGGCCACATTTTTGTCCCAGTCCAGCCCTGTTCAACCCTGAAAAATAATAGAAACAAAGAAAGAACTTTCCCAAAGTGACCAATCAAATTGCTTGCTTTTCCCAGAGAATATAAGAATATAAGATGGAACTTGATTGGTCCCAATGGACACTCTCTTTTTCATTTTTATTATTGTTATTATTATAATACAGGATTTAAATAGTTGCAACAGTATAGTATGCACAGCACTTTACAACATGGGGGTAGACAGTGCAGTTACAATACAATTCAATACAAGAGGAATCAGATGTTTGAAATATAACTCCGGTTTCCTCCCACACTCCAAAGACATGCTGGTAGGTTAATTGGCTTCTGTCCAAAATTGGCCCTAGTATATGAATGAGGACCTTGGATTGAGGGTAGGGATTGATGTGAGTGTGCGATGTTCAGGGTTAGGGACAAGGGTCAGGGTTGTAGACCCACACTCACTCAGGTTGAACTGGATGGACTGGTGTCTTTATTCAACCTTACTAACTATGTAACTATGTAACTATATGTTTATATATACTATGTTTGCTTGCATGTGACATGTTCACAACTGTTCTAGCATGTGAAACAGAGTTTAGTGTTGGGTAACATATATTAAAGTTTGTTGAGAAAATGGATGGAGATTAATTATTGGGAATCTTTTTAAAATATTTTGGAAAATTCATTTTGATATACCACTTATTTCTCCCTTACTGTTTTCTTTTCATTTAAAAAAAGACTGGAACAAGCAAATTATTAAGGCTACTAATTATTTTTCTAATAACACAAAACCCTGTTTATATTGTTTCATAGATTAGATGTCTTGTATTTTGGCATCAAATGTATTTGAAAAATATATGGCAGTTCAGCTTGCAAGACTTTAAGGTTCCTATGTTGCTAAGAGTGTTTACAATCAGATAGAAGAAGATATGAGGGGTATTTACTAAAACTGGAGTGCATAGAATCTGGTGGAGCTGTGCGTAGTAACCAATCACCTTCTAACTTCAGCTTGTTTAATTAAGCTTTCACAATAAAACCTGGAAGCTGATTGATTGCTATGCACAGCTGTATCAGATTCTGTGTGCTCCATTTTTAGTAAATCTTCCCCTATGTGTATTTGGTTACCGTGCAATTGCTTAAAGTGTAGTGAACACCCTGCAGTCAAATTTAAGAACCCCCCCACTATATAATATATTTGTTATGTGTTGCCATTCATATAGCATACCTAAAAACAGAAAAAAAGAATATAAATATATATATATACATGATAGATTTCTTAACTTTCTAGTTGTTTCTTTGGAGCAGGTGTATTACTAGTACAATATAAGCAGCTTCTAATGCTTAGAATGGATAACAATGTGAAAATAAGGGGCAGAGTGAGAGAGTTTTTTTTTAGGTGCATCAACTTACAATATACCACCCAAGCTTTGAGATCGTTAACCCTTTGTGAGAATAGACAGTCCTGCATATCTAGTGTACAGCTGATAGTGGAGATTAGCCAGCACAGTATAGCCCGGACTAATTATAGAAAACATGACTTCCTAGCTCCCTCCTTAACATTACATAGAGGCGGAGAACTAAATTAGATTTTTCAGTAAGTAAACAGGTAAACAGCAATTTTTAAAAAATGTGCTTATAGTATGTGAATGTAACAAACATAGTAGGTGTTATGTCAATCTGGCTCTAAAACTGGAAATACACTTTAGGTTAACATCTAGCAACAGTTTACATCTGGAGACCTCATTTATAAAAAGATATTGATAAGACAGAACATCCAGAGACCGGAAACAAAAATGGCAAAAGGTCTGAAGGATTTAACATATCAGGAGCGACTTCAGGAAATGAATATGAATAAGAGGTCAAAAAACATAGGAACATGGCCTCAAACTAGCATGAGGAAAGTTTAAAATTAATCTTTGAAAGCGTGTTCTACCAAAAAAGTAGTTGATGCTTGGAATAGACTTTGAGCAGAGGTAGTAAGTCAGTCAGCAGTAAGTGTATTTAAATATGCTTGGGACAAACATAGATCTACTGCATACCATAGATCTACTGTATACCCAGACAAAAAGAATAAACAAATAAGAGTTAAAAGAAGTGTTGCAGACTTGATGGGCCATTTGGTCTTTTTTCTGCCATCATTCTATGTTTCTAGCAGAATATTGTAATTCATCTTATTGAGGAGTATTTTGAATGCTTGTGTTTATATTGCTGAACATTTAAGTGGATCTAACCTCTGCAGTCAACACACACAGCTACACTTATTTCACAGTGTAAAGCACTTCAATTTACATAAACTCTGTTTTTTAGCCTTTTATAAATTCAACACGAGGACAAAAAGTCAGTTTTCAAAGCATATAATAACCTGAAAAGATGATTAGGCAAGTGCAAAGATTTTGTTTTGTATTATTAGTGAATGTTTCCGTCTCACATTTAATGCAGCATGATCTTTATTCCATTTTGTAGCTAGATGCCATGCTTCCCATGGCAGAAACATTGACAGATAACTTAGATCTAAGTTCTATCTACATGTAACTTTGCCAGTGTGCTTTCATAATAGGAGTATTATTTCAGCTGGCATTTTTCTGAAAATCATTGTACTTAGGGTTTGTTAAGCTAGTATTCAGTACATGGAAACAATAGATCACATAAGCAACTACACGCACAGCTGAGAGACCTGAACACTGTAAAGTCTACTGTACTGATTTATGAATGCTAAAAGGAAGACTAGGGTCTTGTCCTAGTTTTGTTTCCTACATTGAGAATGATAACTGTTCTTTCATTTTTATTATTTCATTCTCCAGGCACCCTCAGATAGTATAATATGGTTCTTATTACTCAGAAGTGCTCTTTCCAAAATCTGAGTTTTTTTAGTTTATGCTGTTCACATAGGCCTGGAGCTTTTGGCCCAGTTATTTTTCAAGAACAGAAACTTTTTCACAATGAAATATACTATAATATTACTTCAGACATAAAAAATATCCTATGCTACTTCCAAGTCTAGCTGAAATATTCTTTTCAAATGTTTAAAAAAATTTTTTAAGGTTCTCTTTTTTTCCTTTGTTTTAATGAATACATTTGCCTAATTGAAATTGTCCTGAATCAGTGATCATGCTGGAGCACTGCCAAAAACACATACATATTCTCTTTATATATGTATGTTGTCTAAAATGAAGATTTATAAAATAAATTTTATAAAACAAAAACACAAACACACACATATACAGTATCTCACAAAAGTCAGTACACCCCTCACATTTTTGTAAATATTTTATTATATCTTTTCATGTGACAACACTGAAGAAATTACACTTTGCTACAATGTTAAGTAGTGAGTGTACAGCTTGTATAACAGTGTACATTTGCTGTCCCCTCAAAATAACTCAACACACAGCCATTAATGTCTACACCGCTGGCAACAAATGTAAGTACACCCCTTAGTGAAAATGTCCAAATTGGCCCCAAAGTGTCAATATTTACCAATATTTTCCAGCACTGCCTTAACCCTCTTGGGCATGGAGTTCACCAGAGCTTCACAGGTTGCCAATGGAGTCCTCTTTCACTCGTCCATGATGACATCACGGAGCTGGTGAATGTTAGAGACCTTGCGCTCCTCCACCTTCTGTTTGAGGATGCCCCACAGATGCTCAAAAGGGTTTAGGTTTGGAGACAGGCTTGGCCAGTCCATCACCTTTACCCTCAGCTTCTTTAGTAAGGCTGTGGTTGTCTTGGAGGTGTGTTTGGGGTCAATATCATGTTTGAATACTGCCCTGCGGCCCAGACTCTGAAGGGAGGGGATCATGCTCTGCTCCAGTATGTCACAGTACATGTTGGCATTCATGGTTCCCTCAATGAACTGTAGCTCCCCAGTGCCAGCAGCACTCATGCAGCCCCAGACCATGACACTCCCACCACCATGCTTGACCGTAGGCAAGACACACTTGTCTTTGTACTCCTCACCTGGTGGCCGCCACACACGCTTGACACCATCTGAACCAAATAAGTTTATCTTGGTCTCATCAGACCACAGGACATGTTTCCATGTCCATGTCCTTAGTCTGCTTATCTTTAGTAAACTGTTTGCGGGCTTTCTTGTGCATCATCTTTAGAAGAGGCTTCCTTCTGGGACGACAGCCATGCAGACCAATTTGATGCAGTGGGTGGCGTATTGTCATAGCACTGACAGGCTGACCCCCCGACCCTTCAACCTCTGCAGCAATGCTGGCAGCACTCATACGTCTATTTCCCAAAGACAACCTCTGGATATGACGCTAAGCACGTGCACTCAACTCCTTTGGTCGACCATAGCGAGGCCTGTTCTGAGAGGAACCTCTCCTGTTAAACTGCTGTATGGTCTTGGCCACCGTGCTGCAGCTCAGTTTCAGGGTCTTGGCAATCTTCTTATAGCCTAGGCCATCTTTTTGTAGAGCAACAATTCTTTTTTTAAGATCCTCAGAGTTCTGTGCCATGAGATGCCATGTTGAACTTCCATTGACCAGTATGAGAGAGTGAGAATGATAACACCAAATTGAACACACCTGCTTCCCATTCACACCTGAGACCTTGTAACACTAGCGAGTCACATGACACCAAGGAGGGAAAATGGCTAATTGGGCCCAATTTGGACATTTTCACTAAGGGGTGTACTCACCTTTGTTGCCAGTGGTTTAGACATTAATGGCTGTGTGTTGAGTTATTTTGAGGGGACAGCAAATTTACATTGTTATACAAGCTGTACAATCATTATTTTACATTGTAGCAATGTGTCATTTCTTCAGTGTTGTCACATGAAAAGATATAATAAAATATTTACAAAAATGTGAGAGGTGTACTCACTTTGGTGAGATACTGTATATATATATATATATATACAGTATCTCACCAAAGTGAGTACACCTCTCACATTTTTGTAAATATTTTATTATATCTTTTCATGTGACAACACTGAAGAAATGACACATTGCTACAATGTAAAATAATGATTTCCTGCATCTAACAGTAACAAAATGCTCACCTAATATTGTTTTTCTTACAAAAAAAAAAATATATATATATATATATATATATATATATATATATATATATATATATATATATATATATATATATATATATATATACCGTATATATATATATATATATATATATATATATATATATATATATATATATATATATATTTTTTTTTTTTTAAGAAAAACAATATTAGGTGAGCATTTTGTTACTGTTAGATGCAGGAAAAACCTGCTGCACCATATATTTTCTGATTATTTAGGTATTTACTGTGCATATGACATCTTCAACCCTGAAAAATAATAGAAACAAAGAAAGAACTTGCCCAAAGTGACCAATCCGATTTGTTTGTTTTTCCAGAGAATATAAGATTAAACTTGAGTGGTCCCTATGTGCCAACAGTATGCACAGTGCAGTTACAATACAATACAATACAATACAATTCAATACAGGAGGAATTAGATGTTTGAAATATATGTTTATATAAACTATGTTTGCTTGCATGTGTCATTTTCCGAAGTGACATGTTCACAACTGTTCTATCATGTGAAACAGAGTTTAGTGTTGGGTAACATATATTATAGTTTGTTGAGAAAATGGATGGAGATTGATTAATGAAAATCTTTTAAAAATATTTTGGAAAATTAATTTTGATATGCCACTGATTTCTCCCTTACTGTTTTCTTTTCATTTAAAAAAAAAGACTGGAACAAGCAAATTATTAATGCTACTAATTATTTTTCTAATAACACACAACCCTGTTTATATTGTTTCATAGATCAGATGTTTTGTATTTTGGCATCAAATGTATTTGACAAATATATGGCAGTTCAGCTTGCAAGACTTTAAGGTTCCTATGTTGCTAAGAGTGTTTACAATCGGATAGAAGAAGATATGAGGGATATTTGCTAAAACTGGAGTGCATAGAATCTGGTGGAGCCGTGCATAGTAACCAATCACCTTCTTACTTCAGCTTGTTTAATTAAGCTTTCACAATAAAACCTGGAAGCTGATTGGCTGCTATGCACAGCTGTATCAGATTCTGTGTGCTCCAGTTTTAGTAAATCTCCCCCTATGTGTATTTGGTTACCGTGCAATTGCTTAAAGTGTAGTGAACACCCTGCAGTCAAATTTAAGAACCCCCCACTATATGTTTGTTATGTGTTGCCAGTCATCATATAGCATACCTGAAAAAAAAGAATATATATATATATATATATAACATTACATAGAGGGGGAGAACTAAATTAGATTCCTCAGTAAGTAATCAGGTAAACGGCAATTTTTTAAAATGTGCTTATAGTATGTGAATGTAACAAACATAGTAGGTGTTATGTCAATCTGGCTCCAAAACTGGAAATACACTTTAGGTAACATTTAGCAACAGTTTACGTCTGGAGACCTCATTTACAAAAAGATATTGATAAGACAGAACGAGTCCAGAGACCGGAAACAAAAATGGTGAAAGGTCTGAAGGATTTAACATATCAGGAGCGACTTCAGGAAATGAATATGCACAGTCTGAAGGAAGGAAGGGAAAGGAGAGACACGATTGAAACCTTTAAATAAAATGCATCAAGGGGATGAATAATGTTTAGGAGGGCAATATTTGCAATTTGATAAAAGGTCAAAAAACATAGGGACATGGCCTCAAACTAGCATGAGGAAAAATAAAAATTAATCTTAGAAAGCGTGTTCTACCAAAAAAGTAGTTGATGCTTGGAATAGACTTTGAGCAGAGGTGGTGAGTCAGTCAGCAGTAAGTGAATTTAAATATGCTTGGGACAAACATAGATCTACTGCATACCATAGATCTACTGTATACCCAGACAACAAGAATAAATAAATAAGAGTTAAAAGAAGTGTAGCAGACTTGATGGGCCATTTGGTCTTTTTTTTCTGCCATCATTCTATGTTTCTCGCAGAATATTGTAATTCATCTTATTGAGGAGTATTTTATTTTGAATGCTTGTGTTTATATTGCTGAACATTTAAGTGGATCTAACCTCTGCAGTCAGCACACACAGCTACACTTATTTCACAGTGTAAAGCACTTCAATTTACATAAACTCTGTTTTTTAGCCTTTTATAAATTCAACACAAGGACAAAAAGTCAGTTTTCAAAGCATATAATAACCTGAAAAGATGATTAAGCAAGTGCAAAGATTTTGTTTTGTATTATTAGTGAACGTTTCCATCTCACATTTAATGCAGCATGATCTTTATTTCATTTAGTAGCTAGATTCCGTTCTTATATAATAAACATATGATTTTAGCCTCATATTTTTATCATTCTCATTAGTACTAATACAGAGCATGCTTCCCATGGCAGAAACATTGACAGATAACTTCGATCTAAGTTCTATCTACATGTAACTTTGCCAGTGTGCTTTCATAATAGGAGGATTATTTCAGCATTTTTCTGAAAATCATTGTACAGGGGGACAACACTTAGGCTAAGCTAGTATTCAGTACATGGAAACAATAGATCACATAAGCAACTACACGCACAGCTGAGAGACCTGAACACTGTAAAGTCTACTGTACTGTGGGGCTGATTTATGAATGCTAAAAGGAAGACTAGGGTCTTGTCCTAGTTTTGTTCCCTACATTGAGAATGATAACTGTTCTTTCATTTTTTTTATTTCATTCTCCAGGCACCCTCAGATAGTATAATATGGTTCTTATTACTCAGAAGTGCGCTCTTCAAAATCTGAGGTTTTTTTAGTTTACGCTGTTCACATAGGCCTGGAGCTTTCGGCCCAGTTATTTTTCAAGAACAGAAACTTTTTTATAATGAAATATACTATAATAATACTTCAGACATAAATATCCTATGCTACTTCCAAGTCTAGCTGAAATATTCTTTTCAAATGTTTAAATTTTTTTTTTAAGGTTCTCTTTTTTCCTTTGTTTTAATGAATACATTTGCCTAATTGAAATCCGTGATCATGCTGGAGCATTGCCAAAAACACATACATATTCTCTTTATATATGTATGTTGTCTAAAATGAAGATTTATAAAATAAAGGTTATAAAACAAAAGCACACGTACACATATACAGTATCTCACAAAAGTGAGTACACCCCTCACATTTTTGTAAATATTTTATTATATCTTTTCATGTGACAACACTGAAGAAATTACACTTTTCTACAATGTAAAGTAGTAAGTGTACAGCTTGTATAACAGTGTAAATTTGCTGTCCTCTCAAAATAACTCAACACACAGCCATTAATGTCTACGCCGCTGGCAACAAAAGTGAGTACACCCCTAAGTGAAAATGTCCAATTTGGGCCCAAAGTGTCAATATTTTGTGTGGCCACCATTATTGGGCATGGAGTTCACCAGAGCTTCACAGGTTGTCACTAGAGTCCTCTTCCACTCCTCAATGACAACATCACGGAGCTGGTGGATGTTAGAGACCTTGCGCTCCTCCACCTTCCGTTTGAGGATGCCCCACAGGTGTTTAATAGGGTTTAGGTCTGGAGACATGCTTGGCCAGCCCATCACCTTTACCCTCAGCTTCTTTAGCAAGGCAGTGGTCATCTTGGAGGTGTGTTTGGGGTCGTTATCATGTTGGAATACTGCCCTGCTGCTCTGTTTCTGAAGAGAGGGGATCATGCTCTGCTTCAGTATGTCACAGTACATGTTGGCATTCATGGTTCCCTCAATGAACTTTAGCTCCCCAGTGCCAGCAGCACTCATGCAGCCCCAGACCATGACACTCCCACCACCATGCTTGACTGTAGGCAAGACACACTTGTCTTTGTACTCCTCACCTGGTTGCTGCAACACACGCTTGACACCATCTGAACCAAATAAGTTTATCTTGGTCTCATCAGACCACATGACATGGTTCCAGTAATCCATGTCCTTAGTCTGCTTGTCTTCAGCAAACTGTTTGCGGGCTTTTTTGCACATCATCTTTAGAAGAGGCTTCCTTCCGGGACGACAGCCATGCAGACCATATTGATGCAGTGTGCGGCGTATGGTCTAAGCACTGACGGGTTGAAACCCCACCCCTTCAACTTCTGCAGCAATGCTGGCAGCACTCATACGTCTATTTCCCAAAGACAACTTCTGGATATGATGCTGAGCACGTGCACTCAATTTCTTTGGTCGTCTATGGTGAGGCCTGTTCTGAGTGGAAACTGTCCTGTTAAATGGCTGTATGGTCTTGGCCACCCTGCTGCAGCTCAGCTTCAGGGTCTTGGCAATCTTCTAATAGCCCAGGCTATAAAAGATATAATAAAATATTTACAAAAATGTGAGAGGTGTACTCACTTTTATGAGATACTGTGTATGTGTATATAATATACAGTTGTGCTCATAAGTTTACATACCCTGGCAGAATTTATGATTTCTTGGCCATTTTTCAGAGAATATGAATGTAAACACAAAGACTTTTCTTTCATTGGTGGTTGGTGTTTGGCTGGGTTTACTCTTTTAAAATCATAATCACAACAGAAACTACCCAAATGACCCTGATAAAAAAGTTTACATACCCCAGTTCTTAATATCGTGTATTGCCCCCTTTAACATCAATGACAGCTTGAAGTCTTTTGCGGTATTTGTGGATGAGACTCTTTATCTTCTCAGATGGTAAAGCTGCCCATTCCTCTTAGCAAAAAGCCTGCAGTTCCTGTAAATTCTTGGGCTGTCTTGCATGAACTGCACATTTGAGATCTCCCCAGAGTAGCTCAATGATATTGAGGTCAGGAGACTGAGATGGCCACTCAACCTTCACTTTGACAGGTCGACTTGGCCTTGTGTTTTGGATCATTGTCATGTTGGAATGTCCAAGTACGTCCCATGCGCAGCTTCCTGTCTGATGAATGCAAATGTTCCTCCAGTATTTTTTGATAACATACTGCATTCATCTTGCCATCAATTTTGACCAAATTTCCTGTGCCTTTTGTAGCTCACACATCCCCAAAACATCAGCGATCCACCTTCCGTGTTTCACAGTAGGAATGGTGTACCTTTCATCATGGGCCTTGTTGACTCCTCTCCAAATGTAGTGTTTGTGGTTCTGGCCAAAAAGCTAAATTTTGGTCTCATCACTCCAAATGACTTTGTGCCAGAAGTTTGAGGCTTGTCTCTGTGCTGTTTGGCATATTGTAAGCGAAATACTTTGTGGCATTTGCGTAGTAATGGCTTTCTTCTGGTGACTCGACCATGCAGCCCATCTTTCTTCAAGTGTCTCCTTATTGTGCATCTTGAAACAGCCACACCACATGTTTTCAGAGAGTCCTGTATTTCACCTGAAGTTATTTGTGGGTTTTTCTTTGCATCCCGAACAATTTTCCTGACAGTTGTGGCTGAAATTTTAGTTTACCCTTTTCCGCAGATCCTTTCACAATTCTTTTGCTTTCCCCAAGACTCAGAATCCAGAAACGTCAGAGCAGCACTGGATGAAAGATGCAAGGGTCTGTCAGAAGTCCATAAACTCATTGACCTTTTATACACACACACTAATTACAAGCAAACAGATCACAGGTGAGTATGGTTACATTTAGGAGCCATTCAAACCCCTTTGTGTCAGCTTGTGTGCATGTTATCAGGTCAAAATCACCAGGGTATGTAAACTTTTGATCAGGATCATTTGAGTAGTTTCTGATGTGATTATGATTTAAAAAGAGTAAACACAGTTTATTGAGGGCGAGGAGTCTAAGAGCCAGCAGGTGTTCACCAGCGCCTATAGTGGTGAGGATGGACTGCGCTGCAACTGGCTCCAGGTCGCGGTCCCAAGGGTCTCCCAGTTCACGCTCACAGTAGGCTACTGGAGGATAGAAAGGAAGCAGCAATCCAAGACAATGGATGCTCAGGAGATAAGCCAAACGTTGGGGCCACTAGCAGACAAGGATTAGACAAAGAACATGCCATGGTCAGGGTAACAAGCAGGCAGGGATAGTCAAAGAACAAGCCAAGATTGGTGAACAAAAACAGACATAGAGCACACGGCAAGAAACACACAGAAAGCCATACACACAATATTGATCAGCAAGGCTTGGCTTGCAGTGCACAGTGTTCCTAGTTAGACACTGGGATGAGGCCATACTTGAGGGAAGATTACTTAAGCATACAGGTGAACAGCGACTGGCCTCTAAGCTTAACAAAACAGAAGGGTGAGCAAACAGACATGAACACTACTGCAGAGTCATGACAGCCATCAATGCCTCCCTGGGCATCACAGTGCCAGAAAGCATTGAAGTAGGTACACATAGGGTTAGAGAGTAGCGGTTGAAACTTCCTATAATACGCGTTCGTGTAGCCATCAGAGCCAGGGCTCTTCCCATTAGGAAGATCTTTAACAACTGCCACAATTTCCGCCAGGGAGATAGGGATATCTAGCTGGTTGCTAATCGGGGGAGTGAGCTGCACAGAGTGGGCTTCCTCCAAGTATTGCAGAATACGTTCCACCTTCTGAGGCTCCACATAGCCAGGCAGAGTGTCAGGAAGATGATAAAGCTGGGCATAGTATTCTCTAAATGCGTTCGCTATTTTTGACGGGTGGACCACTGAAGAGCCTGCTGCAATGGTAAGCTTATGGACATGTCCCGAAGCACGTTGACATTTGAGAGCTCGTGCAAGTAGTCTCCCGCATTTGTTCCCAAATTCAAAGAATCTGTGGTAAACGTGACGCAGCCGTGCCTGAATCCAAATGTCAAGCAGATTAGCCAATTCCTGCCGGAGGGATTGTAATTCCGTCGCAAGCTCTGGGGTGACACGGCGTTTATGCGTGAGTTCAGTCGAGCGGATTTTTGACAGGAGAGTCTGTAGTTCCCCCTTCCTTGCCTTTTTTAGCCTAGAGCCCTGGCAAATGAGCTCCCCCCGGGACCACTGCTTTGTGTCCTTCCCAGACAGATCCCATCCCCACCTCGCCCATCTGGTTCTCAGCAAAGTAAAGGGAGATAGTGTCAGAAACGTGTTTCTGAGCCACGGCATCATCTGGGATACTCTTGTTCAGGCGCCAGGTCCAGGTCCGCAAATCCAAAGACACGGGATGCAGAGAAATGGATACCGGGGCATGATCCAAGATCATTATGGACCCAATGGAAGCACCAGATAAGGAGTCAAGAGACAACTGGTCCATCACTAGAAGGTCTATGCGAGTATAGACATTATGAGTAGCAGAAAAATAGCTATAGTCCCTCCCAGTGGGATGGAGCAGCCTCCAACAATCAATCAAATGGTGCGCTTGTAAAGACTTTGTGAAATGTTTCAGGAAGGCAAACAAATGGGTAGAATGGCCTGAGGACGTATGTACTTGTGAGTCGGGGCTAACATTAAAATCTCCCCACTTTATTAGCTGGCCTTCCCAGAAGGTGGAGAGAGATTCCAGAACAGAATCCAAGAAAGTAAGCTGCCTACACTTCGAGGCGTACACAGCTGCAAATGTGAACTTGGGGTCGAAAATAGTGCCTTTAGGAAATACATACCTGCCATTAGGACCAGTTAAATGCTCCATCGGAACAAAAGGGCATTGTTTGTGAATGGCTATGGCCACCTCCCCAGATTTGGGACGCGGTGAGTTAATCAAATACCATAATTTACAGTATACAGGTGATTGGGGAGACGCGTGACCGAGTCAGTGTGAAAGTGTGTTTCCTGTAAAAAAAAAGTATGTGTACCCCCAGACGTTTCGTTTCAAGCCACAACTTACTGCTGTTTGAAGGGGAACCCAAACCACAGACATTGGACGATACGATTTTCAGCGAGGCCATGATGAGAGAAGACACAGGGGAGCACCCGGGGCCCCATCAGGAGGAGAGAGGGACCCACAGCATGCCAGACCAGGGACCAAGGAGCACCTATAGAACAATAAGAAGGAAGAAAAACCTAGAAAACAAACAACAATTATAACATAGAAAAAACACAAATGACATAATAAACAACGTAGAGAGCACAAAGTACAATAACAACACTGGTCAGGGGCCACCACTCAGTCCTTAGGGCAAGGAGACAGTAGAGGCCAGCGAGCAGCATTGGGTCCCAAAAGGGAACAGAACTAGTTGACCTACTAGGGGTAGGTGGTAAGGCATCAAGAGCGAGTCCGAAGGGGGAACCTCTTTTAACATGAGGTGCAGGTCTGCACCTCAACTTAATGCTAATAATAACACAGCAGCCAAAGGGGAAGAGGGAGCCTCCGGGATAGTTGGAAAGTCAGCAGAGATCAGTTCATCCAGTCAGGTTATCCCCTGGGGAGAGGAAGGATGAGAGGCCTGGCCAGAGGAGCCACTTCTGGGGCCATTGCGTTGGCTGTGGACGAGGTGGTAGTGGGATCTCGGGGGATGCTCTCCAGTCACGGCTGTCCACAAGAGGAAGGCAGAGGGATTCCAGGAACAGGGGCAAGTCATCTTTATTCTGCAAGGTAAACTGCTGACCATCTTTGGTGACTAAAAGGCTGAATGAGAAACCCCATCTGTATAGCAGCTTTGCATCCTGTAGAGCCTCCAGCAGTGGCTTAAGAGCCCGGCGTTGCATCAAAGTGCGTCTAGAGAGATCTGGAAAGAAGGATAATTTGGCACCATCAAAATCCACATGATGGAGTCCCCTGACATGAAACATGATGCGTTCTTTTAGGGAATATTTATGAAGCTTGCAGATAATGTCTCTGGGCTTATCCGGATCCTCGGATGGTGGCCTGAGAGCCCTGTGAGCACAATCAATTTCTATGTAATCCGGGGCCTGATGGCCTAATATTTGCTTAAAGACACCTTGCAAGGTGGGGACTATGTCCCGTGGTCCTGTGGCTTCTGGCAGGCCTCTGATACGAATGTTAACTCTGCGACTTCTGTTCTCCAAGTCATCCAGGGAATTAATCTGGTGATCCTGCAGCTTGCATCTCTCAGTGAGGGCCTGTATAGCTTGGGTAGTTTCTTCCCACTGTGATTCCAAGGCCTCTACTCTACCCCCTATACGAGTACTATCTGCCTGGAGGGCTTCAATGTCTTGGCGCAGGGCCTTCTCTACCCTGTGAGCAAAAAGCTCTAAATTAGCCTTAGTGGGGAGGTATAGGATACCCACATTCGATTGGTCTGTCCTGGCTATCAGAGCAGGAGGGAGAGAAGGGGGAGGAAGCGATGGCAGAGGCAGGTGTGGGGAGCAGATGGGAGAAGCTGCATGGGCAGCGTGCTCACCTGGTGCCATCTTGGGCGAATCTGCTGTTCCCCAGCGGGTCTCATAAAAGTACCGATCCAGCGATTGAGACCAGCTCCGGGAGGTCCACTGTGGTGGCGGGGATGGCTTGTGCTTTTGAGGGCATATTTTTGTGTCAAGTTTCCCCCAGGAAGGCTGCTGTATGTGCGGTATTATGAGAGGGTCACACGGAGCTCAGGGAAAGCACGTCCTCACTCGTGCATGCCGCGGCCACACCCCCCCTAATGATTGTTCTAATCCATCTTTACTCTGATCAAAACTAAACTGCCTTTAGTTATATTTAAAATTCACTTTTTTTTTTAAAGTTCAGCTTTTCTGTGTACCAATACACCATTAATGCACCTCTGTTGCAGAACATTTTCTATGTTCTATAGCAGGCATCGCATCAGCCTCTGCTTTCTGCTATAAAAAACTCCTCCATGTCTTCCTGTTATCAGTCTCCAGAGCCCTTAGCAGAGTAGAGGCCAGCTTTGTGTCTTGGGCTGAACTGTGTTCTAGTGTGGGGGTTTTCAATCTGGTCTGTAGCTTTTAAAAGTTGTCAGCATATAAATCGGATTCAAATCCAAATGTTTTGTTGCAGACTTGCACATTTTGGAGAAAAGAAGATGAAGCTGTGTGCAGTAAGACTTCCCCCTTCTTCTCACTGAGTTTGGGCTTCATCAGACATTTTTATCTTGAGCCCCATCTCCAACTCCACCCACTAATAGGGTCTTAAAATCACAGGGTCCCAAAAGGCTAATTTCCACGTTATTTTTGTAAGTGTTTACAAAAAGTCTTGTTTGCCGCCCCCCCAGCCACCACTGGTAAAACCCCACTTACGTCAAACGTCAAGGCTAAATTGCTAACCCTAAGGCCAGCTATGTTCACAGAGAAATGGGATGATATCTGCACCTCACATATGTTAGTCTCACCTGTAGTTAATAAATTGATGCAATTAAACGTTATTTAACAAATCTAACTGTATATGTTGTACCCAACATGAGGCAGATTTCATGCATCTTATATGGGGTGTCCACCGATCTCTGAGTTCTGAAAGCAGGTAGTCACTGTGCATGCTACTCTGTTATAACTCCCTCTCTCCTGTACACATGACGTTTGTTTGCTTGTTTGGCATACTAGATGAAGAGTGTTAGCCACATTGCACTAGAATATTTCTGAAAGAAACGCTGTTTATGGCTCAGAGAACCATGCCAATGAATGAACTCATCCTCTCCCACCATAATTCAGTGGAAATCATTAATCAGATTATCCCATTAAAAAAAAGTTATGTATGGGAAGAGAAACTGTCCTCACATTCCATAACAATTTCTATCCATGGTGTAACTCTACTCCTACTCTAGGCTCAGAATAACCTACCCTGGTCACCACTAATAAACCACTATATGTTTACTTCTTTTCATTATGTCATGTAATACATTTATGTAATAAGGACTCAAAAGAGACGTTTTTTATTTCTTTATTATGCATAGCTACTGTATGTTGAAATTGCAATTGTTTTATATTCATGTACTCAGGAATAGGGATGGGCCGAACAGACCCCTGTTCGGTTCGCACCAGAACTTTCGAACACAGCAAAAGTTCAGACCCGAATATCGAACCCCATTAAAGCGGAGTTCCACCCAAAAATGGAACTTCCGCTTTAAGGGAAGATAACCCCCTGACATGCCACATTTGGCATGTCATTTTTTGGGGGGGAAACGGATACCCTCTTTTTAGAGGGTCCCAGCTCCCACCGGAAGGGAGATCACCTCTCCCCCCTCCCTCTCGGCAATCATCTGGGAAATGCCACAGGTCCCAGATTGCAGATAGCAACAGTGCAATCTGCTGCAGATGTGCTGAAAAAGGCCCAGACAGCTGAGCTTTGGGGAGCGGACCAGGAAATAACAGCTGCAGAATGTAATGGAATAGAACGGCTGCTGTCTACTTTTTCTTGATGTCAGCCTCCTTGGGTTGTGCCGCCTCACCTTCAGTTTCCTCCTCTGCTCTATCTGGCACCCAAGTCACATCAGTGACATCATCATCATCATATCCATCTCCTCCATCTTCGTCATTACCACTGGAGACAACTTGGCAATACGCTGTGGCTTGGGGAACATGAATGCCAATTTGTCTACCAGTGTTCTTCCCTCTCTCTAGGCTCGTGTTCCTGTCATCCTCAACCTCAGAACCAACATCTGAATACAGTAATGGCTGGGCATCATTAAGGAGCAAGTGGCTGACGCTGTGGTCAAATAACTCAGCTGACTCCACAATGGCTGATGTTGGGGCTATGGCAGGAATAGATGTGGACAAGGAGGCAGGTTTATCTACTCTGGCAACTGTAGGGATCTGCACACTTGTCTCTGCTTGCATGACAGAGGATGAGGAGGAAGGTTTAGTGAGCCAGTCCACCACCTCCTCTGGATGCTGTGGCTGGATAGCACGGGCAAACTCACTAAACAGGAAATTATGCCCTGCCTGAGGACTGACGACCACGTCCACCTTTACCTGTGGACACATTTGTTGCTGGCCCCCTTACAGTGCCAAGGGAACGTCTGCCTCTCCTTGTTGTCCTCCCAGACATTATTGGGAGGGGAGGGCGTGGTGCTTGTAAGCAAATGTAAAGAAGAAGTTGAAATCTGTACGTAGATGCACTTTAATCAATGTAAAGAGGTGTTTGGTGCACTTTAATTTGAATACTCACACTACACAGACACACTCCACGGATACACTATAATATACTGCAATATAATGCGCCAAACTATATGGCGTTAAACTGGCAATAACGCACACAGAACTGTATGGCGTTAAACTGGCAGTAATGCACACAAAACTATACGGCGTTAAACTGGCAGTAACACACACAAAACTATATGGTGTTAAACTGGCAGTAACGCACACAGAAGTAAATGGCGTTAAACTGGCAGGGGAGGGCGTGGTGCTTGTAAGCAAATGTAAAGAAGAAGTTGAAATCTGTACGTAGATGCACTTTAATCAATGTAAAGAGGTGTTTGGTGCACTTTAATTTGAATACTCACACTACACAGACACACTCCACGGATACACTATAATATACTGCAATATAATGCGCCAAACTATATGGCGTTAAACTGGCAATAACGCACACAGAACTGTATGGCGTTAAACTGGCAGTAATGCACACAAAACTATACGGCGTTAAACTGGCAGTAACACACACAAAACTATATGGTGTTAAACTGGCAGTAACGCACACAGAAGTAAATGGCGTTAAACTGGCAGTAACGCACACAGAACTATATGGCGCTAAATTGGCAGTAATGCACACAGAACTATATGGCGTTAAACTGGCAGTAACGCACACAGACGTCAATGGCGTTAAACTGGCAGTAATGCACACAGAACTGTATGGCGTTAAGCTGGCAATAATGCACACAGAACTATATGGCGTTAAGCTGGCAGTAACGCACACAGAACTATATGGCGTTAAACTGGCAGTAACGCACACAGAACTATATGCCATTAAACTGGCAGTAACGCACACAGAAGTCAATGGCGTTAAACTGGCAGTAATGCACACAGAACTGTATGGCGTTAAACTGGCAATAATGCACACAGAACTATATGGCGTTAAGCTGGCAGTAACGCACACAGAAGTAAATGGCGTTAAACTGGCAGGGGAGGGCGTGGTGCTTGTAAGCAAATGTAAAGAAGAAGTTGAAATCTGTACGTAGATGCACTTTAATCAATGTAAAGAGGTGTTTGGTGCACTTTAATTTGAATACTCACACTACACAGACACACTCCACGGATACACTATAATATACTGCAATATAATGCGCCAAACTATATGGCGTTAAACTGGCAATAACGCACACAGAACTGTATGGCGTTAAACTGGCAGTAATGCACACAAAACTATACGGCGTTAAACTGGCAGTAACACACACAAAACTATATGGTGTTAAACTGGCAGTAACGCACACAGAAGTAAATGGCGTTAAACTGGCAGTAACGCACACAGAACTATATGGCGCTAAATTGGCAGTAATGCACACAGAACTATATGGCGTTAAACTGGCAGCAACGCACACAAAACCATATAACGTTAAACTGGCAGTAACGCACACAAAACTATATGGCGTTAAACTGGCAGTAACGCACACAGACGTCAATGGCGTTAAACTGGCAGTAATGCACACAGAACTGTATGGCGTTAAGCTGGCAATAATGCACACAGAACTATATGGCGTTAAGCTGGCAGTAACGCACACAGAACTATATGGCGTTAAACTGGCAGTAACGCACACAGAACTATATGCCATTAAACTGGCAGTAACGCACACAGAAGTCAATGGCGTTAAACTGGCAGTAATGCACACAGAACTGTATGGCGTTAAACTGGCAATAATGCACACAGAACTATATGGCGTTAAGCTGGCAGTAACGCACACAGAACTATATGCCGTTAAACTGGCAGTAACACACACAGAACTATATGGTGTTAAACTGGCAGCAATGCACACAAAACCATATAATGTTAAACTGGCAGTAACGCACAAAAAACTATATGGCGTTAAACTGGCAGTAACGCACACAGAAGTCAATGGCATTAAACTGACAGTAACACACTCAGAACTATATGGCGTTAAACTGGCAGTAACTCACAAAACTATTTGGCGTTAAACTGGTAGTAACGCACACAGAACTATATGGCGTTTAACTGGCAGTAACGCAGACAAACCTATATGATGTTAAACTGGCAGTAACGCACACAGAAGTAAATGGTGTTAAACTGGCAGTAACACAAACAGAATTAAATTTCATTAAAGTGGCAGTAACACAATCAAATAGATGGTGTTCAACCGTCACTACACTGACGCTATCTGAACTGTCCCTACTCTAGCTATACGCTAATCTAGAGATTACTGACACAATCTCACTACACTACACTGAAACTAAATGAGCTGTCCCTTCGCTACATTATTGTATGTATGAATGACGCAGTCTCACTACACTACAGTGAAACTATCTGAGCTGTCCCTACTCTAGCTGCACACTATGCAAAGCTGAATGATGTTCCTCCTCACTACACTCACACTATCCCTAGACTGACACTAAACTAATATACTACACTAACAATTGAAGCAAAATAGCACAGTATAGCACATTAACTAACTAATAGCACTGAACAGAGCCCTATTCTATCTCTCTCCACGCTGAAATCACACTGAAAATGGCTGCCATTGAAAGAATACTTTTATACTGTGGGGTGGGAATGAGCCATGATTGGATAAAGTCATGATGACAGTGTCCAATCATGACTCTGATGGTGCTCTGTGCCCTGATTGGCTGAAGCTTTGACTGCTTCAGCTAATCAGGGCTTTCAATGCCCTGTTCAGCTCCACAATATATTGTGGTCGGTTCGGGGGGGTGTACAAACGGTCGAAAGACAAATGATCGAACAGCGAAAGTTCGACCCGAACTTATGCAGAGGCCCCAGTGAGGAAGTTTGTGTGAACGTAACGCGTACAGGGGAGGAGTCATGTCCTGACATCACCCGCTGTCATTCTGAATCTCCATGCTTGCCTGTATTTGCTCTTACACGCGCTGCTTGAAAGAAACCCTTGTGAGTAGTCATTTTAATGTAAATAAATCCTTTTAAAGGAAATCAACAGTGTACACTTAGATCTGTCTCTCTCTCTCACTATCATATTACTGGGGATACTGCCCAGTGGATCTGGACCTTGCCTGGAAGTTATACCCTTAAGGGGCATGTTCACCATCTGTTTGTTCAGTGGTCCACATGTAGAGGTGAGCGAAGCGAGTGTGCTGGAGGTGGAGGGAAAGTCACTCTTGCATTGAATTTTCTCACGCGGACTCTCTGCTTGCTGGAACTGTTAGTCCACCTTCTCTTTACTTTTTTACTTTGGATTTCCACTGACTTTTTATTACATTTGTGATGTTTTATTGAGCCCTGACATGCGCTGCACTTCTAATGTATACTGTTCTGAGTGGAACCTGTCCTGTTAAACCACTGTATGGTCTTGGCCACCATGCTGCAGCTCAGTTTCAGGGTCTTGGAAATCTCCTTATAGCCTAGGCCATCTTGATGTAGAGCAGTAATTCTTTTTTATAGATCCTCATAGAGTTTCTTGCCGTGAGGTGCCATGTTGAACTTCCAGTGACCAGTATTAGAGAGTGAGAGTGATAACACCAAATTTAACACTCCTGCTCTCCATTCACACCTGAGACCTTGTAACACTAACAAGTCACATGACACCCGGGGAGGAAAAATGGCTAATTGGGCCCAATTTGGACATTGTCACTTAGGGGTGTACTCGCTTTTGCTGCCAGCAGTTTAGACATTAATGGCTGTGTGTTGAGTTATTTTGAGGGGACAGCAAATTTACACTGTTATACAAGCTGTAAACTCACTACTTTACATTGTAGCAAAGTGCCATTTCTTCAGTGTTGTCACATGAAAAGATAGAATAAAATATTTACAAAAATGTGAGGGGTGTACTCACTTTTGTGAGATACTATATATAAATAAAATATATATATATATATATATATATATATATATATATATATATATATATATACACACCTAACAACTGTACATTTATTTTTTCCATCAGCTCATCCTTCACAGTTATTACCTCTTGTATCTCTTGACCTTCCCTTTTAGATTGTAAGCTCTAACGAGCAGGACCCTCTGATTCCTACTGTATTAAAGTGTATTGTATTTGTACTGTCTACCCTCAAGTTGTAAAGCACTGCGTAAACTGTCGGCGCTATATAAATTCTGTATTATAATATTAATAATAATATATATATACTGTATTTTGCTGTATTCTTTTTTTTTTATTTCTGGTCCATTTTAACAGTTCATCTAACATTTATTATTTCTGTTAGCTACTGTGAATTCTCTTAACAAACTTCATCCATATGTTGTATTAATGCATAAAAGTACAACATATATCAGATAAAAATCTGTTTCTGTATATAGCACAGTTCATAAAACTCATGTTTAACATGTGACTGTGAAACATAAGTATAGAAGCTACATGACAGAATTACAGAGCACACATACAAAATGGAAATTACTGCTGCTTTTACTACTGAAGTTTGGGAGCTCTCTATACCTGTAACATGACAAAGTATTTTTGCATCCACAAGAGTATTATCTGAGCTCTGCATCCTGCTGTGTTATTCGCCGGAAGCTGACAGCGGTGAATGCTTAATTCTGTGATCAAACAGGGGGAGGACAAGGATCAAGCATGTTCGCAGGGAAATTTTGCAACTGGATAATAAAAATCACCCGGTGCAATAATGTGCATCTCCGATTGCTAGGGGCACTGCTTGTTGCTATCTAGGTGATCAGAAACAGCTTGTGATGCTCAGAATCCGGAGCGCTGCTTCTATTTATCAGTTACTTGGACACAGACCACATGTTAGGAACCTATAAATTTAGCAATACAGAAACTCCCTGAGGACTTTAAAATTTATTTTTACTACTGTAACAATACATAGTTTTTTAATTAGTGAACTGTTACAATTTCCAAGCACTTTTTTTGGTGACAGATTTCCTGTAAAAGCCAGTCTAGGGAGCCCAAACTCTTTTGAAGATCAGCCGGAATCAGACACTTCCTGGTGTGGTTCTTTTTGCTGGCTCCTATGGCACCTTCTACTGTGTCCTGTAGTGATACTACAGTTGGCAAAAAGAACCACAGCAGACATTGGTGAACATGCTATCCGACACACCCAGAAGTGTCAAATTCCAGTGGTGGCTGTAGATCTGCAAGGGAAATTTGGAGTTGCCGCCTACTGGAAAGGTCATTAGGAGTAAACTTCTTTTGCAGGCTTTGTTTGGAGTTTGAGTTCCCTAGCAACAGCTTCACTTTAAGAATTTAAAAATTGCCTCGAGCAACCATTCTGATTTTTCCTGTTTAGAGGTAGAAAAAGAAACCTGGAATGTGATTTGTTACAGTGAGCAACACAAACGCCTATTGCTTCTCAGCTTTTTATAAACTTGTACTGAAGAAGTTGGTATGAGTGCAAGTTTTTTGTTTCCATTTTATTCTATCTTGTTATAGTCAAACATTTTGTTTTGTTTTTTTATCTCTAGTTCTTGTGTCAGGTATATGTAAACCAACGCACATGAGAAATATTTGTTGTTAAGCAATTCTTTTTAATCTTAAAGGAAAATTACTTTTAATACTTTCCTTCCTTGTTCTTACCAGAAATATGTCTGTATATTCCCGTCTCCGTTAACTTTGTTTTATATTCCATATATGTTATTTATACTATATTATTTGCCTTGTAAACCAAGTCAGTATTCGGAGCTGATCTGTTTTCTTTATGTGTTATTTTTACCTTGATTGGGTCCAAGGGGCTCCACTGTGCCAAAACCACACTGCTCCAACTACGCAAACCGCAAGTTTAATGCATATTTATGTCAAAGGGGACAACTTGTCAGCCAGCGTTAGGCGGAAACCATGATCATTTAAAAAAAAGTTACTTTAATACTTTAAAGTCAATAATTCATAGTAAATTGTCTGTTAAATTGCTAGGTCTGACTTTAAATATCACAGTAATTTACAGCAACAATAATGGCTCGTCAGGTTCTGTGACCAGAGGGACATTGACAGACATAAGCAATAACCCTACAGGTCTCCAGTTCAAAGTATTATGTCAAGTCTTCCTGGGGCTGTGTCCTGTAAATGGAGACTTGTGAGGAATGTGACATAGCCAGTCAGGAAAAGATAGGCTAACACACTCCCTGTGTTGTGTTGGAGTGACTGTGTGTGGCAGTGGTGGGGGGGATGAAACATTCCTTAACTCTAGCTAGCACAGCTGGGACCCATTCAGAGCCCCCCCATCCAAACCAAAATTCCTTACATATCTCCTAGTTTGTAGATTTCAGGAGCCTCGGACTCCTTTGAACCCAGGGGCCCAGCAAAGGGATTACATGTTCTTCCATTAGTCCATACTTTTTCTATTATATGCGAAATAGGGCAAGGGTCTTGCCTAAAAAATGATGGAGCTTGAGAGGAAGAATTAAAAGCTGCATAATTTATTGTGTATTGTAAATTAGTTGTTACATTTCAGAGATATGTAATATCTCTACTGATTATTTATATTCTATGTATAATTTGTTTAACCGCTTGCCGACTGTATACTGTAGATATACGATAGCAAGGCGGCTCCTGTGCAGGATCATGTACCCAGTACGTAATCCTGAAGTTCCGGGTTTAAGGGTGCACGCGCGTCGTCGGTGGCCTGCTCCCGCTCTGATTAGACGCAGTGGGTACGGCGGACTCTATGTCCGCCGGGTGCGATGTCCGCTGGCCGCCCAAACCGATGCTTCAGTACTTTCACAGCATGCCGGTCTTTCCTATGTAAACAAGGCAAATCACCATTCTGTCACTACAGAAGACATGGATCCTGTGTCTCTGCTAAGCAGAAGCATCAATCCATGCCTTCTCCTATTACAAGCACCTCCCCCACAGTAGTAAAGCACTGGTCAGGCACACATTTAACCCTTTGATGCCCCCTGATGTTAACCCCTGCCCTGCCAGTGTCATTAGTACAGTGACAATGCATATTTTTTAGCACTGATCACTGTATTAGTGTCACTGGTCCCCAAGTTTTCTTTAAAAGTGTCAGTTAGTGTCTCGACTGTCCGCCGCAATATCGCAGTTCCACTATAAGTCGCTGATCGCTGCCACTACTAGTAAAAATAAGTAATTAAATAAAAATATCCCATAGTTTGTAAACACTATAACTTTTGCGCAAACCAATCAATTAACGCTCATTGGGATTTTTTTTAAACCAAAAATATGTAGCAAAATACATATTGGCCTAAATTGATGAAGAATTTGGATTTTTTTTTACTTTTTCTTATTGGATATGTTTTATAGCAGAAAGTAAACAATATTGTTTTTTTTTTTTCAAAATTGTCGGCATTTCTTTGTTTATATCGCAAAAAATTAAAACCGCAGAGGTGATCAAATACCATCAAAAGAAAGCTCTATTTGTGAGAAAAAAAAAGACATTTTGTTTAGGTACAGCGTTGCACGCCTGCGCAGTTGTCAGTTAAAATAACGCAGTGCCGTATCGCAAAAAATGGCCTGATCAGGAAGGGGGGTAAATCTTCCAGAGCTGAAGTGGTAATGCATATGCTATCTATTTTGCTATTATCTTCCAAAGCAAACAGTAAAGCAAGCCTCAATATATTGTAGGAAAGGGTAGCCATTTGCAGTCTTTCTTCTCTTTCGTATTTATAGGTGCCACAATCTGCAACAGATTTGGCTATACATGGTAATTGCTGAAACTATTTTATGCAAGTATTACCTGCATCAAACATCTATATAGTGTGTTGGATAGTAGAAAGCTGACATGAAAACTGTATACACATATTGATATAGCCCTCATATTAATTTTTTACCCTGAACATTCGGTCTACAAGTGGACTCAGAAGTCAGTGGCAGCTGACACATGAGCAGCGACAAAGTTTTTGGGTGCCTTCATTGTTAAAGGTTATGTCTACCCAAGGCAGCTATTATTATGAATATTATTATTATTATACAGGATTTATGTAGCACCAACAGTTTACACAGCGTTTTACAATATAAAAGGGAGACAGTACAATTATAATACAATAAAATACAAGAGGGTTAAGAGGTCCCTTCTCAAAGGAGCTTGCAATCTAATAGGGTGAGGCAAGTAGTAAAAAAGGTTGTAACTGAGGGGAATGAGCAGGTAGAAGTGATAAAAGATTAGTTGGAGGTGTGATAGGCTTCCCTGAAGTGATGAGTTTTCAGGGTTTGGCAAAGCGCAGCCAGAGTAGGAGATAGCCGGAAAGATTGAGGTAGAGAGTTGCAGAGAATGGGAGAGGCTCTGGAGAAGTCCTGGAGATAAGCATGGGAGGAGAAGACAAGGGAGCTTGAGAACAAGAGGTCTTGCGAGGAGTGGAGAGGATGGTTTGGGTGATATTTGGAGCTATTCAGGCATGGCTAGATTCTGGCAAGTTGTACCACCTCTTGGCACACTCCCTGAGTTCCCTAATCCACCCTATTTATTGCAGCTGTTGTCACGCACTCTAATGGATGTTCTTTTATTTTCCACCACAGACAATACAAAAGAATGAATGAGATGGTAGAGATGACTAAGTTGGGAACTCCAGCAGAGAAAAATTACATTAAGTCCACGATTCAGCCAACAAACATCTCACTTTAAAACAGACCTGTCATTAAAATGTATATTTTACAAGCATCATTGGGGTATCTGTCAACAGAACCATATTACATTATTATTTTGCTGTAAAATACTATCTCTTTTGGCTACTAGATGCATTATGGATTTTTCATGTCATTAGAGAATGCATTGCATCTGTAGTTGTCAGACAGATACTGTCTGGGAGACTTGAGGTCAGATAAAAGGATCAGTGAGGCACATTCGGTATTTAAAAAAAAAAAAATCGATTTTTTTTTTTTTGTTTGAATGTTTATTTATATGTTTTGTCAAAGAACAAATCAAGTATGACAAATTCACGTACAAGTGAAAGATAGAAAAATGACAATGATATAAGCCTTCCAACAATAAAAGAATTACGTGTACACTGTGTAACAAGCATATCAGACTTTTGCTATCCATATTCATTGGAACAACAAACTTAATTGCCTATAGTAGATTCATACAGGAAATTTATTGAAATCATCTGAATGTTAGTTGACAGGTCAAGCTATTTGATACCTGTGTATATTGACATGCAGAAAGACGGCAGGAAAAACAATAAAACAATTGAAGAAATGCACAAAAAAAGAAAATCGTCAAGGAAAAGTAGAGAGGTAAGAGGTATAGGTGTATAGAGGGAAGAAGATAGGAGCAGGCAGCTCAGCTTGCATTAGCAAGACATAAAGGCAAATCCACTTTGCACTGCAAGTGCACTTGAAAGTGCAGTCGCTCTAAATCTAATGCATTGTACACACGACGGACTTTCGACGGACTGAATTAGGTCGGACTTTTCAACGAATTTTCGACGGACTTCTGATGGACCTCCGTCGAATCGGACATGTCTACACACAATCACACCAAAGTCCGACGGATTCGACCGTGATGACGTACGACTGGACTAAAATAACGATAGTTCATAGCAAGTAGCCAATACCTGCCCTAGCGTCGGATTTCATCCATCAGACTAGCATACAGACGAACTGATTTTTCGAAAAAGATTTAAAACAGGTTTTAAATCTAAAGTCTGTCTGATTTTCGACCGAAAAGGTCCACCACTACAGGTCCGATGAAGCCCACACACGGTCGAATTGTCCAACGGATTTGTTCCGTCCGACTAGTTCAGACGAAAAGTCCGGCCGTGTGTACATGGCATAAGGGGTAGATCTGAAATGAGTGGAAGCTCTGCTGATTTTATCATCCAATCATGTGCAAGCTAAAATGCTGTTTTTTATTTTCCTTGCATGTCCCCCACGGATCTACAGCGACTTTACTTCCAACTGCACTTTCAGTGCACTTTCAAGTGCACTTGCAGTGCAATGTGGATTTTCCTTTTGTAAATAACCCCCAAAGTTTACTTAATACCAGGTTAGTATCCTATCTATTCCAGCCAGCACTAAATTTATCCAATATAGCTGTAAGATGTTCCAGATCCCTCACTTTTTTATTGCAATTCAATAAGTCCTGTATAATGGGGGGGAGCTGGCATTGATTGTTTCCATTTGGTGGTGATCAGAAATCTTGTCGCTGTAAGAATATGCTTAATCATCTTTTTTAGATTTTTTTCCATTCTTCATATTGGAAGACCTAAGAGATGTGTTAGTGGTTCTAAGGGTATTGAAGTCTCTGTAGCTTAGAAAACAGGGAATTGACTTCCTCCTAGAAAGATGTAATGCCTGAGCAATCCCACAAAATGTGATACAACGTTCCCACCTCTGAGTTGTACCTCCAGCATAGATTACAAACTATGGGATAGATGGAGTGCAATAACTCAAGGGTATCATACCCAGTGTTCATTTTGTCAAAAAAATGAACAGTATTTTAGTCACCTAAAATACAACTAAAACTCTAAAGACATGCTGGTAGGTAAATCAGATCCTGTCTAAATTGGCCCTAGTATGTATGTATGAATGTGAGTTAGGGACCTTAGGTTGTAAGCTCCTTGAGGCGGGGACTGATGTGAATGTACAACGTATATGTAAAGCGCTGCGTAAATTGATGGCGCTATATAAATGCCGGAAATAAATAAAAAAATTAATAAAACTAAAACCATTCAGATGACTAAAATACGACTAAATCTAAAATGGCATTTTAATTAAAATACTATGACTAAAACTAAATTGAAATTTGACATCAAAAGTAACACTGCACTACCACATAAAAATAAGTAGGGAGCATCTACTAAACTTCTGCAAGAAAAAAATAAAAATAAGAAAAAGTTATTTTTTTTTTCCATAATATTTAAAGTTGGTAATATATTCAGGTAATATGTGACATGGCATTACATCCAATAGAGTTTACCGTTTTTTGGGGGGTTTTATATTTTAAAGTTGTACCTCTATTTGTCAAAAATGTATATTTTTGTTTGTTTATGAAACTTGGTTTTATTTATAACGATGTTAAATATATCACAACGGCTAAATCTGTGTCTGTAGTGCATGTTCAAACGTTATCATAAATAATAACATGTTATTAGATTTTTACTCTGTATATAGTTTGGCAATTCTAGAGAAATGCTTAAAAAAATGCATTAAAAAGTTAACTAAACCCATTCAAATTTACTGGAAATTTTATCTGACAAAAATACAAGTGAAACTAAAACAAATCAGATGACTAAAATACGACTAAAACTAAAATAGTATTTTAGTCAAAAGTCTATGTCTAAAACAAAATTAAAATTTGATGACAAAATTTACACTGATCATACCAACACATTACTATTTTGTAGCCATGAACTTTTAAAATTATAGACTATACATAGAAACAATTTCTTTAATTTACTATGCAATTGTGATTATTAACAATAAAAACACTACAGTTCCTCTTTAACTAAAATAATATATTTGTATCTTACTGAAGACTTCTTGAAAAAAACAGGAAAAAATCACATTAGCAGGAATTACATTTCGGTGGCCATTCTGTACACCAATGTTGTATGGAATGCTTCTAGGTTGCCATAATACATTTATTCATTATTGACAGTTTTAGAAAATTGCAGCAGTTGCAGATCGAGATGAAAAGGTGAATTTTAATAACATCAAATTATAAAAGGGGTTGTGTAGCAAAAGCATATGTTGTATCAAATTCTTTTTTAAATGAAACTATTGTACCTGAATATGCCTTGGCATCAGCCTGCTGTAATCCCCTGCACAGTAACAGCCAGTGCACATACAGTGGGGACAGAAAGTATTCAGACCCCCTTAAATTTTTCACTCTTTGTTATATTGCAGCCATTTGCTAAAATAATTTAAGTTCATTTTTTTTCCTCATTAATGTACACAAAGCACACCATATTGACAGAAAAACACAGAATTGTTGAGATTTTTGCAGATTTATTCAAAAAGCTTAAGTATTCAGACCCTTTGCTGTGTTGACATGGTTGATGATTAAAACAGGCACATCTATGTACATCTATGTACCGCTCCTCACCGCCATCTATGTCATCCCTTCCATGCCGCACTCTGAGCGCTTCAAGCCTCACATTCAGATGGCTCCACTGCAGCGTAGTTTTCCCGGTCACGATTGCAGACTGACAGCAGTGAGAGCTAGTGGTATGGAGGACGGTCTATGTGGACAGCTTTACCCCAGATGCCTGCATACTTAGATGTGCCTCTTTTATTCATCAACCATGTGAGTTGCTAAATGTTGTACCTTCATTAAGTGTAATCATATTGCTATACTTCGAGGCACTTCTTCTCTTTTATCACTGTAGCACCTGCTGGATTTTGCTTCTAATCCCCTTGTGGCGGCTGCCATTTGTGGATGGACATTTTATGGTTACACAACCTGGTCACATTGCTATAATCTATTTATTTGGACGATAAACTGATGGACTTATGAATAAATGGTTGAAATTCGCTTTCATATACGAGTGCTTTGGATTACAAGCATGTTTCCGGAACAAATTATGCTCGCAATCCAAGGTTTTACTGTATGTGGAATCAGTTTTCTTAGCAAGTTTGCCACTGGACTGCCTAATAGACCTGATAGACAGAGCAATGGCCAACTGATGGAGCCCAAACCACAGACTGACAACACTTATAATTGCAACAGGAAGGTCTGTAGTACAAAAAAACGTTGCAACAGATTCACAAAAGCTGATTTTACAGTTACACCTATAGCTGCTCACCTTGTGGCTAGGCATGTTCAGAAAAAAAAAAAGAAAGAAAATTATTAATGATGTGTAGCGCACGACCCCCATAGGAGCTGCAATTTGTGTGTTCTATCCGTAAATCACATTTATCGCCTAGCCCATCTCAGCCCATAGAAATAGAAACAGTCCATATTGTAGTTTTCTCTTGCTTTTATTTGTATAACATGAACTGGGATAGGAGAAAGGGTTTTCTGAGATGCTCTTTTGCCGCTTCATAATGTTTCCTTTGCCTCTCATGCAAAGACTTAGAACATTTCGGATAATGAAAAGTCACTCTGAATAACCTTTCATTGGGAAGATGGGAGTAGTCTGGTCCTTGAGAACAATAAAAGTGAACAGCAAAGAGCCACTCTGAATAACTCTTTGCATATAGACTTGGGTAGATTTACTAGAGAATACATAGGCTGTTGTAGTAAAGAGTCACTGAATAACTTCTTCACCCGTAGACCTTTTTAGAACAATCTGTATTTATCTATCTGTGCTCAGAGTTTTCCACCACCTTTTGACCACTACTTCCCGTCTGTAACGTACTTCCAAGTTGAGCTAAGGAAGAGATTACTCTGAATAATTCCTCCCGTCTGACTGATTGGAATCCCGGGGTATTGTTGAACCCTAAGTCAAAGGCCATCACCACCTGTTTCACTGACTTGCATACCAATATCCCTCAGCCTCTGGTAGTACTGCTCCCCTGGGCTTTCACTCACTTGATCAACAGTCCATGTGCCACTCACAAACGATTGACCGCCCAGTTTTCTTCCGCTTAGTTGCTACTTCTTCTGAATGATTTCTCCATCCCTTCTCTCCAATCTGGTATGCTCCCCTCCCCGCAGGGTCAGAAATAAGTACCGTAATTCTGTTTTTATAGTGATGAAAGCTTGAATCAGCAGATTCTAAAGGGTCTTTGCACAGAGAATCCTGGCACAGGAGAGATGAGGGTTAGGTAAGGTTAGGGGTACTTTATTGTTAGGCTTAGAATTAGTGTAAGGGTTAATGTTAGGGTGCATGTAGGAGGGGCCTTTGTATAGGGAATTACACTCTGTACAGAAAAACTCCAGCACTGAGCTCTCAGCACTGAAACATAGTTAATCATTTTAATATGCATGTATGTATGTGGAAAAGGCAAATTATATTTACTGTGTGTGGAGAACCTCTTTCACATAGTCAAAAGATAACCAAAGAATTTACCATTAGTAGCTGGGTCAGGTGATCTGTTGAACAAGGTAAGATTCATGATTTCATATGACATGATTTCTGCAGCCCCACCCGAAAACCTTTATGTACTATACATTTGCATCTAAAATATTTTGGCGGTCCATTGCAACAGGAGAAACAGAGAATTCTCACATTACATTATTGCCTATAAATCTTTAATAGATTATACAATCAGATTGTAATGTGTGGCCAGCTTAACAGATTATCATTCCTACAAAAGGTTTTCCATAGATGAATGCCAATGCCAATCTCTATAGAGCTATAATTATTTGGCTGGGTTTTGTCAGGTGAACAATCTTTTTGTCTATTTTTCCATCTTATGAAAGCGAATGATCATACATTTTTATTTATTTATTACAGGTATTTACTGTATATTGTGCTGACAAACTATGCAACACTTTGTAAATATATTGTACATTCTCTTCAATTCCCGCCTCAAGAAACTTACAATCTAAGGTCACTAACTCACATTTACCCATACACAGGCCAATTTAGACAGGAGCCAGTTAATCAACCAGCATGCACTTAAAGTGTGTATTTTTTAAAAATTATTTTTTTTTTTTTGGCAAATCCTAACTTTCAAAAAGAAAACTTTAACATGCAAGAGCTTTAAAATATGGGAAGTACTGTTGTATGTCTTTAGGTCAGAAAAATAGATATATTTGCTATCCAAATGTTGTGTTTGATGCTATGTTGAAAAGTTGTCTTATGTATTATTATTTTGGTACAAATACAGATGAGATGCATACGCTCTTTAGCTTGCTATTTAGGCTCTGACCTTGGTGAGCGATTATACACACTATGGACAGGAAGGTTTTCGGTTTAGTCTATTTTGTCATATTGCCCTTGAAATGTTGAACTCTGTATACGTTCTTCCAGCATTATACATTATATTACAGCAAAAATAAGTGAGAAAGTGACATTTTTACCATGATCTAACTATGATGGATGGGAAAGAACTACAGCCACATGAACCACTTATCAGAATATCTCCTTATTGGAATTAAAATAGTTTTTCTTCTTCAAATATATTCTTTATATACAGTATGTATTATGCCCAGGAGTTTTTTTTTTTACATTTTTTTTGGTCGTAAAAATATTTTAAAAATTGCATACAGATTTCATATTTACCCTCTTGCAGCCTAAAAAAATAGCAAGTACTGTGGAACTCCAGGATATTAGGTAGTCGGTTTGCTATTGTGCTGTAAAACTAGACTTGTATATTGGGATCTCTGGTACAGAGGAGGGATGCGCTTTAGATCTGCAGTAAAAACTAACAAGTGCAAAGCTGATTTTGGGCTCTCTTTTTAGAATGCCAAGTAGAGACTGTGAACAATAAACCATAAAATAAGGATTTTACACAAATAAACACAAAACATAAGTATAATAGGAATATCAGTTTACGAATTTACAAAGGATCCAAACAAATTTACATGAAATTGACCAAAACACTTTCATTTTATCATTAAGAAGAGGTTATGTGTAATTTAATCTGCTCAGAAAATTCTCAAGATTTTTGTTGAATCCTTCTATAAGTATTTTCCTGTTACTCAAAGGAAACTGTTTGTTCTTAAAGTAAACCTGTGGTTAATGCAGTAAACTGCCTTTTGGACTCTAAATCAGCCACCTGGAAGTGTCTACATGTAGATTTAGATTTCTTTCTGAGCACCTTGGGAGCCTTGAAACCCAGGACAAAATGGGGCTCTGGTGAGACCCTTCCACCCCCCGCAACTCCGTGATGGACAGCCTCAATAACTAATAGTCAAGGACTAGAGGAAGCAGGTAAAAATTAGACTTTTCCATGGATTTGCCAGTATTGAAACAACTGAATACCATAGGTAAGACTTTAAGAAGCTTTGCTGATTGGGCTCCTCTGCCTGTCTAATATTTATCTCAAAGGAAATTCCTCTAGTGATGTAGAATGTCTTATAAGCTTTGTAAATGTACTTGTCGTGTCATTGCTATCTGCATAAATCACTTTGTAGCCAGACAGTGCTGCCCTATAGCAGTCATATGGCCTGCTTTGAATATAGGTAAAGGCGGTCCCTGGGTTACAAACATCCGACTTACAAATGGCTCCTACTTACAAACAGAGGGAGACAACAGAAAGTGAGAGGAAATCTACCCCTAGGAAGTGAAATTCACTCCTGTAAGAGTTATCATCGGACAAAGGTGTCTCTATACTGGAGCTGTATCACCAATCCTTGTTTCCACAATAACCCAAAAGTTTCAAAATCCAATTTTCACAGGGACAGAAAATAAGGTGAAATCTTCTGAACAGGGGCACAGCCAGCAAAACAAACAATACAGGGGTGTTAACCCTTCCCTATGCTATCCAAAAAAATGTAAACATTTTAATTTTGGCTGGAGCTACACCTAAAAAATTTACCTGTTCCAACTCACAAACAAATTCATCTTAAGAACAACTAACCTACAGACCCTATATTGTTTGTAACCCGGGGACTACCTGTATACCTTTAGCCCTAGGTTTCGTGGCTCCTTGGGTACTGAGAAAAAAATCTGATGATTTGTACAGTCAGGAGATAGACTTTAACTAAACTTTAAGCTACTAAAATATTTTTGCTGAACACATTTTAATTTAATGCTGCATTCAGGTATAGAAGAAGCAGAGTACCTAATGTATGAAATTAAAGTCCTAAACAATAGCAAGCAAGATAAATACCTAAAATCCAACTTCTGAATGGTTGCTGTAGGCCAAACCTCCAGCTTTCTTCTATCCTTTGCATTGTTGTTTTTGCATACATGACATATTACACAATAATATTGGACAGCTCCAAGGACGTGCAGTCAGCGGAGGCAGGTGAATAGAAAAAACAACGAAAAAATAAAAACGATTGAGCTTTGCGGGTCGTACTTCGGCGACCCGGGGCCACAGAGACTCTCATTTCTTGTCAGAAACACTGAGCTTATTGGACAGCTTGGAGCCTTGGACCACTGGTAAAGCACTATTGGAACAAGCTGTACAATAAAAATGCTGCAGTGGAGGCTGACCTCTATTTATTTCCTAAAATTACTGGTTTCAGTAATTTGTCCGTTAAGCCACCTGCTTAAGTACAATTTTTGAAAATATAGTAAATTACCTTAAAAACAATATATAATAATTATTTGTATATTACTTACTTATGGTAATTAACCACTTCATTTAACATGTAGAAATCATAATTATTTTGCTAGAAAATTACTCAGAACCCCCAAGCATTATATATATATATATATATATATATATATATATATATATATATATATATATATATATATATATATATTTTTAGCAGACGCCCAATGGTGGTCATTGCAACTTTTTATGTTACACAGTATTTGCACAGCAAATTTTTTGGGGAAAAACAACTTTCATGAGTATATATATAATAGAATATAAATATAATATATATACTGTATATATATATATATATATATATATATATATATATAAAAACCACTAAAGTTAGCCCAATTTTTTTGTATAATGTGAAAGATGATGTTAGGCCAAGTAAATAGATACCTAGCATGTCACGCTTTAAAATTGCGCACACTCGTGGAATGGCACCAAACTACGGTACTTAAAAATCTCCATAGGCGACGCTTTAAAATTTTTTACAGGTCCCATGTTTAGAGTTACAGAGGAGATCTAGTGCTAGAATTATTGCTCTCGCTCTAACGTTCGTGGCGTATGTAACCTCTGTGTATCTGGCGCTGATACTAGCCAGTGCCTCACCAGCCACTGACCTCACCGCACATCCCTGGACAGCTCAAATAGGCCGTACAGTAACCCCCTCAGTAAGATTCTACATTGGAGAATACAGCCCAGACTATGGGACATCCACAAGTGTGACCATCTACAGATACATAAGGAGTCAAGTTAGGAAACACAAAAGTAAGTCACAGCAATGAGCTTACAGAGGAGAAGGGTTACGTAGTTTTGTGGTTACATTATTAGGTTGAAAAAGACACTAGTCCATCTAGTTCAACCAGTGAAAAAACACACAAATAGAAAAACTTAATTTACACTATCCTATACCCATAGTTGATTCAGAGGAAGGCAAAAAAACAATAAGGCATGGTCCAATTTGCTTCAGTAGGGGAAAAAAATTCCTTCCTGATCCCCCAGGAGGCAATTGGATATTCCCCGGATCAACTATCCCTGGCGTTATTACCTCTAAAAATTAGTATATATTTCAATTTTGTGCATTTAGGAATGCATCCAGCTCTTTTTTAAAACAATCTACTGAGCTGGTCAGAACTAGTTCTTGAGTGAAATTTTAAATTTTCACAGTTCTTACTATGATGAAGCCTTGCCGTATGTGGAGGTTAAATCTCTTTTCATCCAGTCATAAAGAGCACCCCCTTGCCCTCTGTAATGACCTAAAAGTGAATAACTTTGAACCAAGTTTTTATACACATTGATCATATTCTCCCTTAATCACCTCTTCTAAAAAGTGAAAAAAATATAGTTCAGTTAATCTTTCCTCAAAGCTGAGCTCCTCCATGCATCTTATCAGTTTGGTTGGTCTCTGCACCTTCCCTGTTTCTTTAATATCTTTTTGTGAACTGGTGCCCAAAACTGAACTGCATATTCCAGATGAGGTCTTACTAATGATTAGGGATGTCCCGATCTTAGAATTGGACATAAGGTGACTGAAACATTAGGTGTTCGTTTGTTTGTAGGGGCGCTCGCAGCAAGTTCGCCCGCCATAATGCACTGCATGTTTCGACCAATCACAGTGCAATGTGCTGTGAGAGCCATGATTGGCCAAAGGCAGGGTGCTAAGTCCACGCCCCACACTATGTAAGGCTGCTGCTCACACGACAGCCATATGTAGTGAATGAATAGAGATTAGGCAGTGTGGTTAGTGTAGTGTGCAGTCAGTCAGTGTAGTATATATATAATACAGTTCAGAATATATAATGTAGTTGGTGTAGTATATATTATACAGTTTAAAGTATATAGTGCAGTTAGTGTAGTGTATATACAGTGCCTTGCAAAAGTATTCCCCCCCTTGGCATTTTTCGTGTTTTGTTGCCTCACAACCTGGAATTAACATGGATTGTTTGAGGATTTGCATCATTTAATTTACAGAACATGCCCACAACTTTGATTTTTTTTTTTTATTGTGAAGCAAACAACAAATAGGACAAAATAACAGAAAAAGTCAATTTGCATAACTATTCACCCCCCTAAAGTCAATACTTTGTAGAGCCACCTTTTGCGGCTATCACAGCTCCAAGTCGTTTTGGATAAGTCTCTATGAGCTTGCCACATCTTACTTATCTAACTGCAATCTTTAAGTCTGACCACAGATTTTCTATTGGATTGAGGTCTGGGCTTTGACTAGGCCATTCCATCACATTTACATATTCCCCTTAAACCACTCAAGTGTTGCTTTAGCAGTGTGTTTGGGGTCGTGGTCCCTGCTTGCAAAAGGCAGTTGCTAAGGCCAGGCTGAGCCAGTGTCAGGCCTAACTTTGTGGTGCTAGCTGTGCCTGGGAGCTTAAGCAAGTAGAGCGCTGGAGGAGCTGAGGAGTATTGGTCTGCAGTAAGAGTTGTGCAGGAGGAAGAGGGATCTGTATATACCGGAGTGTATATAAGTTGTTCTAATTCTTTGTTCTAAAAGTCGTCCCAACTGATTGTTCTAAAATTCACTGGGCGTCCCATACATTATATACCCCATCCAAGTTCAATCCCCTCAATAAAACAAAAAAAAACAAAGCTAATGGACTGTTGAACGAGGACTTGAATGCCAGGCTGAGCAGGGTGATAGGTGGGCCACAACACTTAGCAGCCCTTAGGGGGGTACCGCTACATATATAATACAGTTCAGATTATATAGTGCAGCCTGTATAGTATATATAATATAGTTCAGAATATATAGATATATAGTGCAGTCAGTGTAGTCGATATAATACAGTGGAGAGTATATAGTGCCATCAGTGTAGTATATATAATACATTGCAGAGTATATAGTGCAATCAGTGTAGTATATATAATACAGTGGAGAATATATAGTGCAGTCAATGTAGTGTATATAATACAGTGCAGAGTATATAATACAGTGTATTGAAGTGGTTAAGGGGAACCCTATGATAGAATTAAGAAAAAAAACACTGTGCCCCCCCCCCCCCAATCCATACCAGGCCCTTTGGGTCTGGCATAGATTTTAAGGGGAACTCCACGCCAGAATGTAAAAAAAATTGGCGTGGTCTGTTGTGGTTTTTGACACTTTTTTTGGTGAATGGGTAGGGGTACAACTAACCCGATACCCATTCACATAGGACGGGGCTGGGAGCTGATGGTCCCCTTGTTAAAGGGGGCTTCCAGATTCCAAAAAGCCCCCTGCACGCAGACCCCAACAACCACAGCCCAGGGTTGTCGGGAAGAGGCTCTTGTCCCCATCAACATTGGGACAAGGTGCTTTGGGGTAGGGGGAAAAAAGCAAAGAACCCACCCCCCCTATTTGAGGGCATGTCATCTGGTATGGTTGAGGAGGGGGGGGGGGGGCGCTAGCTTGTCCTATCTGTACCTCTAGGATGCATGCTCGGATAAGGGTCTGGTATGGATTTTGGGCGGGTCCCACGCCAATTTTTTTAAACGTTTTGGTGTGGAGTACCCCTTAATACCATTTTTTCCTTGATTTTTCAACTATATTGCCGGGAATAAATTATAACCGCAAGCTGCTGACTTTTAATATTAGGACACTTACCTGTAAAGGGAGCCCGCAATCTTGGCACCCGGGTGTTGCCGCTGCCATTCCTGGTAAGGGAACCAGGCATTGAAGACTTTTGGTTCCCTACTGCGCATGCGCAAGTCACACTGTGCGTTCTGAATGGTCCCTGCTGTCTTCTGGGACCTGTGTGTCTCCCAGAAGACAGTGGGGGGAAGGAAGAGGGGCCAAACATTGCGTAGTGGGAGCAGATACCTGGATTTGACAGGTATCTGTTCCCCCCTGAAAGTGCCAAACGTGGCAACGGAGAGGGGGAGGAATCTGATTAGTGGAAGTTCCATTTCTCGGTGGAACTCCGCTTTCAATTACATTCTTTCCTTTAGAAATGTCATTATTGCTGTGGCACTGTTCTAAACATCGCACAGATGCACCACTTTACCGGCAGACTGAGGGGACCCCCCAGGCACGATATTTAAAGGAATATTTCATTTTTATTGTTTCACTTTAAGCATTATTAAAATCACTGCTCCTGAAAAAACAATCGTTTTAAAACATTTTTTTTTGCATTGATACATGTGCCCTGGGGCAGTACCTTGGTCCCCATACACTTTTTATGGCAATAACTTGCATATAAGCCTTTAAAATTAGCATTTTAGTTTTTTCATGTTCATGTCCCATAGACTTTAATAAGGCTTGCATGTTCGCTTGTTCACTTTTTGTGGTGTTCTGGTGCGAACCGAACCAAGGGGTGTTCGGCCCATCCCTACTAATTATTTGTACAGGGGCAAAATGATGTCACTCTGCCTGGAGTCTATATCTCTTGTAATACAAGAAAGTATTTTGCTAGCTTTAGAAACTGCAGTTTGGCATTGCATGCTAATATTAAGTCTATGATCTACCAGAACACCCGGATCCTTCTCCACCATTGATTCCCCCAGCTATTCTCCTAGCATGTATGATGCATGCACCTTTTTAGCCTCTAAGTGCATAACTTTACATTTATCAACATTAAACCTCATTTGAAACATAGTTGCCCACTTCAACAGTGCATTGAGGTCAGCTTTTAAATTGGACACATCCTGTAAGGACATCATTTCACTGCATAGCTTGGCGTCATCTACCATCATGGTTTGTTTGTCTTAGAAAATTCCTGTGTTGTTACACAGGCTTTCAATGGAGTCTGCATGTGGTGGTTTCAAAGCACATTCCGCAGGCATGTTCCACTGTTGCCAGAATCAGAAAACCTGTCCTGAGAAATGCCATGCAGCCATCGCTGGAGTTAATGCATGTAGGCAAAGAGGCTGCAGGAGATCAGCAGCACTGAGATGTAACAAAAAAGTAAAAATCAAGAACAAAATATAAAAAATGGCAGTTGTTTATGAAATAGTGCTTTACATATTACTTATCTGTAACATAAAGCTGTGTATTTTTAACTTTTAGTAAAATTTTATAAATGTTTCTTATAAAGCATCATATTTCTAGATTGTAAGCTCTAACGAGCAAGGGCCCTCTGATCCCTCCTGTATTGATTTGTATTGTAACTGTACCGTCTGCCCCATGTTGTAAAGCGCTTCACAAACCATTGGCGCTATATAAATCCTGTATTATAATAATAATTTCTCTGTAGGAGGGCTTATTCCAGCAAAGCCAGTACTTTTCTTTCCCTGAAATTAGCTAATGTACATTTCTTTTGGTAGTTTCTTGGAAAGTCACAGACATTTGTGCTTTCTCAAATTAGCCGAATACCAGCTGAAAAAGTTGTTTTTCTCCCCAAAGTGTCTCCTTCCTGCGCTCATTTGCTGTCACTGACACTTTCCTCCCATTTTCTGTGTTTCTGAGCTCTTTCTGCTATTCTTTTCCATGAGTGTAACCACTCCTTCCTCTCAATCCATCTTTATTTCCTGCTTTTTAACTGTTGCACTGCCAAAGGGAAATTTCTCAGTGTGCGCCCATGTATGTTTGGCTGTTCTGCTCACTCTCATTTCTTGTACTCTGCACTTCTCACACCTTCTGTGAACTTCCCTGACCCTTGCTATCAAGTCCTGTTCCTGCTCCTTATGTTTTTGCTGTGGGCCCTCTCCCCTCCCCTGCTGCTGGTTCTCCTGCTCCCTTGTCTGTTGGAGTATGTTAGTCTTTACCGCCCTGTAGCTGAGCTCACGATATCTGCAGATGTTCTGGACTTATGCCTGAAATGTTGACGTCATAGCGATGATGGGTCAAAGAGGGGCGGGTGAAGGGGGCACAGCAGCAGCCAGTTTCATCTCTCTGCGAGTGGCAGAAATAGTAATAAAAAAGTAAACAGTTCAGTTGTTTTTCCTCTAGCTTTTAACATCTACTGTATTGATCCAATATTTTTTTTCTCTTTCATGTAAAACGAGTAAACATGAGCATGTAATTCAGCAAAAGAACAGAACAGATTATTTTAATATAAACCCAACAATTTTTTTTTCTTTAATCCTTTTTTCTCTAAGCATATGATTGAGCTGAGCCTATACGCGTGCCAGTGTTCTATTATCACAGTGTCCTCTAAAAGTTCATTTTTCTTGCAAGGAGAATCTAAGTAGTGCAGATGTTTTTTTTGAAGACAACAGAACATGTCTTTCCTGGTGGTGATTCCCATGTTTACCCCCTTTCCAGTCCAACACTCCCCGTTCCCATACTAGTAGTTCTATTTTAATGTTATTGCTACATAGAAATAGGAAATGGAGGTTTGCCTCTTTGATACTTTTATAATATTACTGCTGTCCATCCCAGCAGAATTGTGGACTCATGTATGACCTTAGCGTAACCTTTCTCAACCAGGGATCTGTGAAACCCTAGAGTTCCTACAGAGGTTGCTAGGGATTCTTTGAACCATTCATAAATTCTGCCTCTCATATAGGTAACCACTGACACCAACGATCTTTATGTTTGTAACGGGGACATTCACAAATCTAAGGGGGCATGTCTCCACTGACCACCAATTTGATGGAACACAACATTTTCACTGTCTGCATTTCCTTTCTGGTCTCTGTTATCATTTGTTTATTTTCATTATTATTACAGAAAATAAATGTGTCATAAGAAACAGTCCTGGGTGGCAAAAACGTTAAGACCCCTTTCACATTGGGGCGGCAGGTCCATTCGCAGTAAAGCGCCGCTAGTTTTAGCAGTTTACCATTGTTTTAGTGCCGCTTTTCAGGCGCTAGGGCCTGCTAGCAACCGAACAAAGGGTTAAAAGCGCCCAGGTTGTGGTTTAGCTAAATGTGTTAACTTATTTTAGTGTCTAAAGCTACAGTGGAACTTCGGATTGCGAGTAACGCAGTTTACGAGCATTTCGCGATATGATCTATTTTAATAAAAAATCCTGACTCGCTTTGCGAGCGTTGTCTCACAAGGCGAGCAGGATTCAAGCCGATGGGGTGTGCAGTACTGCATTTGGCCAGTGATGCTCGGAGACGCTCGGAGACACTCAAACACTCAGTTCCTAAGTGTCTCTGAGCATCTCCGATCATCTCAGAGTGGTCTCCGAGTGTCTCTGGCACCCCGGCACCTCTGGTCACATGTGGTACTGCATAGACAACCATTGGCTGTGGAACTGATTATCTGAGTTTCCATTGAATCCTATGGGGAAACTCACCTTGATATACAAGTGCTTTGGATTACAAGCATTCTTCTGGAATAAATTGTGCTTGTAATCCAATGTATTACTGTATTGGTTGTTAGTCACATTCAACTGGATGTATTTTATAAAGCTGAAGATGTTTCAACCCTTATCCAGTTGGCTTCCTCAGTAATTGTCAAAGGTGTTGAATAATCTGCCATAGCTAGTTAGCTTCACTTTACCATCCTGTTCCCTCAAATGCTTATGTCAATATGGTCAAAATGATCATTGTTTTGACCCCAATAACCATTAGAAAATTGAACAAATGTTAAAAATGGGAATTTTTAACAAAATTATACTGGTGTATAGTCAGCTTTACTCTCACTTTCTCCATTATAATGTTTCCAGCAAGAGAGGAAGTGGGGCTAAATCTCTCTTTCAGAGTCTCGGGTAACAGTAAACACCTGTCAGGGGTTCTAGCCCTTCCCACTCTATCCAAACTGATGAAACAATTTTTTTTGCCTGGTCATACACTTTAAGAGCGTTAAATATTTATTAGATGACTATGGCGTTGATTTACTAAAACTGGAGAGTCCAAAATCTGGTGCAGCTCTGTATAGAAACCAATCAGCTTCCAGGTTTTATTGTCAAAGCTTAACTGAACAAGCTGAAGTTAGAAGCTGATTGGCTACAATGCACAGCTGCACCAGATTCTGAGTGCTCCAATTTTAGTAACTCTGCCCTTATGTCTAATATCTATTCTTCCTAGCTGTGAGAACTGTTTTACCCATAGCGTTACTTTATCACCCATTAGAGAAGTGGAAGAATCTCACTACTGTAATAGCATCCCCTTCATGAAATAGCAGGTCTGCTTTGTATGAAGTACAAGAAAATACCTTTTACTGCGTCTATAATTTTTCTGTAGTGTTTACAACCTAGAGCTCTCTTTTATTTGAAGTCAAGCACTTACGATCCATATAGTTTGATTGTGTGAGAATGAACCATTAGTGGGTTCTCAGAATATCTTGACTTGCTTGGCATTGCGCTGTGAATGGGAATTGATAGAAGCAGGACTTGGAAATCCATTGCTTATGGCTCTCTGCTCGGTTTCAAAGTAAATTGCCTTAAAGGAATTGCTGCTTTTAAACCACACTTATAAATGCTGGTTAGAGGTTTGGCAACATTTGGGTGATACCACTAATGGCAATACAGTGTAACCAGCTCAGACAATGAGTCATCCGCTAGCTGTTCTCAGTGAGCCATTGTAAAGGCACGCTGAGACTTGGGCTTTGCATTGGAGTGTTTGTCCTTTGTACTCTCAGCATTCCAATGACTTTTTAGCCTGTTACTACACTTTACACTAACAGCATTTACTTGTGATGAGTTCCACATGTGAGGGGTTTTAGGTGTTCTCCTACCCAGCAGCATGGTGGGTGTCCTGGACACTGAAAGCACAGATACTCATGAGTTATTTACACTGGCATTCTGACCACATTCAACATCTGCATCACCTATGGTGCCATTATTATTAATCAATATACAGTGTATATATATATATATATATGTAAAGTGGTGCGTAAATTGACGGCGCTATATAAGTACCTGAAATAAATAAATAAAATATATACTGTTTATATATACAGGTATATTTAGTCATATCTGACTCTCTGTGATACTATGGGCCAGCTCTCTGGGCACCATGCTTGATATGCATGAAAGCCTTTTCCATAAAATGTTCTTAGCCAATTTTTTTTTTAGTAAGGTAGCTTTCCAGGTCTTTCCTCTATCATCAGTTAATTGGGCTTGGAATTGGCTTGCAGAATGTGTTAACACCAGTGTTAATCTTGGCAGAAAATTTCGATTTAGTTTTAGTCTTAGGACTAAAATGGCATTTTAGTTTTTGTCCCATTATAGTCTTCTGCAATTGTTTTAGTTTTAGTCGTATTTAGTCGACTAAATCTCCAGTAGATTTTAGTCGACTAAAATGTGCTACGTTTTAGTCGACTAAAATCTCCAGGTATATTTTAGTCGACTAAAACTCTTTTTTTTTTTTACAATAGAGACTAAAACTCATTTTAGTCGTCTAAAATCTAATGGGTGTAATTCAATTGTAATTAGTTCACAATTCTCTACAATTTGCAAACTCATTATATACTGTTGGAGTGAAAAATCAAATATGTTATTTATTTTTACATTGAGGTATGAACATGCACTACAGACCAGTGTTAATTTTGAAGTCAAATTTCAATTTAGTTTTAGTCTTAGTCTTTTGAATAAAATGCCATTTTAGTTTTAGTCCTGTTTTAGTCTTTTGACTAAAATGCAATTTTAGTTTTAGTCGTATTTTAGTCATTGCAGTTGTTTTAGTTTTAGTCGACTAAAATAATATTTATTTGGTCGACTAAAATGTTTTAGTCGTCTATGGTATGAATGCGTGTGAATGTATGTTAGAATCTTTTTCTTGAGATGTATATAGTCTTCTAGACTAACTCAATTTTTTTTCAATTTTTTTTCTGATTTAATCCTTGCATACATTGCGGATCTGCATTTTTCTCTTATTTTCTTCCTCTTTGTTGTTTGAAAACTCAAAATAAAACACCTTTTAAAAAAAATGTTTTAGTTGACAAAATTAACACTGGTTAACACATTATATGATAAGAGTAGCCACTTTTAGACATGATTGCTTTCTATATAATGGTGAATTGATATCTGGATCTTGTAGAAAAGGGTTGTATCTTGAGACTTCATTATTTACTACAAACTCAGAACATTATGAAATATTGTTTTTTTCTTCCAATATTGTATCCTGAAATATCCAGAATCATTTTACTTAAATGACTTTAAATAACAATATTTATTACAGTGTATAAACTTGGTTAGTCTAAAGCAGCTTTTTTTAATCAGGGTGCCTACAGATTGCCCCAAATTACCCGCAAATTGTGTACAAGCCGGCGGGTGGGTCAAGCCTACTTTTTTGTTACTCAAAGCCACAGGTTTCATTGTGCAGTATTACAACCTTGGGCACTGAGTAGGACAGCCGCCAGCGTTCTAACAACCACTGATGTCATTGGTGGATAAGAAGGACATCTGGAACCTGCACAGCATCTTTGTTTGACTCCCCCCCCCACCTCTCTCAGCATTGGGGTCACATTAGCTGTGAGGGGGAGAAAAAATGAGGAAGAAGAAATGCTGGAATACCAGTCAGACGCCCAACATAAATCACCTCTAATGTTGGGTGTTCTACATCTGTGGAGCTTGTGCTACGTAAGACTATTTGTTTCATTTTTTACATTTTAGAATGGGGTGCCTCGAGATTGTGCAGAATTTTAAAGGGTGCCTTGACTGAGAAAAGGTTGAGAAACACTGGTCTAAATAGTATGGCGATTGCTGTAGTGATCCAAAGCATTCTGATTTTAGATGGCGAAAAAAAAAGGCAGCAAATCCGTCTTGAACACTATAGTTGGTACTGAGCACCCCCTAGTGTTCAAATCAGATAATTACCACCAAATGTAACGCCTTATGTAAGATAATTTTACAGGAAGATATGAAAGCAGCCCCTCCTATCTATTTTTCAGTACGTATGTCTACACCCAACTGTTGGACAGGAAAAACAAGCAATTTCTAATTATGGAAAATATTTAGTGTCACATAAGATTCATAAAAATCTTATGCAATGTTTGGTAGAATGTGTATTGGATTTCTGTCTGTTTGTATCCCAGTTGTGGAGATTTACTCTCAATTCATGTCCCAGTGACACAACAATAAGTATTTTTAACGTGGGTAGCAACAAAAACCTGGAAGAGGATTTTACCCTTCCAAATTCACTAATAAAAACACTCGTATCGCATTCTCTGTCCCTGTTGTAGAAAATCTCCTTATTTCCTGTTTGGGTGACACAATAAGAAGTGAAAGGAAATCTTACAAAAAACAAGGATATGGTAGAGGTTTTAAACCTTTTCTTTCTTTATCCAGAGAATAAATGTTTTGACTGTATTTTTGCTTGAAACCTTTGATTCCACTTGTGAATTTAACAACATCCTTTCAATTTGAATATGGCTGCATTTTGGCTGTAAACTGAGTTCTAATCATGGGAAACCTTACCCATTTCTGTTTTTAAAACATTTTTTTAAATATTTTTGTAGCACCCTGATATTAAGCAGGGTTGCTAACAAATTTAGTTATGCTAGGCGGTAATTAGCCTGGCTAATAGGTAGTTGTATCCACTGACTTTTTTTGCCCTAAGCCCGATTCTGGTGCATTTCTCTCTTCTGTCAATAAGTGGCACTGCTGCTTTTGGCATTAGAATGACAAGACCACAGTGAGTTCAGGTTGTGAATAGACATAATTTCTCAGCCAATCAAATTTGTGGCTAAGCATGCTGGGAGAGTCTATTTAAAGTCTATTAGAGTCTATTTTTTTACTACAGGTAAGCCTATAATAAGGTGCACGGTTTAGGAGATATCCCCTGTATCAGCCTGTGCCAACGTCATCGGCATATGCGCACTGAAGTAATGGCACTTTCGTGCCGTTGCTACAGCTAGTGTGCCATTACCGGCGGCTCCTGCGCGCAGTGACATCATTGTGAAGTGACGTCATTGCGGAATGACGTCATCTCAGCTCCGGCCAATCACAGCACCGGAGCCCGCGATACCCAGAAGTAACTCTGGGAGCGATGTACAGGAACCGCTACGGGGGGCTTCGATCTAGGGTGAGTATTTTCACAATGAGCTAGAATGCTATGCATAGCATTCTAGCTCATTAAGCCTTTGTCTTGCAGGTTTTTTAAAAAAAAATTTTATTGTGGGTTTACAACCACTTTAAGGGGAATGAGTCAGGTGATCAGTGTTCTTTTAGTCCCAGGCTGAGGCCTGGGGGCGGTATGTGAAGCAGCAGCTGAAGGTTAGGCCTAAGCCTGAGGCCTAGCCACTTGTGTAGAGCCTGATCATTGCAGAGGTTTAGCCGGACGGTGAACTGAGTGTTGCCAGAGGTGACGGAGAAGCAGTTGCCGGTCCTGTTACCAGCGGCAAGTGAGAACCAGATGTCAGAGATAAAGGGGACACCGTTGCCAGTAAGGGAAAACTACTCCTGTTATTTGAGGCCAGGTTTGTGAAGTCTGAAGAAGTACCAGAGCAGCCTTCTTACTAGTAGGGAACAGGGAACAAGTTGAGAGAGCTTTAGCGTTCAAGTCAGGGACCCAGCGTCTGAGCGTAGGTGACACTTGAAGAGGATTCAGCGGATTAGCTGAGAGCCAAGCTTGGAATGTACAGTGGGTAAGCTGTGGAAAAGCTCAGGGGATCCAGCGGGCAGCTGGGATATAAAGGTCTGGTGGGAAGACTGGGAGCTCAGGAAGAAAATCTACAGCGGGAGGCTGTGAGATGGAGGCAAGGTCCTACACAACAGAGATACCAAGTCTGGTATGTGTACAGATCTGTGTTTAAGTCAACCTACAAGTTCAGTTACCATAGGAGACAGCAGTACGACACATACAGTGCTGAAACCAGCTTAAAGGCCCTCAACCTGTATAGCTGTCTGCCTATTTTGTCTTGGAGTCCGCCAGTTGCTATTGCATCTGCCTAAGGGTGTTCAGGCCCTAACCTTCTCTCCCCCCCAGTTCTTGTTAAGAGACAATAAATTTCTTTTGTTCGCATTCAAAACGTGACTGTTGCCCAATCTTTCCATCTTGCATTACAGCCACTATGCCTAGTAACCCACTCTACAAAGAAGGATGTCAGCTCTCCCTGACTCTGGAGGTCACCATTAGGCCTCTAGGGGTAACTTTTTTTTCTTTTATTTAATAAAATAGCATACTGTACATACAGGCAGATATTAAGCTGATAAAGTGGTGGAGTGCTGAAACCCTAGTTTGGATGATGGGTCTTAATTAGATGGGATAATGTTTTGGTGGGCAGCTCTCTAGGTCACAAGGTCTATAACTAGGTGCTTGGTAGATACTATAGAGAGTTCATAGAAAGTGCAGAGTGCAGAAATAATTTATTGATCACAAGCTCTGTCCAAATAAGACATCCAAAATGTACAGGAGGTTCTAAAGGAACCCCTTTATTGAAGTTTAAAAATATGTAGCGCTACCCCCGCAGGAGCCACTGATTTAAACTGGTTCTTCCCCAGAAAGGTCAGAGACCAGACCATGAATCACCCAAGCCATAGTGCACTCACTCTGGCTCCAAGAAACAATCTAGGGGATGTCTTTTATGATTTATTGCTTGTAGAACTTGTAACAAGAGAGGGGTTGGGGTGGTATAAGATACTCCAAAAATGCCGCACAGTAACAGAAAGACACACTTTCCTAGGCTAAACATCTTTGAACATCCTTAAGGACAGGGATAAAAGGGAAGGCTAGGACTTGAGACCTTGTAAGAGCCATCTCACCCCAAAGGAAAAGCAGCACACAGTCACCAGGATCATAAGCTCAGGTCAGTACTCACAATGTCAGAGGACAGCTGAATGATTCCCAGTTTCTACCACACATCTCTATGTCACCGGATAACTGCACAGTTACTAGCTACACTCTTCAGTGAGGTAGCGGTTAATACTCAAAATGCCACAGGACAGCTACCCACTTTCCAGCTTCCACCAGACACTGTTCAGTGAGTTCTCCAAGCCAGATCCTTGGGTAAAGTCACTTAATTAGCTCCAAAGGTACTTGGAAATAGCCCCCCCCCCAGCTCTGCTATAACTGGGACCTCAATAAACATCAGCAGTGAAGGCTGTGGAACCTCTCCAGCAGACCAGCAGAGCAAGAACGTGGCTGCTCCAGACCCCAGAATGTTTATTTTCCCCCAAGCCACCTACTGAGCACACCTCTCCAGGTATTAGCCAAAGCACAATAAATTCTAGCTGCCCATTTGACTCTTCCGGCCTCTACAGAAACCTGTAGAAGGCAGGGCGGGGGGAGTCAAACCTGCAATCTGTGAGATGCAGAACCACCCAAAGAAATCGATAGCTGCACCATTAATTACAAAAAGCAAAAAAAAAAACTAAATGTACCTATTATGCTAGCTGCCTATTTGGAAGGGTGCTACAAGATCAGTGAGGGGGTTAATGGTGCGTCCGCTGAGAACAGTGCTGGGAGTTAATGGTGCGTCTGTTGAGACCAGTGATGGGGGTAATGTTTCATTCACTGAGACCAGTGCTGGGGGTTATTGGTGCGTCCGCTGAAACCAGTGATGGGGGTTAATGGTGCGTCTGCTGACACCAGTGCTGGGGGTAATGGTGCGTCTGTTGACACCAGTGTTGGGGGTTAATGGTGCGTCTGCTGACACCAGTGTTGGGGGTAATGGTGCGTCTGCTGACACCAGTGTTGGGGGTGAATGGTGCTTTTGCTGACACCAGTGTTGGGGGTTAATGGTGCGTCCGCTGAGACCAGTGATGGGGGTTAATGGTGCGTCCTCTGGGACCAGTGCTGGGGGTTAATGGTGCGTCCGCTGACACCAGTGATGGGGGTTAATGGTGCGTCCGCTGACACCAGTGTTGGGGGTAATGGTGCGTCCGCTGAGACCTGTGTTGGGTGTTAATGGTGCGCCCGCTGAGACCAGTGTTGGGGGTTAATGGTGCGTCCGCTGAGACCAGTGATGGGGGTTAATGGTGCATCCACTGATACCAGTGATGGGGGTTTTTGGTGCGTCCGCTGACACCAGTGTTGGGGGTAATGGTGCGTCCGCTGACACCAGTGTTGGGGGTTAGTGGTGCGTCAGCTGAGACCAGTGATGGGGGTTAATATTGCATCCACTGACACCAGTGATGGGGGTTGATGGTGCGTCCGCTGACACCAGTGTTGGGGGTAATTGTGCGTCCACCGACACCAGTGTTGGGTGTTAAAGGTGCGTCCGCTGACACCAGTGTTGGGGGTTAATGGTGCATCCACTGATACCAGTGATGGGGGTTATTGGTGCGTCCGCTGACACCAGTGTTGGGGGTAATGGTGTGTTCACTAACACCAGTGTTGGGGGTTAATGTTGTGTCCGCTGACACCAGTGTTGGGGGTTAATGGTGCGCCCGCTGAGACCAGTGATGGGGTTAATGGTGCATCCGCTGAGACCAGTGATGGGGGTTAATGATGCGTCCACTGAGACCAGTACTGGGGGTTAATGGTGCGTCCGCTGAGACCAGTGATGGGGTTAATGGTGCGTCCGCTGAGACCAGTGCTGGGGGTTAATGGTGCATCCGCTGAGACCAGTGATGGGGGTTAATGGTGCGTCCGCTGACACCAGTGATGGGGGTTAATGGTGCGTCCTCTGAGACCAGTGCTGGGGATTAATGGTGTGTCTGCTGAGACCAGTGCTGGGGGTTAATGGTGTGTCCGCTGAGACCAGTGATGGGGGTTAATGGTGCGTCCGCTGAGACCAGTGCTGGGGGTTAATAGTGTTTCCACTGAGACCAGTGCTGGGGATTAATGGTGCGTCCGCTGACACCAGTGATGCGGGTTGATGGTGCGTCTGCTGAGACCAGTGCTGGGGGTTAATGGTGCGTCCGCTGAGACCAGTGATGGGGCTTAATGGTGCGTCCGCTGAGACCAGTGATAGGGGTTAATGGTGCGTCCGCTGAGACCAGTGCTGGGGGTTAATGGTGCGTCCGCTGAGACCAGTGATGGGGTTTAATGGTGCGTCCGCTGAGACCAGTGCTGGGGGTTAATGGTGCGTTTGCTGAGACCAGTTTTGGGGGTAATGGTGTGTCCGATAACACCAGTGATGGGGATTAATGGCGCGGCTGCTGACACCAGTGATGGGGGTTAATGGTGCGTCCGCTGAGACAGCGATGGGAGTTAATGGTGCGTCCACTGAGACCAGTGCTGGGGGTTAATAGTGCGTCCGCTGAGACCAGTGTTGGGGGTTATAGGTGCGTCCGCCGACACCAGTGATGGGGGTAAATGGTTCGTCTGTTGAGACCAGTGCTGGGGGTTAATGGTGCGTCCTCTGAGCCCACTGCTGGGGTTAATGGTGCGTCCGCTGACACCAGTGATGGGGGTTAATCGTATGTCTGCTGACACCAGTGCTGAGGGTTAATTGTGCGTCCGCTGAGACCAGTATTGGGGGTTAATGGTGCGTCCACTGAGACCAGTGTTGGGTGTTAAAGGTGCGTCCGCTGACACCAGTGTTGGGGGTTAATGGTGCATCCACTGATACCAGTGATGGGGGTTATTGGTGCGTCCGCTGACACCAGTGTTGAGGGTAATGGTGTGTTCACTAACACCAGTGTTGGGGGTTAATGTTGTGTCCGCTGACACCAGTGTTGGGGGTTAATGGTGCGCCCGCTGAGACCAGTGATGGGGTTAATGGTGCATCCGCTGAGACCAGTGATGGGGGTTAATGATGCGTCCGCTGAGACCAGTACTGGGGGTTAATGGTGCGTCCGCTGAGACCAGTGATGGGGTTAATGGTGCGTCCGCTGAGACCAGTGCTGGGGGTTAATGGTGCATCCGCTGAGACCAGTGATGGGGGTTAATGGTGCGTCCGCTGACACCAGTGATGGGGGTTAATGGTGCGTCCTCTGAGACCAGTGCTGGGGATTAATGGTGTGTCTGCTGAGACCAGTGCTGGGGGTTAATGGTGTGTCCGCTGAGACCAGTGATGGGGGTTAATGGTGCGTCCGCTGAGACCAGTGCTGGGGGTTAATAGTGTTTCCACTGAGACCAGTGCTGGGGATTAATGGTGCGTCCGCTGACACCAGTGATGCGGGTTGATGGTGCGTCTGCTGAGACCAGTGCTGGGGGTTAATGGTGCGTCCGCTGAGACCAGTGATGGGGCTTAATGGTGCGTCCGCTGAGACCAGTGATAGGGGTTAATGGTGCGTCCGCTGAGACCAGTGCTGGGGGTTAATGGTGCGTCCGCTGAGACCAGTGATGGGGTTTAATGGTGCGTCCGCTGAGACCAGTGCTGGGGGTTAATGGTGCGTTTGCTGAGACCAGTATTGGGGGTAATGGTGTGTCCGATAACACCAGTGATGGGGATTAATGGCGCGGCTGCTGACACCAGTGATGGGGGTTAATGGTGCGTCCGCTGAGACAGCGATGGGAGTTAATGGTGCGTCCACTGAGACCAGTGCTGGGGGTTAATAGTGCGTCCGCTGAGACCAGTGTTGGGGGTTATAGGTGCGTCCGCCGACACCAGTGATGGGGGTAAATGGTTCGTCTGTTGAGACCAGTGCTGGGGGTTAATGGTGCGTCCTCTGAGCCCACTGCTGGGGTTAATGGTGCGTCCGCTGACACCAGTGATGGGGGTTAATCGTATGTCTGCTGACACCAGTGCTGAGGGTTAATTGTGCGTCCGCTGAGACCAGTATTGGGGGTTAATGGTGCGTCCACTGAGACCAGTGTTGGGGGTTAATAGTGCGTCCGCTGACACCAGTGATGGGGGTTAATAGTACGTCCGCTGAGACCATTGATGGGGTTAATAGTGCATCTGCTGAGACAAGTGATGGGGGTTAATAATGTGTCTGCTGACACTAGTGCTGGGGGTTAATAATATGTCCACTCACACCAGTGTTGGGGTTAATAGTGTGTCTACTGAGACCAGTGCTGGGGGTTAATAATGCATTCGCTGAGACCAGTGTTGGGGGTTAATAGTGCGTCCGCTGACACCAGTGATGGGGGTTAATAGTACATCTGCTGAGACCAGTGATGGGGGTTAATAGTGCGTCTGCTGAGACCAGTGATGGGGGTTAAAAAATGTGTCCGCTGACACCAGTGCTGGAGGTTAATAATGCATCTGCTGACATCAGTGCTGGGGGTTAATAGAGCGTCCATTGACACCAGAGCTGAGGGTTATTAGTGCATCTGCTGAGACCAGTGCTGGGGTTAATAATGCATTTGCTGAGACCAGTGCTGGGGGTTAATAGTGCGTCCACTGACACCAGTGCTGGGGGTTAATAATGTGCCCACCGACACCAGTGCTGGGGGTTAATAGTGCGTCCGCTGAGACCAGTGATGGGGGTTAATAGTGCCTCCACTGACACCAGTGCGAAAATTATTAGTGCCCACACCAGTTTTGACTGTGATATCTTATGTGCCCCCCCTATATATATTGTTCCCGGAGTCACCACTGCACACACCATGTGAGCTTTGGTCTGAAATGCCCAGCGACGCTGTAACAAAGTCCTGCCTCCTAGACAGGCTCCTGTGAGATAGACAGAACACTGTTCCAATGCAGTGAAATTGAATCAGTGTGACGTGTATCATAAGAGCCGCAAGCTGGTCTAGGAGGTGGGACTTTGTTACAGTAGCCGCCTGGGAGATTCAAATACAAGCTCTGTGAAAGCAGGAGATTGTCGTTGCTCTGTGTGATCCACGGGTACTGGTAAACTGAAATTGGTGGACACTGGCAGGCTGCAATTGATGGGTACTGGTAGGCCGCTTTTGGTGGGCCCTGCAATTGGTGGGCACTGGCAGGCTGCAATTGGTGGGCACTGATAATCTGCATTTGATGGGCACTGATAATCTGCATTTGGCAGGCACTGGTAGGCTGCAATTGGTGGGCATTGGCAGGCTGCAATTGGTGGGCACTGGTAGGCTGCATTTGGTGGGCACTGGTAGGCTGCAGGTGGTGGGTACTGGCAGGCTGCAATTGATGGGCACTGATAAGCTGCATTTGATGGGCACTGATAAGCTACATTTGGTGGACACTGGTAGGCTGAAGTTGGTGGGCACTTGTAGGCTACAATTGGTGGGCACTGGCAGGCTGCAATTGGTGGGCACTGATAACCTGCATTTGGTGGGCACTGATAAGGCTGCATTTGGTGGGCACTGGTAGGCTGCAACTGGTGGGCACTGATGAGGCTGCAATTGATGGGCACTGGTAGGCTGCATTTGATGCATTGATCTCTTGTATCATTTCCACAGCCTCTGACCATTTCTTGTATCATGTCATCAGTCTCTGACCATCTCTTGTATCATGTCTGCAGTCTCTGACCATCTCTTATATCATGTCTGCAGTCTCTGACCAGTTCCTATATCATGTCTGCAGTCTCTGACCATCTCTTGTATTATGTCTGCAGTCTCTGACCATCTCTTGTATCATGTCTGTGGTCTCTGACCATCCCCTGTATCATGTCTGCAGTCTCTGACCATCTCTTGTATTATGTCTGCAGTCTCTGACCATCTCCTGTATCATATCTGCAGTCTCTGACCATCTCCTGTATCATATCTTCAGTCTCTGACCATCTCTTGCATCATGTCTGCAGTTTTTGATCATCTTCTGTATCATGTCTGCAGTCTGTAACCATCTCCTGTACTACATGTGCAATATGTCTGGGGGCTCTTTCTAACAGACTCTCTAACAGAAGCTCTCTCTGTGTGCATCAGAGAGACTCCCCTCCAGGTCCCATTAGTGTACTCTCTTCCTGTATTATCTTTATTGTTAAAAGATCATGGGAGGATCCCAGGGTAACGAAGACTTCTTAGGGGAGCATCTCTGTGTTTGAGTCGATGCCATAGAAAAGGGAAGGAGTTAGTAAGATGACCACGTCCATGTGGGGGGTACCAGAAATATTTCTTCACCCAGGCGTCTGTGACTGTAGGATCGGCCCCGCTCCTACCTTCACCAACTTTGCCATCCATGTTCTTCTGAGCTCTTTAGTTCCTCTCTAATAGGCTGCTGAACTTGCTGAAAAACCATTATTGCCTGCTGACATCCTGGTTGTAAAACCACTGGCTTCTATCCCTCTCCGCAGTTCAACCAGCAGTCTGACATGCCCCCTTGTAGTTCTCTGAAAGAACAGGGAGGAAGCAGACATGTTGTTGTGGGCGGAAGGGATCTCACAGTCCCCGGTCTGTGCCACCAATGGAGGAGGAGTCCTTCTTCTCTCTCCTCCCTCCACCTCCCTGCCTGGTGGTCCGCCCCCCCACTCTGACAAGTGGCACTGGTGGGACTGACATGGGGCACTGGTGGGACTGACAAGCTACACTGGTGGGACTGACATGAGGCACTGGTGGGACTGACATGAGGCACTGGTGGGACTGACATGAGGCACTGGTGGGACTGACAAGCTGCACTGGTGGGACTGACAAGCAGCACTGGTGGGACTGACTGGTAATTAGGGATGCACTGATAGCATTGTTTTTACAACGAGTACAAGTACCAATACTTTTTTTTTTAGTACTCGCCGATACCAATTACCGATACCGACCGCAAATCTTTTGTTTACACTTAAAGGGGTTGTAAAGGTATTTTTTTTTTAAAATAACAAACATGTTATACTTACCTTCACTGTGCAGCTCATTCTGCACAGAGTGGCCCCGAACCTGGTCTTCTGGGGTCCCTCGGCGGCTGTTTCAGCTCCTCCCCGCAAGCATTTACCACCTTAATGCGAGCTCCCTCGCATGGTGGTGAGTGCTTGGGGGCGTGCTCCCGTGATACAGCCGGCGGCTATAGCCGCTCGCTGTATCACTCGGCCCCACCCCCCGGCGCGCCGCGTCATCGGATGTGATTGACAGCAGCGCGAGCCAATGGCTGCGCTGCTTTCAATCCATCCACTGCAGCCAATCAGCGACCAGGCTGAGCTGCAATGAAGATGACGAGGACGAGCAGCGAAGATTCGAGGCGTCAGGTAAGTAAAACGGGGGGCCTGGGGGCGGCGGTACTTTCAGAAGTTTTTTCACCTTAATGCATACAATGCATTAAGGTGAAAAAATTTTTACCTTTACAACCCCTTTAAGCTGTCAGCAATGGTACATGGCATTGAAAAGTCATTTACAAATGAAATAAATTGATTTTTTTAATGTGAAATGTGTAAATATATGTTAATATATATGTGTGAAAATATTCACTAACAAAGCAAACAAAAAAAAAACAAACAAAAGTTTTAATTGTTTATCGTTTATAAAATAGACGTGAGCAAAAAAAAAAAGCAGGAAAATAATAATTAAATGGAGCAGAATATGGAGTTAATTACGGCTGATTAGAGTAAATTAGGGGTTAATAAGGGGTTAAACAGGAACATTTGTTCATCCCCACTGACAGCTCAAAGAACCGAGCCTGAAAGTATCGGTTTCAGGTATCGGTGCATTTGCACGAGTACCGATACTTGTGCAAATACTCGGTATCGGCACTAATACCAATACTAGTATCGGTGCAACCTTACTGGTAATGACTAAGCGCACGTGAAGTGTGCGAAACGCGTCTACCCAGCATTCTGATGACTGTAATTTTTGGGGTGTCCAAATAAAAAGGATTTTTATCTACAGTGGTGTGCGGCCATTTCTTCTAATTTCATTGTGCGTGGAGGCAAGCCGAGGCGAGCACCTGCTGGATCATTAGGCTTCCTTATCTCACCTGAAGTGCCGGATTTTCTTTTTTTCAGGCACTGGTGGGACTGACAAGCTGCACTGGTGGTACTGGCATGAGGCACTGGTGGGACTGACATGAGGCACTGGTGGGACTGACAAGCTGCACTGGTGGTACTGGCATGAGGCACTGGTGGGACTGACATGAGGCACTGGTGGGACTGACAAGCGGCACTGGTGGGACTGACTTGAGGCACTGGTGGAACTGACAAGCTGCACTGGTGGGACTGACAAGCTGCACCGGTGGGACTGACAAGCTGCACTGGTGGGACTGACAAGCTGCACTGGTGGGACTGACAAGCTGCACTGGTGGAACTGACATGAGGCACTGGTGGGACTGACATGAGGCACTGGTGGGACTGACAAGCTGCACTGGTGGGACTGACAAGCTGCACTGGTGGGACTGACATGAGGCACTGGTGGGACTGACATGAGGCACTGGTGGGACTGACAAGCTGCACTGGTGGGACTGACAAGCTGCACCAGTGGGACTGACATGAGGCACTGGTGGGACTGACAAGCTGCACTGGTGAGACTGACATTCAGCAATGGTGGACACAGACACGTTGCCCTGGTTTGCATTTATGTTAAAATGCTTTGTATTTATAAGGCTGTAACCTATCATACCGTTTGCTATGTATGGCTTGCTGGCTGCAGAATGAGGGGTGTGATTGACGTTGAAGTGAGTGAGTTCACATTTACATGTACAAGCCTAGTGTACCTCCCACATTCACTCCAATCCCAGGTATTCATGGGAAATTTAGGCTGATTACAGTTAGAGAAAGAGAAGAGGATATGATGCCATTACCGTTCTAAGAAATCTTCCCTGCCAGAAAAGATTATGCATTTTTTGAATCACAAAGCTGACTTCTTGAAAATTAAATCAGTCATATCTCTTAAACGGTAAGAAATTTCACAAATGTAACAACTGTTTAGTGTTTTGTGTGGGGGCGTACTAATGGGGGATTTTTTAAAATACCGGAGTTCTGCTTTGACAATATTAACATAAAGCATATCAGTACCCATCAGTGCAGCCTCATCAGTGCCCATCAGGGCAGCCTCCTCAGTGCCCATTAGTGCAGCCTCATTAGTGCCCATCAGTGCAGCCTTATCAATGCAGCCTATCAGTGCCCATCAGTGCAGCCTCATCAGTGCCCATCAGTGCAGGCTCATTAGTGCCTATCAGTGCAGCATATTAGTGCTGCCTTATCAGTGCCGCCTTATCAGTGGCCATTGGGGCAGCCTATTAGTGCCCATTAATGCAGCATATCAGTGCCCATCAGTGATGCCTTATCAGTGCAGCCCCATCAGTGCAGCTTATCAGTGCCGCCTCATCAGTGGCCATCAGTGCAGCTTCATAAGTGCCCATCAATGCATCCTATCAGTGCCCATCAGTGCAGCCTCATCAGCGCTTATGAGTGCCCATCAAGGCAGCCTATCAGTGCCCAACAGTGCAGCCTATCAGTGCCATACGTGCAGCCTCATCAGTGCCCATCAATGCAGTCTATCAGTGCCCAACTTTGCAGTCTATCAGTTCCCAAAAGTGCAGCTTCATCAGTGCCCATCAATGCAGCAGGGATCACAGGGAGGAATGGAGAGGATTGCCAGCCGGATCACACAGAGCAAGCTGTGTTACAGCAGGAGATCCCCGCTCTGTGTGATCCGGCAGGCTCTTCTTCTGGGAGTTTCCTGACTGTTCTCTTCTGCAAAAATCGATCAGCCAGGAAACTGTCGGCCCAGTCTGCCCCTACTTCACACTCGCCCTCAGCTCATTTTTACTCACCAAATGTGAGCAAGCGAGTGGAATTTTGAGGGCTGATATAAGGTATTTTATTAGGGAATGTTTAAAGAAGCAAAATAAAGTAAAATTTACACAGGACCAAAAAAAAAAAAAAACAGAAGTTAAAAAGAATCAAGTATAAAAGAAAATATTTACCTATTGTCTAAGAATCCTTGGAAACAATTTTTTTGATGTTAGAAATCTAGCCATCTAGTTCCAGGATATACTGGTCTCTTTTGAAGACCACATACACCAAGCAAGATGAGTCTTACAAACCCCACAATTTGTACATCTATTAGGACCTTGTATGTTGTGGTAATGCATGGCAATGCATGTTACATGTTTGCAATACCACTCATTTTGTATGGCACCTCAATGCACTAAGATAACATGCATTGGTTGTGCATTACAATCAACAGCAATGCACAATCATACGCTGTGGTGACCTGTGATACAAATGTGTGGCAAGTCCAATTTTCTGGATGTTTTGGAGTGTTGGCTGCTCATTCATTTCAATGGGCTGCCTCAACCCCTTCGCTGCCAGCGCCTTTTTTTTTTTTGCGCACATAACTAATGCACATTTTCAGCTTGAGGATTATTTAAAATCCCCAAAGCAGTGTATATTTCTTGAAAGCAGAGACAATGGAAGATAAAAATGTTGGTAGTTGCAAATTTTTTGGCACATGATACAAGCGCAACAATTTTTTGAACTGATTATTTCAGTATAAAAGATTGTAAAGTTAATTTTAGGGCATACAAACACAACATACAGTATTACCCAATTTTTTGATACAAATACAAAATATGAGGTTGCGTTAAGTAAATCAATGTCAGGCCTTACAATTGCATGTCTCTGTGAAAGAGCATATAAAACTACCGTATCCAAACATTTTCATAGGTGAAGATTTAAACGTTTTTACAGCTCATACAGCTCAGTAAACTGTGAATGATGGCTCTAGAATTATTGATCTCACTCTAACATGGGTGGCAATACCTAAAATGTATGAGGCAATCATCTATTTCATATGCAGTTGCACCCGATACCCATATTTATGTTCATGTGCATGTACGTGGGAGCCAGGGGGCTTTAAACTTTTAACCACTACCCAGGGGCGGACTGACAACACTCAGGGCCCCCGGACCAAATAAAGCAAGGGCCCCCTGTCAGGCCCCGCCTATGACCCACCCCTAACCCCGCCCATGGCCCGCCCCGACCTCACCCCTACATTTTGCACAAAGTACAACTTCTGCCTTTTTTTATGGGACCTGGAGGGGGGTCTCTCTCTAACAGTGTCCATTAGAGAGTCTCTGTTAGAGAGAGAGAGACCCCCCTCCAAGACCTATTAGAGACTACAAAGGAATATAATGGGACCTGGAGGGGGGCCTCTTTCTAACAGAGTGTACAGTGAACACCTTCATTCCCTCTTGTCCTCACAGGACCCCCTCCTTGTGCCATGACTCTCACCCCTGCCCCAACCTCTCATAAAGTAGAAATAAAATTGGCAGTGTGTAGAGCTCCTCTTACCTTAATTATGGGTACTGTAGCTGTGGCTGGTTCCCGCGTCCTCTGTGGTTGGCTCCTGTGGGTGGCTGGCTCCCTGGTGTGGGTGGGTCAGCATGGGCGGGTGGCTGGCACCCTGGCCTTGCTGTATGTGGGTCACCGTGAATGGTTGGGTGGCATGCACCCTGGCCCTGCTGTGGGTGGCTGGTTGGCACCCTGGCTGGTGCTTCCTCTCCTCTTCCGCCATTTTGGGCACTGTTTGCAGAGGTGAGGGAGGTACTTGGAGATAATTGGTCACCTTTGCCCTATCCGGGACAGTAAATCTAGAAGGTTTGCAGCAGACCCTGTGCGTGGAGACACATGGCGCAACACATAATGACGTTGCCTGCGTGTGCGGTTCTGTGCCCATTTGAGAGTCTATGTTAGAAAAAGCCCTCATCAGTACCCATCAATTCAGCCTCTCCAGTGCCTCTCAATGCAGCCTCACCAGTGCCAATTAGTGCAGCCTCACCAGTGCCAATCAGTGCACCCTCACCAGTGCCCATGAATGCAGCTTCACAAGTGCCCGTGAATGCAGCCTGATCAGTGTCCATCAATGCAGCCTGATCAGTACCCATCAATGCAGCCTCACCATTGCCCCTTAATGCGGCCTCACCATTTCCCCTCAATGTAGCCTCAACAGTGTCCCTCAATGCAGCCTCACCAGTGACCCTCAATACAGCTTTACCAGTGTGCCCCTCAATGCAGCCTCCCCAGAGTGCCCCCTCAATGCAGCCTCCCCAGAGTGCCCCCTCAATGCAGCCTCACCAGAGTGCCCCTTTCATGCATGCAGCCTCACCAGAGTGCCCCCTCCATGCAGCCTCACCAGAGTGCCCCCTCCATGCAGCCTCACCAGAGTGCCCCCCCATGCAGCCTCACCAGAGTGCCCCCCCATGCAGCCTCACCAGAGTGCCCCCTCCATGCAGCCACACCAGAGTGCCCCCTCCATGCAGCCTCACCAGAGTGCTCCCTCCATGCAGCCTCACCAGAGTGCTCCCTCCATGCAGCCTCACCAGAGTGCTCTCTCCTTGCAGCCACACCAGAGTGCTCCCTCCATGCAGCCTCACCTACAGTGCCCCCTCCATGCAGCCTCCCCAGAGTGCTCCCTCCATGCAGCCTCACCAGAGTGCTCCCTCCTTGCAGCCACACCAGAGTGCCCCCTCCATGCAGCCTCACCAGAGTGCCCCCTCCATGCAGCCTCACCTAGAGTGGCCCCTCCATGCAGCCTCACCTACAGTGCCCCCTCCATGCAGCCTCACCTACAGTGCCCCCTCCATGCAGCCTCACCTACAGTGCCCCCTCCATGCAGCCTCACCTACAGTGCCCCCTCCATGCAGCCTCAACTACAGTGCCCCCTCCATGCAGCCTCACCTAGAGTGGCCCCTCCATGCAGCCTCACCTACAGTGCCCCCTCCATGCAGCCTCACCTACAGTGCATGGGGGATAGCCGCTGGATCACACAGAGCGGGTAACTTCCGCTGTGACACCTGGCGACCGCTGTCATCGGATGTCCCGCCTCCTTTGTTAGATGTCACGCGTCCCGGCATTGGACCAGTGAGAAATCTATCAAAGGAGGCGGGACATCGGATGACAGCGGTAAGCAGGAGATCCCCGCTCTAGATGATCCGGCAGCGCCTGCCCTCCTCCCCTTACCCTCCAAGGCAGCGCTGGGGCCCGTGTGATCACCAGCCCTAAAGGGTCCAGCAGGTGGTGCTGGCGGGCCCCCTTTAGTGGCCGGGTCCTCGGTCCATGTCCGAATGGACCGACTGGTCAGTCCGCCCCTGCCACTTCCATACCGGGCCTATTCTGGCACTCCTCTCCTACATGTAAAAATCATATTTTTTTTGCTAGAAAATTACTCAGAACCCCCAACATTATATATATTTTTTTTAGCAGACACCCTAGGGAATAAAATGGCGGTCATTACAACTTTTTATCTTGCACGGTATTTGCGCAACAATTTTTCAAACGTGTTTTTTTCAAAAAAACAGTTTCATGATTTAAAAAATAACCAAACGGTAAAGTTAGCCCAATTTTTTATAAAACGTGAAATATGATGTTACGCTGAGTAAATAGATACCCAACATGTCACGCTTTAAAATTGCGCACACTCATGGAATGACGCCAAACTTCAGTACTTAAAAATCTCCATAGGCGACGCTTTAAAATTTTTCACAGGTTACATGTTTAGAGTTACAGAGGAGGTCTAGTGCTAGAATTGTTTCTTTTTTTTTGATCACTTATTATTATTCCTGTTACAAGGGATGTAAACATCCCTTGTAATAGGAATCCTTTGTGACAGGTCCTCAGTAAGACCCCGCATCTCTCCTCCAGGCTGGAAAGCATGAGATTGGGGAAAAAAAAACCCAATCTCATGCTTACCAGCAGTGATCGCAGCTTTGTTTACAACTGCGGCCCGGACATGACGTCATAACGTTGCTCCCGGCCTCCAACGGTCATAGAGATGACTGGTGACCATCTGGTCACCAGTCATCTCTATGCCCATCATCAGGCGGCGGGCGATTCTTTCTCCGGGTCCCCGATGGCACGGGAGAGCCCGTAGAAACACCGGATGGCGGCGGGAGGGGGGGTGTCCCCTCCCGTCACCTGTAAGAACGATCAAGCGGCGGAACTGCCTCTATGATTGTTCTTTTGGTGCACACAATCGCTGGCGGAAAACAAGGATATTTGAATGATGCCTGTAGCTGCAGGCATCATTCAGATATTCCCACTGAAAGTCCAGGAAGTCATATGACGTCCTTGGGCGGGAAAGTGGTTAAACTAACTTTTATTTTTTTATCTAAATGTTTGCTATCAAAAGGTGGATGATAAGACCCCTATGTGTTAGCATAGTCAGGTGATGGGTTTCTTTAAGGAGACATCAGAGTTCTATCAAAGCTAATCAAGCACAGATAGTACTTGATTAGCTACTTCCCTGACCACAATGGCTGGGGAATGACAGCACTGAAAACGGAAGTGATAAAAGACTGGTTGCTACCGGCTTTATTCATTAGTGGAATTTTTAGCGAATAGCTGGAATGGGTGAGCTCATAAAACATGACTGGGGGGGTGGTGCTTACTGCAAACTTGTTGTGTGAATAATGAGGAATTATCACAATACCAATGAGACCATTATGTTAACACTGCACTCTCCTACAGTCTGTAGGGTTCTAATGTAGGACTGACAGATACTTCCAGGAGTGTTGATCTCTCGTTCCCTTGCTGTATTCAGTGGTCCGTCCCGCTGACCTCTACATCACAATGTACACAGTAGTAAGGCTTGCAGGAGAAGTCACTAAACCCAGTGATTGACCCAGAAATGTTTTCTCCTCAACATGGTAGTGTTTGGTGGCTGGAGAGGTATTTACTTTCATTTTTCTTTCAGGGAAACCTTTTATTAAAGTTTTTTTTTTTTTCATTAATGATTTTTATTATAAAAAATAGTAATTTTTTAGCAAAGCACGAAGATACATACACAGTACATAACAGATATTTTACATGCATAGCACACTGAAAAAAACGTTCAATAAGCATTATCAAAACGAATGAAGAGGCACCAACAATAGTAGAGGTACATTGAGGACCACTAATGTGGATTGTGGACCATGTAGAATAGGTGATCACAACTCAACTTAGCAGTGCGACAGCATTCAAATAACATTATTGAAATTTTTATTGACAGAGTTGCTTTAACCACTTAAGGACCGGAAGGATTTGCCTCCATAATGACCAGGTGATTTTCTGCGATACGGCACTGTTCTTACTGACAATTGCGTGGTCGTACAACGTTGTACCCAAACAAAATTTATGTCCTTTTTTCCCCACAAATAGAGGTTTCTTTTGGTGGTATTTGATCACCTCCTGCGGTTTTTATTTTTTGCGCTATAAACAAAAAAAGAGCGTCAATTTTGAAAAAAACCCCAATATTTTTAACGTTTTACTATAATAAATATCCCCAATTTAAAAAAAAAAACACATTTCTCCATCAGTTTAGGCCAATATGTATTCTTCTACATATTTTTGGTAAAAAAAATTGCAATAAGCGTATATTGATTGGTTTGCACAAAAGTTATAGCGTCTACAAAGTAATAGATATATTTATGGTATTTTTATTATTTATTTCTTTTTTACTAGTGATGGCAGCGATCTACCACTTTTAGCGGGACTGCGATATTGCGGTGGACAGATCGGACGCTTTTGACACTTTTTTGGGAACCAGTGACATTTATACAGCAATCAGAGCTTAAAGTGGTGTTCCACCCCAAAAAAAAAAAAAATTAGTAATGTGCTTAAAAAAAATTAAAAAAAAAACATTTGGAGAATTTTTTTTTTAAACTCACCTCTAAATGCCAGTTGCTAGGGGGTCCCTCGTAGTCTGCCTCCTTCAGTGCCTGGGCTCCTGACGTCACTTCTCTCGGCGCAGGAAGGGTGATCGCCTCTCCCCCCTCCCTCTTGTCAAACATCTGGGACACGTGACCGGTCCCAGATGATTGCGGGGCCAGTGACGGCGTGCGGCTCGCGCATGCGCAGTGGGTGCCCGGCTATGAAGCCACAGCCGGGCACCCACAGTTAAAATGCCGGTGCCGCCGAGCTTAGCAGGGGACGAGCGGAGCTTCGCTCCCCCACATCGCTGGACCTTGGAAAGGTAGGTGTCCGATTAAAAGTCAGCAGCTGCAGTATTTGTAGCTGCTGACTTTGAATTTTTTTTTTTTAAATGGGAACACCGCATTAAAATAGCCACTGATTACTGTATAAATGTCACTGGCAGGGAAGGGGTTAACACTAGGGGGTGATCAAGGAGTTAAGTGTTCCCTAGGGAGGTGTTTCTAACTGTGGGGCAGTGTACTGACTAGAGGAGGAGAGAGATCGCTGTTCCTGATCACTAGGAACAGCAGAACTCTCTTTACTCTCCTGTCAGAATGGGGATCTGTCTGTTTACATTGACAGATACCCGTTCTGGCTCTCTGGGGAGCGATCGCGGGTGGTCGGCGGACATCGCAGCCCACGCGTATCGGCTCTGGTGTTGCGCGCCCCCTATCATTCTTAAAGTGGCCAACGTACACCTATGGCAATTCACGCAGGGGAGCCAACCTGCCACAGCATAATGACGGTGGCTGGTCGGCAAGCGGTTAAAGAGTACCTCTGGGGATCTTCACAATGTAAGTTTGCAAGCTTTTGGATCGTTTAGGTTAATAGAAGTAGGCTAAAAGCAATTGCAATTCAATGTGGTCAAAATTTTGACCATACATACATTTTAACACCTGGCATGGTATTATACAAGTATGAAAAATAATTAGATATTTGTCAATCTTACTAAAATGCCTTATATAGAGTGTATTTTGTGGGATATTTTGTCTTTAATGCCTACTCAGTTAACATTAGTTTTATTTTGTTATTGCTAGTTTTAGTTACCTAATAGAGCATGTTTTCCAGTGTCCCTGAAATAGTACACATAGAACATGTTGAAATCATCCAGTTTTGATTAATCCAACAATTTTCATTGATCCTGGGAACTCACGCCTCTTTATTCAGGAGTCAGTGATAAGTGCAGAATAACCTGGATTGGTGTAAATGATTACTCACATGTTATATGGTCTACAACAACAAGCACGGTGTCACAAACACAATGTGCAATCCGTGTTATCTTGTCCTAGTTTTCCCGAACAAAAAAATTTACCAGAATCATTATGTTGTGTAACTCCACCTTTGCTGTGTTTTGTTTGCTTTACATTAACTTTCATAGCCATAATTCATGCCTTGGGGAAGTCACATCTGCCATCTCCTCAATAAATGACATTATAATTGTACAGTGTACCACTGAAAGGCAAACAGAAGTGTTATGGATCGAAGGTCATTTGATGTCATGCTCTTTATATTTAGTCACTCTCTGGGTTGCAATATGTTCTCATAGTAAATAATTAACAATATTTACACTTATTGTTAAAAGGTGCCATTGTGGGTGATAAAAAAAAAATGTATATTAAAGTTAATTTGTTGAAAAGAGTTATTAATATCATTCATAATTGTGTATGTAAATCTATCCTCCATGCTATGCAAAAGAGACTTTAACGAGGTAATGCAGTACCATTCCATGGTAATTAACCTATGGTCAGAAAAAGATTAATTTCAGACAACAAGTAATGTCAGTGAAACGATAATGTTATCAAGTAAACACAGTAACAGTGTTTAAACAAGTCTGCTTCATTTACTTCAATGAGTAAACCATATATATAATTGATCCCCTAACTAGTGAATTATGACACACAGACGTCCCTTGAATTGTCATCATTCTCTGTAGCAGAATTAGGGATCATGCTAATTTTTACCTGTACCACATACTCCTCCAGATCAGTTTCTTCCTCACACATAGGGATGAGCTTCGAGTTCGAGTCGAACTCATGTTCGACTAAAACATCGGCTGTTCGCAAGTTCGCCGAAACAGCGAACAATTTGGGGTGTTTGCGGCAAATTCGAATGCCGCGGAACACCCTTTAAAAGTCTATGGGAGAAATCAAAAGTGCTAATTTTAAAGGCTTATATTCATGGTATAAAAACTGCCTTTTTTTGGGGAGCAGTGATTTTAATAATGCTTAAAGTGAAACAGTAAAAGTGTAATATCCCTTTAAATTTCGTACCTGGGGGGTGTCTATAGTATGCCTGTAAAGGGGCGCATGTTTCCCGTGTTTAGAACAGTCTGACAGCAAAATTACATTTTAAAGGAAAAAAAGTCATTTAAAACTACTCGCGGCTATTAATGAATTGCCGGTCCGACAATACACATAAAAGTTCATTGATAAAAACGGCATGGGAATTCCCCACAGGGGAACCCCAAACCAAAATTTAAAAAAAAAATGACATGGGGGTCCCCCTAAATTCCATACCAGACCCTTTAGGTCTGGTATGGATTTTAAGGGGAACCCCGTGCCAAAATTTAAAAAAAAAGGCGTGGGGTCCCCCCAAAAATCCATACCAGACCCTTATCCGAGCACGCAACCTGGCAGGCCGCAGGAAAAGAGGGGGGACGAGAGAGCGCCCTCCCTTCTGAACCGTACCAGGCCACATGCCCTCAACATTGGGTGGGTGCTTTGGGGTAGCCCCCCAAAACACCTTGTCCCCATGTTGATGAGGACAAGGGCCTCATCCCCACAACCCTGGCTGGTGGTTGTGGGGATCTGCGGGCGGGGGGCTTATCGGAATCTGGAAGCCCCCTTTAACAAGAGGACCCCCAGATCTCGGCCCTCCCCCTGTGTGAAATGGTAAGTACCCCTACAATTTCACTAAAAAACTGTCAAAAATGTTAAAAATGACAAGAGACAGTTTTTGACAATTCCTTTATTTAAATGCTTCTTCTTTCTTCTATCGTCTATCTTACTTCGGTTTCTTCCTCCATCTTCTTCTTCTTCTTCTGCTTCTTCTGGTTCTGCCTCCGGTGTTCTCGTCCGGCATCTTCCTCCACGGCGTCGGTGTCTTCTTCCCTTCTTCTCCGGGCCGCTCCGCATCCATGATGGCATGAAGGGAGGCTCCCGCTGTGTGACTCTTCTCTCTTCATCTTCTTCTCTTCATCTTCTTCTCTTCATCTTCTTTTCGGGCCGCTTCGCATCCATGATGGCATGGAGGGAGGCTCCCGCTGTGTGACGCTTCTCCTCTTCTGACGCTTAAATAACGGGGGGCAGGGCCACCCGGTGACCCCGCCCCCCTCTGACGTACGGGGACTTAACGGGACTTCCCTGTGGCATTCCCAATGATGCCACAGGGAAGTCCCATCAAGTCACCGTGTGTCAGAGGGGGCGGGGTCACCGGGTGGCCCCGCCCCCGTTATTTAAAAACCGTCAGAAGAGGAGAAGCGTCACACAGCTGGAGCCTCCCTCCATGCCATCATGGATGCGGAGTGGCCCGAAAAGAAGATGAAGAGAAGAAGATGAAGAGAAGAAGATGAAGAGAGAAGAGTCACACAGCGGGAGCCTCCCTCCATGCCATCATGGATGCGGAGCGGCCCGGAGAAGAAGGGAAAAAGACGCCGACGCCGGGGAAGAAAATGCCGGACGAGAACACCAGCGGAAGAACCAGAAGAACCAGAAGAACAAGAAGATGAAGAAACCGAAGGAAGATAGAAGAAAGAAGAAAGAAGAAGCATTTAAAGGGGTTGTAAAGGTAAAATTATTTTTTTTTAAAAATAACAAACATGTTATACTTACCTTCACTGTGCAGCTCGTTCTGCACAGAGTGGCCCCGAACCTGGTCTTCTGGGGTCCCTCGGCGGCTGTTTCAGCTCCTCCCCGCAAGCATTCACCACCTTAATGCAAGCTCCCTCGCATGGTGGTGAGCGCTTGCGGGCGCGCTCCCGTGATACAGCCGGCGGCTATAGCCGCTCGCTGTATCACTCGGCCCCACCCCCCGGCGCGCCACGTCATCGGATGTGATTGACAGCAGCGCGAGCCAATGGCTGCGCTGCTTTCAATCCATCCACTGCAGCCAATCAGCGACCAGGCTGAGCTGCAGTGGAGATGACGAGAACGAGCAGCGAAGATTCGAGGCGTCAGGTAAGTAAAACGGGGGGGCTGGGGGCGGCGGTATTGTCAAAAGTTTTTTCACCTTAATGCATAGAATGCATTAAGGTGAAAAAATTTTTACCTTTACAACCTCTTTAAATAAAGGAATTGTCAAAAACTGTCTGTTGTCATTTTTAACATTTTTGACACTTTTTTAGTGAAATGGCAGGCCCTTACCATTTCACACAGGGGGGAGGGCCGGGATCTGGGGGTCCCTTTGTTAAAGGGGGCTTCCAGATTCCGATAAGCCCCCCGCCCGCAGACACCCACAACCACCATCCAGGGTTGTGGGGATGAGGCCCTTGTCCTCATCAACATGGGGACAAGGTGTTTTGGGGAGCTACCCCAAAGCACCCTCCCAATGTTGAGGGTATGTGGCCTGGTACGGTTCAGGAGGGGGGGCGCTCTCTCGCCCCCTTCTTTTCCTGCGGCCTGCCAGGTTGCGTGCTCGGATAAGGGTCTGGTATGGATTTTTGGGGGGGCCCCACGCCGTTTTTTTTTAAAATTTTGCAGCGTGGTTCCCCTTAAAATCCATACCATACCTGAAGGGTCTGGTATAGATTTTGAGGGGGACCCCATGCCTTTTTTTTTTATTTTGTCCGGGGTTCCCCTTAATATCCATACCAGACCTGAAGGGCCTGGTATTGAATTTAGGGGGACCCCCCACATCATTTAAAAAAAAAAATTTGGGGTACCCTGTGGGGAATTCCCATGCCATTTTTATCAATGAACTTTTATGTGTATTGTCGGACCGGCAATTCATTAACCACTTGACCACTGGGCACTTAAACCCCCTTAATAACCAGACCAATTTTTAGCTTTCGGTGCTCTCACACTTTGAATGACAACACTGTACCCAAATGAAATTTTTGATCTTTTTTTCACACAAATAGAGCTTTCTTTCGGTGGTATTTAATCACCGTTGGGTTCTTTATTTTTGCGGTATAAAAGAAAAAAGCCCGAAAATTCTGTAAAAAAATGCAATTTTCTTTGTTTCTGTTATAAAATTTAGCAAATTAGTAATTTTTTCTTCATATATTTTGGCCAAAATTTATATCGCTACATATCTTTGGTAAAAATAACCCAAATCGGTGTATTATATTTGGTCTTTGTGAAAGTTATAGGGTCCACAAGCTATTGTACCAATATCTGAAAATCGATCACACCTGATAAACTGACGGTGTGATCTCATTTCTTGAGACCCTAACAAAAAAGTCCAAATACCCCCCAAATGACCTCTTTTTGGAAAGAAGACATTCCAAGGTATTTAGAAAGATGCATGATGAGTTTTTTGAAGTTGTCATTTTTTCCCACAATTCTTTGCAAAATCAAGATTTTTTTTTTCTTTTCACAAAATGGTCATATTAGCAGGTTATTTCTAACACACAGCATATGCATACCATAAATTACACCCCAAAACACATTCTACTATTACTATCGAGTACGGTGATACCACATGTGTGAGACTTTTACACAGCGTGGCCACATACAGAGGCCCAACATGCGCGGAGCATCTTCAGCCGTTCTGGAGCACCCAGGCCAATTCTGACATTTCTCTCCTACATGTAAAAATAATAATTTATTTGCTAGAAAATTACATAGAACCCCAAAACATTATATATGTTTTTTTAGTAAAGACCCTAGAGAATACAATGGCGGTCGTTGCAACTTTTTATCTCGCATGGTATTTGCGCAGCAATTTTTCAAACTCGTTTTTTAAAAATAAAAAAACAGTTTTGTGCTTTAAAAAAAAACAAAACAGTAAAGTTAGCCCAATGTTTTTGCATAATGTGAAAGATGAAGTTATGCCGAGTAAATAGCTACCTAACATGTCACCCTTTGACATTGCACACCCTCGTGGAATGGCGCCAAACTTCGCTACTTAAAAATCCCCATAGGAGACGCTTTAAAATTTTTTACTGGTTACATGTTGTGAGTTACAGAGGAGGTCTAGGGCCAAAATCATTGCTCTCACTCTAACGTTCGCACCGATACCTCACATGTCTAGTTTGAACACCATTTTCATATGTGGACGGGACTTACGTATGCGTTCGCTTCTGCATGCGAGCACACGGGGACACGGGAAAAAAAAAATACCCGTATTTATCAGCGTATAACACGCACAGGCGTATAACACGCACATTCATTTTAAGAGGGAAGTTTCAGGAAAAAAACTTACATTTTAAATAAGGAACTTTGAAGCAAAATAAGGGTCAGTGCCCATCTGCAGCCTTACCATTGCCATCAATGCAGCCTGATCAATGCCCATCTGCAGCCTCACAAGTGCCATTAATGCAGCCTCATCAGTCCACATCAATGCAGCCTCACCATTGCCATCAATGCAGTAGCCTCACCATTGCCATCAGTGCAGCTTGATCGATGCCCATCTGCAGCCCAGAGGGGGCAGGACGAGCGCCGTCAGATTACATACAGTGAGAATCTCCTATGATAGACAGAACAGTGGTCCAAAGGCGGCCCAAGGGACGGGACTTCTTATTACAGATGCCGCCAAGTAAACAGGAGATTCTCGCTGTATGTAATCTGGCGGCGCTCGTCCTGCCCCCCCTCCCTGTCCCCTCCGAGGCAGCTAAAATTAAAGTATTGGCGTATAACACGCACACGGTATTTGCACCCGATTTTCATGGTGAAAAAGTGAGTGTTATACGCCAATAAATACAGAATTTTTTTTTTTATTGTTCATTTTACTTTATTTATTTTAGTTTGACGCTTTTTTCCAAAAAATACAGTTTTTGATCACTTTTATTCCTATTACAAGGAATGTAAACATCCCTTGTAATTCGGAACATGGCATGACAGGTCCTCTTTACAGTGAGATATGGGGTCAATAAGACTCCACATCCTACCTCTAGGCTGGAAAGCCTGAAAAAAAAAAAAAAAAAAACGATCCTGGCTTCGATCGTAGTGGTGAGTCGGTAGAAGCACCTGAGGGCGGCGGGAGGGGGGGACATCCCCTCTCGCCTCCCGTAAGAATGATCAAGCAGCGGAACAGCTGCTATGATCATTCTCATGGTTTAGGGAATTGCAGGCTGAAAAAGCTGATATCTAAATGATGCCTGTAGCTGCACCCATCATTCAGATATCCCTGCACAAAGTCAAGGACGTATGTCTGGGTATTGCAGAGTATTGCAGGGTATTGCAGGGTATTGCAGAGCATTGCGGGGTATTGCAGAGTATTGCAGGGCATTGCAGAGTATTGCAGAGCATTGCAGGGCATTGCAGAGTATTGCAGATTATTGTGGGGTATTGCAGAGTATTGCAGGGTATTGCAGAGGGTATTGCAGAGTATTGCAGGGTATTGCAGGGCATTGCAGGGCATTGCAGGGCATTGCAGAGTATTACAGGGCATTGCAGAGTATTACAGGGCATTGCAGAGTATTGCAGAGTATTGCGGGGTATTGCAGAGTATTGCGGGGTATTGCAGAGTATTGCAGAGTATTGCGGGGTATTGCGGGGTATTGCAGGGTATTGTAGAGTATTGCGGGGTATTGCAGGGTATTGTAGAGTATTGCAGGGTATTGCGGGGCATTGCAGAGTATTGCAGGGCATTGCAGAGCATTGCAGAGTATTGCGGGGCATTGCAGAGTATTGCAGAGTATTGTGCAAAGCTCAAGGATCTGCTGCTGCTTTGAGAGAAAATAGAGAACAGCCCCTGGCCCTAGCTTCTGCTGCTTCTGAAACACTAAATACCAATGCTGGTGTTTCCCTCCTTCTTGCCTTTTCATATTTATTGAGGATGGCAGGGAACTAGAATACTGTTCATTGTCATAACTTCATCCACCATATTTTTATGTGGATAATTTTTCACAAAAAAGTCAGTTGTAGATAAACATACACACATTTCTCACACAAAGTCCTTTAAAAAAAAAAACAGGAAATCCAGTCCCAAGTCAATCAAACCAAATGTCACCTGCTGATCGTTGAAACAAAACCCATCGATACTTTGACCCGTCCACTTTAACCACACTCCCACCACTAATGACAGCTAAGGCCCCATACACACTATTAGATTTTTTGCAGATTTTTGTCTTCACAGAGGGTGAAGTCTGTTGGGGGGGAGTCTGTTTCCAGAGAAAGGGGTCCGTCTGGTTTCAGCCAGATGGACCAAGTGTAAGTACCCTTGTCCCCGTCAGGAGCCTAAGGCCCCGGGGGATTCAGGGCAAGGTCCTCTGATTTTAGAGGGCTTGTGTACCCGTTGCACTTTTTTGTGTTTCACTTACTATGTGTGTGCACATTTCTTTGGCATCGGGTGAAGTTTTTGAGTGTGTTTCACACACCATGGGCTTTAAAAAAAAAACCTGGTTCCTGGTTCCAGAGTGGAGCAAGCTGTATCTTGGCACCCAGGGTACCAGGCGGTCCGTCACAATGAATTTTGAGACTTTGACTATAGACCAAAGCTTTGGGCGGAGGAGGAGAGCTCTGGAACTGGCTAGAGCATGGAATCAGATCAGTGATAAAGCTTGTTCAGCAATCCCCTAGACATAATGAATAATTTAAGCTTGCATTGGAGATGTCCCACCTGCAAGGGTGGATTTTAATTTTCTTTATCGTACATCATGGGACACAGAGCACCATAGTAATGACTATCTGGATTATATGCTACCTTTAGGTGATTGGACACTGGCAACCAATAGTAAGAAGGTTCCTCCCATATAACCCCTCCCATACAGGAAGTACCTTTAGTTTTTTTTGCCAGTGTCTTGAAGGTGATGGTCACGGCTGCGGAAGCTCTTCAAATTTCTTCAAATAAAATGTCCCAGTGAGGATGTTTTATCAGATCCATTCGGATGGCATAAAAAGCTAAAGTGGATGGTACCCGAGCCCTGGTTCAAGAACAAGGTTTTGCTTGTAATGTGTCCTTTTAGGCGCTGGACCCTTGTTATATGGTATCCCTGGTCTTTACTTGCCCAAGGGAACCAAAAGGGTGCTTTACAGGTCCAGGGGTGTGGACCCCGTTCATTGGGGGACCCGTCCCTGAAGGTCCTCAGTGGCGATACCCACCGTGATGGGGGAAGATTGGGCCTGTGTCAGGCCCTGCAGCGAGGACTGGTGAGTACTCCCTCTGGGAGGCCTATCAAAATTTCTGTTGTTACTAATATAAAGTGTCTTAGTAGGCCCTGTGTCTCATTGCAAGCGGTTACTGATGTTACAGAGCAAGCTGACAAGCGCAGCCTATGTGTGTCTCCCGCACGTGGCGGTGTGTGGCGCGCGCGTGCATCGGGAGCGCGCGCCGCGTGCATGCAGGAGGTCGCCGCGCGGGTCACAGCGTGCCTGTGTGTGCGTCGTGCAGGATGCGCGTGCGCAGTACAAACACGGCCGCGCGTATGTCACTGGGCGGCACACTGGTATAAGGGGAGGTTACGCATCTGCATGTTCATTGCTGCTAGTCAGTTAAACTCAACAGAGCCTAGTGTGCAGTGGGACACAGAGATCTGTGCGTAAATTTGGACATTTGCAAACAGGTTGAAGGCTGGTAAGGCTGTGGTGGCGGCTGTACGCTGGACCCAGCTAGATAACTCAGAGGGAGTACCTTTTTTTCCTCAAACTTGTAAGCAATGTCTTCCAGAAAACGAGATATGGGGAGCAGGGCTAGTCCAGGCGTTAAAGGGACTCCTTCAAAAACAGGAGATCAACCTCAGGTTACTGCAGCATCAGTCTCCCCTGAAAGACCTGCGGCATTTGGCCTAGCTGAGCCATTACAGTTGTCAGGTGTAGTGGCCACTACCATTACCCCTGCATCAGCCTATGTTACTAAAGATGATTTAGCATCAGCCCTAGCTGGCCTTGAAGGCAAGATAGAAGGAATGATTGCTATAGTAACACAGGGAGGGAGGAAACATCATAGATCTCCCTCCCTTGAGCCTGGTCCCAGTGGTGAAACTCTTGAGCACCAGGATTCTTTTGGCATGGGTCCCTGTGATTTGGATCCACAATGGGCAGAGGATTTGGAGGAGGAGGTCATTAAAGAAAAAGAGGAAGGGGAGGCTGAAGAGTCCTCGGCTGGGGATTCAGGTTCTGAAGAACCAATTTCAGCCTCTCAATCTCAAAAACTATTTATCCAGTCCTTGGCTGAGATGGTGAGAGCTGGATTTAAATTACCTCCGGTGCAGGGACCAGGACCCTCCTGTTCTGCATTAGGGTCCTTGCGTCCTCAACCAAGTTCCCAGGCGTTTCCCTGACATCCTTTATTGGAACAGGTAATTTACGCTGACAGGACATACTTGCCTCCAAAAAGGTTTTCTTTTTTATATCCTATGGAGGAAAAATTCAGGAAGTGGGATACACCTTTGGTTGATGCTGGCATTTCTTCAGTGAATAAAAGTCTGACCTGCCCAGTGGATAATGCCCAGGGATTTAATGATCCGGCAGATAAAAAGCTGGAATCCTTACTAAAAGCTTCTTTTTCAGTAGCTGGGTCAGCAGTACAACCGGCAGTGGCGGCTATCGGTATCTGTCAGGTGGTGAAGGACCGTTTTAAAAAATTGGTCAGGAACCTGCCTGTTCAAGAGGAAGTTTCTGACGAACTATCAGAACTTCCTCGCGCTTTATGTTTTGCGGTAGATGCATTAAAGGACTCAATTCAGCAGATGTCCCGGTTTGCACTACTCTCAATCCATATGCGCAGGGTACTGTGGTTAAAGAATCGGTCGGCCAAGACGCCATGCAAAGGCTACTGGCAGCCTTTCCTTTTCACGGTGAGCGTCTATTTGGGGAGGATTTGGACAAATACATCCAAAAAATCTCAGGAGGGAAAAGCTCCTTGCTTCCGGGCAAAAGAAGGGGTAAGCAGCCTTCCTTTAAGATTCCCAACGCTCCTGGGCCAAGTGCCTCTTCCCCTAAGAAGTATTGACGGCCTCAGCCACCTACCTTTAAGAAGCCTCAAGGTCAAAAAAGACCTTGGACCCAGAAACCAGCCAAAACCAATTCCAAGTCTTCCTTGTGAAGGGGCGCCCCCACTCTTGCGGGTGGGGGGCAGACTGCGGTGGTTCGCAGATGCTTGGGGAAAATTGGTTCAGGACAGGTGGGTTATTTCCACCACATCTCAAAGTTACAAAATAGAGTTTCGGGATTTTCCCCCAACTCGATATTTGGTATCCAGGGTTCCATCAGACCTGGAGAAAAAGAGGGGCCTATTCCTGGCTTTAGAACAGCTGGAAAGGCAGAAGGTAATCATCAAGGTTCCGCAAAAAGAAAGATTCAAGGGGTTCTACTCGAAGCTTTTTACAGTGCCGAAGCCAAACGGAGAGGTAAGGCCCATCTTGGACCTCAAATCCCTCAATTCCTTTCTAAACTTTCCGGATGGAGTCGGTTCGTTCAGTAATCGCATCCTTGAGAAAAGGATATTTTTCAGTGTCCATAGACATCAAGGACGCATACCTGCATGTACCGATTTTTGGTCCACATCAAATATTCCTGCGATTTGCAGTAGATTGGGTGTCATTTCCAGTTTGTGGCACTTTCATTCGGTCTAGCCACTGCCCCTCGGGTCTTCACAAAGTGTTGGCTTGCCTAAGGTCCCAAAAGATCTTGGTGGTAGGATATCTGGACGACCTCTTGTTAAGGGATCAAGCTTACTCCACCTTGGTAGAAAACATTACGACTACGGTCCGTTTCTTAAGGTTTTTAGGCTGGATTCTAAATATGGACAAATCGGCCCTTCGTCCAGCTCAGGCATATCTGGGTCTGATCTTGGACACAACCCAAGAAAAGGTAATTCTAACTCCCTTGAGAGTCAGCTCTATAGTGGAGCTGGTTCAGAGAGTCAAGGGGGTAGAAGGTCCTTCGATTCGTCTATGCATGAGGCTGTTGGGCAAGATGGTGTCATCCTTCAGCGCAGTTCCCTATGCGCAGTTTCACTCCAGGATGTTCCAGAAAGCTATCCTGGAAGCCTAGGACAAGTCAATTCAAACCTTGGATCATCCCATGTCTCTATCCCTAAAGATAAACCTCTTGGTGGTTAAAGACCAGCAACTTGAATGGCGGAAAATCCTTTCCACCAGTAACCTGGAACGTAGTAACTACGGACGCCAGTCGTCTAGGCTGGGGAGCAGTCCTGGAAAAGGCTTCCGTCCAGGGAATATGGTCTCAGGCATCAATCTGCTAGAGATTCGGGCAGCTCGCTTGGCTCTCCTATTTTGGACATCTAGACTGCAGAGATTTCCTCTCCGGATTCAGTCCGACAACTCCACGGTGGTGGCATACATCAACCACCAAGGGGGCACCCGGAGTTGGGTGGCCCAAAGAGAAGTAAATCACATATTAACTTGGGCAGAGAGACATGTGCCATTTCTGTCAGCAGTCTTTATTCCAGGGGTGGACAATTGGCGGGCAGACTACCTAAGTCGCCAGGAGTTACTCTTGGGAGAGTGGTCTCTTCACCCTGAAGTTTTCCTTCAGATCTGGCAGTATTGGGGGGTGCCAGATGTGGATCTTCTGGCATCCAGATTCAATGCCAAGGTGGACAGATTTGTATCCAGGACCAGAGATCCTCTCGCTATCGGAACGGATGCATTGGTAGTTCCCTGGGACAGGTATTCCCTGATTTATGCTTTCCCTCCGATCCAGATGCTGCTTCACCTGTTGCGCAGGATACAGGAGGAACAGAGTACAGTGATCCTGGTGGCCCCGAAGTGGCCTAGGATATCCTGGTATTCAGAGATTGTGAGAATGGCGGTAGAGGACCGGCGGTTTTAAGTGCAGAACCCTCTATGTCTCGCAGACCGTCCAGATCTGTTATCTCAAGGTCCCATATACCATCCTTCTTCACGGTCGCTGAATTTGATGGCATGGCTATTGAGACCAGGGTACTGAAGGACCGTGGTATCAGAGGTTCAGTCTTATCTACTCTGCTTAATGCTAGAAAGCCAGTTTCTAGAAGTATCTACCATAGGGTCTGGAAATCGTATATTTCCTGGTGCGAGAAAAAGAGATGGCATCCTCGCAAGTATGCGATTGGGAGGATCCTTGCCTTTCTTCAATCAGAAATTGATTTAAACTTATCTTTAGGAATCATTAAAGGGCAAATTTCGGCCTTATCGTTTTTTTCCAGAGGCCAATTGCTTCTCATTCCTTAGTGTGAACCTTTGTGAAGGGGGTACTGCACTTAAAACCACCGGTTAAGCCTCCCTTAACCACTTCACCACCCGGCCATAGTAATATGACGTCCACAAATGGGATCTCCCACCCTGGGTGGACGTCATATGATGGCCTGGGCTTCCCGACCGTCTAGGGGGCGCGCGTGCCGCGTTGCTCGGGACCCAGTGCGTGTGCCCGGCGGCCGCGATGTCCACCGGGCACCCGCGATTGCCCGTTAACCGGGCTGGACCGTGGATCTTTGTGTGTAAACACACAGATCCGTGTCCTGTCAGTTGAGAGGAAACCGATCTGTGTTCCCAGTACAGAGGAACACTGATCGGTCTCCTCCCCTTGTACGTCCCCTCCCCCCTACAGTTAGAATCATTCCCTAGGAAACATAATTAACCCCTTGTCTCCCCCTAGTGGTTAACCCATTTCCTGCCTGTCACATTTATACAGTAATCAATGCAATTTTATAGCATTGATCGCTGTATAAATGTGAATGGTACCAAAAATGTGTCAAAAGTGTCCGATGTGTCCGCCATAATGTCGCAGTCACAAAAAAAATCGCGATCGCCGCTATTACTAGTAAAAAAATAAATAAATAATTTTTTTAAAAAAATGCCATAAATCTATCCCGTATTTTGTAGACGCTATAACTTTTGCGCAAACCAATCAATATACGCTTATTGCGATTTTTTTTACCAAAAATATGTAGAAGAATATGTATCGGCCGAAACTGAGGAAAAATTTATTTATTTTTTTTAAATTGGGATATTTATCATAGCAAAAAGTAAAAAATATTGTGTTTTTTTCAAAATTGTCGCTCTTCTTTTGTTTATAGCGCAAAAAATAAAAACCGCAGAGGTGATCAAATACCACCAAAAGACAGCTCTATTTGTGGGGAAAAAAGGACGTCAATTTTGTTTGGGTACAACATCGCACGACCGCACAATTGTTGTTTAAAGTGCGACAGCGCTGAAAACTAAAAATTGGTCTGGGAAGGAAGGGGGTGAAAATGCCCTGTATTGAACCGGTTAAGCCCTTGGGACTTGAACTTGGTGTTTTCAGCCCTACAGGTTCAACCCTTTGAACCAATTAGGCATATCCCTTTAATCCTGTTGACCAGAAAATAGTTTTTTCTGGTAGCCATAACTTTGGCTAGAAGGGTGTCTGAATTGGCCACCCTTTCATGTAAGGAACCGTTTCTATTTTTACATCAGGACAAGGTGGTGATGCTCCCCCGTCCAGATTTTTTACCTAAGGGGGTTTCCAATTTTCATTTGAATCAGGATATCATTTTACCTTCCTTTTTTCACAATCCTAAGACTAAAGAGGAAAAGTCACTTCACTCACTAGATGTGGTGAGAGCGGTCAAGGTTTATTTAAACATGTCAGCTTCCGTTCGGAAGACTGACTCCCTTTTTGTCCTTCCAGAGGGTCCTAAGAGGGGACAGGCAGCAACTAGTTCAACTATCTCTAAGTGGATTCGCCAGCTCATTATCCAAGCTTATGAGTTGAAACGCAGGGTTCCACCTTGGTATTTCAAAGCTCACTCTACTAGAGGAGTTAGTACATCATGGGCAGTGCGCCAACAGGTGTCTATGGCTCAGGTTTGCAAAGCGGCAGCTTGGTCTTCAGTTCATACGTTCACCAGGTTTTACCAGCTGGACGTTAGATCTCAAAGGGAGACTGTTTTTGGCCACAGAGTGCTGCAAGCGGCCTTATAAGTCCGGGGTCTGAAGGGGATCTTGGAATACTGTGTTCCCTCCCCTCAAATGCATTGCTTTAGGACATCCCAGATAGTCATTACTATGGTGCTCTGTGTCCCGTTAAGTACAATAAAGAAAAATGGATTTTTAAAACAGCTTACCTGTAAAATCCTTTTCTTGGAGTACATCATGGGACACAGAGGTCCCTCCCTTCTTTTCTGGGATCTTCATTGCTTGCTACAAAACTAAAGGTACTTCCTTTATGGGAGGGGTTATATGGGAGGAACCTTCTTACTATTGGTTGCCAGTGTCCAATCACCTAAAGGTAGCATATAACCCAGATAGTCATTACTATGGTGCTCTGTGTCCCGTGATGTACTCCAAGAAAAGGATTTTACAGGTAAGCTGTTTTAAAAATCCATTTTTTATGGAGCTGGGTTTAAAGCGGTTTTGTGTACTGCAAGGGTGCCTGTACTGAGGGAGATGGGGAGTGTCTGTACTGAGGTGTATGTACTGGAGAGGGGAGTCTGTACTAGGGTTTGTCTGTACTGGGGGAAGTCTGTACAGAGGCGGTCTGTACTGAGGAAGTCTGTACTGAGGGTGGCGGGGGGAGTCTGTACAGAGGGGGTCTGTACTGAGGGAGTCTGTACTGGGGGGGTCTGTACTAAGGGGATTCTGGACTAGGGGTGTCTGTACAGAAGGGGTCTGTATTGGAGGTGTCTGCACTGAAGGGGATCTGTACTGGGGGTAGGGGGGGTCTGTAATGACGGGGTCTGTACAGTGGGGATCTGTACTGGGGTTTGTCTGTGCTAAGGGGGTCTGTACTGGAGTTTGAACTGAAAGGTTAGGCTTGGAGGACGAGTGTACTTTAGAGGTTTTTACTGAGGAGTTAGGATGGAAGGGGGTGTCTGTAGGATTCTAATGTTGTTTGACTAGTAATAATTATAATTATTAATTATTATTACTAGTCAAACAACATTAAAATTCTTCTATAGCCTATGGGTGGAGCATTTGACCATAAACGTCCGCACGCAGCGATCGTATGTTTTTAGCTGCTTTGTCAAATCTTCATGTCGAACGGTATTATACACATTTTTGATCGTATCTAATGATACGATACTTGTTTGTTTCTGTTCATGTCGAACGGTCCACCCCAACAGCCGATAGACCACCCCAAAAGCCGATGGCGTTGTATCGAAATTCAAGCATATAACTTCCTTCCTGTTCGCTCTGTGCTCCTCACGGTTCTGGTTCACACTGGTTAAGGCAGTATCCGACGGTGGCTCCAGGCAGTTCGACCCCATGGAGGTTCCTGGCTCTTCTATGGAGGCAGCAGCGCCACCAATCAGCCATTAACATTCATCATCATCATCATTTTACTTCCCTCACCCATTTCAGCAGCGACCACTAACAGCTCTTTTACTATTGTCTCTATAATAGTGAATCTTTTCTCTCTATGTTGAATAGTCTTGGACTAATAGAGTTAGGTTAGGCACATTCCACCGCAGGTTCGATAGACACAGATCGCTATTGTCACCGGCATGTCGAATCTTCTATCTATCTATATCGAATTGTTGTCGTAAATATACAAAAATATAATGGATACGAAAATAAAGCATTTTTTTTATTTCGGATCTTTTGGATTTCGGATTCTGCACGTTTGTTATCGTTTTGTTAAGACGAACACGAAAATACCCGAAATTCAAACGAAAATGCATTCGGACGATAACGAATGCACATGTCTAGTCTGTACCGAATGTGTCTGTACAGAGGAGGTCTGTACTGAGGGGGTCTGCACTGGAGGTGCCTGTACTGAGGGGGGGGGTCTGTCCTGGGTGTCTGTACAGTGGGGGTCTGTACTGAGGCAGGCTGTACTGGGGGTTTGAAATAAGGTGTTAGGCTAGGAGGGGCAGCTGTACTTAGGGGATTTGTGCTGAGGGTTTAGAATAGGAGGGGGTGTCTGTACTGAGGGGATTCTGTGTTGGGGGTGTCTGTACTGAGAGGGTCTGTACTGAGGGGGTCTATACTGGGGAGTGTCTGTACTGAGGGCACTTTGTACTGGAGGTGTCTGTACAAAGAGGGTCTGTATTGGGGGTGTCTGTACTTAAGGGTTTCTGTACTGAGGTCAGTCTGTACTGGGGGTGTCTGTACTTAAGGGTTTCTGTACTGAGGTCAGTCTGTACTGGGGGTGTCTGTATTGAGGGGGGTCTGTACTGGGCAGTGTCTGTACTGAGGAGAGTCTGCATTGGGGGGTGTCTGTACTTAGAGGGTCTGTACTGGGGGTATCTGTACAAAGGGTACCTGGGGTGTCTGTACTGAGCGGATCCATGCTGTGTGTGGGGGGGTATTTACTGGGGGTGTCTATACTGAGGGGGATCTGTACTAGGGGGTGGTCTGTACTGAGAGGTATCTGTACTGAGGGGGGGTCTGTACTGGGGGTATCTGTACAATGGAGGTTTGTACTGGGGAGTGTCTGTACTTGGGGTTTGAAATGAGGTGTTAGGCATGAAGGGGTGACTTGGGGGGGCTCTGTACTGGGGGTATCTATATTGAGGGAAGTCTGTGCTGGGGGGGTGGTCTGTACTGGGGGGTATCGGTATCTGTACTGAAGGGGGTTTGTACTGTGTGTATCTGTACAGGGCGTATCTGTACAATAGAGGTTTTTACTGAGGAAAGTCTGTACTGGGGTTTTGAAATGAGGTATTAGGCAAGAAGGGGTGACTGTACCTGGGGGGGGGGTTTGCACTGGGACGTTAGAATGGGAGGGGGATCTGTACTGAGGAGAGTTGTACTGAGGGTGTCTGTACTGAGGGGTGTCTATACTTTAGAATGTCTGTACTGTGAGGGGTTTTTACTGAAGGGTTTCTGTACTAAGGGCGTCTGCATGGGGAGTGTCTGTACTAAGGGGGCTCTGTACTGGGGGTATCTGTACAAAGGGGATTTGTATTGGGGTGTCTGTACTGAGTGGTGTCTGTATCGAGGGAGGGTGTCTTTACTGAGGGGGTTTGTACTGAGGGCAGTGTTGTAGCTAGCACATCTGGCACCCGGGGCTGGACATTTTTGCACCCCCCCCCCCCCCCCCCCAAAGAAAAATGGTATGTGGCAATATAGTGGCACCACGCCAAAACTGTGGGTGTGGTCAGATTAAAAACAGTGGGAGGGGCTTAAAGGGCCATATGCTTTAATGACTGTGCCACAAGCGAGTATGTAACAGACAGTACAAACCTCAGTGCACTTATTTTAATAAAATAAAACTGTTCTATTGCATACCCTTTACCACACACAGCTAACCTTAAAGTGATTTTAACCACTTGACATCTGGGCACTTAAACCCCCTCGTGACCAGACCAATTTTCAGCTTTCGGTGCTCTCACACTTTGAATGACAATTACTCAGTCATGTAATACTGTACCCAAATTAATTTTTTGTCCTTTTTCTCATACAAATAGAGCTTTCTTTTGGTGGTATTTGATCACCTCTGGGTTTTTTATTTTTTGCGCTATGAAAAAAGACCAACAATTTTGAAAAAAAAAACGCATTTTTCTTAGTTTCTGTGATAAAATTTTGCAAATTATTAATTTTTATTCATAAATTTTGGCCACAATTTATACTGCTACATATCTTTGGTAAAAATAACCCAAATTAGTGGATATTATTTGGTCTCATTTCTTGCGACCCGAACAAGTCAGGAAAGTCAGGAAAGTACAAATACCCCCCAAATGAAAGTACAAATACCCCCCTAAAGTAGAAATTCCACGGTATTTAGTAAGATGCATGGTGAGGTTATTTCTCTCACATGGCATGTGTATACCACAAATGACACCCCAAAATACATTCTGCTACTCTTAAATATTACGATACCACATGTGTGGGACTTTTTCACAGGCTAGCCACATGGAGAGGCCCAACATGCAGGGAGCGCCATCACGTGTTCTAGGAGCATAAATTACACATCTAACTTGTTGACTACCTATTACACTTTTGAAGGCCCTGGAGCACCAGGACAATGACACGTGGCACTGGTGACACTGATGACAGATGGCACTAATATGTGGAACTAATGACAGATGGCACTAATAAGTGGCACTGATGACAGATGGCACTAATACATGGCACTGATGACAGATGGCACTAATACATGGCACTGATGACACGTGACACTGATCACAGATGCACTGATACGTGGCACTGATGACACGTGACACTGATAACAGATGGCACATGACACTGACAGGTGGCACTGATGACAGATGGCACTGATACGTGGCTCTGATGACAGATGGCACTAATGACTTGTGACACTGATGACACTAATATGTGGCACCGATGACAGATGGCACTAATACGTGGCACTGATGACAGATGGCACTAATATGTGGCACTGATGACACGTGACACTAATGTGGCACTGATGACAGATGGCACGTATACGTGGCACAGATGACAGATGGCACTTATACGTGGCACTGGGGACAGATGGCACTGACAGGTGGCACTGGGGACAGATGGCACTGACAGGTGGCACTGACAGATGGCACTGGGGACAGATGGCACTGGGGACAGATGGCACGGACAGATGGCAGTGGGGACAGATGGCAATAACAGGTTCTGTGGTCACTTTATTTTCCTCCTTTTTTTTTTCTGATACTCACAGCTGCATCCGTTAGCTCTCCCTCCTCACACAGAGACAGCTCATTGCTGGAGAGCCCGGCAATGAGAGATGATCTCATATGTTTACATATGAGATCATCTCTCATTGAAAGCTCTGATCGCGCTGTAAACGGCCGCTTTGATTGGCCATTTACAGCGTTCCGTAACTGGCTGTGTCCAAGGGACACAGCGAGCCCAGAATTTCCCCCAATGCATCAAGGAAGTAAACAGGAGGACATCCAGGGACGCCCTCCCGGCAATTGGCATCCGTGCTGTAGCCGTCTTTCGGCTATAGCGCAGACGCTTAGTGGTTAAAGTCTTGTTTTTTTTTTTTGTTTTTTTTTTTGTCTAAACAACAAACATGTTATACTTACCTGCTCTGAGTGATGGTTTTGTACAGAGAAGCTTGGATCCTCCTCTTCTTGGGTCCCTCGCCAGCACCCCTGGCCCCTCCCTCTTTCTGGGTGCACCCACACCAAGCAGCTTACTATGGGGGCACCCAAGGAAGCGCGCTCCCAAGCCGTGGCTCTGTGTGTCCATTCACATACAGTGCCATGGCTCAACTCCGCTCCTTCCGTCTTCTGATTGGCTCAGTGGCTGTGATTGACAGCAGTGTGAGCCAATGGGTCCCACTGCTGTCAAAAGCCATTCAGGAGTGCGAGTCCCCAGACAGTCAAGGCTCTCGTGGACATCGATGGATTGAGAGGGGGCTCAGCTAAGTATTAGGTTGGGCTTTGTGGCTGCTGCATGCAGAAGGTTTTTTTTTTTTTTTAATTTTTTCAAAAAAGACAAGACCCACAGGGTCAACAAAATGAAAATACACAGGCATATTATAATCTTTGAATGCAGATGGTGATACACATCACAACAGTTTGTAATAATACAGAAGAGGTGTGCTCATTGACAGGGATTAAATGTATCTCTAGGATTTTTTTGGCACAACAAACAGTCTAGGTGTATAGATGCCCTAGGTAAAGTATGTATTCCACACCCTATGATAGCATACCTGTATACGTGCTGGTAAATGGTAAATAAAGTGTTATTCCATGAATCTCGTTTCTTTTCTTGTTACTGAAAAACAATGAGGACAGGTAGAAATAGCTATAGGCAGCAAGTGAAGTGAGATAAAAAGAGGGAGAGAAAAAGAGTAGTGGGGGGTGGGGAAAAGTAAGGCGAGTAAAGGGTGCGAGACCAGAATGGACAAGGCAAGGATGAGGTGAGACCCTGGTTGACTCAGGAAGGCCGTAGCGCGCAGACTTGCAGACATGTCTGTGCTGACAGGGGGCCAGAAGGGCAACACCTCTGGGGAGAAAATGAACTGATTCCATAGCGCCCACGCCTTGGAGTATTTTTCCTGTTGGTGTCGTGCGGTAAGAACTAGATCTCCCAGCTTGTTAATATCTTCCACCTTCCGGAGCCAACTGGCTGTAGTCGGTGGGGATTGCTTCTTCCAGTTAAGTGGGATACATGGATACATGGTTTAGCGGCATTCAATAGGTGACGCACAATGGATTTTTTGTATAACTTAGCCGAGATGGTGCAGACATGTAGTAAGAAGAAGGCCGGATCATCCGGAACAGTGTATTCTGTGAATTGCTGGATTGTCGTTCGGACTGCGGACCAGAAGTGAGATAGTTTCGGACAGAACCAAAATACGTGCAGTAGCATTTCCCTGTCCCCCTGACATCTCTAACAAAGTGCGGATGTGTCTGGGTAGTATTTCTGCAGTACGTGGGGGGTGAGGTCCCACCTGGTCAAGAGCTTGTAGTTGGTCTCCTGTACTTTTGTGCAGATGGAAGGGTACTGTCTGTTGAGCAATGTTCCTTGAATGTCGTTAAGTTATTGTTCGCCCAGATGAATCTAGTAAACAGAGTATGTACCTGTCTAAAATACTGAAGAGGGATTCGGATAGGAAGTGCCTGGAGCAGGTAGAAGAATTTGGGCAGAATACACATCTTAATCAGGTTACACCTACCGAACCACGAGCAAAGGCTCTTGTGCCAGGATTCCAACATGGTTCTGGTTTTAGTTAATAGGGGTGGAAAGTTTAGTGCAAAGGCACGGGACAGGTCAGCTGGGACAAAAGTGCCCAAGTATTTCAGGGCAGTATTTGTCCATTTAAATTTGAAATTAAAGCAAAGCGATGACATGAGGGCAAGCGACAATTCTACACCCGTGGCTTCCGATTTGCTGTAGTTTATCTTCAGGTTGGATATAGCTCCGTAGAGTTCAAATTCCTGGAGGAGGTTCGGGAATGAGATGGAGGGGTTTGTTAGGGAGAAAATTAAGTCATCCACTTATGCTGAGACTTTATATTGGGTTTTCCCGACTGTGAGGCCTTGGATGTCTGGGTTCAGTCTAACTTTACAAAGGAACAGCTCCGGGGATAGAGCAAATAAAAGGGGTGACAGTGGGTAGCCCTGTCTAGTACCATTCGTGATTGGGATGCGGTCTGAGAGGAGTCCGTTGGCCTTGACCTGCGCTGTAGTGGTTGAGTAGATTTGAGCAATCCACCTAATTACGGTTTCCCCTAGCCCGACCTGTCTAAGGACCGCAAACATGAATTTCCAGTCAATGCGATCGAATGCCTTCTCTGCATCGGTGCTAAGAAACACAGAGGGTGTGTGGGTCCGATTGGCAATGTGTAGCAGATTCAAAACTTTTGTTGTACTGTCCCTAGCCTTCCTAGTGGGAATAAATTCCACTTGATCTAAGTGGATCAGGTCCTGGAGATGTCTGTTAAGGCGGGTCGCAAAGATCTTGGTGAACAACTTGAGGTTAGTGTTTAGGAGGGAGATAGGTCTATAGCTGCTACATAATGTCGGGTCCTTGCCTTCCTTCGGGATGACGGAGAACCTAGTGTCAGGAGTAAGGTCTTATAATATTGAAGGGTAAGGCCGTTGGGGCCCGGGGCCTTACCCAGCTTGTTCGAGCCAAGAGCCTGTGCCGGTTCCTCTGAAGTTATCGGGGCATCTAGTTCGTCTCTACTTTCCGATGAAAGTGTAGGGATCTGAGCGGATGATAAGTATTCATTTATCCAAATTATGGAACCCTTTGGGGCCGGTAAGTTATTCAAAGACGTGTAGAAATCTCGAAACGCCTTGGTAATTTGGGTGGGTAAGCTAATTTGATTTGGGGGATATAGGCTAGTAATTTATTATCCCTAACCATTCTGGCTAGAGTTTTCCCGCACCTGTCTCTGGATTCATACGTTGTTAGGCGGAATTTCTGCAGCGCCGTCTTGGCCCTGTAGCAGAGGGGGTCATTAATTTGGGCATGAAGGTAGGTAAGTTCAGCGGGGGGGGGGCCGGGGAGCATTTATGTTGGGACTCGACGGTGTGAAGTTTGGAAAGAAGCAGCTCTAATTGTCTTTCCCTTTTCCTCTTGATCCGAGCGCCGTGTTTTATAAGGATACATCTAATGACAGATTTGTGAGTCTCCCACACTACTCCTGGGTTGCAGTCCGCTGTCGTGTTTGTTTGGAAATAGAAATGTAATTCCCTGGTTACCTCCTCTAGAACCTCCGATCTCTGTAGGAGGCTTTCATTTAGCCGCCAGAAGCGCATCCTCTGGGAGGGGGCATCAGAAAATGCATAAGTCAACGTGATGGGTGCACGAAAGGACCATGTCCTTTGTCTGATGGAGGAAGCACGTACTGCATGAAGCTGGCCATGTGGGATAAGGAAGTAATCTATTCTTGTATAGATTTTGTGGGGGGGGATAGAACATATAATCCCTCTCCCCTGAGTGTTGAAGGCGCCACACGTCAACCAGTTGGGCTCTGTGCAGAGCCTGTGCAATGCACGTGCGAGAACCAGTGGGGACAGAGGAAGAGCCCAAGGATGTGTCTACTTTGGGGGCCAGGGGGACGTTAAGATCCCCTCCGAGAATCATTTGGCCTTCTTGGAAGTCTGAGAGTTTGGCTAGAGTACGGCGGATAAAAGTATCCTAAAGTTCAATCGGGGTGTATATAGTTGCTAGTGTCAATTGTACGTTACCTATGAGGCCTTTAATAAATGCGAAACGTCCCTCTCCATCTATCATGGAGCCTCGAAAAGTCCAGGGCAGTTTACTGGATAGAAGGATGGAGACTCCTCTAGACTTAGTTTTGTTAGTAGAATGGTAGGTGACGGGATAGAATCTGTTCTTAAGGAAGGGTAATTTATCTTCTTTAAAATTAGTTTCTTGAATGAAAGCTACAGTATGTCTACCCGTGCCCGCTTTAAGTCATTCATGAGCATGCACCATTTTTCCGGCATGTTCAGGCCTTTTGTGTTTAAGGAGTATATCTGCAAGCCTTCCATCCTCAACCAGGGTCATAGGGGAAGAAGATCTAGTAGGAAGAAACAGAAGAGAGAGAGGTGGGGGAGACAGAGAGAAGGAGGAAGGGAGACCCCCTGAGGTGGGGGGGAGTAAGAAAAAAGTCAGAGGTAGGATATGAGAGTTAGGGTGAGAAGGGTAGAAGGGAGAACCAAGAGAATACAAGAGTAGAGTAGTAGTATAGAAGAGTAGTTAGAACAAATATAGAAGAGGCTGCAATAAGAGCTATCAGCCTCCGTCTAAAACTAGTGCTAATAGCAAAGCCTTCCTAAGATGCTCGCCAGTCAGTAAACTGGGGATTGAGCGTATTCCTATTGGGGGGAGAGGTTGGACAGAGACGGGCCCCCGGACCCTCCCACCCCACCCATCAGTGGTATTTATCAAACATAACTTAATGGCATGTAATCAACATTTGCAACAAAACATTTGGTCATGTAAGGCATTAATTAAAACCGAGCTGTTAATATAGAACTAAGGGTAAACGATAGTCTGAGACCCCCTGAAGGACTCTGAGTTAACCTTTGCAACCATCCCCGAGTTCACCCCAAGGGCGGCACAAACCCCGTCGCACCCAGTAGCAGGGACGTAGTTCCCGCAAGACAGTGTGTTTAAGGCAGTGGTTTCCCTCATCTGCCAATCCCCCACTCAGGGTCCGTCCCCACAACAAGTGCCACCGCAGTAAGGTATTTCAAGATTCCCTCGCCGGGGATGTCCCCAGCTACAGGAGGGCTATATCCCCTGCAGCCACAGCACACCGCCCTATCATCCCCTACTCTGTCCCAGTATGGTCAGGTGGGTGTTCAGTCAGGCTCCAGTGCCCCAAGCCCAGAAGCCAAACCGGGTCTCCCCTTAAGGGCCAGAAGCCAGTAGGAAAGGCCCCGCTCAAGACTCAGTGTGTCAAGTCCCACGCACCCACATCCGTCACATACAAATCTTGTATCTACTATATATTTACGGATAGACAGACAGTAAGGTACTTGGTCCTACGTGGGGAGAGACAGTCATTGCACTTACTTAGCAGAAAGCATCACTGGCATCATAGAGGGAGCTTGTCTTGTAGTACGGTGCTGATGGAGCTTGCAAGGCGAGAGTTCCAGCTGCACCCACGGCTGCGCCATGTCAACGATAACAAGGAGTAAATGTGTACAACATAGTGCCTCTCAAAATTTCTTGCTGGTATGGATGCAGAGGGTCCGCAGGCAGTCAAAAGGAAAAGGAACATGCCCTCATTTCGCTCCTGGCAGCCATGCACAGCACAGGGGTCCCCCATCAGTATGGGGCAGCTATAGAATCTCACTGGTCCGCGGGTACACCAGAGCCGTGGGTAGGAGCAGGGCATAAAAAGGCTGATATAAATAAAAAATAAAAGGGGGGGTGACCCCATGGGGGCTACACATCAGAGCTGGTGCAGCTGTTGAGCAGTGAGCCACCTTCCGGTCAGGCCAGCAGTAAAGGCAGAGGTGGTCAGGGGGTGAAGCAGAACATGGCGGTTGGCTTAGGACTCATGTGACCGCTCCAGGGAAGGTGCCCGGGATCTTCTTCTGTTTCTCTGCGGACAGGCTTACGGTGGGCCCCGGTGTATGAAGAGGCCCGATCTGCCAGTGGGAAATGGGAGGAATTGGAGCCAATCAGGACCTGCATGGGGTCTGATTCGAGGAAGGAGAAAATAGCCGGAAGTTCCGCAGGCGTATGCAACGTAAAGGAAGTGGTGCCTCTGGAACGTGACTGCCAGTGGGTAACCCCAGCGGTATGTACAGCCTAGTTGCTTCGCCAGTTCCAGGACCGGGTGCAAGAGGGCCCTTTGCCGGAGTGTCGCCCTAGAGAGGTCTGGCAGGATTTTAATCTGGGCTCCGTCATGGTCTACGTCTCCGTGTTCCCAGGCGCTACGCAAGATGTCCTCCTTCTGCGTGTAGCGGTGGAGTCTGCATACCACATCCCGCAGTCTGTCTGGATCCATCAACCTTGGACCCAGAGCTCTGTGGACTCTGTCGAGCTCGAGCTGCACAGGAGGGGCCTCCAAGACCCCGTGGAAGATTGCAGCAACTGTCTCTCCCAAGTTCTTGGCACCTGCGGCCTACAGGATACCACGGAGCCGCAGGTTATTGCGGCGGCTCCGGCCCTCGATGTCCCCCACGTGGAGCTTTAATGTGATGACCGTGTCATGGTGGGTGTCTCGGGATTGGTCCAGGGCAGATACTCGATGTGCCAGAGTGGAGAAAGAAGCTTCTCCTGGAGTCACCCTGTCTGAGAGCGTGTTCATGTCGTCTCTCACTTCCTGGATGTCTCGTCGGTGAGTTTCCTCCTCAATGTCCGCCCTGGTAGGGAGGGCTTGTAGTAGCGACCGAATGTCCTGGTCAAGTTGACTTGCACCTTGTAGTTGTGGTGAAGTAGCCATCTCGGGCCGAAAGGTTTCCGGTGCCTCTGAGAAACAGTCCGATGTAGTAGAGGGGCTGGGTGACGAAGTCCGCGAGTCTGGGGCTTGGGCCTCCTGGGGGAGTCCCTGAATCTGTGAGAAATAATGCTGTATATCGCCTTTAGACGCGCTGGAGTGGGTCACCTGTGTCAAGGCTCTCGGTCTATGTCGTTTTGTGGATAGCATACCGATGGAATCAGGTTGATTTAGCCGGGATGGGCAGGGTGAAGTCGGGAGCTCTCAGAACGTGCGACTTCACTCGCCCATGTTCAGGCCATACCCCCACAGAAGGTTTTTTACCTTCATGCATAGAGTGCATGAAGATTGAAAAACCTAGTGCCTTTACAACCACTTTAACAAAGAATATGCTGTACTTAGAATGCTGTAGTCAGGAGTAAGAAATGTAAAGCACAGTGAGGGGAATTTATCAAAACTGGTGCAGTCAGAATTTGGAACAGCTGTGCATGGCAACCAATCAGTTTCCATTTTCAGCTTGTTCAACTTTAAAAATGAAAGCTATGAGCTGATTGGTTGCCATGCACAACTGTTCCAGATTCTGTCTGCTCTAGTTTTGATAAATTCCCCTCAGGCACTGAGACAGGTCCTGTATGCTGAGCCACTTTTTGCTGCATCTACATCCACCAGAGAGCTCCACCTATAGAAGTGGGTGCACAGATTCGAATGCAGACTCTGTGCATTTGGATACATGTGTCCCTTCCTGTCTGCATGTCAAATTTTGATATTTGACTATGTTCATGCAGCTTCTGTGTCCCAATTGACTTTGACTGGACTGTTGCACAGGGATGCACGGAACACCATGCATCTCAACGCAGTATACGGACATCACACTGGGCATAGACACATATGCTCCATGCGAATGAGGCCTAATTGTCATGTGGGCCAGATAGCAGGAAAGAGGAGATGTCGGTTAAGTAAAAGAGAAGTATGAGAATTTTTTTTAAGAATCATACTTACCTAGGTACATGCTGCAACTGCCCCCGCCGGCTCTAAGGCTGAGAGACGAGTAATCAAACACCGCTGATCACTTAGTTCTCAGTGCTCCCTGAGCAGAGAGCTGGTTGCTGTCAGTCTCTGGCTCTGCTTAGCGGCTTGCTGACAGGCTGAGCTGGGTGCCGGTACAGGCATGTGAGCAGATCCCAATCACATGGTTGTGATCTTTCCCCAGCCTGGACCAACTTTGTGACATCAGCCGAGAGCGGGCTGTCAGCTGAAAATGGGTCACAGGAGTGCTTTATCAACCCCACTTTTCAAGTCCAGGGCCTCCTCTACACCCCTCAGTCCAGGGCCTCCGGTGTACTCCCCTCCTATTCCAGGGCCTCCTCTGCATCCCCCCAGTCCAGGGCCTCCTCTGCACCTCTCAGTCAAGGGCCTCCTGTGTACTCCTCTCCTAGTCCAGGGCCTCCTCTGCACCTAACCAGTCCAGGGCCTCCTCTGCACTCCTCCAGCCCAGGGCCTCCTCTACACCCTCCTAGGTTAGGGCCTCCTCTGCACCCCCTAGCTCAGGACCGCCTCTGCATCCCCTAAGTCCAGGGTCTCCTCTGCACCTCCCCAGGTCAGGGCCTCCTCTGCAACCCCACGCCCAGGGCCTCCTCCGCGCCCCCCAGCCCAAAGCCTCCTCTGCAACCCCCATCAACCCAGGGCCTCCTCTAACTGCCTCCACCAAGTACGGGGCCTCCTCTGCACCCCCCTCTGCCCAGGGCCTCCTCTGCACCCACCTCAGCCCAGGGCCTCCTCTGCCCCTCCTCTCTAGTCTAGGACCTTCTTTGTAGCCTCCCCTTCTCTGCGATGCCTCACGCAGAAAAGACATATGCTGTTTGGGCACTGGCCAGGACTAGGAGGGAGACCTGCTTGTCCAGTACATTTGATCGGGAGGCAGTGACACCCTTAGAGCAGCGGTTCTCAGTGCATGTGGGGACGGCAACCCTGGTGGCGCCCCCCTAAATGCGTCACCGGGGCAGACCCCCCCCCCCCCGGTCCCCTCCTATTTTCAGTCCTGACTGAGGGAAGTCTGTACTGGGGGTGTCTATACTGAGGGGTGTCTTTACTGAGGGGGTCTGTACTGGGGAAAGTCTTTACTGAAGAGGTCTGTACTGGGGAGGGGGAATTCTGTATTGAAGTGATGGGCTGAAAGAGGAGATTCAGGGCTGTGGGGAAGAGAGATCTGTACTGCGGGGTATTGGGCCTGAGGATTTGTACTGTCAGGAGGGGGTCATGCTGTATTTCATTCAGTGGTTAGTCTGTTATATACTCCTGAGAGTGCAGGTACTAGTACTGTGGCATGTGTGCTGTGTATAGCAAGTAGGGGGTTGTTGGAAAATGATTGACCTTGGTGTCAGATATGCTAGGTACCCCCTTGATATGCAATATCATGTACATTAAAATACATGTACATTTCTCCATATTTTATCCCTTTAAAGACCCTGCAAAAACAAAAAAATACCTGTTGATCTTCTAAAAATACACACCGCATATAAAGCATATCTCCTTTGCAACGGGGCTGCCCCTGCACTGCAAGGGGTAAATGCCTGTTGATATCTGAGGACCGGAAAAAGCATTTTTATTTACCTGATCCCTGCTCTGGTGCAGCTGGTGCCCCTCTATGCACAGGTGCATGGGCTTTGGGCACTGCATTGTATTTGATGAGGTCAGAGGACCTGCAACTGTCGTAGAAGAGGGGAGAAGAGGCTGTGGGGGCCGGTATAGCAACATGGAAAAAGCCTGTGGGAGTAGAAAATTGGGTACGTTATGTTTAAGTGCTTTTTCTGGTTCCCTAAACTTAACACTTAGGCCCCATTCGCACTTGTGCGACCTGAAAGTTGCGCAACTTTGACGTGACTTTGACGCAACTTGAAGCAATGCCTGTGTAATCTTGAGGTCTATGGACCTCAAGTCGCATCAAAGTCGGACCAAAGTAGTGCAGGGACTACTTTGAAGTCGCTCCGACTTGAAGTTGCACAGATTTGAACTGTACTAATTGGAAATCATGGGGTACGACTTGTCATGCGACTTTGCAGTTCCAAGTTGCAGCACAAATCGCACAAGTGTGAATGGGGCCTTAATCCTTGCAGCACTGTTTGGTATAATTCGTATCACAGCACTTCCAGTTTACAAGGATTCAAAAACAATAAGTGTCCATATAGAAACTGAAAATAAAACATGAAAAATAAAATAAATGATCATATAAAAGTCCAACAAGTGCTCCAAAAAATGGTGAAAAACAATGTTCACTCTGTGCTTCTTTTTCATACAAAATCAGTGCCGCTTACAAGAACAGTTGGATTCCAAATTACAGTAAAAGCTCTGTTTGAGAGTAATTTGGTTTGAGAGTGTTTTGCAAGACAAGCAACTTTTTTTTTGGAAAACTTTTTTTATGTTCTTGACAAACACAAAACAATACAGACGTACAGCAGCTCAGCCAACATCTGGCCGTCATCAGGGAAGGGACCCACGCAGGGGTCACAAAGTATTGGTATAGTATCAAGGAACAGTAAAATATCTACGACTGCCGTATGTATAACAACAGCAATAGGCTGTCATGGCTCCTGCTCCATGGGAGGACTAACAATGAGCTGGCGCACCTAGAATATCCATCGAACCCGGGTTGGTCTATTAGGATGCTATGGAGGGCCATCATATATCAGGGAGGTCACTTAATTTGTTGCAGCAGTGGAAGGTTCCACTAACCACTTTCTCCAGACTCTGTCATGTTTTTTCGGACAACCTCTGTGTGTATAGGTGTCCCTGTAAAGGGGTATCACATTGTTAACAAGTGATTTCCATGAGCCTGTAGAGGGAGGAGTCTTTCACTTCCAGCATAGGAAAATGGATTTCCTAGCATAGAACAGCAGGAGACCCAACAAGGTTCTCTCAGCTACTCTGGGCACCAAGTTCTCCACCAGCCCCAGCAGGCATATTTTTGGGGAAGAAGCAATAGAGATACTTAGCAACTCATTCACCTCTGAAAGAATTTGTGACCAGAAACTTGCAATTACCGGGCAGGACCAAAAGATGTGGATATAGACCTCATCTTGTGCACCCGAGCGGGAGTAAGATATGCCCTATGGATAATTTTGTATTGAATAAGGCGGTCTCTCAAGGAAACCAGTATTTTAAATGGGAAGTCTCACACATCCTCCCAATCCAACTCTGGAACATCTCGGCCCCATTGCTGATGGAGCCTGGACAGTTCAGGAGAAGAGACCCGAAGGAGATGTGCATATAGCACTGAGGTGGGTTTTTCGGTACAATGAAATCGCAAAATCCGCCCTAGGTCGGATTGCACCATCTGCCCTTCACCTGGCGGGAACTGAGCCCTGAAAGCATGGGGCAACTGCAGATATCAGAGTTTGTGCGAGAGCGGGGTGGTGTGATGAGATCAAAGGAGAATATCGTTAGATCTGCGGTGATGTCTGAGAGAGCCTTGATATGGTACCTGACCCATATCACAGGGTCTGGGATCTTGAGAAAGTGCTGAAGGTTGGGATTGTTCCACAGTGGGGCGTTCGGGGATACAGTGGTCAGAGGATACTTTTCAAAGATCAGACCTTCCCTCCAGGCCCTAAGGGTGGTACGCATGGAAGGGGTTAGGTCATATGGAGCCTTTTGACCCCGCAAAAGGAGCTTCGACAACGGCTCCGCAGATCGCAACACCGCAGCCTCAGTGGCCCAAGCCGAGTTGGATCTATCTGGAACAAGCCACCAAAATGCAGTGACCAATTGAGCCGCAATGAAGTATTTGTGACAGTTCGGGACTGCTAAGCCCCCCTGCGAAGAAGGGCACATTAGGGTGGTTAGCTTAAAGCGGGGGGGACGTGGACCCCAAAGAAAGGAGGAGAAAATTTTGTTTAGTTGGGAAAAGAATGACTTGGGGATCTATTGAGGGGAATTATGAAACAAGTATGTAAACTTGGGAAGGATTTTCATCTTGATGAGGTTAACACGGCCCAGTAGGGGCAGGGGGAGGTTCTCCCATGCTTTCAGCTTGGCTTTGACTGAGTTGATTACTGAAAACAAGTTCATTGGAATTAAGTCAGTCACGTTCCCTGAGATACGCACCCAGAAGTAGGTAAACTCGTCCACCCATTGCAGCTGAATAGAAGCCGAGGCCCCTTTTTTAGCATTAGCATCGATAGCCAGCAGCTGCGACTTACCCCAATTAACCTTGAGCCCGGTCACTACAGAGAATTCTTCCAGGACTGACAATGCCCCCTGCAGGGAAGGGCCAGCATCATTCAGGAAGAGGAGGAGGTCGTCTGCATACAACGCCACACTCTCCTCCAGCCAGCCCAGTCGTAGACACTTAATGTGTGGCGAGACACGTAGTGCCTCCACCACTGGTTCCATGGCAATGGCAAAAAGTGCCGGAGAGAGAGGGCAGCCCTGTCGTGTACCCCTAGAAAGTTCAAAAACAGGAGACAGACGACCCCCTAAGCGAATGGCAGCCGTAGGTGAAAGATATATAGTCTGTAACCATTGAATGAATATCATCGGAAACCCCATTCTCCGCAGAATCTCCCACAGGAAAGGCCACTCAATCGAGTCGAAAGCCTTCTCAATATCGAGAGAGGCCACCACTCTAGTACCCTGATTGTCATGTCTTGCATGGAGGTTAGTAAACAACCTACGAAGATTGATGTCTGTAGACTTATAGGACATGAACCCGGTCTGATCCGAGTCAATGAGAGAGGGGAGTAATGGGTTAAGTCTAGTGATGAGAAGTTTAGTTAGGATTTTGAGGTCAGTATTAAGGAGTGCTATAGGTCTATAAGAGGCACATAATTTGGGGTCTTTGCCCGTCTTAGGGATGAGGATAACATGTGCGTGTGCCATGGAGGGTGGGAGAGAGCCCTGTTCCAGGCAATGTGTAAATAGGGCAGCCAGCCGGGGGGCCAGCGTGTTACCATGTGCTACATAGAAATCAGTTGGGAGACCATCTGGGCCAGGAGCTTTGCCAGTGGATAGGGAGTTAATTACAACTTGAACCTTGGTAATTGGAGCAACTAGTTGAGTTCTTTCGGAATCGGAGAGCCAGCCAAGGGCTATCGGATCCAGGAGAGATGCCAACCTCTCTGGGTCTAAACCCGAGGGTAGTGTAGTGGTATATAAAGATTGATAAAAATCATGGAAGGCTTGAAAAATAGCCTCTGGGGAGGAGATGGCCTCACCTCTGGGAGAGGTAAGCGCAGGGATCATGGTATTAGGGGTGTCATGGTGAGACATCATCGCCAACAGCCTGCCATTCCTGTCCCCCTGTTCGAAAAACTTTTGTTTTGTGTTATACATTTCAAGTCTATTAATCTCTGATAAGTGTAGGTGAAGGCTGCGTTTAGATGCTTGCAGCGCATCAAAATGTGAGGCAGAGGGATCCAATCCATATTGGTCAGAAGCCAACCCCATCTCGCTCTCCAAAGCTGCTGTGGCAGCAGTTTTTTGCAACCTGACCGCCTTGATGACCGAGATGTAATGGTCCCTTGTATATGCCTTGACGGCGTCCCATACTATCTCAGGAGAGGATGACCCTTCATTAGAATCCCAGTAATTGCGAAGGGCCAGTGGTGTTTGATTGGCTATATTGGGTTGGGAAATCCATTGAGCACCCAGACGCCCCATAGAGCCACTACGAGAGACAGAAGTGCGCAGGGTAATCTCAAGGGGGCTGTTGTCAGACAAGCCGCTGGACAAATAGGTAGCTTTTAGAATGTCTGTCAGCTGAAGGCGGTTTTGTAGGAGGTAGAAAAACATGAAAAGGTCTTGGTGGATGGGAATTTCCACCTCCAGACTTCCGTGACTCCTGCAGATACCGCCCAGTTTGACAACTCCCCGGTGAAAGATTTAGGTGGTGAGGGTCTTCCTAGGTCTGGGCAGAGGATGGCATTAAAATCACCCAGCAGTAGAATTTTTGCAGGACAATAGGGGGCGATCCTCTCCAGTGTGACATATAGTACTTCAGCTTTAAAGGGTGGCGGCACATATATGCCAGCAAAGACATACCTGTGCTGCCATAGCGCGAGCACCAGTATCACATACCTACCCAGCGGGTCTGTGTGAACCGCTTGTTTGACACACAGGAGAGATCTATGCACTAATATGGAAACCCCCCTCGCGTGTGTCAAGTAAGAGGCATGAAAAGCCTTTTGTACCCAGAGCCTGTTCAGAGCCTTTAGCTTACTGCCCACCAGGTGTGTCTCCTGCAGAACCAGAACAGCTGGATTATGTTGTTTGATATATTGAAAAAGAAGCAGCCTCTTAAATTAAGAGTTGAGGCCACGTACGTTCCAGGACACCACAGAAAAGGAATCCTGATCTCGTGATGCCATGTTCCCATCGGCCATCATAATTACAGGAGATTGATAGTAGTCGAGCAAGTGACACCTGGTGAGCAGCAGTGGAGCAAGAGCCATTGTACGTCAGACACAACAGAAACATATATAAAAAAAACAATTCAACCAAACTTCCCCAAACATCTGGTGCCTATCTGACCAGATTCCAATGCCCCCCAGAGTGTCATGTGGGGGGGGGGGGGGCGGGAGACGGTCTATGCCTAAAAACAAAAAAATATTGAACACCCTACTACTTCGCCAATACCCCAACATAACCGGGCTTGTAGTTTAATCATACAAATATTATAGCAGCAAAAAATTGCCTACGTGAGGCTCAAAGTTCCAGGGAGGGACCCTGGTAGTATCTGGCCTTTAACAGTAGGCGAGTGCGAGGGGACGTGGATCCCATCCCACCCGGTGGGGGACCGGATAATCCACCGATACCCTACACGGGCATCGTGTCTTCGGGAAGGTGTGTTGGAATCATCTTGCTATAGCTCCGATCGTCAAGGATCAAGTAAGATTAGGGGAGAGCATTGCCCCAAGTGGGGGGGGAGTCACCCATTGCCCGCCATGCAGGGGACCCACAGTGAGACTTTGGGAACAACATGAACCAGCGGACGGGAGACCAGTTTATCCCCTAGATGACTTTCAGACACTTCCATTAGGTGGGCACTATAATGGAGACGAGTGTCAGGTGACTGGTTAAAGGAGTTCTGCTGCGTGTCCCATCTGCGGGAGAGCCGCATCGCTCCACACAATGAAACATGCAGAAATGGACAGATCTCTATGAAACATCAACAAACCATCCCTGGAACAAAAAAACAACAGCCAGGATTGTAAGTTGGAGAGTAAGAATAAGGATCAGTGCAAAGACAGTAGCTAGGTATCTGCCTTTTCAGGGGATTCAAAGAACTTCACCGATCCGCCATGTTGAAGTCTCAGGCGAATTGGGTAATGCATGGAGTATTTGATCTCTCGTTCCCGGAGTCGTCTCCTGACATCCGGAAGGTTTTGCGACGTCTCTGTAAATCCGAGAAGTCAGGATAGAGATGCACCGCTGTATTCTCATAGGGGAGGGTGGGATGTTTGCGGGCCTCGCTGAGGATGCGGTCTCGGTCCCTGTAGTTGAGAAACCGCAACAGGAAGGGTCTTGGCGGGGCCCTGGGCAGTGGTGTATTTAGGTTTTGTGCTGCCCTAGGCCTGACTAAGCTTGCGCACCCCCTAATTTAACTATGACCCACCCCTTCCTGTCAAGGCCACACCCCTTCCTTTTTAAAATCCACCCTGTCATCTTCATAGGAGGACAGAGGGACACCGCGGGAGGAGGACAGTGAGCGATACAGCATCTTTTCATTTGGGGGGTAAGGGGATATGTGCTGGGTGCTTTGGGAGGCTCTTGCACTGAAGTCGTGTCCCTCCTCTGTGGCTCCTCCTCCTCCTGGCTGTGTACTGAGTGTGTGTGGCTGACAGTGGGGAGAGAGGTGTCGGCTGCTACGGAAAGCGCATCGCCGCTTGTGGGACTCCAGGCGGCAGATGTCCTGGGTGCCCACGCTGGCGCATCCCTGTCTGGCCAGTTACCGAAACTCAGTGCCGTAACTTGTTGTGGGCTCTGGGACAGTGGCGTCACTAGGGTAGGCCTAGAGGATACCAGGTTAGGTACTTCCTAATGGCTCAGTTCCTGGGAACAGTAATGGATAATGGCCAACAGGCTCTCTTACCAGACCCGGTGAAACTGCAACAGTGATTCCTCTGGCTGGACGTTCGCTCACTCTGGGTTACCCAGGCCAACTCTAGTCAGTAGTGTAGCATGTCTTTACCCTGGCAGTGGCTTCATATTTCTCCCCCTCTGGTGGTGCGGGTACAGCATGGCTCTCTGGTGGTGCGTGTACAGCATGGCTCTCTGGTGGTGCGTGTACAGCGTGGCTCTCTGGTGGTGCATGTACAGCGTGGCTCTCTGGTGGTGCATGTACAGCGTGGCTCTCTGGTGGTGCATGTACAGCGTGGCTCTCTGGTGGTGCATGTACAGCGTGGCTCTCTGGTGGTGCATGTACAGCGTGGCCCTCTGGTGGTGCGGGTATAGCGTGGCTCTGGTGGTGCGGGTACAGCGTGGCCCTCTGGTGGTGCGGGTAAATTAGGGGGTGCGCAACGGCAAAACGAATTAGAGCCGCTCTCTCTCTCTTCTCCCTTCGGCTGACAGAAAGGGGAGGGGGAGGCGAGCGGGGAAGATACACAGACAACCCGCATCTCTCCTCTCCCTGTCACAACGCTGCTGCTCCATTGACCACAGAACTCCCCCGCTCACCCCCCTTCCCTTTCTGTCAGCTGAACGGAGAAGAGAGAGAGAGCGGCTCTAATTGGTTTCGCCGTGCCGCCGCCCAGCTTCCTCCCCGCTGTTTCCCTCCCCATGATTGGCCACAGCAGAGGGCCATTCAAAGAGAGAGAGAATCATGAGTTTACGGGGCTGCTTGACGGCTCCTGTGCGGGAGGAGAGCGGGTGCCGTTTTGGTGGGGGGGGCGGCTTTTTTGCCGCCCCCCATAAAGTGCCGCCCTAGGCCTGGGCCTTGTTGGCCTAGGCCAAAACACAGCACTGGCCCTGGGGTTGCTCCGGCCAGTTGGGACTCTGTGGGCCCTTTCCACCACATAGGTCGGGGGGGACCTCGGTCAGATTCAGGAGTGATTTAAAGAAGGCCTCCGCAAACTCAGCTGAGCGATCCCCGTCTGCCCCCTCCGGAAGACCCAGGACCCTGCCATTATTCCTCCGAAGGCGGTTTTCGGCGTCATCAGATTTGGCCACCAAGGATTGGACTGTGCGCTGCAGTGTATGTAGGGCATCATCATGATGGGCAGTAAGATCCTCTGTGGCAGAGATCCGCGACTCAGTCTCAGAAAGTCTGCCTCAGAATTTATCCAAGTCCCCCTGATGAGGTTACATTCCTCAGCCAGATGGTCGATGCGGACCAGTAAGGAGGTTCTACTTTGGTCTATGGCCGCGAGGATAACATTATCACCTGAGGGGGTGGAGCGGACGCCGGGCCTGCCGCCTGTTTCATGTCTGCAATTAACACTCTAAGCTGGTCCAAAATGATGCTGGGACACTGGGTAGGTTGTGTTGGCGCCTTCTTGGTCGCTGTTTTGCTCTTTGAGGGCATGAGTGAGTGCTCTGGGGGATTTTTCGGATACAATTGCAAGGAGGCGTGTATACCCCTTTAAGTGCTTGTGGTGTGCGGGGTGAGAGACTCCTAAATAGTAACAGCAGGCATCTGAGGCTGGTGTAATGCTGAGTGTCCGCACTGATGTCCAATGGGACGTCTCTGACTATTATGTGCCCCCTCCAGTTGTAATGACCCAGGGCTATTGGTGTGGGCGGCCTCTGTCTCCGCAGTATACCCAGGAACTTGAGCAGGGAGGATGCTGCAGGCTGCACAAGCCTCAAAATGGCAGTGGGCCGCGGGAGTGTGGAGCCAGCGTTTGGGACCCTCTGGCAGCCCCCCGGATCTATGTTCACAAACAGTCCCCTCAGGAGATTATGCCCCGGATGGACGATGGAGTGGGTGACCGCACGTTCCGCGGATCCCGAGCTCTGAGGATGCCAGAGGCTCTACAGGCCTCAAAATGGTGGCGGGCCGCGGGAGTGAGGAGCCGGCGTCTGGGACCCTCCGGCCGCCCCCCAGATCAATGCCTCCAAACAGTCCCCTCCGGAGATGATGCCACGGATGGATGAGGAGGTGGGATGCCAGCCCGTTGCGCTGATTGCGGGCCCCCAGCACGGAGGACGCTGGAAGCTCCTCAGGCCTCAAGATGGAGGCGGCCTCAGGTGTATGGAGCCAGCCACAGACCGGGCGGTGGCACAGTCGGCCGGCCGGGCTCCGCAATTCTTGCTGGGATGGATGAAGGGGATGACCAGGAACAGGTAGGGCTGTTTTGAGGCTCACCAATGTGTGGTATTGTGCAGGATGGCATTGGATTCCTTCAGGATCAGCAGAGCTCTTAGTCAGCACATCCTTCCTGGTCTACATCCGGACACTTCCCCCCGACAAGCAAAATTTTTTAATAAATTTTGACTTGATATACAAGTGAGTATAAAAGAGAAGAGAGGCGCCTCTAACTGTATGAAGGTACAACATTTAGCAACATATTTGTCACGTCAATACTCACTGAGGCCGAGATGCCGAGAGTGGCTCTCCCTTACGACCACACGCACCCGAACCCCCGAGGGTGAGACAGGGGATCGGAAGCACACAGAGGCAGGGGTTTCCGGTAGTAGCTGTGAGAAGGCTCAGGATCACTTGGGTGGTGGAAAGCCTCCTGGCGGAGCCGTGCAGGACCGGTGTGCCTAATAGTGCAAGGAACAAAGGTTAGGAGGTATTCAACAGACAAATAGAAAGTCCTTATGACTGTGGAGATCAGGGGGTGTCAGCCCAGCGGAGAGAATGGTTGTATACACAGGCAGAGGTCAGGGTATCCGGCAGACAAAATAGTGGACGTTTGACAGGCAGAGATCAGGGTATCCGGCAGACAAGAGAGTGATCCTTTAAACAGGCAGAGGGTCAGGGTATCCAGCAGACAAGAGAGTGGTCGTTTAAACAGGCAGAGGGTCAGGGTATCCAGCAGACAAGAGAGTGGTCAATTAAACAGGCAGAAGGTAAGGGTATCCAGCAGACAAGAGAGTGGTCGTTTAAACAGGCAGGGATCGGCTAACAGAGAATCAGGAACCAGGAACAAAGCACAACGCAGGGTACAGCTGACGACAAACCAGCAACCCGACTGGGTGCTGGTGTCGTCTCAAGTAGCCTCCCGGTGAGCGCGTCAGCGTGACGCGCTACCAGGCACCCGCAGGGGCGACGGCGCGCACACGTGGACCGCCGTGCACCCGCGCGCGCCGCACCATCAGGCCACGAACGGGTGCGCGTCTCAACAACAGCCCACTGCGCATGCGCCTCGCAGCCCGGCGAACGGAGGCGACTTGTCCTTCGTGACAGTGCCCCCCTCCTAAGGGCGGACACTGGACGCCCAGGCTAGACATCAACTCCGGATAGTTTCGATGAAAGGTTTGAATTAAGCGAGGAGCATGTAGATTCTTCGCAGGCTCCCAAGAATTGTCCTCAGGTGGGTATCCTTTCCATTGGATCAGGTACTGTAGCTGCCTGCCCTTCTTTCTACAACCCAGGATAGCCTCCACCTCGACCTCGTTCTCCCCATCCACCCTGATTGGTGGGGGAGGAACCTCTCCTCTTTCTGGAAAAGGACTGGACACAACAGGCTTCAACAGAGATACGTGGAAGACAGGATGGATCTTGTATGTTTTAGGCAGAACTAGCTCCATGGCCACAGGATTGATGATCCTTTTGATAGGAAAAGGGCCAATGAATTTAGGTCCCAATTTTCGGGATGGCAACTGTAGCTTGAGGTTAGAGGTGGACAACCAAACTTCTTCCCCTATATTAAATGTTGGGTTTTCCTTCCTACCTCGGTCATACTGCTCCTTGTAGGCCTTTTGAGCTTTTTGTAACATGTTTTGGATTTCTTGGAAGTTAGTTTGCAAAGATGTTATTCTGTCCTGCACTGCAGGGACTGTTATTTCGGGAATGTCCTTAGTCAGAAACGTGGGATGGAATCCGCAGTTGGCCCAGAAGGGCGTTTGTTGGTAGCCGCGTGAACTGAATTGTTATACGCAAACTCTGCGTATGGAAGGAGTTTTGCCCAATCATCCTGGGATCCTGAACAGAAGCAACGGAGGTATTGCTCTAAAGTTTGATTTGTTCTCTCCGTTTGGCCGTTGCTCTGAGGGTGGTAGGCTGACGAGAGGCACACTTTAATATCCAGGGCTTTAAAGAGTTCCTTCCAGAATTTGGACGTGAATTGCACGCCTCTGTCAGACACTATACTCCTTGGTACACCGTGAAGTCTTATGACCTCTTTCAGGAAAATATTGGCTGTCTCTACTGCGGAAGGAGTACCTTCCATAGGCAGAAAGTGGGCCATCTTGGATAGACGGTCGACCACAACAAAAATAGTAGTGTAGCCTTCTGAGGCCGGTAGGTCCACAATGAAATCTACAGATACGTCGGACCACGGTCGTTCTGGAATAGGTAGTGGTTTAAGTAAACCCCAGGATCTGGTGTTTTGGCCCTTGTTACGTTGACACAGGGGACAAGAGGCCACATACTCCCTGCAATCCCGTCTCCAACCCGGCCACCAGAAGGAGCGAGAGATCAGGTCAGCTGTCTTCCTAACCCCGAAGTGGCCGGCCAATTTATGGTCGTGGCACATCTTGAGGGCTGTTAACCGAGTTTGTTGAGGTACAAAAATTTTGCCCCGGATCCAAAAGAGACCTCCGTCTTTCCTCAGGGATTGTACCTCCGGGTCCGTACATGTATTGGACGACCTCTTGATGGAGGACACTAAGTCTGTCTGTGTCAACCCAAGGAAATTTTGAGGTGCAAGAATTGTGCTTGGTTCCGAAGTCTGGAGGTCTGCTGAGAACATCCAGGAAAGGGCGTCTGCCTTCCCATTCTTTATACCAGGTCTGTAAGAGATGTGGAAATTGAAGCGCGAAAAGAATAAGGCCCAACGAGCTTGTCTGGGTTTGAGGCGTTTTGCTGTTCGGAGGTATTCAAGGTTCTTGTGATCTGTGAAGATCATCACTGGATGGAGTGCCCCCTCAAGTAAGTACCTCCATTCCTCCAGGGCAAATTTTATGGCCAGCAGCTCCCTGTCACCTACATCGTAATTTAATTCTGCCGCACTGAGTTTTCGGGAAGCGAATGCAACTGGATGTAAGATGGCTTTAGGTCCTTGTCTTTGAGAAAGGATTGCTCCTGTGGCTATTTCTGATGCATCCACTTCTAGTACGAACGGTTGAGAAGGATCAGGATGCCGGAGAATGGGAGCGGAACTGAACAGATCCTTTAGTTTCACGAAAGCTCCCTGTGCTGCTTGGGACCACTGGAATGAGCCATGCCGGTGGGTTAATTGAGTGATGGGTGCCACTATGGTGGAGAATCCAACGATGAATTTCCGGTAAAAGTTAGCGAATCCTTTAAATCGTTGGACCCCCTTTTTGTCAGATGGAGCTGGCCACTCTTGAATAGCCTGTATCTTTTGGGGATCCATCTCTACCCCATTTGCCGAAATGATGAACCCCAAGAATTGCACGACTGATTTTTCAAACTCACACTTCTCCATTTTTAGGTAGAGTTTGTGTTGTTTCAGAATGGCCAGAACTGTCCTGACGTGACCCCTGTGAAGTTCAAGTGTAGAAGAGAAAATTAGGATATCATCCAAGTAGACCACAAGAAAATCATCTAGGTATTTGCGGAAAATGTCGTTCACCAGGTGTTGAAAAGTGGCCGGAGCATTACAAAGCCCGAAGGGCATCACCAAGTATTCGAAATGCCCGAACCTGGATCTGAAGGCCGTCTTCCATTCGTCTCCGGCCCTAATTCTGATAAGGTTGTATGCCCCCCGGAGATTTAATTTGGAAAAGACTCTGGCTGACCGAAAACGTTGGAACAACTCTGGGATGAGCGGTAATGGGTACCGATTCTTGATGGTGATGTTATTTAACTGCCGGTAATCCACACAGGGCCTAAGGGAACCGTCCTTCTTCCCGACAAAGAATATACCCGCTCCGGCAGGTGAAGATGAGGGACGGATGAACCCCTTTTCCAGATTCTCGTCAATATATTGTTTGAGAGCCTCCAGCTCCGTTTCTGAAAGAGGAAATATGCGACCAAAAGGAATCTCTGATCCTGGCAGTAGATCGATTGGGCAGTCGTACGGTCGATGTGGTGGGAGGCAATCGGCCATTTGTTTGCTGAAGACCTCCTGGAATTCATGATACTCCTGAGGGACATGTTGGAGGTTAACTGAAGGAGCTGAGGTCGTAGCACAGATCTTGGGTTTCAAAGGGCGGCAGTGTTAAGAACAGTAAGAAGAGGGAAATGAGACCACCTTAGAACTCCATTAAATCAAAGGATCATGGGCCTGTAGCCAAGGTAGGCCTAAAATGACTGGGAACATGGGAGAATGAATAAGGTCCAGGCGTAGGAGCTCTTGGTGTCCCGAATCAGTAGTCGCTAGAATAGGTCGAGTCTCTTGGGTGATTGGACCTGAGCTGGGAAGGGACCCATCAGCCAAGTGAACCTGTAGGTGTTGAGTTTTGGTTTGTAAGGGCACATGCAGGTTCCGGGCCAGGGCAGCGTCCATAAAGCAGCTACACGCACCCGAATCAATGATCGCCGGCAGGCGGGACTCTCCTTCCGGTAGCTGTAACGAGATAAACAACATGACGTAAGATTTAGAGGTATTGTTATCTTGATAAGTCATTGTTTTGGGCTGAAAGAACTTACTAGGCCTTATCGGGCAGTTGCGCAGGAAGTGACCGGCTCCCCCGCAATAGAGACACAAGTTGGATTGCCGTCTACGTTGTCTCTCTTCTGAGGTTAGTGGTGGTCGTACCAAACCAAGCTGCATAGGTTCGGAATCGGGAAGAGTAGTAGGCCCAGCTGTTATAGGTGATGATATTGGAATGGGTTGGAGTCTTGAGGCCGTCCACGCAGGGCGGGGGTTTTGAAATCGTTCTGACCGACGTTCCCGCAAGCGTCTATCTAATTTGGTGGCTGCCTGAATTAACTCCTCCAAAGATGCGGGGGTTTCCATCCTGGCCAACTCATCCTTGAGGAGCTCCGACAGGCCTTGGCGGTACTGATAGCGTAAGGCTGGCTCATTCCAGTTAGTGTCGGCCGCCCATTTACGGAATTCCACCGTGTAATCCTCAATTGGTCTCCTTCCCTGAACTAGGTGGTGCAGGATAGCTTCGGCGGTAGCCATACGTTGTGGGTCATCATAAAGCTGTGACATACTTTCGAAGAACGTGTCGATAGTATTAAGCACCTGACTCCCTGATTCCATCAGACCGTGAGCCCAAGCCTGAGGTTCTTCTGACAGCAAAGAAATCGCAAATCCCACCTTGACCACTTCTGATGCGAAGGTTCGGGGTTGCAGAGCAAAGTAGAGGGTGCATGCATTCTTAAAAGCTCTGAACTTTTTACAGTCCCCTGAGAACCGTTCCGGTGTGGGGACCCTAGGTTCCGGAAGTGCCATTAGGACTGTAGGACTGGCAGCAGCCTGAGGAAGCGGGCCTTCATTGCTAGGTGCGGGAGCTGCAGCGGCAGAAGGGAGTGGCCCCGTCAGTTGCTGGAGACGGCTATCGATTTGCGTGTATCCCTCCTGTAGCCTCTGCACTGAATCTGCCAAGGTGGAGACCTGTTGGCATAGGATCTCCAAGGGAGAGCGCGCTCTGTCGGCCTCGGACATCTGGCTGGTTTGTACTGTCACGTCAATACTCACCGAGGCCGAGATGCCGAGAGTGGCTCGCCCTTACGACCACGCGCACCCGAACCCCCGGGGGTGAGACAGGGGATCGGAAGCACGCGGAGGCACAGGTTTCCGGTAGTAGCTGTGAGAAGGCTCAGGATCACTTGGGTGGTGGAAAGCCTCCTGGCGGAGCCGTGCAGGACCGGTGTGCCTAATAGTGCAAGGAACAAAGGTTAAGAGGTATTCAACAGACAAATAGAAAGTCCTTATGACTGTGGAGATCAGGGGGTGTCAGCCCAGCGGAGAGAATGGTTGTATACACAGGCAGAGGTCAGGGTATCCGGCAGACAAAAGAGTGGACGTTTGACAGGCAGAGATCAGGGTATCCGGCAGACAAGAGAGTGATCCTTTAAACAGGCAGAGGGTCAGGGTATCCAGCAGACAAGAGAGTGGTCGTTTAAACAGGCAGAGGGTCAGGGTATCCAGCAGACAAGAGAGTGGTCGTTTAAACAGGCAGAGGGTCAGGGTATCCAGCAGACAAGAGAGTGGTCGATTAAACAGGCAGAAGGTCAGGGTATCCAGCAGACAAGAGAGTGGTCGTTTAAACAGGCAGGGATCGGCTAACAGAGAATCAGGAACCAGGAACAAAGCACAACGCAGGGTACAGCTGACGACAAACCAGCAACCCGACTGGGTGCTGGTGTCGTCTCAAGTAGCCTCCCGGTGAGCGCGTCAGCGTGACGCGCTACCGGGCACCCGCACGGGCGACGGCGCGCACACGTGGACCGCCGTGCACCCGCGCGCGCCGCACCATCAGGCCGCGAACGGGTGCACGTCTCAACAACAGCCCACTGCGCATGCGCCCCGCAGCCCGGCGAACGGAGGCGACTTGTCCTTCGTGACAATATTGCTACACTTAGAGGCGTCTCTCTTCTCGTTACTACTCTATAGCTCCTGCTAGATTTTGCTTTTAATCCCCTTGTGGAGGTTTCCATCTGTGGATGGACATTTTATGGTTACACAACCTGGTCACATTGCTATAATCTTTTTATATGGACTATAAACGGAAGGACTTATGCATAAATGGTTGTGGAACGAATCATCTGAGTTTCCATTATTTCTTATGGGGAAATTTGCTTTGATATACAAGTGCTTTGGATTACAGCATGTTTCTGGAATGAATTATGCTCGCAATCCAAGGTTTTTCTGTATAGAGATCAATTGCGCTCATGCAAGTGTCAGCCAACACGGATAATCCTCTCCCCAGACTCCTCCCAACACCTCTCCGATGTGACCGGGCTGTTAAAATGAAGGATCTCTTGTGGATATGGATCATCTGTCTCCGGGTTGTCTCAGGTACATAGGATAATGGGAGGAAGAGGCTTCATGGTGTAGTACTTCAAACATATATTTATTAAAAAAATATGTAGCACTTACATTCAAGAAAACTGTGAAAATTGCAGTGGTAATACAGTCGTGGAACTTGCCAACAGGCTGATACGTAGTGACATCAAGGAAAGCTGCTCCACCCGATGTGTTTCCCCGTAAGAGGCATCAGCTGGGACCTGAGGCGACGTCACACGCCATGCAATAAATGCTCATTGAGCAGGAGAGACACCGGATGAGCCATTCCAGGCTCTTTCTGTGTCGTGTCATTCAGTTCAATGAATGTTTTCTTCTAATCGGCAAAAATATCAATAAGATACTGATCAAAGACACATATGCTACTATACCAGTATATGATTATATTGTGTTAAAATTCATATAAAATTGATTAAAAAATATTTTATCAATTAATGGTAGTTACCATAAAAATTATACATTTTTACAGAAAAAACTAAATAAATATTATATATTCCTAAATCTATATAAGAAAAATCTGAACCAATAAATAAGGGAACATATAAAATGAATAATGAATAATAAAATATACAATTCCCCAAAAAGGGGGAGAGGGCAAACAAAGATGAAATTGTCTCCCCACTTCCTCTCACATTAAAGAGACTATTTTGGTTAGGGATAATATATATGCCGTTATCAGCCAGGAAAAAAAGTTCAATCAAATTAACCATACCCCTCATCCAGACTGTGACTTATGAGTGCATCTCACTGAATTGTACAGTGATGATGTATTCTATTTCCATAATAGTCCTAGTCAGTAGACATGAATAATAATACTTTTAGGATATTATTTTATAAAATTTCAAAATATTAAAAATATAAAATGTAAGCAAAAACAAAAATTAGGAAGGCAACCCAATATGGAACATACGGGTAGATATGATAACCCCTCACAGAGGAGACAACCAGGATATTATGAGGAATATCATAACTCCCCAGGTGCTACATGGAGATATGATATCCCAGTAGGAAATAGATTTGGATCTTTACAAGAGCATGGGGACAGTGGCGTAGCGTGGGGGGTGCGGGGGGTGCCACCGCCCCGGGGGCAAAATTTAGAGGGGCGCTGTCACGAGTGTGGACCGTCTAGCACGAGGATAAAAGCTCCTGTCAAACTTATGACAAGTCCGCGTTGTCCAGCAACAGCTGCCGTTCTTGCGGTGCGGGTGAGCAGCAGGGGGATCTCTCTCATGGGGCTGAGCCGAGGACAGAATGGCCTGAGAGGCCGGGAGTCAGAAGAATAGTTCCTCCGCGGCCGCCTCCTCCTTGACCTCGCCCCCCCTCCCCCAAGAGGTGAGAAGCGGAATCTCCTGTGACTCTAGAGCATGCATTGTTTTAACTTCCTCCCCGGGCAACAGGCTGACTGGGGACCCAGAGGACGGGCATGCTGCCAGGGAGCCACTGGAAGGATGAAAGCAGACACACTGGCATGGAAGGTAGGGCTAGCAGTCTCTCTCGTCATCTCTCAGCCTCCCCCTTTCCCTCAGCTCCACTGTCTCTCTAAACCCAATGTCTCTCTCAGTGAATCCAAATCACCAGTGTTGCAAAAACATACAATTGTGCAAATATATAAATAAACAACCTCATTTTATATATTTATCAATAAAATGTTAATTCATAGCCATGTTTTTTGGATGCTTTTTATTGATTGTTATATGGAATTAGTTTGTTTATTTATATATTTGCACAGTTGTGTGTTCTTGCAGCACTGGTGATTTGGATTCACTACCCAACAGGACTATCTTAGAATTATTGTATTTGATGAATTGTTTTATGAAATTTTCTGTACTTTATTTAATTGCTTTATTTGCACAATGAGGTTGAGGTTTCTGGCAGCACCGGTGATTGGGACTCACTAACAGTAGGGTTATTTTATAATATTACAGTTAATGGAAGCTACATATGTCATATTCACACTATAATACTTGTTGCAGCACTGTGCAGTTGGGATCAATACCCAGTAGGGTTTTTTTTTAACCTTTTTGAATTTTTTTCTATATATATATATATATATATATATATATATATATATTGGTTTATATATAGATATACCAAAATATATATAGAACATTTTCAAAAAGGTTAAATACAAAACCCTACTGGGTATTGATCCCAACTGCACAGTGCTGCAGCAAGTATTATAGTGTGAATATGACATATGTAGCTTCCATTAACTGAAATATTATAAAATCCCCCTTCCTAATGCCTATGATGGCTAACCTGTGTAGAAGATGTAAACACCTATTTTCAGGCTGTCTGGTCATGTTATTCCCTGTGTGAGCCAGTGGTGTACCGTGTATGCAGGAGAGAGGAGGGAGCTCCAACATCAGATGGGACATAGGAACCTATGCATTATGTCACCACTCAATGCTTTACCAGTCATTGTCAAGCACGCTCTCCTCTCCCCTGCAGCCACCGCTGGCTCACACAGGGGATCATGTAACCAGACTGGAGCTAGCTGAAAATAGGTAAGTTCGCGAGTCAGGGGGGAGCAAATTACTTGTCCCGCCCCGGGCGCTGACAACCCACGCTACGCCACTGCATAGGGATGATACAGAAGATGAAGGAGAATACTATGGTGCAGGATATGGACCACCACAGGATAATTATGCTCGTCCGACAGGAGGACCACCGGGGGAAGCCCCTTTAAGAAACAAAACTGATATTTTTTTAGGAAAAGGACAAAACAAAAAAGGAAGACTAAGAGAGGATGCAGGGGAGGGAAGTGGAGCCATTCCCCCAAAAAGAAAGAGATAATGTGTAAAGGCATTTTTAATCTCAGTGGGGTAGAATTAACAGAATCAGAGAAAATCCAATTAAATCAAGGTTTAAAATATGCACCTAAAAGATCCCTTAATAAGTTTCAAATGTTCATAGACGTTCAAAAATATGTCAGAAAATTGAGTATTAAACAACACTTTCTTTCTAACCCAATTATTAGGGATTCCAGTCGGACTGTGTAGTCCAATAAATGGGGAACAGGTTTGAGGAATGCATCCCTGTTCGACCCCCCAGGGAACCCTGCCCCTAATATCTCAGTTTTTAAAGAACTAGTTATACAGGACTTACAGCGAGTACATTTTAAAAAAGAACATCAAAAAGACATACATGAAAATGTAGAATCTTTGTGTCAAAAGAAAAATGTAATTATACATCCTGTGGATAAGGGAGGAGGAACTGTGCTTCTGAATAAACCAGACTATTTGGATGAGATGGATAACCTTTTATCAGATACAGAAACGTATACCATTATTAAAAGAGACCCTACTAACCTATATAAAAGACAATTAACTAATATGATTCAGGATGGATATAGGAAAGGTATAATTACCAAAAAGGTAAGGAAATTCCTAATTCCCTTACCTTTTTGTGCCAAAGGAATTCCTAATTCCCTTGGCACCTAGGATGCCTATCATTTATTAATTACCAAAAGTTCATAAAATTCCGTTTCAACCGCCTGGCCGACCTATAGTTAGTGGCATAGACTCGGTCACATCTCGTATAGGCAAATTTGTGGGTGACCAAAACCCCAGCTTTTGTAAAAGATTCTATGCAAAGTATTTTTTTTGTAATTGAGGAATATCATAACTCCTCAGGTGCTACATGGAGATATGATATCCCAGTAGGAAATAGATTTGGATCTTTACAAGAGCATGGGGATGATACAGAAGATGAAGGAGAATACTATGGTGCAGGATATGGACCACCACAGGATAATTAGGCTCATCCGACAGGAGGACCACCGGGAGAAGCTCCTTTAAGAAACAAAACTGATATTTTTTTAGGAAAGGGACAAAACAAAAAAGGAAGACTAAGAGAGGATGCAGGGGAGGGAAGTGGAGCCATTCCCCCAAAAAGAAAGAGATAACGTGTAAAGGCATTTTTAATCTCAGTGGGATAGAATTAACCGAATCAGAGAAAATCCCATTAAATCAAGGTTTAAAATATGCACCTAAAAGATCCCTTAATAAGTTTCAAATGTTCATAGACAATCAAAAATATGTCAGAAATTTGAGTATTAAACAACACTTTCTTTCTAACCCAATTATTAGGGATTCTAGTCGGACTGTGTAGTCCAATAAATGGGGAACAGGTTTGAGGAATGAATTCCTGTTCAACCCCCCGGGGAACCCTGCCCCTAATATCTCAGTTTTTAAAGAACTAGTTATACAGGACTTACAGCGAGTACATTTTAAAAAAGAACATCAAAAAGACATACATGAGAATGTAGGATCTTTGTGTCAAAAGAAAAATGTAATTATACATACTGCGGATAAGGGAGGAGGAACTGTGCTTCTGAATAAACCAGACTATTTGGATGAGATGGATAACCTTTTATCAGATACAGAAACGTTTACCATTATTAAAAGAGACCCTACTAACCTATATAAAAGGCAATTAAATAATATGTTTCAGGATGGATATAGGAAAGGTATAATTACCAAAGAGGTAAAGGAATTTCTAATTCCCTTGGCACCTAGGATGCCTATCATTTATTACTTACCAAAAGTTCATAAAATTCCGCTATAACCGCCTGGCCAACCTATAGTTAGTGGCATAGACTCGGTCACATCTCGTATAGGCAAATTTGTGGATCATTATATACAGCCCTTAGTGACCAAAACCCCAGCTTTTGTAAAAGATTCTATGCAAATTATTTTTTTGTAATTCCTTTATTTGTATACAAGAGTCATAGAACATGAAATACAAACAGTAGAGATATGCAGCTGCGTACATCATCAATAGAAACTTCAACATATGAACGGCTGACAAAGAGCACTAAGACAACAATCCAAGAGCAAGTATTCAAAAAGGACAATCCAATACCATGACTGTTGCATATATAGTACCTCTCACCCTTAAGTCAGGGGAGCAAACATCAAAACATTGGAAATTAAATAAGAAAAGGCACACATGGCGGGGTCATGCTTGTCAGCAGTGGAAGACCTTGAGTGATCAAGATGGTTCCAATTATCTAGTAATCTGAAATTTGGAGGAACAGGGAGGAAAGATAAAGAAAGCGGAGCTAAGGGAGGGAAAACAGGACCAGGGAAGGGACACAAAAGAAAAAGAAACGGGGGAGTGGACCGACAAGGAGACCAGGAAAAGAGATGTGCCCCAAGGGGGATACTATGGGCAGTGTGTCAACGGGCAATGAATGAATGGTGCATGTGTGAAATACACAGTTAAGGTTTAAAAGTTGTATAACAAAAGTTTATTAAGTAACAAGATACACACAAATCTAGGATATAAAATCGCATGAGCGGAAGAGGCAAAAAACAATGGTGATCAAACTGCTAACATGCTAGGTATAGTATCCCAGTAAATACAAATATGACCCGCTGGGCTAGAAATACGATAGCATAAAATACTCTACATGTTTCGGAAAGTAAAGAGGTTGTATCCTCTCTATATGGTGTATTTCCTTCTTCAGGAGTTTCGGGGAAGCAGTTATGATATTTTTAGGGCATGTGACTCTTCAGCATATATATTGTACACAGATGTATCACGAGAAGGACTCCCACTTCCTACAGCTCGAAAGGTTATATCGCTCGGTTAGAGATCCAAATACTGGATATAATTTTCAGGGGATAAAACCCAAAAGGGAAGATATGGAGAGATTTACAGACACTGGCCCTGACACAGATCCCCACATGGACGGCGAGCCAGGGCTCACAAGAGCCACCAATGCTGGGCGGACTGCACAAGCACCTGGTCTATGGTGTTATAGTGTAGGTAAATCCTGCAGGGAAGGAACACTCCTCATGGCTGTGTAGCAGAGTGGACCGACAAGGAGAAAAAAGGGGGGTGGGGGGAAGGCGGAAAGGTCACCCGGTCATCCCTCTCCCTGGGTAGAGCAAGGTATGTGGAAGGTCACTTGGTGGTGGAGAGCTCATTGAGGTAAGCATCGGTATAGACAAAATAATTCCACGGCCTCTATGTTTCTGTACACAAATCTTCCATGTTACGCAGTGTGGCTATGTGTTCTTCCATGTCTTGTATGTTGTTGACTTTACGAACCACAGAGCCTTTGTAGGGGGGGTCACCATCTCTCCAGCGAAGCAGAATGCAGGCCTTTGCGGCGTATAGGAGTTGCATTGTGAGCGAAGTTTTGTATTTTTTAATAGGTCGTTCCCTATGCAAATTATTAATGAAATCTCAGCAATTGCCATGGAAGAGGACATACTGCTGGTGACAGCAGATGTCTCTTCCTTATACACTGACCTCCTCTCAGGTGCACTTTGCAGAGCTTAGTCAGACGGTCCTCTCTAGGCTCCAGCTTGGTGGCTCTGGTTTCATCCTATATTATCCTCTCCACAGTTTGCACACATCTGACTCCTCATGTGACCCCCGTCCTTGCAGCGCTCCCGCTCCTGACTCCTCTGTAGCCCCCCCAGAGACTGCAGACACGATACAAGAGATGGTCAGAGACTGTGCAGACATGATATAGGAGATGGTCAGAGACTGTGTGGACATGATACAGGAGACGGTCAGGGACTGGTGCAGACATGATACAGGAGACAGTCAGAGACTCTGCTGATATGATACAAGAAATGGTCAGAGACTGTGCAGACATGATACAGGATACAGTCAGAGACTGTGCGGACATGATACAGGAGACAGTGAGAGACTGGTGCAGACATGATACAGGAGACGGTCAGAGACTGTGCGGATATGATACAGGAGATGGTTAAAGACTGTGCAGACATGATACAAGAAATGGTCAGAGACTGTGCGGACATGATACAAGAAATGGTCAAAGACTGTGCGGACATGATACAGGAGATGGTCAGAGACTGTGCGGACATGATGCAGGAGACAGTGAGAGACTGGTGCAGACATGATACAGGAGACGGTCAGAGACTGTGCGGATATGATACAGGAGATGGTCAGAGGCTGTGCAGACATGATACAAGAAATGGCCAGAGACTGTGCGGACATGATACAGGAGATGATCAGAGACTGTGCGGACATGATACAGTATATGGTCAGAGACTGTGCGGACATGATACAGGAGACAGTGAAAGACTGGTGCAGACATGATACAGGAGACAGTCAGAGACTGTGCGGATATGATACAGGAGATGGTCAGAGACTGTGCAGACATGATACAAGAAATGGTCAGAGACTGTGCGGATATAATACAAGAAATGGTCAGAGACTGTGCGGACATGATACAGGAGATGGTTAGAGACTGTGCGGACATGATGCAGGAGACAGTGAGAGACTGGTGCAGACATGATACAGGAGACGGTCAGAGACTGTGCGGATATGATACAGGAGATGGTCAGAGACTGGTGCAGACATGATACAAGAAATGGTCAGAGACTGTGCGGATATAATACAAGAAGTGGTCAGAGACTGTGCGGACATGATACAGGAGATGGTCAGAGACTGTGCGGACATGATGCAGGAGACAGTGACAGACTGGTGCAGACATGATACAGGAGACGGTCAGAGACTGTGCAGATATGATACAGGAGATGGTCAGAGACTGTGCAGACATGATACAAGAAATGGTCAGAGACTATGCGGACATGATACAGGAGATGATCAGAGACTGTGCGGACATGATACAGTATACGGTCAGAGACTGTGCGGACATGATACAGGAGACAGTCAGAGACTGTGCAGACATGATACAGGAGACAGTCAGAGACTGTGTGGACATGATACAGGAGATGGTCAGAGATTGCAAACATGCTGCAGAAGATGGTCAGAGACTATCCGGATATGATGCAGGAGATGGTCTTAGACTGTGCAGACAGGCACCAAACACTAGAGCCATAGCCACAGATGATCCTGCCACAGACAGGGTGCAGAGCAGACATATCATCCCTCTACAGACTCTTTAGTTCCTACTATAAGCAGTGAAGCAGGAGAAGCAGACACGTTCGCTTTGAGCACCATTTTGGTAGATGTAGTCTCTGCAGAGTGCAGGCACCAGTGGGCCAAGTCTAGTGTGTGGTGTGGACAAACTACAACTCCCACAAAGCAATGTGGTGCCGGGACAAGGGCATCCAGTGCCCAGGGTGAAGGTGTCAAACAAAAAAAAAGTATTTTTTTTTTTCAGCTGGTGTGCGGAAGAAAAGATAAATTAAGGGATCAACCCCATCCACAGAAATGAGACAGATGGAGGAATCCTCCCCTTCTGTGCCATTGTATTCTGACAGTGGGGCTCCCCCCCACCCAATGTCAGAATACACTATTCAGTCTGCAACCATTTGGCTTTGGCCGCTGATTGAAGGAAAGTTTTCTAGCATGGCCGTTCGACAGAAGTTGATCTACTGATTGATTTCTGTTGAACAGAAAGGGGGAAGGCCACACACAGACTGAAATGTGCCTGGTCCCTAGTGAACTGGCCGATTTTTGGTCTGTGTGCTCAGCTTAAGGGGCTCTGTGTGGCTGTAAAGGAGGAGTGGTGCAATCAGAGGGAGAGGGCAGCTCTGGTGCTAAATTTTGTGTTCTATTGTCAGCCTAAAATTCAGATTTCTTGTTATATATTAGCAGCTACTTACCGATATCCCAAAATGATTGATAATGAGTTACTGCAGAGAGGTTTTTTACATTTAGAACTGAATATGTCACTGACCACGAGCTTGGGACTTAATTCTAGCAGACCCTCACCTCCTTTGCAAGCAAAACACATAGCCTTTAGTAAATGTCCAGTAAACTTTTATGAGCCTTGGAAGTAGTGTAGTTGTCCTGGTCTGTGATCTCGTCAGAGTTGAAGGATACTGATAATTTAACAGTAATCTGCAAGCACTGATTTTGCAAGCTGACACAGATAGGACATTTCACAAGTCTGGTGTTTCTTACACTAATCCAGCTTGTTCTGCAAATACATTAGCACCTCACCTTACTAGCAATTTCCATGGACTGAATTAAGAGTTTGTGAGCTGGTCTGGGGAGAGCTCTGGTCACTGCTGGACTGGACAGTGATCGGTGCTGCAGAGTATGCAGTGTGATGAACTTTCTCAGCCTGCTCCGCCCACCTCTACTGCTGTTCAGACTGTGCAAACCCCGATCCAGCCAGGCAAACCTAGGAGGATCGTCCTTCTCCTATGATCCAGAGACCCTGGAAAGGGAATTTCATGACATATCTACCATAAATAGAGAAAGATTTTTGACCCCAAAAAATAAAGAACAGGCTAATAAAAAAAATTTAGAATAGACCTTTATAATTACCTTCTCCTCGCAACATTGGTGGATTAATAAAATTAAAAAACACTGGCAGGTTTTAAAAAATTATAAAATCTTGGAATCCCAACTCCCAGAAAAACCTAATGTCATCTATAGAAAAACTAAAGCAGGGGAGTGCCTTTCCATTGGCTCCAGGAGCTGTCAATCAAAGTCAATCAGCCAATCAGGAGAGAGAGGGCCCTGAGCCGCAGATCCATGTCTGAATGGACACAGGGAGCTGTGACTCGGCTCGGGTGCCCCCATAGCAAGCTGCTTGCTGTGGGGGCTCTCAACAGGAGGGAGGGGCCAAAAGCTCCAGCCAGGGACCCGAAAAGAGGAGGATGTGGGCTGCTCTGTGCAAATCCATTGCACAGAGCAGGTAAGTATAACATGTTTGGTATTTTTATTGAAAAAAAAATGAGATTTTACAATCACTTTAACCCCTTCCCATCCGCGCTATAGCCAAATGACGGCTACAGCACGTACCTACTTTATTGGGAGCTCATTATATGGCGACCTCCCGTGCTCAAGCAGACTACGCGCTCCCCTGCAGGGCGCGCGTGGCGCACTCTGGGTTCAGCGAGTCTATGAGACTCGGCTGATCACAGATCGGAGTAAGGGGTCGATCCCGACCCCTTACCACCTGATCAGCTGTCAGCCAATGGGAGCTGATCATGTGATGTACACAGAGCCGGTAATCGGCTATTTTTTCTCCTCACGCTGATAGAGTGAGAAGAAAAAAAAAAGCTGATCACCAGCAGCTGTCAGAGGGACATCTATCCCAATCACAGAGAGCTGCCGTCGAGTGATCTGTGCCCATCTGTGTCACCTACTAGTGCACAAATGTGCCGCCTACCAGTGCCCACCAGCGCTACCTACCAGTGCCCACAGCACCACCTACCAGTGCCCACAGTGCCACCTATCAGTGCCCACAGTGCCACCTATCAATGCCACCAATCAGTGCCTCATCTCCAGTGCTGCCTATCAGTGTTACCTACCAGTGCCCATCAGTGCCACCTATTAGTGCCCATCAGTGCCATCTATCAGTGCTACCTATCAGTGACACCTATCAGTGCCCTTCAGTGCTGCCCATCACTGCCCTTCAGTGCCCTTCAGTGCCACCAATTAAAGCTACCTATCAGGGCCCATCAGTGCCGCCTCATCAGTGCCACCTATCTGTGCCTATCAGTGTAGCCTATCAGTGCCCATCAGTGCAGCCTCATGAGCGCATATCAATGAAGGAGAAAAATTACCTGTTTGCAAAATTTTATAACAAACTATGAAAAATGTTTGTTTGTTTTTTCAAAACTTTGTCTTTTTTTGTTTGTTTAGCAAAAAATAAAAACCCCAGCAGTGATTAAATACCACCAAAAGAAAAGTCTATTTTAATTTAAAATTTTAAAAACTTCATCTGGGTACAGTGCAGCATGACCGCGCAATTTTCATTCAAAGTGCGACAATTGGTCTGGGCAGGAAGGGGATTTAAGTGCCCAGTAAGCAAGTGGTTAAACTGCAACATATGCATAGAATAAAAGATAAAGAATCTGCATACTCAGTATGTGAGTAAAGAGTACTTAAAAAAACTGGAGGTTTAATATCACTTGTTTACATGGGTGGCAGAAAAAGCAGGCAGTTGAACTTCAGTTTTACCGCTCCCTGACCGTCCTGGCAGGTGGCACTCAGGGCTGTAGACATGCTGTGGCAAAAATGAAATGGCATGTCACTTTTGCCAGGTTGTACCGTCACCAAATGCTACTCATTAAATTGAATGGGGCCACACCACAACCGTCCTGCAACTTCATGCAATGCATGGATGAAACTGGTGCACAGATCGCTTTTCAGAGGCTTGGCAGTATATCTGCATGTGTGAACCAGCCCTAAGACAAAAGCATTCAGTGTGTAGTCATACAAATACATATGGTGAAATGAGGATTTTCCAGGGTGTGTGTTTATATCATAGAGCAGAATGGCTGTACAGCAGCACTGCCGTGTATGTGTGCAGAGGATAAGAGCGCTCTGAGTAAGCAGGTGTCTGAAGCTGGGTATGCAGATGATGAAACTGATCATGGGGGTGTGTGATGTTCAGGAAAAAGAGACAGTTTCCCCGTCCTCCCACCTGCCCTTGGTTGAGCTTCTGTTACTTTAGGTCACACCTCCATTCTTGCCTGATTGGGTGCTAGGGAGGCCTTTACAGGAGGCTTGCCGGTTATCTGGAAATAGCTATAGTGTAGCAGCCGGAGGTTCCTTAAAGGGACTGAACTCTCTTGGGTGCTGTCACACATCTACAAGTGATGACATGTGTCACTAGAGCAGCATTAGCTACTGAAAAGGATTCTTGTCTTGTGATTTCAGCCCTGCTGTGTAGGCTTCAGTAGAAAATCAAAAAACCTTCTGCAGACTTGAAAGCTATAGTTTTATTAGCTCTGTTAGCTACTAACAGATTTACATTTGCAAGCTTGCACATCAGACATTAGGAACTCTTACCGGACTATCGTCAATCACTTACCGTTCCCTCCATCAGCTTGTGCTGCTACAGAACATCAGTCAGTTTGGCTGTTCTTGCATTAGCCTATGCTTGATTCACTTACTGGGCTTTCCTGCTCACCCTTCATCATTGGATCCTAAAGTCACCTCCGTGGACCCTTCAGGCAGCAATGTTCTTTCTGAGGTGCAAAAGAGGGGGCAACTTGAGATTACTCTCGCGGATCTTCACCTCTGGGACAGAGCATAACCTTTGTCGTCCCTTTGGGGAACACAAACCAGGTGGTACCGGTCTGCACTACAAAGAAACGTAAGTTTTTACTTAAATTGGTTAGAGTTAGGATTCTCTTCTTTGGTCATGAACAGCCTGTTGACAAATAAAGAGCAGAGGTGTTAATAAAGGGCAATTAAGGGTCAATGGCCCGAACATATGCCACATAAAATAAACAACGAGGCAGTTATTTCACAACCGGTCCAATCTCTGGACCATTATTTAACTATTTTGTGGATCAACAGATCTATTAATATGATCCTTTCCTTGACTCACAATTGCTGTGAAGCCACAGTTATTACCCGGGGTTACAAATGTCCGGCTCAAAACATCACATAATAATTATATAATATTTAATTTCCTGTGCTTTATCTTAGTCGTTGTTTAGTTTTGTAAATCACCAACTTTTCCTTTCAAGCACAGTGGCTTAGTGGTTAACACTTCTGCCTTGCAGCACAAGGATTCCCCGTTGGAATCCCAATCTTAACTCTATCTGCATGGAGCTTGCATGTTCTCCTGTGTGTGGGTTCCCTCCAGGTCTTCTGGTTTTCTCCCACACTCCTAGGTTAATTGGCTCATGTTCATATTGGCCCCAGTATGTGTATGTACCGTATGCATGTGAGATGGGACCTTAAGCTCCTTCAGGGCAAGGATTAAAGTGAATGCACATTATGTAAAGTCCTGTGTAAATTGTCAGTGCTTTACAAGTACCTGTAATAAATACATATTAATTAAATAAATTGGGTAGAATTGGGTAGATGGGCATCTGAAATCCTAGTTAGTAATCTAGCAGGTATTTACATCAACTGAAATCCAGAACCCTCCACCTAGCATTATCATGCTTGTATCATAACACAGATGTGCCTATAGAAGTGTTATGGCCTAAATGCATGTATTCTCTTTCTAGTTTCAAGTTCAGCCTTCCTGTTACATTATTAGCCCCGATCACTGTTAACTGTCTTTCACTTTCCTCTATTACAGTGCAAGCACCACTTCATGGGTGCTCATGAACTGTTATATACGTAAGTTGTCTCTTTGACATAAAATAGAGTTAGCACATGCTTTGTGAAGGCCATATCTGGGTACATATGGTTTACTGAGGCTCAGCATTGCTTATCATTCACTGAACAGACCTTTTTGTTAACACAGTCACAGAGAGGCTCCTTGCTCTGTTTTTTTTCTTCACTGACAGAATGGACTTATGCACAGAGGATAAGGTGCAAAGCCCGATGTTCTGTGGTCTGGCCATGCATTTAAAGTATATCTTAAATCCAAACTATGTTGTAGATTTTTTTCTGATTTGGAGTGGGGAGGGATTAGAACACTGGAAAGATTTGTATTGTTGTCTGCAGGGCCGGTGCTAGACTATTTTGCAGCCTAGGCAAGACCAGTTACTTGCACCCCCCCAGCCCCCCATCAGCAATGTTATATTTGTGAAGAAATATAGGAGGTGAAAAAAACTCCACTGAATAAACACATGGCTGGAACAGGCTTACCAGTCCAACTGCACCATCCAGGGAAAGAAACAAAGGGTAGTACCACCAGTTCCTCCAGAAGGCCAAATGACCTAACAAACCACCCTATATACTCCCCACGGGAGAGAACGCACCACTCACACCAGTATCCCATTTGGTCCGCGGTGCTCGCCCAGTCCAAGACCCATAGCAGAACTAAAGTCCGTTGGTGCCATCTTGAAAGAGGGCAGGGTGGCAGCATATTGAGCTCCAGACTTTGGAGCCAACAGGGAGTGTGAGACAACCTGTCTACATGACCCCAAAGATCCAGGCATCCAAAAAAAAATACAACAGGGACTACTGTAGGTCAAGGTCAAACAGTACGAACCAGCGGCCGTGGCTGCGCCCTAGACAGGCGGCTGCCTAGTTCGCATAGTGGTAGCACTGGCCCTGACTGTCTGTGTCCCTGTTGGGGTATTAACCCTCCCCAATTGTTCTGGTGACCAACATCACCAAGAGTAAAAGTGAGAGAAAAAAAAAGTATTGGCTTTAGTTATACTTTAAGTTTACAAGTTAACATACATGCTTGCTTTGGGCTAATAGGAATGGCATCACCTCAGACATCAGTTGTCCCAAGACAAAAAAATTAAACCTTTAAAACTTTAAATTATTTTTTTACAAGGGGGGAGGATTAGAATCTCTGTCAGGTTTTTTATTGCCCTCTGTTTCCCTGCTGGGGAAATGTACCTTTACTTGACAGTGTGCCATAAGGGCAGGAATAGAGTTGGTTTGCGCCAGAACTCTCAAACATCGCAAAAGTTCAGACCCGAACCACGAACCCTAATAAAGTCTATGGGACCCGAACTTGAAAAATCAAAAGTGCCCATTTTAAAGGCTTATATGCAAGTTATTGGCCATACAAATGGTATGGGGGCCCAGGTACTGCCCTGGGGTACATGTATCAATGCAGATTTTTTTTAAAAAAGGTTGTTTTTAAAGAAGCAGTGCTTTTAATGATGCTTAAAGTGAAACAATAAAAATGATAAATTCCTTTAACCACTTTCCGCAAACCGCCACAGCTATACGTCGGTAGGAGGAAGTGGATGTATCGGGGTATAGGCTGCAACTGTAGGCTATACCCTGGTACTGTTTTTCAGAGCTGGTGGTCGGCTATCTGGTGATAACGGCCGATCCAGCTCGGCAGCAACCGTTCGGCCATTATTCCAGGTGGCGGGAGCGGGGGGACATCCACTCCAGCTGCCTGGAATAACGGCCGAGCGGTTGCTGCCGTGCCGGATCGGCCGTTATCACCCGCTGTCTGCTTCTCTTTCTGGGCCTCCCTTCCCATCGGGAGACCTGATCAACCTTCCAGGGCGGTCCTCGTTCACCGCTTCGGCCGGCGACAATGCTCCTGGAGTTACTTACGGGTATCGCGGGCTCCGGCGCTGTCATTGGCTGGAGCCACAATGACGTCACTCCTGTGCATGTGTGCGGGAGCCACTGGTAACGGCACACTAACTGAAGCAACGGCACGTACGTGCCGTTGCTTCAGTGCGCATGTGCCGATGACGTTGGCACATGCAGATACCGGGGATATCTCCTAAACAGTGCAGGTTTAGGAGATATCCAGGCTAGCTATAGGTAAGCCTTATTATAGGCTTACCTGTAGTAAAAAGTGGTTGTAAAGGGTTTACAACCACTTTAAGTGGTTAAAGTGATTGTAAAGGCTCGTTTTGTATTTTTTTAAAATAACAAACATATCATACTTACCTCCACTGTGCAGCTTGTTTTGCACAGAGTGGCCCCGAACATCTTCTTCTGGGGTCCCTCGTCGGCATCAGATAACCCCCTAGGAAAAGCACTCTCCCGGGGGGGGGGGGTTACCTTGCGGGCGCGCTCCCGAGTCAAGCATTTGCATCCATAGACTGCTTCTTCCCAGTCATGACTGCTTCTCCCTAGTACTTGTGAGGTAGGTTGGCATCCGACAACATGCACCTGGCATTTCTATAATGCCGCGTAAACACATGAGCGGACTTTTCGACCGGACTGGTCCGACAGTTCAGGTCCAGCGGACAATCCGACCGTGTGTGGGCTTCATCGGACTTCTGACGGACCTTTTTTGGCGAAAATCCGGCGGACTTTAGATTTGAAAAATGTTTCAAATCTTCCCGCCGGAACTCCGCCGAACCCAGTTCCTATCGGGAAGCCCGTTCGTCTGTATACTGGTACTACGGACCAAATATGACGCGGCAGCTACAGCACCTGCCCGCGAGAATGTTTCCAGCGGTTCTCAGCGACAGGGTACTATACATCTCGCGCTCGCTGCAATAGGAAAAACACATTTTCCTATTGTGGCGAGCATGAGAGGGAGGCGACAATGTCCCTTAGGTCTGGTATGGACTTTAAGGGGAACCCCCTACGCTGAAAAAAACGTCGTGGGGGTCCCCCCAAAATCCATACCAGACCCTTATCTGAGCACGCAGCCCAGCCGGTCAGGAAAGGGGGTGGGGACGAGCGAGCGCTCCCCCCTCTCCTGATCCGTACCAGGCCACATGCCCTCAACATGGGGGGGTTGGGTGCTTTGGGGGAGGGGGGCACCCTGCGGCCCCCCACCCCAAAGCACCTTGTCCCCATGTTGATGAGGACAAGGTCCTCTTCCCGACAACCCTGGCCATTGGTTGTCGGGGTCTGCGGGCGGGGGGCTTATCGGAATCTGGGAGCCCCCTTTAATAAGGGGGCCCCCAGATCCCGGCCCCCCACCCTATGTGAATGAGTATGGGGTACATCGTACCCCTACCCATTCACCTGGGGGAAAAAAGTTTCAATAAAAAAACACACTACACAGGTTTTTAAAGTAATTTATTAGGCAGCTCCGGGGGTCTTCTTCCGACTTTGGGGGTCTCTTCCGACTTTTCCGCTCTCTCCGGTTCTTCTCCCACTCTCCGGCCTCTTCTCCCACTCTCCGACCTCTTCTCCCGGTGTCAAGTTCTTCTCCCGCTCTCCAGTTCTTCTGCGGGGCTCCTCCGCTATCTTCTGCTCTTTTGCCGCTCTTTTGCTAGCAGTGGCCCGGTCTGCTCTGTCGTCTTGTTCCCTCTTCTCTTCTTATGATGTTGACATGATGCTCTCTCCCGCTGTAATGCTGTGTGAGTGGTGCGCAATGACTTATATAGGTATGGGGCTTGGTCACCGGGTGATGTCACCCGGTGACGCCGCCCCTTATGACGTCACAGTCCTGGGGCATGATGGGACTGTGCCGTCATAAGGGGCGGGGCCACCGGGTGACATCACCCGTTGACCACACCCCATGCATATATAAGTCATTGCGCACCGCTCACACAGCATTACAGCGGGAGAGAGCGCCGTGTCAACATCGGAAGAAGAGAAGAGGGAACAAGACGACAGAGAAGACTGGGCCACCGCTAGCAAAAGAGTGGCAAAATAGCAGAAGATAGCGGAGGAGCCCGGCAGAAGAACCGGAGAGCGGAAGAAGAACCGAACACCAGGAGAAGAGGCCGGAGAGTGGGAGAAGAGGCCGGAGAGCGGGAGAAGAACCAGAAAGAACAGAAAGTCGGAAGAGACCCCCGAAGTTGAAAGAAGACCCCCGGAGCTGCCTAATAAATTACTTTAAAAACCTGTGTAGTGTGTTTTTTTTATTGACACTTTTTTCTCCCAGGTGAATGGGCAGGGGCACGATGTACCCCATACTCATTCACAAAGGGTGGGGGGGCCGGGATCTGGGGGCCCCCTTATTAAAGTAGGCTCCGGGATTCCGATAAGCCCCCCACCCGCAGACCCCGACAACCAAAGGCCAGGGTTGTCGGGAAGAGGCCCTTGTCCTCATCAACATGGGGACAAGGTGCTTTGGGGTGGGGGGGCCGCAGGCCTGGTAAGGTTCAGAAGGGGGGGGCGCTCGCTCGTCCCCACCCCCTTTCCTGACCGGCCGGGCTGCATGCTCAGATAAGGGTCTGGTATGGATTTTGGGGGGACCCTCATCGTTTTTTCGGCGTAGGGGGTTCCCCTTAAAATCCATACCAGACCTAAGAGCCTGGTATGCTCTGTGACGGGGCTCGCAAGGTGTCAATCTCGCCCATAAAAGCGGCGAGATTGACTTCCTTTTCTAGTCCCGTCGTACCTCATCACGTTCAAAATGAACGGACTTTAGTCCATGTGTGGGCAAGTCCGTTCATTCGGAAGTCCGCCGTAACTCCGTAGAAAGTCCGTCGGGAAGATTGGCGGACCTAGTCTGCCAGAAAGTCCGGTCGTGTGTACGGGGCATTACAGTGCGATTTTTCCTTTCTGCTACACCATTTTGTTCAGGAGTGTATGGTGTGGTTGTCTGGTGTACTATTCCTTGTCTCTTCAGGTATGAGGCCATTTCTTTGCTTATGTATTCTCCTCCATTGTCGGTGCGTATACTGTAATTCCTGGTTTGCGTTGGAATTTGTTGCTAGACATGGCAACGAACTCTTGAAGTTTCTCTGATGTTTCATTCTTGTGTTTCATTGGATAAGTAGTTGTGTACCTGGAATAATCATCAGTGAAAGTCAGTAGATATCTGTTCCCACCTGACGTGGGAGTTTTCATTGAGCCGCATATGTCACTGTGTATGAGCTGCAGGGGGTGGGTAGTTTTTCTTTGAGATGCCTGTGGAATTGGAGCCCGTGTGGCTTTTGCTTCAATACAGCATTTGCATTTTATGAGCACTTTGCAAGGCATTATTGTCAAATCTTCTGATAAGCCTCTCTTTATAATGTCCTGTATAGCTTCTGGACTTATGTGCCCCAGCCGCCTGTGCTGTATTGGCTTGCTGGTCTGTGGTGATGGGTCTGTATAGTTGATCATTCGGTTTTCCTTTTGCGAGGAATTGCTTATTATTGTGAATTGTGCATTCATCACCCTGGAACTTAACTGTGAGACTGTTGTTTGCAAGACTTTTTACTGAAAGAAGGCTGCCGTTTTAGTTCTGGAACATACAGCACTTTCTTTACAAGGATACTGTGCTTGCTTTGTGGTGTATTGCAGTTCAGGTAGCCCTGGCCTTTACCTTCGGAAGTGATGCTTTTCCCGTTTGCTAGTGTAGCAAGGTCTCGGGCCTCCTTCGGTCTTAAGAGAACCTCCAGGGCCAGAGATAGCTGACATCTTTCTGTATGTAGTGGGTTGTGAGGCATAGTGGGTGCAAAGATGGTGAATGTCATTGGGCGCCAGACACTTCTTGGATGTAAAAGAGGTTTTATTTCTCTTAACAGTACTTTTGTATTTTTGGGGGGAAAGAGGGTTAGGGCCAGGACACCCTTAAGTAGTTGCAAGTTCAATTAGCTGACTCCAAGACTTCAACAGGAGGACAGCTGTGCAGGGAAAGGCCTCCAGCCAGAAGCCACATCTGCACATGCATGAATGGTGTCTCCTATGGCAACAGTCTCTAACACAAGCGTAACAGTTCTTTAAGCTTCACTACAACTTCTCCTTGTAATTCTTCCATACACTAAGCTCCCGGTCTCTCACTAGACCCTCTGATTCACTACCACTGAATCTCTTGAGCTCCTACATTCTTCACGGTGGTATCTTCCTCAAGCAATCCCCCCTGCTTCTCGGCTGGGTCCCTAGCTTGGCACTCTAGATACCTCTCAAGCTTCATCCACGGTCCGCTCGGTCCCTAGCTTGACACACAAGGCTGCTCTGCAAGTGTCACCTCCACTGGCTAGGTCCCTGGCTAGATTCCCACTGAAGTTTCCAAATTCTTCCCCGGTTGGCGAGAATGCTGCTCCGCTACTTGCTTCAGTTACTCACTGTGGTCCCTGGTAATAAGGCGGATAGTCCCTTGCTGGCGATAGCTTCCCTTCTACCTCCGACCACGACAGGTTCTCCAGATGGCAGAACTGCCACTTTTGGTTGGACTGCAAGCCACTGTCCCAACTCTGCGCTGCTCTCTTGCTTCTGGATAGGCCCTCAGACAGCCTAGCAGCCAGATGTGCCCAGGATAGGCCCATGCTCCAGCCTAGCAGCCCGGGCAATATGACACACGTCCACCCAGACAGCCGTCCAGGTGGCACAGACCATAGATCACCTGACTCCACCAGAATATATAGGTTCTCCCAGCAGGCCAAGGGATTCAAGAAAACCCCTGCCCACTGGCTAAGGCACCCCACATACCCATAACCTGACCTTGGGTTGCCCTTCTCATATTTAGTATCACCAAGTACCCGGCCACAAGTGCAAAAAGTGCAACAAGGCCAAACTTAGGGAGAAATCAATAGATCTCTATCAATCAACCAGTATAACTACTCCTGGCAAGTAAATTTGTGAGGAGCTCCCTGCCTCAACTACAGGGTGCTACACTAGGAAATCTTTGTCTTTTATATGGTAATCAATGTTTGTGAAGAAGGTCTCATCGCTAGTCATGTGGCTTGTCGCTCCTGAGTCTATGCACCAGCTGCGTGGCTTGCTACTTTGTGTTACTTTAAAGGTTTCCCTCCATGATGTGTCTGCAGTTTCCTTTGTGATTGCTTTGACTCTTTCTTTTGTGAATAGTTCTAGCTTTCATTGCTGGGCTTTCCAGATAGAACAGTCCTTTTCTAAGTGACCGGTATTCTTACAGCGAAAACAGTCTCTGCTTTTTTGTTGTGCTTTATGCCTTTGTACATCTTAAGAGCTTTGGCATCATGGTGCGTATTTTTTTTCCTTCTGTCATATTCATCAATTAATTTCCCTTTGACATATTCCAGTGTCAGCTGCTGCTCGGGTCTGGTTTCTAAATCGTTAATAAGAGCAGTATATGTCTCTGGAAGGCTGCTCCTGTGGCTTTTTTAATGAAGCCCAAATACCTTTGGACATTTTCTCTGTTCTTATGTGGATAAGCTGGTCATCTTCCACTAGCAAGCTTATAATCACTTTTGCTTGTCTATCCTTCCTATCCCATTCCTCCGTCTCTCAGTCTGTGGGTCTATCTGTATTCAGCATTTGCCACAAGTCATCCTTGGTGAGAAACACTTCCAGTTTAAACTTCCACAGCTGGTATTTGGCATTGTTCTGCTTTGCAATTGCAAACTTCACATCTGAACCACTTGCCATTTTTCAGTAGCTTGCATACAGTACTCACAGATTTCTCTGTACTCACTGAGTATTCCCTGCAGTCCTGGACTTGTAGTATCCTCTCCAATGCCTCGGTGCCTGGGACCCATAACCCATTAGCAGGTTATCGAATCATGCGCTTGTAAGCTTGTTGTATGCAGAGAATACTTTACTTTCATGGAGGATTAGCAATGCATGTCTTACAGCATTAGGAAAACATGACACAGGAGCATCTGAGTACATAGAGAGAGGATAGACAAGCACTTCCTCTGGTTACCTTACCATAGAATACACATTATAACACTGCAGTGCCACCTACTGGTATAGATAGGTATAATGCATATATATAGTTCACATTATAGAAAGCTACTTGCTGTTGCTTCTTTCAACACAAACATAGTCATTCTATCGAAGACTGGATTTTCACAGCATAAAAATGCCTAATCTGGAGGTATCGAAATACCTCAGAATTTGTTAATTTATTCTGTTCTTGCAGTAATGAAAGAGGTTTGAAACCAGTGGAGATAACTTGATGGTGCAATCTGGTTAAATGAAAGGCAGGTCCAATAATGAGGGGGAGTAGGGGAAGCCTTTTAGGTGTTTTTTTTTTCAGCTTGCCTGCTGAAGAAAAAAAAACTACCAATCTATGGCCAGCTTAGGAAAGGTCTGCAGCAGTCTCTTTATTTCAACCGCTACTGGACCAGCCAGGTTGGCTCCCCTGCACGAACTGCCATAGCTGTATGTCGGCCCTTTAAGGTGTGTGAGGCATGCGCGTGTGCCCGAAGCGTGTCCCCAGAGTCGATGCGAGTGCCCGGCAGGTGCCCCACGATTGCTCGTTACAGAACGAGAACGGGTATGTGTGTAAACACACAAATCCCGGTTCTCTCAGGGCAGAGGAGACTGATCGTGTGTTCATACGAAGTATGAACACCGATCTCTCTCTTCCCCTAGTCACTCCCATCCCCCCTACAGTTAGAACACACACAGGGAACACAATTAACCCCTTGATCGCCCCCTAGTGTTAACCCCTTCCCCGCCAGTGTCATTTATACAGTAATCAGTGCATTTTTATAGCACTAATCGCTGTATAAATGTCACTGCTCCCGAAAATGTGTCAAAAGTGTCCGATTTGTCAGCCGCAATATCGCAGTCTCAATAAAAATCGCTAATCGCCGCCATTACTAGTAAAAAAAATAATAATAATAAAAATACCATAAATCTATCCCCTATTTTGTAGACGCTATAACTTTTGCGCAAACCAATTAATATACACTTATTGTGATTTTGTTTTTACTAAAAATATGTAGAAAAATACATATCGGCCTAAACTGAGGAAAAAAATTTTTTTTTTTTTTTTTAAATTGGGGATATTTATTATAGCAAAAAGTAAAAGATGTGGTTTTTTTCAAAATTGTCGCTCTTCTTTTGTTTATAGCGCAAAAAATAAAAACTGCAGAGGTGGTCAAATACCACTAAAAGAAAGCTTTATTTGTGGGAAACAAAGGAATTCAATTTTGTTTGGGTACAGCGTCGCAGGACTGCGTAATTGTCAGTTAAAGTGACGCAGTGCCGTATCGCAAAAAATGGCCTGGTCATTGATCAGCCAAATCTTCCGGGGCCGAAGTGGTTAAAGGATCAAGTAAAATGACTATAGTAAAGGTAGCAAACACGAGAAATGGACTTCTATACTATTTGAATGTATGCAGCATGGACCTCTAGAGATGTCTTGAAGGTTATATTATACTGAAATGTTCACCAGCTCCAATATAATAATGTTCCCATAATTACAGTCATGTCTTTGACTTTTTCTTTACATGACCATCCAGAATTTTAAGTTGTATGTCCTTGGCCAAGTTTTGTTTCTGGTGATAAACTTTGGCAGCTGTGCACATTTGCTTTCTGTTGCAATGCTATGCAAGCATGTCTCTTAAAGTGGTTGTATACCTTTTTTTTTTAACTTTTACCTACAGGTAAGCCTATAATAAGGCTTACCTGTAGGTAAAAAAAAATATCTCCTAAACCTGTACGGTTTAGGAGATATTCCCCTCGCAATGAGCCGCTGACTGCAGCGGCGCATGCGCACAGGGGATTCTCGGCAAACTCCGGAGCTTGCCGGACAGAAGTCTTCCGCGCGCATGCGCAGGAGTGACGACATTGCGGCTCCGGCCACTCACATCGCCGGAGCCGCGATACCCAGAAGACACACCAAGGGGAAATGTCAGCTCCCTCGGCGTGGACAGGATGAGATGCCGGCGCCTCGTTCTAAGGTAAGTATCTCATATTGAGCTAGTATGCGGTGCAAGTGTAGGAAAAAAAAAAACCCAGCGGGTATACAACCGCTTTAACCACTTAGGCTCCATGCACACTGGAGCTCATAAACGGCCGTTCTGAACGTCGGATTGCTGGCAGGAAAACGCTGCTTTAAAAACGCGACTTTATCAGCATTTTGCATTGCCTTCAATGCACGTTTAGCGGCGCTGGCTTTTAACCGCGTTTCTCTGCCTCTATTCAAAATCAATGGTTCTGTATAGGAGCCCATTGATTTGAATAGAAGTCGCACCAGAAGTCGGGACATTATGATCCGACTTGCGGTGCGACTTGTGTGCTGAGGATGAAGGGGAACCCCGCCACAATGAAAAGAAAAATTAAGAGGGGTTCACCCCTCAGACAATACCAAGCCCTTCGGTCTGGTATGGATTTTAAGGGGAACCCCCTTCGCCGAAAAAACGGCGTAGGGGTCCCCCCAAAATCCATACCAAACCCTTATCCGAGCATGCAGCCCGGCCCGTCAGGAAAGGGGGTGGGGACGAGCGAGCACCCCCCCTCCTTAACCATACCAGGCCACATGCCCTCAACATGGGGGTCGGTGCTTCGGGGCAGGGGGGCGCTGTGCCCCCCCACCTCAAAGCACCTTGTTCCCATGTTGATGAGGACAAGGGCCTCTTCCTGACAACCCTGGCCATTGGTTGTCGGGGTCTGCGGGTGGGGAGCTTATCGGAATCCGGGAGCCCCCTTTAATAAGGGGGCTCCCAGATCCTGGCCCCCCACCCTATGTGAATGAGTATGGGGTACATCGTACCTCTACCAATTCACCTGGGAAAAGTGTCAAAAATAAAACACTACACAGGTTTTTAAAGTAGTTTATTAGTCAGCTCCGGGGGTCTTCTTCTGACTTCGGGGGTCTCTTCCTTCTTCTCTGCGCTCTCCAGCCTCTTCTCCCGGTCTCTGGAGTCTTCTCCCGCCCTCCGGTTCTTCTGCCGGGTTCCTCCGCTATCTTCTGCTCTTTTTGCCGCTCTTTTGCTAGTGGTGTCCCGGTCTTCTCCGTCGTCTTCTCCCCTCTTCTCTTCTTCCAATGTTGACATGATGCTCTCTCCTGCTGTAATGCCGGGTGTGCATTGCGCAACGACTTATATAGGCATGGGGCGTGGTCACCGGGTGATGTCATCCGGTGACCCTGCCCCCTTATGACGTCACCGTCCCATCATGCCCCGGGTGGTGACGTCATAAGGGGGAACACCACGGCGAAGGGGGTTCCCCTTAAAATCCATACCAGACCGAAGGGCTTGGTATTGTCTGAGGGGGGAAACCCATGTCAATTTTTTTTCATTGGTTCTACTTCATCCTCAGCACACAAGTCGCACCGCAAGTTGGATCATGATGATCCAACTTGCGGTGCGACTTCTGTTCAAATCAATGTGCTCCCATAGGGAACCATTGATTTTGAATAGAAGTAGAGAATCGCCGAACGAGGCTTAACTTTTTACAGCGTTAACCCTCGTTTAACACCTTTTACCGGTGTCTGTCGTTTCCAGTACTGCTCTTGAACGCAAATTTCTGGCGTTCAGAAAAAAGCCAATAAACTCCACTGCTCATTAAAGCTAAAAAACGTCCATGTGTGCATGGATACATAGGCTAACATAGAGTGGAGTTTATGGGCTTTTTAAAAAAAAAACAACCAAACTCCAATAAACTGCAGTTTATGAGCTCCAGTGTGCATGGAGCCTTAAGGACCAAGCCTTTTTCTGAGATTTGTTGTTTACAAGTTAAAAACAGTTTTTTTGCTAGAAAATTACTTAGAACCCCCAAAAATTATACATTTTTTTTTCTAACACCCTAGTGAATAAAATGGCGGTCATTGCAACACTTTCTGTCATTTGTGTGGCGGTCTTACAAGCGCACTTTTTTTTGGAAAAAATATTTTTTTTGAATTGAAAAATAAGACAACAGTAAAGTTAGCCCAATTTTTTTATATTGTGAAAGGTAATGTTACGCTGAGTAAATCGATACCCAACACGTCACGCTTCAAAATTGCTCCCGCTCGTGGAATGGCGACAAACTTTTACCCTTAAAAATCTCCACAGGCGAAGTTTAAAAAAATCTACAGGTTGCATGTTTTGAGTTACAGAGGAGGTCTAGGGCTCAAATTATTGCACTCACTCTAACAATCACGGCGATACCCCACATGTGTGGTTTGAACACCGTTTTCATATAAGGACGCTACTCATGTATGCGTTCGCTTCTGCACGCGAGCTCGTCGGGATGGAGCGCGTTTACATTTTTTTTTTTGTATTATTTATTTTACCTTTTATTTTTTATTTTAACACAGTTTTGATTGTTGCCTAGTTTTGATTGTTGCCTGGATCAGCTCCTGGCTACTAATGTCTTGTGTCCTCTATAGTAGAAGATTCTTTTCCTGCCCATCTTGAACTTTTGGGTATTGCAGTCCACCGTGTGCATGCACCAGCTTCCCCTGTTGCAGGTAGCATAATATAAACAAGTGTATGGCTTTATCATAATGGACATAGGTGTACAGACCCAGAAAATCAAGAGCAGATACATTATCTTGGAGAGATATAAGAAATAGTTACTTAGAGAGGAACTGTCAGTCTGCTCACATAATTTGTAATAAAAACATCTTTGCCATTCTGAAGCTTCCCTCCAACCACTTTGCATATTTTATACCTACTGTTATTCTGTATGCTGCAGAAATCTCCCTCCACTGAGTCTGGCTTCTATTTTACCTGTGGGCAGCTGAAGCTGCTGCCTGTTCCCTTCCTGGATTTACACAGACACACAGAGGTACACCTCCAGCTCTGCAGCCCTGCAGCTTTCATTGGCCTTCTTATCACTCATTGCCCCTCCCTTCCTGGCAAAGTCTCACAAGATGAGATGTGCATGAGGTCATAAGCCTAGACTTTTTACTAGCCAAGAAACAGGAAGTGGGCTGTATAAGGTATTTACTGGCAGAAAAAAAAAATGTTTTACTATTCGGTTAAAGCTTAAGCTCCAGCTTAAGCTGGAGTTCCACCCACTTTTACAACTCTTCAGCATCCCTCACTAAACTGTTCACTGTAAACAAATTGGATATTTTTTCACTTTTTTTCTCAGCACCTACTGTATATCTGCTGTATTCATTTTTCACTTCCTCCTCCCTGGCCGCGGCCCATCGCATCATTTCCTGTTTGCAATGCCTTCTGGGAAGGGGCGGCAACTTCCTCTGTAACTGCCGTTGCTATGGAAACCTGACCTGAAACCTATTACACTGCTTGTGCTGCACTGAGCATGTGTGAGATCTGCAAGGATGAGATCCAGGAAGAAATACAGTCTGGCTTCAGATGCCCACACTTAAGATGGCCACGGCCTGCTGTAAGTTTATAAAATAACAAACTACTGCTATAAACTAACAAAACGGACCTTAGTTTACAGACTAACTTTACTAGAATACATTAAGCTTGTGTATTATAGGGGTATTTTTATTTAAAAAGTATAATTTCGGCCGGAACACCACTTTAAGTTAAAACAACAAGAAGATTTATCAGATGGAAGTTGAAAAAATGACTGAAGGTCCGTTTTGATTTCAAGTGATACTTAAACACTGGTGCTGGTGTCATGATCAGCCCCAGCTATCCTGTTTTTTCTCTTGCATCATCCTATGGAGTCACCATTACAGAGAGTTGTGTCACCCTACACTGTGTGGATCAATAGAAACACACAGCCTGTAGCCTAGGGTGGCCAAGCACTCCCCTGACCTTCTCTTCTCCAAGCTAAAAACTGACTGGAGACAGCAGTGTCTAATGTTAACTCTTTCTTGTGTAGGCTGGAAGTTCAGAGAAGCAGCACTGACCCAGCAGAATTGATAATCATTGTTAATACTGGAGTATAAATTTTACAAAATAGTTTACTGAGGAATGGTTATTTCATTGTGCTCAGTGTGATAAAATATAAACGGCTGAGGGTTTAACACTAACTTTTCAGCATCCACCAAAAAGGGATATAAGTTATGAGTAAAGTGTTAATGTATTATATTTAACTGTCAACCCAAAGCCTATGATCCAATTTATTACATCTTAGTATACAAACTGGGGGACAGTGCAGGTTTTCCCTTAGGAAATGTTAAAAATGCTGGTTGTTCATCTAGTAAGAAAAAAAAATGTATTACTTTTGAAGGTGAAGGAGTTATATATTAATATAGCAATGCTACATATGCTGGTGTTATACAACTTCCCAATGCATCATGGATTTTTTTCTAATTTTGTAACCTCTGTTGGATACTATCCATCTGACAAGGTGAAATTGTTCTCTAAATGCAGAAGTTATTACACCAGCCAGCATGTGAAATTCTATATGCTGGTAATTGGGGCATGAAGATTCCGGTGATAAACACCCGTATATATGCTGCAGTTTTTGCTTTAATAGCACTTTGTATGTGTTTTCTAGACTCACTTGTTTTCTTGGTGAATTCTTAGCAGGTCAGTCACATTTTTTTACAACAACAAACTAGGACTGGACCATCCACTTTTAAGATCAGTGTGTGATCATCTAGACAGGTTGTGGGATTGCTGTGCACGCACACAGCCAAACACGAATGAAGGCCCACAATGCAAGAGTACTGTAGCAGTTTATCTCTGCCCTTGTTCATTTGCTTTAATAAATCAGGCCTGGTATGGTGTGTCGAGCCATTCTTATTCTTATACAGCAGGCACTAAAACACATCAAATTCTCAGTCTGTCAGCTGTCTGGAAGACAATTTAATATTCATGCCACTTTTAGGACCCACTGTAATAGTCCATAAATATTTCAGTCCTTAATTAAACATGGTTAAAAAGTAAGGACATAAAGTGGTATGAAAACAGGGACAAAATCTGACTTGTTTAATGCTTAAAGTGCACCCCTTCAGCCATATTTATAAAACGATTCACACATCTATTAGCTAATACAATGGTGCCTAGAGGTGGCATTTACATTAAAAGATCTTCATCAAGAGACAGGAAATAACTGGTGTTTTACTGTTGAACGCATATGAACATTTTTTTGTTTCTGTTCAATAGACTGCATAAATGAAAAACATAATCAAGGGTTTAGTGGTGTTAAATCTGTAGTAAACGCTGTAAAGAAAAGAGAAAACTTCCCCAAGTCAATAGCACTAATGAGAGTATGCACCGCATACTAGCACATTATGAACGACTTACCTTAAAACAAAGCCCTCCAGCAGCACGTTGTCACCACTGACAGGAGCATTCCCGGCCGGCAGAATACAGTGGTTACTACTACTAATAGCTATAGCCACTGGCAGTAACTGTATGTAGAAAAATCCAACATTCTAATTGTACCCAAGTTGATCGACCGATCAACTTGGGTACAATCAGCATGCCCTTACATGCTTCGAATCTCGGCCTGTCCCTGCTGAATCGGCCAAGATTTGAACTGTCTGTGCCCGGCTACACACTAAATTCCCCCCACCCGCCCACCTATTAGAGCGTTTTGGCCCTAAGTTGCTGCTTTCATTTGTTTGCTAACGCCAGTTGCGTAGCTTGTATTGCCAGCACCCGGGACAGTGTTGCCAACCGTCAGTATTTTTACTGGCAGCCAGTAAAAAACAGGCAATTTTCTCCTGCCAGTAAATGCCAGTAAAAGTAAAAGGTTGCCAGTAAAAAATATGGCTGTGACGCTCTGCTTGGTCCGGAGCCGGCCGAGACCATCCGAGTGCCTTCTACAGTGTGATCGGGCAGCTCTGGCGGAGGTGGTGCCTGAGCATGTCGTGTGATGTCATGGTGCAATAGAGCCAAGCAGAGCGGCCAGAGCCTCGTGTGCGGGTCTGCGGTATGGGAGCAAGGCAGGCTGGGACCGGGACCGTCAGTGCTGTTTAGAGTTGGAGTGGACTGGAGGAACCGCTTGGTTTGGAAAGAGACTGTCACTGTGATTCAGGAGGGGACATGTTGTGTCAGTGAGGTGTCATCAGTATCTGTGCTGGTGCACACTGCTGTCAGTGTCACTGCGACAGTCAATTCTATGTGTGTGTGCCTTCCTATTCTAATTTCTTGCCCTCCTGAGTGCTGTCCCTGAGCCACTTACTTACTATATTGAAAATAAAATAAGAAATATGTTTTTTGCCTTATTATCTACCTTAAATCATATTGCTAATTGTATATTGTATTTGTTCGTAGCCTAAATACTCCCATTTGCATTTAAAACTGTAATTTTGTAACTTTTGGTAATGCCAGTAAAAACTTGGCTGTGCCAGTAAATGTTGGGTGTTGTGTCAGCAAATTTCAATCTGGTAGGTTGGCAACACTGACCCGGGACAAGGCAAGTAATTTGCACCCCCTAACCTGTGGATATTTAGCACTCCCCGAGTGCCTTCCCTTCCTACAATAGTACTGACCAGCCTGATTCTTACACTGACCACTACACTAACCTACCTGATTCCTATACTGACCACTAAACTGACCAACCTGATTCCTACACTCACCAACCTGATTCCTACACTGACCACTACACTGACTAACATGATTCCTATACTAACCTACCTGATTCCTACACTGCCCACCACACTGACCTACCTGACCACTACACACTACACTGACCTACCTGATTCCTATACTAACCACCTGATTCCTACACTGACCACCACACTGACCTTCCTGACCACTACACACTACACTGACCACTACAGGAGGGGGCAACCAGTAGTGACACACACTGGCGTGGAATTTTGACCCACTAAATGTTGCGCCCGGGTCCACGGCCCCCTTCCGCACCCCCCCCCGCTACGCCACTGGCTAACTCAATTACCTAATATATGTAATCCCTTAAGATGCCTCTTTGGACATATTGATGATGATTCGCTCCCCAAATGTTCCAAGCTCTTTCTGTGCTTCGTTCTGTTCTATGCCAAGAAGTCCATAGCAATTCACTGGAATTAACCACATGAATCAGGCACTCCCACTATACAAACTGACAGATGAGGCCAGGGGTTGCCCTAAGAAATTTAATAAGATCTGGGATTCATGGGTGAAACTCAGACTGTAGTATACCACCCAATACTTAATGTATTGTTGTTTGGCACTAGGGCCCATTTGCTGACTTTATCGACTACTGTTTATACTGTGTATATATATATATATATATATATATATATATATATATACTTTGTTTTGTTAGTAACCTCCACCTCATATCTTTAGTTGTGTCTGTGTCACATAGTTGTTACTTTACTATTTGATGATAGTGTACTGAATGGACATTCTGTTTATACTATATTTCAATATCTGAGTCGAGCAGTGTTTGCTCTATTTCCTTTTTTTGTACTTGTAAACCCTGTGAACGTACAATAATGTAAAAAAAAAGTTCTCCCCACCTTCATCTAGAGTGCTGCACACTAACTGAAATACTCACCTTCATCCCGGATCTAGCAATCTTCACTGTGTGGAAACCCTACTTATTCACCAAAAACAAGTCCATCCATCCATTCCATCCAAGTACATCCATTGTCAATCACATCATCCATCAATGTAGGTCCACGTCAATCATAATGAAGGATGGCTGACCCCCATGAAGAAAAAAACCCAGTCAACACCCAACCATTCCAGGAGCTTGCCTTACATCGAATGACACTTCACACTCACCCACCGCTAAAGTAAACAAAGGGGGAGTTGTCACCCAGTGATGTCATTGACCAAATCTGGACATATCTAAATATGGTCAATAATGTCACTGGATGACCCTGCCCCTTTGCTTTTTTTTTAGCGGTGGGGGAAGCAGAGTGTCATTCAGTGCAAGGCAAGCGATGACAGCAGTTGGTTGTCAAACCTAGTAAGGTTTGGGCAGGCCATCTATGGGCCCCCTTTCCTGGCCTGCAAGGCTTCACGCTCAGATAAGGGTCTGGTATGGATTTTGGGGGGGGGGGGGGGGGGTAGTGTCCCTCTAGTGCCAGTGTTCTGACAATGTGCTTCTTTAATTTGACTCATGGCACCATAGAGTACGCAGAAACTGCATTAGTCTAAATGTCCTAAAAGATGAAAAGAAGATAGACCAGCCATTCTCAACCAGCATGGTGTGGAACCCTAGGGTCTCTCCAAAGGTTGCTAGCAGTTCCTTGAGCTGTGGCTAATTTACCTCTCATTTGTTGGTGCTTACATAATCCCAGGGCCAGTGGCACCTGGCAATGCCATCTGGATGACACCAATGATATTTTTAGCTATCTGTAAAGGTGGCATCCTGGCTACCACGGTAAGGCTGGGTGGACATCTAAGCCGCATGCGGCTCGCAGCAGGGGTCCCTGTTGTCTGTTTTAGGGATGAATCAGGGCCAAATTTTTGCCTAAATTGGGCCCTGAAACTGAAGCAAAGACGCACAGGTCCTCTGTGCAATCCGCTCCACAGCCGCCACAGAGATGAGTGACCCAGCTTCATAGAGAGCCAGTCACAATCTCCTGTCATGCGAATTGGATGTGGAGAAACCCATATCCAATTCGCACTGGTGTGAACCCAGCTTCAGGGAAACTTTCTTCCCATTAGCCCCCAGGCTGCTTTAGACAGCGCTCACCAAATCTGAGACAGATAGGTCATAGAAATTACCTTTCTATTACCATTAACAATCTTTCCTGCCTAAAAGATAATTTTTTTCACAACATACATGTCCTATGGTTCCTCATGGTATAGTAATGATACGTCCAATTACAATAAATAGGCATGTATCTTGTATACAATTTTTTGATTATCTAAAGATGGAAACAAATATCGAAAATAACAGTTTGCTCAAAGCAGTTCTGAAGGCACATCAGATTTATATCTCAACTAGTGTAGGTCATTTCATACATATACCCATTTACACTATTGGTCGGGCCTAATGAAGGGGTTTTGCATTTTTTTTAAATTGATTCACAGTCAACAATGCAATATTTTCTGAATTTTCAGTACAAGAAGGGAGAACCCCTCTAACTTAAAGGAGAGGCCTCTTTTTTTCTTTTTTTTTTTAACTTTTCCTGTATGTTCTATAATGCAAAGCTCAATATCATAGCATTGAATACTAGGCTAATACCCCCCAAATCCCTCTTTTATTCACATTTGTGATTTGGGTTACATGTCTGGTGTGTGCTTTGTCTTTGCGTCTATGCTGTTTTTTTTTTTTTACTCTCCCTTTGGAGGATCAATATACCTTGAGAACCTCATTCAGAAATATCGCTGAACAAATGTGTCAACTCATTTTAGTTAAAAATGGAGGTATTACAAAACTACACTTGTACTATCTTATGTTTGCCCTAATGCCATACCAAAGATCTCTTTGATCTCAAACAATTCAGGGTTAAGCATGAAGACTGGAAAGGCATTTTTTTTTTAAGACAAGAAAAACCAGAACCAGTAAAACTGTTTACATATTCCTCAGAATATATACTGGTATATGTTGAAGGACAGAGTGTAAGGCAGTGGGTTAATTTCAGTACAGTAGTAAAAACGTCCTCATTGCCCTTTTGATTAATATGTACTATAAAACTGTATTTATTTAACTTCATGCATGATAATCAGCGTACTCGACAAAAAAAGATGGAAACAAAAAATTATTAATTGCACTTACAGGAACCACTTCAATACCGGGCACTTTTACCCCCTTCCTAACCAGGACAATTTTCAGCTTTCAGCGCTGTCACAATTTGAATGACAATTGCGTGGTCATGCAACACTGTACCCATATGAAATTTTTATCATTTTGTTCACACAACTGGAGCTTTATTTCGGTGGTATTTAATCACCACTGGATTTTTATTTTTTGCTAAATAAACAAAATAAGCTTGAACATTTTGAAGAAAAAACAGGTTTTTCTTTGTTTCTGTTGTAAAATTTTGCAAATAAAAAATTGTTCTTCATAAGTGCATTCTGCTACATTTCTTTGGTAAAAATAACCCAAAATCAGTGTATATGGTATATATCTGAAAAATTATCAATCCTGATGTCCTGATCAATCCCATGTGTTGAGGCCCTAAAATGCCAGGACAGTACAAATACCCCTCAAATGACCTTATTTTGGAAAGTAGACAGTCCAAGATATTTATTAAGAGGCATGGCTGTTTTTTTGAAGTTTTTGTCATAATTGTTTGGAAAATGAAGCAATTAAAAAAAAAAAAGTTTTTTTTTGTTTACATACTGTCACCAGTGTAGTACAGAATCATCATATAGCTGGTGTAGCGGGGATCAGGTAAACTGACTGGTAACAGTGCGAAAAAATAAAAAGTTATAATTTTTTTTTTTACATATTTTTCTTTTGTTCACGATTTTTTGTTTTAACACACTGTGACCAGAGCAATATAATGTTACCATAGTAACATTGTACTACTCTGGGGAAGTGATTAGGATTTTTTTTTTTTTTTTTTTACACATTATCTTTGCTTATAGCAGTGAATTACATTGCTATAAGCCAGCATTTTACTGAATGAAACTGATTAATTCAGTTTGTTTTGTTGTGATTAGCTATGATTGGTCAAAGCTAATCAAATAGTATAGATGGGCTGTAATTGGCCCCGTCTGTACCATGTGATCAAATTGACCAATCACAGTTAGCAACACAATTGTACACACCAGATGGCATGAAAGGAAGCCATCCACTGTGTACAACTGTCATGTGACCTGCTGTAATTGGTCACGGTGGTCACATGGTACCGGCAGCAACTGTGTCCTATGGCCCCTTCTCAAAAGATGTCATATGAATGGGATGGGAAAGCGGTAGTAAACGCTTTAAATAAAAGAAAAAACTTCCTACGCAAGTCAGTGGCATTAGTGAGAGTATGCACTGCATACTAGCACATTATGAAAGACTTAGGTTAAAACGAAGCCCTCCAGTGGCACGTTGTCACCACTGAAAGGAGCATTTCCGGCAGGTAGAATACAGTGGTTACTACTAATGGATGGCTATAGCCACTGGCAGTAACTGTATGTAGAAAAATCCATCAGGCTGATTGTACCCAAGTTGATCGATCGATCAACTTGGGTACAATCAGCCTGCCCATACATGGTTCAAATCTTGGCCTGTCCCTGCAAAACTGGCCTGAGAGTCGAACTGTCTGTGCCCGGCTTTACACTAAGTTCCCCCCCACCCACCTACCTATTAGAGCATTTTGGCCCTAAGTCACTGCTTCCATTAATTCGCTAACTCAATTACCTAATATATGTAATCCCTAAAGATGCCTCTTTGGATGTATTGATGATGATTCTCTCCCCAAATGTTCCAAGCTCTTGATACGCTTAGTTCGGTTCTATGCCAAGAAGTCTATAGCAATTCACTGGAAGATCCACCTACTGTTGCTTTTTGGCTCAACCACATTAATCAGGCACTCGTACTATACAAATTGACATATGAGGCCAGGGGTTGCCCTACGAAATTTAATAAGATCTGGGATCCATGGGTGAGACTCAGACTTTACTATACCACCCAATACTTAGGATGTTGTTTGGCACTAGGTCCCATTTGCTGACTTTATCGATTACTGTGTATATATACTTTGTTTTGTTAGTAACCTGCACCTCATATATTTTGTTGTGTCTGTGTCATATGGTTGCTCATTTACTATTTGATGCTAGTGTACTGAATGAATATTCTGTTTATACTATATTACAATATCTTAGCAGTGTTTTCTCTATTCCCCCTTCTTTTTGTACTTGTAAACCCTGTAAACGTACCATAAAGTAAAAAAAAAAGTTCCCCCCACCCTCATCCATAGTGCTGCACGCTAACTAAAATACTCACCTTCATCCGTGATCTAGCAGTCTTCACTGTGTGGAACCCCGACTCATTCACCAAAAACACAACTCCTTTAAAAAAATAAAAGTACATCTATTGTCAATCACATCATCCATCAATGTAGGGCCACCTCAATCATAATGAACAATGGCTGACCCCCATGAAGAAAAAACCCAGCCAACACCCAACCACTCCAGGCACTTGCCTTGAATCGAATGACACTTCACTCCTCCCCACCGCTAAAGTAAACAAACTGTAGTTGTCACCCAGTGATGTCATTGACCAAATCTGGACATATCCAAATATGGTCAATAATGTCACTGGATGACCCTGCCCCTTTGTTTATTTTAGCGGCGGGGGAAGCAGAGTGCAAGGCAAGCGATGACAGCAGTTGGTTGTCGAATGGTGGCTTTCTTTTTCTTTGTGCAGGTTGGCAGCCATCATTCATTGTGATTAACGTGGACCTACATTGCTGGATGACTTGATTGATGATGCTTGTAGTTCAGGAGGCATTTTTTTTTCTTAATAAAGGACTTTTCAAACATTCTATTTTTGTGAATGAGTAGGGGTACTATGTACCCCTTTCTCGTTGACATGGGGGCGCGAGGGCTGGGATCTAGGGGCCACCTTATTGTTAAAGGGGACTTCCAGATTCTGATACGCCCCCCACCCACAGAGCACTGAACCAGGGGTGTGCGGAAGAGGCCTATGTCCTAGTCTCATTAACATGGGGACAAAGTGCTTTGCTAGGGGGGTCCCCCCGGAGCAAAGTACCCCACATTTTAAGGGCATGTGGCATGGTAAGGTTTGGGCAGGCCACACACTGCCCCCCCCCCCATTCCTTGCCTGCAAGGCTTCATGCTCGGATAAGGGTCTGGTACGAATTGTGGGGTGGGGCCTCACACCATTTTTTTTCTTTTTTTTTCATTCGTGTCCCCCTTAAAATCCATACCAGACCTAAAGAGCCTGGTGTGGATTGTGGGGCGGGGACCCCAGGCTTTTTTTTTTTAATGACAGCTCCTTTGATTACATTCTGCTATCAGCTGGGGATCCCTGGCTGACAGCGAGGATTGTTAGGATGCCGGTTCCTAACAATCAACACAAAATGCAGGTTGAAAAGCACAAAATAAACGCATATTAAATACAGAGCACTTTGAGCCTACATTCCAGCAATGTGGTAGTGCTGTCTGTTGACACAATTTATAACATGAACATCTCCAAGTAAAAATATAGATTTTTTTCATTTCTGCCTAAATCTGATTTTCTCTTTTGGGTTTGTTCCCATGACATAGGGACCTTGCTAAATCATTGTATAGTTCAGTGCAAATATTGGGACACTTCTGATGGAGGCCAAATACTTTTCCAACACCAGCAGGTGACATTCTACCAGAAGTGGACTAATCCATTTTGTGGGGCACTGCATTTTAAATAAATACTAATACTACTGATACTATGTATTCTAACTACAATTGGTATAAATAACCTTTCATACAGGTTACAAATCTACAGTATATGTTAATAGATCACCTGCACTTCCATATGTAGCATTTCATACTATTTTTCCCCCAATAGAACCTACACAATTTCTGGTTTTTATTCAGAATTATAAAAGAGATCCTGGGCTGTAAAAAATTTCTGGGCAACCAGAATTTTACTAATTTGTGACTGCGACAGGCTGTCCATTTAGTTGGCCCATGTCTTCATGAATTCTATGTGATCTCTTTGTTTGTCCTGTTTAAATATACAAATAAGTGTTCCTCTAGTGCCATATACAAATAAGTGTTTCTCTAGTGCCAGTGTTCTGACAATGTGCTACTTTAATGTGACTCATGGCACCATAGAGTATGCAGAAACTGCATTTGTCTAAATGTCTGAAAAGACGAAAAGAAGATAGACCAGCCATTCTCAACCAGCATGGTGTGGACCCCTAGGGTCCCTCCAAAGGTTGCTAGCGGTTCCTTGAGCTGTGGCTAATTTACCTCTCATTTGATGGTGCTTACATAATCCCAGGGCCAGTGGCACTTTGCAGAGCCATCTGCATGACGCCAAAAATATTTTTAGCTATCTGTAAAGGGTGGCATCCTGGCTACCACTGTAAGGCTGGGTTCACATCTAAGCCGCATGCAGCTCGCAGCAGGGGTCCGGTGCGCCCCTGCTCTCCATTTTAGAGATAAATCAGGGCTGAATTTTTGCCTGAATTCAGCCCTTAAACTGAGCCAAAGACGCACCAGACCTCTGTGCAATCCGCTCCACAGCCGCCACAGAGATGTGTGAACTGCCTCCAAAGAGAGCCAGTCACAATCTCCTGTCATGTGAATTGGATGCAGGGAAACTTTCTTCCCACTAGCCACCAGTGCAATGTAAGTTGTCTTTAATCCACTGAGCCCCAAGGAGTTGTTTGTAGCAGGGATTACGCAAGGCGAAAAAAATATTTCAAGGGTTTGTCTAGAATGAAAAGACTGCTTTAGACAGTGCTCACCAAATCTGAGACAGATAGGTCATAGAAATGACCTTTCTATTACCACTAACAATCTTTCCTGCCTATAAGATCATTTGTTTACAACATACATGTCCTATGGTTCCTCATGGTATAGTAATGATACCTCCAATTACAATAAGTATGCATGTATCTTGTATACAATTTTTTGATTATCTGAAGATGGAAACAAATATCGAAAATAACAGTTTGCTCAAAGCTGTTCTGAAGGCACATCAGATTTATATAACTAGTTCAGGAACTCCCCCTTTCCGAGTCACCCTTTTAGACAATATAGAACCAAGTATCATTTTGAGGTGCTAAATAATTTGTGTGGGATTTGGAATTGATATCAAGAAAAGCAGTAAAATAGATCCCTTGCAGCCAGCAACAATAGATCCCCCTAACAACAATGGACCAACCACAACAAAATTTCCCCGCCAACAACAATAGACTCCCGCCAGCATCAACAGATAATTAATAGTCTGGCTGCCATTAACAATAGACCCCTTCCCCAACAGTAGATCTCTTTCAGCAACAAATGACCCCCCAGCAACATAAGACCCCCCCAGCAACAATAGGTCCCCTACCCGCAACACACACCCCAGCACCCCTTGGCATTACATACAGTCAGTCCAAGAGGTGCCGAAACTGCGTTAAGCCTGCGTTCCCACTAAAAAAAGCCCCGCATATACCCATTTTCACTGTTGTTCGGGCCTAATGAAGGGGTTTTGCATTTTTTTTAAATTGATTCACAGTCAACAATGCAATATTTTTTGAATTTTCATTACAAGGAGGGAGAACCCCTCTAATTTCAAAGGGGGCCTCTTTTTTACTTCTCCTGTAAGTTCTACATGCTGCAAAGCTCAATATCATAGCACTGAATACTAGGCTAATCGACCCAAAATCCTTCTTTTATTCACATTTGTGATTTGGGTTACGTGTCTGGTATGTGCCTTGCCTTTGCGTCTATGGCGGGGGTTTTTTCACCTCTCGCTAAGAGAATCAATATACCCTGAGAACCTCATTCAGAAATATTGTTATGTCAAATATGTCAACTCATTTTAGTTGAAAATGGAGGTACAGTATTACAAAACTACACTTGTCATATCCTATGTTTGCCCTAATACCTGACCAAAATTATCTTTGATGTCAAACAATTCAGGGTTAAGCATGAAGACTGGAAAGGAAATTTTTAAGACAACAAAAACCAGAACCAGTAAAACTGTTTAACATATATATACTCTGAGGAATATGTAAAGGACCCAGTGTAAGGCAGTGGGTTAATTTCACTACAGTAGTAAAAACGTCCTCCTTACCCTTTTGCTTAATATGTACTATAAGACTGTATTTATTCAACTTCATGCATGATAATCAGCGTACTCAACAAAAAAAGATGGAAACAAAAAATTATTAATTGCACTCACAGGAATCATTTATTAACCACTTCAATACAAGGCACTTTTACCCCCTTCCTAACCAAGACAATTTTCAGCTTTCAGCGCTGTCACACTTTGAATGACAATTGCGCGGTCATGCAACACTGAACCCATATGAAATTTTTATCATTTTGTTCACACAACTAGAGCTTTGTTTTGGTGGTATTTAACCACTTGCCGACCGCCTACCGCATATATACTGCGGCAGAATGGCACGGGCAGGCAAAATCACGTACCCGTACGTGATCTGCCTCCCGCGGGCGGGGGGTCCTATCGGACCCCCCCCGGTGCCATCGGCGGTCGGCATCTGACTGGGAGCGTCGGGAGGCGAGGGGGAGACCATCCGATCGTGGCCCCCCCCTCGCGATCGCTCCCAGCCAATGGGAATCCTCCTCTGCCTGTGTGTCGTTTCACACAGGCAGAGGATGTGATGTCATCTCTCCTCGGTCTGGCAGTTTCCGTTCCAGCGCCGAGGAGAGATGACAAGTGAGTGCACAACACACACACACACACAGTAGAACATGCCAGGCATACCTTACACCCCGATCCCCCCCCCGATCGCCCCCCGATCCCCCCCCAATCACCTCCCCCCCCTGTCACAAACTGACATTAGCAGTATTTTTTTTTTTTTTTTTTCTGATTACTGCATAGTGTCAGTTTGTGACAGTTAGTGTTAGGGCAGTGAGTATTACCCCCCTTTAGGTCTAGGATACCCCCCTAACCCCCCCTAATAAAGTTTTAACCCCTTGATCACCCCCCCTCACCAGTGTCGCTAAGCGATCAATTTTCTGATCGCTGTATTAGTGTCGCTGGTGACGCTAGTTAGGAACGTAAATATTTAGGTTCGCCGTCAGCATTTTATAGCGACAGGGACCCCCATATACTATCTAATAAATGTTTTAACCCCTTGATTGCCTCCTAGTTAACCCTTTCACCACTGATCACCGTATAACTGTTACGGGTGACGCTGGTTAGTTCGTTTATTTTTTATAGTGTCAGGGCACCCGCCGTTTATTACCGAATAAAGGTTTAGCCCCCTGATCGCCCGGCGGTGATATGCGTCGCCCCAGGCAGCGTCAGATTAGCGCCAGTACCGCGAACACCCACGCACGCAGCATATGCCTCCCTTAGTGGTATAGTATCTGATCGGATCAATATCTGATCCGATCAAATCTATACTAGCGTCCCCAGCAGTTTAGGGTTCCCGAAAACGCAGTGTTAGCGGGATCAGCACAGATACCTGCTAGCACCTGCGTTTTGCCCCTCCGCCCGGCCCACCCAAGTGCAGTATCGATCGATCACTGTCACTTACAAAACACTAAACGCATAACTGCAGCGTTCGCAGAGTCAGGCCTGATCCCTGCGATCGCTAACAGTTTTTTTGGTAGCGTTTTGGTGAACTGGCAAGCACCAGCCCCAGGCAGCGTCAGGTTAGCGCCAGTACCGCTAACACCCACGCACGCACCGTATACCTCCCTTAGTGGTATAGTATCTGATCGGATCAATATCTGATCCGATCAGATCTATACTAGCGTCCCCAGCAGTTTAGGGTTCCCAAAAACGCAGTGTTAGCGGGATCAGCCCAGATACCTGCTAGCACCTGCGTTTTGCCCCTCCGCCCGGCCCAGCCCACCCAAGTGCAGTATCGATCGATCACTGTCACTTACAAAACACTAAACGCATAACTGCAGCGTTCGCAGAGTCAGGCCTGATCCCTGCGATCGCTAACAGTTTTTTTGGTAGCGTTTTGGTGAACTGGCAAGCACCAGCCCCAGGCAGCGTCAGATTAGCGCCAGTACCGCTAACACCCACGCACGCAGCATACGCCTCCCTTAGTGGTATAGTATCTGATCGGATCAATATCTGATCCGATTAGATCTATACTAGTGTCCCCAGCAGTTTAGGGTTCCCAAAAACGCAGTTTTAGCGGGATCAGCCCAGATACCTGCTAGCACCTGCGTTTTGCCCCTCCGCCCGGCCCGGCCCAGCCCACCCAAGTGCAGTATCGATCGATCACTGTCACTTACAAAACACTAAACGCATAACTGCAGCGTTCGCAGAGTCAGGCCGGATCCCTGTGATCGCTAACAGTTTTTTTTGTAGCGTTTTGGTGAACTGGCAAGCGCCAGCGGCCTAGTACACCCCGGTCGTAGTCAAACCAGCACTGCAGTAACACTTGGTGACGTGGCGAGTCCCATAAGTGCAGTTCAAGCTGGTGAGGTGGCAAGCACAAGTAGTGTCCCGCTGCCACCAAAAAGACAAACACAGGCCCGTCGTGCCCATAGTGCCCTTCCTGCTGCATTCGCCAATCCTAATTGGGAGCCCACCACTTCTGCAGCGCCTGTACTTCCCCCATTCACATCCCCAACCAAATGCAGTCGGCTGCATGAGAGGCATTTTCTTTATGTCCTCCCGAGTACCCCTACCCAACGAACCCCCCAAAAAAGATGTTGTGTCTGCAGCTAGCGCGGATATAGGCGTGACACCCGCTATTATTGTCCCTCCTGTCCTGACAATCCTGGTCTTTGCATTGGTGAATGTTTTGAACGCTACCATGCACTAGTTGACTATTAGCGTAGGGTACAGCATTCCACAGACTAGGACACACTTTCACAGGGTCTCCCAAGATGCCATCGCATTTTGAGAGACCCGAACCTGGAACCGGTTACAGTTATAAAAGTTAGTTACAAAAAAAAGTGTAAAAAAAAAAAAAAAAAACACAAACAAAAATATAAAATAAAAATAGTTGTCGTTTTATTGTTCTCTCTCTCTCTATTCTCTCTCTATTGTTCTGCTCTTTTTTACTGTATTCTATTCTGCAATGTTTTATTGTTATTATGTTTTATCACGTTTGCTTTTCAGGTATGCAATTTTTTATACCTTACCGTTTACTGTGCTTTATTGTTAACCATTTTTTTGTCTTCAGGTATGCCATTCACGACTTTGAGTGGTTATACCAGAATGATGCCTGCAGGTTTAGGTATCATCTTGGTATCATTCTTTTCAGCCAGCGGTCGGCTTTCATGTAAAAGCAATCCTAGTGGCTAATTAGCCTCTAGACTGCTTTTACAAGCAGTGGGAGGGAATGCCCCCCCCCCCCAACATCTTCCGTGTTTTTCTCTGGCTCTCCTGTCTCAACAGGGAACCTGAAAATGCAGCCGGTGATTCAGCCAGCTGACCATAGAGCTGATCAGAGACCAGAGTGGCTCCAAACATCTCTATGACCTAAGAAACCGGAAGCTACGAGCATTTTATGACGTAGATTTCGCCGGATGTAAACAGCGCCATTGGGAAATTGGGGAAGCATTTTATCACACCGATCTTGGTGTGATCAGATGCTTTGAGGGCAGAGGAGAAATCTAGGGTCTAATAGACCCCAATTTTTGCAAAAAAGAGTACCTGTCACTACCTATTGCTATCATAGGGGATATTTACATTCCCTGAGATAACAATAAAAATGATTTAAAAAAAAAAAAATGAAAGGAACAGTTTAAAAATAAGATAAAAAAATAATAATAATAAAGAAAAAAAAAAAAAAAAAAAAAAAAAAGCACCCCTGTCCCCCCTGCTCTCGCGCTAAGGTGAACGCAAGCGTTGGTCTGGCGTCAAATGTAAACAGCAATTGCACCATGCATGTGTGGTATCGCCGCGAAGGTCAGATCGAGGGCAGTAAGTTTAGCAGTAGACCTCCTCTGTAAATCTAAAGTGGTAACCTGTAAAGGCTTTTAAAGGCTTTTAAAAATGTATTTAGTTTGTCGCCACTGCACGTTTGTGCGCAATTTTAAAGCATGTCATGTTTGGTATCCATGTACTCGGCCTAAGATCATCTTTTTTATCTCATCAAACATTTGGGCAATATAGTGTGTTTTAGTGCATTAAAATGTAAAAAAGTGTGTTTTTTCCCCAAAAAATGCGTTTGAAAAATCGCTGCGCAAATACTGTGTGAAAAAAAAAATGAAACACCCACCATTTTAATCTGTAGGGCATTTGCTTTAAAAAAAATATATAATGTTTGGGGGTTCAAAGTAATTTTCTTGCAAAAAAAAATTATTTTTTTATGTAAACAATAAGTGTCAGAAAGGGCTTTGTCTTCAAGTGGTTAGAAGAGTGGGTGATGTGTGACATAAGCTTCTAGATGTTGTGCATAAAATGCCAGGACAGTTCAAATCCCCCCCAAATGACCCCATTTTGGAAAGTAGACACCCCAAGCTATTTGCTGAGAGTCATGTTGAGTCCATGGAATAATTTATATTGTGACACAAGTTGCGGGAAAAAGACAATTTTTTATTTTTTTTATTTTTTTTTGCGCAAAGTTGTCACTAAATGATATATTGCTCAAACATGCCATGGGAATATGTGAAATTACACCCCAAAATACATTCTGTTGCTTCTCCTGAGTACGGGGATACCACATGTGTGGGACTTTTTGGGAGCCTAGCCGCGTACGGGACCCCGAAAACCAAGCACCGCCTTCAGGCTTTCTAAGGCCGTAAATTTTTGATTTCACTCTTCACTGCCTATCACAGTTTCGGAGGCCATGGAATGCCCAGGTGGCACAAAACCCCCCCAAATGACCCCATTTTGGAAAGTAGACACCCCAAGCTATTTGATGAGAGGTATAGTGAGTATTTTGCAGACCTCACTTTTTGTCACAAAGTTTTGAAAATTGAAAAAAGAAAAAAAAAAATTTTTTTTCTCGTCTTTCTTTATTTTCAAAAACAAATGAGAGCTGCAAAATACTCACCATGCCTCTCAGCAAATAGCTTGGGGTGTCTACTTTCCAAAATGGGGTCATTTGGGGGGGGTTTGTGCCACCTGGGCATTCCATGGCCTCCGAAACTGTGATAGGCAGTGAGGAGTAAAATCAAAAATGTACGCCCTTAGAAATCCTGAAGGCGGTGCTTGGTTTTCGGGGTCCCGTACGCGGCTAGGCTCCTAAAAAGTCCCACACATGTGGTATCCCCGTACTCAGGAGAAGCAGCTAAATGTATTTTGGGGTGCAATTTCACATATGCCCATGGCCTGTGTGAGCAATATATCATTTAGTGACAACTTTGTGCAAAAAAAAAAAAAAAAATTGTCACTTTCCCGCAACTTGTGTCAAAATATAAAACATTCCATGGACTCAACATGCCTCAAAGCAAATAGCTTGGGGTGTCTACTTTCCAAAATGGGGTCATTTGGGGGGGTTTTATGTCATCTGGGCATTTTATGGCCTTCAAAACTGTGATAGGTAGTGAGGAGTAAAATCAAAAATGTACGCCCTTAGAAATCCTGAAGGCGGTGCTTGGTTTTCGGGGCCCCGTACGCGGCTAGGCTCCCAAAAAGTCCCACACATGTGGTATTAGCCTTAGAACCTGTGTAATTCCGATGTGGTCAGGTTTAAAGGGATGAGGTGGCAACCCTAACCTGCTCCCCTCCCTGGATCTTCCAAAAGCGCATGCACTGCAGCTGTCCCCTAAAGGTATGAAAATTCTCTATATTATAGCATCATATACCGACAGGGTGGTTGCACAGAACCACAGTGGCCACACATTGATCAAAATTTGATTCATGTGTGGCCAGCTTTACCTGAGTTCTCTTTCGATCCAGCACTGTGCCCATCTGCAGCAACCCTGCTCTCTCTTCCTACATACACAAGGCTATACTGACAGCAGCAGGAGTCATTGGCATCTGCTGCTGTCAGTCAAATTCTGTAAAGGAGAGAGCGGGGGGGGGGTGGCAAAGCCACACTGTGTGTCTATGGATGCACACAGCCTGGCCTGGGAGCACACCTGCATGGTTGCCCCCTCAAAACTCAGTTTTCTGAGGGGCACCCAGAGAAGAGGAGGAACGAAGAGTGCTGCAAAGGACTCCAGAAGAGAAGGGAAGCCCCTGCTCTGTGCAATAGAAAGCAAGGGCTTCCCATTGCACAGAGCAGGTAAGTATACCATTTTTTTACTTAAAAAAAAAAGTCTTCAATCATTTTAAACTACTACATTTATATCTTCTAGGCTGACCATTCTTACATTACATGCAATTTTAATTGCATATGAGAATACCCAAACAGTGTGTAGTACCCTTCTAGTTAGATTTGTTAGGATGCTAGGCAAATAGTCTGATATTTAGAGCAGGCTGTCTTCTTGTTGGAGGGAATCTACCCGTTTGGGTTTGGGTGGCTACCCCCATCTGCAGTAGCTAATATTCATTGAGGTCCCAGCTATTGTATAGCTAGAGGGCCTACCCCTAGAGATTCATCTTTGAAGTTAGTCAAGGGAATCTTCACTTAAGGACCTGGTCTGAAGAGCTCACTGAAGAGTGCCCAGGGGAAGTTAGAAGAGGTCTGGTCTGGCTGTCCTGTGGCATTCTGAACCTTAACCTCTCCCTCACTGAAAAGAAGCTGGTGAATACTGGAAGGTGGCATCCAGTGATCCTGTGATATTGTGAGTACTGACCTGAGCTCAGCGTTCTAGTGATTGTGTGCTGTATCCCTTGGGTGGAGGAGCCAGTGGTATTCCTGACTGGGTTAGCTCCTAAAAAGGGACTCAGTTCTGCCATCTGTACTTGTTCCCGCTTAGGGTCTGCTCAGAGAGACTTAGCAAGGTGAAGTGTCCTCCTGCAAATGTTCAAGGAATCTGGATTAGCTCATATTACCACTGTCCCATCCAAAGTTCTTCAGCAAAAAATATCCTAGAAAGACATCCCCTGGACTGATTGAGTCGGAGCAAGTGGAATTTTGCTGTGTGCCTGGCTGCCTCTGCACTAATTTTGGAAAAGAACCTGTTAAATTACAGTGGCTCCTATGGGAGTAGCGCTACAAGTGCCTGCAGCTAATTTCTCAATTGAAGTTTGTCCGACTGGGTGGTATCCTATGGCTCAAATTTTGGCTGAATCATAGGAATTATTTAAAGTCTGAACCGTGTATGACCATCTTAATAGATCTAGGCAGCCAAACCTATATTTGATTACAACTTTGAATTTGTATATTGAGTTTGGTCCAGCCCCAAGCCTAAGTATTGGTCAGTGTGACCATCTTTAATCCCAAAGTACCAATAAGGATAGCCGGGAGGCAGGAGGAGATGGCATCATACTTGAAAGATACAGAAAAAGCAGGAATTATTATTATTATACAGGATTTGTATAGCGCTAACAGCTTGCAAAGCTCATTACAATATAAAGGGAGACAATACAGCGACAATACATTTCAATACAAGAGGGTTAGGAGGGCCCTGCTCCTGCAAGCTTACAATTTAATAGGGATGGAGCTGGTGGAACAAAAGGTAATAACTGTGAGGGATGAACTGAGGATTCAGTTATTAGCTGAAGGCAGGATTTGCTCCCCTGAAGTAATGAATCTTCAGAGAGCATCTAAAATAGACAGAGATAGCTGGACAGATTGGGGAAGTGAGTTCCAGTGGATGGGAGAGGCTCTGGAGAAGTCCTGGAGATGAGCATGGGTGGAGGAGATAAGAGAGCTAGAGAGCAGAAGGTCTTGGGAGGAGAGGAGAGGACTGTTTAGGTGATATTTAGAGATAAGTTTGGTGATGTAGCTCGGGGCAGAGTTGTAAATGGCTTTGTATGTTTTTGTTTTGATTTTTATTCGTTTGGCAATGGGAAGCCAGTGGCGGGATTGGCAGAGAGGAATGGCGGACACTGAACGGGTTGGTAAGGTGGATGAGTCTGGCAGCCACATTCATGATAGACTGAAGAGGGGATAGCTTTACATATAACTTCAGTTGCTTAATAAATGTGGATCTTCTCATCATTTGGACATGCAGTTTTACCTACTTCTGCATATATATATTTCATTGTATGCTCACTTGGAATTGCCCAGGTTTGTGACAAGCTTAAACAGTCTATATTCATAGAGTAATTGCTATCAGTTTTTTTTTTTACTAATTTACATTTATTTTGTGTAACAAAAAGGCTAGACTGAACATTTAGGCTTCAATACAAAAACCAACCGAACTGATTATGGATAACACAAAAGATTTATGTTTAATTATTAACTTTTAGGACCATACGGGTGAAAGAACAAATTACTGTGTCAATACTCAAAGCAACAGAAGTGGGACACTGCTGAACATTAACAGAAACAATTCAGGAATGAAAACCCTGCCTCAGTCACCTCCAGATATACAGTGTGGTCACTGTATTACACATTATGCATTATTATGCTTAAAGAAGAACTTTACTTTGCAAGGCAGATTTTAATATAGTCAGGTACATGTAGAAAAAAGAAAATAAAATATTAGGATATTAGGATCAAAATGCTGTTAGGCACAAACAGGGCATGCCTTTCTACAGTAAGTGTGTGCTTAGGCGATTAAGTAATTTGGATATTATATGTAATTAATTAAGGGTGGAGCCATATAAAATATTTCCCCTGAGGCATCATTCCTAATCAATAAGTAACTTACACATGTCATGTTTTATATTTAATTTCTCCTTTCTTGCAAAATTGTACAGCATGTACCTAGAGGTAATATTCTAATCAAGTCTTGGAGGCTGTGGCTGGATTGTTACAACCTTTCCTCTTCACAACCACGATTGCAGAAACTATCCTTCAGAACAGAGTCGGCTGTGTGCAGAGAAACCTGCTGTAATATTGACATGGAAGGGCACACAAACAAGGTTTTACATTGGGAACAGCCACTAAAAGACTAGTTGAACTAAAAAAAAAACAAAAAAAAAAAAACCAAAAAGCATGAAGATTGACTATCTTTTAGGAAGCACCTAGATATGTTAATAATGCCTGCTTAAGCATTACCATGAAAAATGTACTGGTTGCCCTAAATTGTTCCCACAAAAATAGCAGTGTGCTGCCTACAGTTTTATACCTGTATTTATGCAGCGTGAGATCATCTAGGGCACTGTGCCTGTGACACCTAGTCTCACAAGATTTGGAGTGAAATTCAATGATGTTACTACTGTGCTGCTCGAGACAAAGCTGGGTCTGCAATGCAAGAATCTCCCTATTTTTGGCTAAATAAATCTGAGTATTTGTGCTTCCTGCTCCTCTCCTTAATTAAAAAAAAAACAAAAACATGAAGATCATGACCCATGGTAAATTTACAAACGCTACATACAAATAAGCACACTGACGATATTATTTACATTATTACATACAATATATTTATAAGTATACATTGCAAAGATTAACCCAACAGGAGTTAAAGTAATACTAAAGTCTTGTTTTTTTTGGTTAAAAATAACAAACATGTTATACTTACCTGCTCTGTGAAGTGGTTTTGCACAGAGCAGCCCAGATCCTCCTCTTCTTGGGTCCCTTGCCGGCACTCCTGGCCCCTCCCTCTGGCCAAGTGCCCCCACAGCAAGAAGCTTACTATGGGGGCACCCGAGCTGAACCGCTGCTCTGGGTGTCCATTCAGACATGGAACCCTGGCCTTAACCCCGCCCCCTCTCTCTCCTCATTGGCTCACTGACTTTGATTGAGAGCAGTAGAAGCCAATAGCGCCGGCTGCTAACTCAGTCAATGAGGAGGGGAGTCCAGGACAGCCGAGTCTCTCGTGCAACATTGCTGGATTGAGATGGGGCTCAGGCAATTATTAGGAGGGCTGAGGGGGGTTGCTGCACACAGAGGTTTTTTTTTTTATCTTGATGCATAGAATGCAATAAAATAAAAAAACTTTTGCCTTTAGAACCACTTTAAGTTTTAAAGTGTATCCAAACGCCCCAAAAAATGTATGTATTGCAACTTACCAGTCTTTTGATGTGGGGGCTGCATTGGTTGTCTTTTTTTACATTTTTTTATCCCTTATTTTCACCTGGTAATGCTACCAGTAACACATTTCCTGTCTCTGGGTGTCTATACTCATTTCTCCACTGTATCTGTGGAGGAAGCCATGGTTGCCACCAAGCTGTACTTCAAACATGTCTGCCTTTGTTCATTACATAAGCAATGACGGGATTATAAGAAACATGAGATTATTTTTCTTTCTGTCCTGCTCTTAGGATGTGGCAGGGACACTGCATTTCTGGCAAGATAAACAGATATTTTCTGTACCTGCTGGAAATTGTCTTAGCCTAAATAAAGAAAACTAATACAGCCACCACATCTAAGGACAGGTATGCTGAAATATATTGCATTTTGGCGTTTGGTTTTAGATACACTTTAATATTTATATGCCCTTTACTGTATAATTGTCATTTTATTTTTCTTATGCTTAAAAGTGAAATCTACTAGTTTGTACTAGAGGCTTTTAACATGCTAACAGTCTCTTTTGTTTATGTCTCTCTGTAATTATAATGTTCACAGTTTGGTTTATATCAATGTGTAAAAGAATGCATGTGATTTAGTATTGTTTGTTTAATGTGGACAATGGACATTAACCTCCAGTCATAGCTGACACTTCTTGGCTGTAGGTAACATTCTTCTTTGAAGTGCTGTAGTGTTGGCATCACTAAAGTCTTGGCGGGCTGTGAAAATACAATGCATTATCAAAAAAACAGAGGACATCTGTATAAAATTTAACGCATGTGCATTTTATTTGTTGTCTTTCTCATTTCAGAATTGCCAGCAACACTGTTTTACAACGCCTCACCAATCTTCTCTTCTACACAATATCTGAAGGACAAGAACAACTGCCGGTCAACAAGTTTATTAACGTAAGAGGCTGTAAAAATGTAAACCTATGTGTAACCATCTGTGATTGAAACACTAGTACAAAACTGCTACAAGTTGCATAATATAGAGTATACTATTTCATAGGCAGCAGCATGCAAGAACAATGTAACAAAAACCCCACAAATGTGGTGTATGCCTGGTATACATTGGGAATGTGTGACTTGCCCAATAGACTGAAGTAGTTTTACATATTAACATCAGGAGCATGTGACTCAGCACAGGTTTTTGGCTACTGGCCTGTTGCTGTCACTTGTGGGTAGGGAGAATCCTCAGCCATGTGGAGCTCAATTAAAGGTACACAGGGGTTACAGTCTCTGGAGTGCAGGGGATGATGGGGGCACAGAAATTCCAGAACTGAAGCTAGAATGGAATTCCTAAAGCTGCCAGCAGTAGCGTCACTAGGGTTGGTGTCACTGGGTGTGGTAAAACATGGTGTCATACCCCCTCCACCAACTATAGTCACCCCTTAGTACAGACCCCCCTCCACTCATTTATAGACCCCCCTCTATCAGTACAGATCCCCCTCCACCAATTTTAGTCCTTCCTCAGTACAGACCATCCCTCCAATAAGTATAGGCCCCCCTCCATCAGTATATTCCCCCCTCCGTCAGTACAGACCCTCCCTCCACCAAATATAGTCCCCCCCTCAGTATAGACCCCCCCTCTACTAAGTATAGACCCCCCACTAAGTATAAACACCCTCCCTCAGTATAGACCCCCCTCAGTATAGACCCCCACCCTCAGTATAGATCCCCCTCAGTACAGACCCCCCTTCCTCAGTACAAAACCCCTCTCCATCAGTATAGATCACCCCTCCATTAGTGCAGACCCCCCTCCATCAGTATAGACCCCCCTCTCTCAGTACAGCCCCCCTCACTCAGTATAGACCCCCTCCATCAGTATAGAGCACCCCTCTATCAGTACAGACCCCCCTTCATCAGTACAGGCCCCTCTCAGGACAAACCATCTCCCTTCATCAGTACAGACCCCCCCTCAATACAAACCACCCCCCTTCATCAGTACAGACCCCCCTCAGGACAAACCACCTCTCTTCATCAGTACAGACCCCCCTCAATACAAATCACCCCCCTCCATTAGTACAGACCCCCCCTCAGGGCAAACCACCCCCCTTCATCAGTGCAGACTCCCCTCCATTAGTACAGACCCCCCCTCAGGACAAGCCATCCCCCTTGATTAGTACAGACCCCCCCAGGACAAACCTCCCCCTCCATTAGTACAGACCCCCCTCAGGACAAGCCACCCCACTTCATTAGTGCAGACCCCCCCTCAGGACAAGCCACCCCCCCTCCATTAGTACAGACACCCGCTCAGGACAAGCCACCCCACTGCATTAGTACAGACCCCTCTCCCCTTATGCACCTGGGCGGTGGCCGTTGGAGGCTTCAGTGTGCAGCTGCCCGGAAAGATGCTTGCTCAGACTGTCACTCTGTGGGTGGCGGGCTTGTGACAGAAGGCAGCCACATCGGCAGTGAGAGTGAAACTGAGGATTCTCACTCAGGGCTAGTGCAGCACTGGTGTTCTGTCAAAATAGCCAATTCATCAAGATCTTCAATTACATCACATCTGGTTACAGTAAACCGACAGTAATTGGAGATTTTGACGACTTGCTGTTTTGACACAACACCAGCAACCGTATATACTCCGGTACACGGTATTATGAGTGGATATTGTTAGTCCGCTCTGATACTAACCAACAAAATGGCCACATCCACGCCAGTGACAACTTTTTCCTCATTACACACTGTTGTGTCAAAACAGCAAAGTCTTTGTGTACCGGAGTGTACACACTTGCCGGAGTTGTGGCAACACAGCAATTCATCTAAATCTCCAATTAATGATGGTTTACAGTAACCGGAAATTATGTAATTGGAGATCTTGATGAAATAGCTATTTTGACAGAACACCGGCATGTTTCAGCTGAAAAGAGCCCTGCCTCCAGGACCCAGAATCCCCCATGGCTCCGCCGCACTCGGGATGAGATCACCCTTCTGCGGGTGTCACCCGGGTGCAGGCCTCACCCCCCCCGCCCCCCCCCCGCCCCCCATAGCGACGCCACTGGTTGCCAGACCATTGAAAAGACCATAAAAAAAGCAAGGTAGGAAAAGACCAAATGTCTGGAACACTGCAGATAACAGATCAACTTTGCAAGTCTGTAATAATACAGATAGCAGATAAGCTTTGCATGTCAGTAAGGCCTTGCTCACACTTGCTCAAAATAATTATGCTTAACCAACACATCTATAGCATTATTGCGAGTTGCTTGTTGAATTTGACACACCTTAAAGGCAAGTTAAAAGCACTCCCCAAACACCCTATGCATGTTTGACATGTGTTTGACGAGCGATTAAAACTTATCCCAGATGCCTTGGCTGCTGTGAACAAGGCCTACCGGTCTGCAAACACACTGCAAACACATCGCAAACTCGCTGCAAACACATGGAGGTGTGTTAATGGTGCATTACCATAGACATGAGATGCTTCAACTCCTTCTAAGCTCCACTTGAAGCTTCATTTTTGAAGCGCAGCAATGCGACACAATGCAAGCTCTTCATGTTTTCATAATGTGAACAGCACTGTGTGCTGTCCATATTATCAGTTGCTACTTTACTAAGAGTTTGAAAGGCAGTGGTTAAATGATGATGTTGATGATATTAAAGAGGATTGCAGGATGAAGGTTGCAGGCAGACAGCATGGAAGTTGTTAAATTATTGTGCCATTTGTGATTGTACAGAGGATTGCAAAATGATAGTTGCACACAGACAGCAAGGCGGTGGTTTAACAATGTACCATTGATCATAATACTGTATAGAAGGTAGCAGGATGTCAGTTACAGACAGCAAGGCAGTGGTTAAATTTATGTATCATTGGTGATAATACAGAGCATTGCATGATGACAGTTGCAGACAGACAGCAAGGTAGTGGTTAAATTAATGTACCTGGGAAGGAACAGAGACGAGATGATGGAAGATGAATGCTTGATCTGGTGCCATGTTAAACTGCCATATCACTAACATTCAAATGATCATTTGAGAAGGTGCCTTTATCCCTTGGCATAAAATGAATGAAACACACAAAAACATCTCCCCCTTAGCCATTATCACCCCAGCGCAAATTTAGGCCCCAATTTGAACTCACCGAGCCTAAGATACAATAATGTCTGGCAGAGTGAATCTGGTACTCATAGTCTCCCCTCACCTGTGTCTTATGACATGTCAGAGCCACAGAGGATCTTAGGAGTTCCCTTGGTTATGTATTTTTTGCTGTAACCTGTGCCTATGTGGGTTTCCTCCAGGTACTCCGGTTTTCCCCCACATTCCAAAGACATGCTGGTTGTCAGGATCAGTTAAGTGGTCCTGCTTCTCATTCCAGCATCCGGGTTTTGGCTATTGCATTCTCCCTGTCTGTGTCCACCTGCAAGGTGATTGATATGGTCAGTCACCTGTTTAAGCAAGCCAAACGCTCAGTTCCTTTGCTTGTGAGTGATACCTGTGTTGTTCCTGATCAAGCTGCCTGCCTGTCTGCCCTGCTTTGCTAGTTTGGATTTCCCTGTGTACGACTTTGGACCGGATTGTTGGACTATTCCTTGAACTCAGCCTGCCTTTTTACCTGGACTGTCATAGAACCACGCTACCTGTCTGCTAACTGCAAGTATCTCTTGGCTTTGCTCAGTTTGCATCTGCCCTGATGTGGCGGCCAGGCACTATAGCATTGTGTATAAGTCCTGGGGGCAACAAAGTACCAGTAGGCCTGCTTGCCTTAAGGGAAAGGGGGCTGCTATAGGGGAAGCACACAGAAGCCAGCTATAGTTTCTGACCACCTGTGTTGGGGTAGACGTGACATTGGTAGGTTAATTGGCTTCTGTCTAAATTGTCCCAAGTATGTATGAATGTGAGTTAGGGACCTTAGATTGAACTCCTTGAGGGCAACTGGGGTACTAAGAGATGCACGGCATGTACTCCAGGTGCCCAGTGCTAGCAATGCCCATGTCTTTGACAAGCAGGGCCCTCCTGTCTTTATCTATCTATCTATCTATCTATCTATCTATCTATCTATCTATCTATCTATCTATCTATCTATCTATCTATCTATCTATCTATCTATCTATCTATCTATCTATCTATCTATCCCTTAGAGTAGGCAGATCAATGTTAAATATTCATTGTTTTCAAAATAATCTGCATTTCATTTGGGTACGATTATCTAATTACTACTAATGGTGTATAACTGAATGAAGATGGATAACAGAACTGGAAAATATGATTGAAAGACCATGATTAACTTACTTCCACTGATTTATGGACATGAGTATCTGTTTTCTGTTTTTCACCTTGGTTGAGGTTTCTTGTCTAATGTTACAGACTCTAACATCGAATGGATTGCTTTCATCAGACCCAAGGCTGAGGGACTGCATGGACATGCTTCATGAAAATATACAAGAGTCTATCCTAGGAGCAACCATGGACCTAGAGCTCTTTCAAAAGTAATACAACATTTTTACTGTATGTGTAATGGGGAATTCAAAACAATACTCATAGAAGATGATCAGAAATTATAATTTGACTTGCATTTAAAGTGGTTGTGAACCCTGTACAGCCACTTTTGCCTACAGGTAAGCCTATAATAAGGCTTAACTGTAGGTACTGTGAATATCTTCTAAACTTGCACCGTTTAGGACATATTCACTGTATCCGCATGTGCCGATGATGCACTAAATAAACGGCTCGCTCATGCTGTTCCTTCAGTAGCTGTGCCATGACGCAGGAGTGACGTCATCGTGGCGCCGCCCAATCACAGCGTCAGAGCCCGCAAACAGCAGTGTACGAGGACCACTTTTTTTTCAGGGAGTTTACAACCACTTTAAGTGCAAAATTTAGAGAAAAAGCAATAAGCAGATCACACAGATTTTTGGATGAGTTTTATACAGGATGCACCCAGGCTGCCATATTGCAACAAAACAATCTTAGAATTTTTTGACAATTAAAAAAAAAATCAGTCACAGAATAAAATATAAAGCTGCTGTATCAATAACATCAACATACATACATACATACATCTTATGTAACATTTAAAAAAATATATATATATATATGTATGGCTTATGTAACACTTATACAGTGGAACCTCGGTTTGCGAGTAACGCAGTTAACGAGCGTTTCGCAAAACGAGCACTGTATTTCTAAAAATGCTACCTCGGTTTGCGAGTGTTGTCTCACAAAACGAGCAGGATTCAGGCCAAAAGCGGTGTGCAGTACTGTTTTTGGCCTGAAGTAGGGGGCGCCGGAACAGCTCCGATCGTCAGCGTTCAGAAATGCACGGAAAAGCCAGAGGACAGTTCGGCTGACCTCGGCAAACCTCGGAAAGGCTTGTGAATGGAGTCTTTCCGAGGTTTGCCGAGGTCAGCCGAAGTGTGCTCAGGCCTATTCAGCCGTTTCCGAGGCTCCCCAACGCCCCCCGCCTCTGGCCGCATGCGGTATTGCATCCCGTTGAAGTCAATGCGGAACAAATTATTTTCATTTCCATTGACTTCAATGGGAAAACTCCCTTTCATATGAGAGTACATTGGATTACGAGCATACTCCTGGAACGGATTACGCTCGTAATCCGAGGTTTCACTGTATGTTTTTGGGTAGTTTTTGAAATCATAGGAACCACACATAGGAAGACTTTGTTGCATTAAGTCCTGTTGCATCAGTCTTAACAAGTATTGCATATGAATGATTATATCAGGAGACCTGTTGCAAGAGATTTAACACGTAGGGAGGTTTAATCTGATTTGTTTATCTCTACTGATGAATAGTGAATAATCATTAGCTCCCCATATGCAAGAATTGGGTATTGCTTAATAACAGATGTTCATATAGGGTTGTATTAGAGTCTAATAAATTGGTTTAATAAAGTACCGCACTGAAGGCCAGCTGGCATGTACAGCTCTTAAAGTGTATCTAGAGATACCTTTTGTAAGGTTTGGCTATTGTAGGGAAGGGTTAAAATCTGACTTTTTTGTCCTATCAGGGAGATTTCCCTAATTTTCTGGAGTAACACAACAGAAAGTGAAATAACATCTCTCCAAAGTGAGGGGTAAACCCCCACTAAGAAAATTGTTATAGATATTGTACCTACAATAGTATCTGACGTTATATAACTTTTATCACTTAAATCTGAGATAATTCATGTTGGAAAGTACTGGACAATTCTAAACAGAAAACAAGGGACATAAATGTAATATATTATGATCAGAAAGAATTCATATTACTTTATTTGTGTCCTCTCAACAGGTGTGTCCAAAGTAATATTGTGCTCCTGACTCAGGTTGTCTGTAAAAAGTTTGTGATTCCAGATTTTGAACAGTTCACATTACACATAAACCGGCTGTATGAGAATGCCCGCACTATAAAGGAGGGAGAGGTAAGCACCCTGCATAGTCAATAAATGTGTTTAGTCTTCTAAAGGTTTATTACAAACTTAAGACCCCAAGGCACAATGCTTTCATTTGCAAGGACTGTACAAGTAATCCTTGAATACTAATGCTACTAAAGGTAATAAATATAATATAACCTAGTATATGCATTAACAGGAAATAGTAAAATACATTGACCACAGTGTGGTATCAGGGAAAACCAAATAAAAAAACACTCATCAATCATTTTCATTCTGTTTTGTTAATCCCATAACTATTGTGTAGTTCACACTACTGACCATAAATCAATAGAAAGTTACCATATTTGACCATACACTGTTATTGGCAAACCATAAAGATAGTTAAGTTTGGTCCACAAGCTGGGTTTGCAAACTGTAGACATGATAATAATATACAGTGACCACATGCCATAACTGTCATAATGTAACTAGATTCTCCATTGTGTTGTTTCTGCTGTCCATTACCTGGCCTTCAGCGATCACCGTGTGCAAAGCTGCCCATAGTCTTTAAGAGGCAATTTACCATTAGGGCAATAAAACCTTCAAAGCAATAAGAATATTTTCAGAAGAAAACCAGTCCTTGAAGAATCTGACTATTGTTGGTCTAGGCCAGTGGTTCTCAACCCCGTCCTCAGGTACCCCCAACAGGCCATGTTTGCAGGGCTTCCTTTATCTTGCACAGGTGCTTTAAATCAGAGTCATTGGCTTGGTACTTTGGACAGCTATTTTATCTAAGATAAATTCCCAAAACATGGCCTGGCAATGGCAGTTCTTATCATGAGTGGTTAAAAGGACAAAAGAGATGGGTTAAATTAAGCGAATTTTTTACTTTTCTTCACACAAGTTCAGTTCACTAAATCATCAGGAATATGGTATTTTTTAATACTGGATCTATGCTGGATCTGCATCTTCCTGATATAGCTACTTGAAGCAGTCTAGGGTTAATGTGCAACTGAGCCTACCAAAGCACCTTTATAAGTGACAATAGTCTGTTTTCCATTGCTTTACCTACTGCTCTTTGGACATCTTGTTTACTATTGTTGCCTACCAAAAATAAAGATGAAACAAAAGAAAACTTTTTCTGCTACTCTGTACTGTTCCTATAATGACCCTATATTTTTTTATGCCAGAGTATTCTGTACATTTTACAAAGATTATTGAAACATTCTTGCTGGCTCCTGTTAGGGTGGACCAAACAATCTAACATCCTTGCCAGCAAATTGCACTTAAGGGCACTTATGGACAGAAGTCAGTGTACTTATCAACATGTTTTGGATAATGTGAGAACATATTTTTTGCCCCATTGGTTATTAATTGTTAGGAAACACTTGGTTTAATCAACCATACAGTAGTGCCATATGTGCAATGTTTACTATACAAACAGTATTGTTAGCACTAGTATTTGCTTTTTTACACCTTTTATATTCACCAGCTCTTGGACATTATCTGACTTTATTTTAGCATAGTTATCTCATAAAAGTAAAAGGAGCCCAGGTGAAAATATTTGTCTTTTAGATTGCGTAGCTCACAAACGGTTTTATCAGCACAAATGATTAGATGGACTATTTCTATGTAATGAGTGATCAGCAACGCTTTGCCATAGTGGACATAGAAGTGAAGGATTATTTTGCCAGAAAAAAGAGATAAAGGGTATCCACATACATCAACTTGATGTCTGTGGACAAGTGTTGGGATATCACTCTTCTACACTGGAGGTGTCTGTCCATTCTGCTTTAGTAGCCTGGGCATACATGCTAGAATGATCTGCACATACTGTTCATGTCTATGAGCTCCAGGATAAGTACTTAAATTATTTGATTGCTTTTTAATGTCTGTAGCCAGCCTAAAGCAACAGGACAAGCAGGCTTGATTTGAAGGCTATCAGCCATCTTTGTTGATCAGCTCATCTTTATTATTTATTTATTTATTACAGGTTTATATATAGCGCTGTCAATTTACGCAGTGCTTTATACATATATCTGTTTGTACATTCACAATTTGTTGATTTTTTTAACAAAATTTAGTCCTGAGGGGAAGGCAAGAAAATATGTGATATTTTGAATACATAATTGAAGCAGTATGCACTCTTGTTTAGAGCGTGAAATAAATAAGGGGTAGTTTTTGGATTCCCCCTACTTAAAATATAAATACCGTATATACTCGAGTATAAGTCGTTCCGAGTATAAGTCGAGGCCCTGATTTACCACAAAAAAATTTGGAAAAACTTATTGACCCGAGTATAAGACGAGGGTGAGAAATGCACAGCTACTGTAAGTGGAAAAGAGGGTCAACAATGCCCATTTGTATGCCTCACTGTGCCCATTTGCAGCCATAGGTCCCCTGAACTTCAAACTCGGTAGTTAAGGGTTCCTAGATGCCCCCTAGCTGCAGCCAAAATTTGGGGTCTCTGAACCCAAAGGGTCCCGAAATGACATTGCTGCAGATGGACACAGTTGACCAAATTTGGGGCTCTGTATCTCGGGGCCACTTAGTGCTAAGAACCCCAAATTTGGTGTGCAAACCCAGTGGAACTAGCAGCATAAAATTTCCAAGCTGGGGTTTCTAGCACCAAGTGGCCCCGAGATACAGGGCCCCACCAATCAGTTCAGAAAATGTCGAGCACTTTTCTGCAGCAGAGAATGACATTTTCCGAACCGATTTTGGGGCCCCGTATCTCGGGGCCACTTAGAGCTAGGAACTTCAGCTTTGGATATGTTGTGGTACCAGTTCTACTGGGTTTGCACACCAAATTTGGGGTTCCTAGCACTAAGTGGCCCTGAGATATGGGGCCCCAAAATCGGTTCAGAAAATGTCAAGCACTTTTCTACAGCAGAGAATGACATTTTCCGAACCGATTTTGGGGCCCCGTATCTCGGGGCCACTTAGAGCTAGGAACTTCATCTTTGGATATGTTGTAGTGCTAGTTCCACTGGGTTTGCACACCAAATTTGGGGTTCCTAGCATCAAGTGGCCCTGAGATACGGGGCCTCAAAGTCGGTTCGGAAAATGAAATTTTTTGCTGCAGAAAAGTGCTTGACTCGAGTATAAGTCGAGGGGGACACTTTCAGCATAAAAAAACATGCTGAAAAATTCGACTTATACTCGAGTATATACGGTATGTACTATCTTGTCTGTTCCTATAATTGGCTATGTTGCAAACTAAATTTACAGGTGCCACTAAAGGCTCTACCACGTCCTCTGGTGACACCATAGAGGTGCAGATTTTTCCAAGAGAGGTTCTCCCACCCTACCGGGTTATTGGCTAAGCTCTATTTTTGAGCTCCCAAGTGGGGGATACTTCTTTGTTTGGGTTGGACTTCATCCTAATAAGAAACTTCCTTTTTTCTCTGACTGGTGATCAACAAGCTTCACCAGTGACCGCCTTGAGTAGGTCATACCTCTTGGAGGAACGCTTTTCTTTGTCCTGGTCGCATTTGGGATAAATTCCCATTTTTGTTGGATGTACCTTAAAGATTATAGTTCGGCTACCTCTGATATTTATCTACTCCTACTGGGCCCCCTAAATTTCCCAGATATTTAAACTATAATCGGGTCCACCTCTATACATCTCCTGGTGAACCCATATTGATGTTCGCGCTTTAATAGATTTTGATCTTCAGTAACACCTACCTAATCTGTCCTGGAAGCAAATCTTTTGCGAAACGCGTTCACATGCATGCATGGAGGAGTTATGGACCTGACTGTTTTCATATGTATACTTATTTTCTTACAATTTATTAGACATTCCATCCTTTATGATTGGATCCATGCCTCCACGTTTGTAATTGGGTATCTGTTTAATGACTGTTTAACGACTGTTTAACGATTAGTAGTTGGTTGTTGATTTTATTAAGTGTGTATTTTTAACAATGATTGTAATAAGGTTTATTTTGTTATACACATACTGTCTCATGTTGTGTCCATAAAATCAGCCATTTTTTAAAGGGTTTAGCCCATTTTCTCAATCCTTTTTTCCTACTACTTGGATGTTGACAAGGTGGCGGTCCTCCTTCCCTATTAATGGTGATAATATAATAACAATAGCTATAAAAATAAACACAATGCTCAAAGAAGCAACGGTCTTATTTATTTACAAAGAAAGTAGAATACTATCATAGAAATCTAAAGAATATTACAGAGCATATAGAAATAAAAGATCAGAGATGATATGTTACGTAAGTCCATCCTTAATGTTCTGTATCCTAGCTGGGCTCAAGGAAAAAGAAGCCGTTCATTGCTGGCCCTCACATTCCTAAAGCACTCACAAACACCACCCATTCTGATGCCCTTGTGCCGCCCTGTATAGTCCTCTGTCCAATGAGCGACAATCTGTAAACTATAAGAGGCTGTCCTTTCTAATCACCAGGAAATATAGTCTTACTCAGAACATCCTCCAGGAAGTATGGTGCTGTCCCTCACCAGGTGGCATTGTTCTGCCGCAAGCAAATTCCATGACCCAGGTCAACACTCCAGTCCACATCTGGCCCCTTTTGATCTTGTTGCAGGCCAGTAAATCAGTCATTTTAATCTCCACATTACCAGGAGGTCTGAAGTGAGGCCTTTTTCCCATACCCCAATGCCAGGGGGTATGCGTGACTCCCCTTCCAGATGAAGAATCCTGATATGCACTCTTCTGTTATACACACCCAGCTGGGTAAACTGATTCTCCGGGTATTCCAAGACAACCTCCAGCAGGCCAGATAGCTCTCTGATAACCAGACAGTAAAAATCCATAAATGTCTGATGAACATGATGCCTTCAAACAGAGCGGCATTACCAAAGTAGGAAGAGTTAGTCTGCGATGAGAAGGGGTAGGCACAAGCAATGACTCAGGTACAGTACATAGTATATTCCAGTTATAGCATGAATGATTCTGGAGGTAACAGTGCTTGTATAAAGGTCTAGTCAGTGGAAGTGAAGCTTTTACTGCAGGTTTGTCATTAAAGGCTAAGTTCACCTTCAAAATGCCAAATAAAAGATCTATGCAACGTTAAACTTAAAGGATCAGTTTTTTTCTAAATTCCAGCCCCCCTATGTACCAATATAGCATTAATGTACTTTTTTTGCAAAAATAGCAAAGCTTTCCATTAATTCTACAGACACTTACTTCACTTGTCCTCATCAATGTTTCCAAACGTATCCATTGCTTCTGCACAGGAAGGAGTTGACCAACTGGCCTCATTAACACACCCTGCATCAACCCTCTTACCTACCTATTCTTTTCCAGCTGCACGTTTTTTAAATGAAATGCAATCAATCAGTGATCACCCTTCTCACTAAATACACAATCTACAATCAGATTGCATAGTGTATGGCCACCTTTATACAAGTACATAGGATGGAGTGGACAGAAACACTCAGCTGTCATACCCAATTCACATCTCTGCATAGCGGAAACTCGCATTCCCACATGTGTATTGTTTTTTTTAGCAAGGTGGGAGACGTTTTGGAGCATTTTCACTCATCACGCATAGGGCAGCCCATCCACCTGAAAGGACTGCCCTACACGCAACAAGTGCCCCAAAAGAAGCTTCATAATTTATTGTGGAGTGGAGCTTACTGTGTTTTTTACTGTGATTTTTGGTGCAGCGCATTTCTGAAATGCAAGGAAAAGCACAAATGTGAATAGAGCCTTATTGATCTTGTGTTATCAACCATTTTCGAGGCTCGTTTTTCCTGTGACACGCATAGGGCAACCTGTTGATTTCAATTGGCTGCACTACATGTAGCTTATGAGACATTTTGGCGCTTTGTGGGTTGTGTGTTTTTTACTGTGCGCTTTGAAGCATTTGCAACTTATTTTTTCACATGGCAAAATGTGAGTTTGCTTCTGTGTTTGGGGCACCATTAACAATTAATGACACTGAAAGCACAACTAGTCATTTTAAGTGTATTAAGATGGCCATACATAATACAGTCTGATTGTACAATCTCCTTTAGATTTACCAAATGTATATAATAATAGAAAACACCTATATAGCCAATCACGATGTATCCAATCAGGCAGGCCCTTGTACTACATAGTTGATGGTAGATCTAAAGGAGATTGTACAATCAGATTGTATAGTGTATGGTGAGCTTTGCAGAACCCAGGAGACCCTTCTCCACATAGGCTGCTATCTCATCTCTCATCTTCTGCACACTTCAAAATGCCAAATAAAAGATCTATGCAGGATTAAACTTAAAGACTAAATTTTTCTAAATCCCAGCCCCCCTATCTACCAATATAGCATAAATGTACTTTTGCTAAAATATCAAAGCTTTCCATTAATTCTACAGACACTTCACTGTCCTCATGGATGTTTGTACAATCAGATTGTATAGTGTATGGCCATCTTTATACACCTGAAATAAGTATGCTGCAATGCTGCAAAATGCACAGTAATAAACACGCAACCCACAAAACGCCAAACTATCCCATAAGCCACATGTAGTGCAGCCCATTGAAATCAGGCTGCCCTATGCATGTCAAAGGAAAAACGAGCCACAAAACGTGCGTTCCCACTCTGCTAGATGTGAATGGGGCCTGAAAGTGAAATTGGTGCGTTAACACAAGAATAGTGACCAGGAAGTAAGGCAGAAGCAATGGATATGTTTGGAAACATTAATGAGGACAAGTGAAGTAAGTGTCTGTAGAATTAATGGAAAGCTTTAAAAAAATTTTTTTAAAAAGTACACGAATGCTATATTGGTACATAGGGGAGCTGGAATTTAGAAAAGAAAAAAAAAAGAAAAAAGGTGAACTTAGTATTATAGGCTGTTCCAGGGAATTAGTGTTATCGAATTTAAAGCAAGGTACAAATAATTGAGGAAGAAGAGCCTTTCAGTAAATATGATTTGTTTAACAGGTATCTGTATATCTATAAATATATATAAACTATGAACACAAAACAAAGTTGGTATGCCACCTATAATCACAATATATAAAGATTTACACAGATACAGAGAGTCTAAATGCTTTGTTATCAACCGCTTTATGTATTTTTCTTCTTTTTAGGTGGCTAACTACATTCCACAACTTGCCAAAGTCAGTCCTGACAAATGGGGAGTGTCACTTTGCACTGTAGATGGACAAAGGTGAGACATTTGCTTCACGTTTACACAAAAACACGCTACCTTACATAGATATAGGCATTTAACTTTCAAGGAGTTTTTCATTTATAATAAAGTAAAATAGGATAACAACCAGTGGGCATCAAAGTGCCAGGTAACATAGTACAAAATACAAATTTGCAGTATCATAAGATAAAGCATCATAGATTAATTGCAGTCTAGAAATCTCAATATGTAAAAAAAAAAACTCTACCACTAAAATGAGATGTGACAACAAATAGAGTGAAAGATCTGTGACTTTGAGTAACAGCAAACATTATTAAAGAAAATAACATCTTAATAATATTATTTCACGCAGATGATACCAGTAGACAGCAGGTGTTGCCCTGAAATAAAATCAGCAGCACTCACGTGCCACATAAACAGAAAGAGTAAAAAAAAAGAAACCACGTATAATAAAATACAAAGAAAAGAAAGGGGGAGAGGGAGCACTGGGAGTACTGTTCTTGGACTGTATGATTTAATGTTATTTCAATATATAGAAAAAAAAACAGAAAAAACACCATCCAAAATTTCAACTGGATTCAAAAGGTGACATTCAGATGAAGGATATGTTCTTGCAGATTTTAGGAAAATTCAGAGTCCTGTGTGCAAATGTCACTGTACAAATCTTTCTTCTGCCCTGGGAAGGGTTAGCACCCTTGTCAGTTTTTTTCATTTTATTCACAGCTCCACAGGAGATGTGTACCCTCACTTCTGGTGTTTCTGGCAGCAAGTTATAGGAACTCTCCAAAAGCAACACAGACTGAAAATATTTTATGGCAGAGTAGAGGAAGTCCAGATATTTCATTGCTGTCTGTGTTCCTATGACAGATTTTACCACACTTCCTGTCCGGTGAAATCATTGTCAGCGGGACAGGAAGTGTTCTTATCCTTCTCCACTTAGTCAAAAACTAGAAAAAGCTTTTGACCTGCCATAACCCTTTAATACCCTTAACAAAAAATCTCCATCGCAGGGTGCGGGTTATTGAACTTTTTGACTCGTAGTGTCAAAGGGTAGAGAGAGACAGACCACTACAATGTGCAAGACTACTATGTAGCCTTCCAAATAAAGTGCTAAGGCAGTCCTAGACCTTTCAGTTTATTCTATTTGAACTACCTATATCACTATTTTATCCTTATCTGACACCACCTCTGTATACCTTCTGGCTCTGCTTCCTGAGTCATGACACAGAGTGCAATCTGATTACATTTCTGATCAAGAAATCAGTAGTGCTTCCTGTGCACAGATCCTGAACTTGAAGTTATTACAGAGCTACTGCCTGGTAAGGACCACAGAGGTGATATATTCTGGCTGCAGAGGCACAAAATCCATTGTCATGAATAGAATAATACACTACCTGCTACATGACCTTGTTGCAAAAGAAATTAATTGTACAACTAAGAAACGCTTACAGTACATATGGCAATATTCAGCACTTTTAAATTTAAAAACCAATAAATAAATCAAGGTGTCATAACAATTTAAATTGTTTCACAATTTTGATCGAAACTGTTGGTTGTAGGCTGTATTGATCTGTTTGGTTATTTTTGCGGTTGAACAAAGGTTTAACTTCCCCGTTGACTTTAGTTACAAACTTTATAGCAGGCTGCACCTAACTGGTTAAAAGCTGCAATATCTGGTCATTTATTAACAACATTCCTGACTGTAGGTAGAATATACTGCAGGTCATATGACTTAAAACACATAAACAATCTAGTGCAGAACAGATGATATAATGTATAGGTGATTGCCCAAAGGGTAGAAACACAAATAGAAAAATCAGCACAAGGAACATAACCCACAGTTAGTATGATGTGTCCCTTGTGTTTATTCTTATTCTTTTAGTAGTAATCTAATTTTTTTGTCTTACAATATTTTTTGCAGAAAATTCATTAGTTTTAGTTACTAAGTTTTTGCTTAGTTTTTTTTTTTTTGCATTAAATAGCTATTTGAGAATTGAATGTCTATGTTATAAACATGCAAGGTGGTAAACCTCTTCATTTTTACTGCTGTTTATGTCGCCTTCAGAACTATTTAGCCAAATAGTTCATAGAAATTCCAAAAAATTTGACATGGGGGCAGATGGGTGCAGGCACTTTGAGATTGGGCCTGTGCAGCCACTTCTGCCCACATGTCAAACTTTAACATACAATTGTGTCTGTGCTGTCGCAGCATGTGCATCCGCTTCTATGGGCTGCTTGCATCCGAGATGGTTTATTATTATAGGTACTTATATCAATTTACGCAGCGCTTTACATATACATTGTACAGTCACATCAGTCCCTACCCTCAAGGAGCTTACAACCTAAGGTCCCTAACACACATTCATACATATACTAGGGCCAATTTAGACAGGAGCCAATAATTTACCAGCATGTCTTTACAGTGTGGGAGGAAACCAGAGTACCCAGAGGAAACCCACACAAGCACAGGGAGAACATGCAAACTCCAGGCAGATGGTGTAATGGTTGGGAATCTAACCAGTGACCCTTTTTCCTGCTAGGTGAAAGTGCTAGCCACTACACGACTGTGCTGCACAGGCATCACTTAGCGGCTGAGCACGGAGGACGGGACTAATCACCTGACTGAATGTGCCCTAAACTGTTGTGAGAGGGGGACCACCTTAGCAGGTGGTAGGGGAACCCATGCTGCAATTCCCTTGTGTAGGGGAACAAACAGCTTCCACATAAAGGGAGCACAACTTTAAGACCTTATTTTGGGTATGTTTCAGCTTGGTAAGCAGCAGAATGTAAGCATTTGATGGGAATTGTCTCTTTTTCTCTGTCTATTTCTCTCATCTACCTGCTCTCTCTATAAAGCTGGTCATACACTAGCAGCATTGCATTAGAAAAATTTAATTTTGGAAACTTTGTTTGATTTTATAATGGTTAGTGAGGTCAAATCTATGCTTGTATTCGACCAGAGGAAATTCAAAGGAGCAGGATGTAAATTTTTTCTCAAACAAACTAATTTTTACCAGTGTATGTGGTTTTTGTTTGGGAAATTCCATTCATACCAAAAACAAATGCTAAAACCAGTCAAAATTTTGAAGTACTTTTAAACGACATTTGCATTATCAAATGTACTGATGGGATTTTTCTTACGAATAGTCTTTTAAAAAACGACCTATACAGTATATGGCCAGCTTAACTGTTAATGAAAAGACCCTTAATCCAGGTAAACCGAAGAGCTCAGGAGAAGTCAATGTACTAACAATCCCCTGCTAAGCTATTGTGTTCTGACAGGGGAACAGCCCCCTTTCAGAACACATCAGTCAGCGCTTTCAGTCATTGGCTGGGAACGCTGATCAGATGCCGATTGGCAGACCTTTTCAGTCATGCCCCTTCAACGGAAGCCGGATGTATGGCCAGCTTCTATCAAACCAACTGTCGTACTCACGGGCCAAATGTTGCCTGGTTTCTATTGAACCAGCTGATACCACCCGATATTCGGCCCGTGTGTATTCAGCTTTAGTCCTTAAAGACATATTCCCTTATCTCTCGATTTCCCCCTTCTCTTTCTCCACCAGTTCCGTCACCAATCTACACAGTATACATTATGCATATGGCTGAGAGCAGATTAAGGTGGCTGAGAGCAGATTAAGGTAGCTGAAATGCTAAACCAGGAAGATAAATTGCCTAATGGCATGAGAGAAAGCAACTAGTATTCAGAAGAATAGGTTTGTAATGGCAGACACATTTCTTTCTAAGTACAGGATCTGATTCACATATATCAATGGGTGGTGTATTCACACAGAAGTAAAACCTATGGACTAAGCCTTTAATACTGATGAGTTGTACAACAATGAAGCACATCCCAAAAGAAATAAATAGGTGCAAATGTGGTTATTTTATTTGTTCAAAGCTACTTGACCTCACCATTTCTTTTCTCTACAAAAGGCACTCAGTGGGAGACACCAATACCCCATTATGCCTGCAGTCCTGTGTGAAGCCTCTTAAATATGCCATTGCTGTGACTGACCTTGGTACAGACTATGTCCATCAGCACGTAGACAAGGAGCCCAGTGGTCATCGGTTCAACAAGCTGTCACTGAATAAAGAAGGTGAGAGATTTAGGTTGTCCATACCTGAATGTAGTATTCCTGAGTCTAGATGGAATATAGCAGATTTAAGTTTGATGATTGTTTTATTTGGAACTATTTTTGTAAAAAGAAGCATAAAAGCAGTGATTATGCGAAAAGTTTAGTAAACTTAGCAAATATAAATAAATTAGGCAGTGCTAATATTAAATGAAAATAGTTCAAACACTAAATATATTGTAACATATAAAGTGCAAATGTGCAACAAATCAGTGCTTTTAAGTGAACTATTGGTCATAAAGAACGAAAAGTAATTCATATAAAGTGCATAATTAAAAAAATATAATTGTAGTAATCAGTCCATTCAGGAAGAAATACATTTCCTAGTGTTGATCCAAAAAGTGCAATCGTGGAATGAAGATAATTGGCTAGCGCCATTTACCAGAAAAGATGGACCATAAATTATAATGGTCAAAAACGCATGTGTCACAACAATATGGACCGGCATCCAGCATGTAGATAGCAGACGCTCAGCAGCGGGTTCCAGCATAGCAATAAGCGGAAAAATAAACTGCTATGGTGAAGCACGACTGTGTTCTTGCAAATTAATTAAAAAATATGCACAGACAAACAAATGTCACTAAAAACAAGAAAGAATCCCAGCAGGCTGATGGATCGTATTGGCCGGAACGCCATATGCCGACAGTGCAGGCTCGGCCTCAGATTGTACAGACGGAAAAGCCGTTCTCTAACGGCCAATGGTGTTTGATGAGGTCAGAAACTAGCTATGCCCTACGTGTTTTGTCACCAATGATAATGTCAGAGGCTGTACGTAACCTTAGCAACTGATCAGATTTCATTTTGCTGTAGCAAGTCAGTAAAATATTATTTGGGATTGGTTGCTATGGGTTTCTTTATCTATCCATGTAAATAACATGGAAACATTATGCAGCACTTTACAAAAAGCAACCATTAACATTAGTCCCTGTCCTCAAAGGATCTTGTAAGGGTACTTTTATGGAATGTTATCCACTCTTCCTAGAACACCTGAACTAAACTACCAAATGTCCATAGCTGCTTACATACCCAAAAAGGAAAGTTAGAGCAAGCTTAGATATTTGCATCCTCCTCCTCCCCTCTGGCTGCACATGTACAGTGACCCCTTGTATAAGACTTGTATAAGTTTGTCTCACGACTGGAGGCACATTTGGGGAGGCAAATACAACCATTTGTGGGAGAAGTTATGGTAAGGAGGGCCAAATTTTTCTGCCACATTCACAGACGCAAAAGGTGAAAGGGTAATACTGCGCTGTCTCTTTAAACAATAAACAGCAGCTAGCACAGCAAACAGACAATTGCAAAAATTGTAAAGTAAAGATAAAAGTGCAGCGCTAAAAACACATCTCAAAATGAACTGAGACAATGTTGTGAATCTCACAATCAATAATGAGAAATATATGAAACCTTAATTAAATATGTTCACAGTGATAATACATCAATATTGAATAACAAATGAACAAATAAACGTGAAGTCCATAAGTTGCAGAAACCCAATGTGTAGTAAATCCAAAAAAATGTATAAATATAAACATGTTCACAGCATCTTCATGACAACGAGAGTGAAAACAATTCCTGCAGAAAGTTTACAAGTAGATAATCCGCCACCAATTAGATGAAGGCTTACCAGAATGTTTGAACCCAAAAGGGTGTACGCCCAGTGAGTCAAACAAGCTTGTGGTGATATGCACCAAAGATGAGGGCATCAAATCAGGTGACCAATAGTGAATGAATCTGGTATTCCTACAAGTCTTCAAATGGCTCTCAAGGGTAGTAAACTCCAAGGTAAATGTTCATGGAGCGAGATGGATAGTTTCTCCCATGCATTCATATGTGTAGTTGAGAAGGAGAACAAAGTGCCACATAGCGTGATTCCATAAAAAGTATTGAGTATTTATTAAAGTTAAAAAACTCACATTTTATGGTACATGTATAATGGCAGTAGTGAAGCCCTGTGATTAGAAGCCCTGTGTTCTCCTTCTCAACTACGTATATGAATGCATGGGAGAATCTATACATCTACTGTGGAGTTTACTACCCTTGAGGGCCATTTGAAAAATTGTGGGAATACCAGATTCATTTACTATTGGTCATCTGATTTGATACCCTCATATTTGATGCACATCACCACAAGCTTGTTTGACTCACTGGGCATACGCCCTTTTGGGTTCAAACATTCTGGTAATCCTTCATCTAATTGGTGGTGGATTATCTACTTGTAAACTTTCTGCATGTTTATTTGTTCATTTGTTATTCAATATTGATGTATTATTACTGTGAACATATTCAATTAAGGTTTTTTATATATTTCTCATTATTGATTGTGAGATTCACAGCATTGTCTTAGTTCATTTTGAGATGTGTTTTTAGCGCTGCACTGTTATCTTTACATTCATAGAAGCACACATACCTTAGGGCTTATATGAATGTATTAAAAGAGGTTTACTCTCCAGTGAGACATAATTTGCTCCCTGTATAAATCATTAGTAAGACCAGGGCTTTTTTTCTTAGAGAATAGGTGCAGGAACTCCCCCTTTTGGGAGTTACCTATTATCTTTGCCCCTACCTACCTCAGAGCACCAGTCCTTGGTTCCACCCCCCAGCACTGCCCCTTTTGGAGAATACAGAACCAAGTAACATTTGTGGTACTAAGTAATTTGTATGGAAATTTTTTATTGATAACAAGAAAAGCAGGAAATTAACCCCCCACAGCTAACAACAATAGACCCACCAGCAACAATAGATCCCCCCCCCCCCGCAACAATAGACCACCTACAACAAAATACCACCCAGCAACAATAGACCCTCTAGCAGCCAGCTATAATAAGATGCTCCCTCAACAGTAGACCCCTCCCAATGACAACTGACCCCCCCAGCAACATAAGACCCACCTCAGCAACAATAGATCCCCCACCAGCAACAATAGACCTCCCCAGCAGCAATCAACCCTTCTGCAGAAATAGATCCCCTCCAGCAACAATTGATCCATCAGCAGCCAGCATCAATAGACACTGTAGCACAACCCAGCACTCCTTGCCATTACATACATTCAGTGGTGGAGGTGCCCGAACTGCGTTCCCCCGGGTTCGAAAAAAAGCCCAGAGTAAGACGTCATCTAGAATATGCAGTTCAGTCTTAAGAACTAGTTCCAACCAAACTGGTAGGGGGAATGGCAGAGTTCAGCTTTGAGGAAAGATTAGAGAAACTGAATTTATTCTCTCGTGAGAAGAGGCGACAAAGGAGGAAAATGATCACCATGTAAAAATACATAAGCGATCCATATAGTGAACTTGGTGTAGCGTTATTCACTTTAAGATCATTACAAAGGACAAGGAGACACTCTTTATGTCTAGAGGAAAGGGGATTTAACTTCCGCATATGGAAATGATTCTTAATAGTAAGAGCTGTGAAAAATGTGGAAAAGACTCCATCAAGAACTAGTTCGGCCAGCTCAGTGCATTGTTTTAAAATGAGGCAGATGCATTCCTAAATGCACAAAATATAACTGGATTTTAACATGTATTAACACAAATAATAACACCAGAGATTGTTAAACCAGGGAATATCCGAAATTATTTTTCTCCCCTCTGGAGCAAATTGGATCATGCTTTGCAGGTCTTTTTTTGCCTTCCTCTTCCTCAACTGTGGGTTTAGGATTCTGTAGATGCAGCGTTTCTATTATTTTATTTATTAATGTATTTTGTAGTTTATTTATTGTTTTTTATTCCTGTTTTTTTTTTGTTTTTTTGTTTTTTTGTTTTTTAGATGGATGTGTTATTTTTCAGCCAGACTAACTATGTAATTTTTGTGAGAGGAAATTAAACTTTTACATAGTGCTGGTTGCTTTTGTGAATAATTAATTTAACATGCATGCATACATACAAAAGGGAATTTCCTTTTAAGATCAAAAATCAAAATTTTGCTTGTTTCAGGAAGACTGCATAAACAAGCAGCTTTCAGTACTTGAGACCCAGAAAGACATACACACACAATCTTCATCTATCCATTATGAATATATTGTTTCTTTATTTTTATATTTATAATTATTGTTTTGAGCAATTTCAGTTTAGCATTTCCAGCAGTAAAGAATGCATGCGTTATAACATCTGCCTGCGTATTTACCAGTAAAATCATTTACTAGTGTAGTGCTAACCAGCTACCGGTTCAGACTAAATGCCAGTACATTCTCATCTGCCCAAAACTAGCTTTGTGCTTGGGTGTGAAAAAGACACATTTATGGGACATTTACAAAAAAAGATTTATGGGATCAGCTGCTTTCACATGAGTGTAAAAAAAATGGCATGTACATAACCTGGCCTTCTAATCACAGAAAATGTATACAGCCATCCATGAAAAGAGTCATTTTGTATATTGTATTGATAAAAAGCCCGCCCTGTTTTTTTTTTAATGAAAATGTTGCAAAAATGTAATACAAGTTTAAATCTTTCTATTTTTTTATTTATTGTACTTCTGTTATATTACAATTACAGTATTAAAAAGGCAGCATGCTGATGATACTGCAGCCTGAAGGTGGCAGTGTAGGCTGAAAGCTTTTTGTCAGTGAAGCCATCTGCCTGCATGAGATTATTATGTTTTAGCTGACTTTGTGATCACATGATCAGGAACCACTCTGACAGCTGGGATTGAAAGCCAGCAGGCATATCTCTGGCATAGGGCATCATGGGTGACTTTGTACATTTATTTATTTATTATGGCATGGGTACAAAATACAATTTTAAAAACATTTGATTTTTAAGATAAATATTAAATATTTGAACATGTCATGTATTAAATGTTTAATTGTAATTAACAAATTAATGCACTTCATTTGCGATCTGCATTTGGGGTGCTATTAACAATACAAAAGCACCCACATGCAGATCACAAGGGCAGTGTGATCACCTGTGGTGTGGGAAACACACACAAAATGTGCCTATCCCACATTGTGTTCTGGTGTGAACTGGCCTTTGATCATAAGCTAGACATGTTCAATTCATTTTGGTCCGAATGTAAATATGGACAAAATTTTGGTTACATACATCTGAATCTCCGAATGAAATAGTAATGAATTTCATTCGTTGAAATTAATTTTCTTTATTTTTTTTCCAAATTATCAGAACGATTTGAATTCTATGTGAAGACTAGCTGGTTGTTAAGGAGCAGGCCGAAAATCCAGCCGCCTTGTCCTTAACAGCCGATGACTTATCAGCTGTCAGCGGGCTTCTCCACTGAGAGCTGAAATGTAAACAAAAGAATGCCGGCAATAAAAAAATGCCGGAAAAAACAGTGTGGGGTCCCCCCAATCCATATCGAGGTCTGGATTCTAAGAGGAACTCCATGCCGAAATTAAAACCCCCATGCAGTTTTTTTTTCTGACTTTTCTATTGCTGGCATTCTTTTGTTTACATTTTAGCTGTCAACGGAGAAGCTCAGTGACAGCTGAGGAGCCATCGGTTGTTAAGGACACAGCGGCTGGCTTCCCTGTCGGCTCCTTAACAACCAGCTATTCTTCAAACAGAATTCAAATTGGTCAACCATTTTTCAACCGATCCGAAATTGAAACGTTATGAAAATTTGGAATTCATTAGAAATGAATAAACTAAATGAAATTAAACAAAACAAAACTAAACAAATTCCGAAACGAATCAATGAAACAAAATTAGTAACATAACTAAAAAGGAAACACATTTTTTCCTTCTCCACATGCCTATCATAAGCACCACTTTTAGTGATCTAAAATTTAAACATATTTACATATTTATTTATATTTGATAGATAAACCCCACAACCCAATGGTAAATGCCGGAGCAATTGTTGTTTCATCATTGATTAAAGTGAGTATGAATCCAGGTTACAGTTTGTAACAAAGCAAATGTATGTGTTCATTTGATAAAGCTCTATAATGGGAAATGTCTCATTTCCCCTTTATTACATGTAGATTTGTTACTAGCTTAGGGCTCATTCACACTTCTGCATGTTGCTAGCATGCTGAATGTGAATTTGGATAGTAATTCATTGAGAACCCCATAGTAGCCCTTAAAGTCTATAGAGCTTTGTTAATTGTGGTGATTAGCCTTATGTATGTTATAAGATAAAAATAACAAAGTTCACTTAAAACCTGGCTAGACATTTTTCAGTGACACTAGTGGCTCTATATTTGTTTTAGTTTATTATACTTTTCCTTGGAATTAGCTGAAGCCATAGCAACTTTCCTGTATTTAAATTTGTGTTAAACTTAAATCACTTAAAGCGGAACTAAACTCTCTGAATCAACAGTAACTATTTTTAATCTTTATGCTGAAAGCCTTAGTAAATAGATAGGAAAGTATATTATATTTATTTGTTTTAATTTTTTTTGTTTTGTTATTTACACTCTTTTATTTGCTTTCTGGTTTCTGGCCTAGGCCAAAATGATGTTATACATCCCAGGAGTTTTTATATACATTTTGTTTCTTTCATCTGGAGGAGGGGAGGAGGGGCTTTCTCAGCTAAGCATACCCTCCTGTCTTCATGCCTGAGCTAAGGGAAGATGGATTCTAGGCAGTAAATGCTATATGAATCATCTGCCCTTACTAAGATTGCCGCGGCTAGAAATGCTAGAGTGTTTTTCAAAGCGATTTCTCAACAAAATAAAGCATGGAGACATGGATGGATAGTTGAGTTTGATTTGGATAGTGAAAATGAATTAAATGGGGCAGACCAGTTTGTCTATTGGTTAGCACCTATGCCTGGCAGCACTAGAGTCATAGGTTTGATCATATTACTACCATGACACTACCTGTGTGGAGTTTGCATGTTTTCCCTGTACCTGCCTGCATTTCCTCTGGGTACATCCCACACTCCAAAGTCATGCTGGTAAGTTGATTGGTTTCTGTCAAAACTTGCCCTAACATAAATGCTATTTACTTATTTAATTACTTAAAGTACTTCTATAGCGCCTACACACAATACATACAGTACATACCATGTTTCCCTGAAAATAAGCCCGGGTCTTATATTAATTTTGGCACACAAACACACACTAGGGCTTATTTTCGGGGTAGGGCTTGCCATTTAATCCCCAGTGTGAACAGAGTAAAAGTGCTTGCAAACTGCTAGAATCCTCACCACCACAGTAGAATGTAATGTAAAAAGTATGTGTGTCTGCCACCTGTGTTGTGCCACATACCTTCCTATAGCGCAGCTCAGAGCTTCAGTGACCCCCCTAATCGGTCTTCCCCGACACAAGCACTGCAGAGGGAGGGGGGCCGAGATCCCCACTGACAGCTGGCAGAAGAGGAGAGCAGCAGGGATCATCTGAGCGTGGCTCGGCGCTTTCTGTTGGCCCTCCTGTGCTCTCTTACCCGCTCCAAACCTTGCACTGACAGCTAGGAGAAGGGGAGAGCTGCGGGAGGTCAGCTGAGAACCGAGCTGCGCTATAAGAAGGCATCTCACTCAACTATATCACAGAAACACACTCTCCACACATAACACTGCAATAGAGAGAATTCCAGCAGTCCACAATCACTGATCCAAAATCGGGGTAGGTCTTATTTTTGGGGAAACACGGTGTATATATATATATATATATATATATATATATATATATATATATATACACACACACACTCACACAAGAGTTCTTCAAAAAATTTCCGCACTTTTTCTTACTTTATTAGGTGGTTGTAAACCTCAGACATAAAATATAAACAAAGCATACCCCTCTATAGTGTGTACTTATCTCAAATAAGAGCACTAAATGTCATGTCTGTTTGTTGCGTCGTTCCTCTGATATCTACATGAATCACTTCTGACAAGTTTTCCTGACACCAAGAGAAAAAAAGTGACAGGGGTGGAAGCTCCAGCTGAATAAAAGCCTCAGCTCTGTTCCTGTGTGCTGTGTGGTGGGGAGTGTGTCCCTTTCCTCCAATCAGCTGTCAGAACTCTCTTCACTGAGCTCTGCAGAGTGTAACTTTAGCTCTCCGCCCCCTTTTTTCTGACAGCTCAGACAAGCTTTATACATTCTGGACTTTGAATAGATGTAGAAAAGTGAAGACTGCAGATAAACATGTTCAACTTATGTAGGAGGATTTATTTCATCTCTGTGTATCACCCGAGGCCAGTCACTTCACTGGGTATGTGTAAGGGATTACAACCACTTTAAATATAGAAAAGTGCAGAAACTTTTTTAAGATCCCACCTATATATACACATCTAGTGCTTCATAAATTGTTGGCACTATACATCAGATAAATTAATAGCATTTTCAGTTTGTGGTGCTCAGACACAGTTTAGTTTTGGCTTTAAGTAATCATCCAGAATTCACCACTTTGACAACAAAGCACAAAATTATGTTACAAATACTAGCACATTATGAGAGACTTACCTCAAAACGAAGTCCTTCCAGCACCACGTTGTCACCGCTGAGAGGGCTTCCATCTTCCCACCTGTCTTCCTTCCAGGTTCATGGCCTTCAACTTCATGAATGGCCAGGAGTGTGATGACGTCACTCCTGTTTACGGCACGGCCTCTGAAGGCCCGGCAAGCATGCACCGGTGATGTAACCAGCTGCATGCACTCTGAATATCTCTTAAACAGTGCAAGTTTAGGAAATATTCACAGTACCTACAGGTAAGCCTTATTATAGGCTTACCTGTAGGTATAAGTAGTAGAACAGAGTTCATTACCGCTTTAAATACAAAACAGATTGGCTGCAAAACAGTTATACACAACTGGGTTGTGTCAGTAATAAATGTACCTTTTTTAGACATCCCAGGTACTAACACTGAATTATTGAAAGGGTGTATATGATAACAAGGATGAGAAACACTGGAATAAATGCATGTTTGATTAACACCCCCTTAAAGATATTGAAATTATAAGCATGCTGTTTTTAAATATCCAGAAAAAGCAAGAAAACACTCTAATAAAATATATAAGCTGATTCCCATGTAGTTTGTTTGAACATGGAATATATTTTAAATGTCTCATGGTTTATCTTGAAATCAAGCTGCTTAGTGAGTGAATATTGTACACACATTTACATACCTTTCATGATAACTCTTGTTTTATTTTATTTATTTATTTAGCAAGGTGCAAACAAGGCGGAAAAGTTTGATTATGTAAGTTTGTCACATTTTTCATCATGCTCTATAATCAGTGGACATATATCAGTGTGGTTACGTACATATCTTCCTGTCGCAAGTACTCAAAGTGAAGGTAAACAGAACACATTGGCAGTGTTAAACATTAAACAGCATCTAAGGCAAAAGCATCTGTTTTATCCTTCCTGTGAGTTCAGATTATGTCTGGTGAGAGGGACAAGGTGCAGAATCTTCTCTTTTCCTGGCAATATTATCATATTGTATATGGTCTAAGAAAATCTGCACCTCCAGTTCTGTGTGTTCTAATGAAAATCTGTCCTAAACTACTTTGGGGGGGGGGGGGCTGAGTTGGGAAGTGTTAGGACCTCTGTCTTGGTTTAAATTAGATCTTAGTCTCTGTTGGAGAGACCATTTATTACTTGTTGAATGGAATCTCTACAACTTTGTTCGGTATAGCAGGGAAAGTTTAGGACCTCTACGAGTTAGTTATCACTGTCTGGACTTCTGTTGGAGAAAATTTCTCTGGCTTCCTTTAAATTTCCCAAAAAAAGACCTGAGCAGCATCATTTAAATCCAGAATTTTTAAGTAAACCTCTACAATATTTGTATTGCAATTTGGTCTGTTTCACACCTCATCTGGACAGCAAGTGATGCAAAGCTCAGACATCCTAACCCTTCTCCGCTATCCAAAACTGATTAAAAAAGAGTTCTACTTCGTAGGTGCTTCATGACATGGAGCTATTCATTATAGATGCATACTGACATATTTTTTTGCAAATTCTTTTTTCTTGTTCAATATTTTTTATTGAATAGAAGAAAAATGGAACAAAGGTATATAGTAATAACATGGCAAAAACACAGACAGATGCGTTTGAAGGTAGTTTGCTGAAACTACAGAGTGTTTTAGAACATTAGATCCAGACTGTACTAGCCATATAGAAGCATAGAGAAGGAATAGTAAAGCAGGATAACCTTGCTAAGGTATAGCATAATTCAGTAACTAAAATGGTTAAACCAGAGGTTAAATTTATTGTAAAATCTCATTTTTTTTTTACATAAAAATAAGAAACATGTTATACTTACCTGCTCCATGGATGTTAGTGGATTTGCACAGAGCAGCCCAGATCCTTCTCTTCTCGGGTCCTTCTTTGGCTCTTCTAGCCCCTTCCTCCTGTCAAGTGCCCCCACAGCAAGCAGCTTGCTATGGGGACACCCGAGCCGAGTCACAGCTCGACCCTGCCCCTCTCTCTCCTGTTTGGCTAACTGACTTTGATTGGCGGGAGCCAATGGCACCGCTGCTGTGTCTCAGCCAATCAGGAGGAGAGTCACATGTGGACATCGCTGGATAAAGATGGGGCTCAGGTAAGTATTAGGGGGTGCTGGGGCAGCTTCTGCACACAGAAGGCTTTTTATCTTAATGCATAGGGGGAGGCGAGTAGGGGGACAGGGGAGGATGTAGGGATGGGTCAACCCAGAGATCAGCTGGAGGGAGGAGGCTTTAACTTTGTATGAACTGGAATTGGGCTTTTAGAGATGTGGGCTTTTAGAGAATTGGGCTATTAATCAGGGTAGAATTAAGGATTCATCAAAATTACTGAGAAGATAGTGTTTTACCCATGGGTTCCAGAGCGCCTATAACTTAGGGAGAACATTCTTTTTTATTTTATTTTATTTTTATTTATTTTTTATTGCTTTTTCAACATTTTGCAAGTTGCACAAAACAGTATCTAAAGACAAATAGATATAACAATGCTACAGCAGCAGAAGCCAGTACAGCAATGAAAAATATCCATCCAAAAATGCATATAGAGATTTAATACATGCTATAGCAATGATAGTTCAACAGGAACAATACCTACATTTTATAAAACACTGAACAGAATGGTTGCTAGGAAAAGGTACCTGTACAAATCCAATGTTGTCAATGCTGTTTGCACTGAACATTTGGAACAGGCCCAATTCTGTAGCCTGAGTAATCAGAAATAATGGGACATATGGTCGGTAGGTTTTAGTAGCAGGAAAAGCTAATGAATAAGTGCAGTTTTAAAACACCAAGGTTAATCAAGTGACTAAAAGTGAACAGGAACTAAGATTTCAGGTCTTTTGTCAAGAATTCTTCATCTCATCTATGGAAAGCAAGCATTATTTTTGTATTCTTTAACCATATTCGCCCTGTTTTTTCATTTTCAGATTCTGTTCATTTTGTTTTCAGGAGTGTCTTCATTGGCTACTGTTTGGTTTTGTGCTGTGATTGTATCCTCAGCATAAAGTCATATGTTACTGTAAAAGGACAAGATGGGAGTTTATGTTCATGAGTTTACTAAGAATGTAAACCTGTCCTTATAACCCCCGAGATTCAGGAACATAAACATAAAAACATAGAAAATGATGATAGAAAATAGACATAATGGTCCATCGAGTCTGCCCATTTCACCATTACAGACTGTATTGCCCCGTACACATGGTCTGACTTTGTTCGTACATTCCGACAACAAAATCCTAGGATTTTCTCTGACGGATGTTGGCTCAAACTTGTCTTGCATACACATGGTCACACAAAGTTGTCAGAAAATCCGATCATTCTGAACGCGGTGACGTAAAACATGTACGTCGGGACTATAAACGGTGCAGTGGCCAATTGCTTTCATCTCTTTATTTATTCTGAGCATGCGTGGCACTTTGTCCGTCGGATTTGTGTACACACGATCGGAATTTCCGACAATGGATTTTGTTGTCGGAAAATGTTATAGCCTGCTCTCAAACTTTGTGTGTCGGAAAATCCAATGGAAAATGTGTGATGGAGCCTACACACGGTCGGAATTTCCGACAACAAGGTCCTATCACACATTTTCCGTCGGAAAATCCGACCGTGTGTACGGGGCATATTAGACGCTACTATGAGATTTTAATGCACTCATTTTATCCATACATTGGGCAGAATGGGGCCCTAAATATATAGTGAACTTTCAGATCCAGTAATCACAGAAGGATATCAGCTCATCCCCAACTTTAATTCACATGACTTTTTAATCTCAATTGTTTCATCTGTGTCATATATGTTTTGTCATATGGATGACTGTCATAAAGCCTTATTCCATGTTATAGGGAAACATTACAAAAATAAACCTTATGACCTGCTGGCCCCTATGAGGTATGAAGGATATCTGCAATTTACATGAAACCAAATACCACTTGACCTTTTTTCTGTCATTTTTACTTCCTTCCTATACAATTCTAGACAGCCTTACATACCGGATGTCTTTATTTTAATATATAACAGTAGAGAAGAACACTAGAACACATTTTTGTTTGTAGGTGCTTGAAGATATATTTGATCTACCCTCCAAGACTTTATGTATAGTAGTTAACTAGTTTAGAGTTTTTTGCCTAGGATTCCACTGACCTGTCTCTTCTGCCTACTCAAGGTTATGCAGTTTCTGAAAAGGATGTCAGGAAATGAATACATTGGCTTCAACAATTCAACGTAAGGACGACAGGTGTATGGGTGCCAAGCTCGGGTGTGGAGAGCTCGCATGTCCCACAGTAATTATCCGGTCACACATTATAAACAACTGCCTGCTTTATATTGTTTTCTATAGATTGGGTTTTTTGTCTTATGTAACTCAAATAGAGGTATGTTTTATAATAACCCTGACAACTTTAATTTTGGTTTGTTACTAACGGCACTAGTATTTAGAGACCAAGAGTTGACTTTCTATCTGCTACTGCTATATTAGAATTACTAAAATTATTTTTATCAATTCTTGTTTGCAACATTCAAAGTTAAGATTAAATATTGACATAAGACATCCTGTAGCTGTTAGGAAACGTATTGTATGAAGATCTTTTCTTCTTTGACCAGACTGTTATGACTAACTACAAATTCAGCATGTGTGCGTTTTGACCTCTGGCGATATGTTTATGATTTTACTAGCGCTAGGAAACATTGCAGTATTTTCAGCCTGGCCCATCTCAATTTCATCTAGGGGAAATGAAAACCTTAAATGTTCTATCGCTGTTACAGTCCCTTCAAAAATGCTATTATCTTTGCTACCTTTCATAACTATGTATATTGTACAGTAAGGGCATGATTACCTTTTTAGCTCATTTGCCTAAATACTCCAGAACTTGTTGTTTCTTTAGCCATCCAAACCAAGCTGTCATACAAATTTATTGGTAAAGCAATATGTAGAGAGTAAAGCCTTGTACATACAATCCGATTGTTGGCAGGGGATTGTGTGATGACAGACTACTGGCCTAAAATCCGACCGTTAGTACGCTCCTTCAGACAATTGTTGTCCAACTTTCGGTCAAGAAATGTTGGATGGCGAGCTAGTAAATTTTCGGCGTACAATGGTCTGTTGTCAGATTTTCGTATCGTCTGTACACAAGTCCGTCACACAAAAGTCCAAAGTACAAACACATATGCTCGGAATCAATGCTCACCAAACAGACATTAGCAGAAGGTGCCCAAAGGGTGGCGCTCAAGAGCTGCTGGCCTAAATTCCACGTAGTAGGTCACTATATTCGTGTTTGTTGGCCGACAAATGTGTGACGTTAGTATGCAAGACAAGATCCAGGCACACGCCCTTTTTACAAAAGTCTGACCCTCTGTTGGCCAACAATCTGATCGTGTGTACCAGGCTTTATCCAGAGCAACCAAGCAGCTATGACTTTTCCCTGACCTGACTGCAGTAAATGGCAAATATTACAAATTGCTGTAGGCAAGTTATCCTAGCAGACTGTCATTGCATATCTTTTGCTAAATAAGCCTTCTAGTGGTATTCAGTAGTAAAACTTCAATCCACCCCAAAACAGATGTTCAGTTTTTGTCAGGTGATGTAAAATTAGGCCACCTGAAAATTTGCTAAAAACTGCTTGGGACTTTTGTTGTGAGGTCTGTCCAATAAAGATGATTCTGTGCTTTGCCCATTACATACTCCCCAGCTGCACATACCTTTAATTTACTCCCCCACCACTCTATTTGGCCACTGGGAGTGAATAGAAAGTATTGTGCTTCTGAGTATGGGGAGCACCCACTGTACAGCGCTGGTGTTTAAAGACTGGTCAGGTTCACTTAAAAAGTCCTGGATCTGCAAACTTGCTGAAGCAATGATGAGGGGATCCCACTCTTCGTTCATCAATCCATTTTATAGACATAGAGACAGAGGTGTGAACAAGAGTTTTTGCTGCTACAGCCACCTAGAAATTGCAGGAACTTTTGGGTGGCTGCTCACCAGACAGTTATGTAACTATTGCAGGTATAGAATATGCAGATGATACCAGGCCCTTAGGGCTGACCTCCAAGTAGGGAATTTGGGAGAAGCTTCCGCATGCATTAGATGTATACAGGGAGGACATTTGAATCCTTAGAATTTCTCAGTGCAAAATGGACATAGTCGGACGTTTCCAAGAAGCAAATATCAAGATAATGTAGCAGGTGCTAGTGATGTCATTGTGTTGTCTGGCAAAAATGGCAGTTCTGCATGTGGAATAAGAAAAATAAACTTTGTATCAAATATTGCCAGTTGGCCCAGTAAAGGCTTGATCTTGTATTTATTTATTACTGGGTTAGGCCCTCCACACTTTTTTAAATACAATGTTTACTTGCAAAATTAGGCATGTTCTGTTATTCTCATGCTGTTCCTCTAGGTGTGTAACTTATTCATTTTACCTAAAATTCTGTGTTTTCAGCTTTTGGAAATACAGATATAATTGTGCAGGGTTTTTTTTCAATCAAAAAGGTGTTTTATTAAGGTGTATTAAACAAATTAGACAGTTTGCAATGTACAAACAATGCACTTGCAGATATCTATAGTTACATATCACAGTTATCCTTGCGCCCCTAACTGTAATTCAATCAGCATGACCTTCAAGTCCACAATACGCTGAAGCACAGAGACATATACATTACAGCTGGTGTTAAGTAACCCCAGCATGTCAAGATCTCCCTGCAGGGCATTGCAAAATTCTGGACATTACCAGTTTTCTGGGACTTAGCCCAGGGGTACCCAGCCATGGTGACCAGATTCTTTCGAATCTACCTGGGCATCCCCTGTGCTGATAGATATATCTTTCCACGGCCAAAGTGTTCCCCATATGTGTTATCCACGAGGCAACTGTGGGCTGTGAGATCGATTTCCATCCCATCAAGATAAGTTTTCGGGCTCGAAACAGTGCCCTAGAGAATGCTGTTCTGACCATCTCCTCAGGAATTACCTCCTCCAAAACTCCCAAGATACAGTGAGTTGGGTCTAAAGGGATGGTCATCTGAAAGACTTGATTAAGCATTCCAAGTACTCCACTCCAGTAGCGGTGGAGCTTTGGGCAGTGCCAGAGTAGATGGATGAGATCCCCCCTGGCGCTGCCTAGATCTGCTGCACAGGGGGTCTGCCAGCCTACCCAACTTATGTAGTTTAAGCAGGGTGTAGTGCACCGAAGCACAATGTATAATTGGGATACTTTTTGGGCAACGTTGAGAGAGCAGGTAGTAATGGATTGCAGGGCCTCCTCCCATTGGTCTCCCGTGAGTGGCCTTACGTCCCTTTCCCATAGGGATGATGCCTTAGTGGGGTGAGCTCTTAAATGGTGTGTCAGTAACATTTGATAACAATGTGAGATGATCCCTTTAGTTTCAGTGGTTGATTGTAAGAGGTGGAAAATAGGCGTGTTGGACATAACCCAGTTGTTAGCTTCCCCCTACCCGCTCACAGCGTGCCTAAGCTGGAGATAGGAGTAAAACATGGTGGGGGGCAAAGTAAACTTATTTTTTTGCTTGGGAAAAGACAGCAACCTGCGGTCCAGAAATATGTGGGACAAAGTTACACCAAAGGAGCGCAACTTGGGTCCCTGTTGTAGTTTTGCCAGTTCGACATAGGAGAGGTTATCCCATATCGGGCTGTATTCAGTGAGCCCTAGCACCCCCTGCATCTGTTTGCCCTTGTTCCATATTTTTTGAAGTAGAGTAAGGGTGGGCGTATATTTTTTAGATTTATGGAACAGCTGTGCCTCCAGGCCCATCGGAACAGTCTCCGCCCCAGAGCCGATCAGCATCAACCTTGCTGATGAGCCTACTGAATCATGGGCCATGGACCCAATCAGATGCTGCATTTGGGCTGCAATATAGTACAGCCAAGGATTGGGCACTGCCAATCCTCCACTGTCTTTCGGGTACTGTAACTGCACTAGTTTGATCCTGGAGGAGCCTGTATTCCACAATAGGTATCTAAAGAGGGTGTTAACCACTCTGAATATTTTTAAGTGAATTACAACAGGAGAGGTGTGTAGAAAATATAGCAACTGTGGCATCAATATCATTTTTATTAAGTTGATCTTACCCGCCAGCGATATTTTAATATTATTACAGGTGTTAAATTTGTCCTGAAATGGGGATAGTAGGGGGTATGCATTTAGTGGGCCGTAGTCCGCGAGTCTAGGAGATATTTGTATTCCTAGGTACTTGAATGAGGTCACTACTGGGATAGGACAGGAATCAGGTAGTTTCACCTCCCAATGCCCGTCAAGCACCATTAAGGCCGATTTGGACCAGTTTATGGTCAGACCGGAGTAGTGTCCAAAACTGGAAATCACGGCCGTCGCTTCGGCTAAGGAGGTATTGGTGTCCCCCAGAAAAAGCATCATATCGTCAGCATAAAACATGATCTTCTCATGTATATCACTAAACCTCAACCCTGTAATCCCTGGACTGGCCCTCACCAGTGCCGCCAATGGCTCTATGGTGATAGCAAAGAGAAAGGGGGACAGTGGGCAACCCTGCCTTGTGCACAAAGTAAACGCGTGAGTCATTCAGCCCGACATCCTAATTGTCGCTTGTGGGGACGCATATAACAATCTGACCCAAGCTATGAACTGATCTCCGAATCCAAATCTGGATAGCACCGCCCACAGATATCGCCAGCCAATACTGTCAAACGCCTTTTTGGCATCAAGGGACAACAGAGCCCTGTGTCCCCCATTGTCCGCCTGTAGTTGCATGTTCAAAAAAAGGCATCTTAAGTTAGTTGCCGTGGATTTTTGTAGCATAATGCCAGCCTAATCAGGATGTATAATAGAGGATATGATCCTGTTGACCCGGAGTGCCAAGACCTTAGCCAGGATCTTAACATCGCTCTGGAAGAGAGAAATGGGCCTATAGGAACCCAGGTCAACCAGATCCTTCCCGGGCTTAAGCAAGAGTATCACATTCGCTCTGGCCATTGAGGGTAGAAAGCGACCCTCCTCAATGGAGGCATTGAACACCTCCAGCAGCCTTGGCAGCACCTGTTCACCGTATTGGGCAAAAACCTCCATGGGGAGGCCGTCCTCCCCGGGGGCCTTGCATGTGGGAAAAGAACACGCTGCCGCCTGCAACTCCTCCAAAGTTAAAGGTGCTTCTAATAGTTGTCTAGCTCCCTCAGGCAGGGAGGGCAAATCAATACTAGAGAGGTAATTGTCGAGATCAGTATCTGAGTAACCATCCCTCGACCCCTAGAGGTCTGTGTAGAAGGACGCCAGCCCAGATATGATTTGTTCCGGATCATTAACTATCCGGCCACTGGAAGAGCGGATTGCCCTGATAGCTGTGGATTGTTGCTGAGATCTAGCAATTTTCGCCAGTAGGCGACCCGTTTTTTCCCCCTCCTTATAGAAAGCCAGCTTGGTAAAGAACCTCTTACGTTCTGCATTGGAGGTTCTCAGGCGATCCAAGGAATCCTGGGCCGACATCCATGGCTCCCTTGCAGAATCTGATGGGTCTGCAACATAGGATAGTTCCAGCTGTCATACCTGATCTCCCACCTGCTCTGGTAGAGCGGAAGAGTTCCGCTTGACGTTTGTGATTTCTGTTATGAACACCTCTCTGAAGTATGCTTTGAACGTTTCCCATTTTTATATAGTATCAGTATATTGGCTATGACTTTGGAAAAAGTAATTGATTTTGTCCGCTATGCGTTCCTGTGAGGTGAACAGCTTAAGCCAGAAGGCATTGAGTTTCCAAGGGCTTTGGGTAGTGAGGTGGGGGGCTGGGTGATCATCCATAAGGCTATGGGGGAGTGATCAGACACTCCTTGCGGAAAGTATTCTACCCCGGAGGTAAAGGTAACTATGCTAGGGGTGCCTACACACAGATCAATACGTGACAGGGAGCCATGGGTTTTCTAAAGACATGAAAAAATGTTCGTATCTGGATTGCGCATTCGCAATATATCCGTCCAGCCTACTTCAGATAGCAGGCGACTGAGAGCTGTACCCCTGCCACAATCTGGGGTCTAGGCAGCAATTAACACCGGAACATAAGGGTTATTCGCCAGGTACGACAGCAGCAGCTGCAATACGTCCCGTGAGAACGGGGGTGGAATGTACACAAAAGCTAGTAGCAAGGTCATAGTAAACAATTTGCAGTATAAGAATACAAATCTGCCAGAGGTGTCTACCAGGGAGTCAAGCTCCTGATAGGCCAACGCTTTGTGTATCAGTACACTCACTCCACGGGAATAAGCAGAATAGGTGGAGTGATACACTTTCCCAACCCATGCATATCGCAGGAACCCCACATTGCCCCCCAGGAGTCTCCTGCAGGCCAATAATGGCTGGGTGGAATTTACGTAAGCAAGATGAGATCTTGGTCCGTTTCAGGGGATCATTCACTCCTCGGACATTCCAAGACACAGTGGGTGTGTATGACATTGCATACTCATAGATATATACTTACAAGGAGGCCCAGTGGACATCAGTGGTCCCTTAACTAGCCAACCAGTCTGGCATGTTGATAACCTGGAGTAATCAGCAGAAAATGCATTAAGCATAACATGCCCCTCAAGGGGGCTTTACGTTGGAAAAACATTGTGAATAGGAGGCAGTCAATCTTGCGCAACTGGGCAGCATATGAATTTAAGAAAAAACACAAATTGAACCAAAAGATCCTGGGATACAGCCAAGGTCAACCGGACACCGGATCGTATCTTCTCATCCCAAACCGGGCACCGAAACAAATACCATGTAACCCATGACCACAGATAGTTCACAAGCAACCAACACGATAGCATCTCCCGTGTGGGCTGGTATAAGCAGCAGAACCAACAAAAAGTGGAAAGTGTGTATTCACTCGATGTATATATATTGCAGAAATAGTTCCTCTGTAAAAGGCAAACTGTATAAGGAAATGGAAGCCATATTTATTGTAACCCCCAAACTATTTTCTTTCAAAGTTACAATTCTCAGTCTACAAGAACCCCACAATTGCAATAACTTGACTGTGTACCAGTGGCGATCAGTCCATATGGGGTGCAGGGGCGCCACCCCCCTAATCCATGCGCCTGGCCTCTAATCTACATGCAGAGCACCGGACGCATGGATTTCAATGGGGTTTTTTTTATTTTTAAGCACAAAAAAGGTTGAGGCTCTAATTAGCTTCAAAAAAGGGTGGGCTAGCCCACCCAGTTGTGTGACAATAGCGAATTATTATTTGCTATTGTCTTCCTGATTCTCCTCCCAGCCAATCAGGAAGTGGGTCCTGAGACCCGATTGGTCGAATTGGGTCCCAGGACCCACATCCTGTCCGGCCGGAGGCAGCAACCCTACCCCAAATCCTTGTCATCTGCCTCCTAAGATAAGGAGGCCTCTGATCGCCTCCTTCCCGTCCATCTCCCACAGGGGGATCGCCACCTTCCTGTCCGTCTCCCGCAGGGGGGTGGCTTTGGTTTGCCACCCCCTCCCCCCCAAAATATTAAGCACCAGATGCCACTGCTGTGTACCCCTAAACAGATTTGTTTAACCTTGCCTATATCCAACCAGAATCATCACAAAAAAGCAGTAGGTATCTATTGAACACATTTTTTTAAACCTTGCTAATCATTACTACTTTATTGTGGAGAGAAAATCCCACATGTTGTTGTACTATTTTTAATAGGAGTGAAGGTGATCTTTTGCACACACATACAAGTGTTTGTACAAATCCTTGAGAAACAGTCTTCTACAATCTGCAAAGAATAATCCATTTATTATCATCATGACATTTGAGTACTAAGGTCCCATATTTTCACAGCCAAATGGTTCATTTCTACAAACTGGGTGATAATCGAAAAGCTGTGAGACTATTTTTTACTTGGGCCCAAAAGATATTTAGTGTCATAGCTATGTATATTTCAGTGGAAATTGCAGCATCGACAACCTAACATTTGAAACAAAATATAGAGAGATAAGAAAGTCCAGCAGAAAAACATGCATCTTCATACTTTTTAACAGGATGACAATAAGCAACAGCTACAAAAGCTAAAGATACAAGAAACAGGATATAAATAATCAGTATCTTTTCAGTTCTGAGCTGGTACTGCAAGCGACACACAGGCACTTGTTACATGTCCTATAAAGTAAGGCCCCTTTCACACGGGACGGATCCGTGTTGATCCGCCCCGTGAACATCCGCTGCTCAGCGGGGATCGCTCCGTTTTCCCCAGCTGAGCAGGCAGATGACAGGGCGGGACCCGCACACTGTGCAGGGACCGCCCTGTCAGATCTCCGCTCTCTCCTATGGGGGATCGGAGGAACACGGATCGTCTGTCTGTGTTCCTCCGATCCGCTCTGCAGACGGATAGAAAAATAGGATTTTCTTCCGTCCGCAGAATCGGACGAGAGCGGAGCCGGACGACATCGGGTGTTTGCGGATGTACATCCGCTGACACCCGCTATCCCATAGGGATGCATGTATGTCCGTATTTCATCCGAAAATGGATGGATGAAATACGGACATACGGTCCGCATGTGTGAAAGGGGCCTTATGCATTGGGGTTGATAAAACTGGAGAGTGCAAAATCTGGTGCAGCTGTGTATGGTAGCCAACCAGCTTCTAACTTCAGCTTGTTCAATTAGGTTTTGACAAAAAAACCTGGAAGCTGATTGGTTTCTATACAGCGCTGCACCAGATTTTGCACTCTCCAGTTTTAGTAAATCAACCCTATTATTTCATCAGGAAAATTGCAGGTGTCATCCTCCCTTTCCATTTTCTAGTTTTCTTTTTCACAGATAAACAATACAACAAACGTTCATAATTATTTTATAAAATTCTTCTAAAACAGTCACTTCTTGGAATTGGAAAGCGTGGCTCACATAAACAACTAATGAAACAGACACAGTCGATTGCATTACTAAAATGGAACAAATGTTTTTATCTACTCAAGACAGACTCCAGTGCTGCATTGCATTAAGACGTGGCTCTCCTGGATAAGGTTCAGAAGGACCTGACAACTACTAACAGTTGTCATCACAAACCCTTAAATCCTTTTCCAAAGCTCGAAATGTATTATTGGCGCTACCTATCCTACGGATTAACCATTCTACACCTCTTTTTTTCCTTCTTTCTCACTCTGACTCTTCCCTTTCCTTCTCTTGTTTTGGACCATGGCACTTTATACACTCTATAGACAAGTATTTGGACACCCCTTTAAATTAGCAGACCTTGCTAATATTCTGCTGAATGCTGTGTGAATGAATGAGTAGATATTGGTGAATGCTGAAAAGTAGTGGTGTAACCCTTGCCTAGGCCCTGTGTTCAGAAGCTGGGGAAAAGGTAAAAGCATTAATTAACTTTTTTTCCACACAAATATTTTTCGTTTTGTACAGTGTTTTATTAAGTGGAAGGAGACCCTTACTAAATAAACGGGCCTTACTGTTTTAGTGCTGATGCACTGCTCTGAGTTCAGGTGTTTTCCATAAGGGTTTTATTATTGTTACAGGATACTGTTAATGCTACAGCATACAGCACAAATATATTTTCAACAATGTTGTACTTCCAACAGTTTGAGGAAGGCCTTTTTCTGTTCCAGAATGACTGTGCCCCTTTGCACAAGACCAGGTCCATAAAGTCATGGTTTAAAAAGTTTGGTAGGAACTTGAGTGGCTGCATAATGCCCTGTCCAGACCTATTGAACTTTGGGATGAATTGAACATCTAATGCAAGCCACGGCTTCTTTTCTGACATCAGGACCTGACTGCACATCCTGTATGCTTTTGTGGCTTAATGGGCTCAAATTCCCACACACACTCCAAAATCTTGTAGCAACCTTCCAAAATTGTGGAGACTGGCATAGCTGCAAGGAAAGGGGAGGGGGCGGATAAGGGCAAGCTTATATGCCCATGGTTTTGGTATAGAAAAGCCTACCAGCCGCCAATTTTTTAAACTAAAGTTCCACTTTAAAATCTTTCCTTTAGCTTGTTTTTTTTTCCTCCTAATGTTGAAAACATGGATATGTTTTTTAGCGACCCTTGCTACTTATTATTATTATTATACAGGATTTATATAGCGCCAACAGTTTACGTAGCACTTTACAACTTGAGGGTAGACTTCACTTATAGTTTCAAAGTTTAATAGTAGGTAAGGTTCTATAAAGACAATAGTCTATCCAGTTCAACCTGTGTAGGTGTACGTGTGTTGATAATTGCTTCCCATATCCCTGTATGTTGTGTTCTTTAAGATGCACGTCAATCATTAACCACTTGCCGACCACCTACCGCAGATATGCTGCGGCAGGTCAGCTCTATTGCGCGGAACGACGTACCTGTACGTCATTTTGTGCAATTGACACTGGGGCTGATTGGACAGAGGGGGAAGCCAATCATCGGGTCTGGCGGACCCGATGTCCGCCAGCCACCCACGATCACTCCCCAGAGAGGCAGAACAGGGATCTGCCTATGTAAACATGGCAGATTGCCATTCTGACAGGGAAGAAGATAGAGATCTTGTGTTCCTGCTAAGAAGGAACACGGATCTCTGTCTTCATCCAATCAGACCATCCTCCACACGGTTAGCAAGCACCAACTAATGAAACACTTAACTCTTTGATCCCCCCTGATGTTAACCCCTTGTTGCTTTTGACGCAAGGCTTGACAAAAAGCGCCCACCGGGGGCTCAATCAATCTGCCCCAAACAAAGCCTTCACATTGCTAGGCTAATCTACCAACAAGGCTTACTGATATCTGGAGGGAACTCAAACCTTTCCTTATATCCAAAGGCACAAGACAGGGGTGCCCTCTATCCCCGCTGATTTTCGCAATAGCGATCGAAACTCTAGCAATGGCTATCAGGAATCACCCAGATATCCAAGAAGTACGTTGTGGCCCTCACATGCACAAATGTGCACTTTTTGCAGGTGATCTGCTCCTTTTTTATTACATCACCACTTATATCCCTACCAAATGTCTTTTGTCTGCTAGATGACTTTGGGAACATCTCTGGCCTTCATGTCAACATGTCCAAATCACAAGCCCTTAATATTAATGTTCCAGACTCACTAGTCTTTCCTGTGAAGGAACACATTATCTTTTCTTGGAGCAAATCCACTATACCTTACTTAGGTGTACACCTCCCATCCTGGATATATCAAATATACCCTACTAATTTTCCTCCAATTTATAAAAAACTGGAAACAGATCTGAGTTACTGTTCTCAACTCAATCTCTTGTGGTTGGGAAGGGTGCACGCTAATAAGATGACATTACTCCCATGAATCCTCTACCTCTTTTGATCCCTACCCATACCCATTAATAAGGATCACTTGCGACGCTTTCAGGCAAAGATTATCGCCTTTGTCGGGGGTAAAAAGGGGCACCATTTAGCGAAAGTGGTTCTCTTTCAAGCCTGAAAAAAAGGGGTAATATGACTGCCTAACATACTCTGGTACTACAAAGCTGTCCAGTTGGCCCAGATGTCAGTTATCTACTCTTGCACTGCTAAACCCGATTGGGTGCACATGGAAAGACAGGTGGTGCCAAAGTTCATACTGGGCTACCTGATGTGGTGTCACCCAAGAAAGTGTCCTGCAATTCTTCTTACAACACATTCTCACTCCTTAACCTTGTGACCATCTAGAGTTGGTATCTCCATTTCGCCCCCTTGGCACACCTCTTCCATGAACCCCAATTTCCCCCAGGCATGAATATCAGGGCCGTTCAATGGTGGTTGAACAAGGAATTGTACAGGATTGGACACTTCTTTACTTCAACAGGACCTTTCACCCTAAGCCACTGTATCAATAAACTGGAAATGCCAATGACTAAAAAATTCGGATTCCAACAAATTCCACACTTCTTACACTCCATATGGAAATCCAAACCTTTACCACCCAGCATCACTCCATATGAACAATGGTGCAGTCAGAGTACGAAGCAAAGGGAAGGGATCACAACGATATATGAGTCACTCTCTACAGTTCACACTAAACCTAGCTATATGTTAACCTGGGAGAAGGACCTTCACCGGGAATGAGAATTAGATGACTGGCACAGAATGGTCTCATGTGCATATCAAGGTATCAAGGAATCATCAATACATCTCTAATGGAGGCAGTCCTAACACGATGGTACCTAGTTGCTACCAGATTAGCAAAATTGGACACGTTGGCCTCCCCCCTCTGCTTTAGAGGGTGCTCACACATAGGATCAGGGTTACACAATTGGTGGGAATGCCTCAAACTAAGAGGGTTGTGAAACACGATCTTCACAATAATTAGAAAGACTACAGGACTGTCAATTCCAAAGTCCCTTCACATAGCACTGCTAAATTTCCCAGTAGAAAAGGCCTCTAAAAGTAAGAGGCGCCTGATTCATTTTATCCTTCTAGAAGCTAAACTGACGGTAGCGAAAGCATGGAAACAGCCTTTTGTCTCCAGTACTATGGCAAAGCAGAAAATTTCATTGATCATGGCCCAGGAGAAGATGGTCAGTATCCTCCAAGACAGAGTTCAGAAATTTGAGGCCACCTGGGAACCATGGACTGATTACATGCACATCTCCCTGACAACCTCATAGCATTCAGCTAATTCTTGTTACCTGACACGTTCCGGTAGGACATCAACTTCTCTTCTACTTTTTCTTTCAACCTACTCTACTCCTTCCCTTTTCAACCTCAAATCATTTTTTCGATTTTCTCTGTCTCCTCTCCTAGTTCTCTTCACTTATGGAGGGTTCCCATTTGAAGATTTAGAATAGACTTGTGCATAATGGAAAATTAGTTTAGTTTTGTTTTGTTTTCTCTATCGTAAAATACCTATTTTCATTCTGTTATGTTTGTTATGTTACGTTAATTCGTTTTAGGATACGGTAATTTGTTATTTCTGTAGAGTGTCGGTATTCGTTATACTGAATCGATTAGTTTTGTATATATATCAATTCAATTTGATATTTATGTATGTATATATATTCATGATAATGATTCGTAGTTTGGAAAGTCGTTTGTTTGTTGAATCTATTAACACACACAATGACAGTGGGGGAGATTTACTAAAACTGGTGCACTAGGAATCTGGAGCAGCTGGCAATGGTAGCCAATCAGCCTCTAACTTCAGCTTGTTCAATTAAGCTTTGGCAATAAACCCTGGAAGCTGGTTTCTAGTCGTGCACCAGATTTTGCACTCTCTAGCTTTAGTAAATAACCCCCAATACCTCTTCTCCTCTGCTCAAATACAACACCCTTCTCACTCAGTTCTCAGGAATGCACTTTGCCACAAAATTAATCAGCTGATTGGACTGTAAGATTTACTCTGAGTTGAGCTTTTGTTTCATTAGACCTTTAACGAATGAACGAATCATGTCGAATTCATTTGTTATATCCGCTATAATTTCTTTCGTATTAGTTGAAATTTGTTATTGTTTTCTTCGGACATTCGGATACATCCGAATGTCCGAAAGATGCAAAATTCGGCCGAATTTCGATTCGTTATGAAACAAATTGCACATATCTAATTTAGACGATCCCACTAGCATTGGGGGGAAATAGTTGACAGAGCACTACTTAGTTGGGAACAAAGCAGTTTCCCTAAACACACTGGGGGAGACTTCAACCAGATGGGACTTGTCATCGATGTAGAGTCTAGATTAAATCCCCCTGATGGAAGTCTACCAGGAACTAATATTACCAGTTGATCATCATTTTTAGTTACTATGTTTTAATGGTCAGGTACAAACGGGTTTAGACAGCTCATAGACTGGTCCATCTATCACACTGCAAAGCAGGAATAAGGGAATCCATACCGTACGACAGGAGCCATTTTCAGGCTGGAAATGACCACTATACCTTTAAGATTTTGGGTCGAAGGAGCTTGACCCTACTTCACTGCTCCATACCAGCCTGGGCCCCTGTCAAACAATCTATAAGGTATCACAATCCCACTGCTGATCAATATTAAATAATTTAAATGGGCATACGGTCTCATGACCATATAATCTCAATGCTTTACTCAGATTGTGGAACATCCCGTCTTCCACTACTGTTTACTACCACTAAGTTGTGTAACTTTTCCTCACCTACACATACTGTTACCCATTGTATCCCTATACTGGAAACCCTTACAATGTATTGTATTCATTATATACTCTTTTTTGAATGCACAATAAAAATCGATTCAAAGAAAAAAACACTGACAAGTAAGATTTTTATGACCGAGGAGAGCCTATTGGTCTCTTCTGTCATAACTGCTTCTCCCTGCCTGTTGGAGTTTGTGTACACTGAGTTGTACATGCACAGCTCAGCATACATTTACAACAGGGCTCTGTGTCCTGATGATCTGACTTCTGTGTGCATGCATGGGAGTGACATCATTGTGAACCAGGTAATCAAGTGGCCCAATCATTGGAACACGGAAGAAAGACTGGGAGAAGATGGAAGCCCCTGGACCAACAGGAGTGCTGACTCGACAACGCTGGATGGGCTCACTTGCCAAGTAAGTCTGTGCATACTAGAAGCTCCTGGGGGCCTGTTTGTTATTTATTTTATTTTTTTTGGAGAAAGGTTTATTTCTGCTTTAAGCTAAGTGCAAATTCCATTTTCAAATGGATTTTTCACTTTAAAACATGCTTTGAACATACTACTCCTTTAGTAAATCCATCTCTCTGTGTTTAGTTTTCCTTAGAAACAATGACACCATCTCTCCTTTACCATTTGGTTGACATTAGTATTAATATTTTAATACAATAAAGAAAAACACCAGCTTTGCAAATTTTGTCCTTTACAATAATGTACACATGATCGGACTTTCCGCCAACAAAACCGTGGATTTTTGTTCGAAGGATGTTGGCTCAAACTTGTATTGCATACACACGGTCACACAAATGTTGGCCAACAATTACGAACGTGGTGACGTACAAGACGTACGACGAGCTGCGAAAAAGGAAGTTCAATATCCAGTGCGGCTCCTACTGCTTGATTCCGAGCATGCGTGAACTTTTGTGCGTCGGACTTGTGTACACACGATCAGAAATTCCGACAACAAAGTTTTGTTGGCGGAAAGCTTGAGAACCTGCAATCAAACATTTTTTGGCGGAAAGTCCGACAGCAAATGTTCGATGGAGCATACACACGGTCAGACTTTCTGACAACAAGCTCATATCCAAGATTTCCTGTCGGAAAACCGTGTGTACGCAGCATTAGAGTCATATATTGGGTTCCACAGGGAGCATGTGGAGTGGTCATCAATCCAGTTGTTATATATTTGAAAAAGAACTACATGTCCAATCATCAAGTGCTGTATTAGGTTCTAAGACCTGCCTGATTCAGCCTGTACAATAATGCTACATGATAGTAACCTTATTATTTATTAGTATATTTTTTAATTGTATTCAGAATAAGGTACTACATGGTAAATGAGAAAGCTTTAGTAAAATCCACTCTTGGTCTCAGCTGACTCTAGTGTTACATTTAGTAGTGCAGAGCAAGTCAATAAAAGTAATAAATCACCAATGTTTTTTGCTATTTTACGATTCAGCTGTCTACAGATAAAAGAACCACAGCTTGCAAGACTCAAATTTAGACTGCTGACTGTTTTGTAAACCATGCTTACTCTCACTGTGAAATATAAATCATATGTGCAGACTGGCTGTCGTCAGTCAGTCCTGCTGTATCTACTAACTGATATACTAAATCTTCTGCAGGTTTCAGTCCGAAAAGGAGACAGGAGATCGAAATTATGCTATTGGATATTATCTCAAAGAAAAAAAGGTAGACTTTTTTAGCCTGGTGCTTAATGCCTTGTCAATATAGAATTAAACAAGTGATATACATGAAGATCACAGGGAGTTGCCTTCCTTTGTTTTGTCACTATTTGGGAGTAAGGATGAGCTCAGGCGTGTTCGCAAACAGCACGTGCAGAGCCCGCCAGGAAGTCGGCACTGCACAGCGCTAATCACAAGCTGTGAGACATTGTCCCAATGCACGGCTGCAGAGATCGAGAAATGTCTCACTGCCTGTGATTGGCGCTGTGCAGTGCCGACTTCCTGGCTGGCTCTGCACGTGCTGTTTGCGAACACGCCTGAGCTCATCCTTATTTGGGACATTCGTTAAACTTTCACAATGCAGTAATAGACACTAACATTCTGTGAATACAGATTATATGTTGTAGGTTTTACATTGTTTGCGCCTAATGTGATTATCTTAATTTGGCATGAATTAAGCTTGGTACACACAGGGCGAATATCGGGAGAGAAAAAAAACGGCCCTTGTGTATGTCGGTCTCTCCGGAGTATTCTGGTGGGGGGGGGGACCCCTGTCAGAACACAACAGCTCTGTGGGGGGGATCGCTGTACTTACTTTGCATAGTTAGTACAGTGGCTCCGACCGGAGCTGACAGCCTATGGTGTGAAACCTTTAGTGTGTACCAGACTTTAGCCATGTTTCTAAAGGTTTTGCTCCCGAATATCTATAAGGCTGGTTTCACACGGTCTGTCCGATCAGGTCCACCTGTCAGCTTTTCAGGCAAACCTGATGGGACCATCCATAACTCTCTATGACACCTGCCGGCATCCTGATTCTGTCCGACAAAAACAGCAGATCGGATGGAAACAAGCAGGCAGTCTTTTTCCATCTGACAGCCCAACAGAGAACAGCGAGGCTGTGTCCGTGTCCATTCTTCATAATGGAGTGGACACGGACCTGTCATTCCCCTGCGGACACATGCGGACTACAGACAATGTCCATGTGAATACAGATTTTTAAAGAGGAACTGCAGTCTGCTTACATAATTTATAATAAAAACATCTTTGCCATTCTGAAGCCTCCCTCCAACCAGTTTGCATATTATTTTATATATACTATGATTCTGTACTTGCCAAATATGCTGTAGAAATCTCCCTCCACTGAGTCTGGCTGCATCTATTTTAACTGTGGGCAGCTGAAGCTGCTGCCTGTTCACTTCCTGGATTTACACAGACACACATAGGCATACCTCCAGCTCTGCAGCTCTCATTGGCCCTTTTATGACTCATTCCCCCTCCCTTCCTGGGAAACTCTCACGAGAGTGAGAGAGAGAGCTGTGCATGATGTCATGAGCCTAGGCTTTTTACCAGACAAGAAACAGGAAGTGGGCTGCATAAGGTATTTACTGGCACATTTACTATCCAAAGTTAAAACAACAAGGGCAGAAGATTTAATAGATGGAAAGATTTAATTTAAAGCAGAACTTCACCTGAAAAGGGAAGTTCTACTTATCCTACTCCTCCCACCCCGTCCCCCTCCTCATTGTAAGCTTTTTTCTTCAGGGAGTGGGTACCTAGTTTTGACAGGCACCTGCTCCCACTTAGACCCCCTCCTCTTGCCTGCAACCTCCTTGGACACGTCACAGGTCCCAGGAGGCTCCGGGACCATTCAGAAAGTCCAGGGCATCTCGTGTGTGTGCAGTGGGGAGCCAGCTGTCAGCCAGCAGGAGGTCACAGCAAGTTTCCCACAATCAACATGGGGACCTGAAGACCGTCGAAGAACCGGCCTGGGAGAAGACAGTGCTGGATTCCAAAGGCTGATGACTTTCCTTTTTAAAGATAAAAGTAAAACCATCATCGCGCAGTGTTTTGAAATGCTACAAGACTGGGCAAAGAGGAGTCAGTGACGTCTTCGCATAGTGTTCGGCAAACACAGCGATACCTATATGAGCGGTGAAGCTGTCTGACCATTATAACAAAAGCGATTCAGCTACTGCAAATGTGTGAGTGGATTACATTGTTTGCCCAGTCTTGTAGCATTTAAAAACACTGCGCAATGATGGTTTTTCTTTTATCTTTATGTGAATCATCATCTTGCAAATGTAATTTATCATGCAACTGTGATCTGTGAGAATTGAAATACAAGCAAGTTCATCAAAGGCAATTGATTGGACATTCAGACCTCAGCTGGATTAACACAAACAGACACTATTTATTGCTGTTTTTTTTTTTTTTTCATCTACATATATCTAGGGATGAGTGTTCCCTTATGTTTTTTGATGCATCTATTTGCATTTATTCACTTTATTGATTGCTATATTTTTTTGCACCTATTCACTTTACTGATTGTGATATCAGGGTATATGTTTTTTGATGCATTTTTTTGCATTTATTCACTTTATTGATTGATTATTTATTTGCACTTATTCACTTTACTGATTATGATATCAGGGTATTTTTATGGTTTAGGATTTTATATATAAGTACCACTCCAACACATGGGGATAGTTTGATAAGCACACCAACATATTTTATATTGATTTATAGCAACAGGTGTCACAGCACTAATTGGCTGGTTGCAGCTCACACATTTCTTTTTGGTGTTTTGTTATTTTATAGAGAATCCACATCAGCGCTTTAGTTTTCTTTTTTTCACATTTTTCCTTTTATTAAAAGACAGCAGCTACAGTAATTGAAGCTGCTGACTTTTATTTTATTTTTTAACAAGACTGAAGATCCTCAGTTTACACTTGGAGTATTCACTGGAATATGAGAATTTTAAACTCAACTTTAGTTAAAATAGGTGTTGATAAAATACTGTTTGCCTTCTTTACTGCATGCACTCCATCAATGGCTGCATTTCTCTAGGCTGGTTTCCTGAAGGTGACAGTTCAGTAGACCATGCCTGTGTAATGTCTGTAGAAACAGGAAATTGTAGCCCCCCATCAGAAGCCCATATGACACTGTAACAATACAGGAGCATAGTTATGAAAATAGGGACCGACTGTTGTCACGCTGTAGCAGGAAGTGACTGCATAGAGAACATTTATGGTAGAATAACCAGATATTATTTTACTGAAAGCTGCAGATATAAAAATATCAAAAATCACTTGAACATGTTAGCATTTAAATGAAATCTCAGTGGTTGAGTTTATACAGTATATATTTTTGAGAAACTATAAGATTTTGGTCAAATAGATCTTCTTGACTCTACAAAGATATACTGGTTTTGTACATATAGCAAATACAACAAAAATAATCTTAAAAGAGAAGTATGGTCAAAGCTTTTTTTTGATAAACTTTTCTTGTGGGTCACAGGAGTACATTTACTTTCATTCTTCTGTGACCCATAGTCAGCTTATAGAGGGCTATTTCCTGCTATCAACTGAAGGGACAGAGCCATGTCAGGGAAGGATCCCGACAATATTTTTGTGATCCATCCCGCTGCCTGATTGTCAGCTGGCACTGCCTTTCAGCATATGGCTGGGAGCCGTTTTCATTTTTAGTCTATCAAGAAATATTTATGTATATATTAATACAATATTTTGTTCTCTCTCCTTTTTAGTGCTTTCCGTCCAGCGCTGACATGGGGGTTGCTCTGGATTTGTATTTTCAGGTCAGTGTTCCTGCATGTGGTGATTACATTTTCAACTAAAGACCTGTTTTATGATGGGTTAGCATTATGTAGCAGACAGATGTGTAGAAGGCTTAGTTTGAAACTATTGTATGTACAATTATTATAAAGTGTTATAAGCCACAGCAACCAATTAAATCACAGCGTATAATATTTTACTGACATGAGAAGAAAAAAAAAGTAAGATTTTTCAGTTGTTGTTATGTTATGTTAAATAAAGTTTAGATTTAATGTGAGTGAATTTAAATTAAATTAGAACCTAAGAGCTGGCTTAAATTGTGTAGATGGTGCAGATTTTACCAGTGAGGAAAGAACTAGCCCTGACTTAACCACTTCAGCCCCGGAAGGTTTTACCCCCTTCCTGACCAGAGCACTTTTTACAATTCGGCACTGCGTCGCTTTAACTGCTAATTGCGCGGTCATGCAATGCTGTACCCAAACGAAATTTGCGTCCTTTTCTTCCCACAAACAGAGCTTTCTTTTGATGGTATTTGATCACCTCTGCCGTTTTTATTTTTTGCGCTATACACGGAAAAAGACCGAAAATTTTGAAAAAAAATTATATTTTCTACTTTTTGTTCTAAAAAAAATCCAATAAACTCAATTTTAGTCATACATTTAGGCCAAAATGTATTCGGCCACATGTCTTTGGTAAAAAAAATGTCAATAAGTGTATATTTATTGGTTTGCGCAAAAGTTATAGCGTCTACAAACTAGGGTACATTTTCTGGAATTTACACAGCCTTTAATTTATGACTGCCTATGTCGTTTCTTGAGGTGCTAAAATGGCAGGGCAGTACAAAACCCCCACAAATGACCCCATTTTGGAAAGTAGACACCCCAAGGAATTTGCTGAGAGGCATGTTGAGCCCATTGAATATTCATTTTTTTTGTCCCAAGTGATTGAATAATGACAAAAAAAAAAAAAAAAAATTACAAAAAGTTGTCACTAAATGATATATTGCTCACACAGGCCATGGGCATATGTGGAATTGCACCCCAAAATACATTTAGCTGCTTCTCCTGAGTACGGGGATACCACATGTGTGGGACTTTTTGGGAGCCTAGCCGCGTACGGGGCCCCGAAAACCAAGCACCGCCTTCAGGTTTTTTTAAGGGCGTACATTTTTGATTTTACTCCTCACTACCTATCACAGTTTTGAAGGCCATAAAATGCCCAGATTACATAAACCCCCCCCAAATGACCCCATTTTGGAAAGTAGACACCCCAAGCTATTTGCTTTGAGGCATGTTGAGTCCATGGAATGTTTTATATTTTGACACAAGTTGCGGGAAAGTGACAAATTTTTTTTTTTTTTTTTTTTTTTTGCACAAAGTTGTCACTAAATGATATATTGCTCACACAGGCCATGGGCATATGTGGAATTGCACCCCAAAATACATTTAGCTGCTTCTCCTGAGTACGGGGATACCACATGTGTGGGACTTTTTGGGAGCCTAGCCGCGTACGGGACCCCGAAAACCAAGCACCGCCTTCAGGATTTCTAAGGGCGTACATTTTTGATTTTACTCCTCACTGCCTATCACAGTTTCGGAGGCCATGGAATGCCCAGGTGGCACAAACCCCCCCCAAATGACCCCATTTTGGAAAGTAGACACCCCAAGCTATTTGCTGAGAGGCATGGTGAGTATTTTGCAGCTCTCATTTGTTTTTGAAAATAAAGAAAGACGAGAAAAAAATTTTTTTTTTCTTTTTTCAATTTTCAAAACTTTGTGACAAAAAGTGAGGTCTGCAAAATACTCACTATACCTCTCATCAAATAGCTTGGGGTGTCTACTTTCCAAAATGGGGTCATTTGGGGGGGTTTTGTGCCACCTGGGCATTCCATGGCCTCCGAAACTGTGATAGGCAGTGAAGAGTGAAATCAAAAATTTACGGCCTTAGAAAGCCTGAAGGCGGTGCTTGGTTTTCGGGGTCCCGTACGCGGCTAGGCTCCCAAAAAGTCCCACACATGTGGTATCCCCGTACTCAGGAGAAGCAACAGAATGTATTTTGGGGTGTAATTTCACATATTCCCATGGCATGTTTGAGCAATATATCATTTAGTGACAACTTTGCGCAAAAAAAAATAAAAAAAATAAAAAATTGTCTCTTTCCCGCAACTTGTGTCACAATATAAATTATTCCATGGACTCGACATGACTCTCAGCAAATAGCTTGGGGTGTCTACTTTCCAAAATGGGGTCATTTGGGGGGGTTTTGAACTGTCCTGGCATTTTATGCACAACATCTAGAAGCTTATGTCACACATCACCCACTCTTCTAACCACTTGAAGACAAAGCCCTTTCTGACACTTATTGTTTACATAAAAAAATAATTTTTTTTTGCAAGAAAATTACTTTGAACCCCCAAACATTATATATTTTTTTTAAAGCAAATGCCCTACAGATTAAAATGGTGGGTGTTTCAATTTTTTTTTTCACACAGTATTTGCGCAGCGATTTTTCAAACGCATTTTTTGGGGAAAAAACACACTTTTTTACATTTTAATGCACTAAAACACACTATATTGCCCAAATGTTTGATGAAATAAAAAAGATGATCTTAGGCCGAGTACATGGATACCAAACATGACATGCTTTAAAATTGCGCATAAACGTGCAGTGGCGACAAACTAAATACATTTTTAAAAGCCTTTAAAAGCCTTTACAGGTTACCACTTTAGATTTACAGAGGAGGTCTACTGCTAAACTTACTGCCCTCGATCTGACCTTCGTGGTGATACCTCACATGCATGGTGCAATTGCTGTTTACATTTGACGCCAGACCAACGCTTGCGTTCACCTTAGCGCGAGAGCAGGGGGGACAGGGGTGCTTTTTTTTTTTTTTTTTTTTTTTTTCTTTATTATTATTATTTTTTTATCTTATTTTTAAACTGTTCCTTTCATTTTTTTTTTTTTAAATCATTTTTATTGTTATCTCAGGGAATGTAAATATCCCCTATGATAGCAATAGGTAGTGACAGGTACTCTTTTTTGCAAAAATTGGGGTCTATCAGACCCTAGATTTCTCCTCTGCCCTCAAAGCATCTGACCACACCAAGATCGGTGTGATAAAATGCTTTCCCAATTTCCCAATGGCGCTGTTTACATCCGGCGAAATCTAAGTCATAAAATGCTCGTAGCTTCCGGTTTCTTAGGTCATAGAGATGTTTGGAGCCACTCTGGTCTCTGATCAGCTCTATGGTCAGCTGGCTGAATCACCGGCTGCATTTTCAGGTTCTCTGTTGAGACAGGAGAGCCAGAGAAAAACACGGAAGACGTTGGGGGGGGGGGCATTCCCTCCCACTGCTTGTAAAAGCAGTCTAGAGGCTAATTAGCCACTAGGATTGCTTTTACATGAAAGCCGACCGCTGGCTGAAAAGAATGATACCAAGATGATACCTAAACCTGCAGGCATCATTCTGGTATAACCACTCAAAGTCGTGAATGGCATACCTGAAGACAAAAAAATGGTTAACAATAAAGCACAGTAAACGGTAAGGTATAAAAAATTGCATACCTGAAAAGCAAACATGATAAAACATAATAACAATAAAACATTGCAGAATAGAATACAGTAAAAAAGAGCAGAACAATAGAGAGAGAATAGAGAGAGAGAGAACAATAAAACGACAACTATTTTTATTTTATATTTTTGTTTGTGTTTTTTTTTTTACACTTTTTTTTGTAACTAACTTTTATAACTGTAACCGGTTCCAGGTTCGGGTCTCTCAAAATGCGATGGCATCTTGGGAGACCCTGTGAAAGTGTGCCTAGTCTGTGCAATGCTGTACCCTACGCTAATACTCAACTAGTGCATGGTAGCGTTCAAAACATTCACCAATGCAAAGACCAGGATTATCAGGACAGGAGGGACAATAATAGCGGGTGTCACGCCTATATCCGCGCTTGCTGCAGACACAACATCTTTTTTGGGGGGTTCATTGGGTAGGGGTACTCGGGAGGACATAAAGAAAATGCCTCTCATGCAGCCGACTGCATTTGGTTGGGGATGTGAATGGGGGAAGTACGGGCGCTGCAGAAGCGGTGGGTTCCCAATTAGGTTTGGCGAATGCAGCAGGAAGGGCACTATGGGCACGACGGGCCTGTGGTTGTCTTTTTGGTGGCAGCGGGACACTACTTGTGCTTGCCACCTCACCAGCTTGAACTGCACTTATGGGACTCGCCACGTCACCAAGTGTTACTGCAGTGCTGGTTTGACTATGACCGGGGTGTACTAGGCCGCTGGCGCTTGCCAGTTCACCAAAACGCTACAAAAAAAACTGTTAGCGATCACAGGGATCCGGCCTGACTCTGCGAACGCTGCAGTTATGCGTTTAGTGTTCTGTAAGTGTCAGTGATCGATCGATACTGCACTTGGGTGGGGTGGGCTGGGCCGGGCGGAGGGGCAAAACGCAGGTGCTAGCAGGTATCTGGGCTGATCCCGCTAACACTGCGTTTTTGGGAACCCTAAACTGCTGGGGACACTAGTATAGATCTAATCGGATCAGATATTGATCCGATCAGATACTATACCACTAAGGGAGGCGTATGCTGCGTGCGTGGGTGTTAGCGGTACTGGCGCTAACCTGACGCTGCCTGGGGCTGGTGCTTGCCAGTTCACCAAAACGCTACCAAAAAAACTGTTAGCGATCGCAGGGATCAGGCCTGACTCTGCGAACGCTGCAGTTATGCGTTTGGTGTTTTGTAAGTGACAGTGATCGATCGATACTGCACTTGGGTGGGCTGGGCCAGGCGGAGGGGCAAAACGCAGGTGCTAGCGGGTATCTGGGCTGATCCCGCTAACACTGCGTTTTCGGGAACCCTAAACTGCTGGGGATGCTAGTATAGATTTGATCGGATCAGATATTGATCCGATCAGATACTATACCACTAAGGGAGGCGTATGCTGCGTGCGTGGGGGTTAGCGGTACTGGCGCTAATCTGACGCTGCCTGGGGCGACGCATATCACCGCCGGGCGATCAGGGGGCTAAACCTTTATTCGGTAATAAACGGCGGGTGCCCTGACACTATAAAAAATAAACGAACTAACCAGCGTCACCCGTAACAGTTATACGGTGATCAGTGGTGAAAGGGTTAACTAGGGGGCAATCAAGGGGTTAAAACATTTATTAGATAGTATATGGGGGTCCCTGTCGCTATAAAACACTGACGGCGAACCTAAATATTTACGTTCCTAACTAGCGTCACTAGCAACACTAATACAGCGATCAGAAAAATGATCGCTTAGCGACACTGGTGACAGGGGGTGATCAAGGGGTTAAAACTTTATTAGGGGGGGTTAGGGGGGTATCCTAGACCTAAAGGGGGGTAATACTCACTGACCTAACACTGTAACTGTCACAAACTGACACTATGCAGTAATCAGAAAAAAAAAAAAAAAAAAAAAATACTGCTAATGTCAGTTTGTGACAGGGGGGGGGGGTGATTGGGGGGTGATCGGGGGGCGATCGGGGGGGGATCGGGGGTGTAAAGTATGCCTGGCATGTTCTACTGTGTGTGTGTGTTGTGCACTCACTTGTCTTCTCTCCTCGGCGCTGGAACGGAAACTGCCAGACCGAGGAGAGATGACATCACTTCCTCTGCCTGTGTGAAACGACACACAGGCAGAGGAGGATTCCCATTGGCTGGGAGCGATCGCGAGGGGGGGGCCACGATCGGATGGTCTCCCCCTCGCCTCCCGACGCTCCCAGTCAAATGCCGACCGCCGATGGCACCGGGGGGGGGGTCCGATCGGACCCCCCGCCCGCGGGAGGCAGATCACGTACGGGTACGTGATTCTGCCTGCCCGTGCCATTCTGCCGCAGTATATATGCGGTAGGCGGTCGGCAAGTGGTTAAAGTGATACTAAACACACACTGTTTAAATGACATGATCCCTTCTATTTCCGTATGTGGATGATGGCACTGTAATTATTTAATAAAAAAAAAACCCATCTAAGTATCCTTTTTCCATGTGATATACAGCTGTCACATGACCCAGATCCCCAACCTGTCTGCAAGAAAATATAAGCAGGAGGAGCTTCTAGTCCTCTGTTGCTGGTCACATGTTCAAAAGAAAAACAGCCTTTGGAATACAGAGTAAAAATAAATAATACTAATAAACTATTTGAATTTTTTTAAATTTTTTGGCAATAACATGGTGTGGGTGGATTTCTGCCAGTCACAGGCTGTGTCACGTCCCTCCAGCCTGTGTCATAGAATAAGAGAGAGGCGAAGCCTCCATCATGTAATATCCTGGCCCCATTGTGTTTAGCTGGTTAGTGGGCATGGAGGAGGAGGGAGTGAGTGGGCTGTCATTAACCACTGATTATACGCCCACATACGTGACTCTATAGTCACACGGGCGGCTCAGATGTGATAGGGAGGAAATGCTCAGCATAGAAACTCACTGAAAACTGAGCATGTGCAGAGTTGCCACCATAGCAGCAAAAAACCCTAGTTGAGTTGGGGACATGAACAGAATTGGGAGATAGAGAACAGTAGGATCAACCAGGTTTTTTGCAGAATACAGAAAACAAATGTCATAGTGACTGAGTGAGTATGAACAGCATGTAATACACCATTTATTGATAGTTTTTTTTACGATGTGGGTTTAGTGACACTTTAAATAGCCACCTAGCCTACACATGTGATAACAGAGGGTCAGTTAAAAATTGGTATAAAGCATACCTAAAGCCATTTTTTTTTTTTAGTTTTGAATAGAGCAGAGAATAAGGATTAGAACTGCTGTTAGGTTTTTATTGCTGCCTGTGTCCTTGCTGGTGAGATTTCCATTCTTAGTTTGCCCTGGTGACTCCTGTTACCAAGATTATTGTGAGGGAAAATCTAAATATTTGAATTGTCGCTTGAAAAGGGACAAAGGTAAAATTTTCCAATGGGGACACTGACTAAATGAGGATGTACCTTACTTTGTGTATATACATATATACAGTTGTGCTCATAAGTTTACATACCCTGGCGGAATGTATGATTTCTTGGCCATTTTTCAGACAGTATGAATGATAATACAAAAACATTTCTTTCACTCATGGTTAGTGTTTGGCTGAAGCCATTTATTATCAATCAACTGTGTTTACTCTTTTTAAATCATAATGACAACAGAAACTAGCCAAATGACCCTGATCAAAAGTTTAAATACCCCAGTTCTTAATACCGTGTATTGCCCCCTTTAACATCAATGAAAGCTTGAAGTCTTTTATGGTAATGTGGTATGTGGTATAGTAATGCTGCCCATTCCTCTTAGCAAAAAGCCTCCAGTTCCTGTAAATTCTTGGTCTTTCTTGCATGAACTGCACATTTAAGATCTCCCCAGAGTGGCTCAATGATATTGAGGTCAGGAGACTCCAGAACATTCACTTTATTCTGCTGTAGTCAATGACAGGTCAACTTGGCCTTGTGTTTTGGATCATTGTCATGTTGGAATGTCCATGTACGTCCCATGCGCAGCTTTCTGGCTGATGAATGCAAATGTTCCTCCAGTATTTTTTGATAACATACTGCATTCATCTTGCCAACAACTTTGAACAAATTTCCTGTGCCTTTGTAGCTCACACATCCCCAAAACATGAGCGTTCCACCTCTGTACCTTTCATCATAGGCATTGTTGACTCCTCTCCAAATGTAGCGTTTATGGTTGTTTCCAAAAAGCTCAATTTTGGTCTCAGCACTCCAAATGACTTTGTGCCAGAAGGTTTGAGGCTTGTCTCTGTGCTGTTTGGCGTATTGTATGCGGGATACTTTGTGGCAATTTCATAGTAGTGGCTTTCTTCTGGCAACTCGACCATGCAGCCCATCTTTCTTCAAGTGCCTACTTATTCTGCATCTTGAAACAGCCACACCACATGTTTTCTTTGACAATTTGACAATTCTTTTGCTTTGCCCATGACTCAGAATCCAGAAATGTCAGTGCAGCACTGGATGAAAGATGCAAGGGTCTGTCAGGCCATGTTATCAGGCCAAAATCACCAGGGTATGTAAACTTTTGATCAGAGCAATTTGGGTAGCTTCTGTTGCCATTATGATTTAAAAAGAGTAAACACAGTTGATTGATAATAAATGGCTTCAGCCAAACACTAACCATGAGTGAAAGAAATGTTTTTTATTATCATTCATACGATCTGAAAAATGGCCAAGAAATCATAAATTCTGCCAGGGTATGTAAACTTCTAGGCACAACAGTATGTATGTATATATATATAAAATGTGTGTGTGTTTTGACCATTTCCTACGCTATACAGAAAAACATTTTGGCTTTAGATATACCTGTACTTTAAGGTGGTTCTAAAGCCTTAAGGTTTTGTTCTGTCCTGCAGCTGCCCCCCAGACCCCTCTACCTTTTCCTTACCTGAGCCCATATGATCCAGTGATGTGCACAAGCACAGCAGCTCCCACTGCTGTCTCTCTCCTTATTGGACAGATTATTAGCAGCAGGAGTAATTGGCTCCCACTACTGTCAATCAAATGCATTGACACAGGAACAGGGGGCGGGGCCTAGTCCCACTGTCTGTGTCAATGGACGCAGCAGCGGTACTCGGGAGCGAGCATGCACGAGTGCCCCCAGGGAAAGCGTTTAAAAAAACGGTGTGGGTCCCCCCCCAATATCCATACCAGACCCTTATCCGAGCGTGCAGCCTGACAGGCCAGGAACAGTTTGCTCGCCCCCCCCCCCGAACCATACCAGGCCACATGCCCTCAACATAGGGGGGGCTTTGGGGCAAGTTGGGCTCCCCTCCCCACCCCAAAGCAGTTTGTCCCCATGTTGATGGGGGCAAGGGCCTCTTCCCCACAACCCTGGGCTGTGGTTATGGGGTTCTGCATGCAGAGGGCTTATCGCAATCTGGGAGCCCCATTTAACCCCCAGATCCTGCCCCCCCCTTATGTTAATGAGTATGGGAGCTTTTTTTATCTTTCCTTTTTCAGTTCTGGCGGTGGTGGCAGGCGTCGTAAATTGACGATGGATCTACATCGGGGGACATTGTTTTCTTTTTCTTTTTAGTAAAGGAATTGTCAAAAATTGTGTGTGTATTTTTATTTCTTTTTTTACACTTTTTGGTGAATGGGTAGGGGTACTATGTACCCCATCCTCATTCACATAGGAGGGGGCCGGGATCTGGGGGCCCCCTGGTTAAAGGGGGCTTCCAGATTCTGATAAACCCCCTGCTTGCAGACCCCCACAACCACAGCCCAGGGTTTTTGGGAAGAGGCCCTTGTCCCCATAAGGGTCTGGTATGATTTTTGGGGGGAGCCCTTGCCATTTTTTTTTTACTTTGGCATGGGGTTTCCCTTAAAATCCATTCCAGACCCAAAGGGCCTAAAGTGAAAAGTCTGGATGGTCGCACTCCTATAAAATCACCTTTTCTTGATCCATGATGGAAAAACGACAATCCATACAGCAATGAGGGTACAAATACAGCACAGCTAACGCGTTTCACACCTTCCCTGGTGCTTAGTCATAGCAAAGGGCCTGGTATAGATTGGGAGGGGACCCCCACACACCGTTTTTTTAAACATTTTTTTAATGCTGGCAATGGTATTGTATTGCCGGCAATTTAAATGTCTTTTTTGTTTGCTGCAGCAGGTTCTATACATGGTACAGATGTGCCACTTTACAGGCAGACTAAGGGTTCTCCCCAGGCACTATATTTAAAGGAATTTTTCAATTTTATTGTTTCACTTTAAGCATCATTAAATTCACTGCTCCCTTAAAAACAATCTTTTAAAAAAAATAAAATTTGCATTAATACATGTCCCCCAGGGCAGTATCTGAGCCCCCATACCCTTTTTATAGCCCATAACTTGCATATAGGCCTTCAAAATTGGGAATTTAGATTTTTCAAGTTCGCAGCTTGGTTCCAAACTTTTAATAGAGTTTGCAGCTTGGTTCCAAACTTTTTACATGTTCGGGAGTTCTGGTGCAAACCGAACCATGGGGTGTTGGCCCAACTGTCTCTGGATTTAGTTGCTTCTGTGGCACTGATCTGGAGCAAGCATGCAGAAAGAACCCCTTTTCTGAATACTTGTTCCCTTTCTCCATTTTTAACAGGAGAGGTCGGCAATTGAAGCCGCAATAGTCCATCGATGCAGAATTTCTTTAGGAAAGTTTTTGCCGCTATGTAGAATAATGTGCTGTTTGACAACTGCTATTCTTTATGTCATGTTTTTTTTTTTTTTATATGATGCTAATGTTTTTTTCTGTCTAGCTTTGCTCCCTTGAAGTGACCTGTGAGTCGGGGAGTGTGATTGCTGCCACTTTAGCTAATGGTGGTATCTGCCCCATCACAGGAGAGCTGGTCCTAAGTGCGGAAGCAGTGAGGAACACCCTGAGTCTTATGCATTCCTGTGGCATGTATGACTTATCTGGACAGTTTGCCTTTAATGTGAGTTTGCTTCCATGTATTGTATACACACATTTTTTGTATCATTTAATTTTCCCATCTTTTCTTACAAAGGATAAACAGCTCATTTGGATCTGACATCCTCACATACTTTGTGTCTGGATCTGTGTTCTTTACCACATCATGCTAATTTACAGCAGGGTTTTAGTTTAGTAGTAATAATAGTAGAATGTGGTCATTTTAGATACATAAGCTAATGGAATTTATCTCTAGTTCAACTAGCATACAATTTATTTGCTAGAGCCTCCATATAATATCTGGTCATCAAACTGTAATATTTGATAGACAATTTATATATTGTATTCATATAAACCGGAAGTCCAAAACATCCATTTTGTTATTATGAATTCAACAGTCCTGGCAATTACCAGTGTACATTGTTCAAATAAATTTACATCTAGTGCCATCTTGTGGTCAAATTGGAAAACTGCTATTCAGTGCCCTGACTGTAAATTGCAGTGGCCATAAATTTGCACCGAAACACAGATTCTGTAACTTTCTGTGCATGTGTAATTTTCTATTGGTTGAACTTAAATGACTTCACTTGGTGGTGAATTATTCACTGTATATTATTATACATTCAATAAGAAGATTAAATTGCAGTCAATGTTGGTGAATGTCACATTCATTGCTTTATAAATATGCCCCATAAACTTAGCTCCAGCCGTAACAATCTGCTCTGAGTGTCTTTCTTCTTTAAAGAGAACCTGTCTGTGCAGGCTCCCAGCATGTCATCATTACCATTGCTTCACTACTAAGGAAGTCACTGAGCCTAAACAGGCATGTGCATATCATGTGTTCTGATATCTAATAAACATATTGCCAGGTCAATGACTCACAATGTAGTAAAACAGGGATAGAGTTAACAGCCTGTGTCTTAAACAATAGTCTGCAATGGCAGCTCTCAAAAATATGTATCTTTCTTACTTTTGGGTTTATTAAAAAAATGTTATATATATAAAAACAAGCTACCATCAGATTGGCTGGGTAAATGGGACAGCAGTCGGTCGAGTACCGTCGCTGGGCACCAGGCGTTGTTAGTCTAAAACAACCCCGGGGCCGGTTTGTTGCGTTTTGCAGACTGTGAGATGAAGGGTGTAATGGTTTGAAAGTCAGGTGGTGTCGGAGCAGTGTCTAACTGCCGATGCCGCTGATGGTAAATTCACTAGGTCGTAGGATACCGTAGAAGGCCTGGTAGATGGCTGTTTATATAACTAGGCTGGGCAAAGCCCCAAACGGAGAACGAGTAAAGGATTTCAGACATGTCTCTGAAGAGGGCACCTGTGATAGGTAAGCGTTTGCCACTGACTACGGGTTGGTGTTTCAGTATGCCCTGTAGGAGGGACTTGACTGCATGGACCAAGAATACTGACGGTATACTGGGGTCCTGTGAGGGCAGAAAATGCTGATAGTATTGTGAGAAAGGGCCAGCTGCGTGTGGCAATACGATATAAAGGCTAGGACGTGTCTAACGTCGCCTATAGATGCTCCAGGGCAAGAGGCAAAAACTTGCGTAAGTGTTCCAAGCAGTGAGATAGGCCTTCAGTGTGCTGCATGCCAAGGAGTGGTTAATGAGCTGGGTTGTGTTGGCGAGATGCGACTTCAGTCCATCGTCAGCAACGACCAGGGTGGGACAGTAGTTGTTGGGTCAGCTCCAGGCTTCTGCTGGAAAAACAAAGTGAGGTTGAAACGGGACAGCTCATCAGCTGCGATTTTGCATTTGCCTGGAATATGTCTACAGAAGATATTAAACCGGCGGCAGAGTGACTTGGATCCACCTTTATTAATGATGTTGGCCATGGCCTGATTTTCTGTGGTGAAGAGCACCGTCTGTCTTGTGCAAGTGTGGCCCCAGAGCTGGGCAGCTGCCACGATGGGGTACAGCTCGAAGAGTGATGAAGTATGGGTGAATTTCTGGGGGCCAAGGTTCAGCGAACCAGTGGCGGCCGGAAATGGCCACGAAGCCCGTGGAGGCTGCGGGATCGGTGACCACCCATGGTAGCTCAGCTGACACTGCTGGGATGAACATTGAAATGCCATTCCAGCTGGTGAGGAACTTGCCCCACATAGCTGACAACAGGAGGTGTCAAAAGAAAATCTCATATAAATATGAGAGTGAGTGGTGATCACTGAGTGAATATAATAAAAAATTGGTGCTTGTCAATGTAGTTATGCACTGTAAAAATAAACAAACAAAAACTGCAAATGGCAGTAAATTGATGGGACACAGATATTGATTACTGTGTCCGGAAAGAATAATCAATAATAAGTGACACAATCACGGACAGATGAAAATCTCAAATATCAGAAAAAGTGATAATGTGACAAATCTATGGAAACTAAACCATAATTTAAATTAAAAAAAACAATGAAGAGATAAAGAAAATCAATTAGCTATGGACTTTCTTTGGGTTTAATTTTCTTTATCTCTTCATTGTTTTTTTTATTTAAATTATGGTTTAGTTTCCATAGATTTGTCACATTATCACTTTTTCTGATATTTGAGATTTTCATCTGTCCGTGATTGTGTCACTTATTATTGATTATTCTTTCCGGACACAGTAATCAATATCTGTGTCCCATCAATTTACTGCCATTTGCAGTTTTTGTTTGTTTATTTTTACAGTGCATAACTACATTGACAAGCACCAATTTTTTATTATATTCACTCAGTGATCACCACTCACTCTCATATTTATATGAGATTTTCTTTTGACACCTCCTGTTGTCACCCTCAGTTTAGCGCGACTTTTTGATTTTTATACGCTAGCATGTATGGCACGCGTGTCCTGAGTGACACCTAGGAAAGTGATAGAGTGTCAGGTCTTCCACTTTATGCTCGGCTATAGGCACATTGAGATTGCTGAACACTATTCTCAACCTGTCTAGATCTGCCGGTGGTGTGCCTGGTTGTTTGATGAGCAGGAAGTCATCGAGATGGTGGATAACCGTCTGACGGTGGGCCTGGTGTGACTATACCTGAAATGAACTGGCTCACCTGTCATGTGACTGACCCTGGTGAAGATGTGAACTGTATGTTCTCCCCCTCCTATTTTTTTTTTACCTGTGGAGATAAAAGTCCAACCTGGTGCTGGATGGAAACCTGAACTAACCTCAGGGAGAAAGACAGAAAAGATGAGTGGTACGCGTGGCACTGGAGTTGAATGGCCAACTGGGTGCCTCTGCATGTTTGTGTGGCTGATTGTTTGCCACCGAGGTGGGTTTGCGAGTTAGTATGTATGCGTGTTTGCACGTAGATGTGTGCTGCAAAGTGTTTTATACTACTGGAGACGATATTGCGTGGTTGCAAGGGTGTCAGTGAGTGTCAGGTTGCTGGGACGATATTGCGTGGTTGCAGGGGTCTCGATGAATATGAAGGTTTGTTTTTGAGAGGACATTGCGTGGTTTCAAGGGTCTCAGTCTGGTTTGCTGAGACGATATTGCGTGGTCCCAAGGGTCTCAGTCAGGTTACTAAGACGGTATTACGTGTTTTCAAGGGTCTCGATGAGTATAAGGTTGTGTGAGATAATATTGCATGGTTGCAAAGGTCTCAGTCAGGTTGGTGAGACGGTATTGCGTGGTTGCAAGGGTCTCAGTGAGTGTCAGGCTGCTGAGACGATATTGCGTGATTGCAAGGGTCTCGATGAGTATGAGGTTTACTTTATTTTATTTACTTATTTATTTTTTTAATGATAATATTGCGTTGTTGCAAGGGTCTCGATGAATGAGGGGTTGCTGTGATGTTACTGCGTTTTGCAAGGGTCTCAAATGAGTGTCAGGCTGCTGAGACGATTTTGTATGGCTGCAAGGGTCTGAACGGGTGTCAGGTTGCTGAGTGAGGGGTAGTTGAGATGATATTGCGCTTTGCAAGGGTCTCAACAAGAGTGACAGGCTGTTGAGACGGTTTTGCATGGCTGCAAGGGTCTCAACGAATGAGAATTGGGTTACTGAGAAAAGGATAGAAACACCTGGTTTGTTTGGCAGCTTGTCGTACTATTAAGCGAGCAGTATAAGGGATAAGGACAACGTCCGTTTGATTCGTAGGTTTCGTAGGGGGAACTAACGAACGATATGGGAGACAACGAATAGTAACGAATTGATAGGACATAAAGAATGTGGTAACAAATCTTACTTGTGACAGTGAGCCATGCGAGTGAGTTTGCGGCGGACTGTGGCTGGAGTGCAACATATCGGGAAGGTGTGGCGTGATGCTGTGCATGAGGCAAAACAACAAGGCTTAGTGTAGAAAATAGAATGCAAGAAGTGCGTACGAATGATTAGTAAGTTTCACTGCGGGAACCGAACACATGGTACGGGCGACACCGCTAGTGGCAAAGAATTTTGACATGATAAACACGGTAACGAATCCTACCTGCGACAGTGACCGTGCCACTGGGTTCGCATTGGACTGGAGTGGGTGTGCAACACATCCGAAGAGTGTAGTGTGGCGCCGTGCATGACGCACAGAAAATAACTTTGGTTTGGTAAATAAATGAGAGAAGAACCGTGTACAAACGATTCGTAAGTTCAGCTGCGGGAATTAAAACACATGGCATGGGGGATACAAGGAACGGCAACGGTAGAAAGTACGCAATGTATCTGATACGAATCGGTTGTAAAGAGAAATTATAAATTATCAATGTATGACATTAATCCAATACGAATCGGTAGCAAGGAGTATTGAATGAATCTGATACGAATTGGTTGTGTAGAGTGTATGCCGCTCCTTACTCTGAAACCAAACACCTACCAACCACCCAGCCCCCCAGGCTAATCAAGTGCAGGCAAGGCAACAGGTGGGTCTAATTACCACCTCAAACAGCCACTGAACCCGTATAAACCATATATGCTCATCTCCAAATGGATGAGACGGCAACCCCATGGACAGTAAATCTTATAACTAGTGAAGCCTATGGCGAGTGATATCAGACAGCGACCGACAGTGGCTTGGAGGCTTGGATCTACAAATGAATGAATGTTAGGCAAAAGGAAGTTACGAATGTACTACGCCTGTGCCAAATGATGTCGGGACATGACCGACAACAACTTGGAGGCAGGTTTTTTACGAAGGGATGCAGGATAGGTAGCATAACGAATCGCAAGATTGCACATGATACAAAAAGGTTCAAATACGACCTGCAACAGTGAGCGGGAACCACCGACGAAGACCACGAACGGAGAAGCCGCAACGCAATTGCGATCGAATGCATGAACATGAGGTGAACTGGGAAGAGTCAGCCCAGTGACGTGTAGTATCGTGCACTGAACTGACAAAGAGCATGGGCGAGTGGGCTGCTTAAATACCCTTCGGGCTCCTCCCATAAATTCAGGCCACTATACATACTGGCCTTCTTATATATATATATATATATATATATACAGTTGTGCTCATAAGTTTACATAACCTGGCAGAATTTATGATTTCTTGGCCATTTTTCAGAGAATATGAATGATAACACAAAAACTTTCCTTACACTCATGGTTAGTGTTTGGCTGATGCCATTTATTATCAATCAACTGTGTTTACTCTTTTTAAATCATAATGACAACAGAAACTACCCAAATGACCCTTATCTAAAGTTTATATACCCTGGTGATTTTGGCCTGATAACATGCATACAAGTTGACGCAAAGGGCTTGGAATGGCTATTAATGGTAACCATCCTCACCTGTGATCTGTTTGCTTGTAATTAGTGTGTGTGTGTAAAAGGTCAATGAGTTTCTGGACTCCTGACAGACCCTTACATCTTTCATCCAGTGCTGCACTGAACTGTATAAAACAAGTAAGGGATATAAAAAGATATCCAAGGAATTGAGAATGCCAATCAGCAGTGTTCAAACTCTAATCACGAAGTTGAAAATGAGGGGTTCTGTTGAAACCAAACCACAGTCAGGTAGACCAACTAAAATTTAAGCCACAACTGCAAGGAAAATTGTTCAGAATGCAAAGAAAAACCCACAAATAACTTCAGGTGAAATACAGGACTCTCTGAAAACAGAGTGGCTGTTTCAAGATGCACAATAAGGAGGCATTTGAAGAAAAATGGGCTGCATGGTCGAGTCGCCAAAAGAAAGCAATTACTAAGCAAATGCCACAAAGTATCCTGCTTACAATATGCAAAACAGCACAGAGACAAGCCTCAAACCTTCTGGCACAAAGTCATTTGGAGTGATGAGACCAAAATTGAGCTTTTTGGCCACAACCATAAACGCTACATTTGGAGAGGAGTCAACAAGGCCTATGATGAAATGTACACCATTCCTACTGTGAAAGACAGAGGTGGATTGCTAAAGTTTTTGGTATGTGTGAGCTACAAAAAAGCTACAGGAAATTTGGTCAAAATTGATGGCAATACTGGAGGAACATTTGCATTCATCAGCCAGGAAGCTGCACATGGGACGTACTTGGACATTACAACATGACAATGATCCAAAACACAAGGCAAAGTTGACCTGTCAATGGCTACAGCAGAATAAAGTGAATGTTCTGGATTGGCCATCTCAGTCTCCTGACCTCATATCATTGAGCCACTCTGGGGAGATCTCAAACATGCAGTTCATGCAAGACAGCCCAAGAATTTACAGGAACTGGAGGCTTTTTGCCAAGAGGAATGGGCAGCTTTACCATTCGAGAAGATAAAGAGCCTCATCCACAAATACCACAAAAGACTTCAAGCTGTCATTGATGCTAAAGGGGACAACACACGGTATTAAGAACTGGGGTATGTAAACTTTTGATCAGGGTCATTTGGGTAGTTTCTGTTGTCATTATGATTTAAAAAGAGTAAACACAGTTGATTGATAATAAATGGCTTCAGCCAAACACTAACCATGAGTGAAAGAAAAGTTTTTGTGTTATCATTCATATTCTCAGAAAAATGGCCAAGAAATCTAAAATTCTGCCAGGGTATGTAAACTTATGAGCACAACTGTATATATATATAAAATCAAAATCACTTTTTCTTTGAGCAAACCTCAAAAGCGCATTATAAAACTAGAGCAAGTGGTGCCTCTTTTCACTCTAAATTTATCTACTACACAACCTTCCAGACTGCCAAATTAGGGACCTGCATCCCAGTATGTCTGAGTTCTCTTCCACATCTCTCCTACAACACACCCCACCTCCCACCCCTGTTTAATTTTCTTCCTTCCCTTTTACCTCCCCTGCCCAACCCTTACTCATCATCGTGCAAGCAATGCATATTCCCCAGCCTTCCTAGTGACTTGACCCATTCGATTGCTTATTAAGTCATGCTCCTCCATGGAAGTGTATAGTATCCTGTCCCCCTACTACCTAGTAAGCCCCATTACTGATTTTTCTTCTTATTGATTGGATAGGAACAACTATTAAGGTGCCCACAATCCCCACAATGACATGTATTATAACCTTTATCACCTTTTCAGGCACAGCTCCTGAATAAACGGAACGAGCGAGCCGTTTCTTTAGTGCGCATGTGCTGATGTCAAAGGCACATGCGCAAACTGTGCAAGTTTAGGAGATATTCACGGTACCTACAGGTAAGCCTTATTATAGGCTTATCTGTAGGTAAAAGTGATGTAACAAGGTTTACAACCACTTTAAGCTGATAATTGCCACCTAAGGAGATGGATGTGATGGACATAGGCTTGCTCATGGTTGGAGTCAAACCTAGATAATGCGATTCAGTTGGATGTATACTTTGCATTGCTCCTTCCCACTTATTATAAAAAGTATGGGATGTCTTACTTTTGTTATAATATTGATTCAATTGAATGCTCTCTCTATATTTGTGACATCTTGTGAGAGGTAGCACTGTTTTGTGCCTAAGTTTTTATAACCACGTTGTTTAACACTTATGTTTACTGTATGGTGAATTGGGGAGATCCGTATGTACTGGAATATAAATTATTTGTTTCTTCATTACTTTATTTCTGTATACATCCAGAGCACACTTTTTTTTGCCATATGTTCCGATGTTGGCATTTGTATCTCTTCTGAAACATTCAATAAAAATTATTTATAGAGATTATCCTTCTTATACTATTAGAACACCATACTGAGCCACTTTATGACTTCTAAATAGATGTGATATCTGTTAAAATATATATTTTATACGCTTTGGATTCAGACTCCAGTATAACATACACTATATTACCAAAAGTATTGGCACAGCAATGAAAATTTAATTGCATTCCAGTTTTAGTCCGTAGGGTATAATATTGAGTTGGCCCACCCTTTGCAGCTATAACAGGTTCAACTCTTCTAGGAAGTCTGTCCACAAGGTTTGGTAGTGTGCCTATGGGAATGTTTGACTATTCTTCCAGAAGAGCATTTGTGAGATCAGGCACTGATGTTGGACGAGAAGGCCTGGCTCGCAGTCTCCGCTCGAATTCATCCCAAAAGTGTTCTATCATGTTGAAGTAGGGACCGGTGGCGGCTGGTGTTATATTTTTTTTTTGGGGGGGGGGGGGCGGCAAACGATCCACCCGCCAACCCCCACACTGGTCGGTCAGATCAGCTGAAACCCCGCCCCCCCACCAGCCTCGCACTTACTCCATCTAGGTTGTGGGCAGCGCTTTCTCCAGGCAGCAGGCGACGGCTTCACCCGGCGTCTCCTCCCCCTCGGCTTCACGGCGGCTTCCCCTGCGTCCCCTCCTCCTCCTCTACCTCTTTCCCTCAATACGAGTGCTTCTCCTCTCGGGTCTCAGGACCCACTTCCTGATTGGCCAGGAGGAGAATCAGGAAGACAATATCGAAAATGAATTTGCTATTGTCACACAAGTGGATGGGCTCGGGGTGCAGTGCTCCTCCAATTAGAGCCTCAGTCTGTAATCATGTGCTTCTAAAAAAAAAAAAAAAAAAACCCTGTTGGAATCCATGCGTTCAGCGCTCTGCATGTAGATTAGGGACCAGATGCATGGATTAGGGGGGGGGCGGCACCCCATATAGGTAAGCCACCACTGGTCAGGGCTCTGTGCAGGCCAGTCAAGTTCCTCAACCCCAAATTCACTTATCAGTGTCTGTATGGACTTTGCTTTGTACACTGGTCCAAATCATTTGGTGGAGGGGGGATTATGGTGTGGGGTTGTTTTTCAGGGGTTGTGCTTGACCCCTTAGTTCCAGTGAAGAGAACGCTTAAGACGCCAGCATACCAAGACATTTTGGACAATTTCATGCTCTCAACTTTGTGGGAACAGTTTGGGGATGACTCCTTCCTGTTCCAACATGACTGTGCACCAGTGCACAAAGCAAGGTCCATAAAGACATGGATGAGCAAGTTTGGGGTGGGGGAACTTGACTGGCCTGCACAGAGTCCTGACCTCAACCAGACAGAACACCTTTGGGATGAATTAGAGTGAAGACTGCGAGCCAGGTCTCTCGTCCACATCAGTGCCTGACCTCCCAAATGCGCTTCTGGAAGAATGGTCAAACATTCCCATAAACCTTGTGGACAGCCTTCCCAGAAGAGTTGAATCTGTTATAGCTGTAAAGGGTGGGCCAACTCAATATTGAACCTTACAGACTAAGACTGGGATGCCATTAAAGTTCATTAGCGTCTAAAGGCAGGTGTCCCAATACTTTTAATAATATACCGTATTGTATCTCTCTATTGTCAGTCTATTAAAAATGTGCTTATTCTTTTACTTTCAGGTGGGATTACCTGCAAAATCTGGCGTGTCAGGAGCCATCTTGTTGGTGGTACCTAACATAATGGGTGTTTTCTGTTGGTCACCTCCTCTGGACAAAATTGGAAACAGCGTACGAGGAATTCACTTCTGCCAAGTAAGGGCTGTTCATTGTATTGCTATGAGTATTGAGGTATTATATCTAAGCACTGAGAATGAAACAGACTAAAATGAGAGGATACAGGTTTATTTCATATCCTAATGCTTACAGTGTACTAGCTCAAGGTACTAGTCAATACTTCACACAATGCGGTTAAATGACTTTGAATGTTACACAGTCCTTCAAGGTTAGTATAGTGTAACCACATCATGTGTTTCCTCTTTAGCTGTATGGTAATAACACGAAAAAATGGGTAAATAAATAATCACTTAAGGGGTGATGTAAAAAGAAAGTATTTTAAACCAAATTAAAATCACTGTTTAATTTCAAAACCTGGACTGTAGAGATGACTATTGAACACTGACTGGCAGCTTTAAGCCTCAACAAACTAAATCAGACCCTTTTTATCAAGAATCGGTAAAAAACCCCAAAAAAACAGCAGCTTGTATAGTTCCTGTGAGACCGCAACATTTGGAGATTGCTTATAAAGTAGATATGAACGTGAATGAAACTTTCCTAACATAACTATCACTAGTGCTTTACTAATCACACAAATAGGGGTCTATAAATAAAAAGCTGCTAGAATAATGTTTTCTCCATTTTTTTTCTTGGGAAAAAGCAATTCATATTAATTGTCTATTTTAAATCTACTCCACTTTTTTTTAACAAATCTTGTTCAATGTGGGAAAAAGAAATGTATTTTGTAGTTCATTTTTACCGATGTATACAACTTATAAAGAAATAAAAACACCCCTGCCACATTATTAATAATATACTATAGCAAATATAACTAAATCCAATCATCTGTAGCAAGATCCCAGACCTCCTTTAGTCTAATGGGAACCTCCAGGGCCAAGAGCTGCTGACATCCTTCTGTGTAGAGTGGGTTACAAGGCAAAGTGGGTGTAATGCAAGATAGACTCATGGGCGCCAGACACTTCTTGAATGCAAAGAGATTTTATTTCTCTTGAACAGAACTGTGGGAGAGTGGGTTTAGGGCCAGGACACCCTTAGGTAGTTGCAATGTTAATTGGCAGACTCTGAGACTTCTACAGGTAGACAGCCATGCAGGGAAAGGCATCCAGCAAGACACCACATCTGCATGTGTAGAAATACTGTCTCCTATGGCAACAGACTTAGAACAGTATCTAACACAAGTTGAAACAAATTCCTTTACTTTTCTACAATCACCTCTTGCAGGTTCTCAACCCCCTGAGCTCCCAGTCTCTCTCTCACTCTATAGACTTTCTGATTCACTGCCACTGAATCTCATGAGCTCTTCCAATCTTCACTTTAGTATCTTCCTCAAGCGTCACACACGCTTCCCTGCTGGGTCCCTAGCTTGGCACTCCAGATACCTCTCAAGCTTCACCCCATTGGCCTGCTCGGTCCCTGGCTTGATACACAAGCCTGGAATATAAATTACAAGCCTCACAAGTGTCACCTCCGCTGGCTGGGCCCCTGGCTTGACACCTTTCCCAATTCTTCACCGTCCCCGGTTAGTGAGAATACTGCTCCGGTACTTGCTTCAGCCACTCACTGTGGTTCCTGGTAATAAGGTGGTTGCAGGGGCGGACTGATAACTCATGGGGCCCCCAGGCAATATGAGATTATGGGGCCCCCAGGCAATCAGAGATTATGGGGCCACACAGTATACATACACACAGTATACAATCACACAGTATACACATACATGTACACACAGTATACACAGACAAATGTAAAAAAAAAACACAGATTTATACATACTGTCCCTGGTTTTACTGAGGCTGGCAACCCTGATGGGGCCCCCTAGTGGCCCAGGGCCCTCGGGCAGTGCCCAAGTGGCTCAATGGTCAGTCCACCCCTGGGTGGTTGGTCCCTTAGTGAGGACAGCTTCCCCTCTATCTCCGACCACAACAGGTTCTCCGGCCGGCAGAACCGTCACTTCTGGTTGGACTGCAAGCCGCCGTCCCAACCCTATGCTGCTCTCTTGCTTCTAGATAGGCCCCTTTAACAGTCTAGCAGCAAGATGTTCCCAGGATAGGCCCAAACTCTGGTTTAGCAGCCTGGGCAGTACAACACACGTCCACCCAAACAGCCGTCCAGGTGGCACAGAACCCCGATCACCTGACTCCACCTAAATATATAGGTTCTCCCAGCAGGCCAAGGGATTTAAGAAAACCCCTACCCATTTGCTGGGATACCCCATATACTCCTAATCTGTCCTTGCATTGCCCTTGTCTTATCTAATGTCGCCAGGTACCTGGCCACCTAGCGGCAAAAGAGAGAAGTGCAGCAATTCCAGACTTAAGGTGAACTCAATTGATCCCTAACCATAAGCCAAGGTAACTACACCTGGCAGGTAAATTTAGGCTAAACATCAGGGTGCTACACATCTAAGCATCAATATTCAATAACCATGAATAAATATAATAATAAATAACAGTGTTAACTAAATCAAATATAAGTGACATAAAAAACAATCACATATAATCACTAACACAATGATAAAATCTGTGCTCAGTAATATGCAAAAGTGTTTATGTAGAATTCAGTCCCATGAATCAATCCAATCTGTGTGCAATCTCAATTGCCAAAGATAAAGCCCACGAAGTTGCTTCATTCAGGTGATTAGAAAAAGGTCTCAGTGTTCCATGCAATACCACCCATGTGGACTCGCTCTCATGGACCTTAAGATTATAAAAGGTGTAGTAATGGCATCCCCCTTTCAGCTGGGTCAAGCTTTCTTATGAATTGATAGCCTCCTTAGAAGGTTGCCTCCTCGATATCAGTCTTTAATTTTCAAATACTCAGCATGTTAGAGGAAGAAAATGCTCCATAGTGCTCACCATAAATGTAAAACTATTTATTAAAAACCAAATAGTTCATTAACATCATACTGTGCACCCAAATTGTGCACACAATTGAAAGCTTGCAGGCATATGAGTTTATTAAGCATCTGTGGGAGTCTCCTCTATCAAACTCCCAGTGTTTCTCATAGACTCACTGTTTCCTAGCTCTGCCCTAGATCAAAGATTACTTTATCAGGGGCATTCACTCCAGTCTGGTCAAGTGGTCCTGCAGCTCTTGCTCAGGAAGCACTCAACAAAAGCTGGGAATTCTAAGAGCCGTGATATCACTCATAGGCTCAAATGGCCTAGCAGTTGTCGGTGTCTCTCTCTTCTATGCAGCAGCCGCTCACTTACACAGAGGAGCACAAGCTGCAGGATCACATGACTGGACAGATGAAGATTAAAAATAGGTAAGTACACATATCTTTCTTTATATAGGCTAGGCATAATAGGTTGCAGTGGGTTGGACATTTTAAGAATACATATTGTTAGGCTTTTCTTTCACTTTAAGCAATGAAACTTGTAAATAGTTTGTTAGAGGGTCTGGGTCACAGACGACAGTCACCCAGAATCAGCCAGACCGGCAGCTGGCTCAGCCTCACTCACCATTGAGAGCCTGAGCCAGCCGCTCTCTGCTCAGAGCAGACTAAGAACTAAGAAATGAATCATGCGGAACTCAGTTATTGGTCTTAGAGGCAGTGGGGGACAGTAGCAGCATCGGACCAATGCTGCTGCCATATACATGAGAGTATGTATGTTTGTTTCTCCTTTAAGTGCCAGGCAGCACTCTTATTAAGGCCTGTGTTCAGTAATCCCAAAATGCAGCTGAAGGGTGTTTCAAAGGGAGTGTTTTGTGTTTTTTATATATTTTTTTTTTTTGTGGTGAGGACTAAAAAAAATGCTAAAGATATATTTACAGTTTGAAACTATGGGGGAGATTTACTAAAGCTGGTGCATACAAAATCTGATGCGGCTGTGCATAGTAACCAATCAGCTTGTAGGTTTTATTGTCAAATCTACTGGAACAAGCTAAAGTTAAAATCTGTCTGGTTACCATGCACAGCTGCACCAGATAGTGTGCACAAGTTTAAGTACATCTCTGTATTCTTCAGCCAGCAGGCGGAGCTTTAGATTCCTGTACCTAATTTTTGCAGTTTTTCCTTAACTTGTGCTCGGTTACTTGCAAAGCTCAGTAGCTCAAGGTGAAATTTACACACACAAATTTATTAATCAGTAAAGATAATCACTGCTCCCCCTTCCTGCACACAGCACCCTTCAGAGCTTCATTTGAACAAAGCAAACCTGAAAGCATGAAGCTTTATCTATGCTTTCATACTAGATTACCGATTGAGTAAACGAAAAGATATAATATATCAATGTAAAACCTATAACTTAAAAAAGAAATGAATAAACATGACCCAAACATTTTAGTTTTCCTATAAAATGGAAGAAAATTCTAACTATTCTTAAAAAATGTTCCCTCCCCTCCTCCTCCTACCTATCCTGTCTAGCCAAGCTGTTGGAAGCTTGTTGAAAGCAGGGCCGGTACAAAGGATGGGCAGAAGGGACGGATGCCCTGGGCGGGACCATTTACTGGAGCAAGGGGGGCGCAGTAGAGGCCACGCTACAGGCTGCCTGTCCTGGGGCCGCTTTGATCTGTGGCTGCAGCGCTCCCCTCCCACCTCCTCCTCTTGTTTGTCACACAGCGCTGGGAGCGCTGTGTGTCAGGGAGCTGGGTCTGTGTGTGTGTGTTCGGCGGCGCCATAACAAGGTCCCGCCCCCCTAGACCGGCTCATGTGGTAGCAGATTGAATCGGTGTTCCGCCTATCACACAAGCCGGTCTAGGGGGCGGGACCTTGTTACGGCGCCACCGAACACACACACATAGACCCAGCTATGTGACACACAGTAATGTGGGAGATGTCTGCTGTGTGATCCAGGGCAGGCTATGGTGAGTCTGCATTCATAGGTAAAGTGAGGCTGCGATTATGGACACAGAGAGGCTGCTATTATGGGCACAGAGAGGCTGCAATTATGAGCACAGAGAGGCTGCGATTATGGTCACAGAGAGGCTGCAATTATGGTCACAGGGAGGCTGCGATTATGGTCACAGTGAGGCTGCCATTATAGTCACAGTGAGGCTGCCATTATGGTCACAGTGAGGCTGCCATTATGGTCACAGAGAGGCTGCCATTATGGTCACAGAGAGGCTGCAATTATGGTCACAGAGAGGCTGCGATTATGGTCACAGAGAGGCTGCAATTATGGTCACAGAGAGGCTGCGATTATGGGCACAGTGAGGCGGCATTGATGGGCACAGTGAGGCGGCATTAATGGGCACAGTGAGGCTGCGATTATGGGCACAGTGAGGCGGCATTGATGGGCACAGTGAGGCGGCATTAATGGGCACAGTGAGGCTGCGATTATGGGCACAGAGAGGCTGTGATTATGGGCACAGTGAGGCAGCATTGATGGGCACAGCGGTAGGCTGCATTTGATGGCCATTGGTGAGACTGCATTGATCTCTTTTATCATGTCTGCAGTCTCTGACCATCTTTAGTATGATGTCCTCAGTCTCTAACCATCGCCTGCATCATGTCCTCAGTCTCTAACCATCTCTTGTCTTATATCATGTCCACAGTCTCTGAAGGGAGTTTGTTTAATTAGCAATGGTATTGGTAATATGCAGCAGGAAGGGGGTTAATGCACTGTCACTGATGCATTAGTATAGATCCCATCATCTGTAGGCGCTGTAGCTTTTCACAGCGGGGGGGGGGCGCAGTTTTTCATCTTTGCCCTGGGCACCTGAATGACCTTGTCCTGGCACTGGTTGAAAGCTTTGAAGATGCTTGTGGCACACTTTGCTTTTCAGTAAAGCATCAGCAAGCTGAAGTCCGTAGTGAAAAATCTAAGTGGAACAATAATGCTAGGAGCTCTTGTTACTGTGAACTACAGTATCTGTCAATCGTGTTCAATATAATTGTTTGCTTTACAGGAACTGGTTTCTGTCTTCAATTTCCACAATTATGACAACTTAAGGCACTGTGTAAGAAAACTTGATCCCCGCAAGGAGAGAAGTGAAAAACAGGTATTAAAATATTTATGTGTTGACATATTTATTTTCATAAGTGTAGTTAGAGGGATCCAGGTATAACTTGCAGTGCCGCTCTAAGCTGAGACGAAGATCTTCCCGCCGGTTGCAGTAAAGGGAGCAGGCGTTTTAATTATTAATAGTTTAGTTTATAAAATAGAAGTGAACAAATAAAAAATCAGCAGGTAAATAATAATTAAATGGAGAAGCAGAACAAGGAGTTAATTAGGGCTGATTAGAGTAAATTAAGGGTTAATAAGGGATTAAACAGAGAATATTTAATTAAAAAATAAACAAACAAACTTTTTTTTACTTGACAGGTTACTTTAAACTGACTTCATCTGCAGATCGAAGTTCATCCCTTTGATCTGTAGATGAATAAAAAGTAGGATACTAAATGAAACAATGTTTCTTTTTATCTCTCTGTTTTAGTGGCTGAGCAATGTTGTTGATAAACATTGCCTGGCTGCTTTTTTTTTTTTTTGGACAGCTCCAATTGGGACTTTGTTTACACTTCAGCTGTCAAAAGGGAACCCCACTGATAGCTGAATGAGTCATTGGTTGTTAAGGAAGCGGAGGCCAAGATCCTTAATAACCGGTAATTGCCAACTTTTATTCTTGTTTACATTTCAGCTGTCAGTGGGGAAATCCCGCTGACAGTTGAAAGATCCGAGCCTGAAAGTATAGGTTTCAGGTATCAGAGCATTTGCACAAGTACGGATACCCGTGCAAATGCTTAGTATCACCACCGATACCGGTATCGGTGCAACCCTAATTTTAACTCTTCCCTACTCTATCTAAAGCAAAACATTTTTTGGGCTATACATATACTTGAATTGTGCCCTTTGATAACTACGTTTGGTCATAGTAATAATGAGGTAGTCCAACATGCAGTCACAATGCCACCACTGGCTTGATTGTTTCTTGGCTGGCCTTTCCATAAACAACAAATGTCTGTGTACTGCAGAGAGGCGGGGTGTCGGGAAAGTACAGTAATATGCCTGTGCCAGCTAACCGGGGGAAAATCAGCAATAAGAACTGGTTTTGTTGATATGGGTAACACCCTTTTGTTTCATTTGTTTTTTTTATGCAGATAATCAAAGACAATATTAATATTGAATTCTTCTGTTTGTAGCAGAAAACAGTGGTGAACCTTCTTTTTGCTGCCTATAGTGGTGATGTCTCCGCTATGAGAAGGTGAGACTAAATAGATGTATAGATAATAACATGTCTAACCTAAAAAATATACAAAGACACACTGACATTGACAGGCACTTGGATTTTCCTGCATGTAGGACCAGGGCCTGACTTTAAGGTGGGGCAAAAGGGGCAGCTGCCCAAGCCAGTCATTTTTGTGGGGCCCAAAGCAGCTGCCCCTTGAGCCCGCCATAGGCATATCTTGGGTCGCTCCTAGCTACAGGGGCCCCTAGCTACAGGGGCCCTCAATGTCATCAGTGTAGCAGAGCTATCTCCCCTCCCATCGCTGCACGGGCCACTATGGGTCTCTGGTCGGTTCGGTTGTGCTATAACAGAGGAGAGGTGCAGATGCGGGTTGTCTGTGTACTTGCAACCCGCTTGCACCCCCCTCCTCCTGGCAGCAGCCAGCTCTGTCTAATCGCTGCTTGTTCTGCCCGCTCCCTCTGGCTAAGCATAACAAGCAGCCAATCAGAAGAGACTCGAGGGGCATGATGGGACATGTAGTCCATGGTGCCTGATGTATACCTTGCTTTTAAAGGAGGAGGAGATTTTCCTGTGCAAAAATTCACCGGGACAGTGCAGTGTTCTGGGGGAGTTAGTGAGAGGAATGTGGGGTACAGTTCCCCTCCCAGAGAGAGACTGAGCTGCTGAAAAACCACCAAGCAAGTACCATGTGGGGGAGACTGCCAGAGTGAGAGGACCATGTTGCCAAGCCACTGCCAGGATACGGACTTGCTGCACTGCCTACTGTAGTCATCATGGGCAACCCAGACACCTAAATAAAGGGACCACTGCTGCTTTGTCGCTAGACTTGATTAAAGGGCTTTGCAGCCACTACTTGCTACCACCACTAGAGAATGAGCCATTAGGAACTACCTAACCAGCGGCAGAACTCCTCCCAGGGTCGCAAAGGATGCACTTGCGACCAGGCACCGGTGTTCCGCCACTGTGGGGGGGGGGCGCCAGAGTGCTGCAGAACATGCCGGAGACAAATCCCCCCCCCACCTCCTCCCCCAGCAGTGATCAGGTGGCTCCCCCTGGAGTCCTGATCATCCCTGATGCAGGGCCTGTTGCAAGGCTCACAGTTATTGGGTGGGATTTTGGGAGGGGGTGTGGCCGGCCTTAGAGGTGATCGCAGCTTGTGGGGCAAGCAGGAGTGCTGCTGTAAGAGGCTTAGGTCAGCCATAGACAGAGTGATTTTCTTTCCTGCAACTCGTGTTTGCAGGAAAGAAATTTGCTTGATTTCCCCATCAACACAGTCAGTGTTCATGGAGGGAATCCCTCCTCCGGAGCTATTGTATTTTTCCAGCAGGGAGGGGGGGATCAAACTGTCTCCCTTGTTTGATCCATTACTCTGTACACTACCATAAAACATGACAGTATTTTATATACTGTATATTCAGTATGTATATGTTAATAATGCGTATTATATTAACAAGCAGAAACTAGGATGTAGAAAAAAAAAATTGGATGGAAAAGGGAACACCATGCTTTAAAATAAATATGTAGGTGAAAATGAATAGAAACTTAAATTCATGAATGTAAATAGAGCTCTGTTCATTAGGAGTAGGTATCTTGCCACTTGAAATATGAGAACCTGTGACAGACACATCAACTTTGGCTAACTAGTCTTAAAAATGTTCCCTCCCCCTTTCTGCTACCCATACTGCCTAACCTGTGTAAAAAAAGATCTGTGGACCTATTTATTTTTAGTCCACTCCAGTCTGGTAACGTGATCCAATGTGTTAGTAAGCGGCAGCTGCAGGGGAGAGGGGAGAGTGCTCGACACCAGCTGGGAATTCCATGATGTCACTCATAGGCTCCCATGTCCTAGCCATTATCGCAGCTCCCTTCTCTCCCCTGCAGCCACCGCTGACTGACACGGGAAAGCCAGAGCTGCAGATCACGTAACTGGACCAAAGTGATCGGACAAGCGTCCTTCTTAGTCACAACTACTGCTGAGCAAGGCAATGTCAGACCGCTGCAGGGAGACTGCTGCTTCCACAAAGTGCACAATGGTCTTCATCAGCAGCCTTCTGGTGGGGGACATGACTTTAAACTGGAGCTTGGAGTGAATTACACGCACAACAACAGTAAGACGCAAGAGTGTTTTGATGCACCCTCAGTTTATTTACTTCAACAGGAAGCCTCAATTAGACTTTAAATGACATGTGGCTCCATTTCCACCATAATACATGAAAAGTACATTACCATTCTTATTGCTTCACATTCATCAGACAGTGACCCCCATATCTTCATCCAGGTTTGCGTTGTCTGCAATGGACATGGAGCAAAAAGATTATGATTCCAGGACAGCTCTACATGTAGCAGCTGCTGAAGGTGAGTAACATGGCTTGTAGAAGTCAGATATGAGGGTCTTTAAATAAAGGAAACCCCTAGAGTTTGTCTAAATGTATTATTTTTCACTTTTTCAGGGCACTTGGAAGTGGTTAAGTTCCTTATAGAAGGCTGCAGAGTGAACCCCTTTGTAGAGGACAGGTATGTTATTTTGTTGGATGGATTGTTTGTACTTTACCTAATGAGGTTTTCTAGGGAACTTTTTTCTTTCACTAAAGTTTAGCCATTTCAAATTTCGTAAGAACCCGTGGCCATAGACCTGCCATCAATTTTCAGCCCAACTGATATAAGAGGAAAGGTGTAGCGACCCCCCTGGCCAGAGTAGAGGATAACTTGCCTCCAGTGCAGGGAGAGGGCCGACATTACCCCAAGGTGGATCCATGGTTGCAGAATGATGGGCGCCAGTCACTTTATTCTTTTTTTCAATTGTTTTGCTCTGTCTCACCAGGACTCCACCATACTCATCTTCTATCCAAGGGAGTGCCAAGATCCTCTGAGTGTGGACACCAATTCCCCTTCAAAAGGACTTCCATCCTCTGACTCTTACACCTTGGAAGCTATACCCTCCTCCACCAGGCAGGGCATCTTGAGGAATTCTGTGCTAGGCTGCATACAGATCCCAGGCTTACACAACACAAACCATTGCACACAGCTCCCCAGGCCACAGCCCGGGGAAGGGAGGAGAGCTTACCAGGTCACTCCCCAGACATTTATATCCTCCTCTAGCATGAACCTCCTAGTGGTTGCCAGAGGGGACATTAATGTTCAATAGAACATGATTGTCAAGATTGTCACCACCCCAATAACTATTACACAGAGTGCCAGTGACACTTACTGGTGGCCACAATTCTAAACCTAGGGGGAAAACTAAGTGAAGAAAAGTACAGATTGGCCAGAACAAAGCTATTACCCAAGAAAGACAAATTTATTAGACACCTCTGACAACAGGTTGGCTACACTGGTTAATTATGGCATCACCTTACATCTATGGATAGCTAATGCTAGCCATACACACATAGATTTTGATTGTTTAGCCCACACTAAATAGCAGGGATGGAGAAATTCCCCCTGCTAACTATTGTGTTGAGCATCTACAGCGCTTGCAGCTGTCTGAATACCTGAACATTAACTGCAGCTGATAGAATGCAGTCACAGTTCGGGCAACAATTTTATACTTGGCTCCTCCAATTATTCAATCGAAGTGTCTTGAGCCTGGGTGGTGCCTACACGGCCAACCACAGCTCACATTTTGGCCAATTTAGCAGGAGCTGTCCCAAATTCAAGCCGTGTGAGGCCAGCTTTACATGAGCAGATGACTCCCCAAGGCTGATAGGTGAGGACATACACTATATTACCAAAAGTATTGTGACACCTGCCTTTACATGCACATGAACTTTAATGGCATTCCAGTCTTAGTCCGTAGGGTTCAATATAAAGTTGCCCCACCCTTTGCAGCTATAACAGCTTCAACACTTCTGGGAAGGCTGTCCACAAGCTTTAGGAGTGTGTCTATGGGAATGTTTGACCATTCTTCCAGAAGCGCATTTGTGAGGTGAGGCACTGATGTGGATGAGAAGTCCTGGCTCACATTCTCCGCTCTAATTCATCCCAAAGATGTTCTATCGAGTTGAGGTTAGGACTGTGCAGGCCAACCAAGTTCCTCCACCGGTCCTGCCGATGGGTTAAGGACCTTCTACGGCCCTGTCCAGCTCTCCTAGAGTAACTGCCTGTCTCCTGGAATCTCCTCTATGCTCATGGTACTGTTCTGAGAGACACGGCAAACCTTCTGGCAATGGCACGTATTGATGTGCCATCCTGGAGGAGTTGTACTGCCTGTGGAACCTCTATAGCACAGGTGTCAAACACAAGGCCCGCGGGCCGAATCCAGCCCTTCAGGCCATTACATGTGGCCCTCGCACCTCTCCTGCAGCTGCAGGAGAGCTCCAGCCCTCCTCTGGTCCTCCTCCAGACCCTTACTTTCTGCTTTCAAGCAATGCATCCAGCTTCTTCCCAGCAGCAGCATAAGGAAAGGGGGGTGCACTGTGATGTAAGGGAGAGTGGGGGACTCAACTTCTGATGGTGTTGGCTCTTGACATCTAATGTAAGGGGAGGGGATGTGCTGGACATCTAATCTTACAGATACAACCGGCCCTTTTGAGGGCAATCATAATGCTGATGCGGCCCACGAAGAAATTGAGTTTGACACCCCTGCTCTATAGGGTTCAGGTATTGCCTCATGCTACCATTAGTGACACTGACCCTAGCCAAATGCAATATTGGTGAAAAACAGTCAGAAAAGAGTAGGGGGAAAAAATGTCAGTGGCCTCCACCTGTAAAACCATTCCTGTTTTGGAGGTCATCTCAATGTTGCCCATCTAGTGCACCTGTTGTTAATTTCATTAACACCAAAACAGATGACATTGATTAACAACCCCCTCTGCTACTTAACTGAGCAGCTCAATATCCCAGGAGTTTAATTGACTTGATGCCATACTCTGATAAAAAAGTGTTCCTTTAATTTTTTTGAGCAGTATATATATACAGTATCTCACAAAAGTGAGTACACCCCTCACATTTTTGTAAATATTTTATTATATCTTTTCATGTGACTGAACACTGAATACATGACACTTTGCTACAATATAAAGTAGTGAGTGTACAGCTTGTATAACAATGTAGATTTGCTGTCCCCTCAAAATAACTCAACACACAGCCATTAATGTCTAAACCGCTGGCAACAAAAGTGAGTACACCCCTAAGTGAAAATGTCCAAATTGGGGACCAAAACCAAAGTGTCAATATTTGGTGTGGCCACCATTATTTTCCAGCACTGCGTTAACCCTCTTGGGCATGGAGTTCACCAGAGCTTCACAGGTTGCCACTGGAGTTCTCTTCCACTCCTCCATGGCGACATCACGAAGCTGGTAGATGTTAAAGATCTTGCGCTCCTCCACCTTCCATTCGAGGATGCCCCACAGATGCTCAATAGGGTTTAGGTCTGGAGACATGCTTGGCCAGTCCATCACCTTTACCCTCAACTTCTTTAGCAAGGCAGTGGTCGTCTTGTGGATGTGTTTGGGGTTGTTATGTTGGAATACTGCCCTGTGGCCCAGATCCCCAGGGAGGGCATCATGCTCTGCTTCAGTATGTCACAGTACATGTTGACATTCGTGGTTCCATCTCTATGTAAAGCAACAATTCTTTTTTTAGATGCTCAGAGAGTTCTTTGCCATGAGGTGCCATGTTGAACTTTCAGTGGCCAGTATGAGAGAGAGAGCGCAATAACACCAGTTTTGACATACCTGTCAAATACCTGTCATGCCATCCCCATTTACACCTGAGACCTTGTAACACTAACAAATCACATGACACTGGGGAGGGAAAATGGCTAATTGGGCCCAATTTGGACATTTTCACTTAGGTGTATACTCACTTTTGTTGCCAGCAAAGCTTATACAAGCTGTACACTCACTACTTTACATTTTAGCAAAGTGTCATTTCTTCAGTGTTGTCACATGAAAAGATATAATAAAATATTTACAAAAATGTGAGGGGTGTACTCTTTTTTGTGAGATATATATATATATATATATATATATATATATACACATACACACATACACTATATATGGTACAGGGAAATCTCTATAACAGAGTTCCACTATGACAAACCCAGCCGGGACAAGAGCTTTTGAAGGGGACTAGGGGCAGGCCTTCTACCCGCTACCTGATTATGGCCCATGGGTGGAGACCAGGGTTTTTGTCTGCTTCTCCCAGTCAGGGCATGGAAAAGAGCTCAGTTCAGCCTCTGATCCCACCATGGAGAGTGCAGATCATTCTCTAATGATGGACAACAACATGATGAACGCTGAGAGTAAGGCTTGGATTAATTCTCTGAATAAAGAATGCTTCCCTTCTGGAGTGTATGGAAAGGTGTTATATTAATCTTGCACAGGTTAATGGTCAGAGGAAATATGGTCCCTGTAGACTGAGTTGGAGAAGTTCCCCCACTTGGGACAGAGATATTTATCAACAATACTCCCCCAAGAAATCTATAAAGATAAATGAATTCCACTTTTTCAAACTGCTGGAACATTGTATGAGTTTTGTCTTATGATGACTTTTGTAGTGGACAGATTACACAAGTGAAAGCCAAACACCTGACAGACAGCATGTGTAATGTACTTTGTGTATCTGTGGGCTTGGTGCGGGATTGTCTGGGGTGGAGACACTTCCAGACTAATCAAAGTTTGGGTGCCTGCACGTTGACTAGCTTACTGTTAATTAGATTGCTGTTAGACAGGCCATGCATGATTCAAATCTCTCTGGTTCAGAAGGAACTGGGCGAGATTCGAATTGTGTATGGGCAGGCTGAATGAACCAAGTTGATTGATCAACCTGGGTACAACCAGCATGCCGGGTTTTACCTGCGATTATTGCTAGAGGCTGCTATAGCTGCTTGCAATAATCACTGTCTTCTCCTCGTAGGGACGACTTCTGCTTCCCCCCTGCCCCTACTGGGAGAAGACAATGGCCCAGCAGGAGGGATTCCCGCATCAACACTCTCTTTGTTGATAGGGAAATCAAATAAATGTATTTCCTGCAACCATGGAAGAAATTTGCTCCATGTATGTCCGACCTTAGCTGTAAGTTGCTAGCTGTTGATTAGCTTACTGTTTATAATTTATGTTAGCTGTTCGATAGATGTACTGATGATATTACTGTTTTAAGATTGCATTGTTTAGGATAATGTGATCAAACTCTTATCTGATTTGGTGTGGAATAAATTCTGGGTGAATATGCAATAAAGTTAGTTCCAGTTTGCACCTAAGCTAGTGGCATCTAGTTCTTGGGTGCAATGATCGGCTATAATACCTGGTTCCAGAATGGAGGAAGCTGTATCTTGGCAGAAGCACCCAGGCTGGGTGCCAGGAGATCTGTCACATCCACACAGTAGCAAAAACCTGACCCATATATTCAAAACTAAAAACAGAGGATCTACTTTGCATCTGAGCACCAAAAACACAAATTCATTCATATTTAATATTCAAAGCAAACTCACCCGTTCATCCAAATTTCCATGTTTTATTTTGCTGAGAAATCCCTTTGAAAAATAGCCCTTAGCATTTCTTGTCATAGCCATCTTTCTGCCCTCTTCCTTCCAGGGCCCTGGACTCCGGCTCTGTGACTGGCCGGAGCCGCGTGACGTCACTACCACGCATTCGCGCGGGAGCTGTCAGTCACGGGGCATACGAGTGAAGAAGCGACACGGAGGTCCGTTTCTTTACAGCGCATGCGCCAATGACATCTACCTATAGGGAAGCCTTATTCTAGGCTTACCTATAGGTAAAAGTGACGCAGGAGGGTTTACAAGCACTTTAAACCTTCCTGGAAACCAGGAAGTAATAGAAAAAATGTAAAAAAAAAAGAAATAAAACAGTAAAGGTATACTTTACTACTTACTATTAGCATATGGTGTAAAAATAGTAATTGTGAGAATGAAGTTCCACTTTAATTATACAATATGGGTTTTAATAAAATAAGATATGTTATAGCGAATGACCTTTAAAGTGGTTGTAAATCTCTGACATGAAATTTGAACTAAGCATATCCTTCTATAATGTATACTTATCTCTATCCAGAGCACTAAGTGTCATTTTCTGTCTGCTGCCTTGTTCCTCTTCTATATGCATGAGTCACTTCTGACAAGTTTTCCTGACACCAAAAGAAAAAAAAGGTGACAGGGGAGGGAGCTCCAGCACACAGCCTATGAACAGATGAAGAGGTACAACTTATGTAGGAGGATTTGTTTCATCTCTGTATATCACCTGAGGCCATTCACTTCACTTGGTGCATGTAAGGGTTTACAATGACTTAATGTATTAAAACAGTAAAAAGAATTTGTTAAATGTTTCAGAATGAAAGACTGTGAGAAGAACTACAGAATGTTTTTAGCATTATCTGACAAATCTACCTGTGTTATTCCTAGGTGGGGTAACACAGCTTTACAAGATGCAATCAGGTTTGAGCAGCAAGACGTGGCAAACTTGTTGATGGAATATCAAGAAACCTATACAAGCAGACTGAAGAGTACAGAAGATGAGCGGAGACAGATGTCACTGGAAAATCTAGAGAGTATGGTGTAGTCCATTCTATGACAGGCTCTCTTAACATCATATTGGCCTTGCACATATGACAGCAAAACATTCAGATTTTACCATTTACCTCTATACTAGAGGGGGACAATGAATTTGCATCTGCACAATGTTTGCTCTGCTGTGTTTTGTTGTTGAATCTTGTAGTGCTTGAGACGTAAAGGATAAAAATCACAGTGTGGCTGGGGAACACGCGGTCTGTAAATAAGAGCGCCTTATCAATTGCATTGGACAGTGAGGTTTGAACTTTATGAAATGCAAGCATGAAGTTATATTCTATGTAAAACATATTTTTGTATAAAAGCTAAGAAAGTTTGTCATGTTCAGAAGTATAGGTATAGACCCATCCATTTGCTGCCTTAACAGAATGTCTTGAAGATGGTGATAAAAGAGGTCATTTTCTATAAATACCAACCTGTCCAGTCAGCATTACCGACTGTTAAAATAATAATAAAAAAAAATCTATATTAATATTTATTTTCTTTAATCTTTATAATGCTGACATTTTTGCAGCACTTTACAGATTTCACAGTCTTTACACTCATAGGAGCCTACAATGCTTAACCCCTTATTGGCTGTCACAGTGATCACATGATCGGGAGCCCATCCCGCCAGCTCCCAAACATGTGACCAGGAACTGTTTGCGATAGCCCAGTTACTGTGCTGGGAGCTCATAGTGAGTGTGCAGGAACCTCTGTCACCATGGACTCATATGCGCAGTGTGTGGGCGTATAAGGTCCATCCTCCTTGCCACCGCAAATATGCATTACATGGTTGGCAAGAGGTTAATTCTTCCAAACACATTCTGACATACACGCGTTTTTTTTGGGGGGGGGGGGGGGGGGGGAGAGATACAATAAGGCCCAGGAGGAACATACAAATCTTTGCTATGAATTGGTCTGAATCCCTTTGCACTGTAAAGGAGATTATTATTTAATTATATCTAAACCCAAGAACAAATATGTAAAATATTAAAGCTTACCAGTCCTTAGAAATTGGTGGATGCATTTGTTTTTTATTTTTAAAGCCAAGAGCTTTTTTTTAGCAAGTACAGTCATTCTTGATATTGCCAGAAATGCCACCCAATCTAAGGACTGGTAAACTGCAATATATTACATTTTTGTTTTTAGGTTTAGATGCACCAATTTTGGATTGCTGACCTGCATGTTCTAATGCAACTTCAGCAGTCTTTTGTGTTAGTTCTATGAGGTTATTTAAAGTATATCTAAAGCTCAAAGCGGCATTCCACACAAAGATGGAACTTCCACTTTAAGGGAAGGTGATCCCCTGGCATGTCTTTTTTTTTGGGGGGGGGGGGGGGAGAGCAGAAACCCTCTTTTTACAGGGTTCCAGCTCCCACTTCCTCCCGGGGCACTACGACGCCGGAAGTAAGTCCACCTCTCCCCCCTCCCTCTCGGCAATCATCTAGGACACGTCACAGGTCTCAGATGATTGCCCGGCCAGTCACAGCGCGGCTCGCGCATGCGCAGTGCGTGCCCGGCTGTGAAGGCACAGCCGGGCGCCCACAGTGACAATGCCGGCGCCGCAGAGAGGAGGGGGGAGACAAGTGGGGCTTCATTCCCCTGCATCACTGGACCCTGGGACAGGTAAGTGTCCAATAATTAAAAGTCAGCAGCTGCAGTATTTGTAGCTGCTGACTTTTATTTTTTTAATTTTTTAAGCCGAACTCCGCTTTAAAACCTTTTTTTCATTTTGCATAGCATAGAGGAGGATTAAAACTGCTGTCATTTTTTTCTGCCATCTGTGTCTCATTTAGAAGATTTTTCCTTCGCTTCCTGTCCTGTAAACTCAACAGCAGGTGAGAGGATATCATTCCAATGTGAGGGAAATAGACAGTTGTCACAGAAACAAGTGTCCCCATTGCAAGATTTCCTATCGATTCATGTTCTGGTGGTAGTTCAAACATTTGGACTTACCTTTACTTTCATCAGTGTTGGCAATCGTCAGTATTTTTACTGGCAGCCAGTAAAAAAAAGTGCACTTTCTCCTGTCAGTAAATGCCAGTGACAGGAAAAGGTTGCCAGCAAAAAATATGGCTCGCCGGCCGACACCATTCGAGTGCCTGCCTCAGTGCATTTTGGTGGCGCCGGCGGAGCCTGAGCGTGTCCTGTGTGATGTCATGGTGCAAGGGAGCCGAGTGGAGCAGCCGGAGCCCTGTGTGCGGGTCTGTGGGACGTGCAGAGAGACTGTCACTGTGACTCAGGAGGGGATTTGTCATGTCGGTGAGGTATCATCATCACCTGTACTGCTGCACATTGCTGTCAGTGTCACTGTGAGTCAGTTTTACTTGCGTGTGCCTGCCCATTCTAATCTCTTGCCCTCCTGAGTCCTGTCCCTTAGCTACTTACTATATCGAAAATAAAACAAGAAATACTTTTTTTGCCTTAAAGTGATACTAAAGTCTTGTTTTTTTTTCCTATAAAATTAATATCTGTTCTGTGCAGTGGTTTTGCAAAGAGCAGCCCAGGTCCTCCTCTTCTCGGGTCCCTTGTCAGTGCTCCTGGCCCCTCCCTCCTGTTGAGTGCCCCCACAGCAAGCAGCTTGCTATGGGGGCACCCGAGCCAGGTTGCAGCTCCGTGTGTCCATTTAGACACAGAGCCGCACCCCGGCCCCCTTTCTCTCCTTATTGGTTGACTGAATTTGATTAACAGCAGTGAGAGCCAATGCTGTGCTGCTGTCTCAGCCAATGAGGAGGGAAGTTCCTGGGCAGCCGAGACATTCCTGCAACATCAATGGATCTAGATGGGCTCAGGTAAGTATTAGAGGGGCTGGTGGGGGGGGGTCTGCTGCACACACAAGGCATAGACTGCATTAAGATAAAAAAAAACCTTCTGCCTTTACAACCCCTTTAATATCTACCTTAAATCACGTTGCTAATTGCATATTGTACTTGTTTGTAGCCTAAATACTGAAATTTGCACTTAATGTGATTTTGTAACTTTAGGAAATTCCAGTAAAAACGTGGCTGTGCCAGTAAATTTTGGGCTTCATGTCAGTAAATTTCAATCTGGTAGGTTGGGGATACTGACTTTCATTCCTGGTGGCATTGTTGATCAGTACAGTTAGAGAGAGTGAATCTCCCTAAGGGGGGCACAGGCAACAATAAAAAAAAATCTGACAGTGGTTATGCACACCACTTGAACCTAAAATAATTTTACCTTTCAGTTATACTTTATATCTCATCTACAACAATTTATTATCACATCTGAGACACACACATTTCCTTTTTTGGTATTAATATGTATCCTTTGCATAGCTTATCTTTGTGAATGTAGTAGTTTGTTGCTGGGAATCTGCTTTTTTCCAACTCCAGCAAGCAGATCCTGGGTGAAAAAGAATGTTAGCTCATATTGCACTGAATCTTAGCAGTGCTACTATGTTGCCTTAAACTGGAAAACTGTTTTGAGATTGTAACATGTTGAGATTTTACAAAATGTTTTAAACGTGCCTCTTTTAACATTGTACGTCTATTAAACTTGCATAAAAAGCTGTACGAGTCAAATATTGTGTTACGGAACATGTGATGCTTTTATGTGCCGCTGCAAAGAAAAAAAATTACTGCTGGTTACAGTATATAGGTACCAAGATCATATACTGGGGTACATACCTTATAAATTAATGTACACAAGTGTTGGTCTTATAAACTGGTCCCAAAATGATAGTTTAATCTCTAATCACATACTGTTTCAGCACTTTTCTTCTACCTTAAAAGTTTAAGAGTGAATATAGGATAGAATGGGCCAAAAAAGTAAACACCTGAAGCAAAAATGTTTTTGATCTACTTGTAGATTCCACCAAAAAAATGTATGTAAAAATCCAAGTACCTGCTGGAAATTTAAATTTACTTTCTTTTTTGTTCCCTGCAAAGTAAAAGCATAATGTGACACTTACCTGCAAGCGAAGCCCTACTGTCCCCGCTGGAGGCCGAATCCATATTTGCCCCTCTACATTCCGGGGGAAGCGGACTCCGGCTCTGTGATTGGCCAGAGTTGCGTGACGCAAGCACGCGGGAGCCGCCAGTCATGACACTCGCTAGTGAGGAAACGGGCACGGAGGGCCTTTTCTTCACAGCGCATGTGCCTATGACATCATTGGCGCAGTACAAAGTAAATATGTCCTAAACAGCGCACGTTTAGGAGACATTTACAGTACCTATAGGTAAGCCTTATTATAGGCCTACCTATTAGGTACAACTGCAACCTGCATAGGTGTGAATCAGGCCTTAAAGAGAAGTCTGGCCATACGTATCTTCTGGGTCATAGGAGTGCACTTATTTCTGCATTCATGTGACCCAAATTCAGCCGACAGCGAGCTAAAGTCCCTGGTGGCTGATGTCACAGAGCCAGTCCAGACTCTGAAGGGGTCCCAACAATAATGTTGGGATCTGCCCAGATGCCTGATCAGCAGCTGGTTCAGCCTCTCAGTGTGTCACTGAGAGTCTGATCCAGCTGCTCCCTGCACTGCCTGATGCTCTAGTGAGTGCAGAGCAGCGAGTCGGTGACTAATCGTCACAGCCCACTGCTTAGGGAAGACCGAGAACTGAGCGATCATGTAATCACTTTGTCTTAGAGCCGACAGGGGACAACTACAGCCATCTCACATTTCTCCTTTAAGATAAGGGATGTGTTAAGGTAAATCAGTACTCCAGGCACAGAAACATTTTTCTATATATTTTTTTTAAGTGGTAAAAAGTTACCTGTGCCGATGTGCATTAACCCATTGCTGCCGAGCCTATGGCATAATGACGCCAAGGCCAGCTGCGGCATTATCTGTTACCAGCAGGGCCGTCTTATCGAGCGGGCACTCGATTTTCCCCTGCTCTGTTTGCCAGAGAACTTGGCAGCAGCGATGTGACAGGTGGGAGTGGAGAGCTATGGCTGTATCTTACTCCCCTGCTTGCCCCCTCCCCTTTCTCCTGCCTGTCAGCCGAACGGGAGAACAGCTCTAATGTGTGCGGTTCGAGGCGACACAGCCCACCTTCCTGCCCGCTCTCCCCATTGGCCACAGCAGAGGGCCAATCAGAAGACACTGGGGAAGCATCATGGGAAATGTAGTCCCAGGAGATTGACGCCCCCAGGTGTGTCCACAGACAGCAGGCTACAGCCCCCAGCATGCATGCACTTTGCTGGGGGATAGAAAAAAACTGGAAACTGGAAAAAGCAGAGGAATTGAGTGCTACAAAAGAGGAGAACAGGAGAGGACTATGCTAGGGGAGCCATGCTGTACCGCAGTGTTTCTCAAGTCCAGTCCTCAAGGCGCCCCAACAGGTCATGTTTTCAGGATTTCCCTCAGATGAAACAGCTGTGGTAATTACTAAGGCAGTGAAACTGATCAAATCACCTGTGCAAAATAATGGAAATCCTGAAAACATGACCTGTTGGGGCGCCTTGAGGACTGGAGTTGAGAAACCCTGCTGTACCGCATCACCACAGTGGGAGCCATGCTGTACTCGCACCACCACAGCGGGAGCCACACGGCTGTACCCCTGTAACCGCACCAACAGAGAGGGAGCCACGCTGTACCCCTGTACCCGCACCACCAGAGAGGGAGCTATGCTGTACCCACATCCCCAGAGAAGGAGTCACGCTGTACCCCTGTACCCACACCCCCAGAGAGGGAGCCATGTTGTACCCGCACCACCAGAAAGGGAGCCATGCTGTACTCGCACCACCAGAGAGGGACCCACACTGTACCCACACCACCAGAGAGGGAACAACACTGTACTCCTGTACCAACAGAGAGGGAGCCACGCTGTACTCGCACCACCAGAGAGGGAGCCACGCTGTACTCGCACCACCAGGGGGGAAGCCACGCTGTACCCGCAACCACCACAGCGGGAATACCCCTGTAACAGCACCACCAGAGAGGGAGCCACACTGTACCCCTGTACCCGCACCAACAGACAGGGAGCCACGCTGTACCCGCAGCACCAGAAAGGGAGCCAAGCTGTACCCACACCCCCAGAGAAGGAGCCACGCTGTACCCCTGTACCCACACTGGCAGAGGGAGCCACGTTGTACCCGCACCACCAGAGAGGGAGCCACGCTGTACTCGCACCACCAGAGAGGGAGCCAAACTGTACTCCTGTACCCGCACCACCAGAGAGGGAGCCACGCTGTACTCACACCACCTGAGAGGGAGCCATGCTGTACCCACACCACCAAAGGGGGAGAAAGACAGAGCCACTGCCAGGGTACAGACGTGCTACACTACTGATCAGAGTCGGCCTGGGCAACCCAGAGTGAACAATCGTCCAGCCGGGGGGCATCACTGCTGCGGTTTCGCTGGGACTGGTAAGAGGGCCTGTTGGCTATTATCCATTACTGTTCCTAGGGACTGAGCTATTAGGAAGTGCCTAACCTGCTATCATCTAGGCCTTATTGACCTACGGCCCAAAAATAGGGGGGGGGCGACACCATTTTTACTGCAACCAGGTGACACCAACCCTAGTGACACCACTATTTTAGTTTTAGTAGCAGGGCTGACTGAGCGGGTACCGGCAGAACTTTCTGCTTGATGTCTCCAAACTGTCACCTATGATTATTGCCGAATGCCTGTCTCAATGACTCCACCTCCATTTGCCCTCAAGCCGGGAGTCAGTACACTTTGCTGCTGACTGTGGGAATATCTCACTCACGCAAATTGTGCGAGTAAGATATCGAGAGAAAGGAGTGAATATTTTTAGGGAGCTGAAGAGGCCCATGATGTTTGCGCCACCTCCATGTGAACTAGCCAATCCCAGCTGTGCCTGCCCTGGCAGCCCCACCCATATTCCTGTGGAAACACACACTGCGCTGTGCTGGAAGTATGAAGGGTGTGCAGGAGGTGGCAAATTGGAGAACACACACTAGAGGCTGCAAAATTTGTGAATCAACTGTACAACCTCCCACCACCACCTTGACAATGGCACATGCCCCTCCTTCTGAGTCTCTAAATGAAAAAGACTGTCACTCTGAAAAGCAATTCATGCATGGATTGCTTTTCAGAGGCATTTGACAGGTGGTGAAGAGGTGATACAGTTGTGCACATACGTTTACATACCCTGGCAGAATTTATGATTTCTTGGCCATTTTTTAGAGAATATGAATAAAACAAAAACTTTTCTTTCACTCATGGTTAGTGTTTGGGTGAAGCCCATTTATTATCAATCAACTGTGTTTACTCTTTTTAAATCATAATGCAACAGAAACTACCCAAATGACCCTGATCAAAAGTTTACATACCCCAGTTCTTAATATCGTGTATTGCCCCCTTTAACATCAATGACAACTTGAAGTCTTTTGTGGATGAGGCTCTTTATCTTCTCAGATGGTAGATGGTGGCTGCCTATTCCTCTTATAAATATAGTGCTCGCAAACACAATAAGTGAAAATATGTTGACCAAAAAGGAAATAAAGTCCAAATAAAGTGACTAAAGGTGTTCCAATCCAAAGTGACGGAAATGTAAGGTGCATCATGGTGGGTCATTTAAAGCTTGGTAAAGAAATCCTGGGATGACGGATATGGTGATAAGTCTTCAGGTGCAGAATTCCTTTATGGAGTTTCTCAGCCAGAAACAACAGGTGCCCAGAAGTAAAAACAGAAGGGAACTGATAGTGAAGTACCATAAAAAAGATTTTATTGTAAAAGGGAGTGGGTACTTACAAGTAAGATAAAACAAGCCTCAATCATGGAGCTGTGGGTGTAACATTTCGGTGCATCTCTAATAAGAAATTATGGCTTTCATTAAAATATGTGATCATTCAGTCTGGGTTCACACTAATGCGATTACGAATGGGTGTGATTCTCATGCAGATTTTTGCTTGAGTTCAGTGCGATTTTGCGTAGAGATTTACGGTAAAGAGTGCGATTCTAATGTGAATTTAATGCGTTTTTGGACATTAGACAAAAAATAAAAGTGAGGGGGGGGGGGGGGGATATGTAAAAATCTACACAGAAAAAGCAATATTCACACACACCTGAACACAAGATGCGATTTCAGTGTATTTTCCATTGAGGTCTATGGAGAGGAAAATTGTGCCGCAGTAAACGCGCACAGGACCCTTTTTGTTGCTGCATCGCTTTCGCGACGCATGGATGTGAATGACCACTATTGAACAGGGGGGGGGGGGGGATTTACTAAAACTGGAGAATGCAAAATCTGGTGCAACTCTACACAGAAACCAATCAGCTTCCAGGATTTATTGTCAAAACTTAAAGTGATTTTAAAGTCTTGTTTCTTTTTTCTATTAAAATAACAAACGCGTTTTACTTACCTGCCCTGTTGCAGTGGATTTGCACAGAGCAGCCCAGATCCTCCTTTTATGGGGGCTTCTGGCCCCTCCCTCCTGTTGAGTGCCCCCACAGCAAGCAGCTTGCTATGGGGGCACCCGAGCCAAGTTGCAGCTTCCTGCGTCCATTCAGACACATAGCTGCAGTTCGGTCCCGACCCCCTCTCTCCTGATTGGCTGAGACAGCAGCGGCACAATTGGCTCCCGCTGCTGTCAGTTAGCCAATCAGGAGGCCAAGACACTCATGGAAATTGATGGACAGAGATGGGGCTCAGGTAAGTATTAGGGGGGCTACTGGACATGGAAGGCTTTAATGTATAGACTGCATTAAAATAAAAAAATAAAAAAGCCTTCTGTCTTTACAACCACTTTAATTGAACAAGCTGAAGTTAGAAGCCGATTGGCTACCATGCACAGCTGCACCAGATTCTGAGTGCTCCAGTTTTAGTAAGGTCCCTTTCACACATACGGACCGTTCATCTGTTTTTCATTCATCCGTTGACGGATCAAAAACAGACATCAATGCATTCCTATGGAAAAACGGCTGACCATCTATTTTCATCTGCTTCCATCAACATCCGTTTTTTTGAACAGATCAGACAAAAAACAGATGTAAACAGATAAATGGTCCATTGTTGCATCTGTTTTTGCATTGGTTTTTAGGAGCAACCAGTCACGGGGCGTTGCGGTGGAGACAGACAGGAGAGCAGTATAGATAGTGAGGGGTCATTCTGTACAGATAGGCTCCCTCAGTTGCTGGCGCCGACTGTCATTTTCGGTTTTTAAATGTAATAGCCGGCTTTTCTTTTTCCCTTAGGTTTTGGAGCTGTCATTTGGGGGGGCAGCGTGTGCAAGGAAAGGGGCAGGACAGAGCAGTATACACAGTGAGGGAGCAGTCTGTACAGACAGGCTCCCTTCACTTGCCGACTCTGACTGTCACTGTCAGCTTTTAAATGTAATTGTTAGGGATGAGCCGAACACCCCACCGGTTCGGTTCGCACCAGAACATACCGAACAGCAAAAAATTTGGAAGGTCACACGAGCATGAAAAATCAAAAGAGCTAATTTTAAAGGCTTATATGTAAGTTATTGTTATAAAAAGTGTTTGGGGATCTGGGTCCTGCATCAATGCAAAAAAATTTTGCATTGTAAAATGCCTGTAAAGCAGCGCATTTTTTCTGTTTAGAACAGTAACACAGAAAAATGACATTTCTAAAGGAAAAAATGACATTTAAAACTGATCGCGGCTGTAATGAATTGTCGGGTCTCGGCAACATAGATAACACTCATTAAAAAAAACAGCATAGGGTCCCACCCAGTCCATTACCAGGCCCTTTGGGTCTGGTATGAATATTAAGGCGAACCCCAAAATTAAAAAAAAAAAAAAAAAATGGAGTAGGGGTCCCCCTAAAATCCATACCAGACCCTTCAGGTCTGATATGGAAATTAAGGGGAACCCTGCACCAAATTTAAAAAAAACATGGAGTAGGGGTCCTCCCCAAAATCCATTCCAGACCCTTATCCGAGCACGAAACCTGGCAGGCTGCAGGAAAAGAGGTGGGGACGAGAGAGCGCCCCCCCCCTCCTGAACCGTACCAGGCCCTCAACATGGGGAGGGTGCTTTGGGGTAGTTGATGGGAACAAGGGCCTCAACCCCACAACCTTAGCCCGCCCGCATACCCCCACAACCACCAGGCAAGGGTTGTGGGAATGAGGCCCTTGTCCTCATTAACATGGGGGCAAGGTGCTTTGGGGGGCTCCCCCGTAGCACCCTCCCCATGTTGAGGGCATGTGGCCTGGTATGGTTCAGGAGGGGGGCCGCTCTGGTCCCCCCCTCTTTTCCTGTGGCCTGCCAGCTTGTGTGCTCGGATAAGGGTCTGGTATGGATTCTGAGGGGGACCCCTACGCCATTTTTTATTTGGCGCAGGGCTCCCCTTAATTTCCATACCAGACCTGAAGGGCCTGGTATGGATTTTGGGGGCCCCCCCACACAATTTGTTTTATTTTTTGGTTCGGGGTTCCCCTTAATATTCATACCAGACCCAAAGGGCCTGGTAATGGACGGGGGGGGGGGGGGGGGGACCCATGCCCCTTTTTTCAATGGGTTTTAGCTATATTGCCGAGTCCCGACAATTCATTACAGCCACAATCAGTTTTATATGACAATCTTTCCTTTAGAAATGTCATATTGCTGCGGTACTGTTCTAAACACGGAAAAATGCACCACTTTACAGGCATACTATAGACACCCCCCAGGCACGATATTTAAAGGAATATTTAATTTTTAATTGTGTCACTTTAAGCATTAAAATATATATCACTGCTCCCGAAAAAAACGGCAGTTTAAAAAAAAAAAAAATTAGCACTGATACATGTTCCCTGGGGCAGGACCCGGGTCCCCAAACACTTTTTATGACAAAAACTTGCATATAAGCCTTTTAAATTAACTTTTGATTTTTCATGGTAGTGTCCCATAGACTTTAACGGTGTTCTGGTGGCTTTCGAATTTGCCCCAAACACCGCATATTGTTGGGTGTTCGCAGAACATCCGAACAACCAATGTTTGGCCCGAACCATTCGCCCATCCCTAGTAATTGACAGCTTTTTTTTCTATACTTATAAGTGACAAGAAGGAGCTGTCATTATAACCCACCACTAAATTAAAAAAAGGGGCGGGGGTCATCGGGCTATCCCATTTGTTTAATTTAGTGGCGGGACCAAGTGACAGCTCCTTCTCGGCGCTATTAAGTATAGAAAAAAAAAAAGCAAGCAAGCAATCACACTTAAAAAGTTGGCAGTCAGCATTGACTGCCCCCTCACTGTGTATACTGCCCTTCGCATCTCCTCTCCTAGCAAACATAACCAATCCCCCTCCCAAAGAGGACTGGTCACATACCTGCTATCACATAGGGGACTATTGATCCCCTATGTGATAGCAATTGAAAAAAAAAAAAAAAAAACACATGAAAAGTAAAAAAACAAAACCACCCCCACATACACAGGCATACTAGAGCTGCACGATTAATTATTAAAAAACGATCTGGATTCAAACCCCCCTCTCTATATGAACTGACATTTCTCTGATTCTATATAAACAGTGCAGAGCCAGAGCTGTCAAAAAAAAAAAAAAAAAAGGAAGAAGAAATTTCTTAGCAGAGAGATCAAAGGAATGAACTTCAGTCTGTAAATGAGGGCAGTTTAACCATTTAAACCCTGATGGGTTTTACTTCCTCTTTTTTTCCCCTGCAAAGTAAAAGCATAATGGGCTTTTTTGGGAAAAATACACTTCCATGATTTAAAAAAAAAAAAAACGAAACAGTAAAGTTAGCTCAATTTTTTTGTATCATGTGAAAGATGTTACACTGTGGTAATCATGATCTTTATTCTAAGCAAAAAAAAAAATTGTGATTCTCATTTTAATCCGGAATTGTGCAAACCAAAAATTTGACTCAAGTAGTTGGATGTGTAAACTGTATAAAACTGATGTAAACCTGATGGTTAACTGATCCGCTTTTTGTTTGAAAAAACGTGACTGAACTGATGAAACAAACTGAAGGTGTGAAAGGGGCCTAAATCTTCCCTACTGTGTTTTTGGATGACATGTGAATATAGGCTTTTTGTAATGCATCAAATTCACAACAAATTCGCAAAGTGTGAACTGCCACTCAAGGGAAAAAAACAAAAAACAGAAAAAAAACAAAAACAGAAAAAAAAACAAAAACAGAAAAAAAAAAAAACAAAAACAGAAAAAAAAACAAAAACAGAAAAAAAACAAAACACAGTACAGAGTCATTCTCTGGGAAAATTCTCAGTTCTTTATTTTACACAATTTACCAGTACTGCAATAGCTTATTAATATATCCAAGCTCTGCGCCCTTCCTTGTCTTACACTGAAGAGTCACAAATAAGGGTTATATATATATATATGGAATCAACTCATTTTGAATGAGAAATACAAATCATGCATAATGCTGGCTAAAGTAGTATAACACTGTGGAATCTGCTGGCATAGAAATGAAATCGCAGTAGATGAAACAATCAGTTGACTCTGCTCTGATGTGGACTTAATTTGCATTTTTGTTTATTTCAGCGTAACTTATCAATCTTGGTTGTGTATTACTTTAAAAAGGTACAGATATCACTTGAACAATTTCCACTTTTATATTGACACTGAATACAGATGGACCTTGTAGAAGGTAAAGCACTGCACGATTAAACAAAGCTTTAACACTGCAATATATTGGATACCCATCACCAGCAAAATAAGTTCAGCTGTTGACCATAGTATAATATGGACTGAAGAGGCACTTGAATGAGAAAACTTGTTGGCTTCACAGATTGTCAGGGACATCCAAGCCAGAATGAGTTAGAAGTTCTCCATCCCATAGACCAAACGCCGGCAACACTGGACCTCGAAAGCTTGCATTGAGAGTGTGGATGAGGGAACCCTTTTCAGAGTCCACGAGGCTTAGCTTCCCATTATCATAGTCCAGTAGGAGTCCCACTTTGCTAGGATGGCCAATATTGGTGATGGGGATTGTTTTATTTGCCACCATGCCATGCCATTTTCTATGGCTGTAGGCAAACACCCAAGAACGGTTATTGACTCCAATGCATTCATCTCTAGACATATCTGCATCTGCGACACCTATGCGGAATTCATTGGACTTCTTCACTGTCACCTCCCAGTAATAGCGACCGTTTGACATTGAGGTGTCCCCAAGCACTACAGCCCATTCTTGAAAACGTTCAGGGTTCTGTGGGATTTTGGACGGGTCAATACCTAGCATGCGATAGATTATCCCTGTGTCTTTCTTGAACAGGTCCAGGCTACTGTGGGCAGTTTTCTCATCGAGTTTAAATGTCACATCTGTAATAAAACCAGCAAATGAATTTAAATCTACTTCTAAAAAATATGGCCAAATATTCTTGGACAGTTAGTTCAGGATCGGTTCACATTTATGCAAATTGGATGCCTTTTGAAGCACTTTCGCATGACGTGAACCAAACCACCTTTCTATGGAGCCCACATCACATATCTGCGGTATAGTGCGAATTTAAAAAGTCCTGTGTGTTTTCTGAGCACTGCGGTGCTGTTCAGATGTGAATTCAAGGCTCACTGCCTTCTATGGAAATGCTTCTGATTCACATGTCAACAGTTTTGAACACGAATAGAGAAAGAAAAACCAGCACCGGGGGTGTCCCCCCCCCCCAATGCATACATACCAGGCCCTTCTAGTCTGGTATGGATTTTAGGAGGAACCCCACACCAGAAAAAGAAAGAAAAGTGTGGTCCCGCAAAAATCCATACCAGACCATTATACGAGGAATAGGGTGGAGATGCTTGTGTGCCCCCTCTCCTAAAACATACCAGGCCACATGCCCTTAACATGGGGGGGTACTTTGAGGTAGGGTAGTCCCCCCCCTCAAAGCACTTTGTCCAAGGTTCTCTTCTCCACAACCCTGGCCGGTGATTGTAGGGGTCTGCGGGCAGGGGGCTAAAAGGAATCTGGAGGTCCACTTTGACAAGGGGTGCCCCCAGATCCCACACACCACCGACATTTTACCCCTACTCATTCACCAAAAAAAAAAAAAAAAAAAGTGTTGAAAATAAATAAAAAACAGACAGTTTTTGACAAGTCCTTTATTTAAAAAACAAAAACAATGTCCCCTGGCGTAGTTTTAGCGCCAATCACAATGAACATCACCGTTGCGACACGGAAAAAAAAAAAGGAAGAAGGATTAGAGCTCTGTACCCTTTGCTGGCTTCTGCCATCTGACAGTGTGACATCACAGGATGGTCCTGCCCACCAGCGACAACACCAGGTGGCCCCACCCCCACCTGACTCGGTGATCACAGCGCGCACACCGCGCGTCCTGCAGGGTGCGCGTGCATAAGGGAGGACGTCATATGACGTCCTCCCGGAGATTGAGGTCCGCGCTGTAGCCGTCATTAGGCTATGGCCCGGACCTCAAGTGGTTAAGCACTTGCTGACCAGCTAACGCAGATATACTGCGGCAGGTCGGTCCGTGCAAGGAGGATAGCAGGCGCGCGCATGCCCGCCGCAGGAGCGGGTTTGCGCACTCTATGTCCGCCGGCGACACGCGATCGCGGTGTACAGAGGTAGAATGGGCGGGTAAACAAGGCGATTCCCCATTCTGCCAGATGACATGACATAAATCTACTGTAACCAGTGACTGGGAACAGTGATCTCTGTCATGTTCCAGTAAGCCCATTCCCCCTACAGTTAGAACACACTTAACCCCTTGATCTCTCCTTTCCTGCCAGTGTCATTTCAGTGCATTTTTTTTTAGCACTGATCAATGTGATAATGTCACTGGTCCCCAAAAAATGGCAGTCCCGCAAAAAAAAAAAAATCAATCACCACCATTACCAGTAAAAACTATAAAAAAAATACGGTAAATAAAAGACCCTAAATCTATCCCACAGTTTGTAGACGTAATAAATTTTTCACAAACCAATCAATATACGCCTATTGCTATTTTTTTTACCAAAAATACGAAGAAGAATATATATCAGCCTAAACTGATGAATACATTTATTTTTTTTTATATTTTTTTTGGATATGTATTATAGCAGAAAGTAAAAAAAAAAAATGTTTTAAGACATTGTTAGTCTTTTTTGTTTAAAGCGCAAAAAATAAAAACCGCAGAGGCGATCAAACACCACCAAAAGAAAGCTCTATTTGTGGGTAAAAAAGGACGTCAATTTTGTTTGGGTACAACGTCACACGACCGCGCAATTGTCAGTTAAAGTGACGCAGTGCCGAATCTCAAAAAAAATGGCCTGGTCATTAATGGGAAAATCCTTCTGGGGGCGGAAGAACTGTAAGATGGCGGGAGCCAGCGACAGGTACAGAGATATATTTATTTTTGTAAAGAAGGAATGTTTATTGACATAATAGAATAGTGTACATGTGAATCACATCAGTAATATAGAAACCTAGCAGAGTCTCCAACAGTACAATTAAAGCAGAGTTCCACCCAAAAATGGAACTTCCGCTTTTCAGAATCCTCCCCCCCTCCGGTGTCACATTTGGCACCTTTCAGGGGGGAGGGGAGAGCAGATACCTATAAAATTCAGGTATTTTCTCCCACTTCCGGGCATAGATAGTATAGGGAGTATCCGTGGATATCTATGCCACGTCCGGCGCCTCCTCCGTCCCCCCCCCCCGCTGTCTTCTTGGAGACACATGGGTCCCAGAAAACAGCAGGGACCAGTGGAATCGTGCATCGCGACTCCCGCATGCCCAGTAGGGAACCAGGCTGTGAAGCTGCAAGGTTTCACTTCCTGATTCCCTTACCGAAGATGGCGGCGCCTCCACCCGAGAGCCGAGGGACACATTGGCTTCGGGTGAGGACATCGCGGGCGCCCTGGACAGGTGAGTGTCTATATTTTAAAAGTCAACAGCTGCAGTATTTGTAGCTGCTGACTTTAAAAAAATAAAAAAAATTTGGCAGGACTCCGCTTTAGGCTAGGAGCAAGAAGCATGTATTACATGAAATATAAGCAGTAAAACATGCAAGCCATATTATCCAAACCATAGTTCAATTCAGTGAAGCTAGTGAATGTCTTTTTCTAGATCAACAGAGGTTTAAAAAAAAAAAAAAAAAAAAAAACAAACGTCGGCGTTCATCAAGATTGGCGCTGGATCTACACCAAGGGACATGTTTTTTTTTTTTTTAATTTAATAAAGGACTTGTCAAAAATGGTCTCCATTTTTATTTTATTTTTTTGGTGAATGAGTAGGAGTACAATGTACCCCATATTCATTCATATAGGGGGGCCAGGATCTGGGGGTCCCCAGATTCTGATAAGCCGCCCGCAGACCCCCACAACCACCAGTCAGGGTTGTGGGGAAGAGGCCCTTGTCAATATGAGGACAAGGTGCTTTGGGGAGGTCCATAAAGACACGGATGAGCAAGTTTGGGGTGGAAGAACATGAATGACCTGCACAGAGTCCTGACCTCAACCCAATAGAACACCTTTGGGATGAATCAGAGCGGAGACTGCGAGCCAGGCCTTCTCATCCACATCAGTGTCTGACCTTTACAAATGCTCTTCTGGAAGAATGGTCAAACATTCCCATAGACACACTCCTAAACCTTGTGGACAGCCTTCCCAGAAGAGTTGAAGCTGTTATAGCTGCAAAGGGTGGTCTAACTCAATATTGAACCCTACAGACTAAGACTGGGATGCCATTAAAGGTCATGTGCTTGTAAATAATATAGTGTACAGTACTTCCATCTCTGACCTTGCCTGTTCTGGAAGGGACTCACTTTTTCTCATATTTAATAATAAGAGGGATAATTGCTGCTCCCCCTGGTGGTCAGGCGGGTCCTTTTTAGAACTACAGATTTTCAGGTTTCCACTAAAGCACATAAGTAGATATCACCTCACCCATAGGGAGCTGTGGAAGTCATGTGGATAAACTAGTGACATTATATATAAGAAGGGCCTCCCTCTTCTGGTAGTAGGGATAATGGGGGCCTATCCAGGGACCTGTGACCAGGACTGAGCCCTCTGTATACAGCGCGCTTTGCCCTCTTTCAGCCTCCCATCTATCAGCAGCCACAAGTCGGCAGTCTCCGCTCTGTCCTCCTCCACCAACCACCGGCCCCGTCCTCTCTCCCCCTCGTCTGCAGTCTCCTCACCCCTCCTGTCACTGGCTGTGACGTAGCTCCTCTGTAGCCCGATGACCCGCAGACATCTCAGCGCTCGGCTTCCCAACATCATTGCCCTCATGGGCGACGCCATCTTGGATCTGGGCGGTCTTTGCTCCTCTCCTGTCTATTGGCGATATTCACGTTACAAAGGGTGGCAGGGTCACCATTTTGGAAAAGGGAGGAGGACTGGGCGGGGAGCAGGTCACGTTGCTGAGAAGAATGTGATCTGTGGACGCTGTGATAATGTACAGGAGAGGGGTGCTGCTGAGTCTGCTGGTCCCTGTCATGTGCTGTGTGTGACATGGATAATAATGGAAGGGGGCTCTAACAATAAATAAATATAAATTTGAAGACCAAGTTTTGGTTTTTTTTCTGCTTCTATTGTGAAAAAAAAAAAAGTTTTTTTCTGCCACTTTTTGTTTACAAGTAGTTTAACCCCTTGCACCCAGGCCAATTCTGACATTTCTCTCCTACATGTAAAAATAATTTTTTTGCTAGAAAATGACATAGAACCCCAAACATATATTTTCCTTTAGCAAAGACCCTAGAGAATACAACGGCGGTCATTGCAACTTTTTATCTCGCACAGTATTTGCGCTGAAATTATTCAAACGTGTTTTTTTGTGCTTAAAAAAAAACAGTAAAGTTAGCCCAATGTTTTTGCATTTAGTGAAAGATGAAGTTACGCCAAGTAAATAGATACCTGTCACGCCAAAGTTCGGTATTTAAAAATCCCCATAGGCGACACTTGAAATTTTTTTACTGGTTACATGTTTTGAGTTACAGAGGAGGTCTAGGGACAAAATTATTGCTCTCGCTCCAACGTTCACGTCGATACCTCACATGTATGTTTTGAACACCGTTTTCATACGTGGGCGGGACTTACGTATGCGTTTGCTTCTGCGTGCGAACACACAGGGACAGGGGCACTTTAAAAAAAAAAAAAAAATTTTATTGTTAATTATACTTTCTTTTTTTCAGTTTGACACTTTTTTGAAAAAAACATTTTTTGATCACTTTTATTCCTATTACAAGCAATGTAAACATCCCTTGTAATAGGAATATGGCATGACAGGTCCTCTTTACAGTGAGATATGGGGTCAATAAGACCCCACATCTCACCACTAGGCTGGGAAGCCTGAAAAAAAACAGACCACGGCTTCCCAGCCGAGGCAGCGCCATTTTTTGAATACAGAGGCCGAGCGTGACATCATAACATCGTGCCCGTCCTCCGACTATCATAGAGATTCCAGCGACCATCTGGTCTTCCAGAAATCTCTATGATCAACATCCAGGGCCGGCGGATCCGTTCTCCGACTCACCGATCATAGTGGTGAGTCAGTAGAAGCTCCGAGGGCGGCGGGAGGGGGGGACGTCCCCTCTCGCCTCCCGTAAGAACGATCAAGCGGCGGAACAGCCGATATGATCATTCTTACGGTGTAGGGAATCGCCGGCTGAAAACGGCAATATCTGAATGATGTCTGTAGCTACAGGCATCATTCAGATATCCCCGCTCAAAGTCTATCACGTCATATGACGGTGGGCGGGCGGCAACCGGTTAAATCAGTATTATTTGCTAGAAAATTACCTATAATCCCCAAACATTATATATTTTTTTATTAGCAGAGACCCTAGGGAATAAAATGGCGATCATTGCAAGTTTTTATGTCACACGGTATTCGTGCAGCAGTTTTTCAAACGCGATTTTTTGGGTAAAAAAATACATTTTAACCACTTCTATACCGGGCCAATTCTGGCATTTCTTTCCTACATGTAAAAACTCATCACTTTTTTGCAAGAAAATTACTCAGAACCCACAAACATTATATACATTTTTTGTTAGCAGAGACCCTAGGGAATAAAATGGCAATCGTTGCAATTTTTTGGTATTTGCGCAGCAATTTTTCAAAAAACACTTTCATGATTAAAAAAAATAAACCAAGACACAATATTTACCCCAATTTTTTTGTTTAGTATGAAAGATGATGTTACACCAAGAAAATAGATACCTAACATGTCACGCTTTAAAATTGCGCATGCTCATGGAATGGCGGCAAACTACGGTACTTGAAAATCTCCACAGGCGACATTTTAAACGCCTTTAAAAGGTTACATATTTAACGTTACACAGGAGGTCTATTGCTAGAATTATTTCTCTTGCTCTAACGTTCGCTGCCAACTTCTGACACAAGAGACAGAGATGTAGTTTAGCATATTTCAGCACACTTCAGAGGACGCACACTTACCATCTATCACTTTGGAGAAAATGAACAGTCATTTGCGTTGTTTTGTTTTATTTATTGGGGGATATAACTTGGTTGGGGGAAAGGAAATATGGGATGCCCATAGAACATTTGCTTTGCCATCATAGTTAAGAATTAGAACAAAAGGTTGAGCCATTAAGTATTGATGTACAAATATCTACAGTCACTTCCCCTGCATAACACAATGCAGACTATTACTCCTGCTTTGCGTATCTCCTGCAGGCTGTTGCTCCAAGGACTTTCACCCTCCTGCACAAAACTTCCACTGTAGATCATTACTTTTCCTGTCACAGCAAGGCCTCTTTGGACAAAAAAGACTCCTCTGAACAGTCCCAGTTGCTGGCTAGAATTGGTTGCACTGTTACTAGGCCAGAGGTCTGCAGTACCTCTCCCCGGCGGCCTAGTAATTTAGTAGCATGTGCTGGTTGGTGGACTACTGTTCCCAGATAGCTCGGCCTGCAAATCCTGTGCCCTCAGACCACAGCAATTTGACACTTTCCCCACAGTCTCTCCTCTGGCCTCGCACCCAGCTCCCCTGGCATGCCTCATCCAGAAATCCACTGTGGCCCACTCACCGACCCTGCCCCGAGTCCGCGATGGAGAGCTTTAACTGGAGGTACGTTCCGACAGCTTCTCCTGCCCCTCTGTTCCAGAACACTTTGTCCATGACCGTGTATGGATGAAGATCCTATTCCAGAACACTTCGTCCGTGACCGTGTATGGATGAAGATCCTTCATCTATGACCATGTAAAGATGAGGCTCCTTCCCAGCTCTCCCGGGCTCCCCGGCTAGGCCTCGCAACCCCCCCCCCCCCCCGGATGGGGAGGATGCGGCCCCTGCTGCTGCCTAGTACTCCTAGTACATCGCACCCCCCCACACGTCTTCCCCCCTCAGTGGCCCCCCCAAGATCACTGATTGCAAAAATCCTCAATTTTTAAGACAAAGTCGCCATCCTGCGCCTTGCTACAGAAAAAGGCCCACTCAAGTTTAATGGCAACAATATCTCCATATATCCATATTTCTCAGCTGAAGTACAACGCCAATGCATATCCTTTGCTGAGGTCAAAGACCACCTCCGAACTGAGGGCCTGCCATATGCAATGCTCTTCCCTGCTAAGCTGCAGATCATCCATGAGGTTAAAGCACACTTCTGCACTTGTCCAAAAAATGCTATGGCCTGGATAGATGCTCGTTTTGGGAAACAACCTAGACAACGCTGCAACTGATGCTGATCTCTGTGGTCTTTCTTCCTCCCTGCCTCACTACTCACCTCTCCTGAAGCAAGCTTGAGCACCTGTGAGTCACCCTCTCCTTCTTTCTGTCTCCTACACTCTATTGCTACGGATGACTTAAGGGCTGCATCTACCCTTTCCTTCGTTCCTTGTTTCTTTATACCACCCGTGTGACAGAACTGTCAAATGTCATAGCTGGATATAACACCTGTCCTCATCGGCTGGTAACTCCTGCCTTGCCTTATATGACTCCCACTGTTTGTGCCTTCTTTTACAGGTTACTGTTATATCCTTCTGGATGGAAACTTTCGCCTTTACAGAGAGCCTTTCTGGACCCACTACCTCCTCCGCACAAGTAGGTGGCGAAGCCACAAGGTTTTCTTTTTTCTGGTTTGCCAACCAAAGCTCACTATGTTTGGGATGGTTGAGTATGGTAGAGGGGGAAGGGACTTTGGTTTTTTCTTCTCTTTTGGCCTCTCTCACATTTTAGTTGTTGGGACTGGCTGGACTTTTAAGTTTTTTTCTGCTGCTGTTTTTTATGCTCCTAATGCAGATCCATTTCTGTTGCTACTGTGCATTTATTCCAGTGTCTATCTCGTGCAATGTTTTATATGTCGCACTGCATCTCCCCATGATCCTGCCTATGTTGTTATGCTGTATATGACTGAATATGGCTACTGCGCTAAAACAGATCTCTTGGAATTTCAGGGGTTTGAACTCATCTCTTAAGCGGTCCTTGGTTTTCTCCTTCCTTAAAAAATATAAGCCACGTATTGTCTGCCTTTAAGAGACTCACCTCACCAATGCTAAACTGCGGTCCCTTAACCACTTGAGGTCCGGGCCATAGCCGAATGACAGCCACAGCGCGGACCTCAATTTCCGGGAGGCCGTCATGGGATGTCCTCCCCTGTGCACGCGCACCCTGCTGGGCGCATGGTGTGCGCGCTGTGATCACCGAGTCATGGAGACTCGGATTATCACAGATCGGAGTAAGGGGCCGGTCCCGGCCTCTTACCATGTGATCAGCTGTCAGCCAATGACAGCTGATCACATGATGTAAACAAAAGCTTGGTGATTGGTTTTGTTTCCTCCTCACGTGACAGCGTGAGGAGGAAAAAAAAGCTGATCACCAGCTTATGTCAAAGGGACATCAGTCCCGAAGAGGAAGGAGGCACATATGCCTCATCTGTGCCTGCAAGTGCCATCTATCATTGCCACCTGCCAGTGCCCACAGTGCCCAGCAGTGCCACCTATCAATGCCCACAAGTGCCACCTATTAATGCCCACAAGTGCCACCTATCAATGCCCACCAGTGGTGCCAATCAGTGCCACCTAGCAGTGCTGCCATCAGTTTAAGCAATCAGTGCCCATCACTGCCACCCATCAGTGCCCATCACTGCCACCTATCAGTGCCCATCAGTGCCGCCTCATCAGCGTACATCAACAAAGGAGAAAAATTACCTGTTTGCAAAATTTTATATCAAATATAAAAAAATATAATTTTTTTTTTTAAATCTGTCTTTTTCACTTTTTTTAACAAAAACTAAAAACCGCAGAGGTGATCAAATACCATCAAAAGAAAGCTCTATTTGTGGGAAAAAAATGATAAAAATTTCATTTGGGTACAGTGTTGTATGACCGTGCAATTGTCATTCAAAATGCGACAGCGCTAAAAACTGAAAATTGGTCTGGACAGGAGTGGGGGTTTAAGTGCCGAGTAAGCAAGTGGTTAAACTTGTCTTTGGTTGGCTACTCAGTCTCGCCTTTGGTTGGCTACTCAGTACCATGTTACGCATACCAACTATTCTCGAGGGGCCTCTATCCTACTAGCAAAATCCCTCCCGGCTGAAATATTGTGAATTAAGACGGATCCGGAAGGGAGATTCATTATACTTACTATCCAAATTATTTCCATAGTCTTTACACTAGTGAACATATATGTTCCTCCCCCATTTTCCTCAGACCTACTTTCTAATTTATCGCTGATGCTGCTGTCTAGAGCCCCTGGTCCCCTGCTTTATGTTGGGGACTTTAATGCTGTTCTTGGTCCTGCCATGGACCGCTTGGGAGGTGGGGGTAGACCCTACCCCTCATTTATTGACTGGACTCAGGTGTATGGTCTTACTGAGCTGTGGCGATGGAAGCACCCAGAGGAGGGACATTTTTCTTGCCACTCTGACTCCTTCCACACTATGTCACGTGTAGATATGGCATTCTCTACTGTTGAAGTGCTTCCTATTGTACAGGCGGCTTCCTACCTTACCCGAGGGGTGTCTGATCATGCCCCCTTTCTATGGATCTCCTCCTCCTGCCAAACTCAAGCACTTTGGTCTGGCGGTTGAACTTCCATTGGTTGGAGGATGAGATAGTACAGTTTGACTGCAGGAAGAACATTGCAGATTATTGGCGTACGAATCAGGGCACTGTTGGGCCCTTAACTGCCTAGGAGGCTTCTAAGGCCGCGCTACGAGGCACCTTTATGTCCATTACTGGAATTTTGCGCAAGAACACCCAGCAGTGCACTGAAGATCTAGAAACCAAGATGGTAGCTACAGGGGCAGCATATGATGTTACTCCTGATCCGACTACCCGCCTATTGAACCTCACTAAAAAAATGTATGCTCTATGTCAATCAGAAGCCGTTCGAACAATAAACCGTACTCCCATCTCTATCCCTAGGATTCTAACTCCTCAGGATAGGGTTAGCATTGTCCCTCAGGAGATAACAGACACCTTCCTCACCTTCTATCATGATTTATACACTACTGGGGCCCACTACTCCAATGTGTACATGAAAAAGTGCTGCGCAATTAAAAGTCCATAATATTAAAAAACAAAGCAATCCCAGTTGGTAAACATGTAAACGACACTCCATACAATGTCCATAGAATGTAACAGTCCCAACAGGTGAGTGGATAGAAACTGCAGTATAGCTAAAGTGCAAGTGACACACAGGGGAAAACTTCAATCCAGTGTCTGTGATCCCTCCACCACATAGAATGGCCTTTCACCTCCAAGATTCAACCTGAAACAGGTCACATAACAGTAAAAAACACCAGGCAGGGAATCCTATGATGAAGATCCAAGACTCGTTCACAATCAGTGAGATGACAAAGCATGTATGAGGAAAAAGACACAGCGATCTAATGCTCTCTTAGACAGCCTCATTACTGTGCTATAGCCAATAACGTCTCTTTAGTTCGGGCACGTTCTGTGACCATGACTATACATCTCCCCATGTGATTGTGTCACTAGACACTTGTAAAGCCTTTGATAGTTTAGAGTGGCCCTATCTATTTTGAGTATTGCAACTGTATGGGTTGGCCCTTGACTAATAGCATGGATACGGCTACTCTATACTTCACCGCTTGCCCGACTAAGAATTAATTAGAATTCATCCATACCTCCCTTTCCCTATAAGAAACGGTATTTGCGAAAACTTCCACTGATTCTTGGGAGACCTCCCCCAACAGTCCCTTGTGGTTTAACCCTAACCTTAAAGAGTTATATTCTATGCCTGACCTTATCAGATAGTAATCAAAGGGAGTGAAATATCTATGTCATCTATATACTCCTCAGGGCTTTAAATACTTTTCTCAACTACAGACAGACTTTGACATTCCATCTACTTACCTATTTTACTATTACCAACTCAGACATGCTGTGCGTACTCAGTTTGGTTCTCTGCTCAGTCCTATTAAGACCCCTGACCTGGAAAAACTTCTAAGAGACCCGGACCAGACAAAACTTATCTCCACGTATTACTCCACTCTTATGACAGGCACTAACTCTAGGTTTCGGAGGGCCTCCTTTGATATCCCTATCACAGAAGAGGATTGGTCTGAGTTCTGCGATACGTTCAAAACCTCCATTATCTCCCTGAGGGACAGGGTTATTCAACTCAAAATTTTCCATCATTCACACTTTACCCCTGCTAGACTGTATAAAATGGGACTATCCCCCTCAGCAGCCACACTGCTGATTTTCTCCACTGCTTTTGGTACATGACGTCTGCGTTGACATAGGCTCCTTTATATCTTCTTCATTGGGTCTGCCAAATTTAGTTAACCCTAAAAACTGTCTGCCGGGCATATTTGATGACCTCGCTGTTCAGTCTCAGGCTAAGAGACTACTTTGCATCCTCTACTTCTATGCGAGGAAGTCCCTTCTGCTGATGTGGTAGGGGTCAGAGATCCCAATGCGGAATATGTGGCTGAAACTTGTCAATGATTCCCTGCCTCTATATAAATTTACCTTTGACATCCGCAGGAGAACTAAAGCGTTCCACAAAATATGGAGCAGATGGCTGGCTAGGCCATTGACCCTCTCCCCTGTACTACCATGAAAGGGGTTCACTTTGTGAGTGTTGTACTAAGCAGGACCTTCTGTTATGTCCAGGATGTTTAAAAACCGTATCTCTTACTCCTCTGTTTGATGTTTATATACACTGGTAGATGTAATATCTAGCTTATTATTGCACAGTGCCAGGATTTTCATGATATGCTTTAGTAGGAGCATTCTGTATTCGGTTTTGAAGTTTTCATCTGTGCCTTTTGTTTTATGTCTGTATGTCGCAAAACTGCAATAAAAATATCTTTTAAAAAAAAAAAGTACATCCAATTACACATTTCCTTGTCTCTATTACATTTGGCTAATAAGCCCCCCCATCATGTCCAGAAGGCCAAAATGGAGAGGCAGACATTCCAATGCCATATGAGGGGGCCAGCAGCGTCGGTGTCCACAGGCAAAAATGGACATGGTTCGTCCTCAGGCAGGCCACCATTTTCTCTGTTGCCCGTGCTATCCAGCCACAGCATGCAGAGGAGGTGGTGGACTGGCTTACTAAGACCCCTTTCACACTGAGGGCGTTTTGCAGGCGCTATAGTGTTAAAAATAGCGCCTGCAATCCGCCCTCAAACAGCTGCTCCATTGTCTCCGGAGTGAAAGCCCCAGGGCTTTCACACTGGAGCGGTGCGCTGGCAGGACGTCAGGAAAAGTCCTGCCAGCAGCTTCTTTGCAGCGGTGAAGGAGCGATGTGTGTTTACCACTCCTCCACCGCTGCTCCCCATTGAAATCAATGTGGCAGCACTGCGATACCGTCGGCAAAGCGCTGCTATTGTGGTGCATTGCGGGTGGTTTTAGCCCTTTCGCGGCCGCTAGCGCGCGGGGGGGTAAAAGCAACCCGCTAGTGGCCTAAATGCACTGCAAATCCGACGGTAAAATGCTGCTAAAAATAGCTGCGTTTTATTGCCGAAGCTATGGGGGCTCGGTATGAAAGGGGTCTAAACTATCCTCATCCTTCTCATCCTCTATCACCCAAGCAGAGACTAGTGTGCAGTCCACCGAAGCTGCCAGAGCAGCTTATTCTGCCTCCTTGTCCATAGCTACTCCTGCCATAGCCCCAGCATCATGCATGGAGGAGTCAGCTGAGTCAATTGAACACAGCGTCAGCCACTTGCTTCTTGACGATGCACAGGCATTACTTGATTCTGATGTTGGTTTTGACTCTGAGGTTGAGCAAGGTAGGAACATGAGCCTACAGAGAGGGGAGAACACTGATAAACAACAAATTGGCAGTCATGTTTCCCCAGCAGCAGCATATTCCCAAGTTGGCTCCAGTGATGATGAGGATTGAGGGGATGAGGATGGAGGGGATGATGATGGTGAGATCAGTGATGTGACTTGGGTGCCGGATAGAGCTGGGGAGGAAAGAGAGGGTGAGGCATAATCTCAAGGAGGCAGGATGTCCTCCTTAGGCAGCCATCATGGAAGAGTAGAGAGCAGCCACCCTATTCCATCAGATTGTGGAGCTGTTATCTCCTGACCCACTTCCCACAGCTCAGCTGTCTGGGCCTTTTTTAGCATATGTGCAGCAATCGCACTGTTGTAATTTGCAAACTTTGGCTCAAGCAGATGAAGCGTGGCAAAAACACCAGCCATTTGGGTACCACATGTTTGACAAGGCATGTAATCTGCCATCACTCAGTCTGTTGGCAAAAGCATCTGAAAGCCACAGAAAAGGGACACAATTCTTCTCCTCCTCACTCCTCACCTTTCAGGTCTATTCCCACTATATCTCATGACCTCTCAGCAGCCTCCACTGACAGAGATGATGGTATAGCGAAGGTTGTCACAGGTCCTGGCAGCATGTCTGCCAGTAGGACACCACCAGCAGTAGAGTATAGGAGGCAAATTTCTCTGCCCCAGCTGCTGCAGAGAAAAAAAAATACTGTCACATGTCCAGTGTCTAAACTCCAGCTTGTCCAAGCTGCTGACTTTACAACTCCTGCTTTTCTATCTGGTGAATTTTGCCCCCTTCCGTGAATTTTCAGAATGTGCTGTACCACAATCATAGGTTCCCAGTCGTTATTTCTTAGTACTTAAGGCCATTCCAGCTCTGTACCATCACGTGGAAAGCAATGCTGTGGCATCGTTGGGCTAGACAGCCAGCAGCAAGGTCCATGTTACTGCTGATGCGTAGTCCAGCAAGCATGGTCAGGGACACTATATTTAGTTCACAGCACACTGAGTAACTCTGTTTGCAACTAGGAAGAATGCAGGAGCTGTATTTTTCCACTACCTTTCCATACAGCTGGTAGTGATGCTTCCAGATTTGTCAGCTCCACCCCCTCTCCCTCCTTCTCTTCCTCCATGCCCTCCTCTTCTGAACTGTTCTATGAACCACCAGTACCCCCTAAGCGTTCCAGGGGCTATTCAAGGAGTCAGGCTAAAAGATGATATGCAGTGCTTCAGCCAAACTGTCTAGGGGACAGGAGCCACACCAGAGCAGATTTTCTTTTAGTTCTGCAAGGGCAGGCCCAGAGGTGGTTCACACTACTACAGCTTGAGCCAGGAATGGTGGTGTTCGATAATGGCACTAACCCCCTGTCCACCCTTTGACAGGGAAAGTTGACACATGTGCCATGCCTGGCATATGTCCTCAGTTTGGTGGTGCAGCGTTTCCTAAACAGGTACCCAGGGTTGGAAGATCATCTGCAGCATGCTTGAAGAATCAATAGGCATTTCAGGCGGTCATACACAGCCAGTGTTGGGTTGGCTAAAATTCAGCAGGAGTTCCACCAGCCCGTAAACCTTCTGATTTGTGACATGCCCACCAGGTGGAACACAACTTTGGTAATGTTGCAGCAGCTGCACACGCAGCAGTGGGCTGTTAGAGAATACCTGTGTGATTATGGCACAACAACAGACTCAGGGCGGGTCAACTTTTTTTCTGCTGCTAATAAAGGATGCATGCACTGTACTGTCACCATTTGAGCAGGCGACAAGGATGGTAAAACCGTGACAATGCGTGCATCAGTGACACAATCTTGTGTTACCGCTGAAGCAGACTCTGTGTGGCATTATGGACAGGGCACTCGAGGCAGACCAGCGGGAGGAAAAGGAGGACTTCCTTTCCTCTCAAGGCCCACTTTATACAGACACCATTCTTGCGAATCCACAGAACACACAAGAGGAGAGGGAAATTCTGGCAGTTTTGGAGGCATTTAAGTTGAGGAAGACATACGTCAAACCTTAAGATATGGTTTTCCATCCCCAGAACCCTTGAGAGTAGTACGGCTGGGAGAAGGCAGTTCCAGAAACTGTAATCCTCAGTGACCACGAGGACTTTGCTTCTCATGCCTCTGTAACTTGCGATGCATGGGCTCCCTTATTCTTTAAAGCCTGCAAAAGGACCAAAGAAATTGTGGCATCAAGGAGAAGGATCATTATTGGTTGGCAACCCTCCTTGACCACCATTATAGGGAAAGTATCAGGACACATCCTGTCCCCACAGAGGGAGCAAAGGATGAAATATCTAGAGGACAACTTAAAGAGGAGTTTATGTAACGCCTTTCCAGACTCTGGTAGGTTACAGTATCATGGAAAAGCTAGCTTTGTTGCTGGGGTGATGTCTATTGTTGTGTGGGGGAACCTATTGTTGTGTGGGGGATCTATTGTTGCTGGAGAGTCTCTTGTTGCTGGCTGCAGGGGATCTATTTTACTGCTTTTTTGTTATCATTAATAAATTCCATACAAATTATTTAGCACAACAAAATTATACTTGGTTCTGTATTCTCTAAAACAGCGGTACTGGAAGGAGGGCAGGGGGTGGAACAAAGGGACTTCACTCAGAGGTGAAGAGGGGTGGAGACAAGGGGTGACTCAGAAGGGGTGGAGGGGGGAGTTTCTGCACCTACTCTCTCAGAAAAAAAGCCCTGGTCCCAACACATCTGGCAAAAATGTACCCCTATACTTCTCTGCTCAGTTTTCAAGGATGTAATCTGCTAGGGTCTATGTACAATATTGGTGGGAGTGTCCCAGGAGTCGTAGCTTCCGGAATGGTATCTTTCCATTATTATGCAGAGTCACCAGAGTATCAGTTTCACAAACTCCCCACATCACTCTTCTTAACCACTTCAGCCCCAGAAGGATTTACCCCCTTCCTGACCAAGCCGTTTTTTGCGATACAGCACTGCATCACTTTAACTGACAATTACGCGATCGTGCGACGTTGTACCCAAAAATTGACACCCTTTTTTTTCCACAAATAGAGCTTTTTTTGGTAGTATTTGATCACCTCTGCGTTTTTTATTTTTTGCGCTATAAACAAAAAAAGATTCACAATTTTGGAAAAAAAGCTATATTTTTGACTTTTTGCTATAATAAATATCCCAAAAAAATATATAAAAAAATAAATTTCTTCCTCAGTTTAGGCCAATATGTATTCTTCTACATATTTTTGGTAAAAAAAAATCGCAATAAGCGTATATTGATTGGTTTGAGCAAAAGTTATCACGTTGACAAAATAGGGGATAGATTTATGGCATTTTTATTATATATATTTTTTTTTTATTAGTAATGGCGGCGATCTGCGATTTTTATCATGACATTGTGGCGGACAGATTGGACACTTTTGACACTATTTTGGGACCATTGGCATTTATACAGGGATCAGTGCTATAAAAATGCACTGATTACTGTGTAAATGTCACTGGCAGGGAAGGGGTTAAGCACTAGGGGGCAATCAAGGGGTTAAGTGTGTTCCCTGGATTTGTTCTAACTGTAGGGGGGTGGGCTCACTAGAGCATGACAGAGATCAGTGCCCCCGATCACTCCCGCGGGCACGCTCCCACAGCGTGCGGCGGGAGCACGCGCCCACTAGCTACTGATGACGCAGTGACGTACGGGTATGTTGTTTTGCACACCCATGCCACTCTGCCGACCTATAATGGCGTGAGCCGGTCGGCAAGTAGTTAATGTACCAGTGGATGACATTTCCAATACTCTCCAACGTCTGATCTTTTTTTATCCAACTGGGGGTAAACGGACTAGTGGCAAGTCCTGGAAGCAACCTTCCATGTCTATTGCGCAAGCAAACAAAAAATCATGTGGATTATGTTGCAAGAAAAAAATGTTGTATTTGCAGGATATGGTAAAAAGATTGAAAAGACCTGGGAACCGTGGGCTAGATATATGCTCATCTCGTTTGAAACTTAAGGCATCTTTTTGGGTGTGGGGGCGTACGAGTGTCTCTGCTGTGCATAGTCTGGTATTTACTTATCTCTTCTCCTCTAGAGTGCTTTTTGCTGCAGGCATTGTATTGGCCGAATATGGTTTTGGTTGCTTTGTGTCTAAAGAGACAGGTTAACTGAGAGTTATGCAGCTGACAAAGATCATACTTCTGGGATAGTTTTAGTTTTCTACACCTTGTCCATGTTTGATATGTTCTATGTGGGAGGTCTCTCAATTTTCTGTTCTGCTTATATACTTTTTATACTTGAACTATGTTGTAATGTTAAAAAAATGGCAATAAAAATATTGAAGTAAAAACAATGCATCACTGAGCGTCTGCTGTGTGCCTAAGCCCCGGTTCACACAGGGGCGGCACGACTTGCAGGTCACCTCACCGAGGCGACCTGCACACGACTTCCACGGCGACTTGCAAAACGACTTCTGTATAGAAGTCTATGCAAGTCACCTCAAGTCGCCCCCAAAGTAGTACAGGAACCTTTTTCTAAGTCGGAGCGACTTGCGTCGCTCCTATTAGAACGGTTCCATTGTACAGAACGGGAGGCGACTTGTCAAGCGGCTAGGTCGCCTGACAAGTCGCCCCTGTGTGAACCGGCACTAATAATGTGCTCATTAACTGTAGGATTAAATTGAGCACGAAGCATGGAATAAAGACCCTGTTAAGGTGAAAATGCATTATTTTTGTTTTGGATAGAGGGGAGATGGATTAAAACACCTGGCAGTTTATTGCTGTCTGTGTCGCCGTAAAGGAGATTCACCCTCTCTATTTTTCTCTTTTACCATTATCATTGAAAGTGAAAATAAAGAAAATCCCAAATTTTAGGTTGGCCCCAGAAAAGTAATAGAGGGGAACTCTTCCAAGGGTTGACATTAGTTCTGGTGACCTGGGGGTCCCCAAGAGATTCCCTTCATTTTCAGGGATTTCCTCTCACTTCCTGTTTTGGCTATGGGACAGGAAGTGAAGTAAAATCTCTCCAATAGGACAAAAATGGCAAAAATTAACCTTACTCATTACTCTATCCAAAATGAAAAAAAAAAGGTTTATCTATAGTTCTACTTTAACTGTGTCTAAAATTTGAATTTAAAGGCTTAAGTAAACAGAAGTTTATGATCCCTATGGATTATGCCGATTCTTATCGAGTTCTGTTAGCTAGATGAACATCTTTTAACAGCACATGTGCTACATAAATAAGGCATGCTATGGCAGCAAATCCAACTCTGCAAATGTACCTAAATTTACCAAAAGCTTATAAACAGGCCCTCTAAATGGAAAGACGCTCTCTGCTGACAGTTTCTGTGTTGATTTAATGGGATCTGCATTGTGGTAGACCCTGTATGTCTGCCATCTGTCAATACATCAGTCAAATTAAACAGTAAAACATGGACAAGGTAAAAAAAAATTGACTTGGAGTTGAAAACAAATGAGCAATGGTGAGAATAAAATAAAAAACATGGTGGAATATAATTGGCGAGAAAAAACACGTGGCAAAGAGACTAGAGAGAGGTGACCTTGTGTTTCAAGTCCAGCTTGGGAATGCAATCCACATTTTTTCACATCTTTTTTTCAGATAGTTGTGGACTCTCTTGGGTCTGACTGGTCTCTATTTTACTTCTATTTCAAGGACATTAAAAAACAGGCCATTCCCAGGCTGTCTGGAGGCTTACAGAGACAGGAAAAATTAGGATTTACCTAAAATGACATATTACAGCTAGTAGGTTTTCTGAAACAATGACATTACTTATTCTACAGAAATCAGTGCTTCTTCTATTTCGAGTTAAGTGACCAACTGCTGAAGCGCTAGTTACGTGACTTCTGCTGCGCAGATTTCAGATAGAGCTGTCATTTACGCTGCTGAGATTATATGAGTCTGGAGAATATTCTTCTAGAGGAACAATTGTTTTAGGAATACTTTACAATTAAATGTAAAGGAACATGTGCTGTATGAAATATTAATTGCTTGGCTGCCATGCAGATTTAACAGCTTCCTATATTTTCTAAGTCACCAACCTGCAACAAAATAGGCAGCTTAGAATTTCTAACTCCTCCTGCCCCAGGCTTTCTTTCAGAGACTCAGAAAGCACTGGAACTGGAAGCATTTTAAGGAACTGCTCGGCAATGAGAATTTCTGTATCTCTCTCAGTGCAGATTTCCAGAGCAGGATGGCTGTAATGGGGGCATAGCATTGCTACAGGTCCACTTTAAATATAATGCAACGTTTTAAGCTGAAAAAATAATATATGAAGAAATACTCATTCTTGTCAACATCAATTATGCAAATTCTTCATATTATTTTATTTCAACTTATTCAATTTATTTCAATCTATTAACTCTACAGGAAACAAAAAAGGCATAGTTGCCAATAGTCCCAATTTTCCCGGGACAGTCACGGTATTCAGACCCAAATCCCGGTCTTACTGTGTCCCGATGAAAAATCACAGGAAATTGGCTTTGTCCCGGTATTTTGCCAGAGCCACCGCTAGAAGTCTGGGGTCGGCACTGGTGATTTGGTCTCCATCCTCATTTTTACAAACACCAGCTCTCGTGGAGGCCTAGGGGGAAAAACAAGAGGTGGAGCCTGGGTGGCAATGAAAGCAGCTGCCAATAGAAATGGAGCTGCCGCCAACCCCCCGCCCCATGGTCTGCTGCATCTGGTGGCAAGTGACACAAGCTGCATCTGATGGCAAGTGACGTGCTGCATCTGGTGGCAACCGACGCACTGCATCTGGTGGCAAGTGACACGCTGCATCTGGTGACAAGTGATGCGCTGCGTCTGGTGACAAGTGACGTGTTGCATCTGGTGGCAAGTGACACACTGAATCTGGTGGCAAGTGATGCACTGCATCTGGTGGCAAGTGACATGCTGCATCTGGTGACAAGTGACTCGCTGCATCTGGTGGTAAGTGACACGCTGCATCTGGTGTCAAGTGACACACTGCATCTAGTGACAAGTGACGTGGCAGGTGAAACGCTGCATCTGGTGGCAGGTGACATGGCAAGTGACAAGCTGCATCTGGTAGCGGGGAACGTGGCAAGTGACACGCTGCATCTGGTGGCAGGCAACGGTGGCAAGTGACGGTGCCTTCCACTGATTCTGCATTATGGTGAGTTGAACTATTTCATTTTATATTACAATGTAATAATAGAAATAATGATCTTCAATCATCCTGACACCATATCAACCTTGGTGTCGTGATGATTGAAGCGCTAACACCCGCCATTGCTCCGGAAAATCAGCTGTGGAGATCATGTGTTTCATGTCCGCACTCTCTCTGACCGTCTCCTGTACCATGTCCACACCCTCTCTGATTGTCTCCTATACCATGTCCGCATCCTCTCTGACCATCTCATGCACCAAGTCCCATGTCCGCACCCTCTCTGACCATCTCCTGTATCATGTCCGCACCCTCTCTGACCATCTCCTGTATCATGTCCGCACCCTCTCTGACCATCTCCTGTATCATGTCCGCACCCTCTCTGACCGTCTCCTGTATCATGTCCGCATACTCTCTGACCATCTCCTGTATCGTGTCTGCAGTCTCTGACCATCTCTTGTATCTGTTTGATGGGATCTGCCTGGGGGGTTGGTGTTTGGAGTATCTTTATCTGCTGATTGGTAAACTTTCTAGAATAAACATATTGCTGTTGTGGTGTAGGATCTGTGCCTGCTGTCCCTCCTTCACTCTTTCTTTCCTTCTTTCTTTCCTTCCTTCTCTCTCCTTCCCTCCCGATCTCTTTCTTTTTTTTCCTCCATCTCTATTTCTCCTTTTTTTCTCTCTCCCTCTTTCTCCGTTTCTATCTCCCTCCATCCCTCTCTTCCTTATCCCTTCATCCCTCTTTCATCTCAGACTCTAACCACACCCCCTTTAAGTCACACTCAATATTAATTTTAAACCATGCCCATTTTTGCTGCAGAGTGCTATGCAATGAATGCAACACCCCTAATTATAATAAGATTCCGCCTACAAACAAAAAAGTGTCCCTAAAATATTTTTGATAATGTTGGCAACCATGAAAAGGAGGCATTTTATGTATGAGTTTTACTAAAATTGGTCATGCCAAAATACAGTACATGCGTTAGCGATGAACAATATTAGATTCTTCAGGCCGATTATACTTATAATTACTTTTTGTTCTGTATATGACACTTGCATTGCAATTGAGCTTCCGATTTTTGTGCTTTACTTACAAACAACATAAGTGGCCCACAGAATAAGGTCAAATATTCCCACAGTGAGAGCGATCTGCTAATGTAGGAAGATCGCTCAGGTACTAATAGTGCATGCAATGTTATGTTCAGTCCATCAATACAGCACTATATCCTGTTGCCTTCTGTTGTGACATATAACTTATGTGGCTTTATATTGGCTGATCAGATAATTTACTAGAGAACAGCAGAACATTTTATGCAAAAGCTAATGCATAAAATCAAGCTGCAAACAAGTACCTGTGTTCGAGGTAATTGTAACAGAGCCTGACGCATCACAAAATAAGGTAGAGTGTTTGCGAGCATGTTTAAACAGGAGTAGACTAATAGGGATTTTTTAGATAGGTTTAATGCTTATAACAGTTTTCTGATTGTTCTGGGTGTTTTCTATTAAAGAACCCAATGCATCAGCATTATAAGCACAGAGCATTGCTGAAATACAATTAGAAACCCCCCAGCTCTGGTCACACTCCCTCCCTTTCGGTTACCCTCTATGCCAGGACTGAATAATAGCTTTTCTCGCTGTATGGCTCATCCTAATGCTGGACCTGTTTTGTTTTGCTGATGCTTGTTGTTTGGCCTAAAGCTACATTCACATTCTGTGACCTGGTCTACTTGACAAAGTGGAAAATAATATTAAGAGATGAAATAAGGCATCTAATTCTCCTGAGTTTATGGGTAAATATTCAAATCAAATCAAATCAAGCTAATGTAATGTTTAGTGTACTATAATTGTAAGGAAACTGGAAAAAAACTAAATATATAATTTCCAGGATGCCTTTAAAATGAACCTGTACTGGGAAAAATATGGAGACTGCCATTGCTGACCTTAAATACTTTGAGAGTTATGGAACAGGACAAGTCAAAGTGAAGTCAGAAATGCTTATTTCTAGACTTGTACTAGGTCAGTCAAACCTCCCATTTTTCGGAGGTGGTAAAGAGGGACATCTTTCACTACAAAATATTTAGACAAAGGACATACCACTGCCACATCCAGTTACCACAGAGCACGTATAACATGCAGAAAAATAATTGGTTAAACCCACAAGTGCTTTTATTCACACTTTCCTTTAGACTGACTTTTTTTCAAACTAACAAATGCAATAATTCAGAGGTTGGATGAAAGGTTAAAGTGTTTGTAAAGGCTTAGGGCAGTGATGGTGAACCTTGGCACCCCAGATGTTTTAGAACTACATTTCCCACGATGCTCAACTCCACTGCAGAGTGCATGAGTATCATGGGAAATGTAGTTCCAAAACATCTGGGGTGCCAAGGTTTGTCATCACTGGCTTAGGGTTTTTCACCTTAATGCATTCTATGAAAGGGGTTAGTTCCAAGCCCCTGAAGGGGAGAGTTCCTGGGGAAAACTGCCAAAATATAGCCTGTTACTCTGCTGGTGTGATCACCCAGCGGGGGGAGGGGGGGGGGGGTGATAGGAGCCTAATTGGCTTTCCTGGAGAGGGTCCCAAGCCTGAGGAACTGTGGACTTGTGGCTGTTAATCATGGACTTACTGCATGTGTGGATTACTGCCAATCATAGACTCTAAGGGACTTGTAGTGCCCCCTGTGGATTATTGCCTAAATGGACTCTTGCCTTAAAGGAGAAGTCCAGCCTGAGCTTTTGAGGCTGGGCTTCTCCTCTGGGTCACAGTAGTGCAATTAGTTTTGCACTCCTGTGACTCGTTTTCAGCGGAGAGCGGTCTGAAGTCCGCTCTCGGCTGACGACACTGCAATCAGTCAAGGCAGCGCGTCATGCCGACTTCTGAAGTCTGGATCTGCCAGCTTCCTTGACTGATGGCAGTCTCAGCGAGCCAGGCAAAAAAAAGAAAACCCATACTTCTCTTTTAAGAGGGGTTGCTTTGAGGACTTGCCTTCTGCATAAGATATGCACACTCTTTGGCATATTAGAAGAGCTCTGTACAGGAATTGCCATATTTATTGGCGTATAACACGCACTTTTACCCCCTGAAAATGGGGGGCAAATCTTGTGTGCATGTTATACACCAATATCTGCCTCGAAGGGAAGGAGGGGGCGAGCGCCGCTGCATTACACAGAGCTGGGATCTCCTGTGTACTCGACGCTCGCAGTCACACACATAGTGTTAATTTCATCGACTAAAATGACTAAAACATTTTAGTTGACTAAATGAATACTGTTTTAGTTGACTAAAATACGACTAAAACTAAACAACTGAGATGACTAAAATGCAACTAAAACTAAAACGGAATTTTAGTCAAAAGACTAAAATGGGACTAAAACTAAAATGCCATTTTAGTCAAAAGACTAAGGCTAAAACTAAATTGAAATTTGACTTCAAAATTAACACTGGTCTCTAGTGCATGTTCAAATCTCAATACCATTAATAATAACAAATTAGATTTTTCACTCCAGCAGTATATAATGAGTTTGGAAATTGTAGAAAAATGTTAACTAATGCATTACAATTTAATTACACCCATTAGATTTTAGACTTTTAGTCCACTAAAATGTACTGGAGATTTAGTTGACTAAATACGACTAAAACTAAAACAATTGCAGAAGATTAAAATGGGACTAAAACTAAAATGCCATTTTAGTCCTAAGACTAAAACTGAATAGAAATTCGCTGCCAAAACTGGAGATCCCAGCTCTGTGTAATCCGGCACTGGTGAAGTTGCATTGATGGATAAAGGCGAGGGTGCAGATGGGCACTGATCAGGCTGCAATGATGGGTAATGGCGGGGCTGCAGATGGGCACTGATCAGGCTGCAATGGTGAGGCTGTAGATGGGCACTGATCAGGCTGCATTGATGGGCAATGGCGAGGCTGCCGATGGGCACTGATCAGGCTGCAATGGTGATCACGGCTGCAGATGGGCACTGATCAGGCTTCATTAATGGGCAAAGGTGAGGCTGCAGATGGGCACTGATCAGGCTGCATTGATGGGCAATGGTGAGGCTCAAGGGATGGGCACTGGTGAGGCTGCAGATGGGCACTGATAAGGCTGCATTGATGGGCACTGAGCCTTATTTTGCTTCAAAGTTCTTTATTTAAAATTTAAGTTTTTTTTCCTGAAACTTCCCTCTTAAAATTAAGGTGCGTGTTATACGCCTGTGCGTGTTATACGCCGATAAATACGTATATTAAAACTTTTTTTGTGGTGCTTTTTGAGAGCTGTACTGTTATCAGCAACTACCTGAATAAAGGATTTTTGTTTGTTTACTTGCTTTGCCTGGTTTGATGTCTCTTAAAAGGGTGCATACACAGCGTGTCAAAAGGACAGGACTTTCAACACAACACAGGGACTGAGCTAGAGGAAGATGCAATACATGGTTCTAACACACAGAGTGCTATCCAGTGGAAGGTAATCACTTGGCTACTGGGCACTTTTACCCCCTTCAGGCCAATTTTCAACTTTCAGCGCTGTCGCATTTTTGAATGACAATTGCGCGGCCATGCAGTACTGTACCCATATGAGATTTTTATCATTTTTTTCACACAAATAGAGCTTTCTTTTGGTGGTATTTAATCAACACAGTTTTTTTTACTATACGAACGAAAAAAGACCAAAAATACTGACTTTTTTTTTTGAAACTTTGCAAACAGGTAATTCTGTCTTCTTCACTGATAAGTGCTGATGAGACAGCACTGATGGGCACTATTAGTAGGTAGCACTGATAGCCTGCACTGATGAGGAGGCACGATGAGACTGTACTGATATGGGCACTGATTGGCATCACTGTTGGGCAGTGATGGGCACTTTTGGGGCAGCACTGATCATCAGGACTCTGATGATCAGTGCCCTGATTATCAGTGCAGGTGTCTCTTTTCACACTAGTCGGTTACCGGCTCTCTCCTCTCCTCACGCTGTCACAGCATGAGGAAAAGAATGCTGATAACAGGCAAGTGTGTTTACATCGTGATCAGCTGTGATTGGACACAGTTGATCACATGGTAAAAAGCCACTGTGATTGGCTCTTTATCCAGATCTGCGATCAGCTGTGTCCGGAGGACACAACGATCACAGAGCATGCCGCCTGAACACGCCACAGCAGACGTGATCATGGGGGGACATCATATGAGGCCTTCCCAGAACTGGCCGACCGCACTGTAGTGGTCATTTTGCTATAGAGCGGTTGGCAAGTGGTCAATGCGTTACTGCTAAGGACTACAGTGTTTGTGTCACATGCAAGGCAGTCAATCAGCCAGGAGAGGCAGAGGTAATGGTTCTTCTGGTAGTGGAGGGGGTTAAGTGCTTGGCACCTCAACTTGTTGCTGGTTCCACACTCTTTGGGACCGGACCCATGGCACAGAGTGTCTAGAAGAGAGATGTATGAGGTACCTTGGGAGAATAAGAGCAAGCATGGTGGTTGAAGAGGGAGAAAGAGAGCGCTTCCTGTATCCCATAGCAACAGCGGGATGGGTCACTGGGAAGGGGGTAACATGCATCGCTGGATTGGTGGAGCCTGGTACAGGCTCAGCGGCAAAATGCTGCACTCCTAGGAAGTGGTGCCCTCTATGCATAAGGGTATCTGAAGTGTACGAGTGTCATCAGTGTAATGTACGAAGAGAAAGGAGGTAACAATGTCATTGCCGTTTGTTTCTAAGTCCGGGAGACCTGCCTTTAATGTTGACTGTCACATAACCGCATCTCCCAGCCTGAAGCTCAGGCATTAGAGAGTGCAAATCCACTTCTCCCGACATGGGTGCCTAAGCCTCACCCACACAGGACAGTGTACTTGCATTATTTGTGTGGGATAGCTACGGTTGCCTATAGATCTTTATAATGTTCTGCTCTTTTTTGTCACATTTTCTGAAAGCATACCAAAGATGCAGCATGCAGGGCTTTTGTGTGCTTTTAGAAAGCAAGGCAAAAACGCGGAGCATAATAAAAGTCTATGGAAAACTGCAGGTAACCCGGACGAAAACCGTGGGTACACCCTGCTGCAGTGTTGAATGGCCCTTACAGATAAAAGTTTTAAAATCTTGGGCACCATTTACTCGGTTGTAAATTTAGGTGAAGAAAAGACACACCTAACTATCTGATGAGGTGAAGTCAACCTGTGTTCACTCCATTCACTTTAGACATTCAGTCTCATAAAGAAGCTCTTTTTTCCAATTTTTCATAGATAAATGGATGTTTAAAGTAAATAGAGATGAAGTTCAACTCACTTTACTAAGTCGGTCCTTTGTGTACACAGACTTAGAAGACTACATGTGATGATTGTGTTGTGCTTCGTTTCAAATAACAGTGTGCTTACTAATACTATTATGTTCACACTGTACAGGTCTGCAAACTAAACTGATACTATACAGAAATGTATTTGCCTATTCTCAATATCTTCAGCTTTGGAAATGTTTGCCTTTGCCAATTGTGCAGTGGAGTGTGCTTAGCTAATTAGGGAGGGCATCTTGTCCTCCTGATCACTGATGAGATTTTCTGCTGCAGTGATACATTCCCTAAATTTCTGCAAGTTCTGCTGCAATAAGGACACTTCTTCTTTCCGCCCACCCAAATGATCTATGATAGTGTTAAGCAAAGCTGTGCATTTGTTTATAGAACATAGAATTTTCCCTGGTGTAGGTCATTTAGTGTCATTAGCAGCATCTATGTCTTCTAATGGGCTGTCATCTAGTCCAATTATAGTGATGGGGGGGGGGGGAGTCCAGCACCATTGGAATGTCCTGCAATTTATTCTATGAGGCCTCAAATGTAGATTGTCCCTGAGAGCCCAATAAATCTGAGCATAAAACAAAATATTCCTTGTGGTCTCCTTACCTGTTGGGCACAGAATAGTATTTGGATGCAGTATGTAAGATATTTAGTTTTCAAACAATTCTACAAACACGGATTCTGTTAATGAACATGTACATGGGAAATAACTATTTAAATTTGCTTCTATTTATGGATTTGTGCAATATGTATTCCTGAAGATGAAAGCAACTCATCAAACGTATGACAATAGTCACCAAGGTAACTAAAGAGGTAAGACCTGGCCCATCCAGCTGCACTGCTTACCATCCTATTCACATTGAAATAGGGGTCCTATCACCACAGTAACTGAATCTTTTCCTAATGGTTTGCATCAAAGAAACACATTCCCAATTTTTCTGTTGATTTACAACAAGGAAACCAAATCGGTTTCTACAGGTGTCCCCTAGGTTGGAGAACCTATATTGAGTTATACATTTAGAGAGCAGATTGAACGAGTCTAGAGCTTCGGGTTGTCTATTCACTCAACGCCCCGAAGCACAGCAGCAGGATGGTTATCAAAGAGGTAGGAGGATGCAGTTCTTCGTTACTGTTATATGTTTTGCTAGTCAAGTCTTTATACATTTCACTTTTGTTCTTTTTTTACCTATTTCTTGATTAATAGATTGATTTTTGTTTAAAAATGTGCTGTCTCCATCCTGTTCTGTGTTTTTTTTTTTATTATGACAATTGTTAAACTTTCACAACAGAATTTGTTGCATGTATATAATACTGACACCACATTTCATGGTTTGAGGATCCAATTTGTAAAATCCTGAATGGCGTGTGGAATAAAGCAACTAGTCACCCTTTCAATAGCTATTCTTTAACAAAAACCCAGGTGTTTTGTGTTCAATATCTGCATATAGTTTGCATAGACTTAATTTGATAAATTTTTCTTCGGTTGCTCTGGTTTCCTCCCACAACCCAGAATATAATGACAGTTACTGTAGATTGTAACCAAGTTGTCCCTAGAGTGTGAAAATGTGTGTGATTTCATGACTGTCATGGGTTTGTGACCTGTGAATAGTTCTAGGTACTCTGAAATTTCCTGTTAGAAAAAAAGTATTTTTAAAAATTGTTTTCATGATGTTTTTTGTATTCTTTCTATGCATTTGCAAAATATAAGTATCATTATTTCTTTATTTCATTTCTAGGAGTTGAGGAAACATCGATTCTGGCGCTCAGTGCTAGCAGAAGCTCTTGGAACTTTTATACTGGTGGTTGTAGTTCTAGGGTCCTCAAGCTTGCAAACAAGAGCATCTCAAACACATTCTATGGCCCCAGCTGTGGCTGCAGGTCTGTCAGTTGTCAGTCTGGTGCAGAGTTTTGGGGACATAAGTGGTGCTCAGCTAAATCCAGCCATCACATCTGCTCTTGTTTGTGCACGAAGGTTGGATCTGCTTCATGGATTGGCCTTTGGTGTAGCTCAGATTCTTGGTGCTACTTGTGCCTCTGCTATTTTCTATCTCATCCTACCGGCTTCAGTCTTTATTCAGCTTGTTCCTAGAGTAAGTGTACCACCAAAGAGTATGGCAATTGACTTGCCAATAACTCATAGTAGTAATCAAATGAGAATCGAATGTATTGTAAACCCCTGCCATTTGTAGATCTTTCATTTTCCAAATATAATTTTTCTTATAGATTTTTACTTATAGATTCAGAACATTACAGTTTCTAAAGATGGTCATGTATTGGTAGAATTTCTATCTTCTCTCAGTATTTGTTCTTTTTGCTCCTGGCTCTCCATCATTCTTTGACAACCTTTATAGCTGAATTCCAGGTTTACTTTCAGTTTAAATAATTTGGGCCAAGCTGACCCAAACAAACTATTTACAATGAAAGTAAACCTGGAACCCAGCTTTAAGTATACTGGTTATCTGTGGCACTACACAGTCACGCACATTCGAAGTCATGTCAAGAGGCCTACCCATTAATTTTTCTCTTGGGCATTCAGCTCTCTGCAAAAAATATGTCACCTTCATCTATCCCAAAAATACCATTGTGTTTGCCCTTTTCTTACTCATATCACAGAAATAATAATTATCATTAATTTTACTAACTAAAACTATAAAAAAAAGCAGTCATGCTAATCCATATAGGATTGTGTAGATAAAAGAACCAAAATGGAGTAGTCAGCATGGGTTCTAGGGAATGTTTTATAAAAGTAATATGAGTGGAAGTATAGAGTGTACAACATTAGTAGCTCACCATTTGAATTTGTCTTTTACCTGAAGTTAATTTTTATTATGCATTTCTTCAAAAGTGTATGTCAGACCATAATAAAAAAAAGCCTATGCAATACATATCAGCAATACATGCACATTTACCCATGTTTTATGCCTTTGAAGACCTTGCAAGTACAACAAAAATTAGCTTGATCTGCCAGAAAATGCAGCTCCTACATCCTGCTTTGGGTTGACAAAACTGTTTTTTTAATGGACTGAGTGGTGTCAGCCCCGTCCAGTTTTCTTTTGCAAAACTACTCAGACCTTCCTTCTCTTCAATCTCCACATCATAAAGAGTAGTCATTCTGTAATCCCAAGATAAGGACTGGGAGGGCTAAACTAGACTTCTAGAGAGAACACAGAAAGTGTGCACAAGACAAAGGACAGCTCGGAATTTCTAACATGAGTACCAAGCAGATTTAACAAAACTTTTTCAATTGTACAGTATATCTAACAGACCAAAAGGGAGCAAATATGAATAATAAAATATTAAGTTAATTCTTATGGCACACTTTTACATGCATCTAATTCTTCACATTGGAAATCCAGCCAAAATGTTTTTCTACTTTTGGGTGAAGTACTGAATGGTTAGAACCTCTGTCAGGATTCTACTGCTGCCCGTGAGCCCACTGAGGAACATTACTCTCTCCTCTGGAGACACACCAGAGGGTAAATGGTAATCTCTCCACAAATCCCACTGCTGATAGTAGTCAGAATAGGTGAATATTCAAGGGGAATGACATTTTTCCTCCTGTTCTGTTGACACCTGTTACATTTTAGATCTCCCCTCACTTTTTATTCTATTAAAAACAGTCACTAGGACAGAAAGTAAGAGTGGATCTTCCAAACTTGTATAGAGGCAGCATTAACAATCTGAAAGAGTTTCTAACACTTTCCCCACTCTACCTGTTTGGGCTGGAGCTCCACTTTAAATAACAAAGCAACTTACCACATAGATCAGATTGCAATCTGGTTGCCTTTGAACATTTCTCATTATCGTAAACCTTTATTTATTAGGAGCATCAGACACTCTAATGCCCCGTACACACGGTCGGATTTTCAGACGGAAAATGTGTGATAGGACCTTGTTGTCGGAAATTCCGACCGTGTGTAGGCTCCATCACACATTTTCCATCGGATTTTCCGACACACAAAGTTTGAGAGCAGGCTATAAAATTTTCCGACAACAAATTCCGTTGTCGGAATTTCCGATCGTGTGTACACAAATCCGACACACAAAGTGCCACGCATGCTCGGAATAAGTAAAGAGATGAAAGCTATTGGCTACTGCCCCGTTTATAGTCCCAACGTATGTGTTTTACGTCACCACGTTCAGAACGATCGGATTTTCCGACAACTTTGTGTGACCGTGTGTATGCAAGACAAGTTTGAGCCAACATCCGTCGGAAAAAATCCTAGGATTTTGTTGTCGGAATGTCCGATCAATGTCCGACCGTGTGTAAGGGGCATTAGTCTGTGTCTGCACAATCCATGCACTAATGCTGATCATTATTTTTCAATATGATTGATACACTATACACAGTAAGCTTCTGCTCATTTTTGTCTTACTTTTCTTTATCTAACATGCTAGGACTTTGTTCCTTATTTACGTGTGCATTTATGTTCATTATTTGATCTCCTAGTATCTGAAGTAACTATTAAAAATATTTTAATTGTTGGCTGTATTGTGAAACCTTGATTATCCATTAAGTCAGGGCTTGACAAATTTGCTTGGAATCTAGGAGCCAGCTAAAAAAGTTAGGAGCCAGGTTTTTTTTAAACGACCGACAAAGCTTTATTTTCAATATAAAAAATAACTAATCTTAAATTTACACATAAAAAGACCGCCCCGCTAGAGGCCCGAATAGCGTCACTAAAACGACGGTAAAGCAGCGCTAAAAATAGCGCCACATTAACCACCGATGCCCCCTACGGCTCGGTGTGAAAGGGCTCTAAGGGTCCGATCAAGTCCGCCTGAAAAAAAGACAGGCGAACCTGATTAGACAGCCCGTGTGAAAGGGGCCAAGCAGGGAGATAACAAATTATTTATTTTTTTCCTAATTAAAATTAATTTAACAGTTTTTATATAAATATAAATAAATAAAAATAAAATCTATTACGAAAAAAAAAAAAAAAAAGGCTATCCCCACATTCACTTCCTTCTCTTCTCCACTTTGGGAAGGAGATGGGCAGTGAAAACAGGCAGGTATTTCGCATTAGCATTGCATTAGCATTGCTGGTTGCAATACCAACGGCCACCACAAGATGGCGCCAAATTTCAGAAGGACTCCAGAACTACCGAAGAAGGCCGCAAAGCCGGGGCCTCAATTACCGGCCGGCGCGGACCGACGCGATCGCAGGGGGGGGGTCGGAGTCTGCACAGAGAAAGGATACCCCCAGCTGTGCCGCCCCAGGCGCCAGGTCGCTAATTCTAGTCGCAAATGCGACCTGGCGCCCGGGTTTTGTCGAGCCCTGCATTAAGTCTTTACAGCAATTAGTGACCCTGGCAGGAGACCCTGCTGCTCCCCCAAAGAGCTATGATGGCTCAAGCAAAGCTCTTCAGCCAACATTTCCAGTGTTTCTGGTTGATCAACACCTGCAGAGAAAGAAATTCTTTTAAGAGGTTTATATGCATAATTCAGCTAAAAAGCTGATCTCACACTTCCACAGCGGCATTGGTGAGGATAGGGAAAAATTTCTCTTCTGAGCTTTCAGAGAGCACCTGGTGGGAATCACACCCTGCCTTATGCCATGCTGAATGTAAATGCAGTGCTGTTAAAAAAGTATTTGCCCTTTTCCTGATTTTTTTTTTTGCATAATTGTCACACTTAAATGATTCAGATCATTAAATTTTATTATTACACAAACATAACCCAAGTAAATACAAAATGCAGTTTTTAAATGATGATTTCATTAAGGGAAAAAAGCTGTCCAAAGCTGCCTGGCTTTATGTGAAAAAGTAATTGCCCCCTAAATCTAATAACAGGTTGTGCCACCCTTGGCGGCAACAACTGCAATCAAGTGTTTGTGATAACTGGCAATGAGTCTTTCACATCGCTGTGGAAGAATTTTGGCCCACTCTTCTTTGCAGAATTGTTTTAATTCAGCCACATTGGAGTGTTTTCGAGCATTAACATCCCATTTAAGGTCATGCCACAGCATCTCAATCAGATTTAAGACCAGCTTTTGACTAGGCCACTCCAAAAGCCTAATTTTATTTTTTTGAGCCATTCAAAGGTGGAATTGCTGGTGTGTTTCAGATCATTGTCCTGCTGCATTAACCCAAGTGCACTTTGAGCTTGAGGTCACAAACTGATGGCCGGACATTCTCTTTCAGGATTTTCTGGTAGAGCGCAGAATTCATGGTTCCATCAATGATTGCAAGTCATCCAGGTCCAGAAGTTGCAAAGCAGCCCCAAACAATCACACTACTACCACCATGTTGGACTGTTGGTGTGATGTTCTTTTTAGGAAATGCAGTGTTTTACCCTAGATTTACGGGATGCACACCTTCCAAAAAGTTCAACTTTTGTCTCATTAGTCTACAGAATATTTGCCCAAAAGTCTTGGGGATAATCAAGATGTTTTTTTGCAAATGTGAGATGAGTGTTTGTGTTCTTTTTGTCAGCAGTGGCTTTGGCCTTGGAAGTCTCCCATGGATGTGATTTTTTTTTTTTTTTGCCCAGTCTCTTTTTTATTGTTCAATTATGAACACTGACCTTAACTGAGGCAAGTGAGACTGCAGTTCTTTAGATGTTGTTCTGGGTTTTTTAATGACCTCCTGGATGAGTCGTCGTTGTGCTCTTGGAGTGATTTAAATAGGCCGGTCACTCCTGGGAAGGTTCACCACTGTTCCAAGTTTTCTCCATTTGTGGATAATGGGTGGACAGCATGGTTCAATGGAGTCCCAAAGCCTTAGAAATTACTTTGTAACCTTTTCCAGACTGATACATGTCAATTAATTTGTTTCTCATCTGTTCTTGAATTTCTTTAGATCATGGCATAATGTGTTGCTGGTTGAGATCTTTTAGCATTCTTCACTTTGTCAGACAGCTTCTATTTAAGTGATTTCTTGATTTCATCAGGTCTGGCAGTAATGTGGGTGTGGCAAGTGAAATTTTACTCAGCTTTCCAAAAAATGTGGTTAATCAGAGTTCATTCACGATTTAGCAAGAGGGGGCATTTACTTTTTCAAATAGGGCCAGGCAGGTTTGGACAGCTTTTTTTCCCTTAATAAATGAAATCACCATTTAAAACTGAATTATTTTTATCTTTGTGTAATATAAAAATTTGATGATCTGAATCATTTAAGTGTGACAGATATGCAAAAAAGAAAAAATCAGGAAGGGGGAAGATACTTTTTTACAGCACTGTAATTCGTTTTGAATGGAGTTTTGACTACATTTGCAAATGTACTTACTACAGGTCTTTTCTCCACAGGTGAGTAGTGAAGGAAATGCAGGACAGGCTGTGGGAATGGAGATCCTCTCAACATTCCAGTTAGCATTTACAATCTTTGCTGTGGATGATCGAAGGCGCAGGGACATAGCAGAGCCAGGGAGTGTTGCTATCGGCTTTTCTCTGATAGCAGGTGCTTTAACAGCGGTAAGAAAAACATCCATCTCTTTAACTGTCACTGATTAATTGAGGCATTAACTGGAGGAATAAAACTGCATTTCAGGTTACAGACACAACCTTTCAAGATGTTCAGCACACATTTCTGATATAATGTAGTATATTTAAACACGGCAAGAAGACCATGGAGTTTTAAACCAAAGGATGCTAGTAGGCAAAATACACAAAACTGAAAGACAGGCCTGTATTACTGTGTGGGGACAAGAATCATGATTCTGCTTTAAAAAAAAAGGCTTGACCTACTACCTATGGAGCAATAAAATGATGCATCCTGCTCAGTGTTGCCAACCTATCAGATTGAAATTTACTGACACAACACCCAAAATTTACTGGCACAGCCACGTTTTTACTGGCATTTCCAAAAGTTTAAAAATTACTGTTTTAAATGCAAATTTAAGTATTTAGACTACAAACAAGTACAATATGCAATTAGCAATGTGATTTAAGGTAGCTAATAAGACAAAAAAAATATTTATTTTATTTTCGATATAGTAAGTAAGTAGCTCAAGGACGGGAGGGCAAGAAATTAGAATAAGTCAGGCGCACACATGAAATTTTACTCACAAAGTGACACTGACAGCAGTGTGCAGTAACACAGATGATGATAACACGACACGTCCCCTCCTGAGTCACAGTGACAGTCTCTTTCCACACCAGGTGATCACTTCAGTCCACTCCAGTCTAAATAGCACTGATGGTCCCGCTCCCGGCCTACCTTGCTCCCGTCCTGCTGACCTGCACACGAGGCTCTGGCTGCTCTGCTTGGCTCCCTTGCACTATGACATCACACTACATGCTCAGGCACCGCCTCCCCCAGAGCCACCTGAACACACTGTAACAGGCACTTGGATGGTCTCGACCGAGCCAAGTGTCAGGTATATTTTTTACTGGCAACCTTTTACTTTTACTGGCATTTACTGGCAGGAGAAATTTGCCTCTTTTTTACTGGCTGCCAGTAAAAATACTGACGGTTGGCAACACTGATCCTGCTCACACACTCAAGTGCCCTGTGCTGACATAGCTGAGTAACAGGCATAACCCTCACACATGCTTCCTCACAATCTTGTATTGCAGAGAAGGGAAAGGAGTGTGTCTGACCATGTCTGTTACATTACAGACAGCATTGGGTACTATTTTTTGGTCTTTATGAACTTTGAGGATGAATTGCTGCACAGTTTCTGCAGTTCCACACATCAGTTACTGCTTGTTCTAAATCTCAGTTACTGCTTATTAAAGTGATAGTGGGGTTGATTTACTAAAACTGGAGAGTGCAAAATCTGCTGCAGCTGTACATGGTAGCCAATCAGCTTTTAACTTCAGCTTGTTCAATGAAGCTTACTGTTCCTGAACTAAAATTGCTAATAAATGGTGTACCTTAAAAGTAGATCATAAATTTATAAAAGAGGGGTCTATGGGACTTTATATAAGGAGATGACGTTGTTATCAGCCTCCATCCCTATTAAAATATACAAAGGAGAACAAGGAAATAGGACTTTGAATGAAGTACACGGAGGGTCAAATGTTGTATGGAGTTATAATTAACATATCTATAATATGTGTAAAAAAAGTAGGACACTTGCCTCATAATAATTCATATTCGATAGAAAATGTATATACTACACACATAATTAAATACGTGCATAAAGTAAAAAACTTTATTTCATACATAAATACATACTTCGTAAATAATCCAAAAAAAAGGATAGCACAAGATACATATAGAAAAGCCCCAAATTTTCATAATTATTCTCCCTCTACCCACACTGAAACTAACACTTCTGAAAGCATTGATTGCCTGATCCTCCGCTGTGCTCAGTGGTTCCTTTTGCTTTCACAGATGCAGTAGTGACATATGTATCAGTGGAAGGAACCACTAAATGTAGCAGGGTGACCAGGACACTGAGACTCTGAGAAGTATCTGTCTAAAGAGACCTATGGCATCGATTTCACTTCATTAGAGTGTCATTCGATGCAGTAGACAGCTGGTGAGTCAAGTATTTAAAGTCTTCTATGCAGGTAAATTGTTATTTAGGTTTCTTTAACTGACCAAGTCACTTCAACAAGCAGTACATAAACTTTAAAACTAGCTGTCATTGACCTCTAAATGCAGACCATTGTTTTTAATGTGCCAGTACACACAAGTGCGTAAACATACACTGCGTATAGATGAGTAAAAAAAGAAATAAAGAAGGAAATATGAGTTTCCGGTCAGTTTTTTATGCGTACAAATATGCGCCAACAGGTGTAAAATGTGAATTTGAAGAGGTTGAAATTTTATTCTGAGAGCTAGAATTTATTTTATTCGCGTACATGCTTATGCACAAATACGCGCAAACTAAACACAATTTTGGCCAGGAAAACTGATGTTCAAACATCTATACTTTGTGCAAGTACCGAATGGCTGGCTTCTGTCAGACCGACTACAGTACACACGGGCTGCCCAACATTCGGTCCATGTGTACTGTAGTCAGTCTGACAGAAGCCAGCCATTCGGCTGGTTTCTGTCAAAGGGGCATGATGGAAAAAGCTCTGCCAATCAGCGCTCAAAGCCATTGGCTGAGAGCACTGACTAGAGTGTTCTGGAAAAGGGGCCACTTCCCACTGTCAGAACACAATAGAACAGCAGGTGAGATCACTTTATTAACGTCAGATAGTTAGTACAACAGCTCCTTCGGAGCTGTCAGTTTTTTCATTCAGCCCTGCTGGGTTGAACGGAAAAAAAACTACTAGTGTGTACTAGGCTTTATACTCAAAATTCATCATAGAAGCATTGACATTGTTATCTCTTAGCAGCTCAGCTACCTGCTCTGCCTCCCAGAGCATCTGCATGGTGTTTACATTAGAGATTAGAAGACTAGAAGGCTGCCAAGTCATTGCTGCGTCTGGGAAAGGAGAGATGAGGTGCTAAGAGAAGGATTGTACAGTGTTTATTTAGAGACACACATCAGACAACTTCAGTGCCTATCCTGTGAATTCTGAAGAGGAATTGCTCCAAAGTGCCTACAGCTTGCAGAGGTCTTTGTTTAAAAGCTCATTTACTACACGCTAAGAATATGTAAATACATGAATGTCCATATCCTGGTCACAGGTTCAGCTTAAGGTGTATCTATTGTCAAAATGTAAAATCATATATTTATTTCCACATTTTATTTCAATTAGTTCTAGCCTACTCCTATTAATCTGAATGAGCATGAAGTTTCTAAAATTACTTTGTGAAGATCCCCACACATTTATGTACTTGAATTCTGTGACACATATTCACTAAGCCATGTGCGTAGCTACTGCTGTGTCACATATTTCACAGAGCACCATGGATAACAGTGTCCTTAGAATTTGAAAGTAAACAGCAGATGAGAAGATGCAAAGCATGCAGCTAATCCAGGAAGTTGTGGAAAGAAATGGCCAGCAGACAGGCAGCATTCACAATTTTTTTTGAGTAATCTTACATTGGATTTTCAAAAATAACTATTGTTTGCATTGTTATTATAATGCTAATGTTATAAAATGTAAGTGTATGCTGTATCTATAGATCTTCTTTAAGGATTTATGTAGATAACCAAACAAAATGAGCAAATTAGCATTCATTTGGTTTGCATTTGAGATAAGCTTCAGATGCATCTGAGGTTCTTGAAATGTGTTTGAAACCTCCTTATAAACTGCAGCAAACATTTGCCATTTCAGAGAAAAGCAATTATTTAATGACAGGTTTGCTTTGATCATTTAATTATAAAAATCAATTCAATAAAAATCAATTTATTCAATTATAAAAATGAAAAAAACAAACAAACACAAATTCCTACTGAATTAATATTTCTCAAGATCAACCCTCCTAAAATATTACATAGGAAATTGCATTAAGGCATTCAGGACTTTCATGGTACGGTCCTGAATGCCATGGTACGACCCTGAATTCATCATGCATGGTAATCATGCTCCTAAGTACAATGATGCCTAAAAACAAATACCCTAAATTTAAAATGATAAAAAAAAATTGTATTACTTTATTTTACTTCACAAGCGTTTAGGATCGTCATTGGTTCTATTAATAATATTTTATTATATGTATCTACAAATTCTTGCCATCAAAAATGATAGGGGCCATTCTCAGGTGGAAGTATGAACCCAGCCAGATCGTTTGGACCAGCCTTGCTTACTGGGTTTTGGGAACATCACTGGGTGAGTTTCTAAAGACAAACCAAAAATATTTCTCACATTTTATTTTATTGTGTTTTCTGATTTTGTAAACTTTCCTCATGGCTTCCTTTTGGGTTTAAAAATAGCTATGAAAGCTTTAATATTGTTCATTAATCCCTTTTTTTGTTTAAAAAGAAAACAGTTTTAGAATGAAAAAGCTATAGCATATCTGCAGCAATATAAAGAGGACGTTTTTGAACTGTTTTACACAAATATATACAATTTTGAAGGCCCTGGAGCACCAGGACAGTGGAATTACCCACAAAATGACCTCGTTTTGGAAAGCAAACACCCCAAAGATATATTCTATGAGGCATAATAGGTCTTTTGAACATGTCATTTTTTCCAAAAGTTTTTGGAAAATGTGGAAAGAAAATTAAAACTTATTTTACACAATTTATTAGATTTTTCTAACACATAACATGTACATAGCAAAATTACCACTCAAAATCCATTCTACAACTCCTCCTGAGTATGGCAATACCATATGTGTGAGACTTTTACACAGCTTGGCCACATAGAGAGGTCTAACATGCAGGGTGCACCGCCAGGCGTTGTAGAAGAATAAATTACACATTTTGTTTCCTGACAACTTATCACACTTTTGAAGGTCCTGGAGCACCAGGACAGTGGAATTACCCAAAAAATGACCCCATTTTGAAAAGAAAACACCCCAACTGGTGACAGGTACTCAGGTACTCTGATGGGCTGGTGACAGGTACTCGGGTACCCTCATGAGCTGGAGATAGCTTCTCAGGTACTCTGATGGGCTGGAGATAGGTACTCGGGTACTCTGATGGGCTGGTGACAGGTACTCGGGTACTCTGATGGGCTGGTGACGAGTACTCAGGGTACTCTGATGAGCTGGAAATAGGTACTTGGGTAATCTGATGGTCTGGTGACAGGTACTCGGGTACTCTGATGGTCTGGTGACAGGTACTCTGAGGCTTGTGACAGGTACTCTGATGCTGGTGACAGATACTCTAAGGCTTGTGACAGGTACTCTGATGCTGGTGACAGGTACTCTAAGGCTTGTGACAGGTACTCTGATGCTGGTGACGGGTACTTTGGGGCTGGTGACAGGTACTCAGATGGGCTGTGACTGGCAATTTGATGTTGGTGACAGGTATTCTGATGAGCTGTGACAGGTACTCTTATGGGCTGCAACAGGTACTCTGATGGGCTGTGACAGGTACTCTTTATTTGGGGGAAGATCGGGCACATCACTGCACTTTTTCTTCCAGGTCTCCTCCTCACACACTGAGGAGAAAAACCTGGAAACAGCGCTACATCCGTTTGTTGACATTTGTGATCTGATGTGATTGGACACAGCCAGTCACGTGGTAAAGAGCCAATTTAATTGGCTCTATACCCTGATCGGGGATAGGCTGTGTCCGAGGGGCACGACTCATCCCTGATCGTCGCGTTCAAAGTCTCCAAAGTGACTTACTGTGATTGGACACAGCAGGTCGCGTGGTAAAGAGCCAATTTCATTGGCTCCTTACCCTGACCGGGGATGGGCTGTGTCCCGAGGGACATGCCTGATCCCCGATCACCACGCGGCGAGAAGCAGAGGACGTCATATGATGCCCGCCCAGGATGGGAGAGTGTTCCTGTGGACGTCATATGACTATACGACGGTATGGAAATGGTTAAGTGTAAAATTAGTCATTGCATGCCTAAAATGTGATTTTTCTTTAATGTTTTTGGGGTATGTCTAGCTGCTAACATTTCTTAATACACATGCTATACAGGAATACAACTGCATTAAAGTCACTCTGCCGTTATTTTTAAAACTTCTAGTCAAAGGCATGCCTTAGTAAGGGCTAGAGAAAGGAACCACGGAGTGCAGTGGCAGACCAGGCATCCAACACATCTGGAAGTGTGGCAGATGCAAAAGATCTTTTATATAGCATAGTTTATAAAAAAAACTGTGGAAATTAGCATCAAGAGTGCTATGAATTAAAGAGGTTGTAAACCTCCATGGGGAAGTTGTACCTTTAGGTCAACCTAGAATAAGGCTTACCTATAGGTACTGTAAATATCTCCTAAATGTGCGCTGTTCAGGAGATATTTACGGTTTACTGTGCCAGTGATGTCATTGGCGCATGCGCTCTGAAGGAACGGCCACCGTGCCCTTATTTCAGGCGAGTGTGCCGTGACAAGTGGCTCTCGCATGCATGCGCAGGAGTGATGTCATGTGGCTCCGGCCAGTCACAGAGCCGAAGTCTGCGGCCCTGGAAGGAAGACGGGCGAAGATGGATGTGGCCTGCAGCGGGGACGACATGGGCTTCGTTTGCAGGGAAGTGTCACAAAATTTGCTAGTATGTGATGCATACTGGCACATTATGCCTTTATTTTGCAGAGAAGAAAAAGGAAAAAAAACCACCAGGGTTTACTTCCTCTTTAAACCTTTTCGTTGTAGGCATACCTTTGATTGTAAAATAACCCACTTTTTAAAAACCTATGTGAACCTTTCTGGGTGAGTATTATACTGCAAATGCATGTATTTTTATGCATAGGGAAGATGTTCAGACACCAGCCAGAGTTTGAGATTCCAAGATTCTATACCCAGGTGCTTGGAATACAAATTCTTATGCCGCGTACACACGAGCAGAATTTCTGACAGAAAGAGTCCGACGGGAGGTTTTCATCGTATATTCCGACCATGTGTATGCCCCATTCTGTCGAAAATTTAGACAGACTTAAATAGAGAACATGTTCTATATTTTTTCAACGGAACAAATTACTATCGGAAAAACCGCTCATCTGTATGCTGTTTCGACACACCATAAACGACGCATGCTCTGAAGCAAGTACGAGATGGAAGTTATTGGCTACTGGCTATTGAACTTCTGTTTTCTAGTCCCATCATACGTGTTGTACGTCACCGCGTTCTGGACGGTTGGAATTTGAGTTTATTCCGACGGCAAAACTGGTCGTGTGTACAGGGCATTATACATATGATAATGTGTCTTACTACAGCGAGTTGGTCAAATTATTATTATTATTTTTTATTATTATTTTTTTTATCTCAAACAAGTTTCATTGACAATAAAAAGAAACATGTACATGTTCCTGAAAGCATACAGCATATACAACTATTAAGAAGTTCCAACTTCCAACAATGACACATTAGCACATAAGTTCAAGGCCACAACACTAGCAACACAGCAGGAGTCTATAATGGTAACCCAAAACAAAGTAGCTTGACATAAATATATGAAACAAGGGTTGGATCATAGTAGTCTGTCCAAAATTAAATCAATTGGGGATCGCCTTGGCGTATTCAGCCAGGGGGACCATGATTTATTAAATTTGCTAGGGTACCCTCTATGTTGAAAAATTTACTTATTTTCTTTTTTTATTATTATGTTTTTCATTGAAGTTGCACATAGAGTAAACAAGGGAAAAAAATAAAGATATGTCATCCATGGAGAAAGCCAAGTCAAAGTACAACTTACAGGTTTATGTTTGGTAAGAAAGAATAACATAGATGCCTAATACAGTTCAAAACAGAAGCAAAATTAAACCATATTCAGATTGATCCCAGGTCACCCAACATTTATTAAACTGTATAAGGGAGTCTGTAATAGTAGCAGTAAGGAATTCCATTCCCTGGATGTCAGCCACAGTGTGTAAAAGTTGGGGTTTTGTAGGAGGGTTAGTGGACAACCAACGGAGGGGGATGGCTCTCCTAGCAGCTACTGTAGGCGAATGTATGAGATCAAACGCTTGGCTGATTTAGGGACACCGGGAAAAAGAAGACCTAGTAGATAATGAACAGGGTCCAAAGGAAAGGGCCTTTTGAAACAGATGTTGAAGTAATGACATAACATCATTCCAAAAGGATTGTAATCGTGAACACTGTCAGAAAATATGATAGTGAGATCCCAGTTCCAGATTGCAGCGCCAACACAGCGCAGTAAGCAAAGGGTCCTGGCGATGTAAAACCTCTGGGGTTCTTACTCTGGGGTAATACCAGAACATAACACTTCTAGATGATTTGAAAGGGGTAATGAAATTGGCCTCTGAAGGAGGCCAATTTGTGCATGTATGAGTGGGTTTCCTCCGTAAGGAGAGTTGTATCGTGAAGTATTTTATAAAGGGAAGAAATCAAATGGTGTTGATAAGGGCCTTGAGCACAGATGTATTCAAAATTAGTAGGTTTATCCAAAGTGAGGGAAGAGGATAGGGACCAAAAAAATGCTTAACCTGTAGGTAAAAGTAAAACGTGTTTGGGTAGATTATATTTTTCCTGAAGAGCCTCAAGGGTGCGCAGCCTAGCTGAAAAAGGGAGGCACCCAAGGTGTCATACGGTCAAAAGATAGGCTGTCAGGCAGGGTCAGGTTAAAAAGTATATTAGAAAGGGGAGGGCATGGTGAGATAGTACTTTTTACAACACTTTTTCCACATCATTAGAGTATATGACAGAGGCAATACAAATGCGTTTTAAAAGAGCATCATTGCATAGTGAGGGCAACCACACCAGAGAACATGGATGCACTGGGTAAATAGAGCTGTTGCAAAACTACCATCATGCCTCTGTCTGTGGGAGTCATGCTTGTAACTGTCAGCCTTGCAATGTCTCATGGGACTTGTAGTTTTGCAACAGCTGGAGGGTCGCCAATTTGAGAACTCTATTTTACAGGCTTTAAAGAGGGCCCTACCGTATTTCCCCTAAAATAAGCCCGGGTCTTATATTCATTTTGGCAACAAAAGACCCAGTAGGGCTTATTTTTGGGGTAGGTCTTAATATATTCTCTCTCCCTGCCTGCCAGGAAAACCCCAGTTTGAACAAACTTAAAATGCCCAAATCCTTTCTTTTACAGTAGCACACAATACAGAATGTGTGTGCTCCTGCAATCTAATAGTGCCAAACACCTCAGCTCTCCTCCACCTCTCCCAGCGGCCAGCGAGGGACCCCAGCCCCCCTCCCTCTGCATTGCTCAAAGCAGGGAAGAGAGCACACCAGTCAGCATGTGAAGAAAAAAAATCTGTAAATCCCATTTGGGGACAGGAGTATCCATGCTGCATACCGCACACAGTATGATATGTTGATTGCAGAGGCTCTGCACCGTACCTTCAGTGACCCGCCGAAGCTCTGCGAAGGGAGGGGGGCCGAGATCCCCCGCAGACAGGTGGGAGAAGAGGAGACCAGCGGGGAGATCAGCTGAGTGCCGCTCTGTATCAAAGGCACCTGACACCGCTAGAGACACACACAGCACACTGCACACCGCCATAACAAGATTATAATGTGTTTTCTCGAAAAGCATACAATCACCTCGAACTAGGGCTTATTTTCGGGGTAGGGCTTATAATGCAGCCCTCCTGCAAAATATCGCTAGGTCTTATTTTCGGGGTAGGTCTTATTTTCGGGGAAACACGGTAGCTATGGCCAGTTTAGTGATATCTTCCACTTGAAGATCATCTAGGATACATTATTTTTTATTCTTAGGTCAAATGTTAAGACAGGCAAGCCTTAGTGCACTTGATTGAAACAGAAGGCATATAAGAGTTATTTGGATATTTAATGCAGATGTAAAACTAGGACCCCAGTGTACACATTAAATTATTAGCTAGAGATTCAGGGATCACATTCATCGTACACACTTGAAATCCAAGCTCTCAGCAAGCCAGCAATTCACATGAAGTATAGCAATTTATTGCTACATTGTTCATTTGCTTTAGTAAATCGAGCACTGTGTCTGCTATTTGATGACAAGGACATTTTTCTTATGCCCAGAATTAGTAAGGTCTGGTTCACACCTGTGCGAGTTTTTGCAGCACATAAAAAAATGCATTGGTTCCAATGCAGCAGTTCCCATCTGCACTCTGTGTTGTGAAAAAATGAGGCATGTCCATTTTTTAATGCATATACCAGTGTTTTTCTGGTCCATTGAAGTAAAATGCATGTAAAAATGCATATAAAATGCACCAAAATGCACATTAAAAACATAAACAAAACATCAGGGAAAATTCATGACAGTGAAAGTGGAGAGATGTGACCCCAGCCTAAGAGCAGCCATACATGGATCAAAATTCATCTGGTTCACCAGAGACCAGCTAAATTTTGATCCACGTATAGGAAGGCTGGTTGAACAGAATTCGATCAACTGATTGACTTCTGTACAACAAACCTGTCGGGTTTTTCCAGAGCGATCAGTGCTATAGCTGGCACCACTGATAAGTGTATTCTGTTGGTAAGGTAGTCTCCCCCCTGTCAGAACACAATAGTACAGTGGGAGTGATTCGCCCATTCACCTTGAATGTGTGGATGAGGGAAATCGTGGCTTTTTTTTTTTTTTTTTTTTTTTTTTAAACCGCTGGTTGAAGGAAAAAAATGATTAATGTATGGCCAGCTTAATACTCAAAGCATGTGGAATTAAGTCCTAAAAAAGATTTAAAAAAAAAGCTTTATAGAAAGACAATGTATCATATAATAATGCACAGTGCCTCTGTTGATGCAAACATGGAAAATTCCTTTTTGTGAGCTCATTAAAATAGATTAGCTTGCAATGAGCAGAATACCTACATTACTGGCACTGCTTTCCTGCAGCACTGGATTTCTGGATTATGTAGATTCCTTGCATGTTCTCTCCTGTTTTATTAACGTTAGAAGGAATACCAAAGAATTTACTGGTAGAATAATTGTGTCTTTAGCACTTTAGGCTTTTACGTGCCATGCCAATCATTATTTACAAAAATATCACTATCCCTTGGTAGAAAATAATAATTTGATATCAATCAAACAAAATAAACAGATAATAAATTGTAATTTTGTGTTTTCAGGATTATAGATGACTGCCTACTTTTCAATGCTGTATTTTTTTTTTTAATTGTTACTCCGGTTTTATATAACAAATTATGTTATAAAATCTCAGTGTGTTTATTTTTCCTTACCATTTACATATAAATTCATCCAAAATCTAAAGACCCATGGACAGTATTTAAAGAGAGAATAGGTCTCCCCAAGTCTGAGCCAGGGTCAAGGCGATCTAATCTTTCTGGTCAAAGTTCCATGTTACAGGGTTTCTTTCTGACGTGACACTGATCCCTTGACAGTCTATGCTGCACTGATTGTTGGTATTCAAGTTAGGAATGTGCACCATCATTGGTGCCTGTGGGAGGAATGGCGCCCCATCATTGGTGCCTGTAGGAGATATGGCGCTCCATCATTGGTGTCTGTGGGAGGAATAGTGCCCCATCATTGGGGTTTGTGGTAGGTATGGTGCCCATCATTGATGTCACTGGATAGCATGGTGCCCCAAGGGCCAGATAAAGGCAAACAAAGGGCCTTTGGAGACCACTGGTTTAAAGCACAGAATGATTAGAACTTCTCTCACATTTTTAATGTTGTCTATGTCCCAGAAATGTAGGTTGACCCTCCCTATTTGTCATGGTGGTCATCACTTACCCTAGGTTCCCACCTATGCGTTTTTAGTGCATTTTGCAGAAATGCACTACAGTCCATTGGTTTCCTATAGTGCATGTTCACATCTATGCGTTTTGTGGCTGGTGTGTTTCTGGAAAGGGTTGGGGACTTTTTTTCCACATTTTGTGTGTAATAGACTTCAATGGAGTCAAAACAGTGTTGCGTTTGTGATGCGGGTCTAGTATGGATTCGGAAGAGACCCCCCACCCCTCATGCCAAAATTTAAAAAAAAAACATTGTGTGTGGACCCCCCCAAAATCCATACCAGACCCTTATCCGAGCATGCAGCTCAACCGGTCAGGAAAGGGAGGGGATGAGTAAGCGGCCCTCCATCCTCCTGAACCATACCAGGCCGCTGGGGCCCCCATATTCCAGCCCCCCATGTGAATGGGTAATGTACATCATACTCCTACCCATTCACCCAAAAAAGCAGTGCAATGTTAAAAAAACAAGAGCCAGTTTTTGGCAAGTTCTTTATTAAAAAAGAAGCCCCAGGTGGTCTTCTCCCCGTGCTGTCTTCTTCCTCACCGCCGGTTACCCGCTAAAAACAAAAAAAAGGAAGATCTTCTTCTAAGGCTGTCTTCCTCCATTGTGTTGTCACCCGCTGTCTGGCATGACCATCCGGTGATGTCACCTGGGGAGCCCGCCCCTTGTGATGACACAGGCCAAACAGCGGGTGACAAAACAAAGGCGGAAGATGCCTTAGAAAAAGATCAGCTTTTTTTGTTTTTAGCAAGTAACATGCGACGAGGAAGAAGACAGCTCGGGATGAAGACAGCATGGGGAGAAGACAGCTCGGGGAAAAGACAGCTCAGGGAAAAGATAGCTCGGGGAAAAGACAGCTTGGGGAAAAGACAGCTCTGGAAGAAGACAGCTCAGGGCTTCTTTTTTAATAAATGACTTGACTTGTCAAAAACCAGGTCTTGTTTTTTTTTACATTTCACTGCTTTTTCGGGTGAATAGGTAGGGGTAGGGGTATCGATGTACCTGATACCCATTCACATAGGGGGGGATCTGGGGGCCCCCTTGGGAACCCCGCTGACAGTGGATGACTCATTAGTTGTTAAGGACACGGCGGCCAGCTTCCCAGCCCCCTGTCAGAAACCATGAATCAGACCGAGACAGAAGTGCAGTTAAAATCACACTTGTTTAATAATAACTATAAAAGGTAAACAGAGCAACGTAGTCAAATCATAGCCAGAGTTCAGTAACCAGAACAGATAGTCAGACAAGCCAGGACGTCAGGGAGCCAGAGATCAGCGTAAGCGTACTTCAGGACAGGCCAGGAAATCAGGAAACCGGAGAATCAGCGTAGTGGAACAGCAAGCTGGATCAGGAACCAAAAGGGACGTCAGCCAAGCAAGTCTTTAACAGGTACACAGCAGAGAGTCTGCGGATGTGTTGACCAAGGCGAAGGCAGAGAGGGACTGAACTGAGCAGCTTAAGTAACCAGCAGGACTGACGAACAGGATATCATCATCAGGTGAGTCACTGTGGAAAAGATTTAAGCTGGCAATTAACCAACAGCTGAGCGGCCTGCTCTGAGAAGGAAGGGCTGAGCCCAGCCCTGACAGTACCCTCTCCTCAATGACCCATCCCCCTCGGAGGACCACCAGGTTTGAGGGGAAAACGTTTATGGAAAACATGGAGGAGGACAGGGGCATGTACGTCTGAGGATGAGACCCAAGAGCGTTCCTCCGGACCGTACCCTTTCCAATGCACCAGGTACAGTATGCGTCCACGGAACCTTTGGGAGTCAACAATGGACTTTACTTCATACTCCTCATGGTTCTCAACCTGTACTGGGTAAGGACATGGCACCGAGGTGGTAAAGCGGTTGCAGACCAAAGGTTTTAATAAGGAGACATGGAATACATTTGAGATACGCATATTAGAAGGAAGGTCTGAAGCGCAAGCCACTGTGTAAATCCTGCACAGAATACAGAAAGGCCAAATTAACTCAGGTGCCAACTTCAGTGAGGGAACACGGAGTCGGAGGTTGTGAGATGACAGCTAGACCCTGTCTCCAACCTGGTAGAAAGGCACAGGCAGGCGTCTGCGGTGAGCATGGAGTCTGTACCTATTATTGGCATGTCGCAAAGCCTCCTGGACTTGTGCCCAAGTGGAACAAAGACCTTGGAGATGCTCCTCTAACGCAGGGATGCTCTGCAGAACAAATGAGTCAGGCAACATGGAAGGTTGGAAACTATAGTTTGCCATAAACAGGGACAATCAGGAAGTAGAATTCAAGGCACTGTTGTGAGCAAACTCTGCTCAAGGTAAGAGGTCTGACCAGTTGTTATGATGGTCAGAATTATAGCAACGTAGAAACTGCTCGAAGGACTGGTTGGCTCATTCTGCGGCCCCACTAGACTGCGGGTGATATGCAGAGGAGAAAGAAAGCTGAATTCCCAACTGTGCACAAAAGGCTCGCCAGAACCGGGAAACAAACTGACTACCCCTGTCCGAGACGATCACCTTGGGTAGCCCATGAACCGATCAACCACCATAAGGATAACTGTGTTGCCCTAAGAGTTGGGTAACTTCACAATGAAATCCATGGACAGGTGGGTCCAAGGCCTCTCTCCATTGGGTATGGGTTGTAGGAGGCCCACTGGAAGGCGTCGTGGTGTCTTACTCTGAGCACACACGGAACAAGCAGCTATGAAGGCGGCTACATCAGCACGTAGACTAGGCCACCAAAATTGTTGGGAAATGGTCCAAAGGTGTTGATTCTTCCCAGCATGGCCAGCAGCCTTGGGAGAATGGTAAGTCTAGAGCACAGCAGTAGGGAGACTCTCAGGGACAAAGCAGAGGTCACAAGGTTTCTCGGGAGGAGCATGGACCTGAGCGGCAAGAGTTTTGTCACCCAATGGAGAAGTTAGACTGCTGCGAACCGTAGCCCGAATACGATCAGGAGAAATCACAGGAACAGGAACCGATTCCATTTTGGAAGAGGAGGAAAAATTGTTGCGACAAAGCGTCAGCCCTTACAATCTTAGCACCAGGTAAGAATGAGACAATGTAATTGAAACTTGACAAGAAAAGAGCCCATCGCGCCCTTCTGGGAGAGAGGCGTTTAGCCTCAGACAAGAATGTGAGATTCTTATGGTCAGTAATAATGAGAACTAGAAAAGTGGTACCTTCGAGGAGATGCCTCCATCCTTTAAGGGCTAAAATGATCGCTAACAACTCTCTGTCCCCAATCTCGTAATTGCATTCCGCAGGTGACAATTTCTTGGAAAATTAGCCACAAGGATGCCTAGCGCTCTCAGAGTTAGGACGTTGAGACAGAAGGGCGCCAACTCCAGTTTCAGAAGCATTAACCTCAAGGATAAAGGGTAACGTAGGATCAGGATGTGCCAACACAGGAGCAGAAACAAAGGCAACCTTGAGACTCTCAAAGGCCCTAATGGACTCTGTAGACCAATTCTACCATATCAGTCAGGGGCTTGACCAGAGACGAGAATTTATGAATACATTTTCGATAATAATTGGCAAATTCAAGAAAATGTTGCAGAGGACATATACCAACGGGTCGGGGCCACTGTAGGACTGCTGAAAGTTTCTTTGGGTGCATCGAAAAACCGGTAGTGGAAATTACATAACCGAGGAATTTAACCATGATGGAACTCACACTTCTCCAATTTACAGTAGAGATTGTTCTCTCTCAGCTTCTGAAGCACACGACAGACATCTGCGTGGTGGCTCTCTAGGGACTTGGAAAAAAGGAGGATATCGCCAAGATAAACCACCACACATAGCTGCAACAAATCTCGGAGGACATGGTTGATAAGTTCATAAAATACTGCCGGAGCGTTGCAAAGGCCAAATGGCATTACGAGGTACTCATAGTGGCCTGTTCTGGTATTAAAACGCAGTTTTCCATTTGTCGCCCTCCTTGATCCTCATGAGATTGCATGCTCCTCTCAAATCCAGCTTCGTGAAAACCATTGCTCCCTTGAGGCAGTCAAATAACTCCGTAATCAACGGAATTGGATAAGCTTTCCAAATTGTGAAACAATTGAGACCCCAATAAATCAATACAAGGTCTCAGTTCACCACTCTTCTTCACAAAGAAGAAACCAGCACCAGCAGGAGACGAGGACTTGTGGATGAATCCTCGAGAAAGTGCGTCTGCAACATACTCCTCCATGGCCTTATCCTCTGAGACCGACAAAGGGTAAACCCGACCACGAGAGGGTATGGCACCAGGTTGAAGGTCAATTGCGCAATCATATGACCGGCATGGAGGTAAACTACCGGTTTGACCTTTGTCAAAGACATTGCTGAAATCGCGGTACTCATCCGGTGGGGTGGAAAGTGAAGAGGTGCATAGGACCTTAGCCACATTCTGGAAACATGTCTTGCTGCATTGTGTCGATCAGGAGAGAACCTCAGCATGAAGCCAATCAAAAGAGGGGTTGTGCCTCTATAACCAAGGATAACCAATACCCAGCGGAAACTTAGGAGAGGAAATAACTTGGAATTAGATTATCTCATGGTGAAGAGCCCCTACGGCCATGGACAACGGAACAGTCTCATGAGTCACATGGGCAGGCTGTAAAGGTCTCCCATCAAGAGCCTCAATTGCAAGTGGAGTGGCACAAAGGCAGCATCAATGAACAGGCCTGCAGCCCCAGAGTCGATTAGAGCCTGTATCTCGACGAACGACTCAGACCAAGAAAGGGTAACCAGAACCAGGGGCTTATCCTTTTGGATGACTGGGGACGAAACAACGCCACCTAAGGTCTGTCCCCTACAGGACCTCAAGGTTCGGGCGTTCCCTGGACAGTTAGGAAAAGACTTCAAAAAGTGGCCTGCCTGGCCACAATAAAGGCACAATCTCTCCCTCCTCCTAAAAGTTCCCTCATCTGCAGAGAGACGTGTGAAACCCAAATGCATGGGTTCATCTTCACTGACCGACTCGGTACCAGGAGGACTGGGAGGTGAGGGAGGCAAGGGTGGGACTGCAAAGCTCAGAGACAAATGTACAGGAGGCTTCTGTGAGCGCTCCTTAAAAAAGAGTCTTTCTCGGAATCTAGCGTCAATGAGGATGGCAGACGTGATCAACTTCTCCAGCTCAGTGGGTATATCTGGGGCTGCTATCTCATCTTTGATGGTATCCGAGACACCATGAGAAAAAGCAGCCACGAGGGCCTCATTGTTCTACGCAACCTCTGCTGCCAGAGTACGGAATTCAATGGCCTAATTGGCAACAGTTCTTGTACTCTGTTTGATGGACATGAGGCACTTGGCAGCAGAAGCGGAGCATGCGGGAACACCAAATACCCTTTTAAAGGAAGCCACAAACTCTGAGTAACTCAGGACAATGGGTTTTTGCATTTCCCACAGATGGTTTGCCCAGGCCAAGGCTCTCTCAGACAGCAAGGATATCATGAAACCTACTTTGCTTCTCTTCGTGGGAAATGTCTGGGGCAGCATCTCTGCGTATATCTCAACCTGATTGAGAAACCCTCTGCATTGAACTGGATCACCCCCAAATCACTGGGAAAGCGGAGCAGAGCCAGACATACCTCTTATAAAGGTAATACTCAAGGCGGGTGCCTGCACAGAGACTAGAGCAGCAGCAGGGACGGCCTGCAACACAGGTTGTACCGGAACAGCCACAGTGGGAGATTCCAGGTGAGCTGTGCGATTCAGGAGCGTCTGTAATGCTAAGGCAAACTGATCCATACAGTGATTCTGCTCATCCAACCTGGAAAAAATATTACCAACAAGTGGATTGACTGCATCTTCTGAATTCATGGCTTTCGCCTACTGTCAGAAACCATGAATTAGACCGAGACAGAAGTGCAGTTAAAATCACACTTGTTTAATAGTAACAATAATAAAAGGTAAACAGAGCAATGTAGTCAAATCATAGCTGGAGTTTGGTAACCGGAACGGATAGTCAGACAAGACAGGACGTCAGGGAGCCAGAGATCTGCGTACTTCAGGACAGGCCAGGAAATCAGGAAACCGGAAAATCAGTGTAGTGGAACAGCAAGCAGGATCAGGAACCAGAAGGGACATCAGCCAAGCAAGTCTTCAACAGGTACACAGGAGAGAGTCTCTGGATGTGTTGATCAAGGTGAAGGTAGAGAGGGACCGAACTGAGCAGCTTAACCACTTCCTACCCAGCCTATAGCAGAATGACGGCTGGGCGGGTGTTCAGTTATCCTGACTGGGCGCCATATGATGCCTTGCAGGATAACAGCCGCCCGTGGGGGCGCGCATCGCGGCGATCGGTGGTGCGTTGTGTCAGTCTGACACACCGCTACACCGATCTCGATCCTGCGGAGGCTCTTTACCACGTGATCAGCCGTGTCCAATCACGGCTGATCACGATGTAAACAGGAAGAGCCATTGATCGGCTTTTCCTCACTCGCGTCTGACAGACGTGAGTAGAGGAGAGCCGATCGGCAGCTTTCCTGATGGGAGGTCTGTACTGATTGTTTATCAGCGCAGCCCCCCCTCAGATGCCCACACTAGACCACCAGGGAAGCCCCCAGGACCACCCGGGAAGCCCCCAGCATGTGGATGGCCAGGTACATCCCCCATGGACATCCACATGTACAAAAAATGCCCAAAATATGCCAATCAGTGCCCACAAAAGGGGAACTGACTGGCACCTCTGTGGCACATTACAAAACAGGGATGCCCAGCAATGCCACCCATCAGTGTCATCAGTGCCACCCATCAGTATCCATCAGTGCCACCTATCAGTGCCCATCCGTGCCCATCAGTGCCCACCTATCAGTGCCCATCAGTGCCACCTATCAGTGCCTCCCATAAGTTCCCATCAGTGCCACCCATAAGTACACATCAGTGCCGCCTACGAGTGCCCATCAGTGCCGCATACCAGTGCCACCTATCAGTGCCCATCAGTGTCACCTATCAGTGCCCATCAGTGCCGCCTATCAGTGCCCATCATCAGTGCCCGTCAGTGCCACCTCATCAGTGTCACCTCATTGGTGCCCATCAGTGCCGCCTTACCAGTGCCCATCAGTGCAGCCATATCAGTGCCCGTCATTGAAGAAGAAAACATACTTATTTACAAAAAAAGTAACAGAAACAAAGAAAAACTTGTTTTTTTTTCAAAATTTTCGGTCTTTTTTTATTTGTTGCGCAAAAAATAAAAATTGCAGAGGTGATCAAATACCACCAAAAGAAAGCTCTATTTGTGGGAAGAAAATGATAAAAAATTTGTTTGGGTACAGTATAGCATGACCGCGCAATTGTCATTCAAATTGCGACAGTGCTGAAAGCTGAAAATTGGCCCTGGCAGGAAGGTGTCTAAGTGCCTGGTATTGAAGTGGTTAAGTAACCAGCAGGACTGACGAACAGGATATCATCATCAGGTGGTTCACTGTGGAAAAGATTGGAGCTGGCAATTAACCGACAGCTGAGCAGCCTGCTCTGAAAAGGAAGGGCTGAGCCCAGCCCTGACACCCCCTCCTTAGCAACCAGCAATGTACAGTGTGCTTAAAGAGAAAAAACCCCCCAAAAAAACTTAAAACGCAGATTGCATGAAAACTGCATGCAAAATTACATACAAAAATGAGGGTTTAATAACGCACTGCAAATTTTTGGGGGGGGGCGGCAAACAGTGCAAAGCCAGACACCCCCCAGCCAAAGGTCAGGTCACCTGCACCTCCCCCTGGTCGGCTGGTTACTCCGGCTGCAACACTTACCCCGGGCTTCTCTCCGGGCGACATATGGACAGCCGGCTAGCTTCCCCTGCGTCTCCTCCCTCCTACTCCCCGCAGCCAGCGTAGCTTCTCCTTTTGGCCAATCGTGAAACGGGTCTCAGAACCGCTTCCTGATTTCCCGGAAGGAGAATTAGTGCGACACTAGCGAATGTTCATTTGCTAGTGTCACACAACTGGGTGGGCACTGCGCCCCGAGCCCACCCTATTTTTAAGCCGTTTAGAGCCTCTGGCTCTAATCACATGCTTAAACCCCCCCATTGGAATCCATGTAGATTAGGGGCCGAACGCATAGATGGGGGGGTGGGCGGTGCCCGCGCGCCTTTTATGGACGGGCCGCCACTGCATCAAGCGCAGCCACATAGTTGTGACCGTAGACTTACAGGACAGAAAGTGATGAAAAATCCATGTTACAGTTGTCCATAGAACAGGAGGTAAGGAGAAATCTTACAATGTGGCCCTTCTTCTTGTAATAACTGTTCCCTCTCTTTGTAGAGATTTCTTCTCACTTCCTGTTATGGAATTTAAGACTTGAAGGTAAAATTCTTCAATAGAATACAGAGAGCAAAAAGAAAAACCCTAACCTGCTTTTTCCAAACCAAAAATACTTTTGTTATAGTGTCATACTGTAGATACCGTTTATTGTCTCCCTACATTTGTATTCTGTGTTAGACTAATTTATATACTGTAGTTCACCGTAAAAGCATGCAACGTACATAGGGGTCTTTTAGAAAAGAATTGTTGGAAAAATGTCCCAACACTTTGCCTACCACTATCCACGCATTTCGATTGGTCAGGAAGGCTAGTAATAGGAATCTATAGGAATGGGAGGTAGTGGGCAAGCTCAGACACTACCAGGATGTGTTGAAGCTTTGCCCTTTCAGAAAAGCCTAACAATACTACTAGAGGTATTTGCAGGTTGCTCTAGAGGTCTGAGCTTTGGGCTAGCAGATCATTAACTGCAGGCAAGCAAGCTACTACAGCTAAGATGGTATGGACAACAATATGTAATTCCATGTTTAGTACTTTTATATTTAAAGGCTATTTAGTCTTATTTATGGGTTCCTTAAATGTTCAATCTGTCTTTCTAGGTGTACTGGATTGGTCCTATTCTTGGTGCTTTTCTAGCAGGTGCTTCGTATGAATTCTTCTTTGCATCAAGTGCCTCAAGGGAAAAGCTGGTTGCCTGTCTCACGTGTAAGGATATTGAGATAGTAGAAACAGCAAGCGTCTCTCGGTCTTCTCTCTCCATGGCCACACAGACTGCAGGACGCATGCGCCAAGTGGAGCAAAAACATGAGCCAAACTAACAGCAAGTGCATATTTCCAGGGAAACTGCTGTTTATGGACAGTGGACAAAAAATTTTGACATAAAATATGTGAATGTTATAGGCAAAATAAATGTTACAACATTTCATACAGAAATAATATATCAGGGTACCATAATTGGTATTAATTATATTTGTATATTTATTGTATGTTAGCTAAATTGGAGCACAAATGTTAACAGTCCTTTCTTGGATATACACTATATTGTCAAAAGAATTGGGACGCCTGCCTTTACACGCACATGAACTTTAATGGCATCCCAGTCTTAGTCCATAGGGTTCACTATTAAGTTGGACCACCCTTTGCAGCTATAACAGCTTCAACTCTTCTGGGAAGGCTGTCCACAAGGTTTAGGAGTGTGTCTATGGGAATGTTTGACCATTTTTCCAGAAACACATTTGTGAGGTTAGGCACTGATGTTGGACGAGAAGGCCTGGTTCGCAGTCTTCGCTCTAATTAATCCCAAAGGTGTTCTATCAGGTTGAGGGGTGGGCTTTGTGCACTGGTGCACAGTCATGTTGGAACAGGAAGGGGCCATCCCCAAACTGTTCATTGTTCATTTGGACATTGTCCAAAATGTATTGAGATGCTGACGACTTAAGTGTTCCCTTCCCTGGAACTAAGGGGCCAAGCCCAACCCTTGAAAAACAACTTCACACCATAATCTCCCCTCCACCAAATGTTTTGCTTGTGCCATACAGCAATTTGACCAAAGCTCAATGTTGTCTGGTTTTAGGGGTTAATTTTTTTTTTTTAAGAAAAATAAGTTTCACCCCCCCTCCATTATTAACTGTCAGGTTAAAAAGTCTTTTTTTTCTTTAACCACTTCAGCCCTGGAAGGTTTTACCCCCTTAATGACCTGAGCACTTTTTACAATTTGGCACGGCGCTGCTTCAACTGGTAATTGCGCGGTCATGCAATGCTGTATCCAAACAAAATTTGCGTACTTTTTTCCCCACAAATAGAGCTTTCCTTTGGTGGTACTTGTTCACCACTGCAGTTTTTATTTTCTGTGATATAAATGAAAAAAGACTGAACATTTTGAAAAAAAAAAAATGATATTTTCTAGTTTTTGTTATAAAAAAAAATCCAATAAACTAAATTTTAGCTATACATTTAGGCCAAAATGTATTCAGCCACATAGCTTGGGTAAAAAAAAATTCAATAAGCATTCACTTTTTGGTTTGCACAAAAGTTATAGTGTCTACAAACTATGGTACATTTTCTGGAATTTACGCAGCTTTTAGTTTATGACTGACTCATTTCTTGAGGTGCTAAAATGGCAGGGCAGTATACCCCCCCCAAATTTCCCCTTTTTAGAAAGTAGATACCTCATTGAAGTTGCTGAGAGGCATGTTGAGCCCATTTAATCAGTGCAAGTGATCACTGTTACAAGTGATTAAAAATTGACAAAAAATAAATAAATTGGTTTTTGTGGTCCTGTACGCGGCTAGGCTCCCAAAAGGTCTCACGCATGTGGTATCCCTGTACTCAGGAGAAGCCGCAGAATGTATTTTGGGGTGTAATTTTAGATATACCTATGGCATGTGTGAGCAATATATCATTTAGTGACAACTGTGTAAAAAAAAAAAAAGATACATTTTTTTTTTAATTTTCCCGAAACTTGTGGCAAAATATAAAACATTCCATGGACTCAACATGCCTCTCAGCAAATAGCTTGAGGTGTCTACTTTCCAAAATGGGGTCATTTAGGGGGGAGGTTTGAACTGTCCTGGCATTTTATGCCCAACATTAGAAGCTTATGCCACACATCACCCACTCTTCTAACCACTTGAACCACCAAGTCCTTTCTGACACTTTTTTGTTTACATGAAAAAATTATTATTTTTTGTTAGAAAATTACTTTGAACTTCCAAATATTATATATTTTTTAAAGCAGAGGCCCTACAGATAAAAAATGGTAGGTGTTGCAATTTTTTTTTTCACCCGGTATGTGTGCAGCGATTTTCCAAATGTATTTTTTTGGGAAAAAAAACACTTTTTAGAATTTTAATGCACATGCAAATGTTTGGTATAAAAAAAAAGTTTTTTTTGTCGAGTACATAGATATTAAACACGACATTCTTTAAAATTACGCACACCCGTGCAGCGGCGACAAACTACATACATTTTTAATAGCCTTTAAAATCCTTCACAGATTACCACTTTAGATTTACAGAGGAGGTCTACTGCTAAAATTACTGCCCTCGATTTTATGTTCCGTGGGGATTCTTCAGATGCATGGTGCAATTGCTGTTTACATATGACACAAGACGAATGCTTGTGTTCGCCTTTGCGCGCGAGCACGTGGTGACAGGGGTGTTTTAATTTTTACATTTTATTTTTGTTTATTTTGCTTTTTTTATTTTATTTTTACACTGTCCCTTTAATTTTTTTAACCGTTTTTATTGTTATCACAAGGAATGTAAATATCCCCTATGATAGCAATAGGTAGTGACAGGTATTCTTTTAAAAAAAAAAGTTGGGGTCTATTAGACTCTAGATCTCTCCTCTGCCCTTAAAGCATCTAACCACACCAAGATCGATGTGATAAGATGCTTTCCCAATTTCCCAATTATATCCAAAACCAAAGTCATAAAATGCTTGTAGCTTCCGGTTTCTTAGGCCATAAAGATGATTGGAGCTGTTCTGGTCTCCGATCAGCTCTATGGTCAGCTGGCGGAACCACCGGCTGCATTCTCAGGTTCCCCGGTGGGACAGGAGAGCCCAAGAAAACCATGGAAGACGGTGGGGGGATGTCCCCTCCCACTGCTTGTAAAAGCAGTCTAGCAGCTAATTAGCCACTAGGATTGCTTTTACATGAAAGTCGACCGCGGCTGAAAAAAACTATACCAAGATGACACCTAAATCTGCAGGCATCATTCCAGTATAACCACTCAAAGTCCAGCAACATACCAGTGCGTCAGTGGTCCTCGTTGGGCATATATTGTAATGTTCTTTTTTTTCATGCAGCCTGTGGGCTGAACGAAAAAAGAGAACCTAACAGATTCCTCCATTCACATCGATTAATGTGGATGAAGAAATCTCTGCCAAGAAAAGTAAATAAAAATATATGCCGAAGCATAGGGGCGATCCGCCCCTATGTCCACCGCTGCCCCTATGCTTCTACATATATGCTCTTTTTTTAACTGTGGTGGTGAAATCACCTCCTACAGCGCTGCAGCCACGGCTTTATATATCGTGAGAGCAAACCCTGTTGCTGTCAAAATAAAGAAATCAGTGCTGCAGCTGAATGGCGTACCTGAAGAGTAAACAATGGTAAAAATAAACCACAGTATCAATAATTTTTTTTATTGCAATCTGTGCCAAAAAAAGCAAACAATGGTTAACAATAAAACACAGTAACAGTACAGTATAACAGTAGAATTACATACCTGCAAAGGAAACATAAAAAATTACAGAAACAATAAAACATTACAGTATAGCATAATTCACAGTAACAGTACAGTAAAACAGTAGAATGACATACCTGCAAAGAAAACACAATAAAAGACAGTAAGAATAAAACATTACAGTATAGCATAAAATACAGTAAAACAGAGCAGAACAATAGGCAGAGAAAAACAATAAAACAACAAATATTTTTGTCTTTTTTATTTTATAACATTTTTTTATCTTTTCTTTTTTATTTTTTTACACTTTAATTATAACTTTGAACGTTCCAGCTTAGGGTCTCTCAAAATGCGATGGTCATCTCATCTTCGAGACCCTGTTTGAAAGTGTGCCCTAGGACTGTGCCGTGCTGTACCCTATGCTAATACTCCATTAGTGTGTGGTAGCGATGGAAACAGTCACTGATGCAGAGGCCAGGACAGGAGGGACAATAAGAGCGAGTGTTACGCCTATGTCCACATTTCTACAGACACAACATCTTCTTTGGGGTAGGGGTACCAGGGAGGACGTCTGGAAAATGCCTCTCAGGCAGCCGGCTCACTGCATTTGGATTGGGACGTTGGGCCACAGCACCATCTGGAAACAGAAGGGCTGTGATGATCTCTTCCTGGAATTTTAGGAAGGATCCAGTTCGTCCAGACGCTTTGTATAGCACATAAAGTTAAAAAAAGCCAATTGTAATAAGTATACAGGCACTTTTTTGTACCAGTGTCTGGCCTTACGGGCAACTAAGTACGGTGCCATCATCTGGTCGTTGAAGTCCACCCCTCCCATTTTAAGGCTGTATTTATGGAAACAGAGGGTCTTCTCAACAATACCAATTGCCGTAGGAATTTGGACTGCCGTGTCTCCATGAATGGAAGACAGAACAAAAAAGCATTACGTTTGTCCTTCCATCTCATGGCAAGTAACTCATTGGACTTCAAGCAGGCTCTCTCTCCCAGACTAAGTCGGGCATCTACAAGCCGTTGGGGAAAGCCCCGGCGATTATAACTCACGGTGCCACATGCGCCAATTCGTAATCGAAAGAGGTGACTAAAAAGTGGCACGCTTGTAAAAAATTGTCCAGGTATAAATGGTACCCCTTTCTGAACAAGGGTGACACCAAGTCCCAAACAATCTTGCCGCTACTCCCTATGTAGTCTGGGCAGTTGGGGAGCTCCACGCTTCTATCTTTTCCCTCGTAAACCAGAAAACTATGTATAGCCTGTTGCCCTATCACATCTTGACCCCATATCTGCCATGGTTTCTGGGGAGAAACTGTTTGAACACAAGGCGGCCAGAAAACTTAATCAGGGACTCGTCAATGCAGACATCTTGATCGGGAATAAACAAGGCTGCAAATTGTTGTTTGAAGTAGTTTACAAGGGGCCGAATTTTGTGGAGCCGATCGTATTCAGGATCACCCCAAGGATGACCGAGTTCATTGAAGTGCATGAACTGCAAGATTTGCTCGTTTCGATTTCTGGCCATGGCAGCAGAGAACACAGGCATATGCTGAATTGGGTAGGTGGACCAATATGACTGCAACTCACTCTTTTTAGTAACGAGGAGGAGGGATAGGCCCAGAAAGGTCTTAAATTTGGGAACCATTCTAGGTTTCCAGGCAAATTCTCTGGCAAGGGTCAAATTTGGTTTTACGGCGATAAATTGACCAGCGTATAAATTGCTTTGGTCCACAATCGATTTGTACAGATTGTCCATGAAAAACAGCTCGTAAAAGTCAAGGGAAGTAAAATCTGCTGTCCTGAATTCCAGGTTGACCAGGGAATGGGGGAAGTACAGGCGCTGCAGAAGTGGTGTGCTGCCAATCAGGATCTGCAAACATACCAGGAAGGGCACTATGGGCTCTACGGGCCCATAGTGATCTGTACACTATACTAATGACACAGTGACAGGCAGTGAAAGGGTTAACTGGGGGGCGATCAAGGGGTTAAACCTTTATTGGGAAATATATGGCGGATACCCTGATGCTATACAAGACTAACGCTGCCGCTAACTAGTGTCACCCGTGACACTAAATACAGTGATCAGAAAATAGATCTGTACACTATACTAGTGACACTGTGACAGGGGGTGAAAGGGTTAAATGGGGGTGATTAAGGGGTTAAACTTTTATTGGGAAGTACATTGGGAGTACCCTAAACCTACCTGGGCCTACCACTAACTGCCCTAGTGCTGTTTAGTGTCACAAGTGACACCAGTACAGTGATCAGTGAAAAATCTGAAAACTGCACTTGGTGACACTGTGACAGGGAGTGAAAGGGTTAACTGGGGGGGTTGGGTGTTAGGGGGCAATCAGGAGGTGAAAAGTGTGCCTACGTGTCCTGGTGTCAGTGTAGTGCTTAGTGTGCTCACTGTAGATGTATTCTCTCCCTTTCGCTGGAACCGAAAAGGGCTCCATGAGGGGAGATGACATCATTTTCTCTGCCTGTGTGTACATAAAACAGGCAGAGGAGGCTTTTCATTTGCCAGAACAGATCAGCAGGACCAGGCCAAGAATCATTGGTTCTGTAGGTTCTGTAGTACGTCAGTTTGCGCAACCAAGCCGCCTTACCACAGTATATTTGCGGAAGGTGGACGGCAAGTGGTTAAAGTCCAAGTTTGTTTATTTACCTTAAAGAGAAAAAAAAATAAAATGACAATTTCAATGCCTTGAAAAAGTATTCATACCCCTTGAAATTTGCCACTTTTTTATGTTACAACTAAAAACAGATTGCCCTGTATTTGGTTCCATCCATCTTCCCATCAACTCTGACCAGCTTCCCTGTCTCTGCTAAAGAAAAGCATCCCCACAACATGATGCTTCCACCACCATTTCATAGTGGGGATGGTGTGTACAGGGTGATGTGCAGTTTTAGTTTTCTGCCACACATAGTGTTTTGGTTTTAGGCCAAAAAGTTAAATTTTGGCCTTATCTGATCAGAGCACCTTCTTCCACATGTTTGCTGTGTCCCCCCACATGGCTTCTCGCAAACTGCAAATGGGACTTCTTATGGCTTTCTTTCAACAATGGTTTTCTTTTTACCACTCTTCCATAAAGGCCAGATTTGTGGAGTACACGACTAATAGTTGTCCTGTGGACAGATTCTCCCACCTTAACTGTGGATCTCTGCAGCTCCTCCAGAGTTACCATGGGCCTCTTGGCTGCTTCTCTGATTAATGCTCTCCTTGCCCGGCCTGTCAGTTTAGGTGGTTGGCCATGTCTTGGTAGGTTTGCAGTTGTGCCATACTCTTTCCATTTTCAGATGATGGATTAAACAGGGTTCCATGAGATGTTCAAAGCTTGGGATATTTTTTTTATAACCTAACCCTGCTTTAAACTTCTCCACAACTTTATCCCTGACCTGTCTGGCGTGTTCCTTAGCCTTCATGATGCTGTTTGTTCACCAAGGTTATCTAACAAACCTCTGAGGGCTCCACAGAACAGCTCTATTTATACTGAGATTAAATTACACACAGGTGGACTCTATTTAATAATGAGGTGACTTCTGAAGGCAATTGGTTCCATTAGTTTAGTTAGGGGTATCAGAGTAAAGGGGGGCTGAATACAAATGCATGCCACACTTTTCAGATATTTATTTGTAAAAAAGTTTGATAACCATTCATCATTTTCCTTACACTTCACAATTATGTGCCACTTTGTGTTGGTCTATATCACATAAAATCCCAATAAAATATATTTACGTTTTTGGTTGTAACATGACAAAATGTGTAAAATTTCAAGGGCTTTTTCAAGGCACTGTATGTGTGGTCAAGGAGTCCACAGTGCTCATATCTTGGCTCTAATGTCTTTCAGATAACATAAACAACTATATGAAAGCATGCAGAACATTTGTGCATATTAGAGGGCTGAAGACTGAACCCCAAATTTATTATATAAATATTTTATGCCTACATTATTACTCATCCCCTCAGTAATTTTCTTCCTTTATGTATTAAAACAAAAGAAAATGTCAATGTGGATCATTGACACTTCTACCTGCAATTTTCATCTCCATGACAGTTAAAGCCAAAACCAAAGATGTAATATATTGCCGCTTACCAATCATTAGATGTGGTGGCTGCATAATTTTTCTTTGTTTTTCTTTTTTAGGCTTTTTTTACTCTGTTTTCACCTGATGGTCTGGCCAATAACACACCTCCTGTATTAGAGTGCTCCTATTCTGGATGAAGGAGCACAGGCGGCACTTTTGGACATCAGTATTGTTAGTCTGAGAGGAGGGGAGTGTTAGATGTACTAGCAGATTTACATACAACAAATTGAAGCCAAACTCAAGCTAACTCTTCATAACCGCTTACAGCAATAGTTTTACATAAATAAAAAGGTTTTACATAAATAAAAGCTGACTATTGTCAGCACTCCTGCCAGTGCTAACTGGTTTGTCTCATCACTGTAACTGATGCATCTGCAAGAGCGCTTGTTCTTTTGAAAAACAACAGACTTACTGGCTGGATCACGAGATGAAAAAGCCTAAAAAATAAACCTAATGAAGACATCACATCTAAAAATTGGTAAGCTGCAATATAATAAAGGTTTGCTTTTGGGTTTAATACCACTTTAAGGGAATAACAGTTTATCAAGTTCATCGAACAAATAACATATTTAGTGCAACACACACACTTATGCTCCGTACACATGGTCAGATTTTCAGACGGAAAATGTTCGATGGGAGCCTTTTGTCAGAAATTCTGACCGTGTGTAGGCTCCATCGAACAGTTTCCATCGGAATTTCCTTCACACAAAATTTGAGATCTGGTTCTCAAATTTTCCGACATCAAAATCCGTTTGCGTAAATTCCGATCGCGTGTACACAATTCCGACGCACAAAGTGCCACGCATGCACGGAATCAAGCAGAAGAGCAGCATTGGCTATTGAACTTCATTTTTCTTGGCTCATCGTACCTGCAATGAAAAAGACAAAAAAGAGTCTTCTCTGTAAATCTTCTGTGAAACATTCTTCTTTACAACTTGAGACAACTGTGATCAATAAGAACTAACAACTCCACAACACTCCCAGTGCTCAGTGAAAGCCCCCTTGGTCACTCACTCCCTTTTTTGCCTGGACCAGTGTTAATAAACATCAGTTAGGTGAGGTATGCTTATGATTTCATCGGCACAGGAGATTTCATGATGTTCTTGATTGAATGACACCCATACATGGTCAGACCAATCGTATGGAGTAAAGTGGAAATCAAATGGAGTAAAGTGGAAAAAAACTGGTATAATAGAATAAATTAGAAACTGCATATAATGTAAAATCATTATAACCAATTTATTAAGATACAAATTAAAAAAATTGCACTAACATTTTGTGCTTAGTACACTTTTAGACACTGTTGGATCAGTTTCTTCCTGCTAGCACTAGCTGGGCACCCATCCTCTGTCTTTCCACTGCACTACAACTTCTGGGACTGCGTGATTGAGTCGTTACTCGTTTGTGTTCAGATTATAGTGCTGGCAGCTGTGCTGCTTATTCAGGTGATAGGGTTAGTGTAAACGGATCTCAGCTAGAGATTGATTTATTAACAAACACAATATGGCCTCAATATAGTTGGGAACACAAAAAATAGGAAATACAAAGTTAATCAAATTGTTGGGTCTTCCCTTGGCCATTTAACTGGAAATACATACATTACAGTACTGAAAGTCAATCAAACAGTCATTGAGTTAATATATTTGTATAATAGTGCTTTCTGTGCTTTTATCTATTTATTTATTACAGGTACTTATATAACGCTGTCAATTTACGCAGTGCTTTACAAATATTTTATACATTCACATCAATCCCTGCCTTCAAGGTCGCTAACTCACATTCATACATACACATACTAGGGCCAATTTAGACAGGAGCCAATTAACCTGCCAGCATGTCTTTGGAGTGTGGGAGGAAACCAGAGTACCTGTCGAAACATGGATAACTTGTAAGCTCCAGGTAGGTAGTGCCAATATTTTCACTTTACTTGCATTTCTCTGCAGAACTACTCTGACCCTAAATTAACTGTTACTACATTTTTAATATATATTTAAAACAGTTAAAATTTGACTGTATTTAATTTTGTATTTGTGTATAGGTATGGTTTTAAAAGCATCTATGTACTTTTTTGTTATATACTGTATATACTTGAGTATAAACCGACCGGAGTATAAGCCGAGGCACCTAATTTTACCACAAAAAACTGGGAAAACATATTGACTCGAGTATAAGCCTAGGGTGGGAAATGCAGCAGCTACTGGTATGGTAAATTTCAAAATAAAAATAGATACCAATAAAATTACATTAATTAAATAAAAGTAAGTATACTGATGCACAAACCATATAAAAAGAATAAACTAATCAGTAGCTGCCAACATAAAATGGTGTTCACACACTAATAACTGATTGAGAGAGATAAAAATGTGGTGCTTACTATCAAATAATAAAATAATAAATAAAGTCGATAATATTGCATGTACTGTGCAAAATAAAACAATGTGCAAGGATGCTCGATCACTTTCCTCCTGTCCAGCACACAGCACAGCTCTCCCTGGGGATGACTGAAGATCTCAGAGGACAGATAGTTGGTTCTACACTGTCTATGCACTTTTTGGATTGCTAGATTTGCACATGTTCATGTTATATTGCTAAATTTGCATTGTTGTCATACCTGAGAGCCGCTCTGATGATCTGGCCATTCCGCGCCTGCGCCAAGGGACTCCACAGTCACAGAAACTGCTGGGTGTGAGCCGCGGCTACAACAAAGTTGCCGCGGCGACTTGTAAATAATGCAGGCGGCTGTTAGACCTCTAGAAGCGGGTCGTCACGCTATACAGAATATGAGGCGGTCGCTGGAACAGCACACAGGGGCCCCGGAGAGACTGAAAAACACCCGCACACACCGGAGCACCCCAGCGGCTACAACAAAATGGCAGCGACTCGTAAACAATGCAGGCTGCTGTTATAGCTCTAGAGGCGGATCGTCATGCTATACAGAATATGAGGCGGTTGCAGTAACAGCACACAGTGGCCTCGGAGAGACTGAAAAACACCCGCACATACCGGAGTGGCCCCAAGAACACCCGCACACACTGGAGCGGCTCCGGAAAAAAGAAAAAAAAATGGCTGAAAAACTCGGCTTATACTAAAGTATATATGGTACATCTAAAAAATGAGCATGACTTCATATCACATGCTGTCTTAGGGCTTATGCATACAAGTGCATTCTCCAGTACCTCTTAAAAACAATCTAGCATATTTTTGTGTCCAGGAGTTCCTGGAGCTGCATTGACATGAATGGTTTCAGGTGGTAGTATATGACTATGCGCCATTACTTGCATAAGGGGGTGCATACACACAGGCCTATATAGGTTCCTGAGCACAGCTAGTCTGAGTTCATGAGCTGCTTTACACAAGTAGTTTTGCATAGCCATCTGCAACCATTCATGTCTATGGGGGGGCTGTATAAAACACCAGAAACTCCGGAGCACAAAATACTCTAACTTGTCTATGATGTACTGTCGAATGCTACCATGTGAATCCTTATTAAAAAAAAGATAGTGACTTGCAGTATTTGCGATGCCTTCAAAGAAGTGCATATAGCTTGTCCACCCTATACTGAAAAATCACACTATGGGGGTTATTTACGAAAGGCAAATCCACTTTGCACTACAAGTGCCAACTGCAAGTGCAAAGTGCCGCCAGGACCAACAGGGATGGCCACCACACTGGACACCAGGTATGCCACCCTAGACCACCAGGGAAATGCCAATCAGTGCCCAGGCAGCTGCCAATCAGTGCCCATCCCCAATGCCTGCCAGTGCCATCAGTGATGCCTATCAATGCCATGTATCAGTGCCGCATATGAGTGCCCATCAGTGCCACATATGAGTGCCCAGCAGTGCCACCTATCAGTGCCCATCAGTGCCGCCTATCAGTGCCACCCATAAGTACCCATCAGTGCAGCCTTTTAGTGCCTATCAGTGCCCACCATGAGTGCCCATCAGTGCCGCATATCAGTGCCACCTACCAGTGCCCATCAGTGTCGCCCATCAGTGCCACCTCATTGGTTCTGCCTTATCAGTGCCCATCAGTGCCGGAGAAAACTTGCTTATTTACTAAAATTTATAACAGAAACAAAAGAAAAACTTTTTTATTTTTCTAAATTTTAGGACTTTTTGTATTTGTTTAGCAAAAAATAAAAACCGCAGAGGTGATCAAATACCACCAAAAGAAAGCTCTATTTGTGGGAACAAAATTATAAAAATTCTGTTTGGGTACAGTGTAGCACGACCGCGCAATTGTCATTTAAACAGCGACAGCGCTGAAAACTGGCCTGGGCAGGAAGGGGGGAAAGTGCCCGGTATTGAAGTAGTTAAGCAAAGGAACACAAAAGTTTACAGTTTTGACATTTGTGAAAACATGATGGCATCTGTGCATTATAGTATACTGCATGTTCTTCATCCAGTGGAATTATTTGCTCTTTTCCATCTTTAAATAATGGGAAAATCTTTCTGCAAGGCTAATTAACTATTTAGAATGTTCTCTTGTCCTATCTAGTAGTAAAAATAGTAGCGTTTATTTACCAACATAATCCTGTAGATTCTTCATCATTAAATAACTGGGATAGATAGATAGATAGATAGATAGATAGATAGATAGATAGATAGATAGATAGATAGATAGATAGATAGATAGATAGATAGATAGATAGATAGATAGATAGATAGATAGATAGATAGATAGATAGATAGATAGATCATTTTTGGGATCTGGGAAATGCTGACAGCACAGTACACAGAAATGGACTAGGATCTGTGCTGAATGAAATTTCGCACACAGCAAGTGCCTTTGTTCCAGAGGATGCTCGCACAGCGCTTTGCAAACAATCCCAACTGCACATGGGATAATCCCATAGGGGAGCTGTGGATTTAGGATGCCTCCCCCAGCCTGAAAGGAGACAGATAACTGTACACAGAAGCACAATCCAGTTAGATGCAACCTGCTTGTGCTACAAAATAAGCTGTGGAGGATGCAAGAGGGCAAGGCAGGGGCTTCACTTATTAGATGTATACAAAGTTAAAATACCTGATTAATAAAGTGTCACTGGCACTGCAGATACCCCCAATGCAGTTGTCATGAATACACAAATCCATTCAGGTTTCATACTGCATTACATAAAACAGAATTTGGTGGACAAAGGTGGGAGTGGGTACTACAAGTCTCTAAAATGTACATGGGTCGTGTCATGATGGAGAATTAGCAAAATCTGTCTATTCTACAAATTAAAAACATTTTAGAGACACATTTCAGAATTGCTAATGAAAATATGAAGAAATACTTCTGAACTGACAGAAATAGGTATATAAAAAACACAATAATTATGAATGCAAGCCACCAGACTGATGCAATGTATACCAAACTTTGTAAGTGTATATTGTAAAAATAGACTTTGTGTATTCTGTATGTTGTCACTTCTGCATGAAGGGCAGCAGACATTTCAGTCTTATTCTTACATACGTATCCATTACTGCTTTATATAGACATCCTTTTTCACACTTTATTTTAGTTACAATCAAGTCACATTTGTATTATAAGAAATGTGTTTTAGAAGAACATAAGTATTTCTACCACACACTGCCATTAGCATCAGGTTTAAACTAACATCTATCCAAAACAATCTGGTGTGGTCTTATATTTTGAGCTGCCCAGAGGGAGGAGACAGAATACAACGGAAGAGTTAACCACTATCTCTCTGACTCTACCCCTCCCGTTAGGGGGTGGTGTGTCTCTGTATAGGGGGATTAAACATGTCACAACCTCTGCCCCTTATAAATCCCCCCGCCACTCTATAAACAGGTTGGGGGGGAAGTATCCACAGCAGTTGGGAGTTTGGAGTAGTTACTCTGTCCGTGGCTTTTTTAGGTTTTTTGTAACGTCTAGTTTTTCTTTGTACATTTTCATTTTTTGTTAACCTGTTTTTACCTAAATTTGGATTATTTTAGGTTATCATCTCCTTCAGTATTGGGGGGGACTTTTATAAATATACCGGGGCATCTCCCACCCACAGTGTAAATCTCCATTTACTTACTGTTCTCTTCCTCTCTGTTATCAAACAAAGCACCCCATCATGTGGGAGTTCCGCTCATTCTCCTTTTGGAGAGCCGTTTTTGCTGAATTTTTTGGTACTATGTTCTATGTTTTCTTTGGCTTGGGAGCATCTTTGAAGTGGGCAGCTGGCCCAGCTAATGTATTGGTTATTGCATTAGCATTTGGTCTTGTACTGGCCACTATGGTCCAATCTATCGGCCATGTCAGCGGTGCTCATATTAACCCAGCAGTCACTTTTGCCTTCCTTATCGGCTCACAGATGTCCCTGTTCCGTGCCATTTTCTACATTGCAGCACAACTGCTGGGAGCAGTAGCCGGAGCTGCCGTTCTGTATGGTGTCACTCCTGCAGCAATCCGTGGCAACCTGGCCCTTAACACGGTAAATACTCATCATAAAAAGCTGTGCTGTATTCTTGCAGTGTGTTCACTCTTCCTAGTGTTCCATTACTTAACCTGTTTGTCTACATTTCCTGTCTTTAACTGAGGTTTTCTGCCTAAGGCGTTTAAAGCACACTTCTAAGAGCATATAAGTGCAGGTAACAACTTCTCAAAACTTTTATTTGAACTAGCCATTTAGCTGTGTTTAGGGTCATTCATTATAGCTGTATTTTGAGATAACAGAATTCTTTGCATCCATAGTCTGATTAGAAACTCTAAATGTAGCTATAGTCGTGTAAAGGTTTCTAAACATGCTTTAAAGCAGGAATTTCTAAGTGAAGGAAAAAGTGATCTGGGAGCATAAAGGTTGCTTGTGCTTCCCAGAGAACCAGTGTGCCAGTGTGAATGACACCTAAGACCACTGGAATATTGCGTTGCCATTGTCACTTAATTTAGACTTGACAGTGCAGGTACAGAAAGCAGAGAGTATTAGCCACTAAAAAAATATTACTTTAACAGCTAAGAGTAAGAAAAAATACTGTCCTTTAGAACACTAGGCTCCATTTACAGGTATGTTGATAGATAGAAAATGGAAGTAGCAGAGTAAAAAAATATATACAGATTCTTAATTAAGCCATTGTATACAGATATAATGTATATATTATAACAAAAGGCGACATTTGTAAATGGGTTAACTACAAAATGACGAGAGTCAGAGGGTCATTTCATAGGTTTGAAAATTGAAAAGTGACCTTCTCAATTTTGTCATTTTGTAGCTTAACGCATTTCAGTTTTTTTATTATCCTATTTACACTGTATATAGTGTCTCTGTTCAGAATCTGTATATTCAATTGTTCTCTACCACTTTAGCTTTTATCGGTTATAATATTTAAAGAAAAAACCCAGTAATCTGAAAGCTTGTGTTTTTTTTTTGTTTTAATTTTTAGTTAGTCACTTTTACAATTCTTTTGCCTTCTATATCAATGTTAATTCCTGGCTAACATAGTACATCAGTTTGTTTGCTAATTTCACAGCAGGAACAATTTTGCAGTAGTTTATAAAGCAAATAGAAGATAGCAGAGATGGTTGTAAGAACCAGACCTTAGACAATAGGTTGCAGTGCAGTGTGAGCAGCTAAAATCCCTTTAAAATGCAAAATTCTACAAATCATGCAAGTAAGTGAAACACTCCACAATATGCAAAAGTACCATAGTAATTAAAAATCCTGTTACATACACGACAAGAGTGCTACATAAAGAATACAGTATATACATACCTGAAAATGAAATGAAGAGATTTCTTTTGAATTTCACCCACTAGCACAAATACTTGTATGCATTTATCTTCAGCTAGAAAATAAAATAAAACAAGACACTTGCCTCAATCATAATATAATAATAATTAATAATAATTTTAGTTTTAGATAGAAAAGAGAGGGATTAGAACACCTGTCAAGTCTTTATTGCTGTCTTTGTTCCCATTAGGGAACTTTACCCTCTATTTTCCCCCATGACGGTTATAACTGAAGTAAATGAAGATCCCAAATTTTGTGGGGTCACCAGAACGGGAACTTCATTTGGGGCACTGGTTCTGGCGACTACCAGGGATTTTCCTAACTTTAGAGGGTGTTCCTCACCTTTCCTGTAGTGGCTATGGGACTGGGAGTGATGGGAAATCTCCCCAATGGGACACAGATGGCAAGAAAAAGTCTGACATGGGGTTATAACATTATACAATTTTCTTATTCAATTTCCATTAGATTTACCTTCAACTATGTAGTGCAAGGGTGCTCAACCTGTGGCCCTCCAGCTGTTGTGGAACTACCAGTTACATGAGGCATTGCAAGGCTGACAGTTACAAGCATGACTCCCAAAGGCAGAGGCATGGTGGAACTTGTAGTTCCGCATCAACTGGAGGGCTAAAGGTTGAGCAACCATGATGTAGTGCAAGGGCCTGTCTGATTGCATACAAATTGAGAGTGTTTAGGTCTGACCTCATATTATATGGTTTTGGTAAATCTAATGGAAAATTGTACAAGAAAATTGTATAATGTATGGCCAGCTTTACTCTATTCAAAATAAAAGAAAAAAAATTGCTTTCAGTTCTACTTTAAATACAATATAACTGTATTTGCCCTTGTTGGCTTTCATATTGCACAGATGTAAATCATAAATCTAAAATTAAAATGTATACCAAAATCTGAGTTTTAAATGCATGGTTTGTTTTATGATATAGGGTTCAGTGTCACTGCCGGTTCAGTTTTAAAGGGACCCTGTTGATTTTAAAAAAAATTCAAGCAGCTGCAACCTGTAATAGAGGATGTAAACTTATGTCTCTCATGGGAGACATGTCCATTCTTTACTGTGCTGCAGAGCTAGCAGCACTGCTGCTATCCAACATTTTTTGGTATGTTGGATAGTGTGTCCATTGATGGGTGCCATGATACCCCTCTTTGGCCACTGAGTCCTTAGTGCTGTAGCAGCAGGCAGAAAACATGGAGACACACTAACCATTACCCAGAAGTGATAGCAATGATGCCAATAGCTCTGCAAAAGAATGAACCACAGACAGGCCGAAGAGGTAAGTTATTCAACCTCTGCTATTACAGGTTGCAGCTGTTAGCATTTTTTTTTTTTTTTAAGAGAAGCGACATTGTTGCGTTAATTATCACCTTTTCCCTCTGGGATTCTGTGTGTAAATGCAGAGAATAAACATACTTTTTTAAAGAAAATAATAATGCTAATGAGAGAGCTAGGTAAGCACCACAGGTTAATGGGTAAAGTATGTTTAAATGTGGTAAAATGTATAAATACACAAAGAATTAAGGATGGGTTAATTGTCTTCTAGTTTCCTTTTGTAACAATTAAATAAAAAGTCCATAGGTTTTATTATTGGGAAAATATATTTGTGGAAATTTGCACATGTTAGGTACAGTAGATATGTTGTGCTATAAAGAAAACCAGCAGTGGCTAACGTATTCTGTAAGTCTTTTGACGGTCAATAGGGGGGGGGGGTTCTTAGTAAAATTGAGGCGCAGCACTGAAACTGTTGGTGCTTGCGCCTAGTTCATGCACCTGTCACGGACATTATTCCACCCAATTATTTACATTTAACTTTCGGCCAGGTAATCTCCCAGCCAATACCTAAATGAGGCTGGCGATACTGTGCTGTGTGGGAAGCTGTCACATAAATGACAGCTTATTAGCATAGGCAGGGCCTACTTTTAGTACTGGCATACTTCTGTATGCCAGGTCTTAATTTCCTCCAGTTTCTTAATTAGCAAAGTGGTGGTAATTCTATAAAACTTTGTTGCTGCCATAGCAATAGATTCTTAAAGTGGCAGTAGTAAAAACTAACTGAGTTTACCGTATGTAACAGTAATATTACTGACACTGGAGCAAATGCTTGCCTGAATTAGGCACGGGTAGTTTTTAAGGGGACTACCACCAGAAATGTGGCATTAGACCCATTTTGAATTCCCCTGAATATGTTTAGCCATTTAACATCATGTCACATGCTATCCTCTTCTCTTTTAAGAATTTCAAATGTCTCACTAGTTATGTTTCATATACAGTTAATAGATACTACCTGTGGATGCTCTAATACAAAGTTCAAAGCTTTTTCAGTAACACTCTGATGTAACAAGTGACAGTGCATCACACAAAATGTAAAGATACAGCACCAGTAAAAGGATTACCTAATTGTATTATTTTAAGTTATTAATAGGTGTTCAATAGCATTAAACTCAAAAGTAATGTCCTACTTATGAAAGCACATCTTTGTCCAATAACATATAATATAATCAACTATTAGATAGGTTGTTAGGTAGAAATTTGAATAGAAACAGCAAAAGAACCTGTAATGAGCAAACATTCTAGTTTCAAGCAACAATTTCAAAAGCATTCAAAATTAATTGAAATGAACACCATGATCCTTTTAAGTCGCACTTAGCTTATATTCAAAACATGTCAAACATTTTTTTTGCAGAATGCAGATCTTTTGCAGTTCAGTGGAGTCAGGACTGCTCAATGTCAAACCAAAACCTTTTAGTCAAACATAATTAGTTTTCACCATCTATTGGTGGTTAATTCTCTGTAACTCAATTTTATCCTGAGAAGGTTACAAGGTTAAACATGCAATAAACAATATGTATTTGTGGTTTAGAAAAAGTGTCTTATTATTCATGGACTTAAAATGCTTTTAGAGTCTGATCTTACTGCCTTCTTTACAGCTCCATCCTGGTGTGAGTCTTGGCCAGGCAACAACAGTAGAGATTTTCCTCACCCTCCAATTTGTGCTCTGTATCTTTGCCACCTACGATGAAAGGAGGAATGGGCGCTTGGGTTCTGTGTCCTTGGCCATTGGATTTTCTCTCACTTTGGGACACCTCTTTGGGGTACGTAAGAAGTGTAACAAGATTCTAAGACTTCTATCCTTCCTACCACTGATTGTCTGGATATATATATATATATATATATATATATATATATATATATATATATACTAAAATAACAGATATGGAAGGAATGTTATTGGACCCAGGAATTACCAAAAAAATAAGTGCTGGTCACTATAACTGTAAAAGAAAAGATAATACCAGATAATTAATGTATATATGTGTACCATGAGTGACCTTAGCAACAGTACCCAAAGTATAGTATTTGCTCTGTATGAATCACTTTTAAGGCTATATCATGAATAAGCATAGGAAAAAAAAAACATATAGAGGACCTATTATATGCAAACTGTTCCAAAGAACATCTAAAGAAGGGCCAAGGACTAGTCACCGGTATAGGCTTACTATAGCTGATCCTTTCCCCAGGACCAACTTATTATGTCTTGATCTGCTGTGTCCCGGTATGGTAGTGGCCATCATAGTAAAGAAGCAGGACATTGCTTTATGTCAGACCTGCAGGCCCAGGTTGTAGTTAAAATCTACACTTCTGTCCAGTAGAGATTCACCAATTTGATAGTTAAATAATAGTCAAATGGCTATTTCATGCAAAGAAATAATGATTTCATGACATAGAATGCATTAATTCTATCATAATAAGTATGAAATAGTGATGGAGTGATGTATTTATAAAGAAGTGGTGCACTGAAATGCGTGTGTAAATTTTCTCCTAAGCCATTTTTAAGAAATGTACTAGAAAATAGATGACAGTGAAAACAGAAGACAGACAAACCTATTAAAAATAATTGTGTCACCCTCTGTCATAGACCTGTACGAAACATGGAAAACGTTTTGTTCTCAAAGTCTAAATTTGCAAAGGCCGAGAAATTCCCCTGGTGAATCAAATAACCAAACATTTGTTAGGACAGAAAATGTTATAAAAGATCAAAAGTTCACAAAAAAATGGTGAATACAGCTAATCAATTTTTTTTTAAATAAACATGTCACAAGCAAGGACTGCATAAATATTCATTAAGGATCTGCAGTAATTCGAATCAAACTGTAATATAAAATGAAGAAAAAAGTAACTTCTGGCTTAGATGGATGGGTATGGTTGGAAAGTTTTTTAATAGTTTACAGCCAATCTAAGCCTTTAGTTGATCATTGGATGACCATGAATCAAAATAAAAGAGCTAACTAATCTTTGGTTGTAGAAAGATGTTGCTCTGTACTGGTGAGTTTTTATTGTCTAGTGTCTAGTCAATATATACTGTTCTTAAATGATTGAAATAAACTATTAGCTATATCTGTAAATCATGTAAAGCATACGACAGTATTTTTATCTGCTCACATGTAAACTCGTCTTATGTCTCTTTAGTTGTATTACACTGGTGCCAGTATGAACCCTGCCAGATCATTTGCTCCAGCAGTACTCACCAGAAATTTCACCAATCACTGGGTAAGAAACTAAACTAAATAGTCTTGTGTGTTTATATTTGTTGATTAGAGGTCACAAATACATGTTCAGTTGCTGACAGATAGATAGATGGATAGAACCAAACTATATTTAAAGCCAAAGCTTTTTTAAAGCCAAACTCAAGCTTGGGAAAAAGAAATGCAACCCCCAGCAGTTCTTAAAAATAAGAAATAGCTTTGACTGTTATACTAATCCCTATGTCTTCCACTGCTCCCACCCACCCACCTAACCAGCACCCCTCCTCTTTAGGGGTTGAATGACACTCAGAATCATGCAACCCACTTCCCGTGAGCCTAGGGCATTATGGTTCTGCCCCACAGGCACAGCTCTCTGCAGCATTCAGAATTCATCTACCGCCAGAGGAAGAGGAGGGTGAAGAGGACCTGTGACATTACTAGATCTGACTGAAGACATTTATAAAAAGGTAAGTATAATGAAAGGGGAAGGGAATCCTGAGCCCAGAGTTGGGCTTTGACTTTTTGATAACATAGGAATTGTGTTAGTTTTTTTCTTTTGTGGTATCTGTGTCCCAGTTGGAAAGCTGTTTCTTTACTTCCTTTATTCAGACAAAATAGTGAGAGATTCCTCTGATGGAAGGATGTAGTCACTAAAACAACTGTGCCTGTTGGAAAATGTTGCCTATTTACCTGTTCCTGGTCACCAGGATAAAAAGAGACAGCAGTAAAATCAAAATTAAAGAAATAGTCAGCACTCCTTATACTCTAGGTATTGAAAACAGAGGTGTTAGTTTTATATATATTTGCAAATCTAAGTAAAGGCCACAAGACTCGTCTGTGAAGTGTGGTGTCTAATCTAAAGCTGGCCATGCACTAAGGGCTCGTTTACACTTGCTTCAAAACATGGCATTGGACACACTTTTTTAAAGCACTCAATGCCAAACAAAGCCCCTGTCACTAAACAAAATGGTTACCTCAAAGTCTTGTTCACATGTTGTGTTTGCTTTGCTTGCTTAAAAAATGATACCCCATGTCGCTTTCTTGGTGCTTCAAAGCATCTCCAAAGCTTCCACAGAAGTCTATGACAACACTCTTTTACAGCACCTAAAGCTTTTGAGGGACTTTCATTCAGCATTAGCTTTGCTTTGCTCTGGAGATATTGAAGGTATGAGATATCTGCACTGGGAAACCAACAAGCAAACTGGAATGATGTCATCAGCAGTCACTTCCAGTTCATGTGTATATATTCTAGAAGTGTCTGGTGAAGACATCACATCTGGTGTGCAGTGCGGAGCAGCAGGAAGGTGAGCAGGCTCTGGACTGGAGCAGAGCAACTAGCAGACAGCACACGTGGTGTGCAACATGGGAACGCTATAGCAGAAGGTGAAAAGGGACAATAGAGAGAGGACTGAGTGGCACACGTGGTGAGCAGTGTGGGAGAAATATAGTGGGAGGCAAGTGAGGACCGGAAAGAGAGGAGGATCAGCAAATCAGAGGATCAGCTGAGCTGGGGGTTACTACTGAGTGGGGGATCAGCAGAGTTAGGGGTTATTACTGAGTGGGGGGTCAAATATCTAGCAATCTTGCCAGAAATGTAGTGTCCTTGTCACTTTCTATAAGCTGAACTAAAAGCAAAATCTTATTTTGCCTCAACATCCCACATTTAATGAAGATGAACAAAGGCAGCCATGTCTATTACAAACAAAAGGACATTTCCCATCACACTTACCAGCTAGCCTGCAAAAAGAAAACAAAGCCCTGTCTAACAGTTCATGTAAAAGACAGAGGGTTTAGTTGCACACATTTGGAAATATATGTGAAAGCCACAGTGCCTCATCCAGGCTCCTCTATATACTGTGATCCTAACTCTATAGTTTAGAGTCTCTGAGTTGGAAAACATACACCAGTAGTTAAATTAAGGGCAGGTTTGCCTGGAGGGAGCCCACAACTCCTTGGACACCTAGCAAAAGCGCAATGGCAGCTGAAAGCATTGAGTGTGTCCCTACGCACAATTCAGCTGACAAGCTCTGCACCACTCCAATCTATAACTAGCCTTTACAGTACAGCTTAGTACATACAATCAGAAAATTGGACAAAATATACAGCTTTCAAAGTGATCGGATGATAATCGGATCCTTAGTACACAGCTTTCAAGAGCCGATCATGACAGTACATGGAAAATTATTCGAAAGGACAAACACAATTTTTTTCTCGTACGATACCAGAATGATCGATTTTCGTTTAACCAGTATAGTATTCGAGAAGACCAAGACCAAAGTTGCATTCTGTCATACGAGAACTTTTGTAACTTAAAGTGGAGTTCCACCCAAAAGTGGAACTTCCACTCATCGGATTCCTCCCCCCCTCCGGTGTCACAGTTGGCACCTTTCAAGGGTGGAGGGGGGTGCAGATACCTGTATATTACAGGTATCTGTACCCACTTCCGGCATAGATAGCCTCAGAATCTGCGGTTATTTACGCCACTTCCTGCTCCCACCCCGCTGTCTGCTGGGAAACACACGGGTCCCAGCGACAGCAGGGACCATTCGTATTGCGCTGCGCGACTCGCGCATGCGCAGTAGGGAACCGGGAAGTGAAGCCGCACAGCTTCACTTCCTGATTCCCTTACCGAAGATGGAGGCGGCAGCACCCGAGGACGGAGAGACGGTTCGGCCTCGGGTGCCGACATCGCGGGCGCCCTGGACAGGTAAGTGTCCATGTTTTAAAAGGCAGCAGCTGCAGTATTTGTAGCTGCTGACTTTTAAAAAAAAACATTTCGGCGGAGCTCCGCTTTAAGTAACCTCTTCATTTTCGATAGCATGCACAAAAAAAAAAGGATGATCATTTGTCCGATATTCTCATCATGTGTATGAGGCTTAAGGTGCACATGGAAGGGGCTATGTACATTACAAGCAAAAGACATTTTCCCAGCATACTTACCAGCTAGCTTGTAAAAAAACAAATTAGCCCTGTTTGAAGTCTAGCCTGGGTAAAAATAATGGCTTCCTCCATAGATACAGTGAATGGGTGAGTATAGCCATCCAGGGGAAAAAAATGTGTTATTCACAGTATTACCAGATGAAAATACAAGGAGAAGGGGGAAAAGGACTAATGCAGCCTCATCTAAGAACTGGTAAGCTGCAATATATTTAAAGTTGCTTTTTTACCTTATTGCATTCTCTGTACCACACTACTTATTCTACACATCCCCATCCCTAAACACTTACCTGACTCCCCTCACCAGTCCAGTGCTGTCCCAGCTGCAGGACCGTTCCTCTCGCTTCCTGGTCTCACAGGAGACACTGAGAGCAGCAGAAGCCATAGGCCCCTGCTGCTGACAGTAAAACTCCTGTGAGGAGGGAGTGGGTGCGTGCCTGCATGGTGCTGCCTGTGCCTATGGATGCAGACAGCCAAGCTCAGGAGCGCATGTGCACAAGTGCCCCCTTAGCAGCCAACTTGCCAAGGAGCCACCCAGAAGGGGAAGGAGCAGACAGCACTAGCGGGGGACTGCAAAGTATAATCTCTTTTTTCTTTCAATTAAAAAAAAAACCTTTAGTATCACTTTCAATTTTGTTTTTGGGTTTAGATACGCTTGAACATGTTTATGCAGTTTCAAAAGTTGTTTTCACTCTTTGTATATATTCAGCTTTCACTAAAAGAATGACTAGTGATCCACCATGAAGGTACCATTAAGGTACTTTTCACCTGGTCACATGTGCCCCTGGTTATGCAGTCAGGAAACAAGGGCACATGTGACAGAAAGCATCAGCTTTGACGTGCAACTGATGCTGAAGAAAGTGTTTAAAGACAGGAAGTAGCTAAACAAGGTGGGATCAGCACTCAGCTGCAAAAAAATAAAAGCAGTATTTTATAAAAAAAATAGCATTTACTTATTCACAGTGCTTTAGCAAACTAAAAATGCATTCATTTAGGTTTTAGTTCTACTTTAACCACTTCAATACCAGGCACTTACACCCCCTCCCTGCCCAGGCCAATTTTCCGCTTTCAGCGCTGTCGCACTTTGAATGACAATTGCGTGGTCATGCTGCACTGTACCCAAACAATTTTTTTGTTCCCACAAATAGAGCTTTGTTTTGGTGGTATTTGATCACTGCTGGAGTTTTTATTTTTTGCGCAACAAATAAAAAAACCCCGAAAATTTGGGGAAAAAAAAGGTTTTCTTTGAATCTGTTATAAAATTTTATAAATGAGTACATTTTCTCCTTCACTGATGGGCACTGATAAGGTGGCACTGATGAGGTGGCACTGATAGGCGGCTCTAACGGGCACTGAAAGGCTGTTCTGATGGGTACTTATGGGTGGCACCGATAGGTGCAAAAAACAAATCCTGGACGCCCGCACACTGATAAGGCATCTTTATTGTAAATAAAATCCAGTACAGTCAGTTCATTTAGGCAAATGCAGGGATGAATTCTGACGGTTTTCACACCGGTGTTAGTGCTTAATCAAGCACCAACACCCAGTGTGAAACGTGTCATCCATTCTTCATTTTTGCTCCTTGATTTAATGCAGAGCCTGCACCTGAGTGTTTTCACAGGGCATGTGCATTGAGAGGACTCAGGTTTAGAGAGGCAATTATCTTCCTACTATTGGCACCGATAGGTGGCACGGATGGGCACTGATAGATGGCACTGATGGGCATCACTGATAAGGAGACATCTGGCAGCCAATAGTAATGGGTACTGAATGGCACCATTTGTGTGCACTGATTGGCATATTTTGGGCACTGTGTGGCATCCCTAGTGGTCATGGGTGGCATACCTGGTCATCCATCCCTGGTGGTCCTGGTGGCATACCAGGTGGTCCAGTGTGGGCATCCGTGGGGGGGGCTATGCTGATAATCAGCGCAGACCCCCCGTCAGGAGAGCCGCTGATCGGCTCTACTCTACTCGCATCTGTCAGATGCGAGTAAGGAAAAGCCGATGCATGGCTTTTGCTGTTTACACTGTGATCAGCCGTGATTGGACACGGCTGATCATGTGGTAAAGAGCCTCCGTCAGAGCCTCTTTACTGAGATCAGAGTAGCGGTGTGTCAGACTCACACGCCGCCGCACACTGGCAGTTATCCTAAAAGGAGTCATATGAAGTCCAGTCAGGATAACTCAACCACCGCTCGGCCGTCATTTTGCTATAGGCTGGGCGGGAAGTGGTTAATGTTGCAAATAAAGGTAAGTAATTAAAGTGTATGCAAAAGGCAAAAATGTTTCGTTTTGGTAAAATTAGGAAAAGGTTAAATCATCTGCCAAGTGTTTATTGTAGCCGGTGTCCTTGCTAGCTACATTCAACACTCTATTTGTCCTGGTGACCGTTGTTACCGAGACAGAAAATAAAGTGAAATTGTACATTTTAGAGTTGTCATCCAGTAATACACTGTCTCACCCTGGTCTGCACATGCTCAGTTGCTCTCCATTTTTAGACACTGCCGGATTTGAAGAGGCTGATCTGCTGACAGCCTTAAAGCAGAATTAAACCCTCCTATACTTTACAGCTAAGGCAGCTCCTTCTGTTTAATCTGCAACTGCTATGGGGCTGCACATGTGATCAGTTATGACACCAGTCATTTAGAGCCCTTTCACACTGAGGGAGGTGCGGGCGCCGGTGGTAAAACGGCGCTATTTTTAGCAATCCTTTACCGTCGTTTTAGCGGCGGTATTCGCCCGCTAGTGGGGCGATTTTACCCCCTGCTAGTGGCCGAGAAAGTGTTAAAACCACTGCAAAGCGCTGTTGCAGCGGCGCTTTGCCGGCAGTATAGCCGCGCTGCCCCATTCATTTCAGTGGGCAGGAGCGGTATACACACCGCTCCAAAGATGCTGCTAACAGGACTTTTTTTCCCGTCCTGCCTGCACACCGCTCCAGTGTGAAAGCCCTTGGGCTTTCACACTAGAGTGTGAGGAGCGGCTCTTTCAGAGCGCTTTGCAGGCGCTATTTGTAGCGCTGTAGCGCCTGCAAAGCGCCCCAGTGTGAAAAGGGTCTTAATGGTTTGACAGTTTGATTGAGGACACAAGCAAATGTGACAGTTAACAATCCCAACATTCCAGGAATGTAATTGTTTTTTGAAACCTTTAATTCAATAGGTTTAGTTCTGTTTTATGATTTATTGCTGGGGCTCTTGGCTTCAGCCTCTGGCAAGAACAAACAAGAGCAAGGCTAGAGGCAATTTATAGAATGCACTAATTTTGGCAGCATATATATTATTGTGGAATGTATGTTCCTTGCTCAAGAACTTGATTTTTTTCATGTTGTTATGGGTACAGTTCAGCTTTAAGAACAAGAAAGTGTGCTAATATTCTTCCAATGTAAGTCGTTTATCTGGATGATAATGGTTTTTCCTTATCAAAGTTGGAGCTGTATTTCATAAGCAAATGCTCTAGTGTTTGATATTTAGAAAATGTTCACAATTAAAAAAAAATATGTTAGTTAGTGGACCTTTAGTACTAAACAAAAGAATAAAGTTCATCCATAGAAAAAGAATGAGAGTGTTATTCAATAAAATGCTGGAAAAAATATGAATGGTAACAGCATAAAGAGTGTGATGCCTAATGAAATTCCTAATTCACAATTGTTTTACCTTATTTCAATTATTTCCCAAATATGCAGGTCTATTGGGTTGGCCCTATCATCGGTGGAGCACTCGGAGGTCTTGTTTATGACTTCATCCTATTTCCAAGAATGAGAGGGCTGTCAGAGAGACTTTCAATCCTTAAAGGAGCTCGACCTGCGGAGCCTGAAGGCCAGCAGGAAGCAACGGGAGAGCCTATAGAACTGAAAACACAATCTCTATAAATAAAACCTCTGCACAATTACATAGTGACACACAAGCATTCACGCACGCACACAATTTTGGCCTAGTTAGCGTAATATCCGTCATGGAAAGTGTGTTGGGGGGTCGGGTTATACTTTGAAAAATGTTTCTTTTCTTACCAGGCTGTGGGTATTGTGTTGAAATAGAGGCAAAAGGAGTGGTTAATGTGCTTGACTTTCTCATCAAAGTTGGGATGGGGTTGTTTGAAGGGGTCAAACAACTCAGGGGTAAAATATATTTATATCACAGAAAGGTATTTACAGTTCAAACAAGAGGGATTCATCCTCCCTGCCACAAAAAAGTGTAGCACTGAAGTTGAAACCAGATGGTAATACAGCTCCTAAGTGCCTTATTAACATGTCAGCTTTAAGCATTTAATTAGATGTAAAAGGTCCCCATCAAACTTCCCATCCACCCTCCTAACTGTGCCTCTAATGCTGCTGTACATCTCAGACACATTATTTTCTTTATACTGCGTTTTACTTTTTGCTGGTTTAAGGAAATGTTTTCTTTTTTGTGTTTTTAGAAGGTGGTGGAGAATAATGGGCCAAAAACCCTTTTATTTTACAATGAACTCTATTAAAATATTCTGTAGGCATCTCGTAACAGGAAAGGCCTTTCCCCCATTAACTTATACTTACGAAATCCCTTTGTGTGATAATGTTTGCCCCATAATCTTTAACATAAAGACTTCCATTTTTATGCTGCTCAGGGTTAGTCATCCACCCTGTAACATATTTTCCTTCCAACATGTAAGGGACAAATGGGGTTAACAACCCTTGATATAATTGAATGGCAGCTCCTTATTTTTAAAAAGGCTTGTATGGACATTTCATGTGAAACATCTACCCTTTATTAAATGTTTTTAAAAAAAAAATCTATAACTGGAAAAAACATGTCAACTGTCTTGGATTTCTCAGATCCGGTATATCTCTTTATCAAGTTATCTATTTTAAAGCTGCTTTCTTCTTTCTTATACTGGTAATTAGTTAGGAACAAATTATATTTTAGTATGGAGAATGCAGCTTGGCCGATTTGTTCTATAAATAATGACATGTTTCTTTAACTTGATTAATGTAGCTAATATTATTTGGTTTGATCATAAATGCAATTGAAACTTGGGGTAAGTAGGTGTGTCTCTTAAAACTGAATTTCAATTGAGGTATATTATTATTTATTACTAAGCTGCATTGTGTTTAGCTCTGATCACATTGTTAATTAACTTAGCCCAGAATTCTACTTTGTGTTACATATTTCCTCAGAATCAGCACCCGCACAATATACATCTATGTGACATATATGTTTAGTGAATGTGAGGTAACACAAAAATCATACTTCTGTTCTAAATAAATATAAATATATATATATATACACACACAGACATATCCCAGGGTGCACGTCAGTGAATAGGAACCTTACAGAATTATTGACATCTGGCACGGAGTAAAACGTTTTTAAATATTTCAGTCCCAAAGTGGTTATCTAATGATATCAACCACAATGTATACAAAATTGGGCAGTTTTGAGTCAGAATCAGTGAAAATCTGCTGTATCTGGCGAATGCAATAGAAATGTGTTGCATTGTAACAGGATAATGAATACCGTTTTTTTATTCATATCACCTACTTCATGTTCATGTTAAATACCTTTTGGGCTTTTAAGGCTGCAACATGTTTGAATAGTACCCTTTGTTAATATAGGCATAACCACGGAAGCCAGTATACAGCAGTACACTTATTACATTATATCTAATGATGCTGCGCTGACCAGCACTGTATGAGGTTTACAATCAATGTGCCTTTGCTAAACTGCATACAGATCTACATGGCATAAATGCTAAAAATAATAGATAGATTTCTGAAAAGAAGATTTTATAGAAACGATTTACATGAGCAATAAATTATCAATTAATATGGCCATGATAACATTGACGGGGCAATACTGGTATCAGTGTTCATCCTGTTTTTGAACAAAATGGCTCTAGTGGAAAATTTTAGGTTAATATGGGTATAAAGCTGGGGTACCATATAATATGTGCTACTAAACCGTAACTGCTGCACCTCACTGCTCTGAGCTAAAGCCAGGGTCAAGTTGCATATATGGATGAGGCAATGTAGTGCTTGTATGTATGGGGCTTGGGTGGGTGACAAACATCTGATCCGTAAGCGAGTTGAAAGTAAATGTGCCTCTTCTACTTTTGGCACAATAGAAATATTATGAAATACTAAATTCAATTAAGAAGGAAGATACTGTGTGGAGACCAAAGGCTACATTCTATGGCTTCTATGCCAAGGAATCCTACAAGTAAATTCAGTATTTATTTGTATGTATGTGTGGCACTGGTAAGGGTTGCAATGCCAAATGGAGCAGGCCTGACTTGTCTGCAAATTTTGAGATTTGCAAAGCATGCAGTGCATTCTCAAGCACAATACCCTGGTATTTTCACTGCTTTGCCGTGGACGAATTTAGTACAACAAATCTTAATTTATATTAGTTTGCTCAGCATATCTTTCAAGTTCTGTCTAGTCTCTGCCTTTAGGAGCTTTTCAAATATCAATGGCAAAGGGAGTAAAAGAACAAAACGTGACAAAATATGTTTATTTTTAAGTAAATAATGATATATTCAACACCAGGAATCATAGGTACAATTATGCCATCATAATTATCTGCATACATAATTTACTTAATTATAATTTAAATTCAAGATAAAATGCGATGTTTACAAATTTTAATATGTATATAAGTATAGTTAATTTTTGCATTCTTTCACTGTCAGTGTGGTCATTTGTTCACAAATGATGTATGATAAATAACTTGTGGAATCTCATTAAAGTTGGTTTTGACTACCTTAATTTAAGTATTATATTAATAAACTATGTAAACACAGTAATTGCATAATTCAGTGAAGATAAAATACATTTCTGCATAAGAGTCTCTAATGGCCATTTCAGCCCATTAGTATAGGTATTACATGTACATGAGTCATATTACCTTTCATCTCTCTGGACATAATATATAAATATGTAAATATGAAATTCATATGTATATATGAGTGTGTATAAATAAATATACGCACACATACATACAGATATACATGTTTATTTTATCTGAAATTATGGGTTTTAACACAGGTCAGAGGGAGTTTTAATTTTATAGTTAAGTTATATTATATCTTTGGAACCTCCATCAATAAACATCTAAATATTGAAAAACTGATTGGTGGTGATCTCTGGATAATATTCAGTATATGTTTGTCATCTGAGACAGGAAGGAAGACAAGGCGGTAAAACTGCAATAAAGTGTTAAATACAGACACCAAGGGGTTGTAACTACAAACCTGTTCACTCAATCTACAAATATTGGCTTGTAGCAGCAAGTCTCCCTCTACTATTCAGAAGGGAATGGTGCATTGCACTGAGGAATGCAGCCAGAATTGAATGCAGAGGTGGAAACAGCTATTTGCATAATGAGGGTCCAATAGACCTAAGAACAATATAACTGGCATACAATACAGGGCTAGCAAAGAGGACAGGATATCAGTAGACTGACAACATTTCTGGCAGGATCTTTTTTTTTTTTTTTTGCACTTATTTAACAGAAATACTTTGAACAGTATATTTAACTATCCAGAAGGGAGGAGATAATAGACTTCCATTGCTAGAGTGTACATACACTTTATTTAACATATAGGAAGTTTAAACATTTAATCAAGACAGCAATACAGATTACTTAATCAATATATGACAGTGCTTCCAGCATAAAATAAACTAGTAAATATAAACCATGCTGGCTTGATTAACTTCCCGAGTCTGTTTAACTCTATGTAGAGATTATTGTAGCATAATAAAATTATCAGTGAAAGTATGAACTATGTAATGATACAATAATTAGCAATTTACTTCCTGTCAAGACACTACAATCATTGCCAAAAGTATTGGAACGCCTGCCTTTACACACAGATGAACTTTAATGGCATCCCAGTCTTAGTTCATAGGGTTCAATATTGAGTTGGTCCACCCTCTACAGCTTTAACAGCTTCAACTCTTCTGGGAAGGCTGTCCACAAGGTTTAGGAGTGTGTCTATGGGAATGTTTGACCATTCTTCCAGAAGCGCATTTCTGAGGTCAGACACTAATGTGAATGAGAAGGCCTGGCTCGCAGTCTCCGCTCTAATTCATCCCAAAGGTGTTCTATCGGGTTGAGGTCAGGACTCTGTGCAGGCCAGTCAAGTTCCTCCACCCCAAACTCGCTCATCCATGTCTTTATGGATGAGCGAGTTTGGGGTGGAGGAACTTGCTCATCCATGTCTTTATGGACCTTGCTTTGTGCACTGGTCAAAATCATTTGCTGGAGGGGGGATTAATGGTGTGGGGATGTTTTTCAGGGGTTGAGCTTGGCCCCTTAGTTCCAGTGAAGGGAATTCTTAAGGCGTCAGCATATCAAGACATTTTGGACAATTTCATGGTCCCAACTTTGTGGGAGCAGTTTGGGGATGGCCCCCTCCTGTTCCTACATGACTGGGCACCAGTGCACAAACAAGGTCCATAAAGACATGGATGAGCCAGTTTAGGGTGGAGGTGACTGGCCTGCACAGAGTCCTGACCTCAACCCGATAGAACACCTTTGGGATGAATTTGAGCGGAGACTGTGAGCCAGGCCTTCTTATTCAACATCAGTGCTTGACCTTGCAAATGCGCTTCTGGAAGAATGGTCAAACATTCTCATAGACACACTCCTAAACCTTGTGGCTAGCATTCCCAGAAAAGTTGAGGCTGGTATAGCTGCAAAGGGTGGGCCAACTCAATATTGAACCCTGACTAAGACTGGGATGCCATTGAAGTTCATGTGCATTTAAAGGCAGGCGTCCCAATGCTTTTGGCAATATAGTGTATGTCTGATTTATAATGCAATACATAAACACAATTATATCAATAGCATGATGCTTCAACAGTGATCACTAAAATATAGATTTGGGCCTAGTAACTGAGGATAAATTAGATTATTTTTATTCAGTAGGTACCATCACCACTGTTTAAGAACACAAGCAAGACTACATTGGCAGAAAACAAAGTCCACCCCAATCAAACCCTCACCTTGAGTTCTTCTGCAGCAGGATGCACGGATCAAGTCTATGCTACTGGCTACACCGACAGCGGCTTAACCTAATTACTTGATTCTTAGGTGGAGATGATACCTTTGAAGATGATAGAATGCCAAAAATCTATCACCCAAAACTATAGAATGCACATTCAGTTAATTTTAGAAGTGAGAGAAAGATTTTGCAGAGTACCGTATTTTCCGCACTATAAGGCGCCCCTAAGAGCCTTATATTTTCCTCCAAATCAGCCGTGCGCCTAATAATCCGGTGCGCCTTATGTGTGCACTGAGTTCAAAAATCATTTCCTGCTCTGACACAGGGACGTACGCTGGCAGTGATAAACCAACCACTCCACTTTGAAGGAGATCTACAATCTAAACAGATCCATCAAACCCCTTTTACACCTGGGCACTAGCACACTGTTGATGCGCTCTGAGTCTCCGCCTGGAGCCACATCACGTGGGTTAGTACTCCAGTGCTACACGGCTGGTGTGTGTATCGCTGTGTGAGCAGAGCGCCCCGATCTCAGTAAGACTACTGACTATCCCCCTACTGACCGGGAAGTCATTCGTCCCTTCACTTGCTTCCGTTACCTTCTTTTTGTAGACCGTATGTTTTAGCATGCGCTTTATAATGCAGTGCGCCTTATGTATGGGTCAAGTACAGAAATAGTCCCCGTAATTGAGGCTGCGCCTTATAATCCGGTGCGGAAAATACGGGTAGTTAATAAATTATACCTTATCAACAAAGATAGTTGTGATGGCTTAAAGAACAACACCTGGGGATTTGCAAGGCTGCTTATGTGATGGAATTGTTCAGAGGGCTTCCAAGAAATTGATCAATAGATCTGATCGAGAGGATGTTTGGATTGAGAGAGCATGTGAGTGTTGGACAGGGTGTCTTTCAGTTGATAGAATGTGCTTGTTGGGTTGAGAAAGGTGATCTGTTAGGTTGAGCGAGTGATCCCTTCCTCTTGGAACTTCCATTCTCTAATGACTATCTTAGAAGGTGTGGTTCAGAATATTTATCCTATCTGCTTGGAAGGCACTTCTATTGATTAATCAAATGTTTTTTTAGGTGTTGACTGTATATGTACGTCCTCTGGAAATGAAATGGGATTTATTCAAATCAACCCTATCTGGGACATTATATTTTTATCCCTGGGTTAAATCTAGGTATATTATCCTCCTGGTAGTGTTAATGGGGTCCCAAGGTGATCTTAATTTTTTTAATTTTCTGGCATTTATTCATGGGATATTTGCTAGATGCGTAATGCCCCGTACACACGATCGGATTTTCCGACGGAAAATGTGTGATAGGACCTTGTCGGAAATTCCGACCGTGTGTAGGCTCCATCACAAACATCAAAATCCGTTGTCGGAATTTCCGATCGTGTGTACACAAATCTGACGCACAAAGTGCCACGCATGCTCAGAATAAATAAAGAGATGAAAGCTATTGGCTACTGCCCCGTTTATAGTCCCGACGTACGTGTTTTACGTCACCGTGTTCAGAATGATCGGATTTTCCGACAACTTTGTGTGACCGTGTGTATGCAAGACAAGTTTGAGCCAACATCCGTCGAAAAAAATCCTAGGATTTTGTTGTCGGAATATCCAATCAATGTCCGACCGTGCGAAAGGGGCATAGCTCATTCAGAGATCACTTTTGAGGTAATTATTAAGCCTCAAAGGATATCTGGATAAGTATCACAACATCTTTCATCTTACTTATGAATCATCCATATAATGAAAAAATACAGTATCTTACAAAAGTGAGTACACCCCTCACATTTTTGTAAATATTTTATTATATCTTTTCATGTGACAACACTGAAGAAATGACACTTTGCTACAATGTAAAGTAGTGAGTGTACAGCTTGTATAACAGTGTAAATGTACTGTCCGCCGCAAAATAAGTCAGCACACAGCCATTAATGTCTAAACCGCTGGCAACAAAAGCGAGTACACCCCTAAGTGAAAATGTCCAAATTGGGCCCAAAGTGTCAATATTTTGTGTGGTCACCATTATTTTCCAGCACTGCCTTAACACTCTTGGGCATGTAGTTCACCAGAGCTTCACAGGTTGCCACTGGAGTCCTCTTCCACTCCTCCATGATGACATCACAGAGCTGGTGGATGTTAGAGACCTTGCGCTCCTCCACCTTCCGTTTGAAGAAGCCCCACAGATGCTCATTAGGGTATAGGTCTAAAGACATGCTTGGCCAGTCCATCACCTTTACCCCCAGCTTTTTTAGCAAGGCAGTGGTCATCTTGGAGTGTGTTTGGGGGTCGCTATCATGTTGGAATACTGCCCTGTGGCCCAGTCTGCGAAGGAGGGGATCATGCTCTGCTTCAGTATGCCACAGTACATGCTGGCATTCATGGTTCCCTCAAGGAAATGTAGCTCCCCAGTGCTGGTAGCACTCACGCAGCCCCAGACTATGACACTCCCACCACCATGCTTGGATTGTAGGCAAAACACTCTTGTCTTTGTACTCCTCACCTGGTTGTCGTCACACATGCTTGACACCATCTGAACTAAATAAGTTTATCTTGGTCTCATCAGACCACAGGACATGGTTCCATGAATCCATGTTCTTAGTCTGCTTGTCTTCAGCAAACTGTTTGCGGGCTTTCTTGTGCATCATCTTTAGAAGAGGCTTCCTTCTGGGATGACAGCCATGCACACTAATTTGATGCAGTGTGCAGCGTATGGTCTGAGCACTGACAGGCTGAACCCCCACCCCGTCAACCTCTGCAGCAATGCTAGGAGCACTCATACATTTATTTCCCAAAGACAACCTCTGGATATGACGCTAAGCACGTGCACTCAACTTCTTTGGTCAACCAAGGCGGGGCCTGTTCTGAATGGAACCTGTCCTGTTAAACCGCTGTATGGTCTTGGCCACTGTGCTGCAGCTTAGTTTCAGGGTCTTGGCAATCTTCTTATAGCCTAGGCCATCTTTATGTAAAGCAACAATTCTTTTTTTAAGATACCCTGAGAGTTCTTTGCCATGATGTGTCATGTTGAACTTCCAGTGACCAGTATGAGAGAGCGAGAGCGATAACACCAAATTTAACACACCTGCTCCCCATTCACATCTGAGACCTTGTAACACTAACGAGTCACATGACACCGGGGAGGGAAAATGGTTAATTTGGCCCAATTTGGTCATTTTCACCAAGGGGTGTACTCACTTTTGTTGCCAGCGGTTTAGACATTAATGGCTGCGTGTTGAGTTATTTTGAAGGGACAGCAAATCTACACTGTTATACAAGCTGTACACTCACCATTTTACTTTGTAGCAAAGTGTCACTCACTCACTTTTGTGAGATACTGCATATGCATATATATATATATATATATATACATACACACACACACACATAAAAGAAAAAGACGGGACCAAAATCGATACAAAAAGTGCATATGTACAAGCAAGCCACTGTACAGTATTGAGCATCACTGCTCTTCATCAGGCTTCTCTGGCTGTGTGTAATACATTGATACAAATACATACATTTATCCAAACCCCAAAGGTGTTAAACCCAATTACCTTAATTAATCGCAAACAGGGCACTGGACATTAATCCCCTCACCATTCCATATAGGAATCACCGGTTAATGCATTTCCTAAATTACAAACTATAATAATTACATATGTACAATTACTATATACACCTATCATTATATACATCTAGAGAAAGGATGGTAGAAGTCATGTCTCGGTGTCAATCATAACATTTGATGTGGAACCGAAGGGGAACAGACCGGCCATCATCTGTACCCCAATTCCCACCATCCATAAAACAACATGGAATCAACCATCCCGTCCAGAAATCAAACAATATAACCCATTCATATCAGCATTATGCGGTCCTACTGGAATATTTCAAAAGTGTATATATGTAATTATTATAGTTTGTAATTTAGGAAATGCATTAACCGGTGATTCCTATATGGAATGGTGAGGGGGTTAATGTCCAGTGCCCTGTTTGCAAGTAATTAAGATAATTGGGTTTAACACCTGTGTGATTCACCTTGGGGTTTGGATAAATGTACGTATTTGTATCAATGTATTACACACTGCCAGAGAAGCCGGATGAAGAGCATTGATGCTTGATACTGTACAGTGGCTTGCTTGTACATATGTACTTTTTGTATTTGAAATACTTTTAAGTAAAGAAGAATTGCATTGAAGCATTGGTCCTGTCTTTGTTTCTTAATTGATTATCGGTAGAGGATTGGGAGTCCACCCTGACCGTGCTTTGAAAAGAGGGTAACCCACCCATTGATTGCTATATATATATATATATATATATATAAAATGGTAAGTATATTAACTACCAATAATATTATCGGATAACAAAAAAAAAAAAACTCTTGTGAATGAATTATGAAAAAGCACATATAGGTGAATAGTGAAAAACACAAATGAATATAAATTCAGTGATCTTGCTCCAAAATGATCAAATACATCATAACTCAAAAAATATTTCCATAAGTAACTAATAAATAATAAACAAATAAAGATAGTGAAAGTGAATTGTGTCCATTCATAAAAAGTTCAGTGAAGATACACCAATCGCATGAAGAGGAATCACGTATCCACAGTTCGTTTAGCACAGCCCATGTAGATGAGGAGGGAGAGAGAAGTGTAAAGGAGAATCTCAACAGCCGGAGACTTCGAGAGATAATAAGGATGCTGAGAAAGTTCCGCTCGGCGGATTAGTTCCCCCCTTTACTGCGCAGGCGCAGATCCGGCGGAAATAGCTGAAAATCAGCTGTACACAGCGCCTGTAAGAGGGCCCCTCGCGGGCTCGCCACGCTTCGCCAAGCTAACTGTTTGGGAAGTTGAATGGCATCCAGCAGTTGAAGGATGAAATCTCTATGTGTAATAGGTTTTTCCACTAGAGGTCACCATTCCCCTGTTCTTCCATTGCTATGCAAATACATGTACTGTGGAAAAAGCATACTGACTGTCTGTGTAGATCGTCACTGCCTTACCTTTGGAGAGTATGCATGCTCTTGTTAGGGCAACAAGCTCTGCAGCCTGTGCTGAATAGTGTCTTGGTAAAGGTTTGGCCTCAAGTATGGTTGAGTCTGAAGCCGCGTACACGACCGGACTTTCTGTCAGAATAGACTCCGACGGTCTTTGCGACGGAGTTCCACTGAAACAGACTTGCTTAAGTCCGATCGTTTAAAACGCAATGACGTACAACGGGACTAGAAAAAGGAAGTTCAATAGCCAGTAGCTGCCCTTGCGTCATTTTGGTCCGTTGTAATAGGAACTGGTTCCTTTGGAAAGATTTGAAACATGTTCTATTTCTAGGTCCGTCAGAATTTTAGAAAGAAAAAGTCAGATGAAGCCCACACGATCGGAATGATTCCGTCGGACCTTTTCTGCTGGAAAGTCCGGTCGTTAGTACGCGGCATTAGACTACAGCATACCCTGTTGCACAAGTGCCATCAGGGTTCTTTTTGCTAGAGCCGTCCACATAAAGTATCATGTCAGGGTTGGCTAATAGTATGTCACTCAGTTCTTTTCTAGGTAGCACCTTCTGTTATTGCTGCAGTGCAGTCATGCAGTTCACCATCAGTTGGGATTGGCAGTAATGTGGAGGGATTGGGAGTGGTGCACCTCTCAATTGTCAAGTGTGGTTGTGTCAGTAGTACAGTCATACAGGAAAAAATGAGATGGGAGATTTTTTGCTGTAATAGGATCACAGATACTGCATGTGGTACCTTGAGAGTGAGAGGGTGGTATAATACTATGGAAGCAGAGGCTTTGATTGCCTCTGCTGCTGCCACTATGACTTGTACACAGGGTGGCAGCGCTCTTGCAACACTGTCTAGTTTGGTAGAATAGTAAGCCATCGGTCGTACACCATGATCCTGGGTCAACACTGAAGTCATATGTCCTTCTCTTGAGTCTACTGTTTGCACAAATGGTTTGTCATAGTTAGGTAAACCTAACACTGAGGAGCCTGCAAGGACCCTTTTTAATTCAGAAAATATATTTGCAGTCTGGTCAGTCCATGTTATGTTGTCCTAAGGTGTCATGGGGGTTCCATGGACCAACTCTACCAAAGGTGCTGTCAGTGTGGAATAGTTAGGGACCCAGGCCCTGCAGGGTGGATGTCTATCTTGTCGGTCCAGAAACCTTCCCCTAGCATTTTGAGTCCTTCAGCTAGGGTGTCTTATAAAGATCTACTCATCTTAGTCAGCTCTAAAGGCTGGGCTCCTAGTAAGACCATGAGCACTCAGTTCCAGACTTTGGACCAACAGGTCAGTGAGAGATCCCCATCCACCCACTCTCCTTGGGGTTCGAACTTGGACTGGTGAGATTGGTGGAAGGGGAGCTTGGTTTTGTTCAGGGGGGAGTGTCCGTCTAAGGGGGGTGGATGTATTTGGAGTAGGAGGGACCACTTCTGGGGCTACATATGGGGGTGGCTGCAGAGGGACTTGAGGGGGGCCTTTGGACAAATACAGCGTTCTCATGTTCCTTGTCTAAGAGGGGAAGGCACTCTTGCAACTTCCTCTTAGACACTCCCTGAGCACAAATTCTAGCTTGTTCTAACCAGTTCTGAGCAGCACCCAAACCATACTTTTTTTGTTCTTTAGGTCCCAACTTGCTAATTTTCTCAACTAATTCCTCACACCCTTTAACATTAAGCTTGTTATTAAACCCAGACTTCTTTTCCCACTTAGTACAGTATTTAACAGTTGCTGGGTCCTTTCTATGCACAAACTTTTTGTCTCCCTCTAAGGGAGTTGCTGGGATGCAAGAGGCAGGCACATCCTTCTTCACATATGTTGTTACCCATGTCTCTGTTTCTTTTATCTCAGACCTAAGTTTAGAATATAAAAAACGGAGATAACACTATTTCCCCTAGAATCATAAACCAAAGAAAAAAGGTTCTTACCTCAGAGCGGGAGGACAAGATCTACGGGTTATGGATCTGGACCTTGGACCAAATATCCTGTCTCCGATTGGCCCCCGTTTACGGTCAATCTGACCGGGGGGTCTTTCATGGGTGAATATTTTCAAATTACTCACCAACCAACCGGAGGTCCACGGACAATGGCACCCGATGGTCAGATTCCAGACGAGCCCCCACAATGTCAGGAAAATCTCCTGGTCACCTTAGATCAATCAAGACTCCCGGTCCGTAGCAAGGAAGAAGCTTTATTCATAAGTATCGATACATATGGATGAGATCCTTACATGCATAGATTCAAGCGAGGAGTCCCACCCAGTGACCACAGGCTCAGCCTTTAATAGTAGTAAAAAGAGGAAGTTACAGGAGTCATAAGTCTCTAGGTGTATACTGGCAGCTCATTGGACTTAACTTTATTGTCTGCGTCAGCAAACCTTACAATCTTAGAATATTACCATATATAGTTATAAGAAAGAAAAACAACGCTTGGTTTGTGCAGGAAATAATCGCCATCTTGCAATACTTCTCAAGTGTCCTTAATTAAGCCTACAAGATGGAGAACAGGCACAAACAGTTCCTGATAATTCCAACAATCTCTACCTTCCTTAGTATCAGAGACCGTTCATGGGCTGTTTCTGACCTGGAATCTGCATTAGAGGTAGAGGAAGCGGTTAGCTCAGCTAGATATCTTTTTCCTATTGAAGAAATTAATGAACTGTTAAAGGCAGTTTATACTTCTGAACAGATTGAGATGCCACAGCAGACTCCGTAATTTCTGGATAAGATGTACAGGGGCCTTCAGGGACATAAGCCTAGGTCTTTTCCAGTGCACCATTCTCTCAAAGATATGACCCGTTCTGAGTGGAAAGAACCTGAAACAAGGTTGTTCCAGTCTAGGACATAAAAGGTTTCCCTTTCAATCTGACATTAAGGAAGTTTTTTTCAAATGTCCTAGATTAGATGCTCCTATGTCACAGTTGTCTAAAAAAAATCAGATCTCTCATTTGAAGATTCTGGTTTGCTTAAGAATCAAAAAAGGAGACCCAAATTGGGTAAAAGCTGCGCTTAGGTTAATAAAAGGAAAAAGAAAAAAGCTGCCAGCACCCTGAAAAAATCCTGTATCTGACTTCCAAAAGTATAATAAACAATAAAGTGCAGCGCTAATATGTGAAAAAATACAATTGAGTTCCACCAAGTGACATATAAAACAATTAGTGACAAAACATATTGCAAATACAAGTACAAAGCAAAACTAAAATCACAAGTGTATGTGAAAAAATCCAAAAGTTCTTGGTAAGTCCACAAATAAATATAAAGAATACCCGTCCAAGAAAGGTAGTGATGAAAGGTGCCTAGATATGATCCACCAAAACGTGTATGAGTAGAGTCTGCTTACCAGACGGCGATGACTGCTATGATGGCAGTCTCGCCCAGCATAGGGATTATGGTCTCCCAAAACCCAAGGTGCAATGCGGGATCGGTGGTTCTAATACTCCATTCAGTCCCTTTTTAGTGAATCCTGAGGTCCAAAAGGCTGCTGCACAGGCTTTCTGTTATACAGGTCCAGATCTTGAGTGTCAGGATGGCTTCAGCTACGCCTAGCTGAGGCTGGAACTGGTATGAGATTTTAGCTGCTCCTACTCTCATCCACTGGCTCTCTCCTGTCCTTCCTTCTGCCCAGGAGCAAAGCCCCCCAGCACAGGGATCCCCTCCAGGCAACAGGACCCTGGACTCTGCTCTCTCACTGCCAGGCTCCTGAAAATTTATGGCCTATTTCCCCACCTTCTGGGCCTTGCCTGAGGCAAGGCCCAGAAGGTGGGGAAATAGGCCATAAATTTTCAGGAGCCTGGCAGTGAGAGAGCAGAGTCCAGGGTCCTGTTGCCTGGAGGGGATCCCTGTGCTGGGGGGCTTTGCTCCTGGGCAGAAGGAAGGACAGGAGAGAGCCAGTGGATGAGAGTAGGAGCAGCTAAAATCTCATACCAGTTCCAGCCTCAGCTAGGCGTAGCTGAAGCCATCCTGACACTCAAGATCTGGACCTGTATAACAGAAAGCCTGTGCAGCAGCCTTTTGGACCTCAGGATTCACTAAAAAGGGACTGAATGGAGTATTAGAACCACCGATCCCGCATTGCACCTTGGGTTTTGGGAGACCATAATCCCTATGCTGGGCGAGACTGCCATCATAGCAGTCATCGCCGTCTGGTAAGCAGACTCTACTCATACACGTTTTGGTGGATCATATCTAGGCACCTTTCATCACTACCTTTCTTGGACGGGTGTTCTTTATATTTATTTGTGGACTTACCAAGAACTTTTGGATTTTTTCACATACACTTGTGATTTTAGTTTTGCTTTGTACTTGTATTTGCAATATGTTTTGTCACTAATTGTTTTATATGTCACTTGGTGGAACTCAATTGTATTTTTTCACATATTAGCGCTGCACTTTATTGTTTATTTTGCTTAAGAATCAGATGGACAGGAAAGCTGAGCCTTGGCTTTTTCGCTAGGTCCAACCCTGGCCTCCACTTGTGTCGCTAGGAATCTGGATGTGTGGGTCCATAGCCTAGATGGCCTTCTTTCCTCCAACACTCGGGTGGAGGAGATCAGGCAATGTCTCCCACTTATTGCCAAATTGGTGGCATTTCTGGCTGATGCAGCAGCAGATTCAGTTAGGTCAGTGGCCAGAACATTAGCACTCATTAATTGCACAAGACAAGCTATCTGGTTAAAATCCTGGGAGGGGGATCTTACCACCAAAAATAAATTTTGCGGTATTCCCTTTGAGGGCAAGCTTTTATTCGGTTCTGCCTTAGAGGAGGTACTAGCACATTCCTCAGAAAAGAGTAAGCGTTTCCCATCTCGGAGAACTAAGCCTCAGAGTAAAAGGCCTTTTTGTAGCTTCCAAAAACAAAGCCAAAATTTGAAAACAGGTGGTCAACAGACCAAGAAAAAAAAAAAAAAGTTGTTTGTTTAACAAAGACAAAGCTAAAGGGGGGCAGTCTTTGCTCCTTCAGCCCCTGCCAAGGACTCCCAGTGACGCCAGGTCGGTGGTAGGAGGAAGGCGGAGCCATTTTCTCAAAGAATGGGCAGAGATCACCAAAAATCCACAAGATCATAGCAGAAGGTTACAGGTTGGAGTTCAGACTTCCCCCCACCCCAGAGGTTTTTTTCTCACATGGCTGCCCAGAGACCAAGAGAGACGGCAGACCATGTTCTGATTGCTCTTTGGGAAACAGGAGGGGCAATTTTTCCCGTTCCAGAGGATCAGAAATTCTAAGGGTTTTATTCTCACGTTTTTCTGATGAAAAAGGCATCCGGAAGGTTTCGAATGGTCATCATTCTAAGCATCCTGAACAGATTCTTAGTGTACAGATGATTCCAGAGGGAAAGCATTTACTCAGTCAGAAATCTGTTACCAGAAGTGTTCATGGTAACCCTGGATCTTCAGTACGCTTACCTTCATGTACCAATTTGCCAGAATCAGAGATTCCTGAGGTTTGCAATCCTCATGGAGAAAGGTTCACAACATTGGCAGTTCAGGGCCCTTCCTTTTGGCCCCCTTAGCAGCCCAGAGAATTCACAAAAATCATGGCTGAAGTCATGGCCTTTTTTCGAATACAGAATATCTCAATCGTTCCGTACCTGGGAGGTTTTTTTTTATTATTTTTGCCTGGCAGGATCTGCAGTTGATTTTGCAGACCTGTCAAAAGTTGGGCTGGAAGGTCAATCTGCAGAAGTCTTGTCTGGTTCCCTCCCAGAGCCTTCCCTTTCTGGGTTACCTGATAGATTGATAGATAGATTTTTCTGCCAGTGGAAAAAATGTCAAAGATCCTCGTCTCCGTGCTCAATTTCAGGTTGTTCCCGCAGGCCTCCCTTAAGCCTCGTACACACTATTGGATTTTCCGAAGGGAAATGTACGAAGTCAATCCGACCGTGTGTATGCTCCATCAGACAATTGTTGTTGTTGCTCTTAACACTATCCTTACATCGCTCTCAACGCTTCCTTCCACACAAATAAACTAAATTGAATAAAAAAACTCATTCTCTGCACAAAAAAAAATTAATATCAACCCAAATTAAACAAAAAGAAAATTATACTGTTGATAATTCCCAGTCCAGCGGCCTTGTTGGGGGGTGTTGGGGCTACATTAGCCACAGTCCACCATGCTGCTGTGGTGAGTGGGGTGGCTTTGGTGTCGGATTATGCTCCATTTTGCATATGTGCGTTTTTGGGGTGATTGGGCCCCTCCTCCCCTTGTTGAGGAGCTGAAGGATCATCTCTTTGCACATGCTGTGTTGGTCCTCCTCCATATCCTTTAACTTGTTTGCAGTCATGCAGCCAAAAGACTCCTGGGGATTAGGGGCCGTGCTAATAGCACTTGTGGCATGCCTGAGGAAGGCAGCCGTGGCATCATCCAGGTTTCTCGACTTCCTGGCCCTTTTAGTTGGAGGGCGTAGGGGAGGAACCTGGGATTCAGTCTGGCTGCTGGGCATGGCCTCCTCTTGGCTGAGACTTTCCTGTATATGAAAATGGGACATATTTTTAGGTTTTTGGTCATCAATCACACACAATTTTGAGCTCATGACTGTTGCAAATTGAATGTTAAATAGAAAAGACTATCATTCTGACCCCAGCATTTTTCATTCTTGTCCCAATCATTTTTGACCACTACTGTCTATTGATATGTAAACCACTTGGTAAAGCAGAAATTTGGGATCAATAACGTTAACATCATTCAATTTTTGTCCACAAATATGTTCAACAATGCTATACCTGGGTCAACCTGGGCTCCTCCACATGTTCTTCCTGTGTTGAAGGACCAGGGTGGACCTCAGGAGCTGTGGCCTCATCTGATGTGGAAGAAAGCATTGAGAGTGATGGGCGTGCTTCGGTTTGGTCTGACAAAAAATGCAGGCTGTTATATGTCCCCAGGCTGTGGTACTACATGTCATCTGCTGCTGCTCTGGATCTCTGGGAATCCATGACCTTCTTGTGCTCCTTATTATGTACTACGCAGGCTACCAATTTTGGCCTTCAAATAATTGATGTCTGCCGTTGGATACACAGGCTTCACCAATTCCAACATTTTCTCCATCGCTGCTTTCGTCTTGATTTTGTTTGAATAATCCCTGCTTTTAACTTGCCATAGACATGGCAGCTCCCGGTATTGCTTGATAAATTCCGCTAAAAAATCAGGGGCTGTGAATTTATCCACCATTTTGCCTGCAAAACACAACACAAGACAAACCCTAATGCCAGGCTAAACTCTTATAATCTGGTCCCAATATAGGCCTCAATCTATAAGCAGTATAGGCCACTAACCACTGATGCCCCAATTTAAAATTGTACAGTATAGTTTTAACGTTCCTTTGTGCGATTTCGATCTTTCATCCTCCTCTCCCAGATCGTTCCTACGGCCGTTACATTGACTGCACGTTATGGCTTTATATACACTGCGCATGCGTGAAACTCCACCCCTGTCCTTCTTTCTAATGTATTCCCCGCCTCTTTTCTTTCAGGGCAGTAGGAGAGCAAATGGTGGAGCCACAGCAGGTGTGTGCTGACAGCAGCAACGAGGAAAGCCCGGAGCAAGAAACGTCCACATCCAGGAGGATATAAGGCCTCAAATATGTCTTTTGAAGAAATGGTGGACATCTTATTGAGCACAGACTATGATGGGAATCATGGACCTTACAGAAACTTAAATGCCAGAAAGGCCAAGATCATGGCTAAAGTTGTGAGAAGTCTGCACAGGAATTTTGGGGTATGACGATCAAAGGATCAGTTGAGAAAACGCTGGTCAGACCCTAAATTGAGAGAGGAAGATCAGTATAGAAAGATCAGGAAAGTGCTGCGAAAAAGTATTTGTCATGTGTTCCTATTATTATTACTTTTGTGCTGGTCCATGTTCTTTTCTTTACTGTTGTACAGTTTGAAATGCAAAGTTTTATTTCCGTGGACACAGGAATTGTTCGCGGGATTTTGATTAAAATAAGTTCATTAGATTGTTGTCTAGATGTGTTTGTAACTATAATGAAATGTTAACTTTATTCAGTGTCAGTAGAGGTCACTCAGCAGCTGTTTACGCATCTGGACGCAGGAGCACCAGTGTGGGACACCATAACATCTTTGTTATGGTGTCCCACGCAGGAGCTCCAGTGGATACTAGCGGTGAAACTTGCACAAAACAAAAAAAAAACAATTTTTCAGCTTGGAACTCTTGCAAAAGAGACAATTGGAAGACACTTCCAAACAAAGTTTCATATTACTATTTCTAGCCTAACATATCTGTCTGCTAAGTATACCTTTTTTGTACTCACATAGGGGAGAAGAGAAGAGGGACATCTGAGCTGTGTGTGGACACCAGTAAACAAGCACCTCCTGAAGATACAGAAAGTCAACTCACCACACACACCCTAAAGATGTTGATGCTGATGTGCAGGAAGTACTGTGTGAAGTTCTGGAAATGGTGTGGACCATATTTTCAAGTAATAGATGGATGCCTGCATATTTCTAATACATGGTGTTTTTTTTTTTTAGGTGATGTGGATGTTGTAGAAGACCAAAATCACATCAGCAGTGCAAATGCACAAATCCTTATCAGTGAGCTCATGGTTTGCAATAGGGAATTGGAGATAATGAAAGAAAAAATCCATGAGGTACAAAACAGTTATCAACATCATCGATATATAAGCAAAAATCTAAACTAAGAAAAAAAGTTTTATTTTTGTCGTTCTGTTGTACATGTGTTTGTACAGTTTTAAATTGATTATATTTGTGTGGCTTCTTGCCCAGATGTGTATTGAAGTTGCACCTGAAATTGGAAAATGTATTGCAGGAACTACTTTTGCAAATTGTTGTGGCGTCGCTAAATCAGTGTTGCACCGATTCAAACAGTGCCATTGCCTCAAAAAGGCTGCGACTTGTCATGTGATTTTAGCTATCAAATCGCTACAATGTGAACCTAGGCTTTATAGTGTCTGAGGTCAGTGTTTAGCCACTCCACTTCTCTAGGTGCACCACCAGTTCGTGTTTACATTTATTTTCCGAATTTTAAAAATGAATGTATGAATTACTAACCTCAAATCACCTGTGCCAAAAACATGACCTAGAAATGCATCTGGAGAAGGAGAGTTGTGAAACACTGCCCTAGTGATGTTTTAATTGTAATCTTTGTGTTGTTATGAATCGCAAAGCCAAATTTTGAAGATGCACACAAATTGGGCCACAAAATTAGGTTTTCCCTCATGATCCCATGCCTAAAATGTGTCTTTCCCTATATCTATTTTGCTAAAGCCCCAAAACACACAGTGTGTCAACATGTGCTATCTCCTATAACCGGATATCAATGAACGCCTTTTTCTGGGTGCAACCCCTTCCTCCAAACTAAAGTAGGTGAGAGGAAGGGGTTGCACCCCCGAAAAACGTCCATTGATCCCCCATGATGTGAGCTAGCACATGTTGACACACTGGGGGGTATTTCAAAAAGGCCAATCCACTTTGCACTATAAGTGCAATGCAAGTGGATTGGCCTTTTTGAAATACCCCCCAGTGTGTCAACATGTGCTAGCTCACATCATGGGGGATCAATGGACGCGTTTTGGGGGTGCAACCCCTTCCTCTCACCTACTTTAGTTTGGAGGAAGGGGTTGCACCCACAAAACACGTACATTGATATCCCATGATGGGACATAGCACGTAAACACACTGTGTGTTTTGGGGCTTGAGGAAATAACCTGTTTGTACCTACACACATTTTCGGCAGGGGATCATAATGGACAGTTATGCCTCTACGTGTACGTGGCTTCAAATTTGGGCTTTTAGAGGGGTGGGATCACCCGATCTGAGGAAGGCAACATCAACAGTTTTGTGATACGTATATATACATATGTCTCATATGGCCTTCACTTTAGCAAAAAGTCGAACTTTGTAAGTTCCTGAGTTGGGGATGTGTATATTATGTTTTTAAAGGACTAAGAGTGGCACCAGCCAAGCCACCACAACGCATGAAGGGAGGCCACCCTCGCTCGGGCAACAACAGGGGAGGCAACAAGGGCATCCCCCCCCCCCCCCAAGACTTAAAAGGTTTTACACGATCGGAGTTCTCCACTTTTTATTACATGCCATGTTTACATCTGAACCGATCTGGTCCTTATAACGATCTGAGGTACAGCCGGAATTCAGCAGTCCAGCACGGGAGTTTCAATTACCAATACAGCTGATATGTCCTCCATGATTCTCTGTAATGGGGGATCATCTATCTCTGGTAAGGAGTAACCCCTTCTACGATGGTGGTGGATCACAATTTTTTTGCTACACAACAGTTGAAGATTCTCCTTTGTGTGGACTTTTACATTGTTCCTGTTTTACACGGGTGGATTATTCACAAGTATATTGAAAGACTCTTTTTAGCATCTGTTTTTTCAATATGTATCTAATTTGGTTTTAGATCATACTATTATTGATCACAGAGATCTTTATCACCATAGCTTATACACTTATATTTATATAATTTGGTTTATATGACACTATTAGTGATCTCAGAGATCCTCATTTATATAATTTATACACTTATGGTATTCCACATACCCCAACAATCAAATGTGGGGTATATCAGATTTTCAATTCATTAATATTTAGGGTTATTTACTAGCGCGATTCAGGTGTTTTTCTATTCGATTTGGCAGGAATCAGTGGCTGACCTGCCGCCAGAGCCCCCTTCATTACCTCTTATTAGTGTTCACCTGTGTTATAGGTGTTGTCCTTATAGTTCTCCCATGAAGGAGGAGTTTGTCTCACATGATTGAGATGCAGGACCTTTCATTCTATGAATAGTGTAGCACCCACTGATAATGGGGTACTTTGACGCAGTAGTGGGCTTAGCACTATATGGCCATATGGTGTAACTAAATCCCTATATTTTTAAATATGTTCGGGTGTTTTAACCACTTAGGGGCGGCCCTCTTTTTGACACTTGTAAATGACAAGTTAAAATTTATTTTGTTTGCTAGAAAATTTATTTAGAACCTCCAAACATGTTTTTTTTCAGACACCCTAGAGAATAAAATGGCGGTCATTGCAATACTTTATGTCACACTGTATTTGCACAGCGGTCTTACAAGCGCAATTGTTTTAGAAAAAATACACCTAGAGTTAAAAAAAAAATTAAAAATATAGGAACAGTAAAGTTAGCCAATTTTTTTTTAGATTGTGAAAGATAATGTTACACTGAGTAAATTGATACCCAACATGTCATGCTTCAAAAAATTGCGCCCGTATTTAGTGTCAAAATACCGAGGTACAGATACGGCGATTTGCGTGAAGTGGTCAAATTGCCTTGCAGGATTTAAATGTCCTTTTTGTAAGTGTGCGCTGTAATCAATTTAGTTCTATTTACAGCCTTTTAGCAGCACCATCTTGAATGTAAAGCCCCCCCCCCCCAGTCTGTTTGTATATTGTAAGGGTCCTGACCAGATCACTTGGGCTGGAGCACCCCATCCCCCCCTTCATTACCTCTTATTAGTGTCCACCTGTATTATAGGAGTCCTTATAGTTCTCCCATGGTTGAGACGCAGGATCTTTCATTCTATGAATAGTGTAGGACCCTCTGATAACTGTACTTTGAAGTAGTAGTGGACTTAGCACTATATGATCATACGGTGTAACTAAATCTCCATATTTTTGAATTTGTTCAGGTGTTTTAAATAGCCAAATATATTTTGTGGTGGTGGGGCTTCCTATTGCCACCCAATGACTCCTAGTACCAGCAATTTCTTTTTACCTCAACCTTTTGCTGACCACATAATGCATATATGCGCTGGCAAGAAAAGTAGGCTGTAATGCCCTGCTGATGCACATTTGCACCTACTGCCCTGAGGTATGTGCTGTGAGTGCACTCACTACATACTTCCAGCACACAGACCAGGCTGTCGCCAACTCTAGGTCACAGCATCTGATCAGAAGAAAGCAGGACGGGTTCCCGATCATGTGACCACCAAATCAAAGCAGTCGTATGGTAGAGAAACAGCAATGCCTCCCAGTCATTACAGACCACTTGAAAGGGTGGCATTAAGGGGATATACAAAAGTGATCCTACGCACAGCTGCCACCCTGTAGCAATAAAAGTGCTATAGGGTGGTCAGAAAGTAGTGAATTTCTTTGCATTGGAGCCTGCAAAGCATTGCAGCCATGATCAGTGGATGGTTGGTACTAGGGTTGTCCCGATACAGAGTATTTGCAGGAGTAATTGTATTTGTGCAAATGCTCCCAATGCCTAGACACTCAGGAACAATCGGTGCGGCAGCGGGGAAGTTATAATCACGACAGCTGCCTCTCCTTTCCCCTTGGTGGCTTTCAGCTGCTATATTGAAAGCCACACAGGGAGATCAGCGATTATAACTTCTCCCGCCACCACACCGATTAATCCCTGTATCCTCCTCCAGCTCCCCTCTGTGTTCCCTCGAGGGCTCCACCGATCCCCCCGTGCTCCTCCGACCCCCCTGTCCACTCCTCCTCCGCCCCCCCGTCCCAGATCTGTCAGGATAGAGAACAGAGGAAGGAGCTGGTAAATCTGTAATTTCCTGAACTTCCTTTTCCGAATGAAAAAAGAGTCAGTGATCGCTGACTTTGTCCATTCGAAACTTGTGCATCGTAAAATGTGTTTACGATGCCTCAGTTTAAAAATAGAGAGGAGCCGCTGTCTCCTGTCCATTCATATTCAGTGCAGCTGAGGCTTCAGAGAAAGGGACTGGGTAATCTCTGTCCTCAGTCCCTTTCCATGTCTCAAAGGGGAGATGTCAGGGGTCTGTTTAGATCCCTAAAACCTCACCAAAGCCCCCACCTTACAGCGAGAAAAAAAAAAAAAAAAAAATTATATATATATATATTTTAACAACTTCAATACCACATGCCGTCATATGACGTCCTTGACTTTGTGTGGGGATATCTGAATGATGCCTGCAGCTACAGACATCATTCAGATATCATTATTTGCAGGCGGCGATTCTGTGCATGATAAGAATGATCATAGCAGCAGTTCCACCGCTTGATCATTATTATAGGCGACGGGAGGGGACGTCCCCCCCTCCCGCCGCCATCCGGTGCTTCTCCGGGCTCTCCCGTGCCAGAGGGCCCGCAGAAAGAATTGGACGCCGCCGGATGACGACCATAGAGATTTCAGGTGACCAGATGGTCACCAGTCATCTCTATGATCGTCGGAGACCCAGGCGCGACGTTATGACGTCACGTCCGGACCCCGCATGTAAACAAACCCGCAATCGTGGCCTGTCATCATGAGATCGGTGAATTTTTTTTTTCCGATCTCATGCTTTACAGCCTGGAGGAGAGATGTGGTGTCTTATTGACCACGCATCTCTCCATAAAGAGGACCTGTCACAATAGATTCCTTTTACAAGCGATGTTTACATTCCTTGTAATAGGAATAAAAGTGATCAAAAAAAAAAAAAATTTTCAATTTAAAACGCCCCTGTTCCCGGTAGCTTGCGCTCAAACGTAAGTCCCACCCACATATGTAAACACTGTTCAAACCACACATGCCGCGTGCGTTAGAGTGAGAGCAATAATTCGAGCACTAGAACTTCTCTGTATCTCTAAACTGGTAACCTGTAAATTTTTTTTAAAGCGTCACCTATGGATATTTTTAAGTACCGAAGTTTGGCGCCATTCCATGACTTTGCGCGATTTTAAAGCGTGACGTGTTGGGTATCTATTTACTCGGCGTAACATTATCTTTCACATTATACAAAAAAAATTGGGCCAACTTTACTGTTTTGTTATTTTTTTAATAAACTTTTTTTTTTTTTTTATAAAAAGCCATTTGAAAAATTATTGCGCAAATACTGTGCGAGATAAAAAGTTGCAATGACCACCATTTTATTTCCTAGGGTGTCTGCTAAAAAAACATATATAATGTTTGGGGGTTCTGAGTAATTTTCTAGCAAAAAAAAAAAATATGATTCTTACACGTAGGAGAGGAGTGGCAGAATAGGCCCGGTATTGAAGTGTGTGTATATATATAAAAAAAAAAATAAAAAAATCGGTACTTGTACTCGGTCTTAAAAAAGTGGCTTCGGGACAACCCTAGGTGGTATATTTCACAGGCACCTCAAGACTATTCCTCCAGCCCCCTGGTCTGTACAGAGATACAAGCCTTCTCTTTGGGGCTGCAGGAAGTAATCAATAGACAAGAGCAGGTGACAGCTACTGTCAGGCTCACACACGAGACTTTACGTCCTAAAATGGCTAAAGCTGAAAATTCTAGTACCTTGTCAGTCATGCTGATCACACAGTGATGTCAGAAAACACACACACACACACACACACACACCTTGACTTCTCCCTCCAGACCCCCATCACCCACCCTCTCCCAATAGAAGGAACGGCTGTAGGCCATGTCAGCCCAGTCTCCGGTTCGGTAACAGATCCGGTTCCCCGAGGTGTTATGAGGTGACTCTCCTCAGTCAGACTACAAATTTCCCGCCAACAACGGCCGGGCGTCTCAGAGCGGACTGGCTCATAACTCCAGTTGCGGTGGGGGGGCGTAAAATCCTGGGTCTATACACACACTGGTGATTCCGTTTATGGACATTAGGAGCTCTGACACGATATATAATAAAGATATGAACGATCAATTAATGAAGCTGGCCTAAGAGTAGGAAAAAAGTACCCCATAATAGAGTGTACACACCCCCCTCCTGTGTGTAAGTTGGTAAGACCCGAGACTGGGCTGACACACGAGAGGCTGACTGGAGGTTCCCGCGCCAGCACGGGCTGCCCCATCCTCTGAGGTTGTGGGGGGGTGGCACTGAAGTATGGAGATTGGAAGTATGGCGATTGGAAGGTGAGGAGCTTGTCCCCTCGTGTAGTAGACGGTGAGGTAGGTAAGTGACTGTAGGCTCAGCACTGGGTATCAGGAACTCATTAGATCACTTGATACTCTGGAACTCCATGTCCCAGCATGCACAGCACCCTGCTGTCTCTGTGTTGTGGATGGGGAGGATTGTGAGTGTCCCTGTTCTCTATGCTGTATAGCAGAGGTGGGCAACCGGAGGACCTGTAGCTGTTGTGGAACTACATTTCCCATGAGGCATTGCAAAGCTAACAGTTACAATTACTCCCAGAGGCATGATGGGACTTGTAGTTCTGCAACAGCTGGAGGCCCCCAGGTTGCCTACCCCTGCTGTATAGGACTGTACTGTCTTGTCTATGGGAGTACAATGTGCTGTGTATGTGCTTCTTTCACACTGCTCTGTATTGTGTGGTATGGGCTCAATTCACACTGTCCGGCGCCTGTGGAGGGGGGCGCCTGTGGAGGGGCTCGCGCTGTCCGGCGCCTGTGGAGGGGCTCGCCCTGTCCGGCGCCTGTGGAGGGGCTCGCCCTGTCCGGCGCCTGTGGAGGGGCTCGCCCTGTCCGGCGCCTGTGGAGGGGCTCGCCCTGTCCGGCGCCTGTGGAGGGGGGCGCCCTGTCCGGCGCCTGTGGAGGGGGGTGCCTGTGGAGGGGCTCGCGCTGTCCGACGCCTGTGGAGGGGCTCGCGCTGTCCGACGCCTGTGGAGGGGTTCGCGCTGTCCGGCGCCTGTGGAGGGGGGGGCGCGCTGTCCGGCGCCTGTGGAGGGGGGGCGCGCTGTCCGGCGCCTGTGGAGGGGGGGCGCGCTGTCCGGCGCCTGTGGAGGGGGGGCGCACTGTCCGGCGCCTGTGGAGGGGCTCGCCCTGTCCGGCCCCTGTGGAGGGGCTCGCCCTGTCCGGCGCCTGTGGAGGGGCTCGCCCTGTCCGGCGCCTGTGGAGGGGCTCACCCTGTCCGGCGCCTGTGGAGGGGCTCGCCCTGTCCGGCACCTGTGGAGGGGGGCGCCCTGTCCGGCGCCTGTGGAGGGGCTCGCCCTGTCCGGCACCTGTGGAGGGGGGCGCCCTGTCCGGCGCCTGTGGAGGGGGGCGCCCTGTCCGGCGCCTGTGGAGGGGGGTGCCTGTGGAGGGGCTCGCGCTGTCCGACGCCTGTGGAGGGGCTCGCGCTGTCCGACGCCTGTGAAGGGGCTCGCGCTGTCCGACGCCTGTGGAGGGGCTCGCGCTGTCCGACGCCTGTGGAGGGGCTCGCGCTGTCCGGCGCCTGTGGAGGGGGGGGCGCGCTGTCCGGCGCCTGTGGAGGGGGGGCGCGCTGTCCGGCGCCTGTGGAGGGGGGGCGCACTGTCCGGCCCCTGTGGAGGGGCTCGCCCTGTCCGGCGCCTGTGGAGGGGCTCGCCCTGTCCGGCGCCTGTGGAGGGGCTCGCCCTGTCCGGCGCCTGTGGAGGGGCTCGCCCTGTCCGGCGCCTGTGGAGGGGCTCGCCCTGTCCGGCGCCTGTGGAGAGGGGGCGCCCTGTCCGGCGCCTGTGGAGGGGGGCGCCCTGTCCGGCGCCTGTGGAGGGGGGTGCCTGTGGAGGGGCTCGCGCTGTCCGACGCCTGTGGAGGGGCTCGCGCTGTCCGGCGCCTGTGGAGGGGCTCGCGCTGTCCGGCGCCTGTGGAGGGGCTCGCCCTGTCCGGCGCCTGTGGAGGGGCTCGCCCTGTCCAGCGCCTGTGGAGGGGCTCGCCCTGTCCGGCGCCTGTGGAGGGGCTCGCCCTGTCCGGCGCCTGTGGAGGGGCTCGCCCTGTCCGGCGCCTGTGGAGGGGGGCGCCCTGTCCGGCGCCTGTGGAGGGGGGTGCCTGTGGAGGGGCTCGCGCTGTCCGACGCCTGTGGAGGGGCTCGCGCTGTCCGACGCCTGTGGAGGGGCTCGCGCTGTCCGACGCCTGTGGAGGGGCTCGCGCTGTCCGGCGCCTGTGGAGGGGGGGGCGCGCTGTCCGGCGCCTGTGGAGGGGGGGCGCGCTGTCCGGCGCCTGTGGAGGGGGGGCGCACTGTCCGGCGCCTGTGGAGGGGCTCGCCCTGTCCGGCCCCTGTGGAGGGGCTCGCCCTGTCCGGCCCCTGTGGAGGGGCTCGCCCTGTCCGGCGCCTGTGGAGGGGCTCGCCCTGTCCGGCGCCTGTGGAGGGGGGCGCCCTGTCCGGCGCCTGTGGAGGGGGGTGCCTGTGGAGGGGCTCGCGCTGTCCGACGCCTGTGGAGGGGCTCGCGCTGTCCGACGCCTGTGGAGGGGCTCGCGCTGTCCGACGCCTGTGGAGGGGCTCGCGCTGTCCGGCGCCTGTGGAGGGGGGGCGCGCTGTCCGGCGCCTGTGGAGGGGCTCGCGCTGTCCGGCGCCTGTGGAGGGGCTCGCCCTGTCCGGCGCCTGTGGAGGGGCTCGCCCTGTCCGGCGCCTGTGGAGGGGCTCGCCCTGTCCGGCGCCTGTGGAGGGGCTCGCCCTGTCCGGCGCCTGTGGAGGGGCTCGCCCTGTCCGGCGCCTGTGGAGAGGGGGCGCCCTGTCCGGCGCCTGTGGAGGGGGGCGCCCTGTCCGGCGCCTGTGGAGGGGGGTGCCTGTGGAGGGGCTCGCGCTGTCCGACGCCTGTGGAGGGGCTCGCGCTGTCCGACGCCTGTGGAGGGGCTCGCGCTGTCCGGCGCCTGTGGAGGGGGGGGCGCGCTGTCCGGCGCCTGTGGAGGGGGGGGCGCGCTGTCCGGCGCCTGTGGAGGGGGGGCGCGCTGTCCGGCGCCTGTGGAGGGGGGGCGCACTGTCCGGCGCCTGTGGAGGGGCTCGCCCTGTCCGGCGCCTGTGGAGGGGCTCGCCCTGTCCGGCGCCTGTGGAGGGGCTCGCCCTGTCCGGCGCCTGTGGAGGGGCTCGCCCTGTCCGGCGCCTGTGGAGAGGGGGCGCCCTGTCCGGCGCCTGTGGAGGGGGGCGCCCTGTCCGGCGCCTGTGGAGGGGGGCGCCCTGTCCGGCGCCTGTGGAGGGGGGTGCCTGTGGAGGGGCTCGCGCTGTCCGACGCCTGTGGAGGGGCTCGCGCTGTCCGACGCCTGTGGAGGGGCTCGCGCTGTCCGACGCCTGTGGAGGGGCTCGCGCTGTCCGACGCCTGTGGAGGGGCTCGCGCTGTCCGACGCCTGTGGAGTGGCTCGCGCTGTCCGACGCCTGTGGAGGGGGGGGCGCGCTGTCCGGTGCCTGTGGAGGGGGGGCGCACTGTCCGGCGCCTGTGGAGTGGGGGGGGGGGCCGCGCTGTCCGACGAAAAAAATTTGACATGTGTACCTAGCCTTAGGCCTTCAAAGACTCCTCAGCCCTCAGTCATGGCTCCCACCAAGCAAATTTCCTATCAAACACTGTCCATCTCCTTCACATAGACATTGCACACAGAACTCACAGGGAGGGGGATACATAAAGGTTTTTCAACACCCTTTAGCATTCAGTTGAGAGCCAAAACAAAATTGTCAGTGACTGCACCTGATGTATCTGTCAGTACTAAGGATGAGGTCCGGCGTGTTCGCACAGCCCACATGCAGAGCCCGCCAGGAAGTCGTCGCTGCGCTAATCACAGGCAGTGAGACATTTCCTGATCTCTGCAGCCGCACATTGGGACAATGTCTCACTGCCTGTGATTAGCGCCGTGCCGACTTCCTGGCGGGTTCTGCATGTAGGCTGTGCGAACACGCCGGAGCTCATCCTTAGTCAGTACTGGGCAGTGAGATCATGCTGGACACTCCTTCCTCAGTGAACTACCTCCCACCCCGGTCACTGCACACATCACACTGACAGGCACATAGATGAGGAATTTTCTGGTGTGGTGGGTGGAGAACTTGCCTTGTGCAGTTTTTTCTTTTAAGACTTTGGTACTTTAGTTCCACATTAAAGTTGCAAAGGCAGCAGAGTGGGGGGTGCATATGCCACACCCATGAAGCTTTGCATTTTGGTGTGGCAAAAATGATCCCTCCTGTCGCATTTGGCAAATTTAAACAAGGCTCCCCGCAACTGTGTACACTGCACTGATGTGGGGTTTAAAGTATTAAAACAGGCAGTGAAGAGGAGATATAATGCCTCCTAACCACTTGTCAAATGTCTCCTAAACAGTGCCAATGTGGATCGCTCTTCAGTGGACAACATAAGTGTAAATGAGACCTACTCCTTGTGGATGAAAACAACATACAGGGGAGGCTTCAGTGAACACATGATCGGTCTCCATACTTGGGGCATGCTAAAAAGAGTACATCCAGCAGAAACTATGCTGCAAATAGGGGGGCCAAGTGGGAAAGCGGGTGAATTTTCGCACAGTGCTATAAGCACTAGTGTTAATGAAGTCTAATGGCCCCATTCGCAAGTGAGAATTGGGTCTTAAGAGGTTGGACTATATTGGAAGCAATATATTTTAGCATACTGTTGTGAGAGAATAAACAGTGGTAAATGAGAATGAAATTCTAGCAGAGGGGCTATGTAGTACACCGCTAAATCTTAATAAGAGATATAATTCAGCTGCTAAACCCATGTGAGAACCATCGAAAGGACACCGCACCATGTGATACTATGAATAGGCAGACAGAAATCACAGCTCAATCCATGCAGAATCTGTGAGCACAGAGCATGTTCTTTCCGCATGGCTGTTTATCCCCCTACCACTTTCTAGGCTTAAAGTCAAGCTGTCTATTCTACACAAACACTTTCACATGTGCAACAAAGGTCTGCACTGCTCATTACTTAACAGCATTGTCATTCACCTGTTACAAGCGTAATCTGTTTTAATGTATAGGGTTATGCTTATTGGCCCAACATTAAATGTTCTTTAGCAAACACTAATAATGCAATACACCCTAAAGAAAAAAGAAAAAGAGATATATATTTTCAACTACTTTAAATCAAATCTATATGCAAGGTCTGCTTATTACACTTTGGATGTCAAAAAAAATCAAAAACATGCTTGCCTCATGTTTTGGATTCCACCTATCAAAGTCAGTGACTAGCCTCTTCTATCATAGATATCTTTTTGCTGCATTAGGCTACGTTTGGATGTGCAGCCACATTTCCGCAGCTCTGAAAAGCGACCCACGGTAGATCGCTTGACAGAGGGCGAAGAGGCGACATATCGCCTCCCCGCGGCCTGTTTTAACCATGTAAATGCTCCTCCACCCTGCCACAATTTTGTGAATTGCACTCCGTTGCGAAGCGGCCCCATTCATTTGATTGGGTCGCATTTGGTGGTGCTACTGCCTGCCTAATGCAACAGGGGATGTGTGTACATCCCTGTACGGCTGCCTTTTCAGCTTAAGGAGGGAGCTAAAAAAGCAATTCAATTGCCTGTTTTCACCATCTACCTCAACCCTAAGAGTAAATGGGCCCTTAAAGTGTATATAAGGGCAAACCTTTTTTTCTTGGTTTTGGATCCAGTGGAGAAGACAAGAAAAATACCATCTTCCAAGGTTTATTTGCTGGGCAGACTAACCCATCTATTTTATCCCAATGAGCACTGTCACCAAGTTAGGGGAAATTCAAAAGTTCAGAAATGTTGAGCAGAGTTTTTATATTGGCGGGAGTAAATGCCCATTGATCCTGCCCGTTTCTATCTCTCTCCGAGGCCTTTATTTTTATTAGGGTGAACTATTAACGTGATATTAAAGCTGTTGTATCCCCCCGATAGGACATTTTTACCTCCAGGTAAGCCTACAATAAGGCTTGCCTGGAGGTAAAAAGCAGCGCATGCACTCTGCAGGTCCTGCGTATCACGACGGAACTTGCCCGAACAGGGGCTCCCGCACGCATGACGTCATCGCAGCTCCGTCCACTCACTGCCAGCGATCACTGAAGAAACGCAGAGGGAACATGTCAGCACCCTCAGTGGTGCCTGGGCGCCGCTGCAGGGCTTTGTTCTAAGGTAGGTATTTCATAATGTGCTAGTGTGCAATGCATACTAGCACATTATGCTATTGTCTTGCAGGTTTTTTTGTTTCTCCCGCGGTTTACTACTGCTTTAAGTCTAGGTTCACATCTATGTGGCTGCACTTGATGTGTTTTTCAGGCACATTTTGCAGTGCATTTTGCGTTTTTAAACCCTCGTTTTTATGCGTTTTTTACATGCAGTTTTCATGCATTTTACGTTTTTTTTTCTTTCTCTTTAAACACACTGTACACTGCCCCCCCCCCGGTCCTAACCTTACCAGGCTGCATGCCCCCAACATGGGGGGATGGATACTCACAAGGGCCTCTTCCTCACAACCCTGGCCGGTGGTTGTGGGGGTCTGCAGGCAGGGGGCTTAGCGAGATCTGGAAGCCCCTTTAAGAAAGGGGGCCCCCGGATCCTGTCCCCCCTATGCGTGTGTATATATATCGTAGAGCTTCACGATTCTGGCTAAAATGAGAATCGCAATTTTTTTGCTTAGAAGATAGATCACGATTCTCGTGGCGTAACATCATCTTTCACATTAAAACAAAAAAAATTGGGCTAACTTTACGGTTTGATTTTTTTTTTTTTTTTATTTCTTGAAGTGTATTTTTTCCCAAAAAATTGCATTTGAAAGACCACTGGGCAAATACAGTGTGACTAAAAATATTGCAGCAATTGCCATTTTATTCCCTAGGGTCTCTGCTAAAATATATATAATGTTTTGGGGGTTCCAAGTAATTTTCTAGCAAAAAGAAGTGTCAGAAAAAAGATTTAGACTTTAAGTGGTTAAACTTCCTGCATTTACAAGTTGTTGAAAACTTGGCAGACTGCCCAGATTATTTATTTACACAGAAGTTCTATCCCTTTGATCTAAGAAGGAAGCTTAGTTACAATGTTTCAAGTTAAAAGACTTGGCAGAAAGTGGATGCTTTCTTTTGACAACTGAATGAGCAAAGTCTCTCCACTTGTTTATATGAAAGAATCGGCAACCTCTGCAGGAGAGATCTTCAGCGTCAGGCGAGGTGAATCGAGATCACGATTTTTAACCCCTCACAGTTTTGTAAATATTTTATTATATCTTTTCATGCAACAACACTGATGAAATGACACTTTGCTACAATGTAAAGTAGTGAGTGTACAGCTTGTATAACAGTGTAAATATGCTGTTCCCTCAAAATAACTCAACACACAGCCATTAATGTCTAAACCGCTGTCAACAAAAGTGAGTACACCCCTAAGTGAAAATGTCCAAATTGGGCCCAATTAGCCAGTTTCCCTCCCAGTACCATGTGACTCGTTTGTGTTACAAGGTCTCAGGTGTAAATGGGGAGCAGGTGTGTTAAATTTGGTGTTATCGCTCTCACTCTCTCATACTGGTCACTGGAAGTTCAACATGGCACCTCATGGCAAAAAACTCTGAGGATCTGAAAAAAAGAATTGTTGCTCTACATAAAGATGGGCAAGGCTATAATAAGATTGCCAAGACCCTGAACCGAGCTCCAGCATGGTGGCCAAGACCATACAGCGGTTTAACAGGACAGGTTCCACTCAGAACAGGCCTCGTCATGGTCAACCAAAGGTGCTGAGTGCACGTGCTCAGCATCTTATCTAGAGGTTGTCTTTGGGAAATAGACGTATGAGTGCTGCCAGCATTGCTGCAGAGGTTGATGGGGTGGGGGGGTCAGCCTGTCAGTGCTCAGACCATAGGCCACACACAGCATCAAATTGGTCTGCATGGCTGTCGTCCCAGAAGGAAGCCTCTTCTAAAGATGATGCACAAGAAAGCATGCAAACAGTTTGCCGAAGACAAGCAAACTAAGGACATGGATTACTGGAACCATGTCATGTGGTCTGATGAGACCAAGATAAACCTATTTGGTTCAGATGGTGTCAAGCGTGTGTGGCGGCAACCAGGTGAGGAGTACAAAGACAAGTGTGTCTTGCCTACAGTCAAGCATGGTGGTGGGAGTGTCATGGTCTGGGGTTGCATTAATGCTGCTGACACTGGGGAGCTACAGATCATTGAGGGAACCACGAATGCCAATATGTACTGTGAGATACTGAAGTAGGACGCGATTCCCCCCCCCCCCTTTTTGGAGACTGGGCCGCAGGGCAGTATTCCAACATAACAACCCCAAACACACCTCCAAGACGACCACTGCCTTGGTAAAGAAGCTGAGGGTAAAGGTGATGGACTGGCCAAGCAAATCTCCTGACCTAAACCCTATTGAGCATCTGTTAGGCATCCATGTCGGACTGCTGTCGAATCGGACTTGTCTACACACAATCACACCAAAGTCCGACCGATTTGACTGTGATGACATATGACCGGACTAGAATAAGGAAGTTCATAGCCAGTAGCCAATAGCTTCCCTAGCGTCGGTTTTCGTCCGTCGGACTAGCATACAGACGAGCGGATTTTTAGACCGGACTTGAGTCCGTCAGAAAGATTTGAAACATGTTCTAAATCTAAAGTCTGTCACATTTTCGACAGAAAAGGTCCGCTGCAGGTCTGATGAAGCCCACACACGGTCGAATTGTCTCACTGATTCGTTCCGTCTGACAAGTTTGGTCGAAAAGTACGGCCATGTGTACACGGCATACCATCCACTAGCTCCGTGATGTCGTCATGGAGGAGTGGAAGAGGACTCCAGTGGCAACCTGTGAAGCTCTTGTGAACTCCATGCCCAAGAGTTTTAAGGTAGTGCTGAAAAATAATGGTGGTCACACAAAATATTTACGCTTTGGGCCCAATTTGGACATTTTCACTTAGGGGTGTACTCACTTTTGTTGCCAGCAGTTTAGACATTAATGGCTGTGTGTTGAGTTATTTTGAGGGGACAGCAAATTTACACTGTTATACAAGCTGTACACTCCCTACTTTACATTGTAGCAAAGTGTCATTTCTTCAGTGTTGTCAAATGAGAAGATATAATAAAATATTTACAAAAAATGTGAGGGGTGTACTCACTTTTGTGAGATACTGTGTGTGTGTGTGTGTGTGTGTGTGTGTGTGTAATATATATATATATATATATATATATATATCTATATCTATATCTATCTCTATCTCTCAAATACTTTTTTTTATACTACCTGCTGATTTTGTACATTTGCCCACTTACAAAGAAATGATCAGTCTATAATTTTAATGGTAGGTTTATTTTAACAGTGAGAGACAGACTTCTTGAGACACTCCTTTGTTGCCTTGGCCATGTGTTTTAGGTCCTTGTGATGCTGGAATACCCATCCACGACCCATTTTAAATGCCCTGGCTGAAGGAAGGAGTTGCTCACCCAAGATATGACGGTACATGGCCCCGTCCCCCATCGTCCCTTTTATGCGGTGAAGTTGTCCTGTCCCCTTAGCAGAAAAACACCCCCAAAGCATAATGTTTCCACTTCCATGTTTGACGATGGGGATGGTGTTCTTGGGGTCATAGGCAGCATTCCTCCTCCAAACACAGCAAGATGAGTTGATGCCAAAGAGCTTGATTTTTGGTCTCATCTGACCACAACACTTTCACCCAGTTCTCCTCTGAATCATTCAGATGTTCATTAGCAAACTTCAGATAGGCCTGTAAAAGTGCTTTCTTAAGCAGTGGGACTTTGCAGGCGATGCAGGATTTCAGTCCTTCACTGCGTAGTGTGTTTTTTTTTTTTTTTTTTTGGTGACTATGGTTCCAGCTGCATTGAGATCAAAGGAAAAGTCAGTTTAGTGTCTGAGTGCATATTGACCTTTGTCATGGGGGTCAATACAGTGAGGGCAGCGTTTGCCTAAAAGGGGTTCACCATGGTGGAGGTTTTTTCTACTAGCACGTTTTTGCTGCACTTACTGTACCTAGGAGTGATACAGCGCATGAAATAAATCTGGGGTGGTTTTGGATTTCCCCTACTTATTATAACTATGTAATAACTTTTCCTATAGTTAGCTATTCTATCAAAGCTCTGATAAATTTAATAGTGATGGTACAACAATAATGCTAACTATAAAACAAACACACTGCTTAAATAAGCATGTTAGCATTTACACTTCATGGTTAAATAAATTCTAACATGAAACACTAAAATAATATTACAGAGCATATAAAACAGGCTGCATTCGCACTACAGCGTTTTGAATTGCGGGCAGATTTGCCGCGGATCTGCCCGCGATTTTACAGCGCCGAGGTGGGAATGACAAAAAGCGGCACTCACATTTGAGATGCCATTCATTTTAATGATACCTAAAATCGCAGTGCGGGTCTGCCGTGATTGCCGTGCGAGAAATCGTACTACAATGTCCCGCTTTTTGTCATTCGCACCTCGGCGCTGTCAAATCGGATTTAGATTTAAGACTGTCGTGTGAATGCAGCCTTAAAGTGGATGTAAACCCAATGTCATCCTTTCTAAACTACTGCCATAGGGGTTATCTATAAGGATATACATGCCTCCTGCATGTATCTTTACCTGTCAAATGTCTCCCCTCTGTCTGTTATTAGACCTGAAAAACTGCATATTCTGTGGGTGGGTCTGTTGTCTGGAGCTCGGTGGGTGGAGTCGTGATGTCAGTAGATTCCCCGCCCACCTCTACACTCCCCTTGCCAATATGCATTTTCTCCTGTGTATTTCTAACACTGACCTTCTGCTATGATCTCTAACATCCAGTGAAAAGACAGGAAAGTAACCACATGACTTCAGCATGCCAAATCATGCTGAGGTGTGGAACAGCCAATCCTTGCAGAGCTGCTGAAGAAAGGAGTGGGGGAGGGAATTAAAAAATAATGCATGTCTTAAGCTGAAGCACGAGATGCAAATCACCTGTCACTTCACAGCAAGGGGGAGGATTTGACAAAGTTTTTCTCATTTTGTCAAGAATTGTCCCACTGAACAATAAGAGGATTGCTCAGAGATGAATTAACTCTGTGTGGCAAGACTGGGCTCAAATCATAGGAAAACTTATACTCTACAGTAAGATAAAAAAAAAATTTCGGGTTTACATCCACTTTAAAGCTCACCCAAGCACCACCCACACAATCACTCTGTATAGCCCTCTGTCCAATGAAAAATCCATTAGAGGCAGTCCTTCCTGATCACCAGGAAGTACTGGTATATTCTTCTTGTGCCCATCCTCCAGGAAGGATGCTGTAGTCTCCACTAGGGGCAGCATTTATCCATGAATCACAGCTATTTGACCCGGGTTAAAGCTGCACGATTTTGGCTAAAATGAGAATCGCGATTTGTTTGCTTAGAATAAAGATTACGATTCTCGCGGCGAAACCTCCTCTTTCACATTATACAAAAAAAAATGGGCTCACTTTAAGGTTTCGTTTTTTTTAAAACTCTTTAAAGTGTATTTTTTCCCAAAAAAATTGCGTTTGAAAGACCGCTGTGCAAATACAGTGTGACATAAAATATTGCAACAACCACCTTTTTATTCTCTAGGGTCTATGCTGAAAAAAGGTTTAGTCTTTAAAGTGGAGGTCCGCCCTCCGCTGCAAAAATTAAAAGCCAGCAGCTACACATACTGCAGCTGCTGGCTTTTAATAATACAGTAGGACACTTGCCTGTCCTGGAGTCTAGCGATGTCGGCACCGCAGCTGATGTTTCCATCAGCTGTCAGGTGTAGCCTTACGGCTTCACGCCGGGAACCCTACTGCGCATGTGCGAGGCTCCGCTTCTCTGCATAAAAATCAATGATTTAAAAAAAAAAAAAAAAAATCAAGTTTTATTTATTTATTTTTTTTACAAAAAAATTTAAACCGGATTTTTATTAAATTTATTTTAATAAAATGCTTTTGGATAAAAATCTATCTAAAGATAGTTTTCTATTTAAGGTACATTAATAATTTAGTTTATTCAGCATGAAATTTAGCATGAGGCTGTATATTCTGCAATATTTACATTTTTGCTAAACTCATTCAATTAATCCAAGCTCTGTAAGCTGAGATAAAATGTACTGCATTGATACATTCACACAATTTCACAGTAACCATGAGATAAAACAAAGTTCAGCAATATTCCTTTATCCCATTGTTTTGCAAATCTATGTACGCTACAAACTTTAGTAAATCGCAGTTTTAAGAACCTGAAAGCTTATTGTTCTAAATAGGAAACTTTAATTTTGTTTGCAAATATTAAAGATTCTAACTACCAGCAAGAATAATTCCTTACATTTAAAGAGCACCTGTCATTTCATAACCATCATGGCAGCGCCTGTTAGCGGGCATCCACTCGCCTGCTAACGCCACGTCCCTCACCTTGTTGTGTCACTGCCACATCACCAGCTGTCACATTAAAGTGAATGGGACTGTCGGTGAGTTAACAGGTCAGAAGAGAAGCCGCTGTGGGACAGAGATGACAGTTGCTCTTTTAAAAATGATGATTTTAAAGCGGAGTTCCACAAAAAATGGAACTTCCGCTTTTCGGAACCCCCCCCTCCGGTGTCACATTTGGCACCTTTCAGGGGGGAGGGGGGTGCAGATACCTGTCTAAGACAGGTATTTGCACCCACTTCCGGCATGGGAGTCTACGCCTCTTCCCATCCTGACCGCGCTGTCTGCTGGGAACACACAGCTCCCAGCAGAGAGCGGGGACCACTAGGGACGCGCAGCGCGACTCGCGCATGCGCAGTAGAGAACCGGGAAGTGAAGCCGCAACGCTTCACTTCCTGATTCCCTCACCTAGGATGACGGCGGCAGCTGCCGAGAACCGAGCGGGTTCTCGGCTTCCCCTGCCGACATCACTGGACCCTGGGACAGGTAAGTGGCCATGTAGTAAAAGTCAGCAGCTGCAGTATTTTTAGCTGCTGGCTTTTAATTTTTTTTTTTTTTTTTGGCGGTGTGGGTGAACCCCCGCTTTAATCAAGCCTTTTTACTAGTGATTTAAATCGACATGATTTACAGTTTACATACTCATAAGTTTACATACCCTGGCAGAATTTATGATTTCTTGGCCATTTTTCAGAGAATGATTTTTCATATGAATGATAACACAAAAACTTTTCTTTCACTCATTGTTAGTTTTTGGCTGAAGCCATTTATTATCAATCAACTGTGTTTTTTCTCTTTTTTTTTAATCATAATTACCACAGAAACTACCCAAATGGAGGCTTTTTGCCAAGAGATAAAGAGCCTCATCCACAAATACCACAAAAAACTTCAAGCTGTTATTGATGTTAAAGGGGGCAATACACGGTATTAAGAACTGGGGTATGTAAACTTTTGATCAGGGTCATTTGGGTAGTTTCTGTTGTGATTATGGTTTAAGAAGCGTAAACACAGTTGATTGATAATAAATGGCTTCTGCCAAACGCTAACCATGAGGCTCGGTTCACACGGGCAACACGATTTCAGCGCGACTTTGTACGGCGACTTCAACGCTTTAAGCAAAGTACAACGCGACTTCAAGTCGCCTCCAGGACAGGTGACTTTGGCTGTGGCAAATCACAGGATAATCAGCTCTCTGGGAGGGAGGGGTTTGCCTGGGCAAACTAAATTTTTTCCCTGCAAAGTCGCTTGACTTTAGAGAGAGATCCGACTTGGAGGCGACTTCCATTGATTTCTATGGTACAGGTCGCCTACCAAGTCGGATCCAAGTAGTACAGGGAGTACGCTCTGAAGTCGGAGCGACTTCAGTAGTGTCTATTAAGACGCTCCCATTCACTGTAATGTGAATCTCTTTCTGGGGCGACTTGAGGGCTTACAAGTCGGATCCCAAGTCGCGGTAGTGTGAACCGAGCCTGAGTGAAAGAAAAGTTTTTGTGTTATTCATATTCTCTAAAAAAATGGTCATGAAATCATAAATTCTGCCAGGGTATGTAAACTCGTGAGCACAAAGTTTACAAAGAAAATCCAAAGGACTCTTCCTAGAGTGGGCCGCCTGGCCAAATTGAGCGATCGGGGGGAGAAGGGCCTTAATCGGGGAGGTGACCAAGAACCTGATGGTCACTCTGACAGAGCACCAACATTTCTCTGTGGAGAGAGGCGAATCTTCCATAAGAACAACCATCTCTGCAGCACTCCACCAATCAGGCCTGTATGGTACAGTGACAAGGCGGAAGCCACTTCTCAGTAAAAGGCACATGACAACCTGCCAGTAGTTTGCCAAAAGATACCTGAAGGGCTCTCAGACCATGAGAAACAAAATTCTCTGGTTTGATGAAACAAAGGTTGAACTCTTTGGCCTGAATGGCAAGCGTCAGGTCTAGAGGAAACCAGGCACTTCTCATCACCTGGCCAATACCATCCTTACAGTGAAGCATAGTAACAGCATCATGCTGTGAATATAAATAATTGTGCTGATATTAACCTAATAATCGTGCACTATGTGTCCTAAAATACCATAAATGAGTGAACTTTCAACAATATGATAAGTGACTTTTGAAATAAGTAATAAATAATAGTCCTCCTGTGAGTTAAAAAACACTTGGTAAGTGACTAAACACGAATAAAATGCCCATTAATTATGTAACATAGGTGTCCTTTGTAAAAAAGTGACGGGACCTTATAAGTAAGCCCAAGTGTATAACAGTGGGTTCAGTAGTAAGTCTGCTTAAATAAATAACAACGTGTTCAATAGAAAATACCGATTTCACTACCGTTGATTTGTAGTAGAATATTGCCGGCTTTCAGCGGACTTCCACGATATGTAAAGCAAACACAAAAAACAAAGCCATTGCGCAAAGATTTATACCGTAGTGGTGTCAAGTGCAATAATGGTAATCTCGCTCACATATCACCGTTCAAATGATCGCATGAAAGAAGAAATGATCAGCTGCATTCAGCTAAGCGCTGGAGGCTCCTCATCCACCGCCAGTGCACACAGACACTGCTGGAAACGTCACAGGCTCCTCCTCCCGATGCGTTGCGTCACCAGACATGTGACCTTTTCACAGCATCATGCTGTGGGGATGTTTTTCAATGGCAGGAACTAGGAGACTAGTCAGGATTGAGGGAAAGATGAATGCAGCAATGTACAGAGACATCCTTGTTGAAAACCTGCTCCAGAGCGCTCTGGACCTCTGACTGGGCCGAAGGTTCATCTTCCATCAGGACAACGACCCTAAGTACATAGCCAAGATAACAAAGGAGTGGCTATGGGACAACTCTGTGAATGTCCTTAAGTGGCCCAGCCAGAGCCCAAACTTAAACCCAGTTGATCCCTGGAGAGATCTGAAAATGGCTGTGCACCGACGCTCATCATCCAACCTGATGGAACTTGGGAGGTCCTGCAAAGAATGGGAGAAACTGCCCAAAAATAGGTGTGCCAAGCTTGTAGCATCATACTCAAAAAGACTTGAGGCTGTAATTAGTGCCAAAGGAGCAAAGGGTGTGAATACTTATGTACATGGGATTTTTTTTTTTAAATAAATTTGCACAAGATTTCAAACAAACTTCTTTCACATTGTCATTATGGGGTTTTGTTTGTAGAATTTTGAGGAAAATAATGAATTCAATCCATTTTGGAATAAGGCTGTAACCTAACATAAAATGTGGAAAAAATGAAGCGATATATGAATACTTTCTGGATGCATTGTATATATCACAAGTTGTATGGGACTACCACATTCACAATTATTATTATACAGGATTTATATAACGCTAACCGTTTGCGCAGCGCTTTACAACATGAACTATATGGACTACACGATCGGATACATTTGATATCATCACTGAGGACATCGTCGTCAAATTCCAAAATTATGGCCCGTTTAACTTTAGTGCCCTCTTGATAGTCTGTTTCTGACTTCCAGTGACGATAACAAATGTGCTCTCCAAATTTTAAAAGCTGAGAATCTATATGTTTGTGGGTGCCCCCTTCCAGGTTGACACGTTAGAATCGTCCCCCATTGGAGCGCTGCACATATCGGCTGATCCGGACGCCACCATCAAGCTGTCCCTGCAGAGGGCTGTATCTGCATACTCACGAGACCTTGCTATCAGGGAGGTCCACCATTCCTGGTAAGGGTCCATCTGTAATATCCTCCGGAGTCATTGTCTGTCTGGATATCCCTCTACACCACTTTTTTCTTCTGCTTCACTCATATTGGTGATTTCCAAAGACCCGTGGATATGCGATCCTTCCTTTAAAGGGACTGATGCATCTTTATTGAACTTCTTTTGAGGAACTTGACTTTTCTATTTGAGTTACTATTTTTTCACTTTCACCACTCAGGATACTTTTGATCTTTATATGTTTATACACATGTTTTATTATTTATTCATATATTCAACTTCAAACACTGTTTGACTGTGTCATGTGATTCACCAATTATGCACAAACTACAAACACGCATGCTCTGAAGCAAGGACGAGCCAGAAGCGGTTGGTCTTGTAAACTAGCATTCGTAATGGAGAATTAACATTCGTGACGTGGCCAATTATGAAATCTTGAAATGCAGAGCACATTCTTTTCTTCTTTAACCGCTTGCCGACCGCTTCACGCAGATATACTGCGGCAGAATGGCACGTACAGGCAGAATCGCATACCTGTACGTTGCCCTTGAAGAGGCGGCCTGCATGCGCGCGTGCCGGTGGCATACTCCGTGAGTCGGGGTCCTGCGGACCCTATGATACCCGCGATCGTCTCACGGAGAGGAAGAACGGGGAGATGCTAATGTAAACAAGCATCTCCCCGTTCTGCCTAGTGACAGTGTCGCTGATCTCTCCTCCCTGTGATCGGGAGCAGAGATCAGTGACGTGCCACACACAGCCCCCCCCCCCCCCCCCCCACACACAGAAACACTCCCCAGGACACACTTAACCCCCACAATGCCACCCAGTGGTTAACCCCTTCACTGCCAGTGTCATTTACACAGGAATCAATGCATTTGTATAGCACTGATTGCTGTATAAATGACAATGGTCCCAAAAATGTGTCAAAAATGTCCGATGTGTCCGCCATAATGTCGCAGTCATGATAAAAATCGCTGATCGCCGCCATTACTAGCAAAAAAATTATTAATAAAAATGCCATAAAACTCTCCCCTATTTTGTAAACGCTATAACTTTTGCGCAAACCAATCAATAAATGCTTATTGCGATTTTTTTTTTTTTTTTCCCCAAAAATATGTAGAAGAATACGTATCGGCCTAAACTGAGGGAAAAAATGTTTTTATATATTTTTGGGGGATATTTATTATAGCAAAATTGTGAAAAATAATGCGTTTTTTTTTTTTTCAAAATTGTCGCTCCTTTTTTTTTTTTTTTTTGTTTATAGCGCAAAAAAGAAAAACCGCAGGGGTGATCAAATACCACCAAAAGAAAGTTCTATTTGTGGGAAAAAAAGGACGTCGATTTTGTTTGGGAGCCACGTCGCACGAACGCGCAATTGTCAGTTAAAGCGATGCAGTGCCAAAAAGTGCTGTGATCAGGAAGGGAGTAAATTCTTCCGGGGCTGAAGTGGTTAATGGGATAACCATGAAGCTGCTTTGCTGGTGATACTGATGGAGTTATGGCAAAGGAATTTTCAAAGGCTTTTTTTTTTCTAGTGATATCAAGAATAATATTATTATGCTTGTGTTTTTTTCTTTTTTTTTTTTTTTTTTTTGTGCAAGTTACCACAACACCATTAGTAGTTTTTAAGATTAAAGATACAACTATGTTGTTGTCCCTTGCTAATTTTACATTGTGTTTTTAAAATGTAACTGCCTACTCCCAAACTGTCATTTTAAGTGAAACGCATAGCCAAGTATTATTCTCCACAATTTTTTTTATTGTGCATTTAAAAAAAGAAAACAAATAAAATTAGACATGCTATCTGCCAATAGAACTTAACCAAAAAGTGCATTCTATGCATCCAAAAATATACCAAATCAAATCATTATTCAACCAAAAAATAAAATAAAAACCTCATGCATGTGTCCTGCTTCTTATAGGGGGTCAACAATGCCAAGAGTTGGTGAAAGCAGGGGTCCGTCATCCGGAGATAATTCCGACAATCATCTGGATTATTCTCCTGGAGCTCCCGCAGCAAAAGCATATGACATAATTGGTCACGATTAATAAAGCAATCAATTTTTGGTCCAAGTAATCCTCCTCCTCCTGTTCCTGGACTGTACTTGGGTCAAAGTAATAACTCCAAGGCCAATAATAAATAACAGGTTATCTCCTCCAATTCTGCAACATGGCTGGTTGGCAAACGGCCATTCAGAAATTACCTGAAAAGCGCAAAATGAAAAGCACATATCAACACTCGCCAAACTTCTACTAACACGAAATTAGCAGAAGGAGCCCAAAGGGTGGCGCTAAAGAGCTGAAAAACCACGTAGTATGTCGATACGTTTGTGTTTGTTGGCCAACAAATGTGTGCTGTTTGTATGCAAGACAAGTTTGGGGCCAGCACCCTTTGCGGTTTTGTCTGCGGAAAATCCGATCGTGTGTATGAGACTACTGTTTAATTTGTGTTTTTTTTTTTTTTTTTGTTTTTTGTTTTTTGTTTTTTTTTCATGATTCATTGTAAGATTTTTCTGATTATTTGATGATTGCTGAAAACATATGCAACATCAGTACACAGACAATGGTTATTACTCACAGATAAACAGTTGGTGATAAACACCAACTATAAACAGGTTTATAGTAACTGATTCTCCTGTAGCCTTTAGTCTATCCAGATAACTCATGTGAAATTTAGCTTCCATCTGCCATCATCAAATCATATTAATTTTGAAACAAAGCACACATGGATTTAGTAGATGTTTTTCAGTACTTTATAAAAGCCCTAATTGCTTATGTAATGTGTTCAGCATGAAGGTGGAAATTATTTGATCCACTTACAAAGAAACATACACTGGTATCAAAGTGACGCAGGCTGCTGACCTATTTTTCTTTGTTTGTTTTTTGTTCATTTTACATACAGCCTGTGGCATTTTGGATTGTGTTTCATTGCAGGTCTTTGCATGGAAAAATATGGTTGGTTATGTAAGGTCACTCACGTTTCAAGAAGTCGGTCACCATTGTAACAGTCAGACCAGGAGATGAATGAGTTGTATTGGTTGTACTGACTCAGACGGCGGCCAGCGTGACACTGGTCTCCCTGTTCTGGAAATATTGTACAGCTGAACACAGGGACAGAAACATTCTGAGTATAATGTTGTATTTTCTTGCCCTCAAAACACTTTTATTTTGCTGGAATTAAGTGGGCTTTGTGATAACAAGCACAGATTTGGATTGGACATCTTATCTTACAGCCACTTCAAGATCTGGTATTTGTTGTGTGAGGTCAGGTACTGTTGCATCATAGAGGTAATATATGTGGTCATTATTTTTTGTATAGTGTTGTACTACTTTTGCCAAGTAAGCATAATCATAAGAAAGGTTTAGGGTGCATTCACACTTGGAAGTGCACCCTGCCTTTTGATTACATGAGAGAACCTCAGCGGCAATTTTAGTGATTAGCCTTAGAGGCAGCATCATTGAAAGCAATAGGACACTACTGCCCTCCTCAGCTAATCACATACACTCGCAAGCAGTCTGCGTTCAGGGCTGATCACTCTCATGTGGTCGCTGCAGGAGGCAGCAGCCTCCTATTCCTTTGAAGGGGGCTGCCTCTTCCAGCTTATCGTGGGAACACTCTCACTGGGGTTCCCTCAGTAATCAGAGGCAGGGTGTATTTGCAAGTGTTAATGCACTCCTAAACTGTAATGTTGGGTAGACATGGAAAGTTTTTTTACGTTCAACCCTCCTTGAACAAAAAAAATGTACAGGTCACCACACACCCCCGATGTTAGTGCAGAGATCTCCCTACTAAGTTATTGTGTTCTGACAGTTATTGTGTTCAGAACACATCCAATGGCTATGAGCGCTGATCAGATGATGGTTGTCCAGTATGGTTGTTCGACAGAAGCCGGTTGTGAGACCAACTTCTGACGGACGAGTATCTGGACACATGGGCCGGTAACTGCTAAACTGACTGTTTTCAGCCGCCGATTTTCGGCCTGTACGTACCTAGCTTGAGTTTACTAATTTGATTTTTTTTTTTCTGTTATGAACAGGTGCTACTAGACACATAAGTTGGCCAGTAATTTTTCTACTCTACTGGTGACTCGACTAATTAGAACTCCAATATAGCATGCATTTCTGAGATCTACACATTAAAGCTCAGCTCCGGGCAAACATTTTATTCCCATGCAGTGGGGCTATGCCCGTACTGCATGGGTCAACTGCTTGTTTCTTCTAGGGCAGAGAACAAAGTTTATACTCGCGTGATCCTTCAGTGCTCAGTAAACCCCACCCCCCCACGGTCCAGCAGTGAACTGCTCCTGTCTACGGAGTGTGCTCTCTGTATGCTAATGTCAGGAACAGTCCATTTTCAAGACTGCGGGGAGGATCGGAGGTTCAGATAAATATCTCTGCTGTCCTCTCCTATGGAATAAAACAAGCAGTTAACCTGTAGCCCCATTGCATGAGAAAAAAAAAACATAGCCCGGTGTTTAACTTGAAGCTTTTGCGGCATTCTAAGAAAGTAATAATATAAATCTAAATCCGATGGGGTGACTGACAAAAAAACTGTGGCTGGTAAACTCAAATAAAGATCATGTCCCTGAAAAGCTAAGATGCCAAAGGGATATTTATAGCGGAACTCCAGGCAAATGGCATTTAGTCCTTGCTGTTCTATATATATAAAAATAAAATAATTTCTTCTGTATTCCATGTCCAGGATAGCTTCTTCTTGTAAATTTTACACTTTCATTCTGCTGCGGCTCTCGTGCTCAGAAGCCATAGTATTGTTTTATCAGTCTCTTCTCTTCCCCTGCCCACTCATTGAATGCCTTGTATTCTATTATCCATTTACTTATGTCCTTTTATGATTTTGTGAAAGTAAATAAAAAATCTCTTCAGTGGGATCACAGTGATAAAAAAAAAAAACTGACAGTTTCTAACTCTTCCCCCACAAAATGTTTTTACTGGAGCTGTTTATTAAAACGGACCTACCAGCGTATCATGAGTACATCCCTGGCATGTCCCATGTCACCAACAATAAAAAAGGATTGGCTTCAATTCACTTTTCTGCATGCATTTTTTGGTGCATCGAACTTGTTGCATGAAGTGTGCCCATTTATATTTTAAGAGGGGCCTTAACCACTTAAGTACCAGCCGCCGCAGTTATACTGCGGCAGGTCGGCTCCCTTGGGCGAATCGGCATCATGGTACGTCAGCCGCTTTAAGAGCTCTAGGGACGCTTGCCACCGGAGTGCGTGGCCGGCGGGCGCGATGCCCCCCCCCCCCACGGCCACCCGTGATCGCTTCTGACAGAGACAGTACGGAGATCTGTCCATGTAAGTGGACAGATCTCCATTCTGTCAGGGGAGGAGAGACAGATCTGCTGTTCCTAAAGATTAGGAATAGCGATCGGTCTCCTCCTCCAGGCAGTCCTATCCCCCTGCAGTTAAAACACTCATGAGGGAACACATTTAACCCCTTGATCGTCCCCTAGTGTTAACCCCTTCCCTGCCAGTGAATAATCAGTGGTTATTCTTTAGCTCTGATTGCTCTATAAATGTCAGTGGTCCCAAAAAATTGTCAAAAGTGTCCGATCTGTCTGCTGCAATGTTTCGCTAAAAAACGCTGATCGCTGCCATCACTAGTTAAAAAAAATAATAAAAATGCCATAAATCTATCCCCTATTTTGTAGATGCTATAACTTTTGCGCAACCAATCAATATACACTTATTCTACAAAAATATGTGGAAGAATATATATAGCCCTAAACTTTTTTGGGGATATTTATTATAGCAAAAAGTAAAAAATATTGTTTTTGTTTTTTTTTTTCAAAATTGTCGCTCTTTTTTTGTTTATAGCGCAAAAAAAACCCCACAGAGGTGATCAAATGCCACCAAAAGAAAGCTCTATTTGTGGGGAAAAAAAGGATGTAAATTTTGTTTGGGTACAGCTTTGCACGACCGCACAGTTGTCGGTTAGTACAGGGGTCATCAACCCCCGGGCCACGGCCCACTGCTGCTGCCGGGCTGCTGGCGGCCGGCTGGCAAGAGACACCTGGGCAGCCGGCATGAGAGCGCTGGGTGGATGGAAGAAGCGAGCGGGCAGGCAGAGATGATATGATCTCTCTCCGCCCCCCACATCACCGCTCTTCCGCCCTCACAGCCAGTGTTCTGTCTCAGTGTCGGAGGTGCGGTGGGGAACAAAGAGATGACATCATCTCTCACTGCCCGCCCCGAATCACCGCTCTCCTGCGGCTTCTCGCTGTGAGAAAACTGGATTCCTTCCCCCCCGACAGCTAATCAGGAATGACCGAGGGCGGAGCCAGACAGTGACAGCCGAATGAGTCCCGGACCCTCCCTCTGCCACGTGAGACCGGCTGCAGCATGAGGTGGGAGACACCCTGCTACAGAGGAGCGATCCCACAGAGAAGTGATGTCATCAGTGACAGGTGAGCTGTGTGTGGGAGTACAGGTGGGGTGTGCTGGAACTTGTAGTTCACCCCCTCAGCTGTCTGCCTCACATACCACAAGGGGCGCTCCACTCACTCTGCATCTGGTGACAGGCAGTGTGGCAAGTGACAATCCACATCTTGTGGCAAGTGACAATCCACATTTTGTGGCAGGCAGCGTGACAGGTGGCGTGGCAGGTGACAATCCACATCTTGTGGCAGGCAGCGTGGCAAGTGACAATCCACATCTTGTGGCAGGTAGCGTGGCAAGTGACAATCCACATCTTGTGGCAGGTAGCGTGGCAGGCAGCGTGGCAAGTGACAATCCACATCTTGTGGCAAGTGACAATCCACATCTTGTGGCAGGCAGCGTGGCAAGTGACAATCCACATCTTGTGGCAGGCAGCGTGGCAAGTGACATTCCGCATCTTGTTGCAGGCGACAGTGGCAAGTGACATGCTCAGGGCTCCCACTGATTCTGCATTATGGTGAGTTGAACTATTTCATTTATTACTACAATGTAATTATAGAAATAATGCGCTTCAATCACCCTGACACCATATCAAGCACGGTGCCATGATGATTGAAGCACCAACACCAGGCATTGCCCGCGAAAGATTGTTTACCCCATGTGAACAAACCCCCCCCGGTCCTTGGCACAATTTTCTTCCTCTCAGCCGGTCGCCGGTGCCAAAAAGGTTGGGGACCACTGGGTTAGACGACACAGTGCCGTATCGCATTCTTTACTACACTGAAAGTCAGTACATCTTGGATGTGTAGTGTATGTGCAGTTTTGCACCTTGCATTACCACATATGAAAACATACAATCAAGTGTAAATGCGGCCTTAAAGCAGTAATAAACCCAAATCCAAAAATGTATTATATTGCAGCTTAACAGTCATTTTCTTTGGCTTTTTTCCCTATGTTTATACCTGGTGATGTGACCAGTAACACACCTCCTGTATTAGTGAGATACAACTATGGAGGAATGAGCATATTAGGCACAATTTATAAGCAGTTACACCAAATAGTTTTTTTCCTTTTGGGATAAAGATTTTACATAAATAAAAGCTGGCCATTTTAATCACCCCTGCCAGTGTCAAGTGGTTTGTCTCGTAGTCTATGAAAACTGATACATTCTGCTGGAGAGGTAAAAAGCCTAAAAAATAAAATGAATGCAGACGTCGCATCTAAGAATTGGTAAGCTGCAATATAATGTTTGCTTTTGGGTTTAATATTGCTTTAAAAGAAGCTTTTTAGTTCTAATCAAGTGAGTTAGGCATGGTTTCTCAAAGTGAGCCTAATGCCGTGTGCACACGGGCGGACTTTTCGGCATCAAAGGTCCGACGGTCTTTCGAACGGACAGACTTGCCTACACACGATCTCACCAAAGTCCGACGGATTTGTACGTGATGACGTATGACCGGACTAAAATAAGGAAGTTGATAGCCAGTAGCCAATAGCTGCCCTAGCGTCGATTTTCGTCCGTTGGACTAGCATACAAACGAGTGGATTTTTCGACCGAACTTGAGTCCGTCGGAAAGATTTGAAACATGTCCCAAATCTAAAGTCCGTCTGATTTTCGACAGAAAAAGTCTGCTGCGGGTCTGATGAAGCCCACACACGGTCGGATTGTCCTCCGGATTCGTCCCGTCGGACCAGTCTGGCCGAAAACTCCACCCGTGTGTACACGGCATAAGAAAACATAATGGTAAAATGATGTCATAAGTCTGCTGCTGGCAGGAAGGAGTATTTTCACAATCTTCCCTCCAACAGTGATCACTGTTCAGTGTTGTATTCTGTTTATGGTTTTTGTGGTTATGGGGTAATAGGCAGCGGGGCTAATTTGTGTGAAACTGTGAAGGGCATAGCTTTCTTAAAAGGGGATTTTGCTTTTGAACAATTTACTAAAGCTGTTACTTGGTATTCGGGTAATGAGCAAATGCGTGCTTGTTAAAATTTTAGTCATGGTTACACACATACAGTATATACATGGCAACCCATATATACAGTTATGGTTCTCTTGATCTTTACCATCTGATAGCAGTGCAACAAGCATACATACAGTATACATTACAGTACTTCACTGAGTACAGTCCCCCTAATTCTTGCTGCTCTGCCCCACACGGCTGGCTGTGTATGATACTCTTCTCATCCCGCACTGCTCTCTTCAGTGACTTCAGGAGCTGGAACTGTAGAGGGAAGCATCAGGTATACTTGCACCCTCTCATCCCTCACTGATCTCTTCAGTGACCTCAGGAGCTGGAACTGTAGAGGGAAGCATTGGGTATCCATGCACCCTCTCATCTCTCACCGATCTCTTCAGTGACCTCAGGAGCTGGAACTGTAGAGGGAAGCATTGGGTATCAATGCACCCTCTCATCCCTCACTGATCTCTTCAGTGACCTCAGGAGCTGGAACTGTAGAGGGAAGCATTGGGTATCCATGCACCCTCTCATCTCTCACCGATCTCTTCAGTGACCTCAGGAGCTGGAACTGTAGAGGGAAGCATTGGGTATCCATGCACCCTCTCATCCCTCACCGATCTCTTCAGTGACCTCAGGAGCTGGAACTGTAGAGGGAAGCATTGGGTATCCATGCACCCTCTCATCCCTCACCGATCTCTTCAGTGACCTCAGGAGCTGGAACTGTAGAGGGAAGCATTGGGTATCCATGCACCCTCCCATCCCTCACCGATCTCTTCAGTGACCTCAGGAGCTGGAACTGTAGAGGGAAGCATTGGGTATCAATGCACCCTCTCATCCCTCACTGATCTCTTCAGTGACCTCAGGAGCTGGAACTGTAGAGGGAAGCATTGGGTATCAATGCACCCTCTCATCTCTCACCGATCTCTTCAGTGACCTCAGGAGCTGGAACTGTAGAGGGAAGCATTGGGTATCCATGCACCCTCTCATCCCTCACCGATCTCTTCAGTGACCTCAGGAGCTGGAACTGTAGAGGGAAGCATTGGGTATCCATGCACCCTCTCATCCCTCACCGATCTCTTCAGTGACCTCAGGAGCTGGAACTGTAGAGGGAAGCATTGGGTATCCATGCACCCTCTCATCCCTCACCGATCTCTTCAGTGACCTCAGGAGCTGGAACTGTAGAGGGAAGCATTGGGTATCCATGCACCCTCTCATCCCTCACCGATCTCTTCAGTGACCTCAGGAGCTGGAACTGTAGAGGGAAGCATTGGGTATCCATGCACCCTCTCATCTCTCACCGATCTCTTCAGTGACCTCAGGAGCTGGAACTGTAGAGTGAAGCATTGGGTATCAATGCACCCTCTCATCTCTCACCGATCTCTTCAGTGACCTCAGGAGCTGGAACTGTAGAGGGAAGCATTGGGTATCCATGCACCCTCTCATCCCTCACCGATCTCTTCAGTGACCTCAGGAGCTGGAACTGTAGAGGGAAGCATTGGGTATCCATGCACCCTCTCATCTCTCACCGATCTCTTCAGTGACCTCAGGAGCTGGAACTATACAGGGAAGCTACGATGCTTTGCAGGTGGGCTAAAAAAAAAAAATTATACCCCATGTCACGTATGGTGGGCAGTACCACCACCTACTTGTTTAAGTAAAAGGGGCTATGCAAAAATTGCGAGCCAAACTCTTGGCTCATGGTTACAGAACAGTATTTACATAGAAAATTCCTACTCGACTGAAAAAAACAAAACAGGGATTTAGAAGGCAGTAGTATCGCCTCCTGAAGGCCTGGCAGCTGCTGCTCTACCGCTTTCGAAAAAGCGATCCACTGTGGATCACTTTTAAGAGATGTGGTAGAGAGCGCCTCAGGTGGGAATAAGTTCTAAGGCTTCATGTACACTGCTGCTGGTAAACGGACGTTTTGGACCAGTTGGGCATTTTTTTTTCCAGCTGCCACTGCACTCTCCTCTGTTATCTTATCAGTACATGTACACGGGATCATTTAGTGTCCAGGCAGTTTAGGTTAGAAGCATTTTTTTTTTGGAAAGCAAAAAAAATACGTTCAGGACGGATGTTTAGAGGCATTTGAAATGCCTGTAACAGTTTGTGAACGCCGTAACTCGCGCTTAGCTGTGTTTCGTTTATAGGCATTTTTAATGGAGATACATTTTTGACTATTCAATGCAAAAAAAAAAAACGAATGCCCTGTACACACGATCGCACATTCTGACAACAAAATCCTGGGATTTTTTCCGAAGGATGTTGGCTCAAACTTGTCTTGCATACACACGATCACACAATGTTGTCGGAAATTCCGGACGTCAAGAACGCGGTGACGCACGACGAGCCGAGAAAATTGAAGTTCAATAGCCAGTGCGGCTCTTCTGCTTGATTCCAAGCATGCGTGGAACTTTGTGTGTCGGAATTGTGTACACACGATTGGAATTTCCGACAACGGATTTTGTTGTCGGAAAATTTGAGATCCAGATCTCAAATTTTGTGTGTCGGAAATTCCAATTGAGCCTACACACGGTCGGAATTTCTGACAAAAAAGCTCCCATCGAACATTTTCCATCGGAAAATCCGTCTGTGTGTACGCGGCATTAAAGACTTCAATACACAAACTCGGCACAACGGACGTTTTTAAACCACTGTTGCTATCTGTCAAGTAACATTGTTCAGGAGAGATTTTAAAACATTCTGTGTACATGAAGCCTAAGTGGTGTGGTTTTTAGAAATATATTTATTGCAAAACAACTGACTGCAATGGTATTTTCGATCAGCTGTGTAAAAGTTCTAATTGGTTGTGTGGATGAGCCCTCTTACTGGTTAACTCTTTGCCTTCAAGCTTCTAAAACTAGGCGTGCTCTCTTGTTTTTCTTCTGATGGTGGTACACTGTTATCTTAGTGATGGATCAGTAGCAAGGTGCATGAGACAGCCTAGACAGAGCCATTAACATGGAAGCTGTTCAGTTTAGCATTGTATGGCACCCTCATAATAGGGAATTTTACTGCTTCCCTTTCTTTCATAATATAGACTTTTGCTCTTGCTTTCTGTTGAAATGTAGCACAAATGACAAACATTTGTACTGCAGCTGTAGAAATTGTAAATGTACTGCTTCTAAGACTACACTGTGATTCTCTTATGCTGACCTGTTACGTGACTTTTTTGCTGAATTTCCCTCAATATGTAGGATAGATATTTTAGCTGCCTGCTGTGTAACATCGGAAGTAGGTCTGATGTGGTGCTGTGATGGACAATAAGTTATTTCAAGTACACAGTATGCTGGATTATAGTGCACATCCCAAAGTTCTCCAATCTATCAGCAGGAACAGTGCCTGCAACTGCAGATCTGTCACTCTTCCCTCTTTTATCTTCTAATGTAGAGCATTTGTGTCATAGGCATTCCTCATATTCGGGGCAGAAGGTGATGTCAAATATTCCCTTTTTTTGTGCCTATTCAACATTAATTTTAGTTTTTTATTTTGATCACATAATATGATTAATATTTTGAGACATAATATGATTAATAAATGAGAGGTCTAATATACCTTTAAATTCTAGAAAGTGCATTGAGTGTTTTGTTTTTAAAGCGGGTTCCCATTGGTGCTCTGTAATTTTGGGTGCAACGTGATTTATGCACATTTTATACTTGTTTTAGTTACGATTCCATTGACTTCTGTTGGACTGTGTGTTTTCATGAAAGTGCATCAAACTCCTGCATGCTACATCTTTTGATGCGCTTTCAGAAAATGCATGATCTAATAGAAGTCAATGGGATCGCACCTAAAACCACAGGTAAAATGCACATACAGTCACGCTGCACCCAAACCTAGAGATGGTAAGGCCTGGGGAAAACTGTTTTTTTTTTTTTTTTTTTTTTTTTCAAACCCGTTTTTTGTTTTCTTGAAAAATTGGGAAAAGTTTGGAATATGTTCTTTTGTAATCATAAATAGTACATATATGACATGGTATACATAACAAAACAGTGTTGCGCTTCCTAAATAACTACCAATAAATCCTTAAAGAGGATAGATGATTAACTTGCAATAAAGCAAGATACTGAGTGCACAATCAAATGTTCGTGTTCCCTGACTGGGAGTAGTGAAAAATACACAATAATGAAATATAAGTGTTCCCTATATGGGAATAGTGAACAATAGACAATAAAAATAAAGTCCACACACTCAATTTAAAAAAAAAAGGAATAAAAATAAGAGTCCAAATGCACAAAAGTAACCCTCAGAGTCTTTGGCACAAAAACGCACCACTAGTGCATAAACGTTGAAAATGCAAGTGCTCTCCTCCACCCCAATATCCTATCCGCTCACCTCACATTCTAACCCCTGTCACCAGAAGGTCAGAAAAAGCAGGCTCCCTCTCAGGGATATAAACGAATCAGCTGGTCATGGAGCTCCTATTCCGTCTGTGCTGCCTCCGGCTGATTAGGTGGATACCAGCCAGTACAGATTTCCTCAATGGGGTCTGGTGCACATAAAAGGTGCACAGAAAGGGCAAAATCGAGTGCTCTCTGTATATCAAAACAGTTTATTTCCTCATAAAAACATTAAAACGTTACTCACAAATGCAGCACTTGAGCAGTGCGGGCTCAGGATGCATAGAAACGACAAGATGCTCGCGGGATGACGTTGCCACTGCAACTTCTTCCCCCTATGGCAACGTCATCCCGCGAGCACCATGGGAACACCACCACTAGATGACAATAAAATTAAAAAGGGGACATTGTAGCTGTATCCTAGAAAAATTGAATAGCATCATCACAAACCAAAGTGTGTTTTTACTCTACCCACCGTTTTTTTATCTGTGTATTAAATTCAATAAAAATTATAGCTTTTTATTATACTTTTGGAATTCTATGTGCTTAGAGGCATATGTAAAGTCCCACACTACATATTATAGTGTCCCCCCTGTCCCCCCCTTTTGAAGACTCCAATTTAGTTTGCTTGTGGGCTCTATTTTGTACCTTCTACAGTTGGGTCATTGTTGGGATACAGTAATTAGGGAGGGGTCAGCCTGCATCCCTTGAAAAGCTAGGTTGCTCAAAGCTGCATATGAACCCAAAATGGCCGCTTCCAGAGTAACCGCTGGGTTTTGTATGGGCTGAGAGAACCACCAGCGCACAGTGACAAGGATGGCTGCCCAATACTAAGTTTGGGAGTGCTAGACCCCCTCGTGAGAGGGGTAGATATAATATTCGCTTTGCCACCCTAGGGGGCTTTCCAGACAAAGGACACCAGCAGCCCCTCCAACCTCTTGAAGAAGCTTTTGGGGATATGCGATGGAGTATTCCTAAAGAAGTATAGAAATTTAGGTAGATACACCATTTTCAGCAGGTCAACCCTGCCTACAGGTGTCAGGGGGAGAGAGCGCCATGCTGCACATTTGAAAGTGACCTGCGACATAAGGGGCTGAATGTTTTTCCCCATGTAGTCTCATATCTTGCTGGTGACTTTAACACCGAAGTACGTGAACTCTTCCACCCAGTGAAGCTGTGTCTGGGTGTCAGGTCGAGCGGGTGATGGGTGCAGTGAGAAAACTACAGACTTATCCCAGTTTATACGTATGCCTGAGTAGCCGCTGAATTGATCAGATTGGAACAGCGCAGTGTGGAGAGATGTGGATGTGTCAGCTAGATACAGTAGAGCATCATCCGCAAGAGAGACAGTTTTTCCTCAATTGGCCCAACTTGTATACCCCGCACTTCCCTGTCAGCTCGGATAAGGATGGCCAGAGCAAACAGTCCCGGGGATAGGGGACACCCATGTCTCGTTCCACAGCCCAACGAAAACGGCTCAGACAGACAGCCATTTGTATGGACCCTAGCTTGTGGATTGGCATATAGCATCTTTAACCACTTGACCACTGGGCACTTAAACCCCCTTCCTAACCAGACCAATTTTCAGCTTTCGGTGCTCTCACATTTTGAATGACAATTACTCAGTCATGCAACACTGTACCTATATGACATTTTTGTCCTTTTTTTCACACAAATAGAGCTTTCTTTTGGTGGTATTTAACCACTTCCCGCCCGCCCTATGGCGGATTGACGTCCGGGAAGTGGTTCTGTTATCCTGACTGGACGTCATATGACGTCCAGCAGGATAACATGCCGCAGCGTGCCCCCGGGGGCACGCATTGCAGCGATCGGTGGAGCGGTGTGTCAGTCTGACACACTGCTCCACCGATCTTGGTAAAGAGCCTCCGGCGGAGGCTCTTTACTATGTGATCAGCTGTGTCCAATCACGGCTGATCACGCTGTCAATAGGAAGAGCCGTTGATCGGCTCTTCCTCACTCGCGTCTGACAGACGCGAGTAGAGGAGAGCCGATCGGCGGCTCTCCTGGCAGGGGGGGTCTGCGCTGATTGTTTATCAGCGCAGCCCCCCCGCAGATCACCACACTGGACCACCAGGGATCGCCACTAGGACCACCAGGGAAGGGGCAACATGTGGATGGCCAGGTATGTACCCCATGGCCATCCACATGTGCCCAGCGTGCCAAATCTGTGCCAATCAGTGCCCACAAATGGGCACTGGCACCATCATGTTGCAGTGATGCCCAGCAATGCCACCCTTAGGGGCATCACTGCAAACAAGCAGTGCCATCAGTGCCACCCATCAGTGTCCATTCATGCCACCTGTCAGTGCCCATATATCAGTGCCTATCCATGCCCATCTGTGCCAACTATCAGTGCCGCCCATAAGTAACCATCAATGCCGCCTATGAGTGCCCATCAATGCCGCCTATGAGTGCCCATCAATGCCGCCTATGAGTGCCCATCCGTGCCACCTATGAGTGCCCATCAGTGCCGCATACCAGTGCCACCTATCAGTGCCCATCATCAGTGCCCGTCAGTGCCACCTCATCGGTGCCCATCAGTGCTGCCATATCAGTGCCCGTCAGTGCAGCCATATCAGTGCCCGTCATTGAAGAAGAAAACGTACTTTATTTACAAAAAGTTTTAACAGAAACAAAGAAAAACTTGTTTTTTTTCAAAATTTTCTGTTATAAAATTTTGAAAATTTTAGTAATTTTTCTTCATATATTTTGGCCAAAATTTTATACCGCTACATATCTTTGGTAAAAATAACCCAAATCGGTGTATATTATTTGGTCTTTGTGAAAGTTAGAGTCCACAAGCTATGGTGCCAATCTCTGAAAATTGATCACACCTGAAGTACTGACGGCCTATCTCATTTCTTGAGACCCTAACAAGCCAGGAAAGTACAAATACCCCCCCAAATGACCCCTTTTTGGAAAGTAGACATTCCAAGGTATTTAGTAAGAGGCATGGTGAGTTTTTTGAAGTTGCTATTTTTTTCCACAATTCTTTGCAAAATCAAGATTTTTTTTTTTCACAAAATTGTTATATTAGCAGGTTATTTCTTACACACAGCATATGCACAGCACAAATTACACCCCAAAACACATTCTACTATTCCTCCTGAGTATGGCAATACCACATGTGTGAGACTTTTACACACCGTGGCCACATACAGAGGCCCAACATGCAGGGAGCGCCATCAGGTGTTCTAGGGGCATAAGTTTCAAATCTAATTTGACTACCTATTACACTTTTGTGAGGCACTGTAGTGGCATGGATGAGCATGAATGGGGATGGATGAGCATGAATGAGTATGGCTGGGTATAGATGGGATGGCTGGGTATGGCTAATTGTGGATGGGATGGCTGAGGATGGATGAGTATGCTGAGCATGGATGGCTGAGTATGGATGGGTGAGGATGGATGGATGAGTATGTTGAGTATGGATGGGTGAGCATGGATGGATGAGTATGCTGAGTATGGATGGGTGAGTATGGATGGATGGATGGGTATGCTGAGCATGGATGGCTGGAATGGGCACATATCAGCGCTGTGGGCACTACACATCCAGCCCACAGCGCTGCTGCCACTGATCTCCCCACTGAGGGGAGAGAGGAACCGGACGTGACGCCGGTTTGTTTACAAGTGATCGCTTCGTCATTTGACGAAGCATCGCGTGGTAAACGACCACTATCAGCGGGCGTTTACTGTGATGCGCCAGGTCCACGGATGTTGTCGGGTGCGCGCGAGAGCGGGATTCTGGGAGGACATCATAGTACGCCCTCCCAGAGTTGTCCGACCGCGCTGCAGCCATCATTCGGCTATAGCGCGGTTGGCAAGAAGTTAACCATGACTTAAATTTAGGGCCAAATCTGGAAAGAACCGCCTACAGATATCTCCATTCAATGCAGTCAAAGGCCTTCTCCGCGTCCAGAGAGGCCACCACCCCTGCGCCGTCCTGACCTGCTCTAGCAATGTAGGTGAAAAGTCTCCTGATATTGATATCTGTGCCTCTGCCCGGCATAAATCCCGTTTGGTCGGGGTGTACAAGGGCTGTTATGACAGTGTTTAATCTGTTGGCTAAAATTTTTGCTAGTATTTTCGCGTCCACATTTAGTAGGGAGGTAGGGCAATAGGAGGAGCACAGGGAGGGGTCCTTCCCCGGCTTGGGGATCACTACAATGACTGCCTCTTCTATAGATTTGGTTAGGGTCTACGATCTCGCTGACCTGACCATCATGGCGTGGAATCTATCTGCGTGGACCTCTGCATATAGTTTATAGAGCTCCACGGGAATACTATCAGGGCCGGGGGTCTTACCCGATTGCAGTCTTTTGAGTGCCTTGTGTATTTCTGTTCCTATAGGTGGCCATCAGAACTGTAATGTCTATGTCCTCTAAGTAGAACATCAGCTCATCTTCCCCATAGGTTACTCGGGAGCTATAGAGTGATCGGTAGTATGAGACAAAGCATCAGTTAATCTCTTCAGGGACATAGTGGAGATCACCATTGGGACCAAGAATGTGAGGTATACTATTTCTGCCTGACTGCTCTTTAGAGAGCCAGGCCAGTAGTTTCCCCTCTCTCCCTGCTCAAATATGCGCTGGGATTGTGCCAGTAGCTTCTTCTGAGTGAGGGAGGTGCGGAGGGAGAGGACCCCCCTAATAAGGGACTGTAATCGGGCATAGTGTTTGGGTTCTCGAGATCTAATATAGAGTGCTTCTTGAGTGCTAGCTTCAGATTCAGCCTTGATCAAAGCAGCCCTTCTCTCTTTCCAGACTTAAGCAATGATGGTCTGGTACTGCCCTCTCGTAAACGCCTTAAAGGCATTCCACACCACCAAGGCGTCCACTGAGCCCAGGTTGACTGCCCAGTAGCCCTCCAACTCTTTCCTGAATTGTGTGTCTACCTTCGGGTCCGAAACCCAGAACCTAGAAAGCCTCCAGAGTTTGTCAATAGGGGCGTCCGAGATGCATAAACTCAAGAATAGGGGTACATGGTTCGATATGCCTCTGGGCAGTATCTTGACTTTCTGGCCCCTAGGTGGGACAGACCTGCCAACGAAAATTAGGTCAATGTGGGGAAAAGACCTATGGGACGCGGAGTGACAAGTAAAGGCTCAAGACTGAGGGTATCGCCATGTCTATACGTCCGTCAGGCCATAGGTCTCCGCCCATGTCGCCACTCCAGAGAAGTGGGAAGCTCCAGCAGCCAGTCTGTCCATGTCCGGGTCAATAGCCATATTAAAATCACCCAGCATCACCACATGGTCTGAGGCAAACTCTGCTATCTTGGCAGTTATTTGGTTTAATAGTTGTAGCGATGCTGGTGGAGGCAAATATAGACCCACAATGGTCCCATGTCAGGGAAAGCATTTTAGCATGTATAATATTTGGGTCCAGAGCCAAGTCCAACAATCGGAAGGGGATTGTCTTAAGTATCAGCACGCTAACGCCCTGTGCGAAATTGGAGTGGGTGGAGTGGTAGTGGTGGCCCACCCACGTTTTTTTAAGGGCAAGAGTCTTGCTACTCACTAAATGAGTTTCCTGGAGTATGCAGATGTGAGGGCTATACGATTTAATATATTGGCACACCAGTGACCGTTTAACTTGGGAGTTCAGTCCCCTGGTGTTCCATGACAGAATTTTAAAGTGGTTGTAAACCCTTACAGACCACTTTGACCTACAGGCAAGCCTAGATTAAGGCTTACCTCTAGGTCCAAGAAATATCTCCAAAACCTACACAGTTTAGGAGATATTTGCAGAAAGACAGCAGCGCGCAGGCGCACTGAGCATGCCGCTGCTAACGGCGATATGCCATTAGTGGCGGCTCCCATGCGCATGCGCGGGAGTGACGTCATTGCGGCTCCGGCCAATTACAGCGCCGGAGCCACGATGCCCAGGAAGAAGATGGACGCTCCGTAGCAGAGGGGACAGCGGTGACATCGCACCTGTGTCAGGTAAGTGACACATAATGGGCTACTATGCGATGCATAGTAGCCCATTATGCTTTACCTTTGCAGGGAAACAAAGAGGAAGTAAACCCATTAGGGTTTACTTCCTCTTTAAGAGTGGTAAAAAGTGTTGGGGCATACAGAAGGGTAAGGATTGTGTGGTTGACACTGTGCCAGTCTCAGCAGTCGGACCCGGATGGAGCAAGCAGAATTTCTATGCAATACTGAGGTATTCAATATATTAGCTGCTAAACAAGCAATCATACATCTTAAGCTGTAATCATAAATAAAAACAGCCTGTAGTGGGCAACAGTCCCCACCCTGCCCATTCCCTCTAAACTGGGAAGGGCTTCAAACCCCAACTCAAGAAGCATGCTGCACCCCTCCGGATCTCATTGAGGGAGTCTCGGTCCACTCTTTTTTTCCTCCGCTAGTCATTAGGAAGAGTGTTTAGGGATATGACGGTGTCCTAAATTAAAAGCAGATAATTATCCTTCCCACAGCCATGAGGTTATGATCCAACAAGTATGCTTAATCTCCTGCAGGTAGTCCTCCATTACCTTGAGCAATAATGGGGAGAGAAACTATTCTCCTTACCATGTCAGGGGCACTAACTTGTTTTGCATGAAAACAAAAAAACAGGCTTAGGGCTAGGTATAGCAGTGTGGGCCACCCCCAACAACCCGTTCCCCAGTCTCAGTCAATGTTGCCCGAGGGTGCTCCAGTGTTCCAGATGAACGATCAGAGGAGAAGGGGTAACCAAAGGGGGAAGAACCAGGGGGCAGGTCTGCTTAGAGCAAGAGTCCCGAATAATGGCCGATAAAACATAGCTCCAAAGGGCACAACAGGTGCAGGGAGGTGGGCAGGTAGGCCGCAGGCCGGGGTGACCCAAAGTAGTACTGAAGGAACTCAGGGAATCCTGGATCAACAGACTGGCGGTAGGGAATCCAACCAGGCATTGTGGGTCCTTGGGAATACAGGGGGGCGGCGGTAGACCTTCCGCTATCAGAGGGAAATAAATCCTCTTTTCCTTACCAGACTGCAAACTCGATGCTCTGCGCCTCATCCACGTGTCGTCAGGGCAGAAACTAGTAGATTTTAGCCCGTGGATCTGGAGAGTTGCCAGAAAGCCAACGGAGCTCATGGAGAAAGCAGCCACTGACGTCGCCATCTTGGACACGCCCCCCGTGTAACAAATTTACTTTCAATTTGTAAAACTACTCCACACTAAATATTTTTTTTTCCCCGAAAATGTTCATTTTTTTTTTTTTTTCCTCATGGTTTCAAAGTTCCCGGAAATTTTACATCTCTACCCAAACCACAGCACACCGGTGTGAACATGGCCTAATGTATATTCATGTATATATTTTGGATAGAGAAGGGAATGGTTAAAAGCCATGTCAGTCTTCCAGTGTTGAGAAAATCTGATTTTAGACCTCGTGAACATAAATCTTAACCACTTGCCTACTGGGCACTTTTACCCCCTTCCTTACCAGGTCAGTGTTCAGCTTTCAGCGCTGTCGCACTTTGAATGACAGTTGCATGGTTATGCAACACTGTACCCAAATTACATTTTTATCATTTTTTTTTCAAACAAATAGAGCTTTATTTTGGTGGTATTTAATCACCACTGGGTTTTTTATTTTTTGGTAAATAAACTAAAATTTTTGAAAACAAAAAAGTTTTCATAGTGTGTTATAAAAATTTGCAAACAGGTCATTTTTCTCCTTCACTGATGTGCACTGATGAGGCTGCACTGATAGGCGGCACTGATGGGCACTAGTAGGTGACTGGTGAGGCACTGTAAGGACAGCACTCGGTGCTCTGATTATCAGTGTAGATGTCCCTTTTAGAGAAGCTGGTTAATCGGCTCTCTTCTCTCCTCATGTTGTCAGCATGAGGAAAGGAGTGCCGATAACCTGCTTCTATTTACATCTGTGATCAGCTGTGATTGGACACAGCTGATCATGTGGTAAAGAGCCCCTGATTAGCTCTTTACCTCAATCTGTGATCAGCAGTGTCCTTCATCATATGACGGCCTCCCAGAACTAGCTGTCCGCGCTGTAGCCGTTATTTAGCTATAGCGTGGTAGGAAAGTGGTTAACAGGGGTTGAGCTCTTTTTTTTTTTTTGTCTGTGAAAGCACCTCTATGTAAGTCTATGTGTCCATTCACACATTGGCATTTACAGGCAGAGAAAAAAACCCTCCAAATGTTCTTGAGAGAAGAAAAATTGAACAGACATGACTGTGCAGAAATGCTACACACATAGACGCCTTTCACACTGAGGCGCTTTACAGGTGCTACAGCACTATAAATAGCGCTTTCACACTGGAGTGGTGTGCTTGCAGGACATTAAAAAAAACTCCTGCAAGCAGCATCTTTGGAGCGGTGAAGGAGAGGTGTATACACCACTCCTGCCCATGGAAATCAATGGAGCAGCACAGCTATACCGCCGGCATAGCGTTGCTGCAGCAGCGGTTTTAACCCTCTCTCGGCCGCTAGTGGGGGGGTAAATAGTTCAAATTTCAGAAAAAAAAAAAAAGATGATACTTGCCTGGATGCAACATTGATTTAATGTTGGATCTGTTCTCCACTACTTCTAAGACTGAGCGATCAAAAAAACACAGATCGCTCAGTTCTCGGTCTTCTCTGAGCAGAGAGCCCCTCCAGTGCTGACTGAAGCAATGGGCTGTCGAGAGAACGGGAGTCCTGGAAGACTTTCCCTCTAATCCTGTTCTGATGACAACTCAAATATGAGAGTTTTCTTTCACAAAGAATGTTGTGTCTTTAAATATACTGTTATGTCATGGGTTTGTGCTCTGCTAACTATACAGTGAAAGCTCGAACTTTCGGAACGATTACCTGTTTACAACATTTTTTACTTCTCTGCCTCTCAAAAGTTTGTGTTGCTGACTTTTAATGTAACTGACATGGCAGTGTCTATCCTATCTGAGCTGTTTTACCAAATGCCATAATTTGCTTCTGGAAAAAACAGTTTATCCTTGTTGAATATTCCTGACCTGCTTTTTGTCAGGTTGGCCTTGCTGTCATGGTGTGCGTCTTCTTGTAGAATGGTTAAGAATGTAGGTTAGTTCAGTGAGGGCCTCTGGGTAAATAGACCGCTTGCATAAGATTAGTTATGTGATGTGCCATCCCTTTTTATCTCCTCCTACCCCTAGCTCATTGTGCACTTCCTCTGCTCCTTAAGATGACAGCTTCTTCTGTGAACAGTGGGAGATCAGACTGTGGCTGCTGCACACTGCAGACAAAGCCTGAAGTTTGCTGATGGGAAGGTATGGACTTAATACATTGCAGGCAGGTTTTGTGTTAGAATGACATCTTCCACATAAAGTTATCAGCATAAAACATGCTTGCAGCATTTGCGATCGTTGCAGTATTAAGACTTTACTTTTATGTGCGTTTTTAATTAATCTGTGATTGAACTTTTAAGAAGGCAGAAATTAGACTGAAAATGTCATAAAATAACAGGTCAAATATAATTTTACACACCAATTTAATTTCACTATAACTTTTATACTTGAATTCTTTTTGGTTGCAAAGCTGTCTAGTAGGAAAAAAACCTGTGGCATCAGCAGAATAGAATATGTTTTAATCGTATGATTGTCTAAGACCCGGTTCACACAGGGGCGACTTGTCAGGCGCCTTAGCCGCCTGACAAGTCGCGTCCCACTCTGTACTATGGAACCGTTCTAATAGGAGCGACTCAAGTCGCTCTGACTCAGAAAAAGGTTCCTGTACTACTTTTGGGGCGACTTGCATTGACTTCTATATAGAGCAATGCAAGTCGTGTTGCCCCTGTGTGAACCGACTCTAACCCTTTGCTTGAAGTTGCTAATGCAGATTGGTTTATGTGTATATTTATAATAGCTATTAAAAATCTGTGCCATATATTGTGTAACTACAGCAAACTTGTTATAATGACTGTAAATAGGAAAGAAAAGTAATTGGTATATCTATAATGTATATAATGAAAGCATCAAAGTTGGCAAATGTGGTCAAGAAGACCGTTGCTGTCACCACTAAAGTAGATAATATACCATGCGGTCATTGTAACCTTCACCATTTTTCTTCAGCAATAAGTAAGTCTTAACATGGTGTCACTAAAGGCAAAACATTTTTTCATTTTGGATAGAGTAAGGGAAGGTTATAACCCCTGTCAGATTTTTTGCCTTCTGTGTCCCATTGGGGAGATTTCCCTTCACTTCCTGTCCCATAGCCAAACAGGAAGAGAAAGAAAATCCCTCGAAAGTGAGTGAATCCATGGTTGTCACCAGAACTAGTGCCCCCACTGGAAGATTTACCCTCTATTCCTGTTTTGAGCTCAACCCAAAATTTAGAATTTTCTTTTACTTTCACTTTCAATGATAATGGTAAAAAAATACAAATAGGTTGAATCTCACTAATGGGGACACAGACAACTATAAAAACTGACAGGGGTTCTATTCCCTCTCCACTCTGTCCAAAATTAAAAAGAAAGATGTGCCTTTAGTGACACTAATGGCCCCGTACACACGGTCGGATTTTCCGATGGAAAATGTCCGATCGGAGCCTGTTGTTGGAAATTCCGACCGTGTGTGGGCTCCATCGGACATTTTCCATCTGATTTTCCGACACACAAAGTTGGAGAGCAGGAGATTAATTTTCCGACAACAAAATCCGATCGTGTGTACACAAATCCGACGGACAAAGTGCCACGCATGCTCAGAATAAATAAAGAGATGAAAGCTATTGGCCACTGCCCCGTTTACAGTCCCGACGTACGTGTTTTACGTCACCGCGTTCAGAACGATCGGATTTTCCGACAACTTTGTGTGACCGTGTGTATGCAAGACAAGTTTGAGCCAACATCCGTCGGAAAAAATCCTTGGCTTTTGTTGTCGGAATGTCCGAACAAAGTCCGACCGTGTGTACGCCCTATAACCCCTTTTGCACTGATGACACTCTGTGAGAAATGACAGACATTTTCTGCTTTCTAGTGTTCGGCTAAGGCTCCATTCACACCATGGTGTTCCGCCGCAAATCGCGGGATGCCCCTGTAATCCCTGTTACTTTCGATGGCACCCCAATCATGGCGTGATTTTGCCGCGATTGTCGCCCGATGAATTGCGGTAAACAGAATCGCGGGACGCCTGTCGCCCAAAAGAAGCTCTGGAATTTCTTTTGGGTGACAGGCCTCCTGTGATTCTGTTTGCGCGATTTTACAGCGATTCGTCTGGCGACAAACGCGGCGAAACCGTGCCACGATCACAGCTGAAATCTGTCCCCTTTCTATTAAAGAGCAGATCTCTGACTGTAGTGTTATAGATATTGCAGAAGGCTGTTATTAAAATGTTAATGTCTGGCAAGTTTTTAACTGATCTCATTCTGAAGGAAGGCAAGATAGCACATAAATGCCATAATGTCGATGCTTTCTCTGTACAAATCTGGTTAGAGAGAAAGCAGAGGGATTAAAGTAGAATTAAAGACAAAACTTTTTCTCCATTTTGGATAGAGTAAGGGATGGGCTATAACCAGGGCTCGACAAATCCCAGTCGCCAGGTCACCATGGCGACTAGAAATTGCATCCTGGTGCCTGGGCTTTTGTCAGCTGTCCGCATCTACCTCCCACTTGCCGACCGCGCTATAGCAGGGGGACAGCTACAGCGCAGTGGTCCAGTTCTGGGAGGGTGTCTATTGCCGTTCTCTCAGAACTGCATGCTTTAGACACAGCTGATCACAGATCGAGGTAAAAAACCAATCACAGCAGCTCTTCACCATGTGATCAGCTGTGTCCAATCACAGCTGTTCTCATGTAAACAAATGCTGGTTATTGGCATTTCCTTTCCTCAGCGCTGTCACAGCGTGAGGAAAGGAAAGCCAATAACCGGCTGTCCTGTGACGGGACATTTGCACTGATCATCAGGGAACTGATCATCAGTTCAGCCCATCAGTTCATCCTTATCATCGCACATTGGTGAAGAAGAAAAATTACTCTTTTGCAAAATATGAAGAGAGGCTTTCTTTTCCAAAATTTTTGGTCTATTTTCGTTTGTTCAGCAAAAATTAAAAAAAACTGGTGATGAAATACCAATAAAAGAAAGCTCTATTTGTATGAAAATAAGGATAAAAATTAATTTCATATGGGTACAGTGTTGCATGACCATGTAATTGTCATTCAAAGTGTGACAGCGCTGAAGGCTGAAAATTTAGCCTGGGCGGGAAGGGGGTCAAAGTGCCCAGTATTGATGTGGTTAAAAAAAAGTCTCCTAACTTTTTTTTTTTTTTTTAGCTGGCTCCTAGATTCAAATCAAATTTGTAAAGCCCTGGCTATAACCCATCTTGGGTTTTTTTTTTTTGCCATCTGTGTCCCATTGGGGAGATTTCACTTCTTGTCCTATTGCCAAAAAAGGTAGGGTGAGGGTATCTGGTTGTCACCAGAGCTAGGGTCTCCTTTGGAAGATTTACCCTTTATTACTGTTCTTGGGAGAATCCAAAATTTGGAATTTTCTGTCATTTTCAGCGATAACGGTAAACATAACAAATAGAGGGGGCGGATCTCCCTAATTGGGAGGGGGGGCAGCAATGAAAACCAGACAGGGTTTCTAATCTCTCTCTACTTGATCAAAAACAAACAAAAAATGGTTGCCTTTAGTTTATCTTTTAATGCCTAGTACACATGACCAGAAAATCGGAAGAAAAATACCGCTATTGATGCAATCGTACAATAATGTGATTGTTGGTACACCGCTATCTAAAGCCGATCACGACAGTTCATGCAAAATTATTCAAAGGGACCAACACATGTACAATCCGGAACAAACGGTTTTCTTTTAATCTGTACAGTATTCATCTAAAAAAAAAAAAATCAGAGGACCAAGACCAGGCATGCTCGGAAGTGAAAGAATACAATACAATACAACCCGTTACATCACCTCCGAAGTTTTATTCAGTCGTACGAGTATTTTTGTAACTTTAGTAACCTATTAATTTCAATATGAGACGAACATACATAAAAAAACAGACCATCATTCGTCCGATATTCTTATCATGTGTAGGAGGTTTATGTATACACAGGAGCCAAAGATTCTATGTATAGCAAATAAAACATTGCACATATTATGGCTTGACCTTCAGGCCATAACAATGTATATGTAGGATATACATTCTGATTTATGTGATGCCCTACTCCCCTGCTGTAAAATTGTTTCTTGGAAACACCGTAACTTTTATATGCTGTCACAGAAAATGGGTCATCACATGTTTATAGGAATAGCTTGGTAGCAAAGTAGTTTAAATACAGTAACTTGAGGTATTTGTTTTATTTAAGTAGTAAGCACTATTTGAATGCTTTTAGTTTATCACTCTGTCATGTGCAATTTTTGGAGAGCGTAGACTTCTTTCAAAGTGTTACTAAACCCACAAAAGTAAAATCTGTTCCTCCCTTTCTTCCACAGTCCCCAATCCACCTCCTGATAGCACAGAGCCTTGGGGGTACTCTGGTCAATGCTCAGTTTGGTGTATATTGTTAGAGAGTTTTCTTCTTTTTTTTTTGGGAGAGTGCATGTGATCAGCACAGGGCCAATCAGCACTGTCCTGACAGAGGGTCAGGGCTCATGCAGCCTCATAGGACAGTCAGAGGAGAATGAGGACACTGGATAGAAGTCAAGACAAGACTGCTATATATTGCTGATGAGAAAAGGTATTTAGCAGTTTTTATATTTACTAAAAAAATTGAATTTCCATTTTCTGTGTACTATGGGAGACCAGGTATAATAAATGCATGGTCCTGGGTTTAGTAACACTTTAAATTACACTATGTTCCTGTTAGTATTCCTTCCCAGAACTGTTGTGGGGTAAAGTCTCACTGCACGATGCATGTTGGCTGTAGGACTTTTCCTCACTCCGGAATCCCGGAGGGTAATTTGACTCTTGTGCTGTAAGTAATCAGGATTTGTGCTTTGAACTTGCACTGGTTGGAGACATTTCCTGGTCGCAGATATGTTATCAATGGGACTTAATCAGCTTGTTGAGGGTTAGCTCGTCGTTCCAACCAAGAAATCACCTCCGCTGGGTCCTCGAAGAAAACCGCACGCCCTTCATTCTCCACCCTAAGACAGGCTGGGAAAAGCATGGAGTACTTGTATTGCAGACTTCTTAGCTTACGTTTGGCCTCCCCTCCCTGTGGAGGGGGTCTTGCTGGCATGCGATGTGCCCGCTCTACCACAAACATAGGGGAAAAGACTTCTCTTCTATAAGTATTGATCAGTAGTTGTTCCAAAAAAGTGGAAGTGTCTTTACCCTCAGACCCTTCCGGCAAACCTATCGGGCGTATATTACATCTTCTCAGCCTATTCTCCATATCATCTTGCTTTATAAGGAGTTGCTTTATTTGCCTTTGCACGCGGTCTGAGGATGTTTGTAAGGGTGGAATAGCATCCTCCACCTCGCTCAATCTGGTCTCAGTTTCTTTCGCTCTTTCCCTGAGCTTTTGAAAGTCCTGTCTGATAAGGGAAATATCCATCTTGACCTCCTCAATTTGTGCTGTGAGAGAGGTTCTACAGAAGGTGATTGCTTCCAGGAGCTTGTCGGTATCACCCGCAGTTCGCTCTCCCGCCCCAGCTTTCTCAGTTGTTCCCTCCTCCTCCATGTCTTCCTTTTCTAGGCGACGGTACTGATCTAGTTTTGCTGCCGCTGCCTTTTGTGCCTTAGTTGGTGACATTTTGCGAAGGTCCCAGGTGGCACCCAGAGAACCTCCAAACTTAATGTGGCAAACTGACTTGCTGGTTGATTAAATACAAGTGCTGTCCTAGACCCTGTAGCCCCCAGAGTTTCCAAGGATAGAAGTTATTTTTGCAAAGCAGGTGCGTGCAATCCCTCCTCACCTCTTAAGCTGATGGCAATCTGGAGTTATGACCCGCAGGGTATAGGGAATCCCAGTGGAGGTTGTTAAAGAGGGGACATCAGGGCTGTATCTTATGTACAGTACACAGGCAGGGAAGACAGGTGTGCCAAAATGTCCGCCATTCACCTCATGTAGGCCTAGGCTGCAATCCAGACCGGATATAATCGTCGGCTTTCTCGGGGTCCCCGCTGGCCAAGTGGGCTGTATGTGTAAGGGTTAGTGTTGCCCCGCTCCCCAGGAGGGTTGTCCAGCAGTTGGGTACCTTTGTTTGGCAGATGTCCCAAGGCAGGGCCGGAGGAGTGGAGGACCAAGATGGGCGCGGCCTCCAGGTGTAGGCCGAAGCCGCGGTCTTGCTTAGATTTGGCCGCCGTGCGGGAGATCGCCGCTCCGTTCGGGCCTCCGTGCATCCAAACGAACCAGGAAGGAGCCCAGGGTGTTGTCAGAGCCTCAGGGAGGTGATCCAACCAGCTGAGCAGCACTGAGAGTCCAGGATTAATATGTTTTAAGGAGTAATGGACGGAGCTCTAGAGACAAGCGTCCTACTCCATGCTGTGTCAGGCCACGCCCCCCCTTCCTGTTAGAATTCCTAAACAACCTATTATGCATCTGTGACAAGAATAAATAAAAATCGCCTGGTATCAGTTAAGGCTAGGGTGACATAAACCATGCAATCACACCAGAATTTAATTTACATTCTATAGTTAAAGTGATTGTAAAGGTGTTTTTTTTTTTCATAACAAACATGTTATACTTACCTGCTTTTGTGCAAGGGTTTTGCACAGAGAGGCCCCGATCCTCCTTTTCTGGGGTTTCTCAGTGGCGCTCCTCCTTGCCCCTTCTCTTTTATTGGGTGCCCCCACAGAGATCTGCTTTCTATGGTGGGCACCCGTGCGTCCCTTGACACAGACGGCAGGACTCGGCCCGGTTCACGTGTCACTGGATTTGATTGACAGCAGCGCGAGTCAATGGCTCCTGCTACTATCAATCTATCCAATGAGGACTTGAGACAGCGGCTGGAGCTACTGGGCTCGTCGCTGAAAGGATCGGCTCAGGTAAGAAAAAGTGGGGCTTTGGGGGACAGCTGCAGCACAGAAAGTTTTTTTTTTTGTTTTCACTTGCAGGTTTTAATAAAATGTCTAGCTCTGTGATAATGTAATAATAATAAAGAAAAACTATCATTAAAGCATAGCTTCACCCAAAAGGGGAAGTTCTGCTTTGTCTTCCTCCCCCCTCCTCCACCACATTTGGTACATTTCAGTGTGATCTGTTTTTGTGAATAACAATGCTAGTCTCTGGAGCGGCCCCTGCTGCCAGAGACCCGAGGTGTCAATCACAAATCTGTCTACTTCATAGCAGCATTGTTGACTGGTGGTTGGGGGGAACGTCACAAGACTTGCCCAGCAACTCTACTTGGAAATAAAGGATGGATTTGAGGTAGGACTAAGTGCTGTATGCATTTAGTCCCCTAGAGAGTTGAAAAAAAATGTTAAGTGATAGTTCTTCTTTAAAAGGGAACATTTGAAGACAGGAGAAGATATTCCTAACTTGTTTTTGAAAGTGCAGACTTGGAGTTGTCGTTCTAATTCTGGCTTCAATACCGAGTAAGGGACCTGAAACAGATATTCAGGAAAGAAATGTGTAATTTCTGATTTCACTGACTTAATGCCTAATTCATGTCAGCAACTAACAAGGTGATATAAACAGCACCATATCCATTTATACTGGATATGGTGCTGTTTAATCTGGGGGGTCTTCTCCGCTTGTGTGTCTGGCCCCTTGCCTTGTCATTGCATACAGTTCAGGACAAGATATCCTGCATTATTATGTGATACCTGAGAGTGGAAGACTGGACCAACAGGGGTAAGGTAAGTATTCATTTCTATTGCTTCCCCTAGACAAAATGAGCAGCATATGTTGGGGGAGGGGGGTGGAGTTGTCAACATTTTTTTGTTTTTTCACTGTAGCTTGCTCATTGGGCACTGAATCATCACCATCTTTGTACCACAAGTAAGAAAGTGAACCCCAGATGCTGTAAAACTGAGCTCAAAATTAGAGTAATCTTTCTGGCTATGCAATGTGGCACTGATGTCTGAATTACAAGAGTTACTGAATAGAATTACATCCTTTGATATAAAGTAGTAAATTAATAGTCAACTGTGCATTTAAAGGCTTGCCTGGTATTTCCCTGTCTTCTGACCGAGACATACAGCAGCAGTCACTGACATTCCAGTTCATGTGTGAGACAATGTACAGCTATTAAGAATAAATAAAATCCTAATTGGTATACAAAAAGCAGGTTGCAATAAAAAATAAAAAACACAAAAAAATGGTTCCTGTATAAGACCAGCTGTAATGATTTTTTTTTTTCCAGCCTTATAGTAGAATATATATTTTGCTCTCTGTGTTTTATCATTCTTTTTTTATTTTTTTATTTACAGGACAATCTGATCTACTTAGGATATTGACCATCAGCCTAGAAGTGATATCAGGTAAGAATGTTCTTGCCGTGTTTTTAAAGCAACCTGTCAGCTGAAACTCACAATGATAATCGGTTCCTTCTTTGTACTTGGTAGAAAGAACAGCTCACAGTGCTGAAAGGAAAGCACAGATTCAGTTCCATAGGAAAGTCATATTTTCTTGGGGCATTCCTTAGGCCCTTTACCTTTTTCTTTTCTTCCATCACTGGTGACAGGAAAGAGAATGGATTAACTTCCCTATCAACACGGTTAGTGTTGATGAGGGAATGCCCCCTTCTGCGCCATTGCATTCTGGCAGGAGGAGGCACGGGGAACATTCCCGGTCAGCAGAATACAATGGTTACTGCTACAAGTCAGTACATAGCTCCTGTAGATTGGCTCTGAGCTTTTGTTGTGCTTGTATCACAGAGAGCTGGAACTGATTTGAAAATATGTTTTTAAACTGTTTTTCCTTTTACATTTTTATATGCATTCCAACTCTTTTGAATGTTTTTTTCTATTCAACAGCTGAGAGACCCACAGTTTTTTTTTAACGTGGCAAGAAATTTATGGACTTGTACATGATGAATTGTGAACTGTTAGCAACATGCAGTGCCTTGGGGTACCTGGAGGGAGATACCTACCACAAAGAACCTGATTGCCTTGGTGAGCAAAAGATACATCTACAAAATTGGTTTTAACTTTGCTACTGTTTCTTTATAAAGCTAAATGCAAAAATAATTAAAGCCCAACTCCACTCAAGTAAAAAAAAAAAGCAACCCTTGCAGTGGGGCTGTGTCAGCACTTCAAGGGCTTTTGCAAGTTTAGGTCTAGGGGAACAATAAATGAAAACTTACATACCCAATCCTCCACTTCACCCTTCTGCTAGACCCGTCCCACATTGTCTTCTCCCCAACGCTTCAGCGGTTTAGGGTCCTGATGTCATCAAGATGCTGAGGGACTGGGGGAGCACCATCTGCCAAAAAAGTGGAGGGTCAGGTAAGTAAACGTGTTTTTCCTCTCCCTCATACAAAGCGAGCGTTTAACAAATGCAGTGTAGGGGCAGCCCCACTGCAAGAGATAATTTTACATTTTCCAAGAGTTGGGCTTTAAAAAAAAATATGTTGTGTATATGCGCTGTACATACACATAACCACATTTTTGCACAGTGATAATGCTTGCTGTGCCATAATTTTGACGGCAGCCATTTTCCTGCCAACTATACCTCCTAGTGCATTGTCCTTACTTTAGTGCAGCATCGGATCAGTGCATCGTTTTTCTAGTCAGATTATATACTTCTCCACAAACCTGTCCTCCCCTGGTACCTAAAATCTTAATAAACTCTTGTAATACACAATTAGCACTGTTCACCTTAATCATGCCAAAATTGTCCTAAAGATGTATCCAATAGCAAAACATACATTTATTTCAGGTAGAAGATGCCACCAAATGGTTACTGCTTCTGATTTGCAAGATCAATTCTAATTTCTCAGAGACAGAGTTACAGACCTTGGCAATAGCTTTGCAGGAAAGAACTGATCAAACATGTCCAAGTTATCTTGCAATGTAGTGCCATGTTAAAAAGAGGTAAAGCTAAGGAGAGCACGTTTTTGAGACGTAGATTAGATTATGACCTGAAGACTAAAGCTGGCCCCAGCAGGCTAAAAAAAAAAAACCTGAATCAATCCCTCCATCCACACATTCGAGATGTGGGAATCCTCCCCACTGTGTCATTGTATTCCGATAGCAAGACTCCCCTGCCTTCAGCGTGCACTGATCAGCAGTAATCTAGCAAAACTCTTCCAACAAGCCTGTTCATGACAAGTCAATTTATGGGCTGTTTTTTAATTCAATTTTTTTTTTTTTAACACTAGAATTTAGCCACATACAGTAGGTTTTATTTTAGTTATTTTATGGTCGTTACCCAATGGAATACAATAATTAATGCACTTGTTCAATTAATCTTAAAACACTCCCACTTACCTAGTGTGCTCTTTGTTGCAAATATTTGGTACCATGCAGCATTCTGCGTTAAGGATCTCAGTTTATTGATAGTTTTTTTTTTTTTAAATTTGGAATACTTGTCATAACAAAATGCTTTTCTTTCTTGTAGGGCTGCAACGATTAATCGATAAAAACGATAATAATCGATGATGAAAATCGTTGTCAACAATTTTCATTATCGATTAGTTGGTCTAACGGCACCTTCCTCCCTGCCAGTCCTGCCTCCGTCCCAGTGAATCCTGTGTACAAGGCCGCCGTATTCTCATGAGAATACAGCGGCGCTCATGTGACCAGGCACGTCTGCCTCTCTCCTCCTCGCTGACGTCAGCTCCCCCCCCCCTGATATTCTCAGCCCTGCCCGCTGCTGCCTCAAGGGAATAGAGAGAGAGGCGAGAAGCAGCCATGAGCGCCGAGCTGCACCTGTGAAGTGATATAAGGTAGCGGCTATACAATACTCAGTAGTAGTACATAGTGATGACAAGTTGAAAACAAGTGCCCCTTGATCCTAAGTATAGTGCCCCATCATTGGTGTTTCGGGGGTGGGGGGGATAGTGTCCCCGGTGTTCCCGGGAGAAGTAGTGCCCCATCATTGGTGTTCCCGGGAGGAATAGTGCCCCATCATTGGTGTTCCCGGGAGGAATAGTGCCCCATCATTGGTGTTCCTGGGAGAAATAGATACGACAGGATTTGTTTTTGTACTGCTGCACAGTTGTGTAATGTTAATGTAAAACGTTTTTTAATCTGCAGTTTGAGTGTAACACTCAGTTTTTTCATTATTACTTTTAAATAAATGAAAAAATGGCATATTACGTTTTTTATGATTTTATCCAATTAATTGAAACAATATTCGTCCAACTAATTGATTATGAAAATAATCGTTCGTTGCAGCCCTACTTTCCTGTAACTTCTGGGAAATGTGATTACACCATGATCACTATTTCCCAAGTCGTCTCTACCCTACACATTTGTAATAAGCTTTGTGTTGTTTGAAATTAATAGATCCAACAGCAGAGCATTTTTTCCAGATGGCTTCCACCATCTGTTTCATGAAATTGTCCTGCAATACATGTAAATAAAGGCAAGCCTATGCTGACTTAGCAGTTCCAATTGCTCAGTTATTATCAGGATAGCACCATCACAGTTCTGTCTATCACAGATATCATCTCGCAAACCAACTTTCAAATCATTCTTCTCATACATAAACACCCCTATTCTGCCAATTCTTTCCCTTTTGAAATAGAGTGTATCCCTTGATATATATGAAGTCAAAGTACTCCTCAAATAAGAGAAGTTCTAGTTCAAGGGTGTCCAAACTTTTTTCAAAGAGGGCCAGATTTGATGAAGTGAACATGCGTGAGGGCCGACCATTTTGCCTGACATTCTTTGAACCATTAAAATTCGGTCTAAGTGTATTCGTTCGAGCAGTAATACACTCCCCAACAAGAATTCTCTTGCCTTTGTGGCTTTGTGAGAGTAAAGAGATGAGCTTGGGCATGTTATTTGGATATACCGTATTTATTGGTGTATAACACGCACCTTCACTTTAAGAGGGAAGTTTCAGGAAAAAAACGTACATTTTAAATAAAAAACTGTAAAGCAAGATAAGGGTCAGTGCCCATCTGCAGCCTCACAAGTGCCATGAATGCAGCCCCATCATTGCCATGAATGCAGCTCCGCCATTGCCATGAATGTAGCACCCACCATTGCCAGGAATTCAGCACCCACCATTGCCAGAAATGCAGCACCCACCATTGCCAGAAATGCAGCACCCACCATTGCCAGAAATGCAGCACCCACCATTGCCAGAAATGCAGCACCCACCATTGCCAGAAATGCAGCACCCACCATTGCCAGAAATGCAGCACCCACCATTGCCAGAAATGCAGCACCCACCATTGCCAGAAATGCAGCACCCACCATTGCCAGAAATGCAGCACCCACCATTGCCAGAAATGCAGCACCTACCATTGCCAGAAATGCAGCACCCACCATTGCCAGGAATGCAGCACCCACCATTGCCAGGAATGCAGTACCCACCATTGCCATCAGTGCAGCCTGATTGATGCCCATCCATCTGCAGCCAGGGAGGGGGCGGGACAAGCGCCAAAAGATTACATACAGGAGAAACTCCTGTTTTCTTGGCACCCTCCTTTGATGGACAGAACAGAAAGTCCTGCCTCCTTTGATGGACAGAACAGTCGTCCAATGGCAGCGCAGGAGACGGGACTTCCTATTACAGAGGCTGCCGTGTAAACTCCTGTGTGTACAGCTCTCGTCCCGCCTCCTCTTTGTCCCCTCCAAGGCAGCCAGCATATAAATCTTTTGTGGCCGCAGCACTGGGAGATTGCTGGGGGCCACAAAAGATATACATGTCCAGATAACCAGGCGGGCCATTCAAAACCGACACGCGGGCCGCGATTGGCCTGTGGGACGGACTTTGGACATGCCTGTTCTAGTTCATCTATCTTGTTTACCAGACTTCTTGCATTTGTAAACCGACCTATTTTTGTCTTAGTATTTAATATTCTAATATTACAATTTTTCAACCATAACTTTATGCCAGTACTCTTTAGGGGCCAATTCATAGAAACACAGTCTTATGATGTTTTCTGGATGCCTTTTTGCATGCTCGTTTTTGATGCAGTCCAGTGCATTTTTTTCCACTTTTTTTTTTCTTAACCTAAAATAAGGACATGTTTTTGATGCGTTTTTATCACGTTCCAGTACAGTGTTTTTACTGGAACTGACTGTACTGGTGTAAACTATGCCATTGAAAACCATATAACCTACTATCCATGCGTTTTTGATGCAGAAAAAACGCACTGCACTGCATGTGATGTGAACTGGCCCTTAAGATACATTCACACCTTGGCGTTCGGTTTACAGAAGGAATTGCCATGATTCTGCCTGCGATTCGAAAACACCGCGAATCACGACACGCCTTAGCAATCTCCGCTATTTTGAATGACACAAAATCGCAGAGTGATTTTGCTGCTATTGTCGCCTGCCTAATCGCAGTAAAAATGTGCAAACAGAATCACGGGCCGCCTGACGCCTAAAAGAAGTACAAGAACTTCTTTTTAGTGCCGGGCGTCGCGCATTTTTAACCACGATTTTACCATGATTCGTCTGGCGACAATCGCAGGAAAATCCTGCCACGTTTTGTTGCCATTCAAAATAGCGGGGATCTCAAGGGTGTATTGCAATTTGCAGCATTTCCGAATCGCGGGCAGAATCGCGGAGATTCCGCCCGCAAAAATGAATGCCATGGTGTGAATGGAGCCTAAGTGTTGGAATGCAATTTCTCTGCCATCTAGTTTGACCCCCAAAACCCCACCCCTCCATTCCAGCCCCTTCAATTTCCGTTCCTCTGTACAGCCTTGCTCCCTATAATGGCATATTCTTTTATGATCCCTTATGTCCATCCTAATCTACTAGTCCATCTAACATTATCCTCTCCTCAGATTGCTAATGCTGCTGCTCCTTCATAGATACAGTGGAGGAGGGATTGTAGCCACCCTAAGAAGGGGAGTGTGTTACTAGCTGGGTCAACAGGTGAAAGAAAAGCCTAAGAAAAGAAAATGCAGCAACCATGTTTAAGGGTCTATACCAGGGGTCTCCAAAGTACGGCCTGCGTGCCACATCCGGCCCGCTAGGACGTTTTTTTCCGCCCTGCAGCTTGAGTCCTCAGACTCGCTGCAGGGACCAGTTTCTGCTCAAGCTTCTTCGGGCTGCGGGACATCCGCTGCACACCCCCCCTTCTCCTGCGGTATGCAGAGCAGGCCCTGCTACCGGACACCGCCCACCCCTCCCGGCACTGCTATTGGTTGCTATGACTCCCAGTGAGACCCACTGGACCTTCCGTCTCCTGCCTGCTTTTAACATAAGTGTCTTTTACACAGCGTGCTTGTGTAACAGCAGGACCAGATCTGGAAGGTGCAGCGGTTCCTTCCAGCTCTTTTGTGGTTGGTTGGTAGTTGCTTCAGAGGCACACTGTTTTTCTGATGGGGGAGGCAAATGTACACGGGGGGGGGGGGGCTCTGAGGGGAACACAAAAAAGTGGGAGGGGGCTCTGATAGGGGCACAATTGTGTGTGTGGGGGGCTTTGAGGGGGACACAAATGTGTATGGTGGTGGGGCCTCTGAGGGGGACACAAATGTGCATCGGAGGGCACTGAGGGAGGCACAAATGTGCATGTGGGGGCTCTAGGGGGGGGGACAGATGTGTGTGGGGAGCCCAAATGTGCGTGCGTGTGCATGGGGAGGAGAATGTGCATGGGGTTGTGATGGGGACACAAATGTGTGGGGGAACCCTGATGAGGATGCCAATTTGCGGGGAGACTCTGATGGGTACACAAATGTGTGGGGGGCTATGATAGGGACACATATGTGTGGGAAGACTGACGGAACAAAGATGTAAGGCCTCATGCACAGTAGAAGTTTAGTCCCAGAGCATGAGGCTCCGGCATTTAGATGCGGGTGGAGTATACAGGAGCACCATCTAGTACTTCTGCCTGTCCATTTCTATCCTAGTCTGCTGCTGCGGATTATTTATAAATAACTGATTTTTTTTTTTTTTTTGGTCCACGAATTTGTGTAAAATCTACAATATGGCCCTCAGAGTGAAACGTTTGGAGACCCCTGGTCTGTTAAATTTTTGTTCTTGGGGTGGATACACTTTAATTTAAAAAAACAATCATTGAGGTCTTTTTCGTGGTTTCTAACACACTGTCGTTCATCTTTTCCTCCATAGAAAGTGTGAAAGATTTAATCCGTTACCTGCGACATGAAGATGAAACCAGAGATATTCGGCAACAACTGGGAGCAGCTCAGATCTTACAGAATGATCTTGTGCCTTTAGTCATACAGCATCATAATGACAAACAACTCTTTGATGCTGTTATTAGGTAATCTAACGTTCTGCATCATAAGTTTTCTGTGTTTCATACAGCATTAACTCCTAAGAGACTCACTTAGCTCTCCGCTGGACACTGTAGTGTTATTTCACACTACGCCTGCATTTTTTGCTTCATTCATACATACAAGACATGGCGTGTAGCCTGTGGTATCCTATAGAGTGTTGTCTGCATAAAGCTGCAGAGAACATGATAGGAGGAGAAACTCGTCACAGACTGACAGGTCATATGACTGGATTCTTCTCTTGGAAAGAAAGACCCCCTTCATTATGGGGTTAGACTTTCCTTTTATTTTTATTTAGGTGGAATCCTGGGAAGTCAGCAAAATGCATTGTTGAATTTTTACTATTTTATCAGCCAAAAGGTATGAAGTTTTGTACAGCTAATCTGTCACACTGCACATCCAATAAGATTCATCTTTGGCTGTTTCCTAGTACTGCTTCCTTGAATAACTCGGTTTCAAGATAGGCCATCCAAAGATTATGTTGACGTAAATATCGTGATAAAGGTACAAGGGCTACCAATTTTTTTCTTCCTCCTACTCCTAAAAATGCTAGTTGTCTGGCTGTTTTCTGATCAAAAAAGTCAACTCCTTCTCTACATGCTTGTTCTGGATTCTTCACAGAGTATTGATGCCAGAGGGTTAGAAAGATAGCCTCGCAACTTTCATTTTCAGAGGAAGAACTTGGCAATAGCAGCCCCATGTTCCTATCATGACAAGTTTCCAGAAAGTAAAACAAACCTCCATGGGTTTGGTAGGTAGGATAGCACATTTGCTGTGCTGCCTTTTTTTTTTTTTTTTTTTGCAAAATCTTTTTTTTAAAATTTCATTAGCATACTAAATTAGCCCATGCATGGGCCAAACCTTGCCCACGCAGGGTCAGTTCTGATGCGGCAACAGGGCACAACATAAACAAACTAACTTTTACTATAACCCCAATGTGGAAAGAGGTTCAGTTCAGGAGAATCTGTGCTCAAATTGGTACCAACAGGATAATGCAACATGAGAGTAGTTGGGTCAATATACTAACAGACTAGAGATATAGTGTTAATCTAGGGATTGGTTACTCACAGTTGCCATGGTATTATCATCTAACCAACAGGTCCATACCTTTTCAAATTTTTGTGGACAACCCCTGCCCGAGTAGGTGGCTTTATACAGGGGTAAACTGGCATTTACTAGGCTTTTCCAGAATCTGACAGAGAGGGGAGACTATTGTTTCCAGTTCATCGTAATGGCCTTACGAGCATAGTACAATAGCAGGGATATGAGTATTTTCCTGGCTCTGAGCATTGACAGTTGTTCCACCAGCCCCAGCAGAATATTTAGGATCATAAGGAACACGAGTCCTAGTGACCTTGGCAATCACCTGGAGTACTTCTTTCCAATAATGTTCGATTGCTGGGCAAACTCAAAAAATGTAGAAAAAGTCACCCAGTTGGTAGGAGCAACGCCAGCACGCCGGAGAATGCGCCGGCGACATCTGGTGCAGCCTGTGAGTCGTGTAGTGGGCTCTATGCACAATTTTGTATTGGACCACTTTGTCCCTAGCTGAGACCAAAGGGGAGAAGGGAAAGTCCCTAATCTCTCTCCAGTCGTCCCCGTCCAGCTCCGGTATGTTCCCCACCCATTTCCTGTGGAGGGTGGACAACTCGGGGCCGGCAGCAACCAGCAGGGACCCGTAGAGCTGAGATGTGGGTTTCTCCAAGTCCTTCACCCGAAGGGTGGATTCGAGCTCCGAGTATGCCAATTCAACTGGTTGGCCTAAGAACTGACACCTGTAGGTATGAGCGATTTTAAGATGCCTAAAATGGGCCCGTGCAGGCACATTAAATGTGGTGCGTAAAACGTGAAAGGGGGTGAGCTCCCTGTTGGTGATAACATGCTCAAGGGTCAGTATTTTGTATTTGGACCAGGCCTGTGGATCCGGGATGGTATTGAACTGTGATAGGTTAGGGTTCAGCCACAGAGGGGTGTGAGGAGACCAGGAGTTCGGCTGGGGTGCCCTCAGCGCCTCACCCACCTTCCATGCCCGCATAGTGGTACGCATAGAAGGGGCTATTTTGCCTTTTTAAGCAGAAAATATATGTGTAAAAGCATACTGTATGCATATGTGATTACAAACCATATACTGCCAGCCTTTTAAAAATTGTCTATTACTGTGAACTAAAAAGATTACATTCCATAGATTTTCATTAAAACATAGCATGATAAATTGTATCTATTATTAGATGATTATAAGGTTTATAATATATGTAAATATTTTGATCTGTGGTGTTTAATTATTTAGTTAATCTATTATTTTTATAACTATTTTGGAACTATTTAGCCATTTCAAAAATGTTATCAATTGCAGGTTGATGGTAAATCTTACCCAGCCAGCTCTTCTGTGTTTTGGGAAAGTTCCTCAGGATTCCACCTTCCGCCATCACTATTTGCAGGTTGTGTCATATTTGCAGGCTTATAAAGAGGTGAGTTCATACGTTAATGTAAAATATTAACGCATTCAGACATTAAAAACGCACATGACAGCTTGATTTATTATATACAGTGTGTTCAGTGATTAGATATAAAAGGAAAATGACACACTAAGGGAGTCATTTGAAGATATTTTCCTAATGACATATGCCTTCCTAATCTGATTGGATACAGCTCCTGTTCGGCTGAAAATTTTCCAGCAGGTGAACAGTGGCTGGCACGGCCACCCTATATAGCAAATTTTGGCCAGTTGGTTTATCAAGAGTGTATGGCCAGATTTAAAGATATTTTTGTACATGGATGACCAACAGAGGAGGTTGATGCCCCAAATTCACAAGTGAGGGGAACATAGCAACCAGAGCAGGCTTTAAAAACCTGTCTGATCAATTGTTTCCCCCCGAAAGTGATCTGTTGGTGGTGTCTCTGGGCGCCTATAAACATGAGGTCCTCTTCTCATTTGTATAGGTAGCCTTATAACAGCCTCTGGAGTCATTGTTGTGCAGCTGAAGGTTGTATGGAAGCATTAAGCAGAATTCATTTTCTAGTTAATCATTTCCACTTCGGTACTTTTATTTCAGATTAAACCTGCTTCAGCTGAGGTGTGTCCCCAGGTTTCTAAAAAAGGTTTACTTAGGGCCCATTCACATTATGTGCAGTTACCTGCATTTTTCCTGCATTGTTTTCTGCATGTTGTGTTCACACCAGAATGCAGTACTATTTCACTACATTCCAGATCTGTGTGATATTATGCAACATGTTTTCATAATATTGCACAGATCTGGATGTCCCTGCTTGTCACTGCACAGCAAGCTCTGCGCACTGTGCTGTTGGGCAGTGACATGAATGAATTGTCATTTCATGATAAAACTGCGCATTACACTGCCCCCTGCCACGTGGCTCTGCAGCTCAAAACGCTGGTGCCCACACACTGGTTTAGTGTGCAAATTATGAACGTGTATGTTGTTGCGCCTAGTGCCCTTGATAGTGTAAAAAAAAAGAATTGTGTTTAAGTATAAAGTGCAAACAAAGTCTGAAACCTTCCTCCTTAGTGTCCTTGGTATATGAATATTATAAAATCAAACACTGATACCTAGATAAAATACAGTGATTATAATGTGTACTGTGAAAAAATAGCAACAAGATGGCGTAATCACAATATCGCAATATAGTCTCATAAACTGAAAAAAATCTTTTAACCACTTGACATCCGCGTTATAGCCGAATGACGGCTACAGCGCGGACCTGAATTCCCGGGAGGCCGTCATATAACGGCCTCCCCTGTGAACGCGCCCTGCGCACGCTGTGATCACCGAGTCACTGAGATTCGGGTGATCACCAATCCGAGTAAGGGGCCGGTCCCGGCCCCTTACCATGTGATCAGCTGTCAGCCAATGACAGCTGATCACATGATCAAAACAAAAGCTCTGTGATCGGTATCTTTTTCTTCTCGCGCTAACAGCTTATCAGCAAGGGACATCGGTCCCGAAGAGGAAGAGGCATTTCTGCCTCAATTGTGCCACCAGTACCCCCTGGCAGCGCCACCTGACAGTGCCCACCAGTGCCACCTATCAATGCCCACCGGTGGTGCCAATCAGTGTAACCGATCAGTGCCCATTATTGCCACCCATCACTGCCACCTATCGGTGCCCATCAGTGCTTCCTCATCAGCGTACATCAATGAAGGAGAAAAATTACCTTTTTTTTTTTAATGTTATAACAAAATATATAAAAAAAAAATGTTTTTTTTTTAATTCGGTCTTTTTTACATTTTTTTTTTTATTAACAAAAAATAAAAACCGCAAAGGTGATCAAATACCACCAAAAGAAAGTTCTATTTTTGGAAAAAAAATGATAAAAATTTTATTTGGGTAGTGTTGTATGACTGCGCAATTGTCATTCAAAGTGCGTCAGCGCTGAAAGCTGAAAATTGGTCTGGAATAGGAGGGGGTTTAAGTGCCCAGTAAGCAAGTGGTTAAAGTACAACATGTATATGCAATTCATAAGTGAGTCCATAATATTATCAAGTGCAAACAAAGTCTGAAACCTTCCTCCTTGATGTCCTTGGTGAATACACAATATAAGTCGATCATATATGAATAAAATCAAGCACTCATTCCTAGATATACTCTAATACAGTTATTAACAGTGCAAATAAATGTGAAACACAATGTGTACTGTGAATAAAATCTCAAACTCAATATCGCAATATAATCGCATAAACTGAAAAAGTCTTTAAAATTGCAACATGTATATGCAATTAATGAGTGAGTCTATATAATTAGTATAATAATCCATAATCAGAAAAGTGCTAGTGCTTTGGTGATGCCCACCACCTCTCAACGAATGCGCTCACCTCTGTTTGACCTCTCTTACAAGGTCAAATTTCACCTTCCCCTATATGCTGGGGTGTGCACGGTGGGCTCCTCTGGTGTCCTCCTCCTCGTTTGTTCCACTGTATATCCAGATACCCTTTCCTTTTAGTGGGGTGTGTGGCCCTTTTTAATACGGCAGTTTTTCCTTCATATAAAGATTCATGCAAAAAAAGGGGGACTTCGTGGTGTGGTAATTTTTAAAAATAGGTATTTATTTAAAATTAGTAACTTACATTTTAAGTTTAAAACAAACAGCTCCTGTGATGGATAGCGGTATACAATGGTTCCCACCTCACTTCCTGTGTGCAGCAGTGTCACCTGACTCTACCCATGTCATTATTGTCATGTGAATTCCTCAGGGGGTTAGTATTTTGGGCTGTGTGATAGTGTGAACAGGTAGTACATGTTTTGTGATGCTAAAAACACATTGAATACCATGCATTGTGAGAATTTTATAATCTTCTTTTTTTTTTTTCTTTTTTTTTTAGGCATTTGCAAATGAGAGACTCTTTGTAGTGCTGAGTGAAAAGCTCTATGATTTGCTGCAGATGGTAAGAGCTGATACATAAATTGTCAAATCTTTCTGTTTAAAGTTCATATGAACATCTATGAAACCAGTTAACTGTGATTAATTTGCCTGAGGACAATTGGATTTCATAATCTACCATAAAATCTTTTTCTTGGAGTTCATTGAGGGAAATGGGAATTAATCACTTTCAGGTTATACTGCTGTCTACAGGAGAGGACAAACAAAAAAAATGTTGGCCAGTTTAGGATAGCCTCTCCTACTACTAGCATTCCTTACGCCAGCTATTCATGTATTCAAAGTTCAGCTGGTTCAGCAGGGACCGGCCGAATTTCAATTCATGTACAGACGCTGTGGTTGCACAGAAATCAATCTCCCAATCGACTTCTATGCAACCGCCCTGTGAGATGTTTGCCCTGCTTGGTCTTCCTTCCGGGTCCACGGGCTCTGGTTGTTTGAATGGCCAAGCCACAATGACATCCGTGCATACGCGTGGGAGTGGAGTCATGACCACGGCACAGAGCTCTGAAGTGACGGCATTGGTGTGCTGTTCCTTCATGGTGGCATGATTTGTTAAAAAACGGTCTGCTCAGCTGTGGATCCGGTAGTGTCCTGTCTTAAAACGGAGTTCCACCCATTTAAAAGTCAGCAGCTACAAAAGTGCTAATAAGCGCTTGGAAGGGAAACGCCTTGTTAAGTTGTCTACAAAGAGAAAGACATGTAACACTGGGAAAGTCTTGAGCAGCAGGTTTCTCCTCTAGTTTGAGAGTGGTATGCACTTCAACAATAGTTGAAATGGTCTCTTTTGGGAGACATAGCGTAAGACTGCAAGTACCCTGCTCATATTTTTTTTATATAAGCAGACAAATGGCCAATGCTGGGAAAAAATGCACTTTTAGTTATTTTACGCATAGCTTTTTAATTCAAATTTGTTAAATTATTTTTATTTACACACTGTAATGCTTTTTAATACCATTTCCTTTTCTGTGCACAGATTGTACACAGAGAGCCATAGAGAAAAGTATACAGTACCAGCTGCAGAAGTTTCAAACAAGCCTGCAGCTGTGCATAAGCACCATGGTGCTATCATTGTGATCCCATAATTTTGTAATCAAACCTACTGGTTCCTAATCATTATTCTGAGACCTGTGGCTATTAGTGATGACTAGGTGACAGAATTAGGAGCACACGGTGGTTCATGTAAGGGATGTAGATAAACGTTCTGAGAGCATTGGGAAGCAGTGTTTAAAGCAGAACTGAACTCGCTGATTTAACAGCTTCCCAAAATATTTGTATTCAAGGCATCTGAGCTGAACTGTGAAGCCATCAAATGGCTGGTGTCGTAACTGATCACATGTGCAGCACCATGGCAACTGCAGATCGATCAGAAGCTACGATGGCATTTTGATTGGCTCTAAAGGATAGGAGGGTTTAGTTCTCCTTTTACATATTTGAATGTATGGGGATTAATGTCTTAAAGGGTAACTCCACTTTCATGGGGGGAAAAAAAAATTGGTAAATAAAATTAAAAATTTATAATATAACACAGGGGTAGGCAACCCCTGGCACTGGTGCCACAAGAGGCACGCAAAGCCTTTTTTGCCGGAACTCGAATCCCTCCCCATCAGCAGAGCAGCGCAGGGAAGTGTCATACCACTTTCAGAATTCCCCACGCTGCACTGAGGGGGAGGCACTGTGCCCCCCACACATTGTAAAAGATGGGAAACATTGTTTGGTTCTCTAACTTTGCTGTAGCTGCGATTGTCAGCTTTTGTGGTGGGGAAGATATTGGGTGCAGTTCTGCTAGGGGGGGGCGGTCCCTGTTTCCAGGAGGAGGAGGATAGTCTTGGGCACTGCTAAAGCCAATCGCAGCCCTGCTAGCCCCATCCACCATCTGGAGGAAGAGGACTCGCTTGGTTGCCACTACCAATCTCAGAAAGAAGGGATTTCACTGTAATTGAGAAAACCACAATCAGGTGACAGTTTGTGTAATTACTGTTGAGCTTCTGGGAACTTTGTTGAAATTATTCCTGAACCTTTGAGTCACTTACTACTGAACCCCTGCACTCTGAGTCCCTTTAAGCCACAGCCAGTATTCAGCGCAATGAAAATCGCACCCAACCACTTTTTCTCAGCTGCGGGGCCCAACTTATGATCCTGCACACAGGCCCAATGCTTTCAGAAAATGCCCTTGACCTGAGCTCATCATTGCACATCCATTCCAGATGCTTGAATGTGACATCACATACATCACATGAGCTGGATGCGAAACGTGGATCAGCAGGATGAGTGTGCCAGGACAGGTAGATGTGTCTCATCTCTGCTTCCTTTTACTAATCTGCATATCATGTATTTCATTGATGAGAAGAGGGTACAGCGGTGGGGAAAATGAGCATGAGTGGTTAGGAGTTGGGACAGAAGAGCAGGAGGGTACAGCGGTGGGGCAGAAGAGCAGGAAGGTACAGCGGTGGGGCAGATGGGCAGGGAGGTACAGTGGTGGAAGAGTGGTGGAAGAGATGAGCAGGGGAGTTCAGTGTTGGGCCAGATGAGCAGGGGGGTTCAGGGTTGGGCCAGATGAGCAGAAGGGTAGAGCAGTGGGGCAGATGTGAAAGGAGGTGTATTGGTGGGACAGATGAGCAGGGGGTTACAGTGGTGGGGCAGGAAAGCAGAGGAAACAGAGGTAGGGCAGGAGAGTGGGGGGGAACAGAGATGGGGCAGGAGAGTGGGGGGGGACAGAGAGGCAGGGCAGGAGAGTAGGGGGAACAGAGGCGGGGCAGGAGAGTATGGGGAACAGAGGCGGGGCAGGAGAGTATGGGGAACAGAGGTGGGGCAGGAGAGTAGGGGGAACAGAGGTGGGACAGATGTACAGGAGGTACATTGTTGGGGCAGATGGGTTCAGTGTTCGGTGGAACAGATGTGCCAGGAGGTATGTTGGGGCAGATGAGCAGAGGGGTTACAGTGGTGGGACAGAAGAGCAAGGTGGTAGATGTACAGGAGGTACAGTGGTGGGAGGGATAAGAAGGGGGTTCAGCAGTGGGACAGAAAAGCAGGGGGGTACAGCGATGGGGCAGATGAACGGGGGGGGGGGAGGGGTCAGTGTTGCGCCAGATGAGAAGGGGGTTACAGTGGTGGGAAATGTAAGCGGGGAGGTTCAATGTTGGCAGAGGAGAAAGGGGGTACATTGGTTGGACAGATGAGCAGGGGCTTACAGCGGTGGGGCAGAGGAGCAGGGGGGGTACAGAGGTGGGGAAGATGTGCAGAGGAGAAAGGAGGTACATCGGTGGAACACATGAGCAGGGGGTTACAGTGGTGGGACAGAAGAGCAGGGGGAAGAGAGGTGGGACAGATGGTGCAGGAGGTACAGTCGTGGGGCAGATGAGAAAGGGGGATACAGTGGTGGGGCAGATGAGCAGATAAGTTCAGTTTTAGGACAGATGAGAAGATGGTTCAGTGGTGGAGCAGATGTACTGCGGCAGGTCGGCTCTGTTGTGCGAAACTACGTACCTGTATGTCATTTCGTGCAATAGACACTGGGGGCGTGCCAATTTGGCCAGAGGGGGAGCCAATCAGCGGGTCCACGATCGTTCCCCAGAGAGGCAGAATGGCGATCTGCCTATGTAAACAAGGCAGATCGCCGCTGTGACGGAAGAATTTAGAGATCTTGTGTTCCTGCAGGAACAGCAGGAACACAAGCAGGAACACTGATCTCTGTCTTCACCCAGTCAGACCACCCCCCACACAGCAAGCACCCCCTAGGGACACACTTAACCCTTTGATCACCCCTGATGGCAACCCCTTCCCAACGTCATTAGTACATTAACAGTGCATATTTTTAGCATTGATCACTGTAATAATGTCACTGGTTCCCAAAAAAGTGTCAGTCAGGTGTCCGATTTGTTTGCCGCAATGTCTCAGTCCCGCAAAAAATGCTGATCGCCGCCATTACAAGTAAAATAAAAAATTAAAAAATGGCATAAAAATATCCCATAGTTTGTAGATGCGATAATTTTTACGCAAACCAATCAATGTACGCTTATTGGGATTTTTTTTTTTTTACCAAAAATATGTAGCAGAATACATATTGGCCTAAATTACTGAAAAAATTAGAATTTTTTTTTTTTTTTTTTTTGATGTGTTTTTATAGCAGTCAAAAATATTGCTTTTTCAAAATTGGCGCTGTTTTTAATGTTTATAGCGCCAAAAATAAAAACCGCAGAGGTGATCAAATGCCACCAAAAGGAAGCTCTATTTGTGGGGAAAAAAAGGACATCAATTTTATTTGGGTACAGCTTCGCACGACTGCGCAATTGTCAGTTAAAGTAACGCAGTACCTTATCGCAAAAAAGTGGCCTGGCCATTAAGTGGTGTAAAACCTTCCAGGGCTGAAGTGGTTAATCATAAGCTCCCTTTTTTTTTTCTTTTTTTTTTTAATTACTTACAATTGCATTACCTTTTTTTTTTTTTTTTTTTTAAACTTCTTTGCTTCATAGGATTGGGAGCAGCGTGAAGAAGAGCATAACTTATTAATTGAAAGGATTCTTCTTTTGGTGCGCAATATCCTTCATGTGCCTTCTGATCCAGATGAAGAAAAGGTAGTACTTGGCTTTTAGGACTTCATTAATGTAAATATTATTGCTGTTTTGCTATTTTATTATTTCATTTATTACAGGTACTTCTAGCGCCATCAATTTTTACACAGCAATTTTTATACATCTATATTGTACATTCACGTCAGTCCCTGCCCTCAGAGAGTTTACAATCTAAGGTCCCTAACTCACATTCATTCATACACATACTAGGACCATAGAGGGGTGCTCTGTGTGGCGCAGAATCCCCCAGTTTAGACCCCTGATATTTCACCAAAGCCTTCTGAAAAAAACAAAAATGGTTTAAAAAATACAATTGTAAAAAAAAAAAAACAAAAAAAAACTGACACCGTCCACTGCCCTATTGACACGGTCCACTGCTCTACTGACACTATCAGTACATATACACATGCGCACACACACATATGTGTTTGAGCTTTGGGGTGCACACCCCAATGCAATAGGTTGTGCACACCTACGACTAGGACCAATTTATACATGATCCAGTTAACCTACTAGCACATGTTTGGCTAAGGGAGGACTATAATTTGATGTGTAAAGCATGGAGAGAATAAAAGTGTGTTCACAGCAACTACCAGTTTGGTGAATCCATCATGTTGAAGTGTTCTGATGTGTGGTTTTTATGTTTTTCATTGAACGTCATCTGTGTAAAGTAAGTATGTGTAAGAGGAATAAAGGTATGCAGTTACCATGTAAACCAAGTGTACACATTTTAGTGGATAAACAAGGATTGCTGGTTGGCTGCATAATGCATTTTACCTTATTAGTTGCATGTGTCTTTACAATGGCTAAAAGTATTGTGTTTGTGGGTTCTGACAGAAGTAGAGTTTTATTGATCTGATTATGTGTGTGGAAAACCATGCAAATACATGGTGAAGATGTGAGCGTGCAGGCCCTAAAAACTGCATGTTACTATGCTGTTGTAGGTTTAAAACTTTGTAGAACATGTATGTTCTACATAGCCATAACAACTCTGCCTTTGCTGGAGACTGATAATACTAGGTTGTGAATCCTAAGAATTAAGACAAATAGTGGAAATTGGCATGTATTCTATCTATAGAATTGCACTATCCTTTTTAAGGGGTTTCTATTCAATAAGGAACCTCATATAACGTTATAAATTATACTTCTGCTAATTTATCACCAGGAGAAGGGGTGCCTCACTACTGTTTGAAAGGTAAAAAAAAAAAAAAGTGTAAGCCTGAAGCTAAAAAAAAAAAATGTTCAGCTTTTTTAGATACTGGCCTGCTAAAATACCTAACCATGTCTATTAGGTCCCTATTTGCTGTGACTAGTTACTTTCCTCCCTTTATAGTCTTCATTTATTTTATATCCTAAATGCAGCAAAAGGACTGTCAACTTCTCATAGTACTTTTGCTGTAATAGGAGGAATAAAAATCCAAGGTGTGAGGGGACAGTGTAGATCTATGGCTGGGTAATCCTTCTTCTATAGGTCTTTTATAGATAGAGGGTGAAGCAGGTGTTTAGCTTCCATATATAAGTGAAATATCACTTTTGAATGGGCTAATCCTTTAGAGTTATACTGAACTTTTGGAAATTCTATGTTGTGTTGTATTCCTGGGTGGACACGTTTCTCGCGTTCTGTATTGCAGGGAGTTGATGACGATGCAAGCATTCATGATAGAGTCCTGTGGGCAATCCACATGAGTGGCATGGATGACCTTGTGAAGTTTTTGGCTAGCTCTGAGACGGAGCAGCAATGGAGCATGCATGTGCTGGAAACTGTATCGCTCATGTTCCGAGATCAGGTAAGTGGCTGCAAGATTCTTCTTTTACTTTAGGATGTGTAGACATTTAAAATCCCTTTTTAATCACTCGGTAAAAAAAACCCCACAATGCTAACTGTTTTAGTCAAACCTTTGAAGTAACCTATACATTCTTGTTATAGATACTCTTGCCCTCGAACTAGGTTTCTATAAATTAACCCTGCTTACATTTTGCTGTATCCTTGTTTCTATATAATGTTATCATGACACTATTCCTTGCATCTTGATTTACTATTCATCTGCTCCTGCACAATGAAACATGGGAGATTGTTAACCTTTTTGTGTACATTGTGAACATCGTTTTTGTCTTATAGAGATAGGACAGCAATAAAACATACCTTAAAAATATGTTTTTATTTGGTCTCCAAATATGTCAGCCAAACAGTGCCTTAACTTTCTAGCTGTGACCGTAACCCTACAGGTACAGAATGTACATAGTGGCAATTCAGGTTCTTCTATTTAGGCTTTAGGTTCTGTATTTATAATGTGTTGCATGATGTGATATTTACTAGTAAGTGGTGACAGGATTGCATACCCAAAGAAGTCCTAAATGGCTGCCTGTATAATTCTGTAAACCCCAAAAATATTCAAATGCATTATTTCCTTTTACAACATGTTTGTTAGCAATAATATGTATTAGTGTACTATTGGTATTTTTTATTTCTTTTTTTAGAATGCAGAGAACTTGGCATCAACTGGCCAGGCTCGTTCCTCTGTAGAAAGAGTGACAGATATGAAAGAACTGGAGATCCTCCGGCAGAGGGAAGTGGCAGAGAAAAAAAGCAGAGTGTTTCAGCGTGGCACACGGTGAGACTTCGCAATATTAAATCCATGGAGAGTATGTCACCTTCGGTACTATCATGGATTTAAGGAAAGCAAACTAAGCTCTAGTTATAGTTGTGCTCATAAGTTTACATACCCTGGCAGAATTCATGATTTCTTGGCCATTTTTTTTAGAGAATATGAATGACAACACAAACTTTTCTTCCACTCATGGTTAGTGTTTGGCTGAAGCAATTTATTATCAATCAACTGTGTTTGCTCTTTTTTTAAATCATAATGACAGAAGAAACTACCCAAATTACCCTGATCAAAAGTTTACATACCCCAGTTCCTAAAACTGTGTATTGCCCCCTTTAACATCAATGACAGCTTGAAGTCTTTTGTGATATTTGTGGATGAGGCTCTTTATCTTCTCAGATGGTAAAGCTGCCCATTCCTCTTGGCAAAAAGCCTCTGTATGTTTGTTGTCATGTTTGAATGTCCAAGTACATCCCATGTACAGCTTCCTGGCTGATGAATGCAAATGTTCCTCCAGTATTTTTGATAACATACTGCATTCATCAATTTTGACCAAATTTCCTGTGCCTTTTGTAGCTCACACATCCCAAAAACATCAGCGATCCCCCTCCGTATTTCACAGTAGGAATGGTGTACCATTCATCATAGGCCTTGTTGACTCCTCTCCAAATGTTGTGTTTATTATTGTGGCCAAAAAGCTCAATTTTGGTCTCATCACTCCAAATGACTTTGTGCCAGAATGTTTGAGGATTGTCTCTGTGCTGTTTGGCGTGTTGTAAGCGGGATACTTTGTGGCATTTGCGTAGTAATGGCTTTCTTCTGGTGACTCGACCATGCAGCCCATCTTTCTTCAAATGCCTCCTTATTGTGCATCGTGAAACAGCCACACCACATGTTTTCAGAGAGTCCTGTATTTCACCTGAAGTTATTTGTTGGGTTTTTCTTTGCATCCCGAACAATTTTCCTGGTAGTTGTGGCTGAAATTTTTGTTGCTCTACCCGACCGTGTTTTGGTTTCAACAGAACCCCTCATTTTCCACTTATTGATTAGAGTTTGAACACTGCTGATTGGCATTCTCAATTCCTCAGATATCGTTTTATATCCCTTTCCTATTTTATACAGTTCGACTACCTTTTCCCGCAGGTCCTTTGACAATTCTTTTACTTTCCCCATGATTCAGAATCCAGAAACGTCAGTGCAGCTCTGGATGAAAGATGCAAGGGTCTGTCAGAAGTCCAGAAACTCATTGACCTTTTATACACACACACTAATTACAAGCAAACAGATCACAGGTGAGGATGGTTACCTTTAGGCCTCATGCACACTGGACAATTTTGGACGTTTTTACAGCAGCTGTTTTTGGCTTCAGACGTTTTTAAACTCCCCATCATGTTATCCTATGTGTCCATGCACACATAGGCTGTTTTCAGCAGTTTTTGCCTGGGGCGTTTTTTGGCTTAAAAAAAAATCCCAAAACTAGTGGGTTCTGAGAGGAGTTTTTCTGTTGTTTTCAGCTGTAAAAACGCTCTAACGTCTAAAAACGCTGATAAATGCTCGAAAACACAGCTCATGAGCATTTTTTGACGTTTTTTAACCATTTGAAAAAAAAAAAAAAAAAGCTAACGCGGAAAAATGCTAATAAACGCTAATAAACCCTATTGCAAAAACGTTGAAAAACTCACTGCACAGCTACTGCCGTTTTTATAACTTTGTGTTAACGCCCAGTGTGCATGAGGCCTTAATAGCCCTTCAAACCCCTTTGTGTCAACTTGTGTGCATGTTATCAGGCCAAAATCACCAGGGTATGTAAACTTTTGATCAGGGTAATTTGGGTAGTTTCTGTTGTCATTATGCTTTTAAGATAGTAAACACAGTTGATTGATAATAAATGGCTTCTACCAAACACTAACCAGAAGTGAAAGAAAAGTTTTTGTTATCATTCATATTCTCTGAAAAATGGCCAAGAAATCATAAATTTGTAAACTTATGAGCACAACTGTATGTCAGGTGTTATTCGTCTTGATGTTTTAGAATTTTTTGGTGGTGGTACAGGGGATAGACTCCTGTTATGAACACTGATCCTGCCCAAAGTTGTCTGAGCCAAGTACCACTTGGCTTTTTACTTAAGAAGTCTGTGCTGATTGATGCAGAATCGCTCAGTTGGTATGTAGCGGGGCTGTGCCTTTTGCTGAAGGACATTTGATCTGTCTAAACCCGTTTGTCTAAAGCACTAATTTCTGTAAAAATTCACTTTTAGCAGGATAACTCGACAAACCTTTTTTTCTGCTCACAGGCATTCACGATTTGGTGGTTCCTACATTATTCAGGGTTTGAAGTCAATTGGGGATAAAGATCTCATATACCACAAGGGACTTCACAATGTAAGTGTCAACTTGGACCATTTTTGCTTCTAAACTCTACATGTAATCTGTTGGTGGGAAAGTAGTACGCCTTCAAATCTGAATCTGACTTTTATTTACACTCTCCTACACTTTTTTTGATTTTCTCTTCTTGCTTTTTGCCCCCTAATTTTACAGTTTAAAGTGAACTCATCAGGACCTAAAATATATCAAAGTTAAAAATAATTCTAAATTGCAGAAAACCGGCAGCGCTTAGGACCCTTGCGCACTCGTTTTTTTTAGCCTGTGTGCATCCAATCCTGAGTTATTTCCCTCTGGGGGGGGGGGGGGCGAATCGATCCAAGAGGATCCAACACCCCCCCACCCCACCCCCAGACTGTCGAAGTATGTTGCAGGCTGAAGCACAATCTGAAGGCTGGAAAGCTGTACTAAGTGGTATTAGGATATAACGCTGTATGCATTCAGGGTCCTATGCTCAGAAAGCAGGTATTTTCACATGAGTATTGCAGCCTGCCATTGACTTTGACAGGCAGCAGGGATGGTGCTCTCAAGTACACTAAAACATCAGGATAGGAGGAACACAGACTAGGTGCCTAGTGTGCAAGGAGTCCTATAAGTAACTGCTTTAATCTTTAAATTATTTCTGTGTCCTTATTGAGCCTTTGAATCCTATATGCTCAGGATTTGCACAGGGCCTTGACTTTTGCCCAGTCATCATTAAGCCCTTTTTTCTACCAGCCACCAGTCAGCTAGAACTTTTACTGGCACTGAAATACTGTATGAAGGATGAAGGTAGGTCGTAGTGCCAGTTTGGGTGGAGGTTAATGTCCTGTGTACATCCTGGGCCTAGCATGAAGGGCTCCACAAGGAGAAAGAAATTCATTTGAAGATTTAGGCTGGGTTTCCCCACATCCAATTCGCATGACAGGGGAGTTGTGACCGGCTCTCAATGGAGCCGGTTCACACACCTCCAGGGCGCCGCAGTCCGCATTTGCAAAGGGTCCTGTGCGTTTTCGGCTCCGAATCAGGTGCGAATTCAGACAGAAATTCAGACCTGATTTGCACCCGAAGTGGTGAACAGGGACGCACCGGACAACCAGCTGTGAGCTGCAGCCGCAGCAAGTGTGAACCCGGCCTAAAGAAGGTACTTGCAGATGGCACAAAGGGGATGATTTACTAATCCTGAAGAGTGCAAAATCTGGTGCAGCTGTGCATAAAAAACAATCTTCTAACAGGTTTTTTTTTTTTGTCTAAGCTTAATTGAACAAGCTGAAATTAAAAGCTGGCTGCCATTCACAGCTGCACAAGATTTTGCACTCTCCAGTTTTAGTAAATCAACCCCAGAGTGTCCGTGCTTCAGCAAAATTGTTAACTTTAAATACTTTATAATCTGTTACAGGTTTACTTTAAAATGAATGCTTTACATGAATCAGTAGGACACTTATCGGCATTAACAAATCACAATATTTCTTTGCTTTAGCCTGGGTTCACACTATAGCGAACCCGGACATCACATGTGATTTGCACCCGCACTGCCGTACCGATCTCATGCGATGTCTGTGCAATGCGAGTTCAGCCATACAGTTATCTGGCTGAATTGGATTCGCAAAAAAAAGGTGCAGGAACTTTTTTTTCTCCCACACTGGAATCTGATCGCATGGGTGTTCACCCCCATGCGATCCGATTCCTGTCCGAATCATCAGTTCGCACTGCGATCTGTGAACCGATCTGGGGGTGTCATTAACATTGCATTGGCAACCACAGCGGTTTGCAGAGGGCAGTGTGAACTGCCTGTGGGAGAGATGCAATGCAGGAGAGATATGATGCGGGAGCCGGCACTGGAATCGCGCTTGTTCCAGCTATAGTGTGAACCTAGGCTAAGACTTACTGATTTTCTTACCATAAATTTAAAAAAAAACTGACCCAGCTGCCAGGATAGTGCCATGTGGTGGCTGTCGTTATTGAAGACAGTCTGTTTCAAGCAACAGTGACATTGGAAGCCCCAAAGAGTTGCCCACATTATACATAGATGAAAAAAAAAACTATAATCGTAGATTTAAATCTATATCTGGGAACAGACATTTAATACATTAACAGAATTTAAAAGGCTGTTTACATTAAAGTGAATGTAAACCCGATTTCATGAAATTTGAGCTGTGCTCATACTGTATATCAGCAGTGTTTTGTTATCTTTCTCCAAAGCACTGCGTCCCATAGCTTTCTCCTGATCTATAGCTCTGTTATCAGCCTGATAACTTCTCACGCGTTCTCCGAGATGGGAGACAGAAGTGTGTGTCCTGGGAGGTTGCTATAGATTGGCAGTCAGCTTGCTGTCTAAGAGCAGAGCTGTGCACATTCCTTTCTTCCTTTGCCAATGTGGAGTGGGGGTGTGTGCCTTTCCTCCAATCAGCTGTCTTGGCTGTATGCCAATAAATCCACTCCCAGTGCTAACAAGGGAGATAAAAACCTTAACAGGACATACACTTTCCAAAGGATATATACAGATAAAGACAGCAGATATACATGTAAAACTTATATAGGGAGATTTGTTTTATCTCTGTGTATCATCTGAGGCTATTCACTTCACTGGGCATATGTGAGGGTTTACATTCACTTTAAGCTGATCTCTTTCACAAGGAAAAAAAACAGACTAAGGTACCTCTTTTTATGTTGTGTAATAAACTTTATTCCCTAAAAAATGAATATCAAGTAATGGTGTTGCTGCATTTTTGACAGTTCAAAAATTATACTCATGATCTTGGAAAAGAATTAAGGAGAGTCCCTAAAAGAAAGCTACAAGCCAAGGATACAGAGGTCCGCTGCCGCTCTGCCCTCAATGTGCGACTCTTCCTCAAGGAGTTTTGCATTGATTTCCTGGAAAACTGTTATAATCGGCTTATGTACATAGTGAAGGTGAGCATGAATATCCTCTTTCATTTCTGGGATGTGTTTATTTGTGACCTTATTTCTATATGGCAAGTGTCTAGCCATGATCTAGTTACAGTCAATCAGTGATGACAAAAATGGCTACAATTCTTATTAATCCAATAGCATTCTTCAGGTTTTTTTATTTTATTACTTCGATACAGAATAGAGAAGATGGGTGTCAATTAAAGGAAATGTCATGAGAAAAACATGGGTGCTGCCACTGCTGAGTCCTCTTGAAAATGCTGTGTGCTTGGCACTTTTGATCCTGATCTTCATTTAAAAATGGGTCAATGACCTTGAACAGCTATACAGAAAAATACTTCTGACATTACTGATCTGCACACTTGTTCTGGCTAAGTGACCCAAAGTATTCAAGCAACAGGATTTGTATACTAGCCTTGCAACTAGCATTTTGCATTGAGTTAGAGAATAACAGTCCACATAGTTTTTATGACAAGCTTACTATACAAGAGAAATGTTGGTGTGGTTGTTGAAAATTTCCTTCTAAAATTACTAGTTTTCTGAATTGCCTAGAATATGTATTGGGGAAAGGCATGACAGAACTCTACCTGTTGTTGTGTGCCAATGAGAAGTTCAAATGGAAACCAGAGGTTCCCCACAAGAGAAAGCAAATTAGCATTTTTAGGATAAAAATGACAAGTTTCTGTAAACCATCTGGTACCGTATATACTTGAGTATAAATCGGGATTTTCAGCCCTTTTTTTGGGCTGAAAGTGCCCCCCTCGACTTATACTTAAGTCACCGCCGTCTGCCTACATGATCAGCGTGTCATGCAGGCAGACGGCAGCCAGCGTGTGCTATTCGGCGGCCAATTACTGTTTAAAAGCCGCGCCTCCTCCTCGTCTGTGATAGGCAGAAAACTCCATTTCCCAGCAGTCAGTGTACAGCCTATCACGGACATTCTCTCATCCTCGTCTGTGGTATGAGGATGAGAGAATGTCCGTGATAGGCTGACTGCTGGGATATTGAGTTTTCTGCCTATCACGGATGAGGAGGAGGCACGGCTTTTGAACAGTGAATGGCTGCCGAATAGTAATAGCACACGCTGATCAGTGCAGAGCGGCACACGGAGGCATGCACAGGACACAGGTAGAATGCACACATACACAGGACACAGACACATACACAGGTACATGACACATGCACATATACACAGGACACAGGTACAGGACACATGCACATATACACATGACACATGCACATATGCACAGTACACATGCACATATGCACAGTACACATGCACATATGCACAGTACATATGCACAGGACACATGCACATATGCACAGGACACATGCACATATGCACAGGACACATGCACATATGCACAGGACACATGCACATATGCACAGGACACATGCACATATGCACAGGACACATGCACATATGCACAGGACACATGAACATATACACAGGAAACATGCACATATACACAGGAAACATGACACATATACATATGCACAGGACACATGCACAGGACACAGGGAGGTATACCGCTGCAGATGGGCATTGTTGACCCTCTTTTTCCACTTACAGTAGCTGCTGCATTTCTCACCCTCGTCTTATACTCGGGTCAATAAGTTTTTTTCCCTTTTTTTTTTTGTGGAAAATTAGGGCCTCGACTTCTATTCGGGACGACTTATACTCGAGTATATACTGTATATTCTTAGGTTGTGAGCTGAAACCAGAGCAATCAAGGGAAATCTGCACCAATGGGGGGACCATCATAACAATCTCCACTAAGGGTTTTAGGACTTGAATCCAGGACTTCAGTGTCACAAGGGCACAGTGCATAAAATAGAAGTAGCTGGACAAGAAAGCAAAGTCACAGACATTCATTGTATGATTTGTTGGGATCTCCTCCTATAGGACCACCTAATTCGGGAGAAGGCTCAGCAGCATGATGAGACATATTACTTGTGGTCTATGGCTTTCTTTATGGCCTTCAATAGAATTTATCGTTTTCGACCAGAACTTGTATCTGAAACGGTTAGCGTAAGAACATTCCATTTCATAGAGCAAAACCTCACCAACTACTATGAAATGATGCTGATGGACAAGAAAGAGGCTACCTCATGGGCGCGCAGGTAGGATTCCTTTGATATTCTCAGTGATTAGTAAGTTGCCAGTTTGTCAAATGCACTCAGTCGATGAAGATATTTTGTCAGCAATGTTCCCTTTAGTTTTTTTGAAGGTAAGAGAAATGTACAAACTGCTAATAGAATAGTTATAAAAATAGGGGGAGGGGGTAATATGTTGTATTACCAGTGTACCCTGTAAAAAGCAGAGAATACTTGTGTTTCTGTTGGGCAGTCACTCCAGTCCTGTTCTGTTGCAGAGCTAAGACCACCACTGCTGTCCAACACTTTTGAATGTGTCACATGTCTGCCTCTTTGTCCCATGTTATACATGTACAATACAATGTACAATATGTTTTTCTGGTTGTTCTTTCCTGGCATATTTTTGGTTTCTTATCAGACTGCCCAATGGCAATTAACATGTGGCCAGGGACAACACTCATTTCTGAAACCCTAGATATTATTACTATGATTATACAGAATTTATATAGCGCCAACAGTTTGCGCAGCGCTTGACAACGTGAGGGCAGACAGTTACAGTACAATTCAATACAGGAGGGATCAGAGGGCCCTGCTCATTAGAGCTTACAACCTAAATTGGAGGGTCAAGTGATACAAAAGGTAATTACTGTGGGGGATGAGCTGATGAAGAAAATAAAAGTACAGTTGTTAGGTAGAGGCCGGAGAGATATGACTTTTTATTTTAATTTTATATGGTGTTTGGTCACATGGTGTACAGTGCTGAAGTGTTTTTTTTTTTTTTTTCAAAGTCCTAATTATAAAAAAAGACATTTAATTAATATGTAGTTGAATACCATGTGTGTCATTTTTAGAGGTTAGCCTAGGTTCACACATATGCGGTGCGGGAAGTGCACTGTCTTTATGATGCTCTGCAGGTGTCAATACAAAGTTAAAAACGCCCCAAAAGGATTGCAAATGCAGTGCGGTTTGCCCACACTGGATCGCTTAGTACAAAACAACTATGCGATGCGGTTGCCGCATGGCTTTAGAAAAGGTGCCTGCATTTCTTTGGTGCATTGTGGTGTGATTTGAGCCCTTTTAAAATAAATGGGCTCAAACCCATGCAAGTGTAAGGAGTGTAAACCAGAGCTCATTGTTTGAATGTGTTATTGATTGATATTTAGCTCTGATTGGAAGCATTTAATTGAATACTAACAGACTTGTTTGCCATCTTAACAGTGTTTTAAATCCATTTTTATATCTGTTTTGTAAATGCAGAATGCATCTTGCCCTAAAAGCTTATCAAGAACTTATCACTACCATCAATGAAATGGATCATTCTAAGGATGAATCTGTGCGGGAAAGTAGCAAAGTTATTAAAAGTGAGTTATAGAGTTTTGATGACTCCTAATTTACTATGTCTTTTTCTAAATATAGTATAGTATGTTAAAATAATTGTTTTACAGTCTAAACATTGGGTATTTTCTGTGTTTGTATCCGCAGACAATATATTCTATGTGATGGAATATAGAGAGCTATTTCTTGCTCTGTTTAGAAAGTTTGATGAAACAAAACAACCACATTCATTCCTAAAAGATTTGGTAGAAACAACCCATTTGTTTCTCAAGATGTTGGAAAAGTTCTGCAAAGGAAAGAGAACCATAATGGTCCAGGTAATATCTACCATGAAATTAAACTAGTTTCAGAATGCTTACTTAAAGTAAACGAATCAGAAAATTAGGTCCTGATAGATCACTTCAGGCTGGCCCCCTTTGCAGATAAAGCCATGTTAAATGTTAACTATAAGTGCCTATACCGTTAGACCCCTTTCACACCAAGGGCGTATTGCAGGCGCTATAGCGTTAAAAATAGCGCCTGCAATCCGCCCTCAAACAGCTGCTCCATTGTCTGCAGTGTGAAAGCCCGAGGGCTTTCACACCGGAGTGCTGCGCTGGCAGGATGGGAATAAAAGTCCTGCCAGCAGCTTCTTTCGAGCGGTGAAGGAGCGGTGTGTTTACTGCTCCTCCACCGCTGCTCCGCTGGGATACCGCCGGCAAAACGCAGCTATTGTGGCGCATCGGGGGCGGTTTCAACCCTTGGCCGCTAGCGGGGGGGGTAAAAGCGCCCCGCTAGCGGCCGAAATACCCGCTAATCCGACGGTAAAACGCTGCTAAAAATAGCGGCGTTTTACCGCTGACGCTGCGGGCGGCCTGGTGTGAAAGGGCTTTTAATACTCTTGTATTTTATTGTATTATAGCTGTATTGTCTAATTTTTATATTGTAAAGCGCTGCGTAAACTGTTGGCGCTATATAAATCCTGTATAATAATAATAATATCCAGTGAGGCACATCTCACCCTGCTCTCTGTTCTCAGCATTGTGCTGATAATCAGTGACTCACTAGAGACAGATCAGCTGAAAGCCTAAAGATTTACTACTGCTGAGGGGGGAAACCAACCACAGGAATAAGATGGACTGTGCCAAGGAAGGAGAGATTAGGCAGAGAGAAGATAAAACCAGGAGAGGTGACAGGACAAACTCTGCTGCCAGGGAGATGCACAAAAAAAAAAAAACTTACAAACTCTTATCTCCCTGATTCTCTCTGTTTTCTCCCTGGCAGCCAAGGCTATGAGTCTGAAGCCTGTCAATTCTGAGCTCTGATCCTGCATGGACCATTTGCTTACTGGGCACTTAAACCGCCCTCCTGCCCACACCAATTTTCAGCTTTCAGCGCTGTCACACTTTGAATGACAATTGCGCGGTCATACAACACTGTACCCAAATGAAAGTTTTATTTTTTTCCCACAAATAGAGCTTTCTTTTGGTGGTATTTAATCACAGCTGAGATTTTTATTTTTTGCTAAACAAACAAAAAAAGATGGAAAATTTTGAAAAAAAAATCATGTTTCATAGCTCGTTATAAAATTTTGCTAACAGGTAATTTTTCTTCTTCATTGATATACGCTGACGAGGCTGCACTGGTGGGCACTGATAGGCTGCACTGGTGGGCACTGATAGGCTGCACTGGTGGGCACTGATAGGCTGCACTGGTGGGCACTGATAGGCTGCACTGGTGGGCACTGATAGGCTGCACTGGTGGGCACTGATAGGCTGCACTGGTGGGCACTGATAGGCTGCACTGGTGGGCACTGATAGGCTGCACTGGTGGGCACTGATAGGCTGCACTGGTGGGCACTGATAAGGCTGCACTGGTGGGCACTGATAAGGCTGCACTGGTGGGCACTGATAAGGCGGCACTGATGGGGACAGGTAAGGCCGTACTGATGGCCACTGATAAGATGGCACTGATGGGCCCTGATGGGTGGCACTGATGGGCACTGATAGGTGACACTGATGTGCAGCACTGTTGATGAGGCACTGATTGTGGGCACTGATAGGTGGCACTGTCTAATGCTAGGTGGCACAGGTGGGCACTGAGGAGCTGGCGGCAGCTTTCCATGATCGGGACTGATGTCCCTCTCACAACCGCCGGTGATCAGCTTTTTTTTTTCTCCTCACGCTGTCAGCGCAAAGAGAAAAAATAGCCGATTACCGGCTCTGTTTACATCACATGATCAGCTGTAAGGGATTGAGCCCTTACTCCGATCTGTGATCCAGCGAGTCTCATAGACTCGCTGATCACAGAGCATGCCGCGCGCCCTGCAGGAGGCGCACAGGCCGCTTGGGCACAGGAGGACGTCAATAGACATGCTCCCGGCAAAGCAGGTCCGCGCTGTAGCTGTCATTCGGCTATAGCGCGGATCTGAAGATGTTAAAGTTGTAATAAACAAAAATCAAACATTTTTCTTTATCGTACATCTTGTGACACAGAGCAGCATAGTAATTACTATGTGGGTTATAACCACCTTCAGGTGATGGACACTGGCACACCCTAAACAGGAAGTTGCCTCCCTATATAACCCCTCCTCCTACCAGGAGTATCTCAGTTTTTTCGCCAGTCTCTAAGGTGTTGGTCACGAGTGAAGATGTGCTCTGAAGAGCTCCAAGCCGAAAGGGATCCCATGCTGGATTTAAACAGCCTCCATAGACCAGATCCATCTAAAGTGCCACTGCGGCCAAGGTGGATGGTACCTGGGCCTCGTATACGAAGCATGAGGTTTTGCCTGTAACGCCTCTTTGCAGGGCTGGACCCCAGGACCTTTCTGGTCATGCTACATTACTTAAAGTTTTCCTGAGGGGTGCGATACAGGTCCAAGGCAGTGGACCCCCTATAATAGGGACCCAGTCCTTGAAGATTTGCTAACGCATCCCGCCGTGATGGGTGAAATTTGGATCTGTCTGTTACAGCCGTATCCTGCAACGAGGAAAAAGTAAGGGAAGAAGCCTAGGAACTGTAAAAAGTCCACCTATGTTTTTTCTTACATAAGTAAAATGCTGTCATGCCTAAAGTCTCCACTAGAGGGAGTAAATGCATACCTTAGTATGTCGCTTCTCAATCAGCTCAGAAGTCCAAGCTGAACAGCATGTGTGTGGTCTCAAAAACCAGGGGGATCCTCATCCTGAACATTTCCCCCCTGGGGGAGGGAGGTACAACTGAAGCTTGTATTTCACCCCCATTCCCCCCCCACCTCCCCCCCCCGGGGGTTCGGCGGCAGTAGCAGCTTTTTCATTTTAGAAGTTATTCTATTCCCCACAGAAAGTTTTTTTTTTTTCTGCCGCCTAGCCCTCCCTTGCCTCACCTCTCGCTCAAGGAGCGTGTTAGCCGTCCGCGCGTGTGCGGAGTAGGGCTAATGAAAGACAGAGGGGGACGTTGATTGATGGAGGGGGCACGGCTATGGCGCGGCGCCATGTGCAGGACGTAAGTACACGAGGGGCACACGGCGCTGGGGACAGACAGATGCTCATAGCTGCAAGTGGACACACAGGACACAAGAGCGCTGGGGACACATAAGGGATGCATGGCATTTCCAGTACAAGAAATAACATTTGAAACAACTAAAAGCTGAAATTTATTAGCATTTTCTTTTGCTAACTATTTTGCTCAGCGAGTGTGCAAGTAACTACATTGTCTTGTTTACTTAGTGCCTCTGTTTTTTGTGCTCAGCACTATGGCTCCTAAAAAAAAAGACACCCCAAAGGTACCAAAAGTTCCACCCCCAGGAGCTGGGAACTCCAGTTGTGTCTCCACGCTTTCATCCTTGTCTGAGATACCAGATATGGCAAAAAAGCCAGGGTGAGTCATTGGGACCAATTGGTGGTGCAACTGCTTCTCACATTTCAGCCCCTGTATACATGACTGAAAATGCGTTTTCCTTCGGCCTGCAGGGCCTAGAAGGAAAATTAGCGACTTTAATCGCATCCGTTATCCAAAGGATAGGAAGCGTGTTCGATCCCCCTCCCCCACCTTAGACCCCTTATCAAGGGAACAGTGGGTAGAGAATGAGGTGTTACCCTCAGGAGATCAGGAAGAAAGGCAAACTGATTACTCCTCTGCAGAGGAAACAACGGTAGATTAACCTTTTTCAGCCTCGTAATCTGAGAGATTGCTGGTACAATCTCTTACAGGGATGGTTCGTGCCTCTTTCAAGCTACCTCTTGCAGAGTCAGCTGATAGTTTTTGTTTCTTCTTTAGGTTTTTCATGCGTTTCCTGTACATGCATTTCCCGCTGCGATTTCCAGTGTGAATAATAGCCTAACTTGTCCTGTGGACAATGCACAGATGCTTAAAGATCCAACTGATAAAATATTGCAATTTCTGTTAAAATCCTCTTTTTATTTGGCAGGTGCAGTTACTCGGCCTGCAGTTGCAGAAATAGGCATCTGTCAGTCCCTAAAGGGACCAGTTTAAACAGGCCCTTAAAGAGAGGTCCCTGCACAACAGGCCCGCGATTTGGCCGAACTACCAAGGGCGCTATGTTTTGTCATAGATGCCATGAAAGACTCTATTCACTAGGTGTCCTGCCTTGCACTTGTGCTAGTACACATGCGTAGGACCCTGTGGTTAAAAAAATATATATATATATATATATATATTTTTTTGTTGTCAGTCAAAGCACCTTGCAAAAGGCTTCTGAGTAGTTTCCCTTTTCCTGGGGATCGACTATTTGGGGAGGATTTGGTCAAATACATACAAATGTCTTTTAGTGGGAAATGTACTCTTTTGCCCAAAAAAAAGTATAAATGTCCTTCATTTAAATGGACTTCTTCCCCTACGCCAGGGGCATCCGCCTCTAGGCCTCCACTGTCAGACTCTAGAGGAAAGCCTCAGGGTCAGGCCCAGAAAACATTTTAGCCCCTGTATACATGACTGAAAATGCGTTTTCCTCCGCCCTGGAGGGCCTAGAAGGAAGATTAGCGACTTTAATCGCATCCGCTATCCAATAGGAAGCGTGTTCAATCCCCCTTCCCCACCTTAGACCCCTTATCAAAGAAACAGTGGGTAGAGGATGAGGTGCTACCCTCAGGAGATCAGGGAGAAAGGCAAACCGATTACTCCTCTGCGGAGGGAACAACGGTAGATGAACCTTTTTCAGCCTCGCAATCAGAGATTGCTGGTACAATCTCTTACAGAGATGGTTCGTGCCTCTTTCAAGCTACCTCTAGCAGAGTCAGTTGATAGTTCTGTTTCTTGTTTAGGTTCCTTAAAACCTTTTCAGCCTTTTCATGCGTTTCCGGTACATGCACAGATCCACACAGAAGAGCAAGGTTTGGGGTTTTATTCAACAGACCCATTCTAGATCTAAAGAATCTACATCAGTTCCTGAAGATCCGCTCCTTTCGTTGGAGTCGTTCAGGTCAGTAGTTTCTATCCTACAAGGACGAGAACTTCTGGCGTCTGTCGACATCAGGGATGCATATCTGCATGTCCCTGTATTTCCCGCTCACCAAAGGTTTCTGCGGTTCGAAGTAGAACAGCATTTCAGTTTGTAGCCTTGCCCTTCGGGCCAGCTACAGCACCCCGATTGTTCACAAAGTGCTAGCCCCACCTCTAGCCAGGTTAAGGGCACAGGGCATAAACAGTCTTGACATACCTAGACGATCTTTTGCTAATAGACCAATCGGTGGCTGGTTTGGAGCAAAGTGTACGCATTACAACCAGTTACCTGGAAAGTCTGGGTTGGATTCTCAACCCAGAGAAGTCTTCATTAACCACTTGAGGTCAGGGCCATAGCCGAATGACAGCTACAGCGCGGACCTCAATCTCCGGGAGGCCGTCATAGGACGTCCTCCCCTGTGCACGCGCACCGCGCGCACCCTGCAGGGCGTGCGGTGCGCGCGCTGTGATCACCGAGTCACGGAGACTCTGATGATCACAGATCCAAGTAAGGGGCCGGTCTCGACCTCTTACCATGTGATTAGCTGTCAGCCAATGACAGCTGATCACATGATGTAAACAAAAGCTCGGTGATCGGTTTCGTTTTCTCCTCACGCTGACAGCGTGAGAAGGAAAAAAAAGCCGATCACCGGCTTATGTCAAAGGGACATCGGTCCCGAAGAGGAAGGAGGCACAGATGCCTCATCTGTGCCTCCAAGTGCCATTTGTCATTGCCACCTGCCAGTGCCCACAAGTGCCACCTATCAATGCCCACAAGTGCCACCTATCAATGCCCACCAGTGGTGCCAATCAGTGCCACCTAGCAGTGCTGCCATCAATCGGTGCCCAATCAGTGCCCAACACTGCCACCCATCAGTGCCCATCACTGCCACCTATCGGTGCCCATCAGTGCCGCCTCATCAGCGTACATCAATGAAGGAGAAAAATTACCTGTTTGCTAAATTTTATAACAAAATATAAAAAAATATATAATTTTTTTTTTTTTTTTTTTTAATTCTGTATTTTTCAATTTTTTTAACAAAAACTAAAAACCACAGAGGTGATCAAATACCATGAAAAGAAAGCTCTATTTGTGGGAAAAAAAATGATAAAAATTTCATTTGGGTACAGTGTTGTATGACCGCGCAATTGTCATTCAAAGTGCGACAGCGCTAAAAGCTGAAAATTGGTCTGGACAGGAGGGGAGTATTTGGGTCTGATCATAGATACAGCCCAGAAAAAGGTTTTCTTGCCTCAGGTAAAAATCAGCTCCACAAGAGAGTTGCTGCGGATGGTCAGGTTGAAAGGAGATCCCTCCATTCGTCTTTGCATGAGGTTGTTAGGAAAGATGGTGGCTTCATTTGAAGCAGTTCCCTTTGCCCAGTTCCATTCGAGACTGGTGCAAAACAGTATTCTATCTGCTTGGAACAAAACGATCCAAGCTTTAGACTTGCCAATGCGGCTGTCCCCAAAGCCTCAATTGGTGGTTACTAACCCAGAATCTGCTGAAAGGAAAATCCTTCAGACCAGTTATCTGGAAAGTGGTAACAACAGACGCCAGCCTTTTAGGCTGGGGAGCAGTACTAGAGAAGACAACTGTCCAGAGACAGTCAAGATCCGAAAGAGCCTCGCCCATGAATATCCTAGAGATTCAGGCAGTGTGCCTGGCTCTGAAGGCCTGGACTTCCAGGTTACGGGATTGTCCTGTCAGGATCCAATCCGACAATGCCACAGCGGTGGCCTATATCAATCACCAAGGGGGCACCAAGAGTCTTGCAGCGCAGACAGAGGTGAACCATATTCTAATTTGGGCAGAAAGGAATTTTCTGTGTCTATCGGCAGTCTTCATTCCGGGAATAGAAAATTGGCAGGCGGACTACTTGAGTCGCTAGCAGTTATACCCAGGGGAATGGTCTCTTCACCCCGACATTTTTTCGGGCTGTTTGTCAAAGATGGGGGACTCCGGATGTAGATCTTCTAGCATCAAGATTTAACTTTGGGTCCAGGACAAGGGATCCATTTGCATGCGGAACAGATGCGTTGGTTATCCTGTGGGATCAGTTCTCACTGATCTATACATTTCCCCCTATTCAAATGCTGCCACGACTTCTTTGCAGGATCAAGCTGGAAAGAAAGCCAGTAAATCTGGTAGCACCAGCATGGCCCAGAAGGTCATCATATGCAAAAATCGTAAAAGATGGCAGTGGAGGATCCATGGTCCCTTTCACTACGGCCAGGCCTACTCTCACAGGGATCGGTATTCCATCCTACCTTACGAACGCTAAATTTAACTGCTTGGCTATTGAAACCCACATTCTGAAGAAACGTGGGCTTTCTGGGTCAGTTGTCTCTACTTTAATTAATGCAAGGAACCCGGTTTCCAGAACTATATGTTATAAAGTCTGGAGGGCTTATGTTTCCTGGTGTGAATCCAAGGGTTGGCACCCTCGGCGATATATCATAGGCAGAATTCTTGATTTCTACAATTGGGGGTATAGATGGAGTTGGCCTTGAGTACTATTAAAGGACAAGTCTCACCTTTATCAGTCTTATTTCAAAGACCGCTTGCTACACATTCTTTAGTTCAGGGTTTTTATGCAAGGGGTGATGCAGATTAATCCGCCAGTTGGATCACCTTTGAACCCTTGGGACTTGAACTTAGTTTTGTCAGTGTTACAAAAACAGCCATTTTGAACCGATAAAGCATATTCCCTTAGTCCTTCTGATAAGGAAGCTGGTGTTCTTGGTTGCTATATCCTCAGCAAGGAGGGTTTCGGAATTGGCTGCTCTTTCTTGTAAAGAGCCATACTTGATTATTCATGAGGACAGAGTGGTGTTACACCCTCGTCCAGATTTTTTCCCAAAAATGGTCTCAGGTTTCCACCTGAACCAAGATGTTATCCTGCCATCGTTTTTCCAAAACCATGTTCCAGAGAAGATAAGTCACTACATTGTCTTGATGTGGTGAGAGCGGTCAAGGTCTCTTTTTAAAGATGACTGCTCAGATCCGGAAGACTGATGTCTTATTTGTACTGCCAGAGGGTCCTAAGAAAGGACAGGCAGCGTTGAAATCCACTGTCGCTAAGTGGATTCGGCAAATTATATTTCAGACTTATGATTTAAGGGGAAGATTCCACCTTTTCAAGTCAAAGCGCACTCTACCAGAACGGTTAGTGCTTCTTGGGCAGTGCGTCACCAAGCCTCCATGGCTCAGATCTGCAAGGCCGCAGCTTGGTCTGCAGTCCATACATTCACCAGATTTTATCAAGTGGATGTAAAAATGCGCATGAGGATATCGCCTTTGGGCGCAGTGTGCTGCAGGCAGCAGTATAGGTGCTCAAGTCTGTTGGCACCCTACGGGTTGTGTCTCCCTCCCCTCAAATCGCATTGCTACGGAACGTCCCACATAGTAATTACTATGCTGCTCTGTGTCCCATGATGTACGATAAAGAAAATAGGATTTTTATTACAGCTTACCTGTAAAATCCTTTTCTTGGAGTACATCATGGGACACAGAGGTCCCACCCCTCTTTTCTGGGGTATATGTATACGTATATTGCTTTGCTACAAAAACTAAGATACTGGTAGGAGGAGGGGTTATATAGGGAGGCAACTTCCTCTTTAGGGTGTGCCAGTGTCCATCACCTGAAGGTGGCTATAACCCACATAGTAATTACAATGCTGCTCTGTGCCCCGTGATGCACTCCAAGAAAAGGATTTTACAGGTAAGCTGTAATAAAAATCCTATTATATTAAAGCTTACTAATTCTTAGATGTGGTGGCTACATTCATTTTTTTTTTTTAGGCTTTCTTTTATTTTCACCTGGTGATCTGGCCAGTAAGTCTGTTATTTTTCAGAGAACAAGCTCTTTTGCAGATGTAGCAGTTAGAGGGATGAGACAAGCCATTTACCACTGACGGTTGCTTACAATGGTCAGTTTTTTTTTTTTTTATGTGAAACCTTTCTACCAAAAGGAACAAAACTGTTGCTGTAACCGCTTATAAAGTGTAAGCTGGAGTTTAGCTTCAGTTTGTTGTATTTAAATCTGATAGTATATCCAACACCCCTCTTCCCCCAGATTAACAATGCTGCTGTCCAAAGGTGCCCCAGTGCTCCTTCATTCAGAGTAGAGGCAGTCTAATACAGTAGGCGTGTTGGTGGCCAAATCGCCAGGTGAAAACAGGGGGAGAGGATGCCTAAAAAAAATAATGCAGCCATCATATCTAAGGATTGGTTAGCTGCAATATATTGCATATTTTGGCTTTGGGTTTACTATTGCTTTATGTAGTAAGCTAGGACCGTTTGGGGGCTGGCAATGGTCCAGATCTCTGTTTCCCTTAAAGGCTAGCTTTTTGATTTTTCCCTCCTCATCAACTCAAACAAGTGTAGGTTGTCCGCCTCCGCTTTCTTAAAAGATCAGTTCAGCTCCTGTACCTTGAGATGGATTTATAAAGGTGTTGCGACATATAACAGCGATTTATTATAGAAAACGCATATAAACATTTTTATTCGATCTAGAGTACTTTTTCTTAAGTGTAATAACCTAGACTACCCAGTCAGAATGACCATGTACTAGTCTGACTTAGAGAGTGAATTCTGATTGGTTGCTGTGGAATACAGGAATTCTCACTTTTCAAATTAAATGTCTTTTCTGAATAAGGCAAAGGGTGTCATAAAACATTTCATACAAACCTGAAATCTGTTCTTGCAGCCAATGGTTGTTGTTACTCATCAGTTTGTTTTTCATGTTTATTATCATGTCATTGCATAGTTGGGTTCATTCAGTGATGCAATGAGGAATATTGTAAGTGCAGTAACCCAGAACAACAAACAAGAATAATCTTTTATGAATCTGACTCCAAATAACTGAATTCTGATAATTTCATAACTGCACATTCTACACTATAATGTCATTTATGATCTTATTCAGGGCTTTGAAGAGTGTCTGGTAAATTTGCTGATGACAACTTTGTGTCCTGTAACAGGAAGTCTGATGTGTGTGTTCTCTTTACATAGAACCGAAGAGTTAAAAGAAAGAAGAAGAAGAAACCCAGCAGGAGCGAAGAGCAGCAAAAAAGTCCAGAAGAGTTGGAGGAAATTTGGAAAACACTTTCTGAGAGGTTGAGCAGCTGTGCTATGGTAATGTCTGTTGCTAAGAACCATTTGTATTCGTGGATAAGATTTCTTTCCTGATTTTCCTGTCCAACTAAACTAGGGTGCAGAAAATCTGCCAGAAGAAGTTGTTCCCTTTGATGCAGCCTCTGAAATACCTGTTGAAGAGCAAAGGAGTGAAGCTTTGGTGCGAATTCAGAACGGACTTTTAAGTGGGCAAGCTGCAGAGTCTCTTGTTCTGCTCCGTTCTGCCAGGTAAGCATTGTACTGCTGTACTTATATCAGCAAATGTGCAGATTTTCAGTTGATGTGAAAAGCATTATGTAGTAATGCTTACCATCTGTCACTTTTATGCAGGGAGGTCTGGCCAGAGGGTGATGTGTTTGGATCATCCGAATCAGGACCAGAGGAAGAAGTTGAACTACTCAAGCAAATTTTCTTTGCTGATCTTCCCAGTAAGTATTGTTCACTGTCCCTCAGTTGTAATCTTGTGCAAGTTAAAGTTTAATTTTATTTTTGATCACTTGCTACTATTGTCTGAATTTAATTTTCAATGGGTATATTTTATTTTCAATGAATGCAGAATTTGAGTTATTTACCTGAAAGTAAATCTTGATAAGCTTGTAAAAATTTGAAAATCATATATGTCAATATATTTGTATTAGATTTACAGATTTGCAAATTAGCCAGCCAGCCACCATGCAAAAAACCTGGTTGAGCCTGCTGTTCTCTATCTCCACCATCTTTCCATGTCCCCGATTCAGCTAGTGATTTTGCAGCTGTGGTGGCAACTCTGCACATGCTCCGTTTTCAGTAAGTTTATATGCCAAGCATTTCCTCCCTATCACATCTGAGCAGCCCATGTGACTATAGAGTCACATATGTGGGTGTACACCCCACTCCCTCCCTCCTCCAGCATGCCCACTAACCAGCCAAATACGCTAGGGGTGGGATATTACATGTAGATTGATGGAGGCTGGAGGGGCATGACACAGTCTGTAACTGGCAGAAATCCGCCCACATCATGTTATTGCCAAAAAAATAATAGATTTAATTTCAAATATATATTTGTATGCCAATTTAAAACAATTTTATTTATGTTATTTATTTTTTCTCTGCATTCCAAAGGCTGTTTTTTTGTTTTTATTTTGAATATGTGACCAGCAGCAGAGGACTAGAAGCTCCTCCTGCTTATGTTTCCCTGCAGACAGGCTGGGAAAGATCTAGGTCCATGTGACAGCTGTATCGATTAGGAAACAGGTACTTGGATGTTTTTTTTTTAATTAAAATATTTACAGTGCCATATTCAGAAATAGAAGTGACAATGTAAATTAAACAGCGTGTGTTTAGCATCACTTTAAGCTTTCCTGTGAGAAACACAAAGACTGTCATTGCGGGCTTTTCATTCTGAAAATGCTAGATTCCTGGGTATCTTGCGGACTCCTGCTTCAATACTTGAGTCTGATATGGACTTCTGACCTCACTCCAGTTCTCCCAATTTTTCATACTTGCTCTGCGACAGTGGATCACAATAATATCCAGTCAGCAGATATTTCTGCAGGTCATTACCAAATAATACTAAATTACTAAATTAAAAATGTTCCATATAGTGCATTGTAATTTAGTATTATTTGGTATATATCATTTTTGGTTGATGGTTTAAGCGCTGTGATTAAGGACAACATTTTATGCAAACACATTAGGTGTTACGCACAGCAGCTGATATTTTTGGTCACTGAGCGTAGGTGTTTATTAGGTTTTCGTTAATTGAAGCAAATTTTGTTTTTTCTCAGGAAAGGTATACATAAACTGTTGAGATATTGGCCACAAAGAGACTGCATTATTTTCAGTGCATTTTGAGAATCTGTAAAGCACAGCCATTCTATCGCACTGCTAATCCAGAAATAGAGCTTTCTTTTTCATACAGTGCAGGACACAGGCAGATTCAGAGGCGACTGATTTATTGGTAGGTACCTTTTAGGGGATTGGACACTAGCCAAAAAAACTGTGAAGACCCTCCCACTCCCAGCAATCCTCAGTTCCTTGCTAGTTGTTTTTCATCTCAATCGGGACATTGTACTCACATCCTTTTGCCCTGCACTGAAACACTCTCAGTAGGTGGCACTCTTTTCACTCTGGATGTAGTTCGAGTTTATATTGTCTACCTCACTGCCATGGCCTTGATGAGACCATGGAATCCCTCTTTGTGCCCCTGATGGATTTCGCAGGCACTCCCTATGTCTCGTTTCACCATTGCTAGGTAGATCTGTCAGGCTGTGGTCAAGACTTGCTCAACAAAGAAACAGGTTTCTTCCTTTCTAGTGAAGACTCATTCTACTATAACCGTTAGTGCTTCCTGGGCTTTTCAACTTCAGGCTTCTGCATTGCAAATCTGTAAGACTGCTGCTACCTGGTCTTCAGGCAGCTTTTTGAATTAAGTCTTGCTCTTTTTTTTTTTTTCTAAGGGGTATGTTGGTTGTTTTTACCTTATCCTCATTGGTATTGCTTGAGGATGTCCCAGTCACCTCTGAATCTGGCTGTACTGCATGCACTGTATGAGCAAAAAAATGGAACTATTAACTTTTTACAGGTCACAGGCCACTGATTGCTTGCCACAGAACTAAGGAGCTGGGTGCGGGAGGGGTTACATGGGGGTCCTCACAGCTTTTTTTTGCCAGTGTCCACCTACCTACACATACAAAGGTATAGTGTGTGTGTGTATATGTATGCATGTGTGAGATGTATAGACAGACAGACACAGGACTTGCCACAGAAACAGTTTATTAAACTGTGTCAGATTTTTAGGTAGCCAACGATGATCGTGAATGAACCCTTAAACTGGTTGTAAAGGCTAAAGTTTTTTTTTACCTTAATGCATTCTCTGCATTAAAGTAAAAAAAGTTTCATTTTCAGGCTCCTTCAAATACTTGTGCAGCACTGCTCTCTCTCTCTTCTCACAGGGACTGAGGCAGCAGCAGGAGCCATTGGCTTCTGCTGCTGTCAATCAAATCCTGTGAGGAGAGAAAGGGGAGGGGGGGCAAACCACACTGTGTATGCCAATAGACACACATAGCCCTGCTCAGGACCAAGCCCACAAATGTGCACCATAGAAAGCACATTGCTATGGTGGCACACAGAGAAGAGGAGGAGCTGAAAGTACCAGCGGGAAACCCCAGAAAAGAAGGATCAGGGCAGTTCTGCAAAACTATTGCACAGAGCAGGTGTATATATAACATGTTTGTTATTTAAAAAAAAAAAAACCTTTACAATCACTTTAAATACTGAATAACCACACCCTAAGGCCTCATTTGCACTGGTAATAAGATTCGTGCATTAATAATCATTTATAGGACATTTCTAAATTTATGTAACGATTTTAAATGGTGTAATTTACATTGTGCATTTAATCGTGTTTAGCTGAAATGTAAAAACTTTTGTGTGGGAAGCATATCAAGTTGGTTAATACCTTTCAGAGTTTCAACTTCTTCTGTGTTTAGATAAACCAGACACAGAAGGCTATTGTAAATGTAGCCTATCCCACCTTCAGGCACCACTCTGGCAACCATTTAAAGCAGAATTAAAGTGTTAAAAAAACAGGCTCTTTATTGCAGAAGATGCATTATATATAGTGCTTATGTAATAAAATGTACTTACCTGCCTTTTTTAGTTTAAATTCCCAGCTGTGTTTAGATTCCCAGCACAGTGCCTGTGTGCTTGGGTGAATGGACTACTGCGCATATGTGGGAGATATGTCATTCGGCACTTGTCAATCAAGGTGGCCGAACACTGCATCTGGCAGAGGCCAGGAGAGGATGCTGGCATTGGCCAGCGGGTGTCAGACTGTTGGATCAGAGGAAACGTCTTTAGTTTCCGTTTAGGAAAATACGGTAATGGGGAGTATAAAAAAACCTCAACATACTACAAACTTACTTTCTCGCCAAGATGTTCTAAACAAAAGAAGGCATAGGCAACAATTAATTACAGCAAGCCTGGCATTGTGTCTCCCATATGCCAGAGGAACATGCGGCCATTAAAGTATATGTAAACCCTCACCTTGTAACACAACCCATTCAGTTCAAAATAGAAATGAATGGCAATACATTTGCGTATAGATATAAAAAAAAAACATTATTAATACCTTCTTTCCCCCTTATTATATGTGATCACATAATCTTTGTTCTCAGCTGCATAAGGAGCTCAAGTAGGAGAAACAGCAGCACGCTGCTCTTCCCAGTGAATTGCTGTGCAAGGAAGGCATGTCAGGACAAGGCTGATCATTGGAGAAAAGCTGGTTGAATTCCAACATAGCTAGTGAACTGACCCTGCTGTTGTCTCATGCCTTGTGTGGTCAGTTTTTGATAGGAAAGCGGAGGGACAGGCAGGAACACCAGGAATTTCACAAAAAGGAAGCAATACGAAGAGAACAGGATACATTTTTATATGAGTACATGGTACAGCAGGCACATATCAGGAATATGAAATGTTGGGTTTACATATTCTTTAACTTAATGGGGGGAATTAACAAGGAGCCTAATTAATATAAGGTACCCAATCCCCTTTATTAATTAGGAGTGACCTGCAGCATGTCCTAAAATTTGTCTGTGACAGAAACGGCACATAAGCAGTCCAGCTGGAGTTGTATGCTTCTGAGTGGACCAGTCCTGGACATATTCGTAGTTTTGTTTGAAATCTATGCCACTTGCAGATTATTATCTGACTGATTTCAAATAATTTGGCAATCTTTTAAATTCTTTGTCAGATACATAGGCATCTACCACCTTCTTTCTGGGGGCCTTAGAGAGCTCTTTCGATTGTGACATGATGACATCACACATGATGATTATGATGATGATGCAAATTGTGCATACCAAAAGCTGTATGTGAAGAGACAAGGTAGCCATATTCAGAATTCATTGTCAGCCATAACAATTTTTAGAATAGGAGACAGAGCTGCTATAACCCTCATCCCCCCCCCCCCCCCACTTTCACAAAATGGCTATAATCCCAGGAAATCATCTCCATAGCCTTTTAACATGAGTGAACATTTCCACAAGGATCTGTTTTCTTCAAAAGAACTGCTACCTCAGATCAGGAATGGGTATACCATTAATTAGAAAATAACTAATAAACGGGGATTTGCTAAAGCTGTAAGTGGCTAATTGAATGCTTTAGCAGGGGATCTAAAGCAGAACACTGCAGTATGTCAGGAGTTATCTTAATGGCGTTTAGCAGTCAACATCCAGAAAGGTTATCAGCATTTTCCATTGAGTGCTTTGGGATCAAGCATTGTAAAATTGTGAAAGCATTCGTTTTCCCACACTGGGATCTCCGGGTAATTAAACCCACTAGGAGTACATGGTGTGCATAAAATGCCTTACACAGGGCTAATTGATATTGTGAAGCCATTTAGGCTTGGTCTTTAATAATAACTTTCCTTCTTGACCTGCAAAAGATCTTTTCTCCAATTCACAATCTCTAAAATTTACATATAATTCTTAAAATTATATATGATAAAGCTACATTGGTACTGGGTATATTTTTGAATGTGGAAGAAAAAACTGAACGGATAAAGATCACACATGACTAGGCTATCATATACAGGAGACGGATTAGATGTCTTTCACCTCCTGGGTGGACTGCCTATCTGACGGATGTCATGTTTAGTATCACTGGAATGAAAATTGCATACTGTACAATCATTTGTGGGTTACAAGATCATGACATGGGGTACATGCAAAATATGAATACATTTATAAAAATGTATCTAAGGAAGAAACAACTAAACGATCATAAAGACTGGGACATCCCATCGGCCAATCCTCGGGCCTTCTCATTGGTCAGATCATTTCGGTCAACACCCTCCTCAGGGACCAGAAAAGAGACTGCATTACTAGTCTGAAGCTCTCTTTTGTACCATTAAGCAAGGAACATCAGCCACGATTTATAAAAACCACTGATCCATCTTACTCATTTACTGGACTTTGCTAAACTCTGAACCAGGACTTTAGGTATTTTCATTGTTAAAACCTTTTTGTTTTTCTGTTGCATTGCTGTATCTTTTTCTTTGTAATACCTTTTCTAGTAGATCTTTTATTTGCACAGTTTTATCTTTTTCTGTTATTAAACAATATTTTGAAAAGTGTTAATCTTGTTTCAGATGCACTAACACAGAACTTTAAGAATCCCTGTCTCTTTGAAGAGCACTACTGTACTGTAAATCTCTGGAATATTACTGTCTGTGATGGCAGAGTGTATTAGATATTTATTAATAGGCATAATTGTTTTTGTGAACGCTGATATTTACGATAAATATCTGGTGGCAGAGTGAGTTAAATGCTTAGTTAATGAAACCCAGTGGCAAGGAGGTGTGAGTATGACCAGTCATTTGTCACAAGTTGGAGAAGGTGGCTTGGAACTGACGCCACATCCATCACACATGTCATTAGCAAAGAGATCACCAGATCCTGCATATCTAAGGTTTAAATAAGACTTCTATATGCTCACGAGGGAGGTTCTAATCATTGGCACCTAGATTGGAACATCTAATTCTAATCGCATTGATTTGAAGTGGTTTTAAATGTATTTTGTAATTGTAAATTTTAATTAGGTAAATTGTTTAAATGCAGGATCATCGCAGGTTGAAGATAATGAGGAGCAAGAAGAAGAGGTGGATGAGGAGGAAATAGAGGAGGAGCTTACCTCAGTTCAAGTGTCTGAGAAAGAGTTTAACTTTTTGGACTATATGAAAAGGTTAGTTGTTTTTAAATATATGTTTATTAACCACTTGCCAACCTGCACACGCAGATATACTGTGACAGGTTGACTCTCTTGAGCAAACTGACGTACCTGTATGTCAGTCTGCAGAAGCAGGATAGCGGGCAGGAGAGGCAGAGCGGGGAACTGTCTATGTAAACAAGGCATTTTCCTGTTCTGCCTAGTGACATGACAAAGATGTTCTGTTCCCTGTCATCAGGAACAGTGATCTCTGTCATGTTTCAGTAAGCCGATCCCCCCTACTGTTAGAACACGCTGAGGGAACACACTTAACCCCTTGATCACCTCCTAGTGTTAACTTCTTCCCTGCCAGTGTCATTTTTACATTGATCACTGCATTTTTTTAAGCACTGATCGATGTGATAATTTCACTGGTCCCCAAAACGTGTAATTTGGAGTCAGATTGTCTGCCGAAATGTCGCAATCCTGCTAAAAATCGCAGATCGCCGCCATTACCAGTAAAAATAAAAGTTCCTAAATCTAGTTTGTAGACGCGATAACTTTTGTGCAAACCAATCAATATATGCCTATTAGGATTTTTTTTTTTTTTACCAAAAAATATGTAGAAGAAAAATATATCAGCCTAAACTGATCAATAAATTTGTGTGTGTGTATATATAAATATATATATATAACAATTTTTTTTTTAGATATATATTATAGCAAAAAGCAAAAAAAAAATTTATTTTCGAAATTGTTGGTCTTTTTTTGTTTATAGCGCAAAAAATAAAAACCGCAGAGGTGATCAGATACCAGCAAAAGGAAGCTCTATTTGTGGGGAAAAAAGGACGTTAGTTTTGTTTGGGTGCAACGTCGCATGACCGCGCAATTGTCAGTTAAAGCGACGAAGTGCCGTATTGCAAAAAATGCTCTGGTCATTAAGAGGGTAAAACCTTCCGGGGCTGAAGTGGTTAAATTATAATCTAGCAAGGCAGGTAATGGCATAGTTTGCAGCTCCTTTATTTTATGAGTACCCTGGTCTGTTTGGAAGGATATTGCAGTTATTTCTTCTTCTCATTTAACCTCTTGACATCCGGAGGCCGTCATATGACGGCCTCCACTTTCAGGGCTTATATCTGAATGATGTCTGAGGCTACAGACATCATTCAGATACCGGCATTTTCAGCCGGCGATTCCGTACACCATAAGAACGATCATAGCGGCTGTTCCGCCGCTTGATCGTTCTTACGGGCGGCGGGAGGGGACACCCCCCCCTCCCGCCGCCCTCCGGTGCTACTACCGACTCACCTCAGCGATCGGTGAGTCGGATAGCGGATCCGCCGGCGCCGGATGTTCACCATAGAGATTTCCGGCGGACCAGATGGTCGCCGGAGTCTCTATGATCGTTCGGAGGCCGGGCGCGATGTTATGACGTCACGCCCGGCCTCTGCATTCAAAAAAAACGGCGCCGCTTCGGTTGTGAAGCGGCGATCGTTTTATTTTTTTTTTTTATTTTAGGCTTCCCAGCCTAGAGGTGAGATGTGGGGTCTTATTGACCCCATATCTCACTGTAAAGAGGACTGATCGTGTCATATTCCTATTACAAGGGATGTTTACATTCCTTGTAATAGAAATAAAAGTGATCAAAAAAAAAAATATTTTTTTAAAGTGTCAAAATAAAAAATTTTAAGTAAAATTAACAATAAAAAAAAAAAAAAAATTTTTAAAGCGCCCCTGTCCCCGTGAGCTCGCACGCAGAAGCGAACGCATACGTAAGTCCCGCCCACATATGAAAACGGTGTTCAAACCACACATGTGAGGTATCGCCGCGAACGTTAGAGCGAGAGCAATAATTTTGGCCCTAGACCTCCTCTGTAACTCAAAACATGTAACCAGTAAAAAATTTTAAAGCGTCGCCTATGGGCATTTTTAAGTACCAAAGTTTGGCGCCATTCCACGAGCGTGTGCAATTTTGAAGCGTGACATGTTAGGTATCTATTTACTCGGCGTAACTTCATCTTTCACACAATGCAAAAAAATTTGTCTAACTTTGCTGTTTTGTTTTTTTTTAAGCATGAAACTGTTTTTTTTCCAAAAAAAACGCGTTTGAAAAATTGCTGCGCAAATACCGTGCAAGATAAAAAGTTGCAATGACCGCCATTGTATTCTGTAGGGTCTCTGCTAAAAAAACATATATAATGTTTGGGGGTTCTATGTAATTTTATAGCAAAAAAATGATGATTTTTACATGTAGGAGCAAAGTGTCAGAAATGGCCCGGATATGAAGTGGTTAAAGTTCTTAATTTTCTTAGTATTTACAGGAACACACTGAAACATGGTGCTTTTAGAGAAGTCGTGCTATTACTTCCAGTATTTAGATAGAGTGCTCAGTTTTACCTCTAGGGCCTGGTTACCTTGGCTTTTTCCTGTTTGCCATTATACATGAACGTTGCCCATTGTATAGCTACAATTTTTGTGTTGTCTTTAAATTGTTATGGATTTGTTACAAGTAGTAAGTAATAACTAATATTTTCTGTACCATGTAGATTTGCCAGCTCCAATGTGGTGAAGACCTATATTTTGCTGCTGAAGACCTATCCGCAAAATGGCTCTCATACCAACCATTGTGTGGTGAAGATGTTGCACCGTATTTCTTATGACTTGAAAATGGAGGCGCTGCTTTTTCAGCTTTCTGTTTTCTGTGTTTTTAATCGTATCCTCAATGACCCTGTAGCTAGTGCCTACAAGGTAAGGCATTTGAAAGATTTTTAGTCAGTAGACATAAGTGAACACCCATGGGTCATCTGAATGCAATTTGAGGATCACATTTGAGATCTTTACCTCCAGTATGGTGAACTAGACGGCTTTTAGCCATTTAAATGACCAGCCTCTGCTATTATTGTTCATGACTTACTTTGGCTGTGTGTTCAGGGATTAGACCCTAGAGGCCTATGCTGACAATATGGTGTTGCTTTACTAAAACTGGAGAATGCAAAATCTGGCACTGCTCTGCATAGAAACCAATCAGGTTTTTTTGTCCAAGCTTAATTGAACAAGCTGAAGTTAGAAGTTACCATGGCTACCATGCACAGCTGCACCAGATTTTGCATTTTCCAGTTTTAGAAAATCAACCCCTATGTGACTCAGTGAGGCCTCTTCATTTATGGCCCTTTTGTAAATCTGATGACATAATAAAGTTATTGTCTTTCACAAATACTATTCAGGAACTTTGTCATTTGCTGTTAATTGAGTTTTGTGGTCACAGCATATACTTTCATTTATAACATCAGCATTGTAATAGCAATAGAAGCAATGGCTATTATTGACAATAAAATATTCTAAGCCCTGGCGCTGTTTGTTAGAGATCTCCCAAAGGCTGAAAGGTCCCCCAAACCTTAGCAGCTGACCAACCACTGGAAATGGATAACAAAATATAAAGACAAGAGGTAGCGCTTCAGAGTACATCTGGGGACTGTAGATCAAGTGACCCTTGTACCAAAGAAAGTCACCGTATACTTGTAGGAATATAGTTCCAATGTTTATTAATCACTGGTGAAATGTAACAAATGGGCTCAGGGTTCCACTCCACCAACAGCGTCATTCTGTTTGTGGAGTGGAACTCTGAGTACCAGTGATTACTAAAAATTGAAACTATATTTCTTGCAGTACATGGTGACTTTCTTTGGTACAAGGGTCACTTGATCTACAGTTCCCAGGTATACTTTGAAGCGCTACCTCTTGTCTTTATATTATTGACAATCCAATATAAGCTTACTTGAAAAATCTCTTGTCATGTTGTGAGTGCTGCCTTTCTTTCCCTGATTGCTTTGCAGCTTCTCCTCTGCGGTTTACTTTCAGTTTCTAAGGACTACATATCCCATAGTACCTTACTGCCCCCGAGCTGTGAATCCTTTACTGCCTCTGCCTTCTACAATTCCTGCTGTTTGCACATCTGTGGTTCAGAAGGCAGGTTGTGACACAGCAATGCCCACTTGCAGGGCATAGTGGATTTGGATCAAAGAATACAAGCAAACAGTAGCACACCCCCCCCCCCTCCCATTGGTTGGTCGGTGGGCGGGTCGGGTACACTTACACCATCTATGCAGGTCTTCACCAGCGGCTTCCCTTGCTCCTCAGCAGCAGCTACTGCTTTCCCTTCCTCTGCTCTCCACGGGCATTGGCAGCTTCCGTTTCCCCCCTCCTTAGCAGCCAATCAGGAGTCTTCTCTTTTTGGCCAATCGGAAAATGGGTCTCAGACCTGCTTCTGATTGGCCAGATTGAGGATCCGTGTTACAACAGCGAATATTAATTCGCTGTTGTAACACCTGGGTGGGCGCATGGCACAATGCTCTGCGCTCCGAGCCCACTCTATTTTGAAGCCTATTAGAGACTATGGCTCTAATCGGGTGCTTCAAAAAAACACCCCCACCTCCTTAATTCATGCGCCCAGCGTCCTGAAAGGGGCCGAATGAATGAATAAATAGAGGGTGGCATGAATATATCCATCATTCATATAGGGGGTGGCGTCCGGGTGCCCCTAATGGACGGGCTGCCACTGCAAGGAAATAAATGTGTGGGATTTTCACAACCATTCAGGTTAATGGAAGTAGGCTTAAAATAATTGAATTCCAAACTGGAAATGAATATATGATTTTATATTTTGACCATAGATACAATTTAAAACAATAGTACTGATTGGGGGTTTTCCCCCTTCTGTTTTGCAGGAACTAGTAGCATTTTCTAAATTTATCCTGAATAAGTTCTTTGCCCTTTCTGCTACAAACAACAAGGCCTATGTAGAGCTCCTTTTTTGGAAAAATACTACTGTAATTCGAGAGATGACAGAGGGTTACCGCCAGCCTGGTGAGGAAGAAAGGTGAGGTTCTAGCAGGGTGAATAGAGCTGTAGAGTACAACACATTATATACAATAGTCATGTTCTAATGGTCAACATTTTCATTATTCAGTGATAATACTCGAAAACGTATAAAATGGACACCAGCGGAGGAGGAGGAACTTCGATCCTTGTACTTTCAGTATAAAGAGATTGAAGGTAAATGGCCCTCATGTTATTATTGTTTTTATAATGTTTTCAAATGGATTGTGCTTAAGCACTACCCTAAAAAATGAATCATATCTTAAATTCCTAATGAAAAATCGCATTGCATCGCCTGGTATGTGAGGGTATCTAGGCCTTTATAGCTGTATATTTGCAGTGTAAATCTAAGGCACTGCTAATTTTGGGAGATTTAGAGTGGGATTTGTTGATTTTCACTACTGTGCTGTTTACTGCTTTCCTTGCTGGAGGCTCTGACAAAGCCCTGCCATTGCCAAGGTTTCCCCCTCCATACAGAAACTGCAGTATAAGACATGGTAGGTGGATAAAAGAAATCAGTCAGTGCAGCAGGCCATGTGTAATATTTGTGTTTAATCCTTTGTCCTCTGACAGTCTTTTGGGCACAGTTTTCAGAGCTCAATTCCTCTTTAATTACTATATACTTTTCACATAAGTGATTTGGATAATGAAAAACCTTTTCAATACAAACCTTGCGCAATATTTTAAATACACAACTGCATACTGCATTTATTATGAGCATATTTTACTGATTTGAGAAAGGAATAGAATAGAAAGAATCTGTCTCATGACCGGCTGTGTTTCTGCCTTACTGTTGACTAAAGGATAAATGCCCTATCAAAGTGCACTTGTCTTTTTTGCCTACCATGCCACCACTGAGTATATCTTCTGATTATCCTCCCCAGAAGCATATTTACCTTGCCCATGGCCGCCAGTTGTTTACATACTGTGCTGGCAGATGTTTTGTATGAAGGCGCAGTCTGCTGGCTCTGTGCTTTTATTACATAGGAAGGGGAGTCTCAAAATGGAATTGTACACTTAGAGATTCCATACAGTGCCACGAGAGGAGAAGAGGTCTAATTGGACACTAAACAGAACTGACGTCAGTGGCCATTTCGGCTGAGGGAACTTTTAAATAAGGGGCCCACGTCACTTTAGCATGCTTCTGGCGAGTGGCAAGGACAGAAACCCAATTGTGAGGAAGAGTGTAAAGTTTAGAGAAAGGTTCTTATGGAGTAAGGACCACTCAGGGCAGGCTTCTTGGTCATTGCTGATGCCTCCAGTGTTTGGGGTGGAGACGTGGTGCCAGTGGGAGGTGCTATGTCATTTTAAAAACCTCTTCTTAAAGAGTGCTACTCCCACTAGTCCAAGCCATCCTCTGGTAACGCATTTGCTGAATTGAATGCAGTACTGTACATTTATGCACCCCTGTGCATATACTGAATTTATCTACAGTATGTAACTGTGCCAAAGACTGCTTGTTACTGCTGCACAATAACATGGAGTTGTATATAAAATAATGTGCATTATACAAAGTGTGTGGCCGGTTACTCTCAACTCAAGGTACCCAACTTAGGTCCCACCTACATGTACACTTTTGGAAGGTAAGAATACTATATTGGGGGGGCGCTTGGCTAGTTTAACTCAGAGGGGTGGGGCTCAAAAAGTTTACTTGGAATTTGTTTGGAACTTTGTTCATGTACTTTTTGATTAATTAAAACATAACATTGCAGGTGCTGATGTTGTGGACAGTATCTTGGCAAACCTGAAGCCTGGATCTCGAACTAGGAAACAAATTATTAACCATCTTGTGCAGATGGGACTTGCTGACAGTGCAAAGGATTTCAAAAAAGAAGTGTAAGTATTCATTTCTTATTCTGTGCATCTGATGGTAAGATACTTTGATTTCCTCATATATTCCATAAGCATTCACTTACTCATTCCTAGACTGTTTTATGCTCCAGCAGGTGTGTTTTTTACGTTAATGACGTCTAATGCTTGGGTAGATACACTTTCAGGCATCTGATGAGCTTTGTGTATTTTACAGCCTTGATAACATCAGTTTATATGTATGAAAAATGTATATCGGAAACAATTTGCGGCCACCACAAAAAAAAATCTTAAATGATTTTTGTTTTTGCATCTTTGCAGTAAGGGAACTCGAATTGTGCTCTGGACAGAAGATCAGGAGATGGAACTTCAGAGACTTTTTGAGGAGTTTCAAGGAACAGATGGTAAATCCAATATTTTTGTTATATTAATAATGTAATTATTTATCCAATTTTTTGTTTAAAGTTAAGTTTACACATTTCATAATGAAAGAGATTTGATATATTGCAAAACACTGCAAAACATGTAAATGATCCTTTTGCCTGGATCAAGTGGAGTGTTTATCAGTTCCTAAATTCCTTCCAGCCTTCAGGAGCCAACTCGTGTACTAAGCCAAAATAGGTCTGGCTATAGAGAATAATGACCCTGTCCTCACTTTGGTGAGTTGTTACTCTATGTGGCCTAATTCTGTTTTCTGTTTAGTATATGCTAGAAGAAGGGCATAAACTGAAAAATGAAATTCTGTGTATGGTCTGGTTTGGTGTGGGATAAGGATACTTCACGTTGCATTTATTGTTCAGTTTCACACCCTTCTTTTTTTCATATCATTATTGTGAAGGCAAAAAGACAGGAGCGCTGGATCCCATTAAAAGTATAGTCACATTTACTTACTACAAATAAAAACGCACTTACATCACAGCAGCTCTGTGTCAGTGTAGGCTAATAGAGAGCAGAATATATTTCAAGGCAAGGGCTGTATGTTGCAGCAGCGGAAAGTGATCCCAGTGCCAGCTCAAGAGAGACCCGCCAGCTGGTATTTACCCTGTATAGTGTCTGCCATCACCATTCTGCCTTGTGGTGCACTCCACATCTGATGATGACGGTCGGTGTGTGGTAACACATTTCAAAGAAGTTTCTTCTTTTCAAACCAAGCTGCAGGGTCCCTGTTCTTTCCTTTCCTTTGCCCTTTGAAACTGTGCACACTGATTGCCCATCTTCACTAAAGACTGGAAGATGAAGTGAACTGTGCATTGTGGTGGTTGGTTTTATAATATCCTTGTTATCGGGGTCATTTTTTTTAGACTGAATTCACACTAAGTGATATTTTGACATGCTGCAGGGAAAGAAAAGAGGGTGAGCTACAGAAAACCAAGGGAAAAATGTACCAAAAGCTAGCAAAAAATAAATCCCTGTGCCAATCATACCTGACTTTCACCTAGTCTAGTTCCTAACACTGCCACAGTAATATGTTCTGTAAACAGGATAGAGCTGCACTTCAACAGCACTCAAGCTAAACCTGTCGTGAGAGGAATATGAGGGCTCCTATTGCTAACCTTCTGAAAAAAATAGCTGCCTCGCTGTTATGCTGACCCTCTGTGGTACTTTCAAAATGGCTGAGCAAGTACAAATATGGAGATCGAGCATGAAAAGCGTTAAGTCACAACTACTTATATGTATAATTGTTTTGGATCAGTGACTTAAAATAATGAAACAAGAGGATGTCAGGATAAGAGCCTAGCAATCAACATTTTACATCTACTAAATTACTATGTCCATAAAGATTATCCTCCATGTCAACACAAACTGAACCTGTGGCTTGTTCATGCAGGCAAGTCTGCACATATTTATCTTCCCTTTGTTCCACTGTTGCCTTGTTTGGTTGCACGGAGTTCAGTGTAAAGCCCGGTACACACTAAGGCGCCTTTCACACGGACGGCTATTCTGCCGCAGTTAAAAGCATTTTTTTTTCTGTGAAATTCAAGACACCAGGCACTGCGATTAGCTGCATTTGTACAGTGCGATTAGCTGCGGTTGCGTTTAGCTGCGGTTTGCCATTTCCATAGCAACCCGACAGGGTACCAACTCATATTGAACGGCGATCCGACTTGGATCCCCGCCAATACCAGGCACTGTGTTTGTTATGAATCTTGAGGGGGAACTCCACGCCAAATTTTAAATAAAAAACCGGCATAGGTTCCCCTCCAAGAGCATACCAGAACCTTCGGTCTGGTATGGATTCCAAGGGGCACCCCCTACGCTGAAAAAAACGGCGTGGGGGTCCCCCCAAAATCCATACCAGACCCTTATCCGAGCACGCAGCCCAGTCGGTCAGGAAAGGGGGTGGGGACGAGCGAGCACCCCCCCTCCTGAACCGTACCAGGCCGCATGCCCTCAACATGGGGGGGTTGGTGCTTTGGGGCAAGGGGGGCGCCCTGCGGGCCCCCCCACCCCAAAGCACTTCGTCCCCATGTTGATGAGGACAAGGGCCTCTTCCCGGCAACCCTGGCCATTGGTTGTCGGGGTCTGCGGATGGGGGGGCTTATCGGAATCAGGGGGCCCCCAGATCCCGGCCCCCACCCTATGTGAATGAGTATGGGGTACATTGTACCCCTACTCATTCACCTGGGGAAAAAAAGTGTCAATAAAAAAAACACACTACACAGGTTTTAAAAGTAATTTATTAGGCAGCTCGGGGGGGTCTTCTGCCGACTTCGGGGGTCTCTCAGGCCTCTTCTCCCTCTCTCCAGTGTTGTCTCCGCGCTCTCTGGTTCTTCTCCGGTGCCTTTTTCCTTCTGCTGGGCTCCTCTGCTATCTTCTGTTCTTTTACCGCTCTTTTGCTAGCGAGCCCGGTCTTCTTCCCTGAGACGTCTTTTTCCCTCTTCTCTTCCATAGATGTTGACGCGACGCTCCCTCTTGCTGTAATGCCGTGAGCGAGGTCCGTAACCAATTATATATAGGCATGGGCCGTGACCACCGGGTGATGTCACCCGGTGACCCCGCCCCTTATGTCGTCACAGTCCCATCATGCCCCGGGACTGTGACGTCATAAGGGGGCGGGGTCACCGGGTTACATCCCCCAGGGGAGTCGCCCCATGCCTATATAATTGGTTGCGGACCTAGCTCACGGCATTACAGCAAGGGGGAGCGTCGTGTCAACATCTCTGGAAGAGAAGAGGTAGGAAGACGTCTCAAGGAAGAAGACCGGGCTCCTCTAGCAAAAGAGCAGAAGATAGCGGAGGAGCCCGGCAGAAGGAAGGAGGCACCGGAGAAGAACCAGAGAGCGCAGAGACGACACTGGAGAGAGGGAGAAGAGGCCTGAGAGACCCCCAAAGTCGGAAGAAGACCCCCGGAGCTGCCTAATTACTTTTAAAACCTGTGTAGTGTGTTTTTTTTTTTTTTGTTTTTTTTATTGACACTTTTTTTCCCCAGGTGAATGGGTAGGGGTAGGATGTACCCCATACTCATTCACATAGGGTGGGGGCCGGGATCTGGGGGCCCCCTTATTAAAGGGGGCTCCCGGATTCCGGTAAGCCCCCCGCCCGCAGACCCCGACAACCATCGGCCAGGGTTGTCGGGAAGAGGCCCTTGTCCTCATCAACATGGGGACGAGGAGCTTTGGGGTGGAGGGGCCCCCCTTGCCCCAAAGTACCAACCCTCCCATGTTGAGGGCATGTGGCCTGGTACTGTTAAGGAGGGGGGGAGCTCGCTCGTCCCCACCCCCATTCCTGACCGACCGGGCTGCATGCTCAGATAGGGGTCTGGTATGGATTTTGGGGCGACCCCCACGCCGTTCTTTCGGCGTAGGGGGTGTACCTTGGAATCCATACCAGACCGAAGGGCCTGGTATGCTCCTGGAGGGGAACCCATGCCGGATTGTTATTTAAAATTTGGCATGGAGCTCCCCCTCAAGATTCATACCAAACAGTGCCTGGCATTGGCGGGGATCCAAGTCGGATCCCTGTGCTTCATTGGGAAAGAAAAAAACATTTTTCCTTTCCCGAAGAGCGAGCCAGCTCGGCACTGTTATCCACAGCTGACACAGTGCACTGCGATTACCTGCGGTTATGTGCGAATCTGCGCTAAATCGCTCCTGGATGCAGTCAATTCTATTTTTTCTATCTGCACAAAACCGCATGTAATCAAAACGCAGCTAAACGCAGTGTGTGAATGGGGCCATAGGAAAGCATTGTGTGCGTTTTTAGCTGCAGTAGAAAACCGCTAAAAGCACAATTCTATCCGTCCGTGTAAAAGGGGCCTAATAGCTCTGGTCGGAGCTGCTGTACGAACGGTTTGTTGTTAGTGCAGCGATCTCACCCACTGAGCTGTTGTGTTCTGACAGGAAGACAGCCCCCCACCAGAACACACTGGTCAGCCACTGGCTGAGAGCGCTGATCGGGACCCTGTCGGCTACTGGTTTTCCAGCATGCTTTTCCGACAGAAGCCTGACTGGCTGATGTACACACGGGCCAAATGTCGCACGTTTTTTATTGAACCGAACTATGTCTCCTGACATTCGGCCCATGTGTACAAAGCTTTAGCGCCATATCCCACCCCTTTGTGACAGGACACATTAGTGATACAGAAGTACCACGATCCTTCCATTTTTTTTTTTTTTTTAAGATTGGGTGACAGGGTTATGGTAACTTCTGACTTAGCCCAAAGTTAAAAACATGTTAAAGTGGACCTTCAGTCATTTTTTCCTCTTTTCATCTATTAAATCTTCTGCTCTTGTTGTTTTAACTTTGTATAGTAAAACATTTTTTTTTCTGTCAGTAAATGCCTTATACATTAATGTGTGTGAATGCGCTACTCCCATATCTACACCACTTGCAATGTTCCCTTCCTATTACTGTGTGAAAAAACTGAACAATCTCCCATAGAATATATCATATACCTGTGTATAATCCACCAAACTGACCCAGAACCATAAATAAAAACATAAGTCAGCTATCAAATACAATTGTGTCATAAAGTCCTCAAAAAAATGCTTCAGAATCTTCTGTCAATTACTGTGACTGACGTGCTCCTGTATTCCTTCAATAATCATATGTGACTGAGTGACACACCACCACCTTTTAGATTGGCCACTCACCAGATGCTTCTTAAATGTTGTGCCTTTGGTTCATTCATGGGATAACCACTCCACCTTAGTAACACTCCTCACCGGCTATGCTTGGACTTTAGTGTTCCTCATAGGAAAGTATAGGAATAAAACGATCATTGCGCAGTGCGTTTAAAACTATTTATTAGATAAAATCCAAAGAAAAGTGTACACTCACATTTAAAAGTGCCCTTGAGCCGGCAAGAAGCTAATCCAGCAGTTACGGACGGTTGTTGAGCTATTGCATGGTTCGCCTATTTGTGTTATGCGACCTCCACGTACAGCTTGCGCTCCAAGCCTCGTTCCCGTTCGCGTCCTCACCAGCCACGGACGTATCCGATCACCTGATGTGAAAAATTTCCCAGCAGCCTCTACGCATTTCGCATCATAGAATGCGTCATCAGGAAGCTGCCGTGTGATTGGTGTGTGTTCTATTTATATTGCGTATGGCCGGAAGTAGATGTTCCGCCATCTTGACTAAGGTTTTTTTCCCTTTTTCTGTTTCTTCTGTAGCTTCCTTCCTTGTATCGCCATTTTAACTAAGGGCCTTTGCCCACTTTATGTTTCCTAGATAAACATACCCACTTCCCTTTATTGCAGTGGTTCTCAACTCCGGTCCTCAGGACCCACTAACAGGCCAGAATTTAAGTATTACCTTGGGGAGATGCAGACTAGAATACTGCAATCACTGAGCAGCAAATGATATCACCTGTGATGTATTTCAGTTATCTCGCAAACCTGGCCTGTTAGTGGGTCCCAAGGACAGGAGTTGAGAACCACTGCTTTATTGCCACTACTTAAATTGTGTATTTAAATGTGTTTATACTTCGAAATTTGGCCCATCTATATCTGCTGGAGAGGCTTTTACAATCTGCTAAACATTTAAAACATTTTAGACACTTCAAACATTTTGAACATTATAAGCATGTTTCTCCGTTCCGCCGCAAATACTGACCTATAAGCAATATGGGACAGCAAAAAACACTTCCTTAGGTATATCTTTTTACTTTTCCCCAAAAAATGTTTTAAAATTGTGTAAGAAAACCCCCATCTATCCTTATAACATCCCAAGATCAAAGCAATTATATCCCTGAAAAAAATGTAAAAATAAAAATTATAATAATAATAATGGAAAAAAATATAAATAAAAGTAAAAATAAAAAATGTGAAAAATGAAAAATGGATAAAATATATATTAAAAATAAAAAAAAATATGTAAATGAAAAATAATAAAAAATAAAAATAAAAGTAGAAAAATAAAAAATAAAATAAAAATAAAAAATAATATATGTGAAAAGTAAAACACAAAAAAATAACCTGGAAGATAATTAATTATTTTTTTTTTGAGAGCTGCAGAGCTGGAGGTGTGCCTCTGTGTGTCTGTGTACATCCAGGAAGTGAACAGGCAGCAGCTTCAGCTGCCCACAATTAAAATTGATGCAGCCAGACTCAGTGGAGAGAGATTTCTGTAGCATATTTGGGAAGTACAGAATCACAGTATATATAAAATATTATGCCAAGTGGTTGGAGGGAAGCTTCAGTATGGCAAAGGTGTTTTTATTACAAATTATGTGAGCAGACTGCAGTTCCTTTTTAAACTTGTAGGGTAAATTTTAATGCAAACAATCAGATGGTATAAAGGAAAGCTCTCATTGGAGACATTTACTAAAACTAGAATATACAGAATCTGGAGCAGCTGTGCATAGTAACAAATCAGCTGCTAGATTGTTCAGTTAAAGGATAAGTTCACCTTTTAACAAAAAATAACAAATACCGTATATACTCGAGTATAAGTCGAATTTTTCAGCACATTTTTTTGTGCTGAAAGTGCCCCCCTCGACTTATACTCGAGTCAAGCACTTTTCTGCAGCAAAAAATTTCATTTCCCGAACCAACTTTGGGGCCCCGTATCTCAGGGCCACTTAGTGCTAGAAACCCCAAATTTGGTATGCAAACCTAGTGGACCTGGTACCACAACATATCCAAAGCTGAAGTTCCTAGCACTAAGTGGCCCCGAGATACGGGGCCCCAAAATCGGTTCGGAAAATGTCATTCTCTGCTACAGAAAAGTGCTTGACATTTTCTGTACCGACTTTGGGGCCCCATATCTCAGGGCCACTTGGTGCTAGGAACACCAAATTTGGTGTGCAAACCCAGTGGAACTGGTACCATAACATATCCAAAGCTGTGGTTCCTAGCACCAAGTGGCCCTGAGATACGGGGCCCCAAACCTGGTTCAGAAAATGTCATTCTCTGCTGCAGAAAAGTGCTTGACATTTTCTGAACTGATTTTTGGGGCCCTGTATCTCGGGGCTACTTAGTGCTAGAAACCCCAGCTGTGGAAGTTTTATGGTGCTTGTTCCACTGGGTTTGCACACCAAATTTGGGGTTCTTAGCACTAAGTGGCCCCGAGATACAGGGCCCCAAATTCGGTCAACTGTGTATCTGCAGCAATGTCATTTTGGGACCCTTTGGGTTCACAGACCCCAAATTTTGGCTGCAGCTAGGGGGCATCTAGGAACCCTTAACTACCGAGTTTGAAGTTCAGGGGACCTATGGCTGCAAATGGGCACAGTGAGGCATGCAAATGGGCACAGTGATGCTGCAAATGGGCATTGTTGACCCTCTTTTCCACTTACAGTAGCTGTGCATTTTTCACCCTCGTCTTATACTCGGGTCAATAAGTTTTTCCCATTTTTTTTGTGGTAAATTAGGGCCTCGACTTATACTCGGAACGACTTATACTCGAGTATATACGGTACACATTTTTGCAGGTAAAAGGTGTGCATTTACTATTTTTTGTTTTAGGAGCCTGGATCAGCAGATCACCGATGCAATGCAGTTTTCCTGCAGACTGTCAGTATAAGGCAGTTTAACACTGCCAGGATGAACCAATGAACTAACCCCAGTGCTCAACAGCACCCTGGTAGTTCATTGAGAACTACAAGCCGACATTCGCAAAGGCTGTCGGGACTTGTCATTTACCCATTCACAGAACACTGTGAATAGATGACGCGGCTGAGCGGAGCATTTTTTTTTTTTTTCGGCGGAGAGCGAGTGGGGAGAGAGGATCCCCCGCTTGCTGCCAAAACAGGGGATTAGGGGGTTGCAGGGGTCGATACATTTGTTATATATTACACCCAGAATATGGGTGTAACATGTTACAAAAGGTGAACTTATCCTATAAGATTTGAAAATGAAAACTAAAAGCTAATTGGTTGCCATGCACAGCTGCTCTGGATTCTGGCTGCTCCGTGTTACCATACCCCCCAGTTATGCTCTAATAGGATAAATGGTTAGTTACAATGATTAGATATTAGTATAGGTAGACTTTTATGTTTTTTAATCAACAGAGCAATGTGTATTTTCATTCTGAATAAGCAAAAGTTATAGTGTTTACCTTTTTATATGCAAGAGGTCTTTTTCTTTATCGTACATCATGGGACACAGAGCCTTAAAGTGGATGTAAACCCGGAAAAAAAAATTGTCTTTTTGATATCATACTGTAGAGTATAAGATTTCCTATCATTTGAGCCCAGTCTTGCCACACAGAGTTAATCCATCTCTGAGCAATCCTCTTTTATTGTTCAGTGTGACAATTCTTGACAAACTGAGAAAAACTTTGTCAAATCCTCCCCCTTGCTGTGAGTGACAGGTGATTTACATCTCATGCACTAGCCTAAGAGACATGCAGTATTTTTTAATTCCCTCCCCCACTCCTTTCTTCAGCAGCTCTGCAAGGATTGGCTGTTCCACACCTCAGCATGATTTAGCATGCTGAAGTCATGTGGTTACTTTCCTGTCTTTTCACTGGATGTTAGAGATCATAGCAGAAGTTCAGTGTTACAAATACACGGGAGAAATGTTCCGTGCCTATCGGCAGTCTTCTTTCCGGGAGTAGAGAATTGGCAGGCGGACTACTTGAGTCGCCAGCAGTTATTCCTAGGGGAATGGTCTCTTCACCTCGACATTTTTCAGGCTGTTTTCCAAAGATAGGATTTTCTGGGCGTAGATCTTCTAGCGCCCAGATTCAACATGAAGTTAGTCAACTTTATAGCCAGAACAAGGGATCCACTCGCATGCGGAGCATATACGTTGGTGACCCTGTGGGATCAGTTCTCGCTGATCTATGCATTCCCCCCTATTCAGCTGCTGCTTCGACTTCTTTGCAGGATCAAGCTGGAAAGAAAGCCGGTAATTCTGGTGGCACCAGCATGGCCCAGAAGGACATGGTATGCAGAAATTGTAAAGATGGCAGTGGACGACCCATGGACCCTCCCCCTGCGGCCAGATCTGCTCTCACAGGGACCGATATTCCATCCTACCTTATGGTCTCTAAATTTAACGGCTTGGCTATTAAAACCCACATTCTGAAGAAACGTGGGCTTTCTGGGTCAGTTATCTCTACCCTGATTAATGCAAGAAAGCCAGCTTCCAGAACTATATATTATAGGGTCTGGAGGGCTCAAGTTTCCTGGTGTGAATCCAAGGGTTGGCACCCTCGGAGATATATCATAGGCAGAATTCTTGCCTTTCTACAATTAGGGGTAGAAATGAAATTGGCCTTGAGTACTATTAAAGGCCTGAAACATGGTCCAGTTTGCCCCAGCAGAAGAAATAAAAATACTTTGTGATCCCCCATGAGGCAATTGGATATTCCCTGGATCAACACTCTAGTGTTACATATGAATGTTAATATCCAGTTATAATTTGTGCATTTGGAAATGCATCCGGCCTTTTTTTTAAAACAATCTGCTGATTTGGCCTGAACTAGTTCTTGAGGCAGTCTGTTCTACATTTTCACTATTACTGTGAGGAAAGTTTCCATATGTGGAGGTTAAATCTTTTTTTTTTTTCCCAAGTGCCCCCTTGTCCTCTGTGATGACCTGAAAGTAAATGACTGTACATCTAGTTGACTATATGGATCACTTCTGTATTTATACATGGTGATCATATCCTCCCCCTTTAATCTCCACTTCTCAAGAGAGAATAAATTCAGTTCCTCTAATTTTTCCTCAAAGCTGAGCTCCTCCGTGCCTCTTGTCAGTTTGGTTGCCCTTCTCTGCATTTTCTCCAGTGATCAGATATCCTTTTTATGAACCGGTGTCCAAAACTGAACTGCATATTCCAGATGAGGTCTTGCTAATGATTTGTATAGGGACAAAATTATCTCTCTCTCTCTCTCTCTCTCTGGAGTCCATACCTCTCTTAATACAAGAATTTTGCTCGCTTTAGGAACCGCAGCTTGGCATTGCATGATATTATTAAGCTTATGATCTACCAGAACACCCAGATCCTTTTCCACCATAGGTTCCCCCCCCCCCCTATTATGTATGATGCATGCATATTCTTAGCCCTCAATTGCATAACTACATTTATCAACATTAAACCTCATTTACCACATTGTGGCCTTGTCAAACGTAACGTTATTGTTTTTATTGCAGATACTCTGGGGAATATCATGAAGCATATTACAGCAAAACGTTCCAAAGCCAGAATTATAGAAAAACTAATAAGCATGGGCCTCGTGTCTGACCGGAAAGAGCTTTATAAGAAGAGGAAGAGAAAAGGAAAATCTGGCATAGTATGTGGATCCAGCCGGATCTATGTTTCTTACATGTCTATACATACGTGTCTGCACACAATTATGAGAACTCTGAAATATATCTATATTTATAAAACAATAATTACAAACATGTTTTTCTCTGCAAGTAGAGATTTTAAAAACGGAAGTTGTGTTATTTGGGTAGACCATGTGAGATTTGTCTTTGAATAGAAGTTAATTTACTAAAACTGGAGAATGCAAAATCTGCTGCAGCTCTGCATAGAAACTAATTGGCTTCCAGATTTTATTTTTTTTTTTTAGTCAAAGCTTAAAGTGGTTGTAAAGGCTCAAGGTTTTTTTACCTTTATACATTCTATGCATGAAGGTAAAAACCTTTTGTGTGCAGCAGTAGCCCCCAGCCAACACCCCCCCCAAAAATACCTTCCCAAGCCCCATCTCGATCCAGCGATGTGCACCAGAGCCTCGACTGTCCCGGGTCTCCCCCTCCTCATTGACTGAGACAGCAGCAGGAGCAAATCTACAGCCAGTGAGCCAATGAGGAGAGAGCGGGGGGCGGGGGGGTGGACTGAGCCGCACTGTGTGTGAATGGACACACAGAGCAGCAACTCTGGAACTAGCCTGCTCTCATGCTCACTTAGCAAGCTGTGGGTGCACTTGGCAGTAGGGAGGGGCCAGGAGCACCAACGGGGAACCCGAGAAGAGGAGAATCGGGGCCAGGTAAGTATGACGTATTTGTTATTTCTAATAAAAAAAATTCTGCCTAATACTTTAAAGTGGTTCTAAAGGCTGAAGGTTTTTTTTTACCTTCCCTTATACTCAACTGAGCCTGATCTCAATCTGTCGATGTGCACGAGAGCAGAAGCTCTCCTGGGTCGCTGCCTGCTCATTGGCTGAGACACAGCTTCCGCTGCTGTCAATTACAGCCAGTGAGGAGGGAGCAGGGGGTGGGACTAGGCATACTCCATATCTCAGACATGGCTCGAAAGTGAACACGCACAAGTGCTTCCAGAGCAAAGCGTCTTGCTCTAGGGGCACTCAGCAGGGGGGAGGGGCCAGTACAAGCAGTTTAATTGAACAAGCTTAAGTTAGAAGCTGATTATCTACCATTCAAAATGTCACCAGATTTTGCACTCTTCAGTTTTAGTTAATCGCCCCCATAGTGTTTTTCCAAGGACTTGGACTTTCCAAGGACCACCCAGAAAAGTATGTTTTGGGGTTTTCTGATCATTTTTATTTATTCAAATCATCAAAGTAACAGTGTTTTGCCCTATTAGGGTTTATTTAACGTAACAGTGAACATAAATGTCTCTCTGCCTTTTTTTGTTGTTGCACAGTTCTATCTATTTCTACCTTCAGGGCCCATTCACACTATGGAGGAGATTTACAAAATTTGGTGCACCTGTGCATAGTAACCAATTAATTTCTAGGTTTTAGGCACCTATCACATGGGGCTGACTTCGTCCAGCAGATCCACCCGCCCAGCGGGGGATCTCTCTGCTGAACCCCCCGAGCAGGCAGATGACTGGTCCGTGTCCACACCGCTATGCAAAGTGGACACAGACACAGCCTGCTCTCCTCTATGGGGCAGCAGATGGAAACTGACCACCTGTCCGTTTCTATGTGACTGTCCTCTCGATTCGGTATGCAAGACAGATGGCGAACGTCTTCCCATCTATCTGTTTTTGGCAACCTGGATCGGATGCCAGTGAACACATGTGTCCGCTGACATCTGCCGTTCCATTGAGAGCAATGGATGGTCCGAACTAATCCGCCTGAAATACGGACAGACGGACTCGATCGGAACGTTCATGTGAAAGTGGTCTTATTGTCAAAGTTTATTATCAATGAAACAAGCTGAAATTAGACGCCAATTGTTTACTATGCACAGCTGCACCAGATTCTGTGCACACCCGTTTTAGTAAATCTCCCCCATGTGTGGTGACTGGCAATTTTTTACATCTGATTAACGCCAGTCATTGCAGTGTCACAAAGAAAGCAATTCTCTTATGTGCCCCATTCACACCACAACACTGATTTTATGTTAGGTGTGAAAACTGCATTTTTCTGCAGTGCATGAGATTACACTGCAGGTTACTTCATCGCTTTACAATGTGATCCTGTGTAGAGACCATTAAGGGTGAATTTGTCACACTTAATAATGTTTAAAAAAAATACGTTAAACACTGTGATGCATTGAAACTGCACTTCATACCACCCCTCACTGCTTGTTCCAATGGACACTGGCCTGCACACAACAAAACATTTAAGCATGCAACTAATGCGAATAGGTCCTAAGAGAGAGCCTCTTAGCTGAACTGGTTCCATCAGTCCCCCAACTAGACCTCTAGTCGGCTCACAGACTGTAGCTTGCTTAGCTCAGACTACTCCTGTCCTGCCACAATTTTCAACTTATGCTCAGACGTTATCTAGTCTTTGTGGCCTGTCTGTTTAGGCCAATCAGGCCTAGACACATCCGTTCCCCTGTGTCAGCACTTAGGCTTTTTTGGCAGCACATAGCACTGACTGTCTGCAGTTGCTTAACTGCGGTATAGAAACGTAAGGTCACCATCTCAGGCTGGCAGGCAGGGTGAACAGAATTACAGGTATTTTTGGAGATAAAGTGTTCACTATATGCTGCTGTTCACTATATGGACCTTTTAATTGTTTATTTAACTTGGGCTTCAGCATTACCTTTGTGCTGAAAGACGTAGCTGCCCTTCAGGTGGCACGTGAGGCCAATCCTGCAACCCACCTCTCAAACATGAATGCCGGCCAAGTGCTGCCGCTGCATGAAGGAGAAGCCGTGCGCCTGGTTCCCGCCCACCCCTCTTCCTGCTGGCATTGGCTGAGCGCTTCACTATCTGTGCAGGCTAGTTCCCACCCACTTATCTTACCACCTACCTCTCTTCCCGCTGGCCTCAGCTGAACACTTTACTATCTATGCAGGCTGGTTCCCACCCACATATCTTCCTGCCCACCTCTCTTCCCGCTGGCATTGGCCTCACTATCTGTGCAGTAAGTGAGTCGGAGGGCAGGACGCCGTTAGACAGTGCACCTTTGGTAATCATGCTTTTTTTTTTTTTCCTTCTCCTCGGCAGCAGAAGTCTTTTATTCAGCCGACTCATGCCCAGGCTTTTATGATCAGTGTGCACCTGCTGTCTCTGTCCCTTCTCTCCCTAAACAGCCACACAACTGGCTCAAGCTTAAGGGGAGACAATGTTGACTGTGGATTAAGTTTTTGACAGGTTTTCTAAAAATATTACAGGCTTTGTGGGTACTACTGAAAGTAGCACTTCCAAAGCCAGCTGTAAAGTATTTCTCACAAAGCCAGTTATAAAGGAATACTGATTTATAGCTGACTTTGTGAGCAATGCTTTATAACTGGCTTTGTAAGTACTGCAAAGCCAGATATAAAGCAATACTCTTTTATATCTGGCTTTGTGAGAAATACTTCATATCTGGCTTTGTGAGTGATGCGTTCTATCTGGCTTCCTGAGCAATGCTTAATAACTGGCTTTGTGAGTACCCCTTTATATCTGGCATTATAAGTAATGCTTTATGACTGGTTTTGTGAGTAATGTATATCTAGCTTTGCAGTACTCACAAAGCCAGCAATAAACCATTACTCATAAAGCAAGTCATTTACAGCATTTGGTGCAGGAATTGGGGCTGATCTGAGGTATTAAGGTGTAGGAATTGGGACTGATCTAAGGTGTGGATGGACAGGAATTGAGACTGATCTGAGGTCTGATGAGGCAGTAATTGAGATTGATCTGAGGTGTGAAGGTGCAGAACTGATCTGAGGTGTGAAGGGGTAGGAATTGGGACGAATTAGAGGTGTGAAGGGGCAGATTCCTTATAAAATTTGTTTTGTCTGCTTTTAGTCTGAAGAAGAATTTCTACATGATCTTGGAGTAGATGAAAGAGATCTTGATGCTGAAGAGGAGGATGAGGAAGAAGAGGAGGACAGTGAAGAAGAGGAGAGACAGGAACGTAGCAAACCACAACACATACCAAGAGAGTTGTTGGACAGAAGGAGTGGATCACTTGTGGATTGGAAGATACAAAATATTGTACAGAATTTACATCAGGAAGGTGAGAGCTGTTAAAGCAGAGTTCCAGGCAAAAATGTAACGCCTTTTAAAACCTAAGCACACCCCACCCCCCTTTCGTTCTTGGATATTATTATTTTTTTTTTTTTATACCATTTTGGTATGTTTTCTTCAGGACTTCCGTACCGCGGCAACGTATGTGACTTCCGCAGTTTTTCTTCTAGTCCTGTCAATTTTAGGAGGTGCTCCTAACTACAACTTGTTATGTGTATGAAAGACACCTGTCTACAGAATCTTTCTTAGGCCCCTTTCACACTGGCTTTGCGATCAGGACCGCCTGTCAGTTTTTCAGGCGGACCCAATCGGACCCTCTATTCAACCCTATGGAGCGGCGGATGTCAGCGGTGACATGTCTGCCGACATCTGCCGATATCTGATCCTGTCCGTGAAATACAGATGGATGTGAGACCCTATCCATCCGTCTGAAGGATCGCATCGGAGTTGATAAGATGAAAATAGACAGGCGGTCCTTTTTCATCCGATCTCCCCATAGAGATGGGGGGAGCTTGTGAATGATCTCAAAGCAGTTGGGACCACAGTCACCAAAACAAACCATTGGTGACACAATACGCCACCATGGATTGAAATCCTGCAGCGCTTGTAAGGTCCCCCTCCTCAAGAAGACATATGTACAGGCCCGTCTGAAGTTTGCCAATGAACTTCTAAATGATTCAGAGAAGGATTAGGAGAAAGTGCTGTGGTCAGATGAGACCCAAATTGAGCTCTTTGGTATTAACTCGCTGTGCCATGTTTGGAGAAAGAAAAATGCCGACTATGACCCTAAGAACACCCTTCCCTACAGTCAGGCACCGAGGTGGAAACATTATGCTTTGGGGCTGTTTCTCTGCTAAAGGTACAAGGCCGACTTTACCACATTAACGGGCCAATGGACGGGGCCATGTATTGTGAAACCTTCTTCCCTCAGCCAGAATGGGTCGTGGATGGCTCTTCCAGCGTGACAATGACCCAAAACATACCGCCAAGGCAACAAAGGAGTGACTTGAGAAGCACAATTAGGTCATGGAGTGGCCTAACCAGTCTCCAGACCTTAACCTATAGAAAATTTATGGAGAGAGCTGAAACTTCGAGTTGCCCAGAGACAGCCAAGAAACCTTTAGGGTTTTGAGAAGAAGAGTGGGCCAAAATCCCTCCTGAGATTCGTGCAAACCTGGTAACCAACTACGAGAAAAGTCTTACCTCTGAGCTTGCCAACAAGGGTTTCTCCACCAAGTACCAAGTCATGTTCTGCTTGGATCAAATACTTATTTTACTCACTGAACTGCAGCTCAATTTATAACATTTATATCCTGTGTTTTTTCTAGATTTTTGTTTGATATTCTGTCTCTATCATTTTAAAATGCACCTATGATAAAAATTATAGACCCGTCAATTCTTTGTAAGTGGGCGAACTTACAAAATCCGCAGGGGATCAAATAATTATTTTCCCCACTGTACATTCTTTGTGCATTTTTTAAAGCTATTGATATATGCAGTTCATAATTTATTTACATTAATTTTACTGTTTGCAGTGGGGATCATTTTACTATACAGTGGACTAAGAAATTGTATGTGTATGTGTATATATATATATATTATTTCCCCCTTATACCATGGGTAAAATGCCTTGTATTTAAGTTCATATACTAGTTTATATCATTGCAACTATTTTAACATTTGATTTTTATATTTGTTTTTAGGCTTATCTGGTCCACTGTTGTGGCTTCAGAACTGTCTGAATCGGACAGCAGACGACAAAGATGAGGATGGTAAGTGCCTAATGTAAACCACCCTATGTAATGAGTTGATTGCTTGAAACTGTCAGCACTGAGATCTTTGCTTTTATGTAATGATTTCTGACATATAAAGTGGCATTGCGCTTGTGCAGATTTGAATAGTGTTGTGCACACCTGTAAACCTTTGTAACAGCCTGGTGCATATATAGGTCTCTGGGTTGCCCCCTTGTAGCATTGGACTACAACAGGGCAATGATGTGGATTAAAAACATGATTGAAGCAATACTGTACAAAGCAAGTTTGCAACCTAGCCACTTCTTTGCCAATGATTTATGGCTTTTCCTGCCAGTAATTTTGGAGACTTGATGTATGGAAGTATGAGGGTAAAAACTGATAAATTACATTCCTTCATTGAGTGACACATATTATTTTTTATATGAATAAATGCTAAGTTTTAGGCTTTAATTTTTTGACACACTTTGGTATTTTACTTAATTTTATAATGACTTAGAAACTGACACTTTTCCAAAAAAAGGTCCAAGAGACTACTGATAGCCATATGTTGGCCACATTCCTAGCAATTTTCTAGCAAGTTCAAGCAGTTTCTATGGAAAAAACAAAGAAATACCTGATTGCAATCTACAATAATCTCTGCAACATAGATGTTCTGTAAATACCAAAGCTGTTCATTTAGAAAATTGTGTGGTTTGCAAACGTGAGAGGCTGTATGCTTTTCCAGCGTCTCTTCTCTTCCTTATGGCCCCAAAAAATGTAAGCTTGTTCACCTTTTTTGTTCCACCGTATACCCTAAATGTTTTGCTTTCTGTATCCTTCCTTATATTCCAATAGACTTCTGGAAATCATATTTTGCTTAGGTGAGGCTAGGGGATTTCATCCTTGCAAGTTGTGGGCCATAGACTGGCTTTTTCTCTGATCTGGAGTTGATCAGGGTTTGGCCACGAGTGCAATCAGGGGTCAGATTTCTGCTTTGGCAGCATTTTTTTTTTTTATAGACTGCCTACTTCACATTCCTTGGTGCATGCCTTTTGTGCCACCTGTCAGAACTCCGTGGGACTTCAACGTTGTACTTTCTATACTGAAGAAATCTCAATTTGAACCCACCTGGGATATTCCTTTAACCACTTCAATACCGGGCACTTTCGCCCCCTTCCTGCCCAGGACAATTTTCAGCTTTCAGTGCTGTCGCACTTTGAATGACAATTGCGTGGTCATGCAACACTGTACCCAAACTAAATTTTTATCACTTTCTTCCCACAAATAGAGCTTTCTTTTGGTGGTATTTGATCACCACTGGGGTTTTTATTTTTTGTTAGACTAAAAAAATACAGAAATTGGGGGGGGGGGGGGTGGCTGGGGAGTGTTTTTTTTCTTACTTTCGGTTATAAAATTTTGTTTTTTCCATCACTGATGGGCACTGATGAGTTGGCACTAATATGTAGAATTGGTGGGCACTGATAGGGGGCAATGACAGGCGACTGTGATGGGCACTGACAGGCGGCACTGATGGGCAGCACTGATGAGGTACTGACAGGTGTTATTGATTGGCACTGTGGTGGGCAATGATTGGCACTGACATGGGCACCGACATCCGTTTCTGATGGGGCACTGACTGGCAGCTGATGGGCACTTATTGGGAGTTGTGGTGGCACATCTGATGGGGCTGTGCTGATAATCAATGTGCTGATTATCAGCACAGACCCCCCTCTGACAAGGAGAGCCCTCCTCTGTCAGCGCAAACTGGGGCTTGCCATTTTCCGGTGTCTTGGTCACAGCTGATCACGTGGGACGGAGCCTCCATCAGAGGCTCCATACCACAATCGGAGATGCAGTGTGTCAGACTGACACGTGGCACCTCCGATCGCCGTGTTGTGGGCGCGCGCCGGCATGTTTTCCTGCTGGACATCATATGACGCCCAGTCAGGATAACAGAACCACCGCCTGGCCATCATTCTGCTATAAGCCGGGCGGGAGGTGGTTATTCAGTCTAACTCTGGAGGTTTTTTTTCTGATTGCCATTACTTCAGCTCGCAGAGTTTTGGAATTGGCTGCTCTTTCCTGTATCGAACCATTCCTGGTGCGCCACCAAAATAAGGTGATTCTACAGCCTTGTCCATTTTTACTAGGGGTGCACCGAATGGAAATTTTGGTGCGGAAACCGTTAACGAAAACTACAGTTTTTAAAAAATAATATTTTGATATATAAAATTGTATTATATTCGTTATTCGACTTTTTAATGATCATTTAATTTAATGAATAAAAAATACAATCCAGTAATGTAAAATAAGTACTTTAATAAAAAGTAACCCACATAAATTGGACACAGAAAATAAATACAAAATTAAATAAAGAAACTTGCAGTACATATGCTGCACTATAATAATAAAATAAAAACAAAACAGGCATAATATAAAATGCCAAAGACTAAGAGCCTCGATGTTTGAGTAGACACTGTTTATTGTTTGAAAATAGAAGAACCATAAAATAAGACAGAGGTCGCACAAGTTATTATACACACCATCCTACTTAAAGTGGAGTTCCACCCACTTTTACAACTCTTCAGCATCCCTCACTAAACTGTGCACTGTAAACGAATTGGATATTTTTATATTTTTTTTCTCAGCACCTACTGTATATCTGCTGTATTCATTTTTCACTTCCTCCTCCCTGGCCGTGGCCCATCGCATTTCCTGTTTGCAGTGCCCTCTGGGAAGGGGCGGCAACTTCCTCTGACACTGCTGTTGCTATGGAAACCTGACCTGAAACCTATTACACTGCTTATGCTGCACTGAACATGTGCAAGATCTTCTAGGATAAGATCCAGGAAGAAATACCACTGTGGTGGGCAATGATTGGCACTGATATGGGCACTGACATCCGTTTCTGATGGGGCACTGACTGGCAGCTGATGGGCACTTATTAAATAGCTTCAAAGTTTTTTGGCTTGTTCAAAGCTTTGACAAAAACAACTGGAAGTCGATTGGTTAACCTAACCTTCTACACGGAGCTGCAGCAGATTTTGCACTCTCCAGTTTTAGTAAATCAATCAACACCTGTGTGTTTTTCTAGTACAATAAAATTTGAACGAACTGAACTGCCAACAACACGAGTGGCAAAAGCCTGGGAACTGGCAGGCCTGGCCTCCTATTCAAAACAAAATGTTATAAAATTAGATAACAACTAACCATAACAGACTTATGATAGCAGAAGGCAGTCATTCTATTTCAATTTTTCTGTAAACATAACATATATGAGATATATTTTTTTAAAATTTTATTTTCAACTTAAATGAAGAATGAATGAATGAATGAAAAAGGAGTAATTTCCCTAAGTTCTCTCCCTAAGGTGTCAGCGCACTGCATGTGCGATAAAACTGTATGTATGTAGCTGCAGCTACATACATAGTCATACAGTATACTGCACTGTGTTCCGGGTATGGGCGAAGACTTCCCAGAACACAGACTAGTCTACAGCAGCGGCACTCAGCCAATCACAACAAGCAATTTCATTAGAAGACTACATTGCTTGCTGTGATTGGCTGAGCGCCACTGCTGTAGACTAGTCTGTGTTCCGGGAAGTCTCCACCCATACCCGGTATACTGTATTTATGTAGCCAGCCACAGATGCATACACTTTCGCACATGCAGCAGGCTGACAGCTTAGGGAGAGACAGTTTGGCCCAACAACAAACTATGTAGTTCAAAAGCTGGAGTTCTCTTTTAAATTGAAAAAGTGCAAAAACTGTAGAAGAACTAAAATGAACAACCAACAAAACTGAAAAAGTTCGAGAAAGTGTGGCAATGCTGGCTTTCCGCCAATGATACATTAATCTAGCTGCTACAGTGAGGGAATGCTATAGTATAGACCCACTTAATTTTTAGGTGAACTAGCCATTAAAGAATGACCAAGTAGATGCCCGATTATGTGATGAATCAGTGCAATATATACCGCCTCGATATAACAATGCTTTATTGGTAGGGCTATGAGCATGCATTGTGATCCTGTATTGTTTGTAATGTTGCACAAGGAAAACAGGGGAGGGGGAGCTGTGGGGGGGGGGGATTTTTGTATATGTTGTTCTGTATGTGTTGCAAAAATGTTAATAAATATACATTTAAAAAAAAAAGAGACTTTAATATCACTTTAATGTAATACCTGATAGCATGAACCACATCCAGTCAAGTTGCTTCCTGAACACCCAAGGAGGGGTAACGGAGTCAGCAAATCGACTATTTCTCAATGGATTCGTCAGCTTATTTCACAAGCTTACAGTTTTAAAGTGCAAAGTTCCACCATTTTCATTGACGGCTCATTCTACTAGGAGTGTTGGCGCTTCTAGGTTTATTCGTTATCTGGCTTCAGTTGCTTGAGTTTGTAAAGCCGCTATCTGGTCTTCATGTCTTAAGTAGATTTTACGCTACTCGGGATGCTACATTTGGTCGGCATGTTTTGTAGGCTGCTGATTGAGATTCTAACCTCTTCTGGTTAAGTTGTTTGGGGCTAGTTAGCTTGTTGCTGTGTTCCCCTCCCCTCATTTTCATTCTTTTGGGACATCTCTATCGTCGTGCATATGAAGATACTCTGTGTCCTGTGATGTATGATAAAGAAATGTGTATTTTCGTTTTACCTTTTAAAATCCTTTTATTGGAGTACATCACATGACTCAGAGATCCTACCCTTCTGTCTTGTGGTTCATGGCATGCTACAAAAACTAAAGCCTTTTTTTCCTTTTTCTTTCAATGATCATCTGAAGGTGGCAGCATAACCCCATTGTCATAGATATGATGTTTACATGTAAACCAAAAATCCAATTTTTATAGTGAGATTCAATCGTGCGTGGCTACCTTAGGAGATTAAATGCTGTCCCAAATTCAGTATCATTTTATTATAGCCTAGGGTCGTGTGATTGAATTGGTATCTTACTCCAATATTTTACAATGATGTAAAGTTTGAAATTGATGACGTGCTTCTTTTTCTCTACTTAGGTTCTTCTGAGTCAGTTCCTCTTGTACCACTGACTGAGGACAATGAGGATGCTATGGAAAACAAAATATTCCAAAAGCTATTAAAAAAGGTTGGAGTACGTCCACCAGCAAATGAGCAAGTAAGGATTTAGGTTAATATTTTGAGAAGTACCGGTATATTTTGTTATGCCAATGTCGATGATTTTTGTGATGTCATTTGTTTTCTTGATATATCTGCTTTAGTCGATCCCCAGGCATAGTTGCATGCCAAATTTTTAACATTGTCAGAAACACAGAAGGAAAGGTTTTTTTTTTGTATTATTATTTCTTTTTAAAAGAGAAGAATCTTTTTCAAAGTACAATGTCCTGTGACATCATAAATTCAATTCACTAAAACAAAAAAGAAGCTGTTGCATAGCAAATCGCAAATGATATTTCTTGTAAATACCAAAAGGAAATCGGAAGAAACATCACTTCATCTCAGAGTGTATCAGTATATCATTTTATCTATACAAAGTGACTTTTGACATATTTCCTATATAGCAACAATCCCATAATCCATTCAAGAAGGGAAAAAGGAAAGAAAGGAGGGAAAAAAGATGAGGACACTGAGGCAGCAATGATGGGCACTGATGAGGCGGCAATGATGGGCACTGATGAGGCGGCAATGATGGGCACTGATGAGGCGGCAATGATGGGCACCGATGAGCTACACTGATGAGGCAGCACTGAGGAAGCTGCACTGATGGGCACTGATAAGCTGCACTCATAAGGCAGCACTGATAGCCTCTGATGAGGCTGTAATGATGGCCACTGATGAGGCGGCACTGATGGGCTGCACGAATAGGGGCCACTGATAGGGCAACAGTGATGAGCACTGATGAGCTGCACTCCTAAGGCAGCAATGATGGCCCCTGATGAGGCTGCAATGATGGCCCCTGATGAGGCTGCAATGATGGCCCCTGATGAGGCTGCAATGATGGCCCCTGATGAGGCTGCAATGATGGCCCCTGATGAGGCTGCAATGATGGCCCCTGATGAGGCTGCAATGATGGCCCCTGATGAGGCTGCAATGATGGCCCCTGATGAGGCTGCAATGATGGCCCCTGATGAGGCTGCAATGATGGCCCCTGATGAGGCTGCAATGATGGCCCCTGATGAGGCTGCAATGATGGCCCCTGATGAGGCTGCAATGATGGCCCCTGATGAGGCTGCAATGATGGCCCCTGATGAGGCTGCAATGATGGCCCCTGATGAGGCTGCAATGATGGCCCCTGATGAGGCTGCAATGATGGCCCCTGATGTGGCTGCAATGATGGCCCCTGATGGGTACTAATAGACTGCACTGGTGGCCTCTTAGGAGACAGCATTGATATGCTGCAATGATTGGGCTGCACTGATGGCCACTGATGAGGCTGCACTGATGGGTACTGATATGCTTTATGTTAATATTGTTAAAGTTGTTAATATTTATTTTTGTAACTTAATTCTGCATAAAACATTTCATGAGATAATTTACAAGGACATGTTTAGGGGTGGAATTAGGGGCAGAGTAGGGGTTGGGTGGGGCAAATTATTATTATTATTATACGAGATTTATATAGCGCCAACAGTTTACGCAGCGCTTTACAATGTATAAGGGGGACAAAACAATTACAGTACAGTTCAATACAAAAGGTACAGGAGGGCCCTGCTCGTAGAGCTTACATTCTAAAGGGAGCGGGTGGTGGTACAAAAGGTAATAGCTGCAAAGAATGATTTGATGGGGGTGGCTCAGGGACAGTTATGTGGGTGTGGGATAGGCTTCCCTGAATACATGAGTTTTCAGGGATCTCCTAAAGGTGGACAGGGTAGGGGCTGATCGGACTACTTAGGTTCTTCTGAGTCAGTTCCTCTTGTACCACTGACTGAGAACAATGAGGATGCTATGGAAAACAAAATATTCCAAAAGCTATTAAAAAAGGTTGGAGTATGTCCACCAGCAAATGAGCAAGTAAGGATTTAGGTTAATATTTTGAGAAGTACTGGTATATTTTGTTATGCCAATGTCGATGATTTTTGTGATGTCATTTGTTTTCTTGATATATCTGCTTTAGTCGATCCCCAGGCATAGTTGCATGCCAAATTTTTAACATTGTCAAACACAGAAGGAAAGGTTTTTTTTTTTGTATTATTATTTCTTTTTAAAAGAGAAGAATCTTTTTCAAAGTACAATGTCCTGTGACATCATAAATTCAATTCACTAAAACAAAAAACAAAAAAGAAGCTGTTGCATAGCAAATCGCAAATGATATTTCTTGTAAATACCAAAAGGAAATCGGAAGAAACATCACTTCATCTCAGAGTGTATCAGTATATCATTTTATCTATACAAAGTGACTTTTGACATATTTCCTATATAGCAACAATTCCATAATCCATTCAAGAAGGGAAAAAGGAAAGAAAGGAGGGAAAAAAGATGAGGACACTGAGGCAGCAATGATGGGCACTGATGAGGCGGCAATGATGGGCACCGATGAGCTACACTGATGAGGCAGCACTGAGGAAGCTGCACTAATGGGCACTGATAAGCTGCACTCATAAGGCATCACTGATAGCCCCTGATGAGGCTGTAATGATGGCCACTGATGAGGCAGCAGTGATGAGCTGCACTCGTAAAGCGGCAATGATGGCCCCTGATGTGGCTGCAATGATGGCCACTGATGTGGCTGCAATGATGGCCACTGATGTGGCTGCAATGATGGCCCCTGATGGGGCTGCAATGATGGCCCCTGATGGGCACTAATAGACTGCACTGGTGGCCTCTTAGGAGACAGCATTGATATGCTGCAATGATTGGGCTGCACTGATGAGGCTGCACTGATGGGTACTGATATGCTTTATGTTAATATTGTTAAAGTTGTTAATATTTATTTTTGTAACTTAATTCTGCATAAAACATTTCATGAGATAATTTACAAGGACATGTTTAGGGGTGGAATTAGGGGCAGAGTAGGGGTTGGGTGGGGCAAATTATTATTATTATACGAGATTTATATAGCGCCAGCAGTTTACGCAGCGCTTTACAATCTATAAGGGGGACAAAACAATTACAGTACAGTTCAATACAAAAGGTACAGGAGGGCCCTGCTCGTAGAGCTTACATTCTAAAGGGAGCGGGTGGTGGTACAAAAGGTAATAGCTGCAAAGAATGATTTGATGGGGGTGGCTCAGGGACAGTTATGTGGGTGTGGGATAGGCTTCCCTGAATAAATGAGTTTTCAGGGATCTCCTAAAGGTGGACAGGGTAGGGACTGATCGGACATACTGGGGCAGGGAATTCCAGAGGATGCGAGAGGCTCTGGAGAAGTCCTGAAGGCGAGCATGGGAGGAGGTAACAAGGGAGCTAGAGAGCAGGAGGTCCTGGGAGGAGCGGAGGGAGCGATTTGGGCGATATCTGCAGATGAGGTTGGTGATGTAGATGGGGGCGATGTTGTGAATGGCCTTGTATGTTATTGTTAGCATTTTGAATTTTACACAGTGGGGTAGGGGAAGCCAGTGAAGGGATTGGCAGAGAGGAGCAGCAGTCACGGATCGATTAGTGAGTTGTATTAGTCTAGCAGCAGCATTCATAATAGACTGAAGGGGGGATAGCCTGCTTAAGGGTAGGCCATTAAGGAGAGAGTTGCAGTAGTCGAGGCAGGAAATAATCCAGGAGTGAATAAGTTGCTTTGTGTCCTGCCGAGCTCGCATGCAGAAGCAAACGCATATGTGAGTAGAACATATGAAAACAGTGTTCAAACCACACGTGAGGTATCGCCGCGATCGCAAGCGAAAACAATTATAGCCCTAGACCTCTTTATGTAATTCAAAACATGCAACCTGTAAAAAATTTTAAACATCGCCTATGGAGATTTTTAAGGGTATAAGTTTGTCTCCATTCTACTAGCGGGCACAATTTTAAAGCATGACAAGTTGGGTATCAGTTTACTCGACGTAACATCATTCATATAATTTTAAAAAATCGGGCTAACTTTACTGTTGGCTTATTTTTAATAAAAAAAAAGTGCAATTTTTTTCCCAAAAAGTCCGCTTGCGCAAATACGGTGTGACAGAAAGAAGAAAAAAAAAAAACAATATACAGGAAGTCCCCGAGTTACGAACTCAATAGGGACTGTAGGTTTATTCGTAAGTCGAAGTTGTTCATAAGTCGCAACACTGCATTTTTAAGTGTAACTACTGGTCAGAACATTGCATTCGTAAGTGTAACGTCCACCTGTGCATGGATGTGGGATGTTCTGGGCGCTTGTTATGTTATCTGGGGCTCTTCTGGTCATGCAGTATAGTAAGTAGGAGTCGTTCGTAACTCGGGTGCATTCCGTTTTACTGTGGATTTATACAACGTCTCAACTGTTTTGCAATCGGGGTTTTACACTGGGTGTAATTCATGCTAATAGGAGTTACATGAAGTTGGCTGCTGCAATTCATCAGTTGGTTTTCTTCCTGACGGCTTAAGGGAAGAGTCACGCAGCCTCTCAATCTAACATTTCTCAGTCGGTCAGTCATCACTGTTTTCGGGGACAGCTCGTTCTGTCAGGAATGTTGGTACTTCCTGGGCTGTTCACCATCAGGCTTCTGTAGCTCAAGTTTATAAAACTGCTACCTGTTCTTCAGTTAGGTGGAGAAAAAGCAGCAGGTCAATTTTATAGCAATGTATGTCTATGTGTTTGACTATAAAGCATTTTTAATTTATATGAAGATCTTGATTACATTTGAACAATCGGGAGCTGTCATGTCTCTAGAGTAGGACTGAGCAAATAATATACTTTATGTGGTATAGAGGAATCGCCTCTATGTGGAAGGGTGGTGATGGGTAGAGCCCATATCCTATTTTCTTGGGTTTTTAGTATTTGATATTTTGTGAAGGGCTCCCTCACCAGTGATCTAAGTCTTCAATAAAGTGATTTAGGAACCTAGTAGGATAGGTTTTGGTGTGCTTTGTAGCTCCCCAATCTAACATTTCTCAGTGGATCAGTCATCTTATTGTTTAGACTTACAATCTGAAGGGCAAAGTTCCACTGTTTTCAGGTACAGTTCATTCTTTCAGGAATGTTGGTGCTTCCCGGGCTGTTCAACATCAGGCTTCTGCAGCTCAAGTTTATAAAACTGCTACCTGGTCTTCAGTCCACACTTTTATGAAATTTTACCATGTGGATGTGCAAACTGCTGAGGATGCTTCCTTTGGTTGGCAAGTTTTGCAGGCTGCTACGTGAGGTTCTAACCCGTTCTGGTTTAGTTGCCTTGTCCTCATATTCAGGGCTTTTGGACATCCTTATTGTAATGGATATGTAGATAATACCCTGTGTCCTGGGATTTACGATAAAGATAATGGGAATTTTGTTTTACCTATTTAATGCTTTTTGGAGTATATCACAGGACACCTGGATCCCCCCCATTTTTCTTCCTGGTTCATGGCTTGCTACAAAAACTGAAGCCGTGCCCAGCTGGGAGGAGTCATGTCTAGGAAGAGATTTCCTGTCTTTCATATACCAATTACAGTATTTTCAAATAACCTGAAGGTGGCAGCATAGCTCTATCATAAGGGATATGAAGATATCCTGTGTCCAGTGATGTACCCAAAATAAACAGAAGGTGAACTAAAAATCCAATTTTCCTATTATTTTCTTCAGGAATGAGACTGTGGACTACAGAATTTATAGTGAGGTTATTTTACTACTTAATAAAAAAAAAAATATATATATATATATATATTATCAATCTACTTTCAGGAATCCTTTTGGAGAATTTCAGGAAAATTAAGTGCTGAGAAACTTCGGGAGGCAGCCAGTTCTCTTGTTTTGTCATCTCCAGAAGAGCAGCCTATTGATGTTCCAATAGACTCTGATGACCAGGGATCCAATCTAGAGCAGAGAGCTGAGGCGTTGCGTGCTCTCTTACTTGCCCGAAAAAAGAAAACTGCAATTGCACCTCAGGGTAAGAGGGTCAATTTTTATTTTTATTTTTTTATTTGATGCCCTTAAATGTTTTTAACATAAACACAGTGCATAAAAACATTGTTCTCTTTCTGAAACTACTATGATTTTTAACTTTATATTTCCGATATAGTTTGCATTTTCAAATAGAATTTTTCTTTTGTATTCTTTAGTTGTACTTTTATTGTAGTTCTTTTAAGCTAAAGTATAGTATTTGGTTGTGTGGTACTAATAGTAAAAATAAAACATTAGTGGCTTACCTGATTTCTAGGCAGGCTCCTTAATCTGGCTTTTTAGGATGTTGCATACCATTACCATAGTACTTTCGGGTGTTTTGTTTGTTTTTGTTTTTTTCTTATTAATTTTTATTTTGCTGCCAGAAACAGAACAGACATCACCTAGCGCATCTGCAGATCGTGAAAAGTCAAGTAAAAGGTATTGAAATGTTTGTTTTTTGGAGTTAAAGCAGACCTTGCACTAGAGTAGCAATGTTCACTTAATCACTTTAGGACTTCTTTCCCATTTCAAATAAATAACTTCTGTGCCTAAGCATCATATTGTGAGATTTGAGCTTCTTGTCTGAAGTATGGCGAGGTCACCCGTTGTGGTATGAAAGCTGGGAGAAAGGAAATGTAAGTGTATTAACCAACTACCCCACCCCAAGGTTTTTTGTTTTTTTTTCTCTCCTCTCTCATTTTTGGCGATGGTTTCAGATGGGGGAGCAGGCCTAGTGAATAGGCAATCCTTGCTTGGAATGCAAGGTCTGCTTTAAGTTGATTAACATAAATGCAGGTAATCTTTTTATGCATTTTCAATTAAACATTGTTTTATTTTTTCTTTTAATAGGGTAAAGGTTAAAAATAAGAGCCGGCTAATTGACAGTGATGATGAAGAGCAACCAGAAATAGATGATGGTTTGTTGCTTATTATTGATATTCATATCACAAATGCCTAGATTTACAACATATCTTAAACTGCTTAATACATAATTCTTTAATTGGTTGCCGCCCACCCACTGTCAAATGATGGCGGGGTGGTGCGGCTCTTGTTCTGGGACGCTGTCATATGAACGGCCGCTTTCGTGGGCGCGCGGCGATCGCGATCTGTGGAAAGAGCCGCGGCTCTTTAAACATGTGATCGGCTGTGTCCAATCACAGTCGGTCACATGTAAACAAGGAAGTGCCGGTAATCGGCGCTCCTCGCCTCACACTATCAGCGGCATCTCCACGCAGGGTGACATTTAGGAATGTAATCAGGGCTCTTATCATCAGTGCCCTGATTACAATAGTGAAAATGAAAAATAGTGTCACCATACAGTGCCCACAAGTGCCACCAATCAGTGCTCATTAGCGATGCAAGTCAGTGCTGGCAATCATTGCCGCCTATCAGTGCTGCCCATCACTGCTGTCAATCAATGCCCATCAGTGCCCATCAGTACCGCCTATCAGTGCCCATAAGTGCCGCCTCATCAGTGCCCATAAGTGCCACCTCATTAGTGCCCACCAGTTCAGCCTATCAGTGCCGCACATCAGTGAAGGCGAAAAATTACTTAGTTACAAAATTTACTGACAGAAAAAAAGTGAAAAACATTTTTTTTTTCAAAATTTTTGGTCTTTATTTTTTTTGTTAAAAATAAGAAAATTTTTGGTCTTTATTTTTTTTGTTAAAAATAAGAAACCCAGCAGTGATTAAATACCACCAAAAGAAAGCTTTATTTGTGTGAAGAAAATGATAAAAAAATTTGTTTGGGTACATTCAAAGTGTGACAGCGCTGAAAGATGAAAAATGGATTGGGCAGGAAGGGGGTGGTCCTTTTTTCATGTGACAGATTTAATTTATTTTTATGCATTTTTCTTTTTGGATGGCATCTCCCTAGCTATCTCGAGATGACTGTCCACAACGTTAAGCAATACAGTCTAAAATTAGTTCCCCGTTAACCAGGCAAAGGGTAAATACCTCGACCGCTGGTGGCCTTCAAGTTTTAGAAAACTGACCTATAGTTGCACTTTCTGTGCCAGACTGATATCTCCTTTCCTAGGAACTTTTTTAAACATTATTAAATGGCACAAATATTTTTCTCACACAGTGACAATGTTGCAAGAATTAGGTTCTGGCATTAAAAAAAAGGCAAGGTAAACTCCCATTCTGCGCAGCCAAACTTGGTATCCAGACAGCATAGACATGTTCATAATTGAAGGGAGGACTGGGCCAGGGGCATTTGCCCCTCTGGTAGTAAAAATAATATACAGTATGTTGGGCTGGTGGTCTTGAATGGAGATGCATTTAAACCTGCAGTCATTGTGGGACTTGCAGTCGGTGACAACTGCTGCGCAGTATATATTAATCTACTCGTTTTTTTTTTCTGACCTGTCTGACAGAGGGAATTCTGTCATTGCCTTCCTTTGCGGCTTTGAGATGTTATGTAACTGAATTCAAAAAGCTGCATAGGATGTCACTGGTGAAAGAATGCAGAATTGTGAAATGTCTTGTGCTGATTGTTAAATAGAGCTGAATGATGAGGATTATTTATGATCATGCAATAGTATTTTGAGGATTTTATTTGGGTGAGTCTGTATTATTTTCCCTGAGCAGTAGTCATGTTGCTCCACTCTTAAAATACATTATTTTACAATCCCTTGCTTTTAGCATTTGTATATGAAAATGTTTGCTACAGTAAATGTAGTATGTTCTTTAAAACAGCATCCACCTTTCCACATGACCACCAATTTCTGAAGCATGATGGCATTTTTCCCTACCATTTAAAAGGCCTCCTAGGCCAGAAGTTCCCGGTACTCCCTTGTCACATTGATTGATAGTACTTTGAAAAACAATACAATACATCCATGATTATACATAAATATTCAGCAGTCCTGCTGTTTCCACAGTCAATAGAAGATTGAATTACATGGTGTTAGCGTGCAGCCAAAATTTTTAATGAAAAAAACTTCTGAAGGGTTTTCCTGAATCATAAATCAGGTGGCATATTCACTGTGAACTGACAATGCTAATGAGTATGTATGTACAATTTTGGAATAGAAGTTCATTTTGTATCCTTTCTTCATGCTGTGTAGGGTGTTGCTCATATTTTGACTTAACATTTCAGCTGCTCAAGAACTTGAAGATAATCCTCTGAGCATGTCTTCTGCAACTGATGCCCTGGATGAAAGGTAGGGCTAAAATCAGGACCTGAAGAGCTTTACCGTGCCAAACCTTTCTGGAAGCTTATTCCCTAACTGAAAAAATATTATGTGTAGCAGATTTAATTTAAAATGGCAGCAGCTAGAGGAGCAGGAAGAAGTATTCCCTTTCAACACTTATAAAAATCTCAGTAGCGTTCACCAATATCTTTCAATCAGATTATGTACATTTATTGTAAACTTTACAAAAAAAACCTTTTTATTGTCCATAGAGAGACACAGCTCTGATATTAACTGCTTCCAATTTCACACCCTGCACACCTCCTATGGACCAGAAAAGTTTTTACCTTTTCTGCTATGAACCTGTTTTTTTGGCAATAACTTTATTACTTAAAGGGGTTGTAAAGGTTCGTGTTTTTTCATCCTATGCATTAAGGTGAAAAACCACCTGGCAATGATGGCCCCTCCAGAACCCCCCCCCCCTGTTTACTTACCTGATCCCGTTCACCTGCTGTGCGCGTCCCCCGGCGCCCTCTTCTCCACTGAGTCTGGCCATTGATTGGATAGATAGGAGAGATTGATAGCAGTGCAGCCATTGGCTCGCGCTGCTGTCAATCACATCCAATGACGCGGCCCGCCGGGGGGGCGGGGCCAAGTCATACACGCTGTGTCTATGGACGCAGCGTGTATGACAGGGAGTGCGCCCGCAAGCTAATCCCCTCAGGATAGAGCTTCCCAGAGGGAGGTTTGCTATCGCGGGGAGGAGCTGAGACAGCTGCCGAGGGACCCCAGAACAGGAGGATCGGGGCCACTCTGTGCAAAATGAACTGCACATTGGAGGTAAGTATAACATGTTTGTTATTTAAAAAAAAAACAAAGAACCATACAACCCTTTTAAGATAACCTAGTAACGCATATACAATCCCAATTCCAAAAAAGTAAAATCTACCTAAAACCAGAATACCATGATTTGCAAATCTCATAAACTCAAATTTTGTTCACAATAGAAAACATATCAAATGTTTACAATGAGAAAATGTGCCATTTTAAGAAAAAAATAAGAGGATTTTGAAATTGATGGTAGCAGCAGGTCTCAAAAAAGTGGGGACAGGGCAACAAAAAGCTTGGCAAAGTAAGTGGTACTAACAAGGAAGAGCTGGAAGAGCATTTAGCAACAAATTGGGTTAATTGGTAGCAGGTCATTAACATGATTGGGTGTAAAAAAAGCATCTTGGATAATCAGAGTGTCTCAGAGCTAAAGATATAGGCAGAGGTTCACCAATCTGTGAAAAGCTGCATCTAAAAATTGTCCCAACAGTTTCAGAATAATGTTCCTCAATGTAAAATTGCGAAGACTTTAAATATTTCATCAGCTACCGTACATAATATCAAAAGATTCTGAGAACCTGGAGAAATCTCTGTGCAAGGGACCAGGCCGAAACACAATATTGGATGCCCATATTTGCCCATATTTGGGCCCTCAGACGGCACTGCATTAAAAACAGGCATGATTCTGTGATGGACATCACTGCATGAGCTTAGGAATACTTCCAAAAATCACTGTCTATGAACACAGTTCACTGTGCCATTCAAAAATGCAGGTAAAGGCTCTATCTTGCAAAGAAGCTATATCTGAACATGACCCATAAACACTGCCCTCTTCTCTAGGTCAAAGCTCATTTAAAATGATCTGTTTCAAAGTGGAAAACTGTTCTGTGGTCAGACGAATCAAAATTTGACATTCTTTTTGGCAACCATGGGTGCCGCATCCTCCGGTCTAAAGAGGAGAGGGACCTTTCCAACTAGTTATCAGGACTCATGGGGTTGCATTAATGCATATGAAAGGACAGCTTGCACATCTCGAAAGGCACCATCAATGCTAAAAGATATATCCAGGTTTTAGAGCAGCATATCCTCCCATCCAGACGATATCTTTTCAAGGAAGGCCTTGCATATTTCAGCAGGACAATGCTAAGCATCTTGAAAACAAATCTATGACAAAGAAGGCCAAGAACTGTTGAGCAGTTAGAATCCTATATCAGGCAAGAATTTGACAACATTCTTCTCCCAAAACTCCAGCAATTGGTCCCTTCAGTTCCCAGATGCTTACAAAGTAGTGTTAGAGAGGAGAGGATGCTATGCCAAGGTAAACATCACCCTGTCCCAAGTTTTTTGAGATGTGTTGCTGCCATCAATTTCAAAGTTACCTTATTTTTTTCTTAAAATGATACATTTTAAACATTTAGCTTTAAACATTTCACATGTTTTCTTTTTTCTATTGTGAATAAAATATGGGTTTATGAGATTTGCAAATCCTTGCATTCTGTTTTTATGTAGATTTTACATAGAGTCTGAACTTGTTTGGGGTTGTATTTTTTTTAACCACTTGCTGACCAACATACATATTAAAACTTGCCTTGTCAGCAAGTGTTTTTTTAAATACACATTTGATGTTAATTTTTTTCCCCTCTTCTAAACACCTACAGTATGTGAGCATGGACACATGGATTAACATAGAGGTGCTTTTACAGGCTGGAAAAAAGCACCAAACACATGAAAAAGAGAGATATATATATTTTTTTTTTTAAGCCCAGTGTGCATGAGGCCTAACAGTATACAATAAACCTTTGCCACCTCAACCCTTCTCTTCTCTACTCCACTACTGATCACCTCTATGACAAAATCTCACCCCTCTCCTGCCCCAACCTAGCCACTTTCATCTACAACAGCTCACTGTCTTCCTCCCTAGACAAGCCCTCCTAAAATACTATTCCTGCCTCCACACTGCCAAACAGACCTATTTTTATAACACTCATTAACACCCTCTCATCCAGTCCCCCCCAACTCTTCTCGACCTTTAACACTCTCCTCCACCTTCTAATTCACTCACTGCTCAGGAGATCGCCAATCACTTCAAAAATAAGATTGATACAATTCATACGGAGATCCCCAATGCACAGAAAACTTCCCCACTCAATATCCCATGTCCACAGATACAATCATTACTTCCCTCATTCAACCCTGCTGGTATTAATGAGGTTGCTAAACTTTTATCCAGCACCCATCTAACCACCTGCCCCCTGGATCCTGCTCTCACTTAAATGCTACGCTCACGCTCTGATCTTCTCTAACTCACTTTTCAACCTCTCCCTTTCTTTTGGCATCTTCCTAAACTCTCTAAAACATGCGCTAGTCACCCCCCATACTTAAAAAGCCTTCACTGATATATGGACGGCCAGGGACCCTCTACCTCACACTATCTCCACCATATACCAACTCTTAGACGCAGCCAAGTCAATTCCTAAACCATATTTGTTTAGAGATTATGCACGTGACCTCCAATGTAAGTTTTCTAAAGAACAAGTACAGCAGTTGTATTCCCTGGCCCATTCTGGCTCAGTGAAGTCCAAGGCACAAGAAAATAACTACAAGCTGTTGACCAGGTGGTACTGTGTCTCAACAACTCTAGCAAAATTTACGCTTCACATTCAGATTTGTGCTGGAGGGGCTGTGGCCAGAGGGGTATCTTCCTCCATATATGGTGGGATTGCCCTTTTATCCTCCATTTTTGTGTAATGGTACGTAAACATATTTTGGGGGGCCTCGGGATAGACCTTCCCAACTCTCCGAATTGCTTTCTCCTCCCAGTTCCCCATATGTCTCTCTCTTGCTATAAACAGAGTGCTCTCTCTCACCTTCTCAGTGACGCTAAGTGCCTCATACCAGTTCATGGAAAAAGCTCTCGTGTCCTGCGTGAAAAGGAGTGGATGGGGAAGGTGAGGGAGATTATGGAGGCAGGGGAGGGGCTTCCCACCTGTAAAGAAAAATGTGAGGAGTTTGACTCCACCTGGGCAAATTAGAAGGAACATATATCTGGATGTGTCTCGGTTTCTTCCAGCTTAGATATGGCTCTATTGGCATTAGCAGACCCCACATTTAAACTTTTGGCCTTAGCTGACCGATCCCCGTCCAACGCTGAATTGCCAAGCAATCTAAATAGCTTTGAGCCAGGTGTGTGTGCTGCGACTATACTCTTGGAGTGTGATCAGGAGTTCAGTCACATGATGGCTCAAGTCACTGAAGAATAACTTTCTGTGAGCTATAGACGCTTTGTCGTTTACTTTCCCGAGAGTGGGTCTCTCCGCTCCTCTGTCTGTCGAGAGAGGAGATATGTCCTCTGGGACCAAAAGTCCTTAACATAGGAGAGTTCCCAAATAGGTGAATCTTGGTTTCTTCATACTAACTGTTACCTATGTTACGAGTGACGACTCCTGGTATTCCTACTTTTTTTGTGTACCTATTATGTTTCTGTTTTTTTTTTTTTTGTTTGTTTTGTTTTTCTTACTACTTTTTGGTCCTTTATTCTTGATTTGTTTTTTCACAATACTATCTAAAATAAAGATTATTAAAAAGGAAAAACCTTGCTGGACCCCACCAATCTTAACAACCTACGTACGCCCCATCTCCTTACTCGCCTTCTCCTCCAAACTTCTTGAAAGACTGGTCTACAACTGACTGAGCGACCCTCTGACCATGAACAAACTTCTTGATTCCCTTCAGTCCGGATTTTGCCCTCAACACTCCACGGAAACTGCTCTCTTTAAACTCACAAATGACCTACTAACGGCTAAAACCAACCGACACTATATACTACTTCTGCTGGACCTCTCTGCTGCTTGACACAGTGGACCACCCCTCCTTCTCAAAAAAACTCCACCCCTTTGGTCTCTGTGACTGTACTTTTCGCTGGTTCTCATCCTACCTATCCTACCGCTCCGTCAGTGTCACTTACAACTCTGCTTCCTCCTTTCCTCTTCCTTTCTCCGTCGGGGTCCACCCAGGTTCTGTTCTTGGACCTCTCCTTTTCTCAATCTACACCACCTCCCTGGGTCAGCTGATTGCCTCCCATGGCTTTCAATATCATCTCTACGCTTATGACACCCAAATCTATCTCTCCACCCCCCAGCTCTCTCCATCTGTCTCCTCACGCATCACCAACTTACTAACGGACACATCAGCCTGGATGTTACATCACTTCCTCAAACACATCCTATCCAAAACCGAGCCCATGATATTTCCTCCCCCACGTGCCACTTCTGATTTCTCTATCAATCTCAGCGGCTCAACTATCAACTTGTCCCCCCACGCCAAGGTCCTAGGTGTAATCCTGGACTTCGAACTAATCTTTCAGCCCCACATCCGATCGATATCTAAAATTTGCCGCCTCAACCTCCTCAACATCTCCAAGATATGCCCCTTCCTAACCAATGTCACCACAAAGCTTCTAATCCACTCCCTGGTCATCTCTCGCCTCAACTACTGCAACTCTCTCCTCACTGGCTTACCTCTAAATAGGCTATCCCCACTTCAGTCCATCATGAATGCAGCTGCCAGGCTCATCTACCTTGCAAACTGCTCAGCGTCTGCTATTCCCAACAAATTAAATTCAAGATACTAACAATCACTTACAAAGCCCTCCACAACCTGGCCCCCAGCTACATCACTAACCTATTCTCAAAATACCAGCCTAACCATTCTCTTTGCTCCTCCCAAGACCACCTGCTCTCTAACTCCCTTGTCACCTCATCCCATGCTCGCCTCCAGGACTTCTCCAGATCCTCTGGAATGCTCCACTCTAATCTGTCCGACTTTCTCCTACTTTGTCCACTTTCAAACGATCCCTGAAAACTCATCTATTCAGAGAAGCCTATCTGGCCCCAACCTAACAACTGTATATTTATTTTCTCCATCAGCACATCCCCCACAGTTATTACCTCTTGTATCTCTTGACCTTCCCTCTTAGATTGTAAGCTCTAACGAATAAGGCCCTCTGATTCCTACTGTATTAAAGCGTATTGTATTTGTACTGTCTACCCTTAAGTTGTAAAGTGCAGCGTAAACTGTTGGCGCTAGATAAATCCTGTATAACCTGATGGAGCTTACAAAGGCTTTTTTTATTTTCTTTTTTACAGACCAAAGCTAGCCACCAAAAGGAGTCGACTGTTGGACAGTGATGATGAGGAAGCAGGAACTGGACATAAAGGTTTCTAGTCTTGCATACTAAACATACTGTTTGGCTCCCGCTTCTGATTAATCATTAAGCTTGTGTATATTTTATTATCTTATATAGGGGAGGAATCAGTTGGAATTACAAAATCAGCCTCTGATTCAGAGCCCGAGGATGTTGTTCGACCAACTAAGAAGAAACGGCTACGAATTGAAGACGATGAAGATTAACTCAATAACTCAGGATGAACTTACCTTATATTTACAAGCTGTTTTCATTTTTTATCAGTGGAATAATATCACAGAAATAACATGGACTTACTGTGAGCAGAATCTTCAGAAATGCTAAGCTCTATCCACACTGGGATGAAGTCAGTTGTTTGAATTGTTTATAAAAGATGGACATTCTAGGTTTTAAGCTATTTTCTTGGACTATGTACACTCTCACTTATCTCACTGCATGGTAGAAAAGATTTCCAGATTTTATCTTTTACAGTTATAGGTTAAATATTAACCATATATAATAAAATTATGCATAAATACTGTGCATTTGTGAATCCCTTATTTGTGCATCTGTGTTTTTGATATGCCTTATTCTGAACAGATTTCTGAAAAAGTGTAAATAGGTGTGCAAATTGTTCCTCTTTTGTCCATTGGGAGGCACAGGTTTCTAAAAACTACTGGGTTGTATTTCTGTCTACAGGAAGTTTCTTCCCTATGGGCTATAACCCCTACTACATCCACCATGCTCCGTTTTTTGCTAGTGTTCTGAGGAAGGTGGATGTCTTTCCCAGCTCTGCTAACTTAAGACTTTTTTTTGTGAGTTTCATGGATTCTTCAGTCAGCAGCTGCTGGTTAATTCAGACTGACCTTGCCTAGTCATAGTCTTACAATTGCAGTCATTGCGTTCGTTTTTTTCCAGCCAATGTGTTCTTGGATCTTGCTGTGACAGCCCATCCGAGCCTGGGAAGTGCCCTCTGGATACTGCGTCTCACATTGTAGTGCTTTCCAGCTTCAATCTGGTTTGTCACTCTGGGACACTTTTTTGTGTCCAAGTCCCTCTGACTTGCATGCTACAGTATGAAAAGGGTTAAGCTAGCGTGCTGGTACTGGAGGCATCTAGCAGTATGGAATGTCACAAATACACTCTTCACCTTCTTTCTCTCTTGGCGTGCTACAAGGAAGCATCACACTACTGCTCTCGCCTTCGAGAGACCTAACTAACCTGTGTTTGCTGCCTGCCTGCATAGATGCTTGATCATTTAGAGCTCAACCGGCCAGTCTTGAACCAGCTATCCAAGTTTTGTGAGTAGACCCAGCCTCCCACCGTAAGCCAATTTTGTGACTTTTGCTATTGCGGTTACAGCATGTCTAACTGTATTTACTGGGGGCATTGCCCAGTAGACATGAACCAGCAACACTCACAAGGAGTGTAACTCCTCTAGTGGGACTTTAAAGTGGGTCACTTAAAGTGAAAGTACAAAGATAGAAAAGTATTTTAAATGAATTTTATTTGAAAAACTAGTTAGTCACCATGACCTACTAATTATGCAGAATAAAATGGATACACATAATAAATGCGGGGAAAGTGTAAACACAGAACAGTGACCAATTCTATTGAGAAAATTGATTGCAACAATAGATGACCCGACGTTTCGAGGTATAACAGTTGGACCTCTTCTTCAGGGGTAACAGCTATGGTCACGATGGATTTTTACATCTAGAGAATTATCAGAAAGAACAGGAATAAATAACCCGAAAGCAGACATATTCATAGGCAAATATACTGAGTAAGAGCTTGTACATATCAAAGCCTGAGTAGTGTAATATAATACAGCATTAAATTGAACTGACATGTATATGTGAATACTGACCACTTATGTTGACAATGCATTTTCCATGATGTCCCCAGTATCCAAAAGGAAGAAGCCAATCAGCCACAGCTCCAAATAGGCCGAAAACAGGGAGGTGGGAGGAGATAAGAGAAGACATAAGGTGGAGAGGAAACACCTAAACTGGATGCTGGATCCCCAGAATAGGCTAAAAGGCCCCAGTGGGTGCAGCAACTCCACAAAGGGCACCTCCAAAGCGAAAGCACATCCACCACTCCTAGGGGGGAGCGAGCCCAAGTCAGCTATGGTGAGCTGGCTGGTCGTCTCACCCGGCCACTGAATTGTGAAAAATAAAATTAAAATTGATCAAAAACTTGTTCTATATGGGGGAGCTCCTACATATATCACGCTGAGGACGGACAGTTTGCTTGGAAGGCATCCTTTTTCGTTTGTGGTGGAGACGCACTACTGCTTCATACCTTGAGATACCTGTGTTTATGCATTAATTCAAGCCCTCCCTTCTTATTTTTTGTGTTCTTAGATTACTGATATTGAACACTTCTTAGGGAAGTCATACTCCCCCCAGTCAGTGATCTTCCTGGATCAACAGCACTGCTTTGTTCCTCCTGTCCTTGCTTTATGGCTCTGTGATCTTATATATTTCAAACTAAGTCCTGGGGTATGTTTTATTTGGAGATCTTTACACTGACCAACTTAATATTTGGTCTCCCCCATACAGAACAAGTTTTTGATCAATTTTATTTTATTTATTATTTTTTTCTTTTTCACATTTCAGTGGCCGGTTGAGACGACCAGCCAGTTCACCATAGCTGACTTGGGCTTGCTCCCCCCTAAGAGTGGTGGATGTGCTTTCGCTTTGGAGGAGCCCTTTGTGGAGTTGCTGCACCTACTGGGGCCTTTTAGCCTATTCTGGGGATCCAGCACCCAGTTTAGGTGTTTCCTCTCCACCTTACGTCTTCTCTTATCTCCTCCCACCTCCCTGTTTTTGGCCTGTTTGAAGCTGTGGCTGATTGGCTTCTTCCTTTTGGATACTGAGGACATCCTGGAAAATGCATTGTCAACATAGGTGGTCAGTATTCATATATACATGTCAGTTCAATTTAATGCTGTATTATATTACACTACTTAGGCTTTGATATGTACAAGCTCTTACTCCGTATATTTGCCTATGAATATGTCTATTTTCAGTTTATTCATTTCTGTTCTTTCTGATAATTCTCTAGATGTAAAAATCTATCGTGACCATAGCTGTTACCCCTGAAGAAGAGGTCCACCTGTTATACCTCAAAACATCGGGTCATCTATTGTTGCAATCCATTTTCTCAAAAGAATTGGTCACTGTTCTGTGTTTACACTTTCCCCGCATTTATTATGTGTATCAGAACTAGATGAGTTGGAAAAGAGGAAACCAGAAATTCAAAAGCACCACGTCCCAAAAATTGAATTTAGGAGAAAGATAAGGGCTTTGAGGCCGTATACTGGCCCCAGGGACTTTTGAACGGTGCTAAAGTCAATGAAGTGAAAAGTATAAGATAAAACACATCTTTTATTTGGTACTCTTTAAAAGAACAGACATTTCGTCAAAAAGTGACATTTGGGCAATAAATGTACAGAGCAAATACAAAAGGTATTGACATAAATACAGAGATTAATACCACTCTCTCAACATGTTTCGCTTTCCTAAGCTTCTTCAGGAGATGTATTGTGGTATTATAATCAACTATAAAGATAGAAATATATAAATATTACATGTCTGCTAATAAATTAGAATTTCATAAATTTATATTAGTTTGATCATAACAGAAAATGGAAATATATATATGAAAAGGGCATATTTAGACAAAATCAATATATGTACACATAAGTATATCGAGAGATACTGAGAGGAAAAAAAAAAAAAAAAAAAATTTAAATAAATTATATATATGACATTAGAGACTGCTTTGCGATCTTACCCGCAGAGAAAAAAACTATATACTGAAAGATGAATTTGTGCTTGATTGGTGTTTTGCTCTTCAGTCTGAAAACCACTGAGAAGGCATGCAGAGAGGCATAAGAATTAAATTAAAAAAAGTTGATGAATAGATGAGATTCTCTAAAAAAAGAGAAGCAAATCAAATACAAGAGTATTAATATTGTTGGTATAAAGAGGCTCTATAATTGAATTGGCTAAAGTAAATACTGAATGTATGAATGAATCATCCAAAGATGAACGTATATTAATATACCTTTAGTAGAATCAATTCATAAATAAAAATTACATCCGAAGGACGGTAAGGAGCCAGATTGCTATATCTCTGAATCGGTGGTACTTATAGTGCAGCAGGACGGCAGTGGAATGGGCAGCACACAGGACCAGACTGCCGACCAATCGTTAGTCGGCAACTGAACCTAGAAGTTCATCTGCAGCCTGCCACAAAAGCGACCTAAAAATATATAAATAAAACGTAAGCTAAGCTTGGATTTCTAAATTTCAATCACATCAAAGGAAGGGTTTCTGATAAGGGATTCAGAAGACATCAAGACAACTTACTATTGATGGTTAACATCGATCTTAGCAGCGCTCACATGGATAACCTCCGTCTGCCCAGTATATCACCAAACAGTAATGACAGAGATTGGCGGGAGATTCCCCGCTTTTAAACCCCTCCAGCGTGACGGCGTCTGACTCGCCGTCACGCTGCGGACCGAAAAAAGACGACTGCGCATGCGCCCGTGTCCCGGCTTTTTGATGATTGAAAACGTCAGCCACGTCTGACCGGCGCGACTGAACCGCGGCCATTTTTGAAAATCCAGTGCCAGAAGTAGTGAACTACGGAAGCCGCTGTGGCTAAATATTAATCCTATGGATAAGTACATTGGCGGCATCGTATAAATAAGTCTGATCAGCGGTCGTCTTTTGGAGATCAGATGTTTCAAAAATAAGCGCCACACGGGCCATGGGACCGGGGGCATATTAAAAAGAAACAAAGGGGGAAAAGGACAGCAGCACTAGTTGTCAATTAAAGGGCAACCCAGCATACGGGACATTGATTAGGACCTAACACGCTGAGTGCCCCGGGTGTCCGTACATGCCAAAAAAAACAATGACAAGCAGACTGAAGAGCGATTAAAAAACCAGTTCTATCGCATACAGAAAATTTATTAGAAAAAGAGAAGTAAGAATCATAAATATAAAAATACAAAAAATTATTATGTAATGGTATCGTAAATATTGATATATAAATACCAAAACAAATAAATCAATTAATATAGCAGATCGAATGCAAAAGAGAAAAAAAAAAAAAACAAATTAAAGAAAAGGTTTAAAACTCAAAACATCATTCAGGCCTGGATATTGCAAAGCATTCAAAGTGAAAATCCACTTAGTCTCGCGTTGCAATAGGGTCTTATCATAATCACCCCCTCTTTCATTAGGGGGGGCATACTCCAGGGCATAAAAGTGCATTTTGCTATCGTCGAACTGATGGCATAGACCCATGTGTCGGCTTATAGGAGTTTCCATCTTTTTCTTATTCACTAGGGAGACATGGTCTCTAATTCGATGGAAAAAGGGACGTTTGGTTTTCCCTATGTAAAATGCATTACATTCACATAACATTATGTAGATGACGCCGATGGATTGGCATGTGGCAATGAAGTTAGGGTTGTATAATTGTCCATTTGGGAGAATGATGTTGCGGGATGCATAAATATACCTGCAAAAGTCACATTTGTGGCAGGGTTTAGTACCTTTATTTTTTGTAGTGGTTACAGGCAGGGAGGCATGGTGGCTGTGGACAATGTGATCTCTGAGTGACCGGGATCGTCGATAAGTGATCTCTGGGTGATCTTTTAGATGTTTAGACACCTTAGGGTCACCCATCAACAAGTACCAGTGCTTTTGTAGCAACTCACGCACTTGTTGATGTTGCCCAGAAAAAGTAGTAATGACTCTTAGGCCTGGGTCTGACTTTGGTTTAGAGCATCCATGAATTAATTGGCTACGGTTGCTTTTTTTGGCCCTAGCGTAGGCTCGTTTAAGGCATTTATTGCTATAGCCACGTGCCTTAAGGCGTTCTCTCAGTGCCCTGGCCTCGGATTCAAAATGGACATTGTCACTACAGTTTCTCCTCAGTCTTAAATATTGTCCATAGGGGACATTGTTGATGAGTGGTAGGGGATGTGAACTGGTAGCGTGCAGGAGTGAATTTCCTGCTGATGGTTTACGAAAAAGGGTGGTTCCGATGGTTCTGTCAGGATTAATGAAAAGGGTGATATCTAAGAAAGTTAAACTGGATTGATTTGCCTCCATGGTAAAGGTAAGGTTGTAGGAGTTGATTTTCAATCCCTCAAAGAAGCGAGAAAGATCTTCTCTGCTGCCTGTCCAAATAAAGAACACATCGTCAATATACCGTTTCCAAATCGGTATGTTTTCCACCAAGGCCTGCATATCTTCCCTGAAGAACAATTTTTTCTCCCACTCCCCCAGGTACAGGTTCCCATAGGAGGGGGCACACCTGGTCCCCATAGCGACCCCCTGCACCTGGAGGTAGTGGGAGCGTGCAAATAGAAAGATGTTATTGGTAAGGATAAAGCTCAGGAGGTCCAGAATGAACCTTCTGTAAGTCTGAGGGACATCACCATCGTGAGAAATAAAGCCCTCTACAACTGCCACCCCCAAGTCATGGGGGATGGAGTTGTAGAGGGCTTCCACATCCAACGCCACAAGCCATGCTTCCTCTGGAACGGTAACACCGTCCAGAGTCCGAAGAAGTTCATTGGTGTCTTGCAGGTATGATGTAAGGCCTTCCACATGGGGCCTGAGAAATTCATCTATGAGTTGACTCGCATTTTCAGTGAGTGATCCGTTTCCGGACACTATCGGTCGGCCAGGGGATTTATTATGTCCTTATGTACTTTGGGGAGGGCGTACAGTGTAGGAATCCGAGGACAGGGCACATTGAGAAACTCCCATGTTGGTTTGGTAATCAGACCCTGGTAGTAGGCTGTTCCAATTAATTTTCTGTAGCATATGGTCATATTGGTAACATGTGTCTCAGTTACTTTTTTGTACCAGTTTCGGTTTTGTAGAAGGCGTAAGACCATCGATTCGTATTGTTCTGTGGTCATCACTACTAGATTGCCTCCCTTGTCTGAAGGTTTAACCACCAGACGCGGGTCTGACTGTAGTGATTTTAAGGCCAATTTTTGTTCGCTTGTGAGATTTGAATGTTTTAGGCCCTTCCATTTGGTCTTACAGATGTCCTCTGTGACCTGATGGATAAACGCCCAAACATTGGGATTACTCTGTGGTGTGGGGAAAGTTTTTGATTTAGGTCTGTATTCCTTGGGTCTAAATGGTACTATTAAGTGGGGGGCGCATGACCCATGATCGGGAGAACCATCCCGGTCAAGGGCCTGAGCTTCCAAGAGGTCTATTTCATCTATGTGTCCCTCGTCCCAAAGTTGCATAAGGTCTTCCATTGCTTTAATTTCATTTAATGTGATATTTTCCACTATGGGTTGAACATGAGATGGCGTAGTACTGGATTGTATAGGTTTGTCAAAGATAATGCGAAGCATTAGTTTACGAACGAATAAATTAAGATCTTTTATCAGTTCAAACTGATCAATTTTCTGTGTCGGACAAAAGGTTAAACCTAACTCTAAGACAGAAATTTGATCAGCGCTCAGAGAAATGGAAGATAAATTAATTATTTCAAATTTTTGGCCTGTTTCTGAAGGCCCTCCAGGGCCGTCATTTTCTTCGAATCGTGTACTGGTTGAGTAAAGATCGGAGCCGGGCGAAAATCCGACTGACTAGTGGATTCATTGGTGTTGGTATTTGAGGGTGCCGTTGTTGAAGGTAATGGAGTACTTAAATGGGTATTAGAAAGGGTGTCCCGGTGTCCCAGTGCGTGTGAGGGATTGTTAATTTTTGCCGTAATGGCTCTAGTATGGATCGGTGTGCGATTGGTGTTTTGGTGCCGCTTACTTGACCCAATGGGCGCATTCCCACTACCGTTCGTGCGCTTGGAGGATCCAAAATCTTTAGAGCCTTCTTGTGCCTGTGAAGAAAGGGAGGAAGCAGAGGAGGTATCAGAGTCATTAGATTCTGAAGGGACATCTCTAGAGGTTCGCATTTTGGTATTGCGTCTCTTGTTAGTTTTAATTTGTGTCCAAGCATAAGCTTGATTATTATCATATGATACCTTATCTCTTAGAAATTTCTTTTCCTTAGTTTTTAAAATTTCAGCTACATAGGTCTCTATATGCGTTTTGAGGTTGCTTTCCCGACTAGAAAAAAGCTCACTTGAGACAATCGAACTGTTTTCAGCATATAATTTTTCTATTTCCTTATCTAAAGAGGTTAATTCGTCGTTATAATGGCCACAAAGTAGTTCCATCATTTTCATCGAGCATAGTTGAAGATTGGTTTCCCAATTTGTTCTAAAGTCTTGTTCTAATTTGCTCACCGTGGGGAATATTTGGATCCTCAAACCCCATGGGGCAATTTGATCGTCCAGATATTTCTGAAAATACCATTTGTTCCAATACACTCTTGCTTTTTTTTCTAGCATTCGTTGAAGACGAAGAAAAAAACGGTCCATCGATAGACCACCCCCAGTAGCATTCTGGGATTTGTGGATCTGGTCCATAAATCCTTCGAATGCATTACCACAATAGTTAGCCATATGCACGAAGATACAAGCCAAACGATAAATAAAATAAAAAATGAACTTAATAAACACAAAAATAATAGAAAAGAATAAGCACAAAATACAATAAATATGGGTCCAAAATCGGTCAATATAATAGGTAAATAATATATCTACATGACAATTTGAGATTCCTCAGCTTCCTAAGGGGAATAGGTGGGTAACACCTCAATTTAGAACTAGATGAGTTGGAAAAGAGGAAACCAGAAATTCAAAAGCACCACGTCCCAAAAATTGAATTTAGGAGAAAGATAAGGGCTTTGAGGCCGTATACTGGCCCCAGGGACTTTTGAACGGTGCTAAAGTCAATGAAGTGAAAAGTATAAGATAAAACACACCTTTTTTTGGTACTCTTTAAAAGAACAGACATTTCGTCAAAAAGTGACATTTGGGCAATAAATGTACAGAGCAAATACAAAAGGTATTGACATAAATACAGAGATTAATACCACTCTCTCAACATGTTTCGCTTTCCTAAGCTTCTTCAGGAGATGTATTGTGGTATTATAATCAACTATAAAGATAGAAATATATAAATATTACATGTCTGCTAATAAATTACAATTTCATAAATTTATATTAGTTTGATCATAACAGAAAATGGAAATATATATATGAAAAGGGCATATTTAGACAAAATCAATATATGTACACATAAGTATATCGAGAGATACTGAGAGGAAAAAAAAAAAAAAAGAAAAAAAAAAATTTAAATAAATTATATATATGACATTAGAGACTGCTTTGCGATCTTACCCGCAGAGAAAAAAACTATATACTGAAAGATGAATTTGTGCTTGATTGGTGTTTTGCTCTTCAGTCTGAAAACCACTGAGAAGGCATGCAGAGAGGCATAAGAATTAAATTAAAAAAATTGATGAATAGATGAGATTCTCTAAAAAAAGAGAAGCAAATCAAATACAAGAGTATTAATATTGTTGGTATAAAGAGGCTCTATAATTGAATTGGCTAAAGTAAATACTGAATGTATGAACGAATCATCCAAAGGATGGTTCTCCCGATCATGGGTCATGCGCCCCCCACTTAATAGTACCATTTAGACCCAAGGAATACAGACCTAAATCAAAAACTTTCCCCACACCACAGAGTAATCCCAATGTTTGGGCGTTTATCCATCAGGTCACAGAGGACATCTGTAAGACCAAATGGAAGGGCCTAAAACATTCAAATCTCACAAGCGAACAAAAATTGGCCTTAAAATCACTACAGTCAGACCCGCGTCTGGTGGTTAAACCTTCAGACAAGGGAGGCAATCTAGTAGTGATGACCACAGAACAATACGAATCGATGGTCTTACGCCTTCTACAAAACCGAAACTGGTACAAAAAAGTAACTGAGACACATGTTACCAATATGACCATACGCTACAGAAAATTAATTGGAACAGCCTACTACCAGGGTCTGATTACCAAACCAACATGGGAGTTTCTCAATGTGCCCTGTCCTCGGATTCCTACACTGTACGCCCTCCCCAAAGTACATAAGGACATAATAAATCCCCCTGGCCGACCGATAGTGTCCGGAAACGGATCACTCACTGAAAATGCGAGTCAACTCATAGATGAATTTCTCAGGCCCCATGTGGAAGGCCTTACATCATACCTGCAAGACACCAATGAACTTCTTCGGACTCTGGACGGTGTTACCGTTCCAGAGGAAGCATGGCTTGTGGCGTTGGATGTGGAAGCCCTCTACAACTCCATCCCCCATGACTTGGGGGTGGCAGTTGTAGAGGGCTTTATTTCTCACGATGGTGATGTCCCTCAGACTTACAGAAGGTTCATTCTGGACCTCCTGAGCTTTATCCTTACCAATAACATCTTTCTATTTGCACGCTCCCACTACCTCCAGGTGCAGGGGGTCGCTATGGGGACCAGGTGTGCCCCCTCCTATGCGAACCTGTACCTGGGGGAGTGGGAGCAAAAATTGTTCTTCAGGGAAGATATGCAGGCCTTGGTGGAAAACATACCGATTTGGAAACGGTATATTGACGATGTGTTCTTTATTTGGACAGGCAGCAGAGAAGATCTTTCTCGCTTCTTTGAGGGATTGAAAATCAACTCCTACAACCTTACCTTTACCATGGAGGCAAATCAATCCAGTTTAACTTTCTTAGATATCACCCTTTTCATTAATCCTGACAGAACCATCGGAACCACCCTTTTTCGTAAACCATCAGCAGGAAATTCACTCCTGCACGCTACCAGTTCACATCCCCTACCACTCATCAACAATGTCCCCTATGGACAATATTTAAGACTGAGGAGAAACTGTAGTGACAATGTCCATTTTGAATCCGAGGCCAGGGCACTGAGAGAACGCCTTAAGGCACGTGGCTATAGCAATAAATGCCTTAAACGAGCCTACGCTAGGGCCAAAAAAAGCAACCGTAGCCAATTAATTCATGGATGCTCTAAACCAAAGTCAGACCCAGGCCTAAGAGTCATTACTACTTTTTCTGGGCAACATCAACAAGTGCGTGAGTTGCTACAAAAGCACTGGTACTTGTTGATGGGTGACCCTAAGGTGTCTAAACATCTAAAAGATCACCCAGAGATCACTTATCGACGATCCCGGTCACTCAGAGATCACATTGTCCACAGCCACCATGCCTCCCTGCCTGTAACCACTACAAAAAATAAAGGTACTAAACCCTGCCACAAATGTGACTTTTGCAGGTATATTTATGCATCCCGCAACATCATTCTCCCAAATGGACAATTATACAACCCTAACTTCATTGCCACATGCCAATCCATCGGCGGCGTCTACATAATGTTATGTGAATGTAATGCATTTTACATAGGGAAAACCAAACGTCCCTTTTTCCATCGAATTAGAGACCATGTCTCCCTAGTGAATAAGAAAAAGATGGAAACTCCTATAAGCCGACACATGGGTCTATGCCATCAGTTCGACGATAGCAAAATGCACTTTTATGCCCTGGAGTATGCCCCCCCTAATGAAAGAGGGGGTGATTATGATAAGACCCTATTGCAACGCGAGACTAAGTGGATTTTCACTTTGAATGCTTTGCAATATCCAGGCCTGAATGATGTTTTGAGTTTTAAACCTTTTCTTTAATTTGTTTTTTTTTTTTTTTTTTTCTCTTTTGCATTCGATCTGCTATATTAATTGATTTAATTGTTTTGGTATTTATATATCAATATTTACGATACCATTACATAATAATTTTTTGTATTTTTATATTTATGATTCTTACTTCTCTTTTTCTAATAAATTTTCTGTATGCGATAGAACTGGTTTTTTAATCGCTCTTCAGTCTGCTTGTCATTGTTTTTTTTGGCATGTACGGACACCCGGGGCACTCAGCGTGTTAGGTCCTAATCAATGTCCCGTATGCTGGGTTGCCCTTTAATTGACAACTAGTGCTGCTGTCCTTTTCCCCCTTTGTTTCTTTTTAATATGCCCCCGGTCCCATGGCCCGTGTGGCGCTTATTTTTGAAACATCTGATCTCCAAAAGACGACCGCTGATCAGACTTATTTATACGATGCCGCCAATGTACTTATCCATAGGATTAATATTTAGCCACAGCGGCTTCCGTAGTTTACTACTTCTGGCACTGGATTTTCAAAAATGGCCGCGGTTCAGTCGCGCCGGTCAGACGCGGCTGACGTTTTCAATCATCAAAAAGCCGGGACACGGGCGCATGCGCAGTCGTCTTTTTTCGGTCCGCAGCGTGACGCGAGTCAGACGCCGTCACGCTGGAGGGGTTTAAAAGCGGGGAATCTCCCGCCAATCTCTGTCATTACTGTTTGGTGATATACTGGGCAGACGGAGGTTATCCATGTGAGCGCTGCTAAGATCGATGTTAACCATCAATAGTAAGTTGTCTTGATGTCTTCTGAATCCCTTATCAGAAACCCTTCCTTTGATGTGATTGAAATTTAGAAATCCAAGCTTAGCTTACGTTTTATTTATATATTTTTAGGTCGCTTTTGTGGCAGGCTGCAGATGAACTTCTAGGTTCAGTTGCCGACTAACGATTGGTCGGCAGTCTGGTCCTGTGTGCTGCCCATTCCACTGCCGTCCTGCTGCACTATAAGTACCACCGATTCAGAGATATAGCAATCTGGCTCCTTACCGTCCTTCGGATGTAATTTTTATTTATGAATTGATTCTACTAAAGGTATATTAATATACGTTCATCTTTGGATGATTCATTCATACATTCAGTATTTACTTTAGCCAATTCAATTATAGAGCCTCTTTATACCAACAATATTAATACTCTTGTATTTGATTTGCTTCTCTTTTTTTAGAGAATCTCATCTATTCATCAATTTTTTTAATTTAATTCTTATGCCTCTCTGCATGCCTTCTCAGTGGTTTTCAGACTGAAGAGCAAAACACCAATCAAGCACAAATTCATCTTTCAGTATATAGTTTTTTTCTCTGCGGGTAAGATCGCAAAGCAGTCTCTAATGTCATATATATAATTTATTTAAATTTTTTTTTTTCTTTTTTTTTTTTTTTTCCTCTCAGTATCTCTCGATATACTTATGTGTACATATATTGATTTTGTCTAAATATGCCCTTTTCATATATATATTTCCATTTTCTGTTATGATCAAACTAATATAAATTTATGAAATTGTAATTTATTAGCAGACATGTAATATTTATATATTTCTATCTTTATAGTTGATTATAATACCACAATACATCTCCTGAAGAAGCTTAGGAAAGCGAAACATGTTGAGAGAGTGGTATTAATCTCTGTATTTATGTCAATACCTTTTGTATTTGCTCTGTACATTTATTGCCCAAATGTCACTTTTTGACGAAATGTCTGTTCTTTTAAAGAGTACCAAATAAAAGATGTGTTTTATCTTATACTTTTCACTTCATTGACTTTAGCACCGTTCAAAAGTCCCTGGGGCCAGTATACGGCCTCAAAGCCCTTATCTTTCTCCTTATTATGTGTATCCATTTTATTCTGCATAATTAGTAGGTCATGGTGACTTTTTAAACTAGTTTTTCAAATAAAATTCATTTAAAATACTTTTTTTTATGTTTGTACTTTCACTTTGAGTGACCCACTAGAGGAATTACACTCCTTGTGAGTGTTGCTGGTTTTTGTCATTATACAGGGATGTGGGTTTCTTCTCAAATTTAAAACTCATATTGGGGTGACACCTTTTCATTCATATTTGCCCAGTAGACATGGACAACCCCAGCCTACAGTCTTCCCTTGGGTCCTGCTCTGCCTTCATTGCTTCCTTTCATAGTGAAAAGGACCACCACAGCTGTAAACACTTTCATTTGTTTTGGCCTCAGACTCCCTTCCAAGCACACTCTTTTCCATCTGAGATTTCCACTCCCTTGGTACTAACCGTGGAATTTTTCCCTTACATTATGGACTGGTTAATGTCCCGGTGTACTCAGCTGGAGGCTAATCCCATCTGTAGAAGTTGCAAAGTGCCAAGCCGCACCCTCCTTCTGCGTCTAAGCTAGACTGGCCTGCATAGCTGTTTGCTGCTAATAAATCCGTGGCTGTCCACTCCTTGACTGGGTCCCTGCCATCCCTGAGCAAGGAGCCTTCCGCAGAGAATTTGCTGTCTGTAGCCCATCACCCCTGAACAGAGGAAACTTGTCTACTTTCTAATTGATGCACATCACTCTGAAGCCAAAAGACCAACCTGTTGTCTATACCATCTCAGTATAAGGTATTGGTTCTTTAGGAGCCTCACAGTTCTGCAAAAATATTTCTATATCATTGATGGGTTTTTTTACAAGGAGTGGTAATATCCTAAGAAGCTGTTTTCTCCTCCCAATTACTTTCTCTCCCTCTATCTTCTTGCTGAGGATTTTGTACAAAGCAGATGCACGTTGGCAGAGGCATGCCTGCTTGTTCAATGGCCCAGGGATAAAGACTGGAGGTGCTGCCTCGGGGCTATGTTTGCACTTTCTGGTTCCACCCTCTATGCGGCCCTTGGTTGATGGTGAAATCCTGACTTCCAGTCAACATCTTGGAGCTATGGCAACCTGGTTGTTCTTTCAGCAAAATGTGTGTGTGTGTATATATATATATATATATATATATATATAAGTTTTGGATGGCATCAAGTCACCAGTACATACATCCTCAACTTAAAATATATACAAACAGGAAAATTCTTGTAAATTTACTTTTTATGGTACTTACATTACTATAAATTAACATATAATGCCAAAAAACTGTAGGTTTATTTGTACAACTTGCTAAAACTCATACAGTAAAACATATAAAATATCCATCAAGTAGTTATATCAAAATTAGGAGGCAATTTTTTTTTTTTTACAATTTTTTTTTTTTTTGTCAAGACCGAGAATGCTTAGCATGGGCATCAGAGATAATAACCTGTCCAGTCAAATTATCAGCAAGAGGAAACCATGTTCCAACATAGTCAAATTGCAATATAACATAATGTCTATCAGAGCAGTGAGATCCCCACAAAGAGGGGGATAAATAGTACATGCCAAATTACCCCAGGGGAATAGGCGGTCGGTTGTCTCTGTACCTTGTGTTTTGCAGTTTGGATTCAAGAAGAAAGGAGATGGGCGATAAGAGAAAAAAGGGGGGGAGAGGTGAGAGTATGGAGACGAATAGAGCCTGCATCCTCCCCTCCACCTCCCCCGACTCGGCAACCAGCAAAGTGGCCTCCATATGCAACAGGAGGCAAATTATTCTAATATTGATGTAATAGCTACTTGATGGATATTTTATGTTTTACTGTATGGCGTACAATGTACAATAAATATTCGTTTTTAACAGGATATGTTAATTCATATACTTTGAGTGCCATACAGTGCCTTGAAAAAGTATTCATAGCCCTTGAAATTTTCCACATTTTGTCATGTATGTGTTTTATTGGAATCTTACAGTATGTGATAGACCAACACAAAGTGGTACATCGTTGTGGAGTGGAAAAAAGAAGTTTTTTACATTTTTTATTTTTTTTTACAAATACATATGTGAAGAGTGTGGTATGCTCACACTCACATTTGTGAGTGCCCTTTGACCGGCACAAAGTCTATCCAGCAAACCAAATCTGTAATTATCACACTGAAGCCGGCTGCGTTCCAATCTCAGCTGTTCTGTTCACCAAAGGCAGGAACTCGCGTATCCTTCGCATCACTATGCTTTTATATGTTTCACATACTCAATGCATCATCAGGAAGCTAGTGACGCCATTTTGCTTAATGATTTTATGCCCTTAATTTTAGGAGATTAGCCAATCGCATCTTGGTAGACAGAAGTACGCCCGTCGCCATATTGGCTAAACCGGAAGTGTCTTTTGCTTTTCTGCCACTTTTTACTAGTCCTGTAGTACTGTTTTGCTCTTTGTTCCATGCTAATGTTATACAATACAAAACCTTGATTCTACTGTATGTTAATTACAGAACCTGTATATGAGTGATTTAGAGAGGACATGCAGAATTCCTGGATGGTTAAAATGGGTCAAGGTTACATCGAGTATTAAAGTTGATCTAAACATCCCTGGTTGAATGGATGGGCACACTCTATATTGGATTTCTGGTGAGTGAGTAGAGTTGATAGTGGAGGATATACTCACAGCGGTGTAGAATAGTATTTTGGCACTGAATTAGGAATCAGGAGTGATCACAAATTAATTTTATTTTGCACAAGTGGACTTTCTATATATATATATATATATATATAATATATATATATAATATATATTTTTTTTTTTTTTTGCATATATTATGAATTTACACATGGATTATGTAATATTACCTTAAATTAGCGCAGCTATCAACTAATAGTATCGCTTTGGAGTGAAAAAATCAGAGCCGCAGCTGATAAACATACTATATGTACTTTATATTTTATATATATATTTTGCACCAGTGACACAAATATTACAACTGCAAACCTACCAAGACATGGCCGTCAACCTAAACTTACAGGCTGGGCAAGGAGAACATTAATTGGAAAAGCAGCCAGAGGCCCATGGTAACTCTGTAGGAGCTGCAGAGATCCACAGCTCAGGTGGGAGAATCTGTCCACAGGACAACTATTAGTCGTGCACTCCACAAATCTGGCCTTTATGGTAGAAAGCCATTGTTGAAAGAAAGCCATAATGGGTCCCTTTTGCAGTTTGCGAGAAGCCATGTGGGGAACTTTTTGGCCTAAAAGCAAAATGCTATGTGTGGCGGTAAACTAACACGGCACATCACCCTGAACACATCATCCCCACCGTGAAACATGGTGGTTGCAGCATCATGTTGTGGGGATGCTTTTCTTCAGCAGAGACAGGGAAGCTGGTCAGAGTTGATGGGAACATGGATGGAGCCAAATACAGGGCAATCTTAGAAGAAAACCTGTTAGAGTCTGCAAAAGACCTGAGACTGGGGAGGATGTTCACCTTCCAGCAGGACAGTGACCCTAAACATACAGCCAGAGCTAAAATGGAATTATTTAGATCAAAGTATATTCATGTGTTAGAATGGCCCAGTCAAGGTTCAGGCATATGTTGACCGTTGGGGATGAACAAGAAGCCTAGATGTGGCAAGGAAAGTCAAGCTCATCGTGACTTCTCTACTGTGTACATTCCTGGTGTGGAAATTTGTCAGGCAGTTTTTCTCAGCCTACTGTGTCTATACCCAGAAGAGTGATCTGCAAACCAGGATGTGTTCCAGGACTGTTGCCTTTGGGGAACTCCAGACATGGATTTCCTAATGTCTCTGTTCAACCATATACTGGACAGGTTTGTTTCTGCGTCCTGAGATCCACTAGTGAACACAGTGGATGCATGAGGGGTTCTGAGCTTATTGCAGTCTGATCTAGGATCAATGTGAAGGGAATTTTGGTGGTTCCCATTAGCCCTGGATTGTCACAGGACAGTGTGGTATGTCGATCTGGTAAAGTATTGGCACAGGGCAATGTGGTATGTCGATCTGGTAAAGTTGATATGTTCTGGGCTTGTATGTATCATCAAACTTGACAGGCATATTTGGTGTTGAGAGTCCAGCAACTTCCACTCCAGGCGTTTCTTTGTGGGATGAATGCTCTCCTTTTTACAGTTGGGTGAGGACCACTGTTTGGCACTGGTGTCTCGCTATTTGATTGAGGTTTTTTCCCACGGGATCACTCATGTGGCTCCCCCTGTCAAAACCCAGTCTGACTTTGTGGGATTTGAACTTGGTCCTGTTGGTTACTCAAAGCCCTCCCTTTGAACCAATCAGGGTCAATGTTCTGTTATTCTTGGTCAACAAAGTTTGAACAGGTATAGTGTCATCTTGAGACCAAGGTATTCTTTCCTTCCAAAGGTAATCTTGTCTTTTTGCCTTGAAATTATTTCAGATTTCTTGTGTCTGAGCTGAAGCAGCCAGGGCCTTGTTCAGAAAGACAGATTCCCTCTTTGTCATCACAGAAGGTCCTAAGAAAGGATCTTAGGCTTTTTACACATTTTCCCAATGGATTCATTAGACCAATGTCTAAATGTATTGTCTAAAGGACAGAGTTTCCCCTTTTCTTATGAAGGCTCACCCCACTAGGGCTGTGAGCACCTCTTAAGCTTTTTAGCATCAGGCCTCTGTTTTTCAGGTCTGTAAGGTTGCCAGGCAGCTACTTCTGTTCACATGTTCTCAACGTTTTTTTTTTTTTTACTAAGTGGATGTCTATGACTCTGCTGATGACAATTTTGGACACAGAGTGATGCAGGTGGCTCATTGAGATGCCACAGTATTTTTCTTTCTGGGGAGGGGGGGGCTGTTAGTCTGTGTGCTTTGTTGCTTTCCCTTCTACTAGACTGTTTTTGGACATCCCAGTTGTTTTAGAATCTTGTGTCCCTCAAAGTACAATAGAGAAAAAAATAAAAAGTTTGTACTTGGGGACACAAGTCCAATCCTTATGCTTATGGCTATTGCTCTTGGTACTGATTGCTACAAACTGATGCACACTAATAATCATAGTGCTGGCCTACAATATTTTTATTTTTTTTGCCTTGCTCGCATCCAGTCCTCCTGTTCGTTGTCAATATAACAGTTGTTTCAGAATCCTGTGTCTCTCAGTGGAGAAAGATTTTACAATGAGTACAATACTCAAATTTTCTTAAATTAATTTTAGACTACCATAGTATAGCAAGTAGCTGCTGCTTTTTTTCTGATATCCAAATACAGCTCTACTGCTCATTAATACAAACTCTATAGGGACAGTGAAGTATTTACTGTGACCTGCATATAGCTTCCACTGCCCAGGTCCTTTAGTGGGTCTTGATTGTTTACAGGGAATTTTTCCTTTTTATAGTTTAGGGAATAGATTGGCATTCTATTATTACCAGAGGGTTTGAACTATTCAACTGTTAACCTTTTAAATGAGATATACTCTATAGTCCCAGCAAACAGTGTAAACACTGTTTTATATTTTTATAACATCAAAATTGTAATAGCAATACAAACAATAGTTATTAATCACAATGCAATATAAGCTTACTTGAAAAAAATCTCCTTTCATATTTTGAGAGCTGCTTATCTGCTGACCATCTCATTCCAACCGCCTGTATTTCCTGCATGCTTTGCAGCTTCTCCTCTGCTATTTACTTTTAATTTCTAAGAACTACATACAGTGGGAAAAATAATTTTGTCCCCCTGCATATTTTGTAAATTTGTTTACTTCCAAAGAAATTCAGGGTCTATAATTTTTATCATAGGTGTTTACACGATAAAAAATGTTATAAATTGAGTTGCAGTTCAGTGAGTAAAATAAATATTTGATCCCCAAGCAAAACATGACTTGGAGACACCCTTGTTGGCAAGCACAGAGGTAAGACGTTTCTTGTAGGTAGTTACCAGGTTTGCACACATCTTTCGTCCACTCTTCTTTACAGATCTCTAAATCCTTAAGATTTCTTGGTTGTCGCTTGGCAACTGGAAGTTACGGCTCCCTCCATTAATTTTTCTATAGGATTAAGGTTTGGAGATGTTAATGTGCTTCTTTTTGAGCTACTCCTTTGTTGCTTGGAGTTATGTTTTGGTCTTGATCATGCTGGAAGACCCATCCACGACCCATCTTCAGTGTTCTGGCTGAGGGTAGAAGGTTCTCATCCAAGATTGTACAATACATGGTCCTGTCCATTGGCCCCCCAATGCGGCAAAGTCAGCCTGTACCCTAAGCAGAGAAACAGCTGCAAAGCATAATGTTTCCACCTCCGTGCTTGACTGTAGGGATGGTGTTCTTAGGGTCATAGTCAGCATTTTTCTTCCTCCAAACATGGTAAGTCAAGTTAATGCCAAAGAGCTCAATTTTGGTCTCCTCTGACCATAGTGCTTTATCCCAATTTTTCTCTGAATTATTTAGATGTTCATCGGCAAACTTCAGACATGTGCCTTCTTGATGAGGGGGACCTTGCTGCAGAATTTCAATCCATGGCGGTGTATTGTGCTACCAATAGTTTGTTTGGTGACTGTGGTCCCAACTGCCTTGATTTCATTCACAAGCTACTCCCGTGTAGTCCTGGGTTGATTCCTCACTTTTCTCATCATCCTTGAGGCGAAATCTTGCATGGAGCTCCAGACTGAGGGCGGTTGGTTACTTTGTATTTCTTCTATTTGCGAATAATCGCTCCAACAGTTGTCTCCTTCTCACCATGCTTTTTGCTGATGGTTTTCTACCCATTCCAGCCTTGTGCAGGTCTACAATCTTGTCCCCGACCTCCTTTGACAGCTCTTTGGTCTTGCCCATGATACTGAGGTTTGAATAGAAGAGATTCTGTGGACAGGTGTCTTTTTTTACTCATAACGAGTTGTCGTTAGGGGCACCTTCCTAAATTGACAGAACCAATCTGTGTACCACATAAGCACATACTGTAGCCAGTCTGTGGGAGCCAGGATTATTGTTGGTTGGTAGGGGATCAAATATGCATTTTACTTACTGAACTGCAACTCAATTTATAACATTTGTATCGTGTTTTGCTGGAGTTTTGCTTAATATTCTGTCTCTATCACTTAAAATACACCTATGATAACAATTCTAGATCCTTCATTTCTTAGTGGGCAAACTTACAAAATCTGCAGAGGATCAAATAATTCTTTTCCCCACTGTATGTCATTCCTGTGCTACCTGTGCCTTTAGAAACTCCTCAGCTCCTCAGCTCCTCTGTAGTTCAGAAGGCAAGCTCTGTGAATTCTGTGTCCCAGCAGAATTCAAGGAAGTAAATAAGTAGGCAATCTTCACAAAGTACATTTACAAACTTCAGGATTGTTCAGGTCAATTGAAAACTTGAAATTCAATATGGAAAAAAAATTATTTTAAACCATCCAACCAGGTGTCTCTTTGGGCTGCAGGCAGTCCCCAGAGTTTTCTTGGGCCTTTTGCCCACCCCTCAGTTGGACTGAGTTTGGACTTCCTGTGTCCCTCAATGGGCAAGAAAGAAAATCGATTTTTTTTTACTCATCATAAAATCCTTTCTTCGTGTCCATTAAGGGATACAGGCCCCACCTTTTGCATTTATGAACATCCTCTCAGCGCTGCTTGCTATGAAACTGAAAAATGTTGGCATTAAGAGTGGTTATCCGGGGCTGGTATACAGCTTTTTTGTTTGCCAGTGTCCAATGCTCTTGTAGGCGGCAGTACAGCTGGAAGACAAATGACTTCCTGTGCCTCTTATTGGCTCCAAAAAAAGGGTTTTATTGTGAGTACATAAATTCTATTTTTGTTCTGGTAACACAACTTCAAGGCCAAGCCTGGTTAACTGCAGTCTTTGTCTAATGAGCATGACGGAGAGTCCAGTAAGGTCACACTTGTACAGAGGAATGGCAGTTGCCACTAAACTGAGCTGCAAAACCAGTCGTTGTGCTGCTTTTGAAAGAGGTGAAACTAACATTAGGGAAGCGAACAGAATTTTTAAGAAAGGTAATAGACACCTTATTGTATTGGCTCTTAGGAAGGACACACAAGGTTCCTTTCACACCATATTGCACTTAAAAACTCACTGCAACGCATCAAAAATGCATGTGTGGTGTTGTGCATTCAAAATGCATTTTTGATGTGCATTACATTGCGTTTACATGTGCGTTGGCATGCATTTTCATTTCATCTGTTGTAAAGCGACAGATCCCTGGAAGGGTATAAATACTAGCAACAATTGATTTCTGTATCTTTCCTTTCAGTTGTGGTGTTTTTGCATGTATTCATATGTGTTGTAATTAAATGCCGGCAGGTTGCATTTTAAACAAACACACTGCAGCACACGTGTACACAACATTGTGGTGTGAATGAGGCTGGTAATCTGAAAGTTTGTTATGATGAAATTCCTAGCTTTTTAAGGCACTGACGTTTTATGTTTACAAAGTGATACTGACAGGACTTTAAACAGTGGGCAGAGATATGGCCATCCTTTTCGCACTGAACATTAAAATTCCAGAAAAGTTTTGAGGATAAGCTCTGTTTAAGGTGAGTTCTACTGTTTTTCTCTGTGTGTGTGAGTGTGTTTTTTTTTTTTTATTATTATAAAGTATCACTTTGCCATTAAAATGTTTCCAAACAGCTTAAATCTTGTTCAAATACCCGATCTAATTATATATTTCTTTGGAAATCTTAAAGCGGTATTGAACTCAAAAACAAAAATGTAATATGTTGCAGCTTACCAATCAATAAATGTGGTGGCTGTACCCAAACGTAAGTACTGCTCAAAGCAACGTCTGGTCACATACAGCCACTGCGTATTTCAGCCTGTCATTCATCATTACAGGCAGCTAGCAGTGGACTGTATGCTGCACCTGTGCTTCCCTTGCGCACAAAAGCCCAGTGTTGCCAGACTGCCCTGTGTGAATGAGCCGTTAAAGAACAAACCAGTGAAACTAATTATTAGGCAACTATTCCTATCCAGCTAATGATTCAACTGTGCTAAACTCAAGAAATTCTCTAATTTTTTTTAAAGGAAAAATATAATCCTTTGGGGCAGTTTTGTTTTTTTTTTTTTTTACGTTTTAGTTTATTTTCTGTATCTTAGATATTTTTCTTTTGTAACAGGTTTTACAACTAATTTGTTACTGTCTTTGCTATCTCCTACCAATGCAGATTTGTTGTATTAGCACAATTTTACCTGAGATATGGAAAGAGCATTTGGTTTTGTATTCCTTCTGATGTTAAGTCCATATGTATACAGCAAGCCACTTAACACACATGCCTTGCAAAACATATCCATAACATCTAAATCCCTGGATGGACATGGTCATGATCTTCCTCTTAACAACAGTTTTTTATGGGCAAAAGGAAATCAGTCTTGTGCCAGCCTCCGAAAAGAATGTATGAATTACCTTGACTTGCTTCCCCCAGCTTCATCACAATTTATCAAGCCAGCACTGGTACTGGGCTTGATGAAGGTTGGCTGCTTGCTAGAAATTGATCAACTCTATACTGATTTACTCCAGGATAAAGACACAAGAGAGATGTATGAATTGCTTGATGAACAGATGAAGACCTTCATCCTCCAACCCTATATTCACCATCGCAATACTCAAAAACGTGTTCTAGAATTTGAAATACTAAAATTCAACCTGGACTCTCTTCTACCCACAGCACTTCGTCCAATTCACCAGAATTGTTCTGGTTTCCTTCAGAAACAAAATATCTTCCTGAATGGATTGAACTTGGGAGTGCATAAAACAGTGCAGGAGGCAAAAATGCACTGTGACTATCTAGGATTATCTTGTGCTGGTGTTTCTTTAAATGCTGAAAGATATTATACTGTGTCACAAAATGGCGGATATATTATGCCTCAGAAGGGAACAAGAGTGTGGCTGCATCGTTGCAATGCTGCCTATAGGAGAAAGCGTTCATCTGCTCCTGAGTGCATTAGTGAGAAGGAATTGCGTGTTCATAAAGTGATGAAATGGATTCCAGTGGTCAGTGGTTGGTACAATGCTGGTAGTGCCATATATTATGCCACACAGGGCTGTTCTGAAGTAGCAGCAGATCGTGCGGTTGAAGCTTCTCTAGATCTAGGCTATGATGCTGTGGTAGCTGCCACTGGTGGGGCTACTAATGTTGTCAGTGTTGGTGTAGGTGTGGCTGTAAAGCCTGCAATAAAATCTGGTGTGAAAAGAGCCATAAACTATTTTAGAAGCGAGTCACAATGACATATTACAGCAGTACTCTCATGTACCTGTTGCCCAAAGGCTCCTCTCTGCTCTTCTTACCAACCCTATAATGATAACCCTAATTCTCTAATTGAGCAGAACAATATAGGGATCAACTTGATTAAAGTGTTAACCCCCCCCCCCCCAAAAAAAATATGCAGATCCTGGTCCCTTAAAGCAGATTACACAGCACAGCGCTTGTGCTGTGTAATTTGCCCCCCTCTAAACTGTAAAAAAAAAAAAAAAAGAAACCCTGAACTTGCCACTTACTGTAAGCCCTCTCTAAACAGACTATGCTGCTCCACCCTGATCACCGTGGTCTGATTGCGTCCCTACATCATACCAATCTCTCCCCTCTGCTCTCCTCTTTAGCCCTTCTTTCCTACCTGTCACCCCCCTCTGTCTGTCTCTGGCCCCGCCGCTATTCTTGAAAAATAAATTCCAACAATTTTCACTGCCAGCCTTTCTTTTTTTAGAGGCTGGCATAGCACACTATGACTCTTTGTTTTAAAAAAAACGAGCAGTCTAAATACCAAATTTGAGCTGTCTTCAGGCCAGTCACGTGACTTGCGGCCGCTTTCCAGCTCCGATACATGGCTTCTATGGAGGAGATGAGCGGCCACGTGTTCTCCTTGGCTGACAGCAGAGGGAAATCATGGCCCCTCCTGCAGAAGCAATCCGTCAGAGCTTTAAAACAGCCGTGAATGATGTGACCGGCCTGAAGACGACTCAAATTAGGTATTTAGACTGCTCCTTTTTTAAAAGTACTGACAATGGTGTGCTTTGCCAGCCTCAAATAGAGGGGCTGGCATAGTTTTATATAGATGGGTTAACAAACCCTTTAAAGGTATTGTTATAAACAGAGATGCCACAGAGGATTGAGAGAATCTATAGGCAATGAGTCTGACAGTGCACCTGTCCTTTATTCACTTTCTGCAATCATGCTGCATTACAGTACCAAAAAACAATCAGCGCAGTGGCTAATAAAATTGTGCTTATTCTATAAATCAAGTGTAGCATATATACTTATTTGCTGCTCAACATCCATAAGTGCTTTCACTACTCCCCAGCAAATATATGTAAAATGATGTAGCGCAATAAAATTTACTACAAACCAATCCTAAAATAAAGTCCAAAGCATAAAGTGCATCCACCACCAATGTGCTATGATGAATGATATTATCTTCAAATCCACCAGATGTCATTCTGGCTGTGTATGCATCCACCACATGATAAGCGCCCACCTTCCAGTATTGACCCCAATAAATCAAAGTCAAACACAGCTCTTTTTGCCCTCCCTTGGGCTATACTGTATTCACTGTTCCACAGAATAGATCCAGGCATGGGTACATCAAACCACGTGCTCCACACCACAAACTGAGTCCTATTGAGGAAGACCAGTGTGTGGGTGTAATGCTTATAGGGGCGGAGCCATGCTGGTAGGTTGGGGCGAGGCCATCTGAGGGTCAGGTAAGTCTTTGTGCTGTGGAGCAAGTGGTTTGATGTACCCATGTCTATATTGAAGCCTGTATCTTAGTATTTTGTGTGCTTATTAAAATTGAGTGTTTTTATCTGGGTGTTTAGGCCCTGGTTCACGCTACTTCAGCGCAATTTCGTGTGCAGCTTGCCGACATCTGGGTGATTTCATGCACAGAGGTCAATGCAAGTTGCACATGAAATTGCCAAAAATAGTGCAGGAACCTTTTCAAAATCGTTGCAAGTCGGAGTCACACCGATATGAACGGTTCCATAGCCAGAAATTGGCTATGGAACTTTGATCTGATGCAACTTTGATCTGACAAATCGCACGACAATTTGCGCCAGTGTAAACGTGGGCTCGATAAAGCATTTAAATACAGAGAGCACTATTCTTCCTATTCTATATTTACATGTACTCTGTGATTGATTTTTTTGCCAGCCAAAGAGAATGAGCATTGTATGGAACAGTGGATAATGTAGCAATATAGCCAAAGGGTGAGCAAAAAGAGCCATGTTTGATCTTGATTTATTGGGGTCAATACTGTGAGATAGGCGCATTATCTACATGTGGTGAATGCATGCACAGCCAGCATGCCATCTGGTGGATTTGAAGATAGTGTCATTCATCACAGCACATTGGTGGTGGATGCTATGGGCCTTATTTGATTATTTATTTGTAGTAAACTTAATTGTCCTACATCATTTATTTTGCATATAAACAATGCTGCATTGGCAACCACTGAGAACCAGAGTTTAGATTCAAATGATCGTTACAGTTTAGTGAATTTAGCCGCTGTCCTTCAGAAAGTATTGCCTTCATCTAGATGTCAAACCGTTCTTTCAAATGCATTTGGTGAGGATACCATTTTAATTAAAATTAGTATTACATTATCTAATGTTTAATTTTATATTTCTTTGTTGACTTTACCTACTGCATTTCAATAGACCTAGACTAAAATAAAGTAATAGATTCTTAATACAACGTAAGACACAACTGAATTTATGATGGTGACTATTTCTCCAGTCAGTTTCCTATAGTAGCTATGTTGAATTACTTTTTCAGTTGTATACTGCAGTTTGTAAAGATTTTCACTGAAAAATCCTGATAATTCAGAGTCATTGTCAATTATTATAAGAGCTTTTAATATATTGTACAATTTTTAGCAGGTTTTTTTTTAGTAAACTTGGTGATTGCAGGGATTTCCTTTTTAGTAATGTGAACTCGGGTTCCTGTGGATTATTCCTCTGCTCAGTTCTGCTCTTTGTATTGCATAAATGATTAATCCTAATAGCCCATTACAATTTTTATAGTAAAACATATAATCTTATATAGAAAACAGCAAAGAAATTATGTAAAGTGCGGTACCACCTATTAACCAACTTTGATTTTACTATAGCTATACGAACGAAAGATAAAGCCTGATTGGCTGGGATGTTCTATAGCAGGGATATGCAATTAGCGGACCTCCAGCTGTTGCAGAACTACAGTTCCCATGAGGCATAGCAAGACTCTGGGAGCCACAAGCATGACACCCAGAGGCAGAGGCATGATGGGACTTGTAGTTTAGCAACAGCTGGAGGTCCGCTAATTGCATATCCCTGTTTGATAGTTTCTTATTGCCCTATAAGTAGTTGCAAGTAAACACAGTAGCCTTACTCCACTTTGTTTAGCTGGTGTAATTATTTCAAAATTCAAACTTTAATATCTAACCTGGAGAGTTCCTGGTGCCCTGCCCTAGATAATACTGCAACTACATGACATGGGCAGAGTTCTCAGCTGACAACACATACATACCATTATGATTATATCATTCAGCTGTAACTCAAATCAGTGAGAATTGTTATGTAGATTAATAATTTGAGAGAATGCAGCACATTATGACTTGCTTGGTATGTCAACAAAGAAAAAGGAAAAGGCATAGACACCAAGTCAGCTACTGACCAATTATAAAAAATATATTCAGTGGTAAATTTAATCCTAAATGCCGGTTAGGAACCAAAATGGTAAACCGACACCTAGGGTAAATAGACGGCGCTCAGAAACAATAATGGTATACCTTACAGTATACAATAATGGTGATAACCTCTATTAATAAATTAATCACCTAGGTGTAGCACACTAAAATGACAGTGGACCACATCTATAAACATAAAATATGAAATATAAGTATATATGTGACTATATAAATTTCAACATATATATGTGACAAAAAAGTGAAAGATAAAACCATGCAAATGTTTCAATTCATGCTGCAAAAATCAAAAACTCCATATATAGTCCATAAATAAAAAACAGCCTTCAAACAAGCTGCAAGTGATATACAAATTAGTGACGAATAAAAAATCAAGTGTCCCACACAAATGATTTCTCAGTGATAGTTGTCCACTGATGAGTGACTCCGTGCGTCTTCCACCTCACCAACGTGCCAGTGAATCACACTCTCCAGACATACACTCACCGAAATGAGATGCCAGCATTCTCATGCAAGGCAAAATACACTTTCTTTACCACACTCCAGGGTAAATAGTGTATACGATGTTCACGGCAATAGTATTCAATGGATCCACATAAAAGAAAATGAATGCTCCAATAGTGTAATTCAGCAACAACAATTTATTAAAATCACTGCAATCCTCACACATAGCACTCACATTGTGTAAAAGTAAAAACGGCAAAGAACGTGCAATCAACAGCAAGCCTCAACTCTGTGGATAAAACCATATAACCAAATGGCCATGGCGGACCCGAGGTGTGCAACTGCTGGGTAATCCTCTCACCCCTCCCTCGGAAAGCCTCCGTTCCTCCGTGCGCTCGTAATCCTATCTTCCTGTGTGGTTGACAGCGTATACGTCACAACTCACAGCCACGCCCCCGACATGTTTTGTCATAGGTAGACTTATTCATGGGATTGGCTGTGTTCGCTGCCACTCAACCCTTTTATCTGCTCCTAAATACACGCCCATTAGGTCGCGTACTGCGCGTGCGCACACCTCGCGTCCCCATGCAATGGATTCAATGATATCTAGTAAAGCAGAAATAAGTTGGAATCGGGCACATAAAAAACCTCTAAAATAATTTCTACCGTAAAACATATAAAAATATCTAACCTGGAGAGTTCCTGGTGCCCTGCCCTAGATAATACTGCAACTACGTGACATGGGCAGAGTTCTCAGCTGACAACACATACATACCAGTATGATTATGTCATTCATTCAGCTGTAACTCAAATCAGTGAGAATTGTTATGTAGATTAATAATTTGAGAGAATGCAGCACATTAGGAAAAGGCACAGACACCAAGTCAGCTACTGACCAATTATAAAAAATATATTGAAAAACCATAAATATCACAAAAAAGTGCCTTCCCTTAATCCCCCCTTCCCCAGGAACCCCCAAGTTAGAGCCAGCTGGCCGCTGAAGCTCTATGATTTTGCCCAAAGTTCTATTGCCTCTAGTTCAATCCTGAGTCCAGGTGTATATAAGCCAGAGTGTACTGAAGCTCTATAAAATCCTTGGTTGCATGCATGCAAAGATGGCAGATGCTTGCAGGTAGGCAGCCTGGGTAATATATGTCTTGTGTGTACAAATATCAAAATCCAATTCTGGGTGCATACCACAGGAGCCCATAATGTAACAAGATATGAACTGTGCAGCACTATATAATCCCCAGTTGTATGTATGCATGCATGTAGTCTGTATGAAATCTGTCCTGTGTTTACAAAGATCACTCACAGATGCATGTATACTAGGTATCAAAGTCCGCAACTAGGTGCATACCACAGGAGACAATATAAGGTGGCGAGATATGCACTGTGACAGTGATGTCCCTTAGTGTGGACCGGTCCAAAAGCTCAATGCCTTGTCTTCGATCCAGCCTGATTTAAATTACATTCAAACTCCAGATGTACCAAAGGAAGTACAGCTGATATGATCAAAGTGTATAGAGACCCCAGCAAGGCCAGCCAGTAATCACAGGTACTGACAGATCCTTCCGATATTCATTGCCACTGGTCCCACCACAAATATAAAGTTGAGCTGTCACCAGAGCTGCTATCCCACAAGATTGGACTGTATATCCAATAGTAGCACTTAGCAGCAGAGCGACTGTATCCCCTAAGCAGACATGGAGCTTAGTCTAGGATGCATCAGGACAGGCATGGGTGATGAGGGGGCGTGGCCCTAGGTTGACGCATTTCAGTCCAACTTGGGGTGTCTCCCTTGATTTGGTCTTCTACTTTACCCACATACTTGCGTCTGCACCATCTGTGGTTTATTAGCCCCATGAAATGTTTATATCACAGACAATCAAAGAAGAACAAAGAAGGGACTTTAGAGGCACCAATATGGACACAAAATTATATCAAATATAGAAACGTTTATTGATGCATACAATTTTAAAACAATATGGAGATAAAAAACAGGCACACAAAGATACATTTTACGTGCAAACAGAATTTGCAAAAAATTCCATTCTTCAAGGAAGCATTGCAACCCAAAGGGACCCCTACGTGTTTCGACTCGCTGAGTCTTCTTTAGGGAATTCTTTAATCGGGGTGCAGTGAATGGACATTGCAAAATAAATGCCAATTAATGACATACAGTGAAAAATGATTATTTATCTACAAACAACATATGTTAATTATGCAAATATATCTTACACAATATAGCTTTGAAGACTATGCAGACACCAAAAAAAAGGGGGGGGGGTCCAGAAGCCAGGAGGCAATTCAAGAGAAAGCATCCTATTATATAATAAAGATTTAAATGAGCATCATATCCAGAAACATGACCAAAGAGGCCCACCCACATTGAGGGGCATAGAGCATATGGTCAACATGAAAAAAGTTCCTAGCATGTATATACATATATATGTAACTTTTATAAGAAAAGCAATCGGGGGTACTTACTCATTATAGCAAAGGATCTTGTATATCTTGATGTTTTTGACCAAAAATGGTCATAGTATAAAAAATCCAAAAAGGGCTACTGAAGCAGAAGGATAGACTGTCTATAGGCAAGGACTTGATGCAGTCAGAAGGGAGTATAAAGATTTACCAACAGATAATGGCTTTGTGTTCAAATATTTCTGAAGACCATAATAGCCTGTATAGAAAAAAAAACAAAAATAAATACTATAAATGCCCACAATGGGTACAACTCAGAACCTCATAATATCCCATTAGCCAACTCGCCAAATATGTCATATAGTAGTATCTGGCAACAGTCATCTGCGTGTTAAAAGATATGCATCTGCTGCTGAAGGGACAACAATCACCCCTTATATATTCATTAAGGGGGGTGGTAATACAGGCAATTTGCCAATAAAAGACCCTGATGTATATCATGACAGAAGGGGGGCCAATAGGGATAGATCTTCTTAAAAAGACACAACCGCATACAGTGTGCGTTTCAGCCGCCATACTTTCCCCATCACACACCGTAGGACAGAAACGCCACTTCCAGTATATGCGTCATGTCACATCCGGCTGTAGCAAGGTGCGATGCAATGATGCCAGCACGCCGTGCGCGGACCCCGAACATCGGAGGCACATAACAGTGACCTGGATGTTGAGAACCGCGCAACTACTCCAGGACCAAAAAGGTCCTAATCTAAAGATGATTACAGTAATGGACGACGTCCATGGTGGAAAATAGAGAAGGTAAAAACCCAGGAATTGGAGATGATCCCCCACTCCAGAGAACTGTGTGGGGGCCATGCGGGCTGGGAATAGCTACCGGGCCTTTTTTTTTTTTGGTGTCTGCATTCAGTCTGTAAAGCTATATTGTTTAACATATGTTTGTATATAAATAAATATTTTTCACTGCATGTCATTATTTGGCATTTGTTTTGCAGCGTCCGTTCACTGCACCCCTAATTAAAGAATACCCTGAAGAAGACTCAGCGAGTTGAAACGCATAGGGGTCCCTTTAGGTTGCAATTCTTTCTTGAAGAATGGATTTTTTTGCAAATTTTGTTTCCACAGTAACATGCACCTTTGTGTGCATGTCTTTTATCTCCATATTCTTTTAAAATTCTATGCATCAATAAACTTTTTTATATTTGATATAATTTTGTGTCCATATTGGCGCCTCTAAAGTCCATCCCCTGTTTGTTCTTTTTGATTTACTATCAGGATGTGGCACCTCTTGACACTTGGACAATTTAGGCATTTCTGATTTATTTAGTCTGTGACCTGCATCATTGACATTGGTTACTGTGAAAACGTTTGCAAACTGGCCAGCACAAAGATGCAGGATCACTTACAGACATCTTCTTGTATGATGAAAAAAATCTGTGAGTACTTAATTGATCCCTTTTTTAAAAGAAATCCTTTTTAACTGCTTCCATACCGTGCCAATTCTGGCATTCCTCTCCTGCATGTAAAAATCAACGTGTTTTTGGTAGAAAATTACTCAGAACTCCGCCGGGAGAAGACCGTGAATATAGCTAGCGGCTAAAAACGTACAACATTCTTTTTCTAAGAATTCTGCCCATCTATGGTCAACTCTCATGTAATATTTTTACATATTCGCCATAGCCAGCCCTCTCAATTCTGTGGATCTAGTTAATGTAGAGAATTTGTAGCGTGGGGCTTGGGCCTCCCACAGGAAAGAATGGAATAAGTGTGTGAGAGCTTTGGAAAAGGTTTTAGGTACTGTGCAAACATTTTAGACAGGTGTGAAGAAATGCTGTAAAGTAAGAATGCTTTCAAAAATATGTATTAATAGTTTTTTTTTTATCAATTTACAAAATGTAAAGTGAGTGAACAGAAGAAAAAAAATATTTGGTGTGACTAGCTTTTGGCTTCAAACCAGCAACAATTCTTGTTAGAGGTGCACTGAAATTTTGGCCGCCAAAAATTATAAGCCAAAAACTGTTTTTGTGTATCGGCCGAAAGAAAAAAAAAGCTGATACCGAAAGGAGCCGGTGCCACCCATTGCGGGAGTGTCATCCTGGCATGCCCAGTCCTCCACTCCCTCCTCCCCCTGATCTCCGTGTGTCACGGAGCTGAATTGCATGGATCGCAGTAATAATGTCCCGCCTCTTATGATAGACTGCACACTGATCCGATGGCAGGACAGTATGATGTGATCACAGGAGTTGGGACATTATTACTCCGGCCCGGGCAATTCAGATTCGCTCCGTGCCACATGGAGATCGCCGCTCTGATCTGGGCACAGGCAGGCTGCATCCACAGGCCCTGGGGGAGCTGCCGGGCACAGACAGGCTGCATATGACGGACAGGCAATGGTTAGGCTGCTGGGCACAGGCAGGCTCCATATGGCGGGCAATGGTGAGGCTGCTAGGCACAGGCAGGGTGCCTATGGCGGGCAATGGTGAGGCTGCATATGTTGGGCACTGGTGAGGCTGCTGGGCACAGGCAGGCTGCATACGATGGGCACACGTAGGCTGCATGTGACGGGCACTGGTGAGGCTGCACTGATCTCTTGTATAATGTCTGCTAGAGGTGCACTGAATGGAAATTTTGCTAATGCTATTAGCAGTGTGTTTAAATAGGAGACTGCAGACATGATACAAGAGATGGTCAGAGACTGAGGACATGATAGAAGAGATGGTCAGAGGCTGCAGGCTGCATTTTTCTTGACCTTTCTTGCACTAAAAGTGCCAATAATGGCCAACAATAAATTCATATTAATTTAAATTGAGAAGATTAATTAAAAAGTTGAATATAATACAATCATATATAAAAATATAAATATTTTTTTTAAACTTGTTTTTGGTGTGTGTAGGAGGCTTAAAACTGGGTGAAGAACAGCCAAACTCTGCTACTCAAGTGAGGTTGTGGAAGACCGTTTCATGTCACAGGTCATACACCATGGCAAGACTGAGCACAGCAACAAGACACAAGGTAGTTATACTGCATCAGCAAGGTAGCAAGGCCCCTAGATGTTAACCCCTACCCAGCCAGTGTCATTAGTAAAGTATTATCACTGAATTAATATCAGTGGCAGTTAGTCAGTTTCCCCCCCAGCATCAGTTAGTGTTAGATTGACCGCCACACTCTCGGAATCCCATTATAAGTCGCTAATCTCTGCCATTAGTAGTATAAAAAAAAAATTCCAGTATATATACCATAGTTTGTAGGCACTAAAATCTGCACGCAAGCCAATATACACTTATTGGGATTCTGTTTTTTACCAAAGACATGTAGCGGAACACATTTTGGTCAGTATGAGGAAAGTTGAGACTTTTTTTTTTGGATATGTTTTATAGCAGAAGGTAAAATTTTTTTTTTTCAAAATGTTTTTCGATGTGCCCGCCGTCGAAAAGTGGCCGCGCACACGCAGAACAGCAGAGATGTCACTCCGCCTTCCATTCGTAAGTAGGAGTCGTTCGCAAGTCGGATGTTCGTAACTCGGGGACTGCCTGTAGTTATCAGGTAAAGTAGCACAGTGCTGAATAACAAAAATGGCCTGTTCATGAAGGAGGTAAAATCTTCCAGAGGTTAAGAACTATCTTCAGTGTAAAGAAAAACAATGAGTCTTGGAAGTGATGGTTTGGCCTCCACAGAGACCTGATCTCAACATAAAGGGGTCAATTCACTAAGAGTTAAATAACTGCAAATAAATGGCCGTAAAATACCACATACTTAGGGGAGAAGCCACGCACGGATAACGTCACCCACTGCCATTCTTGGATCATTCAGCACACTGTAGTGCTACATGCTCATTTTTTTCACAATACATGGGAGTAGTTCTTATTGGACCTTAACCACTTCACACGAATCACCGTACGGTACTTCGGTACTTTAACGCTAAATATCAGAGTTATGACAGCAGCTAGCTGCTATAACCCCGCTATTTTTGGGAACGGCGTGCGTTTCTCTTTAAGTTAAAAGGGGTCTTCGGCGGATTTGCTCAAAATCACTTTTATCGATGGCGGGAGAGGTGCCCGCCGCACTCCGGTCGTATCCGCCGCTTACCGGATCCTCTCCTGTGGATGCCTGGCTGCCGACTGAGGGGAAGATGGCCCCTGCTTGGCTCCATGGCATGGGAGGGTGGAAGCGACATCAAACGTCACTTCCGCCCATAGCTCTTAAAGGAGACTTTTTTTTTTAAAGCGCCTCGTCCTGACGAGCTTGCGCGCAGAAGCGAACATGCGTGAGTAGCGCCCGCATATGAAAATGGTGTTCAAACCACACGTGAGGTATCGCCGCGATCGTTAGAGGGAGAGCTATAATTCCAGCCCTAGACCTCCTCTGTTACTCAAAACTGGTAACCTGTAGAAAAATCATCGTCTATGTAGATTTTTAAGGATAAAAGTTGGCGCCATTCCACGAGCGGGCGCAATTTTGAAGCGTGACATGTTGGGTATCAATTTACGTAACATCTTTCACAATATGAAAAAGAATTGGGCTAACTTTACTGTTGTCTTATTTTTTTTTAATAAAATAATTGACAAAAACTGTGCGTTTTTTTTTACCTTGTGACACTTTTTTGATGAATGTGTAGGGGTAGGATGTAGGGGGGGGGATCTGAGGTCCTAAAGGGGGCTTCCAGATTCCGATTAGCCCCCTGCCCGCAGACCAGGTCCATGCTCCTAGGAACGCGGGTGGGGGGGGGGGGTTATCATCTCCCTCCTTTCCTGACCTGCCCAGCTCCATGCTCAGATAAGGGTCTGGTATGGACCCCACGCGTTTTTGTTTTTGTTTTTCCTCAATTTTTAGTGTGGCTGTTTTTGTTCTTTTTTTTTAACAATCCACTGTGAGTGGGGAAGCTAATGATAGCTGTTGATCAAAGAATAGATCAGCTTTGATCGCCTTTATGGCCTTGGAGGACTGGAGCGTCATGATGTCATGATGTCACTTCCATTGCCGGCTCGAAGTAAACTTTTTTTTTAATGCAAAAGTTTAAAAAAATAAAATCATTTTTTGATCTTTTGCTTTTAGAAGTAAAGAAGAGATTTGGGATTTTTTTGATTTGGTCTTTTTTCATAAAGATGACCTGTCATCCTTATTTCTATTACAAGGGATGTTTACATTCCTTGTAAGAGTAATAAGGTCCCTTTCACACGATCGGTCCGCCTGTCCATTTTTCAGGTGGTTCCGATCGGGCCACCCATTGACTTCTATGGGGAGGTGGGTGTCAGCGGAGATGTGTCCGCTGACACCCGCCTCCTATCGAATCCGACAAGATCCGCTCAAAACAGACCTATGGCGATACGTTCGCCATCCGTCCAGCGGATCAGATGAGATCATCTGAAAATGGACAGGCGATCCATTTTCATCCGATCTCCCCACAGAGAAAAGCGGGATTCTGACAGGTCCGTCCCTGCACAGTGAGCAGAAACGGACCTGTCATCCACCTGCTCAGCGGGAATCAATGGAGCGATCCCCGCTGAGCTAGCGGAGTCTGTCAATACGAATCTGCCCTGTGTGAAGGGGGCCTAAAAGTGATTTAAAAAAAAATAAATAAATAAAGGGACAGTGTTAAAATAAAATAAATAATTTTTTTTTTCTAATTAAAGTGCCCCCATCCCTCTGTGCTCGTGCCCAGAAGCAAACGCATACGTAATTCGCGCACGCATATGTAAACGGTGTTTGCACCACACATGTGAGGTATCGCCGCAAATGTTAGAGTGAGAGCAAACATTCTAGCTCTAGACCTCCTCTGTAACTCTAAACAGGTAACCTGTAAAGGTGTTTAAAATGTTGCCTATGGAGATTTTTAAGTACCATAGTTTGTCACCATTCCACAAGGAAACCTGAGGAGTGGATACCGGAGCCTCCGCTGCCCGCACTGGAGGAGGACAGCTCCGCCACACAGCGGGTAAGTGCCGCAGGTTGTCCGGCGGGTGCCACTGTGGTCAGTGCTGCGGGTGGTCAGTGCCCCGGCGGCAGGGGGGGTTGGTGCATGTTTGCCCCCCCCCCCCAAAAGGAGAACCAATTAGCCGCCACTGATATATACTATACATATACTGTGGCAGGGCGGCCCGGCTGCGCGAAACAACGTACCTGTACGCTGTTCGCGCTTCCTGGTCTCGGGTGTGCGCGTGGGCTGTCGGCTACCCGTCTACCACTGTGACTGGACACAGCGGGAACCAATCAGCGGCCGCGATCATTTGCGTGAATGACAGAACGGTAGGCAGACTGTCGTTCTGTCACAGTGGAAGAGAGAGAGAGATCTGTGATTCCTACTAATCAGGAACAACGATCTCTCTCTTTGTCTAGTGTCAGCATCCCCCACAGTTAGAAAGCACACACAGGGAACACATTTAACCCTTTGATCGCCTCTGATGTTAACCCCTTCCCTGCCAGTGTCATTTATACGCATTATGCAGAGTGCATTTAGCACTGATCACTGTATTGGTGTCACTGGTCCCCAAAAAGTGTCAATTAGTGCCCAGTTTGTCCACCGCAATGTCGCAGTCCCGCTAAAAATTGCTGATCGTCGCCATTACTAGTAAAATGTCCATAAAGCTATCTCAAAATAGCGGCGTTTTACTGCAAACGCTATGGGCAGCTCGGTGTGAAAAGGCTCTTATAGCAGAGTATAAAATATTGTTTTGTTTTTTTTCAAAATTGTCGGTCTTTTTTTGTTTATAGCGCAAAAAATAAAAACCGCAGAGGTGATCAAATACCACTAAACGAAAGCTCTATTTGTGGGGGAAAAAAAGACATCAATTTTATTTGGGTGCAACCGCGCAATCGTCAGTTAAAGTAATGCAGTGCCGTATCGCAAAAAAATGGCCTGGTCAGTACGGGGGTAAATCCTTCCAGAGCTGAAGTGGTTAATTCATAAAAATCGCTGCGCAAATACTGTGTGACATGAAAAAAAAACAAATATTACGTTTGCCACTTTATTCCCTTGGGTCTTTGCTAAAAAAAAATATATATATATATATATATATATATATATATATATATATATATATATATATATATATATAATATGTTTGGGGATTATAACCCTTTCCTGCCGTCCATACGCAAATATGCGTTCTCAGCTTGAAGGGGTTATACCGGGGTGATGCCTGCAGCTGTAACGTTTTTAGAGCCAGCGGTTGGCTTTTTAGTGATAACTGATGCGGCTAAAAGCCGCTTGGCTGTTATCCTAAAGGAGCAGAAGGGGACTCCCCTCCTCCCGCCACCTTCCACCGCTCTTACCGGGCCTCCCGTCCCACCGGGTGACCCAAGCCACCATTCGGCGCGTCCATCGCCAAGGCTGAGACCCGAACAAAGCCGGATTCGGCTTAGATCGGGTCTCCGATGTAAAATCCTGGAATCGATGTCACCTCCACTTTACTCGGCTGCCAATGGCGCCGACTTTAAAAAAAATTGCAGTATTCAGAAACGCCAATTTTGCGCAAAGGAGAGATTTGGGGTCTTTTAAACCCCCAATCCCTCCATAAAGAGTACCTGTCACTGCCTAATACTGTCACAAGGGATGATTACATTCCTTGTGACAATAAAAGTGATCATTTATTTTTTTTTTTTAAAGGGACAGCAAAGAAAACGCATTTGTAAGTCACTCCCGCAAATGTAAACGGTGTTCAAATCACACATGTGAGGTATCGCCGCGATCGTCAGAGTGAGAGCAATAATTCTAGAAAAAGATCTCCTTTGTAACTCTAAGCTGGTAACAGTAAAAAATGTTTAAAGCGTCGCCTATGGAGGTTTTAAAGTACGGTAGTTTGTCGCCATTCCACGAGTGTGCGCAATTTCAAAGCATGACATGTTAGGTAACCATTTGCTCAGTGTAACATCATCTTTCACATTATATAAAAAAAATTGGGCTAACTTTAGTGTTTTGTCTAATTAATGAAAGTGCCCCCCCCCCTCCCGCCACCATCCGGTGCCATTGGGAGAAAGAATCGTCCATCGCTGGATGACGAGCATAGAGATATCTGGTGACCAGATGGTCACCTGTCATCTCTATGACCGTCGGAGGCCCGGGCGCGACATTATGACGTCACGTCCGGGCCACGGTTGTAAACAAAGCGGCGATCGCAGCTGGTAAGCATGGGATCATGGATTTTTTTTCCCGATCTCATGCTTTCCAGCCTGGAGGAGAGATGCGGTGTCTTATTGACCCCACATCTCTCCATAAAGCGGACCTGTCATTAATGATTTCTATTACAAGGGATGTTTACATTCCTTGTAATAGGAATAAAAGTGATAAAAAAAATGTTGTAAAAATAAAGTTAAATAAAAAATAAACTTAAGAAAGAAGAATAATTTAAAACGCCCCTCGCCCCGGTAGCTCGTGCTCAGAAGCGAAAGCAAATGTTAGTCCCGCCCACATATGTAAACGCTGTTCAAATTACACATGTGAGGTATCGTGTGCGTTAGAGCGGGAGCAACAATTCTAGCACTAGTCCACCTCTGTAACTCTAAATTTAACCTGTAAAAAATGTTAACGCGTTGCCTATGGAGATTTTTAAGTACTGAAGTTTGGCGTCATTCCACAAGAGTGCACAATTTTAAAGCGTGACATGTTGGGTATCTATTTACTCGGCGTAACATCATCTTTTACATTATTTAAAAAATTGGGCTACCCTTTCTGTTTTGTTATTTTTTTAAACCATGAAACTGTTTTTTTTTTCCCCCAAAAAACGTGTTTGAAAAATTGTTACATAAATACCGTGCGAGATAAAAAAAGTTACAATGACCACCATTTTATTCCCTAAGGTGTCTGCTAAACAATATATATATATAATAATTATATATATATATATATATATATATATATTATGGCCCGGTATGGAAGTGGTTAAAAATAACATTGATAAGTGCAGCGCCATATCAGCACCAGAAGAGGTCCGAAGGTTCGCCAGCAACTCTTTTCTCCCGTTCCGCTCATCCCACCCACAAAAACATAAGACCGCCTACTTCGTGATGTCATACCGGGGAAATAGGCTTGTGAAAGTTTCAGATCCCGCCTGCTGCTGTCAGTCTGCTTCAGCGTGTCCAATCATGTGCCGCCGTCCTCGCTCAGCTGCTCAGGATGGGCGGGGTTAGTCTCCGTTTTGCTTCGGGCCCCGCCCATCGAGCCTCCTACATCGCTGATGCTGCATGATTGACGTTGGCTGCAGCCAATGAGTGCGGAGCTAGGGTGCACTGGGTTGGGGACAAGGAACTGTGCGGCTGATTGTGCAGAGTGTTGACCTGGACGAGGCTTGGTAAATAAATCCCTTTCTATAAAGTGTACGGAGGTTAGAGCTGGCTGACCCTGGGGGAGGCATGCTCCTCTGTGCAGTGTCTTCCTATAGGGATGTGTCATTGCTCTGATGGCTTCACGTCATTGTATACAAGTCATGCTGACTTCTGTAATAGTAAACTGCTGTATACATGTATATATGGATGTAGAAGAGATCAATCTCTGAATTGTTGGGGTCAGCTAGCTGAGTGACAATGTTGTAATACTGGATCTTCAGCTTGGCTGGAGCTTTGTTTACTTTATATGTCTGAATAGTTCTATTTTTATACTATCTCAGATAAGCCATAGATATAGTATGGCTGATATCGCACCGCATTCGGTGCAAACACGCACAGGACCCTTTTTTCTGTTCGGACCAGAATCGCATCGCATGTCGTTCACACATATGCGATCCGATTCATGTCCGAACTGTCAGTTCGCAGTGCGATATGCAAGCTGAACTGGGGGTGTCGTTAACAATGTATTGACACTCCCCAGTGATTCGCATACGGATTTGTGAACTGACATGCGAGTCGGTGCGATGCGGGAACCCACAGTGGATTCACAGTGTTCTCACATCGCACCAGTGTGAACCGGGCCTAAAACCCAAAAGCAAACATTTATTATATTGCAGCTTACCAATTCTTAGATGTGATGTCTTTATTAGTTTTCTTTTTTAGACTTTCTTCTGTTTTTACCTGGTGATCCAGTCAGTAAGTCTGTTGTTTTTCAAAAGATCAAGCTCTCTTGTAGAGGTATCAGTTACAGGGTTGAGACAAACCATTTAACACTGACAATGTGTTACAAAAAGGGATAAAGCCGCCCAACAGTAATCCTTGTATTTTCTAGCAAAAAAGTACTGATTTTAACTTATAAGCAACAAGGAAGTCTCCCTGCGCCCCCCATACAATAGCACTGCGGGAGGCATTTCTCCATCAACACTACTGTGCTGATGGGGGAATCCAGAGATTTTCTTTCCTTTCACCCGTGGTTGAAGGAAAGTAAATCAATTATCTATGGCTGCCTTAGGCCAGCCATATACGATGCAAATTTGGTTGCAGGAAAGAAATTTGCAGGATTCTCCCATCAACACAGTATTGACAGGGAAATCCCCCTGTCAGGCAATCGTCTGCTCCCGGCAGGCAGGGGAAGCCAACCCCATCAGGAGAAGACAGTGATTATTTATAGTAGCCACTAGCGATATCTCAAGAGAATCCGCCAGGCTGGTTGTACCCAAGTTGATCGGTCATCTTGGTACATTCAGCCTGCCCATTAACGGTTCAAATCTCAGCTGGTTCCTGCTTATCTGTCCGAGATTTGAACAGTGTATGGCCAGCCTTAAGCCTCGTACATGTGGGCTAAATGTCAGGAGACATCGGCCGGTAAAATTTTTTTTAAAACGGCCAACATTTGGCACTCACCTAGCAGCAATAGGGTCGCTGGTTCAAATCCCGACCACGACACCATCTGCCTGGAGTTTGCATGTTCTCCCTGTGCCTGAGTGGGTTTCCTCCAGGTACTCCGGTTTCCTCCCACACTCCAAAGACATGCTGGTAGGTTAATTAGATCCTGTCGAAAAATTGGCCAAATATGTGTATGTTGTATGTGTTTGTAAGTGTGTCGGGACCTCATGGGGCAAAGGACCGCGCTATACCGCAGTTGGACACAAAAAGCGCCCTGAGGCGATTCAGTTCACATAGGTAGCGCTATACAAATCACTCATTCATTCATTCAACAGAAGTCGGCTGTTCGGCCAGCTTATGTCAGACGTGCATGCTGGAAAACCAGCAGCCGACCGACTCCAGATCAGCACTCTCAGCCAATGGCAAAGAGCGCTGATCGGAGTGTTCTGGCTGGGGGGGGCCACCCCTTGTCAGAACACAACAGCTCAGCGGGGGAGATCGCTGCACTAATGTCGGATCGTTAGTACAGCGGCTCTAATCTGAGCTGTCACTTTTTTTTTTTCTTTCAACCCGCTGGGTTGAACGGAAAAAGAAAAACTAGTAGTGTGTACTGAAGTCTCTGACTGGAGCTGACAGTTTTTTACTGGATTGCATGAAATAAACTGTAGTGTATGGACCCGGCTTTAGACAGTGACAGTGGAACTATGGTCCCCATTGGAAGATTTCCACTCAATTCTGGGGGCACCCCTGCCATGGACAATGAAGAAACAGTGAACACACTGCTGAGTTATTTTGTGTATTTAAAATGAAATCCTTTTCATTTTGGAGAAAGGAGGGACATGTTAGAACCCCTGTTGGGGTTTTATTGCTGTCTATGAAGAGGTACATCCTCTTTATGTGTCCTGTGAGTACTGTCACCGTGACTAGGGAATAGGGGGGGAAAGCTTCCAATGGGAACTCCTGTTCTGGTGTTTTAAGATGGCAGTGCATGCTTTGACAAGTGATCGATCTTCTCCGATTGGAAATATTAATATATGGACAACAATCTATTCGATCAACATGACACATGGGGAAGATAGTTGGAAGATATGTTCATAAGTAATCGATTGCATCTTTGTTTTTCACCATGCATTCTCGTAATTTGATCGATACAAACAAATTTATGCCCAATGCCGCACGATCAATCGTTTTCTGCCCTGGTCAGCCAACTCAATTTGATTGAATTTAATCTAAAATGATCAAAAGGAAAGTTATGGCTATTCAATTGTCTGTTGATTTGATTGATTTGCACATCGATCGGATAATAAAATGAAAGCATGTAAAGCCACCATTAGATAGGATTTGCCTTTCCTTTTCCTTGACTACCTCCTTCTTTTTCTTTTTTTTTTCCAGAAAACTTTTATTGAAAGGTAAACACATACAGTCCAAAGATCTAGGACTGCCTCCTTTTACGTAGAATACTAAACACACACTTTACATTTACATTGTCCGTTCTATTTCTGGATCATGGAACTGTAATTATTTTAATTAAAAAAAAATCTAAGTACCTTTTTCCTAATCGATATACAACTGTCACATGGCCCAGATCTTTACCAACCTGTCTGCAGGGAAACATAAGTAGACAAAGCTTCTAGTCCTCTGCTGCTAGTCACATGTTAAAAAACTGTTTTAAACTGGCATACAAATATATATTTGAAATCAAATCTTTATTATTTTGTGGCAATAAGAATGCGACTGTCAGAAATCCATGCACACTAATAACTGTCTTAGAATAAGAGAGAGGTGAAGCCTCCATTAATCTACATGTAATATCCTGCCTGGTCAGTGGGCATGGAGGAGGGAGGGAGTGGGCTGTCATTTACCACTGTGTATATGCCCATATGTGTGACTCTATAGTCACATGGGCTGCTCAAATGTGATAGGGAGGAAATGCTCAGAGTAGAAAATACACTGAAAACTGAACATGTGCAGAGTTACCACCATAGCTGCAAAATCCCGAGCTGAATTGGGGACATGGACAGAAGGTGGAGATAGAGAGCAGCAGGGTCAGCCAGGTTTTTTTTTTTTGCAGAATACAGAAAACCAATCCCATAGTGAGTATGAACAGAATGTAAAACAACATTTATTGATGTGGGTTTAGTGACACCTTAAAGTGCAGCTACACTTACCTTTGCTTCCTTCCGCACTGGTGCCGGCATCTTCTGCTGGGTGGTGGTCTTCAGCCATCTTCAGGGGCTGGAGCGGCATGCGCATGAGTCAGTCATACCACCACACAGATTACCAGAGACTATACTGGCAGTATAAGCTGAGCTGCGCATGCACAGCTCAGTTTACATGCCAGAGAAGACAGAGAGGAGGCAGGTATGTGTATTTTATTGCAGAAGAGACATTGCATATCTCTTTTTCAATAAAGAGTCTGCCTGCTCGCAGTTTATGACAGCAGAATTTTAGTTCTCCCTTTGCCCCCTTGCAAAATCTGGCGCATGTGCAGATACACCACCGGTCTCTGCCAGGTATTTTGGACCTGACAGAGGCCGGCAGCGAATTTCCACTGTGCGCAAACGCCCCCATTTCTGGGGGCACTATAGCGGTCTGCAGCAGTGTTTGTGAGCACGTTCAGAAATCGGCCTTGAATGTGTAGATGTTCCTCAAACATAGCAGTGTCTTAAAGTATTCATACCTCTTGAAATTTTCCACTATTTGTCATGTTGCAACCAAAAATGTAAATGTATTTTATTGGGATTTTATGTGATAGACCAACACAAAGTGGCACATAATTGTGAAGTGGTAGAAAAATGATAAATGGGTTTCATTTTTTATACAAATAAATATGTGAAAAGTGTGGGGTGCATTTGTATTCAGCCCCCAATCAATACTTTGTAGAACCACCTTTCACTGCAATTACAGCTGCAAGTCTTTTTGGGGATGTCTCTACCAGCTTTGTACATCTAGAGAGCAGGGGCGGCCCGTAACCAGGAAAAAAAAATTAAAAAAAAAAAAAAAAAAAAAAAATTTTTAAAACAGCCCCTTTAATAAAAAAATAAATAAAAAAAAAATGTCCTTTAACAAAGTGCACTGTGGCGCCGGACACAGTGCACTATGGGAAGTGCCACGTCAATGCAATCACGAGATTGCAGACGTGGCACTTCATTTGCGGGCTTTCAACCCGCCTTGTGGCGCAATTGAAAACGCCGATTAGCTTCCGCCCGTAGAGTCACTACGGGCGGGAGCATTGTGGTTTACATTTCACTGTTACTTCCGGGTTTTGTGAAACCAGGAAGTGATGTCAGCAGCTCCGTTCTTTGCATGGAGCAGAGTTGAAAGCAAGTACTCTGGGGGGGGGGGGGGGTAGTGAGCTGCACGCTGTTTCTAGCTACAGGAAACAAACAATCATGTCAACTGTGCCTGAGTGAGCACTCACTGACTGGTATAGCAGCTCCGCCCATTCCTCTAAGCAGATCCGTGTCGGGACTCGGGAGGAAGAAACTGGAGTGGAGGATAAATTCAGCCAGGTCAGTCCAGTGAGAGGGGGACAAACTATCCCCCTAGTGAGATGTGCAGACATTGTCCCCATGTCAGGAGAGCCATTACTGGAGGCACTGTGAGTTCAGACTGAGAACACTGAGAAGGGAGAGGGAATTGACTAAAACTAAGAGCAAGTGAGTAATACTTCCACACCCCCCTCTCCTCATCCACCACCATCCCTCTGTCCCTGATCCCATACCTCTGTCCCTGATCCTTCCCCACCACCATCCCTCTGTCCCTGATCCAATCCCACTGTCCCTGATCCCCCATCCCTCTGTCCCCGATCCCATCCCACCACCATCCCTCTGTCCCTTATCCCATCCCTCTGTCCCTGATCCCACATCCCTCTGTCCCTGATCCCACCCCACCACCATCCCTCTGTCCCTTATCCCATCCCTCTGTCCCTGATCCCATCCCACCACCATCCCTCTGTCCCTGATCCCCCATCCCTCTGTCCCTGATCCCATCCCACCACCATCCCTCTGTCCCTGATCCCCCATCCCTCTGTCCCTGATCCCATCCCACCCACCATCCCTCTGTCCCTGATCCCACCCTCTGTACCTGGTCCCATCCCTCTGTCCCTGATCCCACCCTCTGTCCCTGGTCCCATCCCTCTGTCCCTGATCCCCCATCCCTCTGTCCCTGATCCCCCATCCCACCCACCATCCCTCTGTCCCTGATCCCATCCCACCCACCATCCCTCTGTCCCTGATCCTATCCCTCTGTCCCTGATCCCATCCCACCCACCATCCCTCTGTCCCTGATCCCATCCCTCAGTCCCTGATCCCATCCCACCCACCATCCCTCTGTCCCTGATGGGCTGTGGGACAGATTGATGTGTCATTAGAGTCCTGTGTATAATGTAGAGCCTGGTATATGATGTACAGAGCCCTGTATATAATGTAGAGCCTGGTATATGATGTATAGAGCCCTGTGTATAATATACAGCCTGGTATATGATGTACTACAGGGGACGGAGTGGGTGGATTCTATAAGGGGTGTGGCTTATGAGAAGTGGGAGGGGTCAAAATGGTGGGCGGGATCTAGCGCCCCCCCATCTTAAACCTTCACCAGCCGCCACTGCTAGAGAGTGACATTTTTGCCCATTCTTCTTTGCAAAATGGCTCAAGTTCTGTCAGATTGGATGGAGAGCGCCTGTGAACAGCAATTTTCAAGTCTTGCCACAGATTCTCAATTGGATTTAGGTCTGGACTTTGACTGGGCCATTCTAACACATGAATATGCTTTGATCTAAACCAGGGTTCCTCAAACTACGGCCCTCCAGCTGTTGCAGAACTACACATCCCATGAGGCGTTGTAAAACTCTGAAATCCACAGACAAGACTAGGCATGATGGGAATTGTAGTTCCTGAACACCTGGAGGGCCGCAGTTTGAAGACCCCTGATCTAAACCATTCTATTGTAGCTCTGGCTGTATGTTTAGGGTCGTTGTCCTGCTGGAAGGTGAACCTCTGCCCCAGTCTGAAGCCTTTTGCAGGCTCTAACAGGTTTTCTTCTAAGATTGCCCTGTATTTGGCTTGATCCATCTTTCCATCAACTCGGACCAGCTTTCCTGTCCCTCCTGAAGAAAAGCATCCCCACAACATGATGGTGCCACCACCATGTTTCACAGTGGGAATGGTGTATTCGGGGTGATGTGCAGTGTTCGTTTTCCGCCATACATAACATTTTGCTTTTAGGCCAAGAAGTAAAATTTTGGTCTCATCTGACCAGAGCACCTTCTTCCACATGTTTTCTGTGTCCCCCACATGGCTTATCGCAAACTGCAAATGGGACTTCGTATGGCTTTCTTCTTGCCACATTTCTATAAAGACCAGATTTGTGGAGTGCACGACTAATAGTTGTCATGTGGACAGATTCTCCCACCTGAGCTGTGGATCTCTACAGTTCCTCCAGAGTTACCATGGGCCTCTTGGCTGCTTCTCTGATTAATGCTCTTCTTGTCCGGCCTGTCAGTTTAGGTGGACAGCCATGTCTTGGTAGGTTTGTAGTTGGGCCATACTCTTTCCATTTTCAGATGATGGATTGAACAGTGCTCCGTGAGACGTTCAAAGCTTGTTTTTTTAATAACCTAACCCTGCTTTAAACATCTCCACAACTGTATCTCTGACCTGTCTGGTGTGTTACTTGTCCTTCATGATGCTGTTTGTTCACTAAGGTTATCTAACAAACCTCTGAGGGCTTCACAGAACAGCTGTATTTATACTGAGGTTACATTACACACAGGTGGATTCTATTTACTAATTAGATGACTTCTGAAGGCAATTGGTTCCACTGGATTTTAGTTAGGGGGTATCAGAGTAAAGGGGGCTGAATACAAATGCATGCCACACTTTTCAGATATTTATTTGTAAAAAATAAAGCATTTATCATTTTCCTTCCACTTCACAATTATGTGCCACTTTGTGTTGGTCTATCACTTCAAATCCCAATTAAATGCATTTAAGTTTTTGGTTGTAACATGACACAATGTGGAATATTTCAAGGGATATGAATACGTTTTCAAGGCACTGTATGTCTGTTCTGTACATGTGCTGCATCTTACTACATTCATGCACCTTTGGTAACACATTGTTTCCTGGGATAGGTGTGACATAGTCACCCCAGGAGGCAGGGGTCCTGAAAAGCAGGATACAAATTATATTTATATATTTTTTTTTTTTACATTTGTGTAAGAGGGAAGGGGAGGAAAAGAATGTTCCACTTTAGCCTCTTTTTTTTTTTTGCTTTATTTTTTTCTGAACAGGGATTTGAAATGGAATTACCATGCCGCGACTGCGAGCCAAGCGATTGGCTTATGGTCGTGTTCCTAAACCCTGCATTCACTATATCTGGTCTCTCGCAGTACACAGAACATGGAGATGCAATTATTTTAGTAAATATAAACTGCCAAAAACTTTTTCTCATCAGCAGTATATAGCAGTCTTGTAACTTCTATCAGTGTCTGGTCAAAGCTTGTAGGAGGGGTTTTTAGTCTCCTCTGATTGTCCAGTGAAGCTGCGGGACCCCTGACCCTCTGTCTGGACAGTGCTGATTGGCCTTGTGCTGATCACATGCACCCTCCCAAAAAAATAAAACCTCTCTAGCAATACACACCAAACTGAGCATGTGCAGCTTGCCCCCAAGGCTCTGTTCTATCACCAGGTAGATTGGGAACTGTGGAAGAAGGGGAGGGTAAGAGAAGGCAGGATCAGGCAGCTGTTTTACGCAATGCAGAGGATTAACCCCTTAGGTTCCACAGTGAGTATAAGAAGCATGCTGCACTGCATATACAGACTGATTTTTACTGTTGTGGGTTGAGTAACACTTTACCAGGTGGTGACACTTGACAAACTGTGGTAAATTTGTGGTAGCTGCAAAGATTAGCATAGCACATGCAGCATGTGTACAGACACCTCTGATTGTATGTTTTGTTTTGTTTTTAGGTGGGCGGTAAAACCATGACTCAAACGCCTGGTCTTACTGCCCCCCTTGCCGCCTGTATAAATAAGGCCTTACATCGCCATCCACAACAATACAAATAAAACAATTTTGGCTTTAGATTTCTTTGTGAGGAGTCAGGTGGGTGTATTAAATGAGTGTCATGCTGAATAATACGGAGGCCCTATTTACTGATAATACTTTGTGATTTGTAGCACAAGGTGTTTTCCGTTCTGTATAGTCAGATTGTGCAGCACACAGGAAGTGGTTAGATCAGAGAGAGAGTGTGACTCTTCTTTCCCACAACACATACTATTACTCTGTGGTATAGGAGTAGGTCAGTGGTCCTTGCAGGGCCTAGATTTGTACTAACTGGTAAAACAAATGCCTCTTGGCAGGGTTTTAACTTGTCCCAACCCCCGCTACTGGCACTTTTTCTGGACAGCCTGGCCTACATATTAGGGCTCATACACAAAGCCAATTCAGGACATTCGCCGCCCAGATCAGCGTATTTCTGCATTGGGTACAGCTAGATTGTTTTTGATCAGTCGCAGACAGGGAGCTTGTACGAATCAATGACAGGCTTCAGTGTTCATTCCATCTAAGCCCAGGTTCACACTGCTCCGACATGAATGTCATGTGACTTCCGATACGACTTTGCCCCGCAACTTCAGTCTGACTTAATGTGACTTTTTACACTCTAAAGCAGGGATATGCAATTAGTGGACCTCCAGCTGTTGCAAAACTACAAGTCCCATCATGCCTTTGCCTCTGGGTTGTCATGCTTGTGGCTGTCAGAGTCTTGCTATGCCTCATGGGACTTGTAGTTCTGCAACAGCTGGAGGTCCGCTAATTGCATATCCCTGCTCTAAAGCATTGAAGTCATGTCAAAGTCGGACCAAAGTAGTGCAGGAACCTTTTCTAAAGTCGGAGCGACTTGTGTTGGATCCGTTAAGACGGCTCTCATAGGGAAACATGTCATTTGACATGTCATGCTCTCACAAGTTGGATCCCATGTCGCATCGCCTAAGGCTACATTCACGCAGGCATATATCTGTGGATAGTGTTCAGAGATGACTAAACGCCGACCCTGTAATGCACACTGGCTGTGTCCAGGGTCAGTCAGAGACTTTATTTGCCTGAGAACATCAGCAGCATCGGCCATTGATTTGTTCAGGGTACAAATTTGACAGCCGCCCCTTATTATATACAGTGAGGGAGATTTACTAAAACTGGATCACTCAGAATCTGGTGCAGCTGTGCATAGTAACCAATCAGCTTCTAACTTCAGCTTGTTCAGTTAAAGCGGAGTTCCACCCTGAAATTTTTTTTTTCAGAATCGGACTCCTCTAAACCTAAAAAAAAAAACATTTGGAGAATTTTTTTTTTATATATATACACTTACCAGAATTGCCCTGTTGCTATGTAGTCCTCCTAATCTGCCACTTCCTGGTACACGGAGCTCCTCGTCACTTCCTCCCTGGCCTGTGCTCCTGGAAAATGATGTGTCGTCATTTCCTCTGGAGTCTGTGGGCAGTACTGTGATGTTGCCATAACAACAGGGCAGGACCTTCCTCCGTAGCCGCCCGTTGTTATGGCAACGTCAGAAACAATCGGCACTGCGGCCAGTGAATCACGCATGCGCAAGATTGAGAGGCGCATGCTGGTTACCCAGCATGCACCTCTCCAAAACGAATCCAGGAAGAGATCTCGATAGGGCTTCACATGCCCACAATCATAATGGCAATGGCCACAAATGGAGGCAGAAAATATTTGAGTAAGAAATTTATATTTATGCTAAATCAATCATGATCATTGTATAATCGTTTTTGTATTTCATTTGTAATAATGCTAGGATCAATCTAAAAAATAATAATAATTTTTCGCCGAAACTCTGCTTTAAGCTTTGACAATAAAACCTAGAAGCTGATTGGTTTCTATGCGGAGCTGCACCAGATTTTGCACTCTCCAGTTTTAGTAAATCCCCCCCCCCAAGTGTGCGCAGGCTGCGTTTAAATGACTGGCAAGAATATCTGCTCTTCGGCCTCGTGAATGTAGCTTAAGGGGTATAGGAAGAGTCTGTATTGGGTAGCTTATTCCTCACTCTGGTGCTCTACTCCTCTTCCTGGCGCTTGTGGGATCGGTCACACAGATGGAGTACGCCTACTGTTGTGAGGAGTAAGGTAAGTATTGCTCCTTATACGTGTACTCCTAGACTTGTGGAGCAGATAACCTTGTAGTGTGTATGTGTCGGGGGAGGGGGCTACTGTAAGTTTTTTTTTTTTTTTTCTTGTGCCTGGAGGTGGGCTTTAACAAAATTCCCAGATGGCAGTAATGACCTGGCGGGGGTTCTAACCCTGCCTTACTTTTCTGTACTAAAAAAAAAGTTTTCCCTGGACATACACTGGTAAAGAATGATTTCTTCTGTAAACTACTAATTTCTTCAGCCCCAATGTAGGAGTCGACAAAAGGCAGCCATGTTTTGTATTCCGGCCTAGATGTAAACTATGGCTTCTTCCCTAGATACAGTGGAGAAGTGAGTTTAGCCACATGGGGACAGGACGTGTGTTATTCATAGAGTTACTGGGTGAAAATAAATCAAAAGGAAGCCTGAGAAAAAGAAAACAAATGCAGCCATCTCATCTAAGGTTGGGTAAACTGCAATATGTTTTGTTTTTTAAACTCTAAAGTGACACTAAATGATATCTTTATTCTCCAAAATTAATCCGTACACATCCACTACTTAATGGCCCTGTAATCTATGTTTCATCACATTGTTTGTTACTGTGTCTTCCTTCCTCTTTGTAATGTGCACCATGAGCTCCAGAACTTCCACTTTTTCCGCCTCACTTCTGTTTGCTCGGAATGAGCAGTGCATGTACATATAAGCGCTAATTTAGGTAGAAGCCACTCAACCTATTATAATGTTTTTGGATTGTGGGAGGGGATGCATGCACAAAATCTGGAGGGTACACAAACTCCATGCAGATAGTATCCATAAAGTGGACCCCCCACCTCCCTAAAATTGACATCAGCACGCATCTCTGCATGCTAGTGTGAAATTGCTCAAAGCTGGCCATAGATGATTCAGTGGGCTAATTGAAAAAAAAAAAAAAATGGATTCCCGCATCCACACAACCGAGATGGATATTGGAACCCTCCCTGCTGTGCTATTGTATTCTGACAGTGGGGACTCATGCTGTCAGAATACACTGATCAGCGATGCAGCCAATTGGCTGCAGCAGCTGGTCAAATGAAAAATTTCAGAGTTGTAAGATCGAAGCCGATCAATAGATTGACGTCTGTCGAGCGGGAACGGCCTTAGATGGATTGAAATTCCACCGATCCTTGCTGAACCAGACAAATGTTGGTTCATTTATGACCAGCTTGACCCTGCTTTGTTAAACAATATTTTTTGCTTTGCCTAACTTTTTTGTTTTCAGCTTCCTGGTTTCCCTGAAGATGGTTGTGCAATAGCCCTGGCTGATACATGCGTCTTGGAAAGGCAAGATCACCACTGCCTTTAGGGAAACTGCGAGATCTTTCAGTATGTGAATGTACAAGAAGATGTGCATGATGTCATGTACCTCATTTTGCAAATTTGCCGTATGAAATTTCATATATATATATATATATATATATATATATATATATATATATATATATATATATATATATATATACATGTGTGTGTTTGTTTGTTTGTTTGTATTTATTTTTTTGTGCTTAAAAAAAAAAACTTCTCCCTAAGATCTTACAAGATCCTGGGGGAAGCATTTTTTTTCTATTGCAAGAGATGCATGTAGTGTTGTACAGCGATGGGCGAGATTAGGTACGTGACATTGTATGCTTTTTCTGTAAAGGGGAACTTCAATGTAGCCCATGTAATTATGCAACATAACATGCATTAATGTGTCTTCTTTCCTTCTCCGCAGAGCTATGCATTAGTAAATCAAGGCCAAAGTCTTTCATATGCATCTTGAGTAATGGAAAAGAGCTGACTGAATAGCTATCCAGTTTCCTTTTTGCTAATAGGCAATGACATAGGAGATGAAATAATTGAGGCACTGCATTATTTAAAAGTTGAATATATTTGAGTTTACTGTACTTAAAGTACAGCCATGTTTTGAATACAATGGGGAAGGTTAAAGCGTAACTCCACTTTTATTGTAAAAAAACTTTGTTGCAGATTCCTACCTTTTGTTATTCTGAAGAAATCCCTGTTAGTTCCCCTGTGCCCCTGTACTTGGAGAGTCTAATAGGAGTGGTTTCATAATTGTCAACCAGCAGCTGCAGAATCAGGACTCTAATAAGGAAAGTTGCAGGGTCTGCATTCCTTTGGATGTTTCCTGTTGGGAGTATCTTACCAAAAATTACATTTTTGTTGCAGGGGATGCCTGAAATCTGACATGTATCTTAGTGCAGATTTCTGGGAAAATTGGTGAGAGAATTATACAAGCAGGGAATTATGTTTCTGGGGGGCGTTCTGTACGCATTCTGTGTACAGAACATTTTCAGGTAGCCATAATGCATTGCGTTTTACAGAAAATTGCAGCTCTGAAAGGTAATTCTTAATAACATTCAATTGCAATATGACTTATGTCGCAATTGTATACGCTATACTGTAATTTAATTTTTTTTGCTATTTTTTTTTCCCATGAAAGTGGAGTTACCCCTTAAGAATATCAGATGCTGTCTATGGCCCTGCTAGAGAAATTTAACATCACTTCCTATGTCAGTGATAGTAGAAAATAAGGGGAAATGTCACATTTTATAATAGTCACCAGAAAGGAGGGGAGATAAAATATTTAAGTTTTTTTTATCTCCAAATTATGTGATTTCTTCTTCTTTCCAGTCTTATGACTAGGACAGGAAACAAAGGGAAATATTCCCAATGAGGACAAAGGCCGCAAAAAAATCTGACAAGGTCCAACCCTTCCTATATCTATCTCATTATCTTCCCAAGAAGGAAAAAGTGGCTCGATTTCCACATCGACAGAAGGTAGAATAGCCTTGCAAATGTGTTACGTTAGTTTTCCTAATGTATCTCCTATGTCCTTAGCTTGTTTAGCTCATTTACAAAACTGTAGTCAACAGAAGAAAATGTAATATTTTTTTTAGATTTCTATAGTTATATAATATTTCTTTCCAGCTAATTTTATCGCTCCTCTTGCGAAAGTGGTTTGGTGGGTCACAACATGAGCCAATGGGACTCCCTGTTGAACTTACCTGGACCCTTCAAGGACCACCTCCTAGGACTCTACAGTGACCAGATTCTACTAGTGGAGGTGCGGCAGTATCTGGCACCATGGATTGAATCACAAGACTGGTGAGGGAGACATATAAGCTCATAAATACTTATAGGGAATATAAGGAATTCCTGGGGGAAACTTGGAAGCAACAGATAAAGACCTTTTGTCTTTACTTTGGCTTTCCTTTTCTGCATTTTGGCGTTCCTGGTCAGCAATGGCAGCTGCAGTATTTCTCTCAGTATTTGCAGAAGAAAAAAAACTTTTCTTAAATAAGATTGCTTGCTATAAAATGGATAATAAATCCTTGAGTCTATGTAGCCATGATTTTCACCACGTGTTGCATTCATGTGTGATTTATTTGATTTTTTCCCCAAAGCAGAATCCAAAAAACATTATTTTCTACATAAAACAAAACAGTTCAGCGCAAAAACCAAATCAATAATACATGTAAGAAAAATCAATTTTACAGAGAAATTCATAATCAACAGGATACCTGCCACTGTGAGGATGTGTGTCTAAAACAGGCATGCAAGTGTTAGAGCAAGAACAGCCCCTCCACCAAAGACATCAGCAGCCACTCACCTCCCTAATATGACCAGAATGGTCAAAGGTCCTGCCCAAGGACGTAACGCGTAAGGGGGGAGAAGCTATGTAAGACGTCACCCGCGACCATCTTTTCGGTTGATTGTTTGTAACCAACGCGCTCACTACATGCACTTAGTACAAGTGCTTTACTTGTAAGTTTATTTAACGTTTTAAAATAAATATACATATAAGCAGAGAGCACTAGCTTCTGTTCTATTTTTATCCATCCACATATATTCCACGGAGCGATCAACATCTGTGCCACTGATTAAATACGTTTCTGATACAGAGAACTAAAAAAATGTGCCACATCCCAAGTATTCCAAGAAATAAAGAGAGCCCCCTAGGGGTGGGACTTTAAAGGCACTACCACATGAACAAACAATATTAGAAAAATATTAAGTATTTATTATAGAACTTATATGAAATATTGCACATAAACGTGGATGTACATATACAAAAAATGCAAAGAGAAGATATAGCTTCCTGAACCCAACGCGTTTCGGAGATGAATGCTGTCTCCTTCATCAGGGGTTTTCACAGTAGAAGTGATATGTATGAAATTCAAATGCAGAATGTTCAGCAATGTTTAAACCCTAACCGGTATTACTATATAGACATATACAAAGTATTAAGGGTAGTCAAAACTTACATCATAGCCAATTGCATATGCCTCCAGAACATCCACATTAATTAAAAGCAAAGGAATGACATTGTCACGCAGAGTTCCCTGAACATCCAGTCCACATGATTGTTGCTTCAATTTAAAATTGATATGGATGGGATAAAGGGGCAAGTGTTATAAGGGGATATATGATCCCCAGTCACATCAAAAACAGCTGAAATCTAGAGACCCAGACACAGCTGAAAAACACCATGTGTACTGAGGCCCAACAAACGGAAAATCTGGAAGAAAAAACAAATATAGTATGATGTGATCTATACTGGAAAAAAGGGGGAGAAATGGAGCACAAACACCCCTAATCGCTGAACACCACATGGAGTCACCTACCTATCTGAAGTAGTAACATTCACTGCAGGCAGGAAAGTTTGGTGGGGGGTGCACGATGTATCATGGACTGATTAAATGAGGTGGTAACTGATTGATGTCAATGTTACCAAAGAATGGGTCATCAAAGAGAGGGAAAAAAGAAAAATATGCAAAAAAGTATATGTTAAAAAGATATAAATATGCACTAGGACATGCATAGTGCTGGTATATCAAAGGCCAAAGGCATTAAATCACGGGGTTACCCAAGTAGCTTACTTTCAGTGAATCTGGTCCATAGTGAACCTCTCCCGAAACGTCCCTTCCAAAGCCCTGTCTGCCTGTTAATGAATGTGAGGCTTAAATAGCCCCACATACATCGCCACCCATCTGCTCAATGCAAATCAGCAGTGTGCGACTGGTTTACTTCCTGATTAGCCCGAAAGGGCCTCCTGAGCAGTGGACGCGTCGCGCCTCCCCACGGTGCAGGCGTGACCCCTGCCACGCACTTGCGCCAAATGGTTCGTATGGCGCACGCGCAATGACGTCACGAGCACGCGCCGCGGAGCGGCACGCCGCGTCGACATCCCACCGGCAAGGCATCCCAGGACAACGAAAGTTGATTCAGTGAATCTGGTCCATAGTGAGCCTCTCTCGAAACGTCCCTTCCAAAGCTTGTCCTGGGTACAGGAGGGGACGGAGATTGGCAGATGGTAAAGCACGTAACTCCTCAAAGAACCTCCAAACAGGAAACTCTTTGCTGTGCCGGGTGCACATGGTAAATAGGCGTGAATACTGTGTGTGGCAGAGCATAATCCCAAACCAATGGCAGATGGATCTATGTCAAAGAAAAAATTAGAATAAAAATATCAACAAAAATGGTAAATTATAGGGAATGGGCTCAATTGGTCCGATCATGCTGAGTCAGGTTGCATAGAGCAATCAATCCTGAACTCAATCTGATCCCCAATTCTCAATACATATTCAGAGACATAGAGACGGCCATAGAATTGGTCGTGGAGGGGATGTGCCGGGAACTGTACGTGAAAATGTTTACATCAGAAGCCCATCACAAAGAACAACATGTATATACCAGGACACTGTCATAAATGATGAAAATTAACAGACAATCTCAGATAAGAGATAATGGAGGAAAAGGAGAAAAGAAATATTATACAAGCGGGAAAGGGGAAGAAAGGTGATCAAGAAAAAGGGGATATCTATAATAATGTTCCAATATGTAAAATCGGGGGAGCATGTATGCCTATCTCTCCATCCCACCTGAATTAAAACCCTCAAAGGGCTTGAAGTAAACCGCATCATTTAACCCGGGGGGTGTGTGGCTCGTAACGTATATATCCAGCGTAGTTCGATCTGGAGGAGACTCTTGTTCCAGTCCCCTCCCCTTGGACTAGGGTGGATGCGATCCAGAATCAAAAATTTGATCCTGGGAAACACACCTGATGGATCAGAGAGGTGTGTCTACCCAAGAGAAGATCAGGGTTACAGGTCTGCATGCTTCTAATATGTCGGTAAGCTCTTTTCCAAAATTTGAGCTTCATCTTTCTGACATAGAAGCAGCCGTAGTCACAATTAAGCAAATAAATCACACACTGAATGTCTTGCAGTTTGAAAAATGTCGAGGTTTAAAAATGTGGCGATTTGGTAAAATGGATTTCTTATTAGTATCCATATGTTTGCAACAGCCACAAGAGCCGCGCATAAAAGCGCCTTTGTATTTACAATGATCAACCTCCTTGTCTCCTTTTTAAATTCACTTTTCACCAATTTGGAGGCAATAGACGTAGCTCTCCTAAAAGGGGTACTTCAGGAATCAGTCGACCCAGACTCGGGTCCATTGTGAGAACATGCCAGAACTTAGAAACAATTTTTCTAATTTCTACATGGTGGTTACAATAATTTGTTATAATTCTAAGTGGATTCTCTCGATTTGGTGGTCTTTGAGAGTATAGTAAATCTTGTCTGGTCTGTGACGTAGCACATCTAAATGCCTTAAGCGATGTGTGAGAATAGCCCCTCAGCAGCAGTCTGTCACGCAATTTACCAGCCTCAGTAAGAAAGACGTCATCGCTAGTGCAGTTCTGTCTAATGCTCAAGTATTGACTATAAGGTATCGATCTAATCAAGGCCTCAGGATGAAAACTGGAGGCATGTAATATAGTATTTCCTAAGGTAGCCTTGCGGTACAGACTGCTGCCAAGAGTGCCAATCACATTCCTAGTAATTTCTACATCAAGAAATGAAATACTGCTGGTACTAGAAGACATGGTAAAAGTGAGGTTGAATGCATTGCTATTCATTCTAGCAAGACAAAAAATGAGCAGTTCCTGAGGGCCATCCCAAATGGTGAAGACATCTTCGATAAACTTGAACCACATTAAAAGGTGGTCCGTGCATATTGACAAGGCCTCGTCATTTAGGAACATGTTCTCCCACTCCCCCAGGTATAGGTTGGCATACAATGGGGCACAGGTCCCCATCGCTCCCCCCTGCACCTGGAGGTAGTGGGAGCCATTGCATGTGAAGACGTTATGATGTAGGATGTACTCCAAGAGAGACAGGATAAATTTGTTATATCCCCAGTCTACATCTCCTCTTTGGTAGATAATGTGTTTAACAGTTGCCATTCCCTGGTCATGGAGAATGGAGCTGTATAAAGCTTCCACATCGATACTAAATAGCCATTTCTGGAACTACTAACTTTTCAATGATCTTTAAAAAATGAATGGTGTCCTTCACATAGGACTGTAGACTGACAACATGCGGCTTTAAATGCTTGTTGATAAGTCGACTTGCATTTTCACTAATAGACCCTTTACCCAAAACGATCGGTCTTCCCCTGGGGTTTAATGCATCTTTGTGGATTTCCGGTAACAAATAAAAGGTGGGTACATCTGTGCCACTGATTAACTATCGGAGGATTTATATCCCCATATTGTGTTGTGGGAAATCGCATTTAGACCATTCTGGTCATATTAAGGAGGTGAGCGGCTGCCGATGTCTTTGGTGGAGGGGCTGGACACATCCTCAGTGGCAGATATCCTCCTGTTGATTATGAACTTCTCCGTAAAATTGACTTTTTAATCATGTATTGATTTGGTTTATGCGCTGCACTGTTTTTTGTTTTATATTTCTATCGAGGTATTGTGTATTGACCCTGTAGTGTTCAGCCTGCAACTATATTTATCTTATTCTGTCTAAGTTTGGGGTCTGCGCTGAATATTCATTTTGGTATTGTACTTTATTTTGTTTGCCTCAACACGCACTGCATTGCTGCCTGTTGCGTGTAAATGCAGCATGTTGCATTTTCACTCAGTGCCTAACAAAGGGAAATGGTGTGAATTAGGTCTATTGAATCCAGTGGATTTCAGCTTGTCAATGCATTGGACCTACGATAAGACAATGCTCAAGTGTTGGCGAGTTATATCTAATACTGCTTATTGGATTCTGGTCCTGCTATTATTTTGTTTTGGGGCAGATGTGGGGCACAGTTCTTGAGGCAGCAGATTTGTCTGTAAAATGGCACATACATTAAATTGGGAGTAGCATTGATATGTGTAAACAACAGGTTGTGTAAATGTTATGAGTAAGGTCGACCATAGATGGAGCAAATTTTTTTTCTTACAGCCGCGGGTTACAGGAAAGAAACTTGATTGCCCCATTAACACTGTCAGTGTCGACAGGGGAATCCCTCCTGTGGAGCCATTGTGTTCTTCCGGCGGGGGGCAGGGGAAGCTGTCCCTGCCGGCAGAACACAGTAATTATTGCTAGCAATGATCACATGTAACATCCAACAGGCTGGTTGTACCCAAGTTGATCAATCAATCAACTTGGGTACATTGGGCCTGCCCATAAATGGTTCGAAACTTCTTTGGCCAGCTTACGTGAAATTTATGACTCCTTTCTCATTAAAAAAAAAGCATTAACATATTCATTTCATTCTAATCCAAAATATATTCTTTTTTTTTTTGTTCTCCATTTTTGATCAATAAATAATGCCAAAACATTCCTTGAACAAACAAATGTCTTGCCCATGCGTTAAAGCTGAATTCCAGGTATGGAATATTTTTGCATAGCTGCATTGATACAGCTTGGACCAATGTAAGTATGGATGTGCCATTCCTGTGGGATCCCGCTGGAACTAGGAAACCACTGTAATAGGCACTGCTACTATAGTGAACCCCACTATCTTCTGGGTCCCATGATGAGTGGCTGCACGTCTGCTTACTGAACACAGGCTGTCATTCACTTGGCATGGGTCTGAATGGTTTACATTTTTTTTCTATGAATGCAAAGTGTTCTCTGACTAGACGAGGTGGAAATTGTGAAATCACTGCTCTACCTCTCCACCTCCTCCAATTAGAGAATGCTTTGCATTCATTGAGAAAATGCAAAGTGTTCCCTGAATGGTACCCCAAGGAGCGAGCAACAATTTGGTTTTCACAATGCAACAGGACAACTGCTCAGCATGGGACCCAGAAGCTAGTGGAGATCAGTAGCAATGCCTACTACAGTAATGTCCAGCTTCCAAGGGGATCCCAAAGGTATGGCACATATACAGTGCCTTGAAAAAGTATTCATACCCCTTGACATTTTCCTCATTTTGTTGTGTTACAACCAAAAATGTAAATGTATTTTATTGGGATTTTATGTGATAGACCAACACAAAGTGGCACATAATTGTGAAGTGAAAGGAAAATGATAAATGGTTTTCGAAATCTTTTACAAATCAATATGTGAAAAGTGTGGCGTGCATTTATATTCAGCCCCCCTTAGTCAATACTTTGTAGAACCACCTTTCGCTGCAATTACAGCTGCAATTCTTTTTGGGTATGTCTCTACCAGCTTTGCACATCTACAGAGTGACATTTTTGCCCCTTCTTTTTTGCAAAATAGCTCAGATGGCTGTCAGATGGGATGCAGAGCATCTGTGAACAGCAATTTTCAAGTCTTGCCACAGATTCTCAATTGGATTTAGGTCTGGACTTTGACTGGGCCATTCTAACACATGAATATGCTTTGATCTAAACCATTCCATTATACAGTCAGAGTAACATTTAGGGTTGTTGTCTTGCTGGAAGGTGTACCCCCCCCCCCCAGTCTCAGGCCTTTTGCAGACTATAACAGGTTTTCTTCTAAGATTGCCCTGTATTTGGCTCTATCCATCTTCCCATCAACTCTGACCAGCTTCCCTGTCCCTGCTGAAGAAAAGCATCCCCACAACATGATGCTACCACCACCAAGTTTTACAGCGGGGATGGTGTGTTCAGGGTGATGGGCAGTGTTAGTTTTCTGCCACACACAGCGTTTTTCTTTTAGGCCAAAAAGTAAAATTTCTCCTATCCCCTTCCAGGACGGTACACCTGAGAAATGAGGGCTCCTCCCTACAGGAAACACAATCAATTGACAGCTTTTTATAAGTCCCCACCCTTCTCCTTGATCCCCAGTATTGTGTTTCTTCCCAACACAGCAGCATGTTTTGTTTGAGACCAAATGACCGGGGAGGGTGGGAGCGTGGGATGGTCCCCTGTTGAGGCAGGTCTTGGGGAAGCTGGGAAGGGCTGAATTAACCTGCAGGCTTGTTCCTCTCCTAGGTCGCCCCCAAAGGCTGCACCAGCGCTCTGGCCACATTTAAGTGCACGCCATCGCTGCAGTGCAAAAAAACGCCGCCTCCAGCTGCTCTCTTCCTCCTGAAGCCCCTGGGGAAAAAAAAGCATCTCGTGCTGGAGAGGAAGCTGCGCTCCAAGCCTCACTCGCAGCAGGGTCACGGCCACATCACAGGAAGTGGGCGTGCCAGAGGTGCAGTGTGACCCTGAAGTGCCTCTAAAATTCCGGGAGAATGGCGTGAGGGAGAGCTAGAGAGCAAGGCGGCAGACAGCAATCGGCACGCTGTACTAAGCCCTTCAGCGATACCAAAAGCCCAGGACCAAGCCAACCTATTAATGGATAGCGACTGCGGGCAAGTCCAAGTCGGGGCCCGGTGAGTAGAAACCCACCTTGGGAAAAGGAGGGGGGTAAGAGGCCCCCGTTACTAAGGGGTCTGAGAAGGGTGGGGACTGGGGACTATCCCTGAGCCATTCACTATCAGTGATAGGAAAAGCTGTCGCATACCTTGCAGACGTTGCAGTTGAATCAGCAAGAGCTTCGGCTAAGACAGCCGCATTAGGCTGGGTTTACACTATTGCGAATTGGATGCGGTATCACCACATCCAATTCACAATAGCGGGAGAATGTGACCAGCTCTCTATGGAGCCGGTTCACATATCTCTGATGCAGCTCTGGTGCAAATTTGCACATGAGTCCTGTGCGTCTTTTGGTCCGTTTTCGGCATGAATCGGACCTGAAATGGTGAACCAGGGCGCACAGGACCCCCGCTGGGAGCCGCATCACAATCCATTGTGATCCGGGCCTTAATCAATTCAGCTAGAAGAGCTGTCTGGATTAGGGTCTGGGAAGGCGATGTCACATCGAAAGCAAAACTTTGTGGCCTTCCCTTTCAGGGATCACTGCTGTTTGGCCTGGGCCTGGACGAGGTTCTGTCTAGGTCCTCGGGGAAAAAGGGTAGATGTTTCCAGTAAAGCCCAAGAAGGAAAAAAAAAAAATTCGTAGCCCCCCCGGGACAACCACAGCATAGACCCAAAAAACAGCCCATCAAGAAGTGGTGCAACGGCAGGGGAATGCAAAGGAGCAATATACTATTTTCCTCCACCAGGGTCGATGAAACGATGAAAGTGATGCTAAGATCAGGGTGGGGGGGCAGCTTTCCCATTTTATCAGACAGCGCGTACATCTGCCAGATCCTGCAAGAAGGCTATCACCTGGAATTCTCGACAAAACCCCCTTCCACGATCACTCTCACACGTCCCCCCCAGAGATGCTCTGAAAAGATAAGCCCTTCTGGAGGGAATCCAGGAATTGGTAGAACAGGTGGTGATACCTCTGCTAAAAGAACAACAATACCAATAACTCTACTCCCATGTATTAATTGTTCGCAAGCCGTCAGGAAAGTATCGGCTTATAATAAAACTAAGAGACCTAATCAGGTTCTTGGAATACAAAAAATCTACAATAGAGAGTATCTACTCTGTAAGCAAAAACCTCCTAAAGGAGGCCTTCATGATGACACTGGACATTGCAGAGGGGAAGGTTCTCTCCATATCAGCTGTCCACATAAAGGGGACATGCAACACTGAGGCGGACTTTCTCAGCCGTCAGCCGATAAGGCAGGGGGAATAGAAACTGAACCCCAAGGTATTTCAAACCTGGTGCAGCGCTTTGGAAATCCAGAAAAATACTTTTTCGCCAACCTACAGAACAGGACGGTGAAGAGATATTTCTCGATTTCCCATGAGAGAGAGTCAGAAGGCTTAGAAGCTCTGACTCAGACTTGGCAGTGCAGGCTGGCATACGCCTTTCCACCCCTAGCTCTGATCCCGCGATCAGAAGCTCAACCAATCCCCTGGCCAGCTCCTCCTGATAGCGCCCTGGTGGCCAAGGAGGGCCTGGTTCGCAAGCCTAAGATCCATGGTGGTGGCAGAGCCGTGGAAGCTCCAGGTCAGGCCAGATCTTCTCACGCATGGTCCAGTGCTACACCCGAGGCCGGAATTTTTCCAGCTGACAGCCTGGCTAGTGAGTGCCAGATCCCAAAGCAGAAGAGCTGCTCAGAGAGAGTGATAGATACTCTACTTCAGAGCAGAAAACCAGTTACTAAAAAAATCTACTCCAAAATTTGGTAAACTTTCTGTTCCTGGGGTAAACAAAAACAGGTGACGGCCACCACTGTCCCGGTGATCCTGGAGTTTCTCCAGGACGGAGTAGAAAAGGGCCTAGCAGTCAGCACCCTTCGGGTTCAGATTGCAGCGCTCTTGGACTACTTTGACACAAGACCAGCAAAGGAAGACTTCCAGTAAGCGATTTCTGGTGGCCATGGAAAGGGTTTCCCCCGGTCTCTAAAGGAAGTTTCCCACCATGGGTCCTGACACGGGGAATTAGAGGCTTTACCTAAACACCCATTTGAACCTATAGAGGAGGTTCCTTTTAAGTTTCTAACCTTTAATTATATTATTTTTGTTAGCAATTACCATGGCCAGGATGGTTGGGGATCTAAAAGGGTTGTCCATGAAGGAACCCTTCCTATTGATACAGCCAGATAGTCACCCTCAAGCCAGATCCTTTATATCTACCAAAGGTAGCATCCTTATTCCATAGGACGCAAGATATAATATTACCGTCCTTCTGCGATAAACCAAAAAACGAGAAAGAAAAGAAATGTCATTGCCTGGATGTAAGAAGGTGTCTTCTTACCTATTTACAAAGAACAAAAGAGTTTAGGAGATCCGATCATCTACTAGTTCCATACTCTGGACCATGGATGAGACTTAGGCCCACTCAACCAGGTCACTAGCAACTTCCTGGGCTGAGAAAGCAGGGGCCTCCTGGGAACAAATCTGCAGTGTGGCCACCTGGTTCAGTCAAGACACCTTCCTAAAGCACTACTGTGTGGAAGTGTGTGTCACAGCAAGCTCCGTACACACAATAAGATTTTCCGACAGCAAAACTGTGGATTTTTTTCCGAAGGATGTTGGCTCAAACTTGTCTTGCATACACACGGTCACACAAATGTTGGCCAAAAATTCCAAACGGGAGAACGCGATGATGTACAACACGTACGATGAGCCAAGAAAAAAGTTCAATAGCCAGTGCGGCTCCTTCTGCTTGAATCAGAGCATGCCCAACTTTTGTGTGACAGACTCGTGTACACACGATCTGACTTTCAGACAAGTTTTGTTGTCAGAAAATTTGAGAACCTGCTCTCAAACATTTGTGTGTGGAAATTCCGACAGCAAATGTTCGATGGAGCATACACATGGTCGGGCTTTCCGACAAGCTCACATCGAACATTTCCCGACCGTGTGTACGCGACTTTAGCCTTCGGCTGGAAGGTCCTACAAGCTGTGATCCCACCCTGAAGGGTGTTTACTTAATTATCCTCTCAGGTGTGCCATCCTGGAAGGTGATAGGAGAAAACCTACGTTAGACTTACCGGTAAAGGTATTTTTACAAACCTTCCAGGACGGCAGGCCTACTTTCCACCCTATGGAGGAGGGAAAATGAGTTGAACACTAGGTGGTGAGTATCTATGTGGAGGGATACTCCTTGTGAACTGGTTCAGGATTACTTTATTACAAACTGGGGATCAGGGGAAGGGTGGGGACTTATAACAAGCTGTCCATTTATTGTGTTTCCTGTAGGGAGGAGCCCTCATCTCTTAGGTGTGCCGTCCTGGAAGGTTCATAGGAATATCGTTATGGTAATCTAACATAGGTTTTTGGTATCATCTGACCTGAGCACCTTCTTCCACATGTTTGCTGTGTCCCCCACATGTCTCCTTGCAAACTGCAAAGGGGACTTCTTATGGCTTTCTTTCAACAATGGCTTTCTTGCCACTCTTCCATAATGGCCAGATTTGTGGAGTGAACGACTAATAGTTGTCCTGTGGACATGTTCTCCCATCTAAACTGTGTATCTCTGCAGCTCCTCCTTTCAAGGGGTATGAATACTTTTTCAAGACACTGTATACAGTACAGTGCAAAAGTTATAGGCAGGTGTGAAAAATGCTTTCAAAAATATATTTTTTAATTTATTTTTATAAATTTCCAAAATGCAAAGTGAGCGAACAGAATAAAAATCTAAATGAAATCAATACTACACTTTGGCTGCAAACCAGCATCAAATCTTTCATTGCACACTTTGTACACTTGCACAAAGTCAGATTTTGTAGGATTAACCAATTATACCAAGCCGATGCCAATGATCATCAATTATATATGTAGGTTGAAACACAGTCATTAACTGAAATAGAAACCGCTGTGTGGGATGCTTAAAACTGGGTGAGGAAAAGCCAAATTCTGCTGCTAGGGGAGTTTATATCACAAGACATATACCATGACAAGACTGAGCACAGCAACAAAACACAAGGTAGTTATACTGCATCAGCAAGGTCTCTCCCAGTCAAAGATTTCAAAGCAGACTGCGGTTCTAAGATGTGCTGTTCTTTTGAAGTAGCGCAAAAAAACGGGCAATGCTGAGGACCGTAGACAGTGGTCGGCAAATGGAAACTTAATGCAAAAAATGAAGACACATCATACTTGCTCCCCTTTGACATTGAAAGATGTCTGTCAGTGCCATCGGCACGGAACTGGCAAAAACCAATGCGACCCAGGTACACCTATCTACTGCCCAGAGAAGTCTGGCCAGAAGTGGTCTCATTGAAAGAATTGTGGCCAAAAGGCCATACCTCTGACATAGAAACAAGGCTAAGCGACTCAACTATGCATGAAAACACATGAACTGGGGTGCAGAAAAATGGCAGCAGGAGTTCTGGATTGATGAGTCCAAATTTGAAATACTTGGCTGTAGCAGGAGGCAGTTTGTTTGCTAAAGGTCTGGAGAGCGGTACAATAATGAGTGTCTGCAGGCAACAGTGAAGCATGGTGGAAGTTTCCTTACACGTTTGGGGCTGCATTTAGGTAAATGGAGTTGGAGATTTGGTCAGGATCAATGGTGTCCTCAATGCTGAGAGATACAGGCAGATACTTATCCATCATGCCATACCATTAGGGTTGCGTGTGATTTGGCCCCAAATGTATTCTGCAGCACAACCCCAAACATACAGCCAATGTCAATAAGAACTATCTTCAGCGTAAAAAAAGAATACGTAGTCCTGGAAGTAATGGATTGGCCCCCACAAAACCCTGATCTGAACATCGAGTTTGTCTGGGATTACATGAAGAGACAGAAGGATCTGAGGCAGCCTACATCCACAGAAGATCTATGGTTAGTTCTCCAAAATGTTTAGAACAACCTACCTCCCTGAGTTCTTTCAAAAACTGTGTGCAAGTATACTTAGAAAAATTGATGTTGTCTTGAAGGCAAAGGGAAGTCCCACCAAATGTTGATTTAATTTGGATTTCTCTTCTCTGCATTTACGCTCCATTTTGTTATTGATAAAATTAAATTATTGTCGCTTCTGTTTCTGAAAGCATTCTTAACCACTTGCTGACCAGTCACAATACAGTGAGGGAAAAAAATATGTGATCCCCTGCTGATTTTGTACGTTTGCGCACAAAGAAATGATTGGTCAATAATTTGGTGGATTTATTTTAACAGTAACAACAAAAATATCCAGAAAAACGCATTTCAAAAAAGTTATAAATTGATTTGCATTTTAAATAGTGCAATAAGTATTTGATCCCCTATAAATCAGCAAGATTTTTAGCTCCCAGGTATCTTTTATATAGGTAAGGAGCTGAGATTAGGAGCACTCTCTTAAAGGGAGTGCTCCTAATCTCAGCTTCTTACCTGTATAAAAGATGCCTGTCCACAGAAGCAATCAACCAATCAGATTCCAATCTCTCCACCATGGCCAAGAAGAGGCTGTGGCAAAGAGCTGTTCAAGGATGTCAGGGACAAGATTCTAGACCTACACAAGGCTGGAATGGGCTATAAGACCATCGCCAAGCAGCTTGGTGAGAGGGTGACAACAGTTGGTGCGATTATTCGCAAATGGAAAAAACACTAAATGACTGTCGATCTCCCTCAGTCTGGGGTTTCATTCAAGATCTCACCTCATGGAGTTAAATGATCTCAAGGCAGCTGGGACCATAGTCACCAAGAAAACAATTGGTAACACACTGCTTGAAGGACTGAAATCCTGTAGCACCCCTGTAAGGACCCCCTGCTCAAGAAAGCACATGTACAGGCTTGTCTGAAATTTGCTAATGAACATCTGAATTCAGTGGAGAACTGGGTGAAAGTGTTGTGGTCAGATAAGGCCAAAATCGGGCTCTTTGGTATCAACTCATCTTGCTGTGTTTGGAGGAGGAGGAATGTTGCCTATGACCCCAAGAACACCATCCCCACCGTCAAACATGGAGGTGGAAACATTATGCTTTGGGGGTGTTTTTCCTGCTAAGGGGACAGGACAACTTCATTGCATCAAAGGGACGATGGACGGGGCCATGTACCATCAAATCTTTGAAAACCTCCTTCCCTTAGCCAGGACATTGAAAATGAGTCGTGGATGGGTATTCCAGCATGACAATGAACCAAAACACATGGACAAGGCAACAAAGAAGTGGCTCGAGAACAAGCACATTAAGGTCCTGGAGTGGCCTATCCAGTCTCCAGACCTTAATTCCATAGAAAATATGTGGAGGGAGCTGAAGGTGCGAGTTACCAGATGTCAACCTCAAAACCTTAATGACTGATCTGCAAAGAGGAGTGGGACAAAATCCCTCCTGGGATATGTGCAAACCTGGTGCCCAACTACAAGAAACGTCTGACCTCTGTGAACCAACAAAGGTTTTGCCACCAAGTACAAAAGTTATGTTTTGGGAAGGGGTCAAATACTTATTTCACTCATTAAAATGCAAATCAATTTTATAACTTTTTTGAAATGTTTTTTTCTGGATTTTTTTGTCGTTCTGTCTCTCACTGTTAAAATAAACCTACTATTAAAATTTAGAGTCTGATCATCTCTTTGTCAGTGGGCAAATATACAAAATCTGCAGGGGATCAAATACTTCTTTCCCTCACTGTACGTATACTGCAGTGGGGCAGCATGTGCAGGCAGAATCATGCACATGTATGTCATTTTGCCTGCTCGGGCTAAGAGGGGCGCTGCGTGCCCAATTTTGAATCCCCGTCATCATGTGATCGCTATACGATTACATGAGCAGAATGTCAACAAAGCTGTTATGACAGCTGTGTTTCCTATGCTGTGATTGGCCCACAGCTATTATATGGTACCTGGGCCAATCACAGCACTCTGTACCATGTGATAAGCTGTAGCCAATCACAGATCTCTAGCGATCACACCTGTCATGAATGGTTAACCCATTCATGAGAGTTGGAACTCTGCTGTTACAATGATCTTCATTGTAACAACAAAGTAAGTGTAAAAAAAAAAACCCTGATTATTTACCCTCCCAAAGTTGTACAGTGTTATTAGGGGGACACTGAACTACTCCTTTGAAAGAGAAAAAAAGTTTTAAAAATGATTTATTTTTTTAACATACTGTCACCAGTCCATGATCACCGACACATCAGTCATATGATTACACTGTACTGTACACTGGTGACAGTATGTTAAAAAAAATAGTGAAAAACAAATGTATTAAATTTCTTAATTTTCAACAAAATTGTGACAGAAAAATTACAATTTCAAAAAACTCGCCATGCCTCTTTCTAAATACCCCAGACTGTCTTCCTTTCAAAAAGAAGACAGTCTTTTTGGAAAAGAATTTGTCCTGGCATTTTAGGGCCTCAAGAAATGAGATTAGGCTGTTAGTACATCAGAACTGATCAGTTTTCAAATATATATCCCATAGTTTGTAGACGCTATAACTTTCAAACAAACCAATTAATATACACTTCTTGGGATTTTTTTCTCCAAAGACATGCAGCAGAATACATTTTGGCCAAAATATATGAAGAAATTTGATTTGTGGATATATTTATAACAGAAAGTAGAAAATAAAAAAACCCAGTGGTGCTCAAATACCAAAAGAAAGCTCAATTAGTGTAAAAAAAATGTTAAAAATGGAATTTGCATACAGAATTGCATGACTGTGCAATTGCCAGTTAAAGTAGCACAGTGCTGTATAGCAAAAAATGCCCTGGTCTTGAAGGGGGTAAAACCCTCTGGAGCTCAAGTGGTTAAGTTACAACATTTTTTCACACCTGCCTAAAACTTTTGCACAGTAGTGTGCTCTAAGCTGGACCAATATATCTATGTTGATATTACCACACCTAGAATTTATCTTTTAAAGCAAAAGTTTTGCTTTATTGCCTTCCTCCCTGCAAAACATACTCAACTCTCCTTTTCTTTCTACTGTTCCATTCAGCTGCTAGGAGTGAAGAATATACAGTGCCTTGAAAAAGTACTCCTACCTCCTTGAAAATGTCCACTTTTTGTCATGTTACAACCAAAAACGTAAATGTATTTTTACGTTTATTGTATTTTTTGATGTGATATACCAACACAAAGTGGCATGTAATTGTGAAGTGAAAGGAAAATGGTTTTCAAAAGGTTTTACAAATATGTGAAAAGTGTGGCGTGCATTTGTATTCAGCCCTCTTTACTCTGATACCCCTAACTAAAATCTAGTGAAACCAATTGCCTTCAGAAGTCACCTAATTGGTGAATAGAGTCCACCTGTGTGTAATTTAGTCCCAGTATAAATACAGCTGTTCTGTAAAGCCCTCAGAGGTTTATTAGAGGACCATAGTGAACAAACCGCATCATGAAGGCCAAGGAACACACCAGACAGGTCAGGGATAAAGTTGTGGAGAAGTTTAAAGCGGGGTTAGGTCATAAAAAAATATCCCAAAGCTTAAACATCTCATAAAGCACTGTTCAATCCATCATCTGAAAAATGACCTTTATGGAAGAGTGGCAAGAAGAAAGCCATTGTTGAAAGAAAGCCATAAGTCCAATTTCCAGTTTGCAAGAAGCCATGTGAGGGACACGGCAAACGTGGAAGAAGGTGCTATGGTCAGATGAGACCAAAATTGAACTTTTTGGCCTAAAACCAAAAAGCTATGTATGGCAGAAAACTAACACTGCACATCACCCTGAACACACCATCCCCAACGTGAAACATGGTGGTGGTGGCAGCATCATGTTGTGGGGATGCTTTTCTAAAGTGGGGACAGGGAAGCTGGTCAGAGTTAATGGGAAGATGGATGGAGCAAATATAGGGCAATCTTAGAAGAAAACCTGTTAGAGTCTTCAAAAGACTTGAGACTGGGGCAGAGGTTCACCTTCCAGCAAGACAATGACCCTTAAGATACAGCCAGAGCTACAATAGAATGGTTTAGATCAAAGCATATTCATGTGTTAGAATGTCAAAGTCCAGACCTAAAGCCAATTGAGAATCTGTGGCAAGACTTGAAAATTGCTGTTTACAGACGCTCTCCATCCAATCTGACAGAGCTTGAGCTATTTTGCAAAGAGGAATGGGCAAAATTGGCATTCTCTAGATGTGCAAAGCTGGTAAAGACATACCCAAAAAGACTTGCAGCTGCAATTGCAGTGAAAGGTGGTTCTGCTGAATACAAATGCACACCACACTTTTCAGATATTTATTTGTAAAAAAAATTGAAAAACATTTATCATTTTCCTTCCACTTCACAATTATGTGCCACTTTGTGTTGGTCCACCACATAAAATCCCAATTAAATACATTTACATTTTTGGTTGTAACATGACAAAATGTTACTTTTTCAAGACACTGTACCTGGTACTTCTATGTATGGAGGAGCATGCTGTTCACTTTTGGTCTAGTGACAGTGGGATTGTGATTGTCGAAGCATTGTTGCATGGCAGTGTGGAGATGGTCCCCCCCCCCCGTCTAAGCTCTGACTAGATAAATTGAAGCTTATGCAAGTTTTCTTTTCCTTACTTTTGGCAGCTGAGAGGCAGATTAAAGTGGTTGTAAAGGCTGAAGGTTTTTTTACCTTTATGCATTCTATACACAAAGGTAAAAAAAATATTCAGTGCTGTGTGCAAAACCACTGCACAGAGCAGGTGTCAGAAACCATGAATCAGACCGAGACAGGATTACAGTTAAATCACACTTGTTTAATAATAAAAGTAAATAGAACAAACGTAGTCAAACATAGTCAAAATTCAGTAACCAGAACGGATAGTCAGACAAGCCAGAAAGTCAGGAAGCCAGGAATCAGCGTAGTGGAATAGCAAGCAGGATCTGGAGCCAGAAGGAATGTCATCCAAGCAAGTCTTTGACAGGAGCACAGGAGAAAGTCTCTGTGATGTTGACCAAGGTGAAGGCAGAGATCATCTGGGCTGGACGGCTTAAGTAAGCAGGACTGACGAGCAGGATATCATCAACAGGTGAGTCACTGTGGAGAGATAGGTGCTGGCAATTAGCCAACAGCTGAGCGGCCAGCTCAGAGAAGGAAGGGCTGATCCCAGCCCTGACGGCAGGTAAGTGTGACATGTTTGTTATTTATTTTTACATACATTTTTCCTTTACAATCACTTTAATGACGGAAAGGGAAATATATGCTGCTGTGGCAATAAAGTGAACATGTTCTTTGATTTGCATGGGTGAAACACATGTTACCTTACAAGATGTATGTACACATATGCATACACTGCATCCGGAAAGTATTCACAGCACTTCACTTATTTTACATTTTTGTTATGGTACAGCCTTATTCCAAAACTAATTAAATGCATTTTTTTTTCCTTAAAAAACTCTACAAACAATATCCCATAATGGCAAGGTGAAGGAAATTTGTTTGAAATCTTTGCAAATTTAATAAAAATAAAAAACAGAAAAAAATCACATGTACATAAGTAGCACCTTTGGTACCAATTACAGCTTCAAGTCTTTTTGAGTATGATGCTACAAGCTTGGCACACCTATTTTTGGGCAGTTTCTCTCATTCTTCTTTGCAGGACCACAAGAAGGGAGGGAAAGAGAGGCGCAAAGCAGACATAACGTAGTACAATTTATTAAAAAATAAAAGTCAATATAAACATCAGTAGCACTCACAAACGGGTGGGGGTGAGGATGACAGTCCGCGGTGGATTGTTCAAGTATGAGCCGGAAGCTGGGGTCTCTGTCCGGGGTGGAAAAGAGCAAGCCGTATGGAGGGAGCCTGATGAGCCTGGAATCTGTCCAAGGGGAGCCGGAGTCGGGCAGCCCTGTGTTGCCGTGATGGTCTGTCCGGTGTTTGGATATCTGCCCAGGGAGTGTGTCTCCAGCCGGAGTGTGGAAAGAAGCTGTCAGCCTGTCTGCTGTGAGAGCCAATGGGAACACGTTTCGGAAGCAATCCTCCCCTTCCTCATCAGCCTCATCTTCTTTGCAGGACTTCTCAAGCTCCATCAGGTTGGATGGGGAACGTCTGTGCACAGCCATTTTCAGATCTCTCCAGAGATGTTCAATCAGGTTCAAGTCTGGGCTCTGGCTGGTTCACTCAAGGACATTCACAGAGTTGTCCCGTAGCCACTCCTTTGTTATCTCGGCTGAGCCTTCGCCCAAGTCTGATGTCCAGAGCGCTCTGGAGCAAGTTTTCATCAAGGATGCCTCTGTACATTGCTGCATTCATCTATCCCTTGATCCTGACTAGTCTTCCAGTTCCTGCCGCTGAAAAACATCTCCACAGCATGATGCTTCCACCACCATGCTTCACTGTAGGGATGGTATTGGCAAGGTGATAAGTAGTGCCTGGTTTCCTCCAGGCCAGGGGATGACGTTTGCTTTTCAGGCCAAAAAGTTCAATCTTAGTTTCATCAGATCAGAGAATTTTGTTTCTCTGGGAGTTCAAGTGCCTTGTGGCAAATTCCAGGCAGGCTGTCATGTGCCTTTTACTGAGGAGTGGCTTCCGTCTGGCCACGCTACCATACAGATAAAAACATAATAAAAAATGTAGTGCATATGGATCAAATGTGAAAAAACACAAACGGTGCTCCAAAATGGTGTCACCATCAGTAAAATGAATGACTCGTGAGTCTCTAGACATAAGGTGAATAAGTGAAGTCCGTCAAGTGAATCAATACACAATTAAATGTCCCACTAGTTGAGGATGGAAACACATGGAAAGCAGCTGATGTTCTAGCATAGGCAGAAGATTAAATCCCCAGGGAGAACACATCAACCGGATGTAAAAATCTTGGTGAAGATAGTGTGTGGAAATTCTTACCAGATTTACTGGATTCCCTTGTCAGCGACAGGGAATCACATGAGCAGGGAGCCACTCGGGGCATTGGAAAGAATGTCTCGACGTTCAGACCCTCCAGGCCGGGCTCTGCGTGGATCTCCAGGGGCCACCAGGTAGGTCCTCACAGTGGATAGCCAGGACACAGATCAGAGGAAATAGGACATCTCCCATAAGGTTGAAGTAAGAGCCAGTACTAAGAATGTAAGGGCTGATGGATTGTCGCAACAGTTTTCCTCCGCTTCCAAGATGGAGTCGGTTCCTGTTCTTGTGTTTTGCCGATTTTCAGACAGAACTGTTTTATTCAGTTCTTGCTCTTCTCCTTTCTTATTTGGCTTCTAGTAGGTTCAGGGTGAGCGAGAAGCGGGTAGCACCGTGCAGTAGGTGTCAGGGTCTCCCTATAGGCCCTATACGCTACAATACAGGCCTGACTGGTGGAGTGGTTGTTCTCCTGGAAGGTTCTCCTCTCTCCACAGAGAAACGCCGGAGTCCTGTCAGAGTGACCATCGGTTCTTGGTCACCACCCTGTCTTAAGGCCCTTCTCCCCCGATCACTCAGTTTGACCGGGCGGCCCACTCTAGGAAGAGTCCTGGTAGTTCCAAACTTAGCCATCCCCAGATCTGTGTCTCGATACAATCCTGTCTCTAAGATCTACAGACAATTCCTTGGACTTCATGGCTTGGTTTGTGCTCTGACATGCACTGTTAACTGTGGGAACTTATAAAGACAGGTATGTGCCTTTCCAAATCATGTCCAATCAACTGAATTTACCACAAGTGGACTCCAATCAAGTTGTAAAAACATCTCAAGGATGATCAGTTGAAGCAGGATGCACCTGAGCTCTATTTTGAGTGTAAAGACAAAAGCTGTGAATACATATGTACATGTTTTTTTATTTATTTTTTCTGTTTTTTATTTTTAATACATTTGCAAAGATTTCAAACAAACTTCTTTCACGTTGTGATTATGGGATATTGTTTGTAGAATTTTGAGGAAAATGAATGAATTTAATTCATTTTGGAATAAGGCTGTACCATAACAAAATGTGGAAAAAGTGAAGCGCTGTGAATACTTACAGGATGCACTGTATATGTACACTCCTTGTTCGTTGGGCTTGTATTTTTCTTTAAAGCCACGTTTTAAAGAAATTCATTTGGTAGCTTCTGGTGAACTATGCAATGTTCATGCCTGCAGCTGTTTTGCTCACATTGTGAACTGCCATTATGTTCTATGTATACCTAGAACTATATAGTGAAAAATAACCACGCATAAGAATTTTCCTTTTAACAACTCTACCCAAAAGTCATATTCCTGTCTGCGTCACAATATAACATTCTATTTCTCATCATTGTTCCTGGCTTTGTTCTTGCCCACCGTGGGGGTTTAAAGTGTCTCCACCTATCCTGGGGGTGTTCTTAAGACTCCTGTCACACTATCTATAAAATAATGTAAAACTACTTAGTGGGACCCCTCATCATAGCCAAAAGTAGATGTGCAAGAATATAAACAGTGAAGACCACTTTTAGGCCTCTTGCACAGTACTGATGTTTGAGCATCAGCACTTCTGAATGTAATTTCAGGCATTTCTATTACACATATTTACACATACAATACATTCCTTATGGCAAAATCTATGAAAAATCATAGAATATGCACATACAGTGGAACCTTGGTTTACGAGTAACGTGGTTAACGAGTGTTTTGAAAGACGAGCAACTTTTTTTTTCTTTTTTTCCTTTTTTTTTTTTTAAATTCTTACTCGGTTCACGAGTGTTGTTGCAAAACGAGCAGAATTCAAGCTAGCAGTACCGCATTTGGCCAGAGGTGCGGAGGCATCGGGGATACTCGGAACGGTTCAGAGCTGTTCGGAATGACTCGGAAATACTCTGTTCCGGAATATTTCCGAGCCTTTCCGAATTCAGCCGAGCTGTCCCCGAGTATTTCCGAGGATCTCGGACGCCCCCCACCTCTGGCGGTATTGCATGTAATAGAAGTCAATGTGGAACGAATTATCTTCATTTCCATTGTCTTCTATGGGGAAACTCGCTTTGATATGCGAGTACTTTGGATTACAAGCATTCTCCTGGAACTGATTATGCTCGTAATCCAAGGTTCCACTGTACTGGCGCAAAATACTGACCAGGGCTGGATATAAGAATTCTACAATGTGGGTTACACTGAGTGGGGAAGCAGCAAAGCACCACTTCACTAAAAGTCATGTTTTTGAAAGTGTATGTATAGGCTTTTTCATTTTTGTGGATGCGTGGGGAAGAGTTAGAAAAGGTGAGGGGGACATCTGTGGACAGTTGTCTATAAAGAGAATTCCCTTATGAGGTCCAGGCCTCCTTTTGAAATATTAGTTTTGAGTGGGTAACTCTATAAAAACATGTTTTGTTTTCAAAGGCCAGTACATTTTTCATATCTTTCATACCCCTGGGCAGCTTCAGATAGGGACTTATGAAGGAGTACGCCTTTTCTGCAAGAGGTTTGACTGAGAATGTTTATCTCATTCTATTTTATTTTCAGGAAGCTGGCAGCAAAAGATCCGTCGTTGGCCAGTGTCCACTTCCAGAATCTCTTGGAGCATCTGGACTTGCAGTATAATCATTTTTCCCAGAGGCAGGATTTGCTGCAAATGCACAACCTGCGCAAATTCAAGTATGATATACAGGTAGCCATTGGTGCTCTGTTTGTAAACTGTGATATATAAACACATAGGCATAAGGGGCTTATTCACTGTAGATTTTGTATTTCTATGTTATGCCTCCACTGCAATTACCCATAGGAACCAAGCAGAATTCTTTTTTTTTTAAATAATCTGACTTTAGAAGAGTGAATTTGGATTGATTGCTGTGGGTTACTGGACTTGAATTTCAACTTGATCCTAAACATTTTATTTCATTTCAGATAGAGTTGGGAGGGGTTAGAGTTTCTCCCAGGTTTTTATTGCTGTCTGTGTAACTGTTGGGGAGTTTTCTCCTCACTTCCTGTCTAAACTTCCTGTCTCCTCACTTCCTGTCTAAACAGGAAGTGATGGGAAATGTTCTCAGTGTGGACACAGATAAAAATGCATCTTTAGTAGAGTGTAAAAGGCATATCATGTCTGACAGTGTTTTTTTAATTGTTACCCCAGCCTTCCTGTCCTGTTGACACCAGCACAAATTTTGTGCAAGAGTCACAGGGACAGGAAGTAAAGGCAAATCTAAGGCCGGGTTCACACACGTGCGGGTTTGTGCCTGGGGTTTGGTCTGTTCCTGTACACCAGGTCAGAATTTTAGCCTAAATTTGCACTTGGACCATACCCAAACACGTACTGGCCCTTTTTCAATCCGAACCACGGCCGCCCCGGACATGTGTGAACCGGCTTCATTGAGAGCCGGTCACATTTGCCTGTCGTGCGAATTGGATGCGGAAATTCGCATATGTGTGAACCCAGCCTAAGAAACTGGGTCAATGACAGAAATAAAAACATGGCTGAAAATGTAAAGGCCCGTACACACGATCCGCAAATCGGATGGAAACATTCGTACAGCAAGCTGTCTGACAATTTTCGGATCGTTAGTACGGTGTTTTCGACAGCCGATTTCTCTTTTTCGTCAGACAAAAGCTGGATGTGCAGACTATATGAAATTTTTGTTGTACGTGAACTCAACGTCCGATTTTCATTCATTAGTACGGTTTTCGTACGAAAAAAATCGTAAGAGCAAGACTACGCATGCTCAGAAACGAAAGAATACATACAAAACTATTCAACGCGTTACGTCACTTCTGACTTTGTATTCTGTCGTACGAAAATTTTTATATTGTGAGTAACCTCTTCACTTTCGACATGAGACTAGTATTCCACAAAAAATGGACTTCGGTCGTACGAAAATCTAATCGTGTGTACGAGGCTTAACTCTTTCAGACATAAAATTTAAAAAAAAATAAGAAACGTAATGTATGTATGTGTAGAGTGAAATCTCACTGACGCTTATAGTTTAATTTTCTAAGCTTTTGTGGAAGAAATAAAAAATAGAAACTGGTTGCTATAGGCATAGAAATTTTGACCTTGTCTTAGACAGTTTTTATGAATGTAAACTGTATACATTTAGACTATCTAATTATGTGTTTGTCTGGCGTCTGCCTTTAAAGTACATGTAAACCCACACTGAGGCAGTTTTCAAGCATTTTAGCGCTAGAAATTGCACCTGTAAAGCACCTGAAAACTGCCTCCCATTCATTGCAATGGGTGCTTTCACACTGGGGCGGTGTGCTTGCAGGACGTTAGAAAAGCAGCATCTTTGGGGCGGTTTGAGAGCGCTGTATACAGAGCTGGAGGAGACTGCAGAGATCCATGTGTATTCATCGAGAGAGGAGAAATGTGCAGGCGAGCAGTGGTGTGAGTTTGTCTGTATATATGTGTATGTGTGTGTGACTGTATACAGTATCTCACAAAAGTGAGTACACCCTTCACATTTTTGTAAATATTTTATTCTATCTTTTCATGTGATAACACTGACAAAATGAGTGCACAGCGAGCAAGCTCTTAGCACAGACACTCAGAACCACATGGAATCCCCTTCCCTTCCGGTGCCAAATATCGACCAGCAGGAAGATGTTAAAACATGCTCTGTAGCTGCATGTACTTTGTAGTAATTTATTTTCATATATGAAAATGTTGCAGAAATCTCCCTCCACTGAGTCTGGCTGCATCCATTTTAGCTGTGTGCAGCTGAAACGGCTGCCTGTTAAACTTCCTGGATTTACACAAACAAAGACACACAGAAGCACACACACACATATACAGTATCTTACAAAAGTGAGTACACCCCCTCACATTTTTGTAAATTTTTTTTATATCTTTTCATGTGACAACACTGAAGAAATTACACTTTGCTACAATATAAAGTAGTGAGTGTACAGCTTGTATAACAGTGTAAATTTGCTGTCCCCTCAAAATAACTCAACACACAGCCATTAATGTCTAAGCCGCTGGCAACAAAAGTGAGTACACCCCATAAGTGAGAATGTCCAAATTGGGCCCAAGGTGTCAATATTTTGTGTGGCCACCATTATTTTTCAGCACTGCCTTAACCCTCTTGGGCATGGAGTTCACCAGAGCTTCACAGGTTGTCACTGGAGTCCTCTTCCACTCGACATTCATGACAACATCACGGAACTGGTGGATGTTAGAGACCTTGTGCTCCTCCACCTTCCGTTTGAGGATGCCCCACAGATGCTCAATAGGATTTAGATCTGGAGACATGCTTAGCCAGTCCATCACCTTTACCCTCAGCTTCATTAGCAAGGCAGTGATCATCTTGGAGGTGTGTTTGGGGTCGTTATTATGTTGGAATACTGCCCTGCAGCCCAGTCTCCGAAGGGAGGGGATCATGCTCTGCTTCAGTATGTCATTATACATGTTGGCATTCACGGTTCCCTCAATGAACTGCAGCTCCCCAGTGCCGACAGCACTCATGCAGCCCCAGACCATGACACTCCCACCACCATGCTTGACTGTAGGCAAGACACACTTGTCTTTGTACCCTTCATCTGGTTCCTGCCACACACGCTTGACACCATCTAAACCAAATAAGTTTATCTCAGTCTCATTAGACCACAGAACATGGTTCTAGTAATCCATGTACTTAGTCTGCTTGTCTTCAGCAAACTGTTTGCAGGCTTTCTTGTATATCATCTTTAGAAGAGGCTTCCTTCTGGGGCGACAGCCATGCAAACCAATTTGATGCAGTGTGTGGCGTATGGTCTGAGCACTGACAGGCTGACCCCCCACCCCTTCAACCTCTGCATCAATGCTGGCAGCACTCGAACGTCTATTTCCCAAAGACAACCTTGTCATGTTGAACTTAGTGACCAGTATGAGAGAGTGAGAGTGATAACACCAGATTTAACACACATGCACCCCATTCACACCTGAGACCTTGTAACACTAACTAGTCCCATGACACCAGGGAGGGAAAATGGCTAATTGGGCCCAATTTGGACATTTTTACTCAGGGATGTACAGTACTCACTTTTGTTGCCAGCGGTTTAGACATTAATGGCTGTGTGTTGAGTTATTTTGAAGGGACAGCAAATTGATACTGTTATACAAGCTGTTCACTCACTACTTTACATTGTAGCAAAGTGTCATTTCTTCAGTGCTGTCACATGAAAAGATATAAAAAAAAATTACAAAAATGTGAGGGGGTGTACTCACTTTTGTAAGATACTGTATATGTGTGTGTGTGCTTCTGTGTGTCTGTGTTTGTGTAAATCCAGGAAGTTTAACAGGCAGCCGTTTCAGCTGCACACAGCTAAAATGGATGCAGCCAGACTCAGTGGAGGGAGATTTCTGCAGCATTTTCATATATGAAAATAAATTACTACAAAGTACATGCAGCTACAGAGCATGTTTTAACATCTTCCTGCTGGTCGATATTTGGCACCGGAAGGGAAGGGGATTCCATGTGGTTCTGAGTGTCTGTGCTAAGAGCTTGCTCGCTGTGCACTCCCAGCACACTGATCAAGCTGTCACCAGCAGCTCCTATTCTCTGCTGTGATTGGGAGCCAATAGGAAAAGTTCTTGTTCATGTGACCGCTGTGATAGCCAATCACAATGATTAGAGTTGCACCAATACTAAGCATCTGCATAAGTACTTGAACTTGTGCAAATGCTTCGATACCAAAACCAATACCTGCGATTTGAGCCCATACAAAAATGAATGGGCTCAAATTGCACTGCAAAGAATCTCATGTGATTTGAACAGAAATGTGATGCAATTCCTGTCCAAATCATATGTGGTTTCTTGCACAGCTCCTGTATGAACCCAGTCCTTCAGCTCCTCAATTAGAGTCTTGTTTTGGTTCTCAAGCTCGGCCACTCGATTTTCAAAGGCACTTGGCATATTCTTTGTTCTTTTTGCGACCCTCCCGCTTCTCTGGAATATGAAATTAAAGAGGCAACCAAAGACAGAGAAGGGAAAAAGATTTCACTGTCATATCAGCGCTGCCTTGCCTGGGTTCACACAGGAGCGGTGTGGGAATCCACATTTGATTCGGACCAGAGTCGCACCGTATTCCTGTTCAAATTACATGTGATTCTTTACAGTGTGATTTGATCCCATTCATTTTGTATGGGCTCAAATCGCACTGTACAGTATCTGTAATTAGTATCAGCAAGTACTTAAGCAAAAGTATCGGTACTTGTCTTAAAAAACGGGTATTGGTGCATCCCTAACAGTGATCATGTGATTGGGAAGTCACCTACTCATTTTGATGTTAAAACCCATTCAGTGGGCCGCTAGAAGATGGCAGCAAGGGATTAAAGCTTGTTAACTGCTTGCTAGGAATATCTAAATACTTTAATATGAATTGGTGTGGATGGTTTGTCATTTAACTACAGCACCACATCCCTTAATGCATAGAGAACAAGAGAGAAATTCAATGGGACTTTTTAGGTGCAACATACAAGTTAAGCAGAATTTTTTTCTTAGAAATTCAATGTTTATTAAACAGTATGCTAACATAGTGTGTCCATAAAAAAAACATAAACAGTTATGGACCCTATTCTTATAGTCCCTATTTTCATAATTGTATAGTATTGGTGAATCCTGACCTGTTTCACTTGTTGGGCTTCTTCAGGGATTGAATTGTCCGCTTAGGGTCAAGACATTGTATTCTGTAAAAACACAGTATAGGATTTCATAAACACAATTCCAAAGATACAAACACACACATGTATGTTCAATAGTGTTGATCCCACAAGCTTACCCTGCGGTTGCATAAATGCCACTTGAACCTATGGTCAAAGCTATTTAAAGATGTTCATAGTAATGCCAAACCAAAAAAGTCCCATTGAATTTCTCTCTTGTTCTCTCCTGTTTTTTTGTTTTCTTGTATGTAAATACTTTAGGCTGTGTTCACACGGCAGCATGGAGCAGCTCACAGCAGGGGTCCGTTGCGTCCCTGTTCACCGTTTCAGGTCCGATTTCAGCCTAAATTTTTGGCTGAATTCGGACTTAAAATGGACCATAACACACACAGGACTCCTGTACAATTTGCACCGGAGCGGCTCCGGAGATGTGTGAACCGGCTCCATAAAGAGCCGGTCACAATCTCCTGACATGCGAATTGGATGCAGGGAAAACCGCATCCAATTCACAATAGTGTGAACCCAGCCTTAATGGCCATAGTCCTGGCACAGGTGCACAACTGTAAGACCCCTTTCGCACTGAGGTGCTTCACAGGCGCTATAGCGCCTGTAAAGCGCCTCTCCTTTCACTCCAATGTGAAAGCCCGAGTGCTTTCACACTGGAGCGGTGGCAAGACATTAAAAAAAGTCCTGCAAGCAGCATCTTTGAGGCACTGTAGAAGCGGTGTATACACCGCTAATAAATCACTCCTGCCTATTGAAAACAATGGGCATCGCTGCTTAGGCGGCGCTTTTAACCCTTTTTCGGCCGTTAGCAGGGGTTAAAAGTGCTCCGCTAGCGGCCGGAAAGAGCCGCAAAAACGAAGGTAAATGGTCACTTTACCACTGACGCCTGGGTGCTGCCAGTGTGAAAGTGCCCTAAAACATATTAGGCTTGATTTGCTAAAACTGGAGAGTGCAAAATCTGGTGCAGCTGTGCATGGTAGCCAATCAACTTCTAACTTCAGCTTGTTCAGTTAAGCTTTGACAAAAAAAAACTGGGGGCTGATTGGTTTCTATGCATAGCTGCACCAGATTTTCACCCTTCAGTTTTAGTAAATCAACCCCATTAATGGATTGCGGTCAAAATTGGAAATAGTAAAAATTCCCCCAGACACGGGAGTTAGGCACATCCCTCTAACATCGGAATATTGCTCCTCTTTTCTTGTTTTGTTAAAAAATGCTCAGAATTTTGAATTTAATGCCTGATTTGGTATAATGGTCACCAGGACAAGTGTGAGGCTGACCGCAGGTCAGCCTGTGTTTGTAGGAGGAGTCGGGCTGCATAAATCCTGCCCTCTGTCCCTCCCTCCTTGTCGACGGTGGCTCATGTATCATACACCACTGTAGAATTCACCCATCACATCTATGGGTGCCTAACAGATTGAGGTGATCGTTTTTAATTGGCTTGTACAGTGGCAAGTCTCCTCATCCGTTCTACGCTGCTTATGTTTAGATTTTCTCACGCTGACACATTTCACTACTCGCTTGAGTTCACGCTTGGGTGACCTACTAGGCCTCGGGTGTCACGAAGCAGACACGTTAGTCTTTTCTACATATACTTCCCGGCATTTGGTTCTCATGTTAATTTCAGTTATCGCATTCATGTTAGCATCACATCTTCACGATTAGGTGCATAACACTGCAGCACTATCTATCACGTTTATAGGTACATACAGATTAAGATGGTCGTTTCTAATTGGCTTGGACGGGGGCAAGTCTCCTCATCTGTTCTCACACGACTCACGCTACGATCATTTCATTAATCACATCTGTAGCCTGACACGTTTTCATGTTTCAAAGGCCTGAGTTCTGGTTGCTAATTTGCCTGATACGCCTCAGGTTACTCGGCCTGGTAATTTCACGAGGCTGACACGTTTTCAGTCCTGCACAAATGTTCCTTTGTCATTTCACATAAAAAAAAAGGGGGGGGGCAGCCAGTCAAAGGTAGGTGATGGGTACGGTTGATTTACTTTTTTTGGCTTACGACAATGTTGTTCTTGGTTTTATGCAGGTCATGTCACAGGCAGCGGACATTGAGGACTGTGCATCCATCCCTCTTTCTCCTGCTAGGGGTTCGGAACATGGTAGCACACCCTCCTTAAGAACCTGGACCATCCCAAGACTCATGGCTGAACTGCAGCGCAGGGGTATTTCATACCCGGCTTATGCGCGCAAGGCTGAGCTGTTCAGGTTACTGTTCCCCTGTGCTTCAGGCTCTAGCGCGGAGCAAGTTGCCCTTCGGACTGTCGCCTCATCCCTCTCTCAAATTCACGCTACCCTGAGTTCCTTGGCAACTTCCTGACAAGAATTACATGCTAGGGTTGAGGTTTTGGAGACTTAGCCGAACCCAGTGTCAGGATCGTCTACCGCTCCAGGGACATCAGCAGGTCCCGGGAGCATCTTGGTACCAAGCCCTGTACCCATAGGCTCAGGTAATAGCATGGGTGTTCCTCCCATTACCCCGGCACATTTTATTCCTGTGAACATCAGGAAGGACATTCTGGAGAGCAAAGATGTTAATTTAGCATTCCTGTCAATAGCTGCCCATGATGTTGCCGATAATAGATCGTCCGTTTGCGGTGGTAGTTAAGACCAGGGATCATAGGCTCAGCCGCAACCTCTCCATCCCAGATAAATCCCCTCCTCCATCCCAATTTGGCACATAAAAAATGGGAGAACAAAGGCGGGACTTTACATGAAGCACACGGAAGCAGAAAAAATTCATTTAACATAAAACCATTTTTAATTTTGATTTCAAATGTATTGGAATTTTTATTTATTTAACTCATTGCATTATGCCCAATATCAAGGTATATACAGTTCACGAGGACCACATAAATAAAACATTTATGTGGTCCTCATGAACTGTATATACCTTGATATTGGGCATAATGCAATGAGTTAAATAAATAAAAATTCCAATACATTTGAAATCAAAATTAAAAATGGTTTTATGTTAAATTAATTTTTTCTGCTTCCGTGTGCTTCATGTAAAGTCCCGCCTTTGTTCTCCCATTTTTTATGTGCCAAATTGGGATGGAGGAGGGGATTTATCTGGGATGGAGAGGTTGCGGCTGAGCCTATGATCCCTGGTCTTAACTACCACCTCAAACGGACGATCTATTATCGGCAACATCATGGGCAGCTATTGACAGGAATGCTAAATTAACATCTTTGCTCTCCAGAATGTCCTTCCTGATGTTCACAGGAATAAAATGTGCCGGGGTAATGGGAGGAACACCCATGCTATTACCTGAGCCTATGGGTACAGGGCTTGGTACCAAGATGCTCCCGGGACCTGCTGATGTCCCTGGAGCGGTAGACGATCCTGACACTGGGTTCGGCTAAGTCTCCAAAACCTCAACCCTAGCATGTAATTCTTGTCAGGAAGTTGCCAAGGAACTCAGGGTAATGTTTTATTTATGTGGTCCTCGTGAACTGTATATACCTTGATATTGGGCATAATGCAATGAGTTAAATAAATAAAAATTCCAATACATTTGAAATCAAAATTAAAAATGGTTTTATGTTAAATGAATTTTTTCTGCCTCCGTGTGCTTCATGTAAAGTCCCGCCTTTGTTCTCCCATTTTTTATGTCTCCATCCCAGAGTTTGTCCTGGCTTTGTTCAGAGACGCCATTTGCTCTATGAGTCCACTCAGGAGGGAAGAGCTGGACCTTTACCTTTTTATACAGTGGTAGAATTAGGTCAGAAGTATGGGGGTCAGATTTTTACGACTATCATCCTTCATTTTCTGCCAAGGCCGCAGCCTGTTTTGCTCAATACCAAGTGGTGCCGGTTTGGAGTAACATAGACACGGAATTGTTTTGCCGGCATTTCTCTGGGCTTAGATCACCAGTTTGTGCTACTTGCCAATCGTCCACTTACACTGCTTATTGGTGCCCCAATTCGGAACTCTCCGCGCTACCAGGGACATCGAGGGCTTCAGGCAATGCACTCCCTACTGCAGTCCATCCTGCACCTTGTGACAACTTAGGCCGGCCCATTCATTTTCTAGGCAAATCACAGATCTGCAACAATTTCAACCTTGGTTCATGCAATTATAGCCAGTTCCATCTTTTACATATCTGTACCAGTTGTTTTAGGGCTCATCCCAAGTCGGCCTGTACACTGAGATAGAACAAGTCCATGTGACTAAGCCGCATTAACGTGCCTTTTTTACAGGCTTGTTTAGCCTCTCATCAGTCACCATGGTTGAGCACATTTTTGGTGTAAGGGTTCACTGAGGGGTTCCAAACTGGGTTTGTTTCCTTGCCACTAGGCACTTTTGAGTGTCGGAATCTGAGGTCATCTGCCACAGACGTAGAGGCAGTGGATTTGTTACTTCAGTCTAAACTCAAGAAGGGTTTTGTCATTGGTCCTTTTCCAACATCACCTTCCCGGGTTTGGAGGGTCAACCCCTTGGGCATTTTCAAAGGGAAATTTTCCAATAAATTAAGGTTAAATTATGACTTGTCAGTTCGCACTTTAACTCTGTGATTCCATCAGAGGAGTTTTTACTCAAGTATGCATCAGTGGATCAAGCAATGCAACATATCATTGGGGTATGTAAGGGGCGCTTGGCTGTCCAAAGCTGACATCGCGGACGCCTTTAAACTTCTTCCGATTCTGCCATCACTATGGCAGTGGCATGGCATTAAGTGGAGGGGATTTTATTATCTTGCCACCAAACTTACCTTTGGCTCTAATGCTGCGTACAGACGATTGGAATTTCCGACAACCAAACCGTGGATTTATTTCCGACAGATGTTGTTGTTGGCTGAAACTTGTCTTGCATATACACGGTCGCACAAATGTTGTCGGAAATGCCGAACGCCAAGAACGCGGTGACGTTACAACATGTACGAGGAGCCGAGAAAAATGAAGTTCAATAGCCAGTGCGGCTCTTCTGCTTGATTCTGAGCATGCGTGGAGTTTTGTGCGTCGTAATTGTGTACATACGATCAGAATTTAGGACAACAGATTTTGTTGTCGGAAAATTTGAGAACCAGCTCTCAAATTTTGTTGGTCGGAAATTCCAACAAACAATGTCCAATGGAGCCTACGCATGGTCGGAATTTCCAACAACAAGCTCACATCGAACATTTGTTGTCAGAAATTCCGATCGTCTGTACGCGGCATTAGCGCAGCCCCTGGCTGTTTGTTTCTCACAAGCACTCAGCTGGATCCTCACACACAGAGAGAATTGTTATCCACTATTTGGATGATTTTCTCCTCATTGAGAGTGGTGAACAGGCCCCTGCCAACCTTCAGAAACTGACATCAGTTTTTGCGGCAGTAGACATCCCACTGGCAGTTAAGAAATGGAAGACCCAGTTACTAAACTTATTTTCCTGGGGTCATGCTTGACACTCAGTCCATGCAGGCCAGTCTTCCTACAGACAAACTGGTAAGGATCAGAGAACGCATACATGCATTCACGATCTCCCTAGCCTGTACCAGGGTTGAATTACAGTCTCTGCTGGGTATGCTGAATTTTGCGATGAGGATTATTCCCCAGGGGAGGTCTTTCATTTCTAGGTTATTGGCTTTGTTACCTTCAGTCCCTGACTCTGATTCTTGTGTCAAACTAGATCCTTCTGCTTTGTCGGATTTACACATGTGGAAGGAGTTCCTTCAACATTGGAATGATCCCTGCAGAGTCAGGATTTTCCCCTCAGGTTTCTACAGATGCAGCAGCCACGAAGGGCTGTGCGGCCATTTTTGGCTCACACTGGTTGGTGGGGCCTTGGCCGGATGAGGTTATGTCTATTTCCGGGTTCACAGAGACATCTTTGTTCGAAATCTACCCCATAGTTGTGGCAGCACAGGTATGGGGTCATTTGTGGGCAGGTCAGACTGGATTTTTTTCCACAGATAATCAAGCCACATCAGAAATTGTCAACAAGGGCAGATCCAGGTCTTTACTTATCATTTGTACATAGGCTCATTTGGCTATCCCTCCAATTTAACTTCCGTATACACTGCAGGTTCATCAGTGGTGTAGAGAATGTAGCAGCAGATGCTCTGCCCTGGTTTAATTACCCATTGTTTTTCCGGCAGGTCTCCATTCCCACATTTTCTTCAACTAATGATGGACTAGATACCCACTGGGCCGTCACAGCAGCCTTGATCGACAAATCAGTCGGTGAACACCAGGAAGGGCCTACGTCACAGCCTGGAATGTTTTCCAGGCCTTTCAGTCACGGTATCCTAGGTTTGATGGATACAGCAATTAGTATTTACTAGCTTTCACTGCCTTTTGCCACTTTCAGCTTAAACTGGCCCATGGTACCATTTGGACATATCTAGCAGGCATACAGCACTTTTTGTCTTTACGGGACCCCAACAGGCCGTCCATTTTTTCGGCACACCCCATCAAGGCTATCCTGAAAGGGATTAAGAAGAGTAACCCCCCTGCTGTAGCTAGCAGGCTTCCCATCACAGGGCACATATTTCGGAAAATGTCCGATTTATTTGCTAGGTCTCCCTTTGGGTTGCTAGCTAGCTTAGTGCTCAAGGCAGCAATCTATCTGGCCTTTTATGGTTTCTTGAGGCCTGGGGAGTTGACATGTTCTGCGCCAGGATCCAGTATACTTTTGGCCAATCAGCTGGTCAGGTACCCCCGACTACTTTCAGTTGCGTCTGCATATTTGCAAGATGCAGCAGACGGGAGTTGGCACTGATATTAGATTTTTCAAGACCAACAATGCATGGTGCCCGGTTTTGGTCTTAGGCCAGCTCGTGAGGGCTACAGCAGACAGGCCCAGGGATAGTCCATATTGCCTTTCCCTAGTGCTTCCCTCTTTACAGCTCAGTTCATGCATCATTGCAGCACCCTACTGTCCAATTTGGGTTTGGACCCCAAGGCTTATTCTGGCCATTCTTTCAGAATTGAGGCAGCTTCCACAGCTTCTCACCAAGGGGTCCCTGTTCATGTGATCAAAAAATTAGGCAGATGGAAGTCATCATGCTTCTCTATATATATCCCGGATGCTCTAGTCAAGATGTCGCAGGCTTTTGTTGTTGTTTAATTGTTACATTTCAGTTTTGTAATAAATCTTTGATAGCGTCATCTTTATTTTTGTCCCCTTTTAGGCATACTGACCATGTGACCATGGCATACCCCAGGTCAATTCTCAGTTTCTTCTTCCTTTCCTAAAACAATCCACAAGGAGACTCCAAGTACAAGTGTAAGGCTGACCGCAGGTCAGCCTGTGTTTGTAGGAGGAGTCGGGCTGCATAAAGCCTGCCCTTTGTTCCCTTCTTCCCTGTCAACGGTGGCTCACGTATCCCACTCACCCTTTCCCTTTCTTTCTTTCACTTTCCATTTCAATTTTATACTTGGGTATGCCCCTTTTAGGCATACTGACCACGTGACCACGGCACACCCCAGGTCAATTCTCAGTTTCTTCTTCCTTTCCTAAAACATCCACAAGGAGACTCCGAGTACAAATAAAGAGAGTAAATCTACCCATCATGAAAAAATGGCTTTGGATACACATTAAATCAATGTGTTTAAATGATCAACTCTTTTTTTCCCATTTAATTGCAGCAACGGTACCAAGAAAGCCCACATCAACTTGCAGAACAGATCCGCAATATTCTGCAGCTGGAGAAAAATATTCTCTTAGAAGCCCAAGAAATGGAGGTTTGTTGTTTAATATTGTAGAAAAACTCAGGATCACTGCTAATCATGTGTGTATTTTATTTATTTTATCTTGGTAGCCAGAAAAGTGGAATAGTTCTTTTTAAAGATATGATCTGTAGTGCTGTCATGATATATGACCCATCTTTTCAACTCTACAAAACTAAGCTTATTTTGTGGAGAATTGTTATTGTACATCTAATGTCCACCACAACCAGTTAATCCCGTTTCAACCTATTTTTCTTTAAAATGGGATGATAATTTCTGTAGGCAACAGTGCAGTTTTTCCCCCAAGTTTTGCATTTTTTTCAGACCCAACATTTGCTGTTTTTTAGCAGAAGACCGTGGCATACAAAGAGAAACCACTAAAAGTAGAGATAAATTTGTGCGGATTCCAAATAGAAATTGTACTGCTGTGTTTATGTATATATTTATATTGTTTTCATAATCTGATTATATACAGATAGCCATTAAATTACTATTTTCTAAAGGTAAACACCACACAGAACTGATATTTGTTGTTGGTAGGGATGCACCGAATGGAAATTGTGGTACCGAAAATGCAGGATTCAGTTAGCCGAAAACCGAAAATGACAGTTTTTAAAAAATATTATATTTTTATATATATAATTGTATTATATTCAACTTTTTAAATTAATATCATCAATTTAAAGTAATATGAGTTTATTGTTGGCCATTATTGGCACCTTTAGTGCAAGAAAATCTCAAGTAAAATGCAGTCTGCAGTCTCTAACCATCTCTTGTATCATGTCCTCAGTCTCTAACCATCTCTTGTATCATGTCCTCAGTCTCTAACCATCTCTTGTATCATGTCCTCAGTCTCTAACCATCTCGTGTATCGTGTCCTCAGTCTCTAACCATCTCTTGTATCGTGTCCTCAGTCTCTAACCATCTCGTGTATCATGTCCTCAGTCTCTAACCATCTCGTGTATCATGTCCTCAGTCTCTAACCATCTCATGTATCATGTCCTCAGTCTCTAACCATCTTGTGTATCATGTCCTCAGTCTCTAACCATCTTGTGTAGCATGTCCTCAGTCTCTAACCATCTCTTGTATCGTGTCCACAGTCTCTAAACATCTCTTGTATCATGTCTGCAATCTCTTACTTAAACACACTACTAATAGTATTAGCAAAATTTCCATTCGGTGCACCTCTATCAGACATGATACAGGAGATTGTCAGAGACTGCAGACATGATACAAGAGATCAATGCAGCCTCACTGGTGCCTGTCAGATGCAGCCTCACCAGTGCCTGTCAGATGCAGCCTCACCAGTGCCTGTCAGATGCAGCCTCAACAGTGCCTGTCAGATGCAGCCTCACCAGTGCCTGTCAGATGCAGCCTCACCAGTGCCTGTCAGATGCAGCCTCACCAGTGCCTGTCAGATGCAGCCTCACCAGTGCCTGTCAGATGCAGCCTCACCAGTGCCTGTTAGATGCAGCTTCACTAATGCCTGTTAGATGAATCCTCACCAGTGCCTGTTAAATGCAGCCCACCGGTGCCTGTTAGATGCAGCCCACCGGTGCCTGTTAGATGCAGCCCACCGGTGCCTGTTAGATGCAGCCCACCGGTGCCAGTGATATACAGCCTTGCCAGTGCATGTTAGATGCAGCCTCCTGTGAAACGTCACACTGATTCAATGTCCTGGCATTGGATCAGTGTGCCGTCTATCACATGCCAGAATGAAGGGCTCCCACGCATGTGCGTGTGAGTACTGCATGTTCCAGGCCTATCCGTCGCCTCATCCTAGGCGTGAAGAATTGCTAGATGGGCTTCCTAAGTCATCAGTGACTGGACTCAGGGCAATGGTCTTTGCACCACAAAGTGTCCCAAGTGCCCTGCCTGTAGTGCGGGACACCAGACATGGAGTCCAGGTTCAGCTTCAAACTAGGTACAGGTGTATCTCAAAAAATTTGAATATCATCAAAAAGTTCATTTATTTCAGTAATTAAATTCAAAAGTGAAACGCATATATTTTATATAGATGCGTTACACACAGAATGATATATTTCAAGCATTTCTTTTTTTATTTTGTTGATTATGGCTTACATAATGGCAGTATTTCAGAAAACTAGAATATTACATAAGACCAATTAAAAAAAAAAAAAGGATTTTTAATACAGAAATGTTGTCTTACTGAAAAGTATGTCTATGTATGGTATAAATACTATACCAATACTTGGTTGGGGCTTCTTAGGCATGAGTTACTGCGTCAATGCGGCATGGCATTGAGGCAATCAGCCTGTGGTATTGCTGAGGTGTTATGGAAGCCCAGGTTGCTTTGATAGCAGCCTAAAGTTCGTATGCATTGTTAGGTCTGGTGTCTCTCTTCTTCCTCTTGACAATACGCTACAGGGGTTTAGGTCAGGAGAGTTTGCTGCCCATAAAGCACAGTGATACCTTGATCATTCAACCAGGTATTGGTACTTTTGGCAGTGTGGGCAGGTGCCAAGTCCTGCTGGAAAATGAAATCAGCATCCCCATAAAACTGGTCAGCAGAGGGAAGAATGAAGTGCTCTAGAATTTCATTGTAGAGGGCTGCGCTGACTTTGGACTTGATAAAACACAGTGGACCAACACCAGCAGATAACATGGCTCCCTAAATCATCACGGACTGTCAGTGATGATTTGGGGAGCCATGTCATCTGTCATCTACTGGTGTTGGTCCACTGCATTTTATCAAGTCCAAAGTCAGCGCAGCCCTCTACCAATCAGTGGGTATTGTCAAGAGGAATATAGAAGAGACACCAGACCCAACAATGCAGACGAGCTGAAGGCCGCTAGGAGCCCCGACCAAGTATTGGTATAGTGTGTAGTATACTGTACATGGACATTTTCAGTTAGCCAACATTTCTTTAATAAAAATCCTTTTTTTTTTTATAGGTCTTATGTAATATTCTAATTTTCTGAGATACTGAATTTTGGGTTTTCGCTAGCTGTAAGCCGTATTCATCAAAATTAAAAAAAGAAATGCTTGAACTATATCACTCTGTGTGTGACACATCTATATACAATATGAGTTTCACTTTTTGAATTTAATTACTAAAATAAATTAACTTTTTGAAGATATTCAGATTTTTTGAGATGCACATGTACAGTATGTTGCCAGGTCTAGGGGACCCTGAGGCCTATGCAGTGAATGCTCTAGTGACTTTGTGGGTGTGGTTGGTTCCCTTTGCTCTACGTTTTCCTCTTCTACAGCTCCTCCATGGTCTGCTCTACAGCATCATGTCGGAGAGAGTTTCAGTGATCTTCATTGCAAAATACTGTCCCAGGACCTTGCAACATTCGGATATACTCAAGCTCCTGGTGGACTGTGCTTGAGCTTTTCCAGATCACCCAAACCTCCTGTCTCAGAGGCTGGTCAACCATCCCACTTTACAATCGCTTGCTTTATCAGCATGGCACTTGAGGCCTTTCAGATTACCCCTTGAGACGCACCCTGTCTTTCTTACAATCTGGTCCAGTATCTGGCTTTGATTACCATCAAGGGACAAGTTTCAGCCTTGGCCTTGGTTAAAGTTTTTTTTTGCAGGTGTTGCCCCCATTGCTCCCTCTGTGTATTATCTGGTATTTTTGTGAGACCTTAACCTAGAGCTCTCTGCCCTTTTGAGCCTATTAAAGATACTTCTTTGCCTGTCTTTACTCACAAGTCCCAAGATGGTTCCTGTTCATTATTTGGTCATAGTATGTTCCATGAGGGTCTCCTCTTAACTACAGTTTTTTTCTTTAAGTGACCCGATTTCTTTCCAGCCTTCCCCAGGGATCCTGCAAGAGAATCCCTGCCTCTTGCTCTACCTTTGCTAGGTGGATTAGGCTGGTCACTCTTCAAACCTGTGGTCTATAGAATGGAGTTCCTTTTTTTCCTTTTAGGACGCACTCTTCTAGGTCTGCAGGTACTTCATGGGCATCAGTATCTCAGATTGCAATGTTTCCCCCATGATCTTCTTTTTCCGCGTTTGTTAAGTTTACCTGGTGAATGCTCAGTCCTGCTTGGCAAGCATGGCTGTTCATGCAATTTATGGCCCCTAGCTCAATTTGGAGTTCCCAACTATTGGATAAACTAAGAGCAGGCTCACCTGGAGTCAGCCTGCTTTGACATTCGCACTCACATTCATAGCACTGTTGTGTTTTTTTGCAGTTTTTAAATAAACAATGACAAGCTTTCATGGGAGAATTTCTTTACAGTGTACCAAATGGTGAATGTATTATTTACAGTGTGTGACCATCTGTTTCTGAATGTACATAAGCCTTATTACAAAAAAAAAAAAAAAAATATTAGTAGAGCCTGTACGTTAAAAAGATCTTAGAGCAACACGTTGAAACTGATGGTCTTTGTGGTCCTCATTACAGACTCAAAATGGGCAACAGGTGCAAGTACCAATGGAGACAGAACAGCAAAATGAAATTGAGCAACGAGTTAGTAAAGTAAAACAACGAATCCAGGTGAGTAACCTTAATTCTTTTGGGTGCAATTGTTAACATGTATGGCTCACAAATTATAAGCATATACTGTAGCTTCATGTATAGCCAGTCATTCCTGGAAATACCTTTGCAGTTTGAGTTTTGCACAATGGGCTGCACTATCAAGGTCATAGCACTATCAAGGTCATAGGTTTTGACAAATGAGATTGCCGCAATTTGGTCATATTTAGCCTTTGCTTGTTTCCCACTTGCATTCTACTGATCACCATTTTGTTCACTTCTCCTTTTGAACACTAAACCATTTTATTGTTAAAGTGGTTGTAAAGACATATGAAAAAAAAAAAAAAAACCAGGACAAAATCATAATGAGCTAGTATACATCGCATACTAGCTCATTATGAAATACTTACCTTAGATTGAAACTGTTGCAGCGATCTCGACCGGCTGTGACCGGCGACATGTCTCCCGGAGTTATTTCTGGGTTGGTGGGCTCTAGTACTGTGATTGGCCGGAGCCTCGATGACGTTACGGCACATGCCCTTTAGAATTTACTCGATCGAGCCATTTCTTCAGTGCGCATGCGTATATGGTAAATATCTCCTAAACCACGCAGGTTTAGGAGATATTTACAGTACCTACAAGTTAGCCTTATTAGATTACCTGTGGGCAGTACCTACAGGTAAGCCTTATTATATTACCTGTGGGTACAAGTGGTGTAACAGGGTTTACAACCACTTTCAACTGGCATTTAGACCATGTTGTCCTCTGGCATTTACTGGATTCTAAAGAAAGGGGAAATTTAAAGTTGAACCTTACCATGGTGCATGGCACTGTGATCAGGAAAGTGCCCAAATGCTGCTAGAGCTAAATATATATACTTAAAGCTGAACCAGCCTTACCTTCAGTCTTGCCTAGTTGTACTCTCTTTACCTTGTCACCGTGTGCAGCAAGTTAGATAGCGCCTGCCTCATTTATTAAATGAAGGCCATCTAGCATCACTTTCATTAACTGGATTTCAGTTCTTTCATTCATAGAGGCTCACAATCAAATGTAGGCATTACATAGGGCAGTCTGCATGCAAATGCAGCCTGCCTAGGAACTCCTGCTCCTCAAAATTGGCATTTTAATGTTTGCATAACACCTCCAAAAGGCTAGCCAACTGCTTGCATCTTTGCTGAGCGTCCTTAAGGGGAGTATTAAGGCAGGGTGCTGGTATGTTCTCAGGAAGCCCCTCTATTAATTGCCTGCATTGCAGAGAGAACCAGTGAGGATGTCACTGAGTCTAAAATAAGTTCTGTTTTGGAAATGGAAAGGTTTTATTCAAAACTTTATGAGCTTGAGGGGGGTGTTGGGGGGGTGTAAAATGTAACCAGATTAAACTTCAGCATTAAGATATAAGTTCTGAATAACTTTTTAAATATTAACAATTGGCCCCATAATTAATTTGTGCATCATCTTGTTTCTAAAAATCTGTGTTTCAGCTTTTGGAACTGAAAACCCAGTGTACACCGTATTGTTGTTTTTCTATTTCACCTTCGAAAACAGACATTTAAAGTGTTTCCCTAACCTAAAAACTGAGTCTGACACTAGTACACCCCAACATTTAAGTGTTAGTTCACCTTTACAAAAAATCTGTTAGGGTTTGGTGAGGGTATTTAACCCATAAATAAGACTTTCTAGCCTTTTAAATATAAAATTGCTAACAATTTAACATGGTTATATATAAGGTAAAAAGTTTTTTTTAACCCTGAAGGCTAAGTTCACCTTTAGGAACATGTTACACCTATATTTAGGGCGTAACATGTAACATGCTTCTATCCGCCCACCTCCCTCCGCCAGCGCTCTCTGCTCTGTGACAGCGTGGGATTTTCTCCCCGCACCCGCTGTCCCAGTTTGAAAACAGCGTGACTGACAGGTCTACCCTTACACAGCCGGATCATTCATTGATCGTTTCCTGTGATTGAATAGACTACAAGTACCATCATCCATTGTGGCTGACAGCTTTTAGCTCGCAGTGAACTTCACTGGTGAGTGCTCTAGTAGTTCATTGATTCCTCTTGCCATTCAGTTACTGCCTGCTCCTGAAGATGCTTGTTGGCTGGCGAAATGCGTTGGGGGGACATCTGGTAACGTCACTTCCAGCCTGTGAAACGCACACAACAGGGCAGCAGCGCTTCTGGGTCTTACATACGATTTTTTTGCAAGTGGTTCATGTGCGTTTAATAAAGTCTGTATACATATATTTTAATAAACAACAATACTGCACTTTTTGGGCTCCCCTTCTTTTCTAATATTGGAGGCACACAAGTATCCAGGAGTGCTGTATGAGACTCAGGAGAGGTGAGCTGAGGTGGAGAGGCTAAACCTTGCTGCCAGAGTACCCAGGAAAGTTGTCTCCCAAGCATACCATTACTTCTGTACTGAACAAGCATACAGTTTATGTGGTCCGGTGAGTGTGTGGAAGCACATCATTGGCGCTGAGCACTTTGTGGAGCACTAAGAGCTGCCAATGTCTAAAGAGCGCAAACCAGTGTGTTCTGGCAGGGGGGCAGTCTCCCTATCAGAACACAATAGCACAGCAGGTGAGATCGCTGTACTAACACTGCATTGTTAGTACAGCAGCTCCGATCTGAGCTGTCAGTTTTCTTTCGTTCAACCCGCTGGTTTGAATGAAAAAAAAACTAGTGGTGTGTACAAGGCTTAAGTCTGACTTCTCACCTTATGACTGTTGACGTGCCTTAGTGTCATTCATTATAAGTTGCACTCCAGTGCTCCACTGTAACACACCTGTATTGCAACCACAATACATGACAGGCTCCAAAGCAGAATCTGTTCTATTGAAGATAGAATAGCTTCTTGGTCTAAAACAGGCCCCAGCCCCCCACACCATTTGCATCTCATTATTGGTCCATTTCTATGATTCCAGTTGTGTGTTGCCAGAGGGAATGGGCCAGGTTTTTCACCATTTTTCTTGTGAATCAAATTTTGAGGAAAATACTATTTTTGTTGTAAAGATTTCTGCTAACGTTCTCTAAATATTTGCATTCTTTGATCTATATGTTTGCAGGCTGTAGATCAGGAAGTCAAATTTCTAGAAGAGCAGCAAGAAATTTTTGACTTCAGATGGAAAACTTTCCAGACAGAAAGTGAGTATAATTTTATTTTTAGTGATAAGATAAAAAAAATATATATTTATGAAAATGACAAAGATTGTTTACAAAGTGTAAAACATTGATGTTTTCAGCTGCAAACTCTTCTTGTTTTTAATTTTAAAGAACCAGTGTGGACCTCTATTAACTTAGCTATGCAGTTAGGCCCTCTCCACACTGCATTGGTTAAATGCTCGTTTTGGCTACAGGATGATGACCATGGTGACATATTTAGCTTATTACCTGCTTCCATAGGCTTTCTTCCTCTCTATAGTCTCTCAAAGCACCTCCTCTTTTCTGCTCGACTGGTTGCATATTCCTGATGTCATCAGGTTCAATGCAGAACCAGTACACAGTTCTGCATTATACATGAGGACAGCTAGGGCCTACCCTTATTCCGGGAGCATTGGACAACAGAGAATACCTCTGGCTCCCAGAAGAGCAAAGAATAAGTTAAGTATTTGTACTTATTTATTATCCTCTGGCCCCCTAAACAAGCATTTAACCCATGCAGTTCAGCTGTGAAGATCCAACTGTATAGGTAAATTGTACAAAAGCCCAGACAGCTACTCCAATTTTTTTTTTTTTTTAGTTTTATTAAAAGCTGTGAGCCCTCTTTAGCTTTTCTATACAACAGATATAAAAAGTCTACAGACCCCTGTTAAAATGTCAAGTTTCTGTGATATAAAAAAATAAGACAAAGATAAATAATTTCAGAACTTTTTCCACCTTTTAATGTTACCTATAAACTGTACAACTCAGTTAAACAACAAACTGAAATCTTTTAGGTAGAGGGAAAAAAAAAATAATATGGTTGCATAAGTGTGCACACCCTTAAACTACTACTTTGTTGAAGCACCTTTTGATTTTATGACTCAGTCTTTTTGGGTATGAGTCTATCAGCATGGCACATCTTGACTTGGCAATATTTGCCCACTCTTCTTTGCAAAAACACTCCAAATCTGTCAGATTGCGAGGGCATCTCCTGTGCACAGCCCTCTTTAGATCACCCCACAGATTTTCAATCCGATTCAGGTCTGGGCTCTGGCTGGGCCATTCCAAAACTTTAATCTTCTTCTGGTGGAGCCATTCCTTTGTTGATTTGGATATATGCTTTGGATCGTTGTCATGCTAAAGGATGAAGTTCCTCTCCATGTTCAGCTTTCTAGTAGATTGTGCTAGCGTGGTGTGTCTGGATTTTGCAAAAGCATTTGACACAGTTCCCCATAAACGTTTACTGTACAAAGTAAGGTCCGTTGGCATGGACCATAGGGTGAGTACATGGATTAAAAACTGGCTACAAGGGCGAGTTCAGAGGGTGGTGATGAATGGGGAGTACTCGGAATGGTAAGGGGTGGTAAGTGGGGTCCCCCAGGGTTCTGTGCTGGGACCAATCCTATTTAATTTGTTCATAAACGACCGGGAGGATGGAGTGAACAGTTCAATTTCTGTATTTGTGGACAACATTAAGCTAAGCAGGGCAATAACTTCTCCACAGGATGTGGAAACCTTGCAAGAAGATCTGAACAAATTAATGGGGTGGGCAACTACATGGCAAATGAGGTTTAATGTAGAAAAATGTAAAATAATACATTTGGGTGGCAAAAATATGAATGCAATCTACTCACTAGGGGGTGAACCTCTGGGGGTCCTAGTAGATGATAGGCTCAGCAATGGCTTATGCAATGCCAAGCTGCTGCTAACAAAGCAAACAGAATACAAGCAGTCCCCAAGTTACGAACGACTCCTACTTTCGAACGGCCTCAAATGCCGGCCACTTGTGCTCCATGCTTGTCCTGGATACCTCCGGAAACATCCCATACTGCAGCACTACATGTACTGCATGGCCAGAAGAGCCCCAGATAACATAACAAGTTCCCGGAACATCCCACATCCATGCACAGGCAGACGTTACACTTACAAATGCAGTGTTCCGACCGGAAGTTACACTTACAAATGCAGTGTTGCGACTTACGAACAACTTCAACTTACGAACAAACCTACAGTCCCTATTGTGTTCGTAGCTTGGGGACTTCCTGTATTGGCATGCATTAAAAAGGGGATTATCTCCAGGGATAAAGCGATAGTTTCTCCCGCTCTACAAGACTCTGGTCCAGCCTCACCTAGAGTATGCTGTCCACTTCTGGGCACCAGTCCTCAGGAAGGATGTACTGGAAATGGAGCGAGTACAAAGAAGGGCAACAAAGCTAAGAAAGGGTCTGGAGGATATTAGTTATGAAGAAAGGTTGCGAGCACTGAACTTATTCTCTCCGGAGAAGAGACGCTTGAGAGGGCATATGATTTCAATTTACAAATACCTTACTGGTGACTCCACAATAGGGATAAAACTTTTTTGCGGAAGGGAGTTCAATAAAACACGTGGCCACTCATTAAAATTAGAGGAAAAGAGGTTTAAACTTAAACTGCGTAGAGGCTTCTTTACTGTAAGAGCAGCAAGGATGTGGAATTCCCTTCCACAGGCGGTGGTCTCAGCGGGGGGCATCGATAGTTTCTAAAAACTATTAGAGAAGCACCTGAACGACCGCAACATACAGGGCTATACAATGTAATACTGACATATAATCACACACATAGGTTGGACTTGTGTTTTTTTTTTTTTTCAACCTCACCTACTATGAAGGTTTTGTGCCAGTATTGACTGGTATTTGGAACTGTTCATAATGCCCCCTACCTTGATCAAGGCCCCTGTTCCATCTGAAGAAAAACAGCCCCAAAGCATGATGCTGACATCACCATGCTTCACTGTGGGTATGGTGTTCTTTTGGTGATGTGCAGTGTTGTTTTTGCACCAAACATATCTTTTGCAATTATGGCCAAAAAGTTCAGCCTTGGTTTCATCAGACCATAACACATTTTCCCACATGCTTTTGAGAGACTTCAGATGTGTTTTTAGCCGAGTTTGGATGTTTTTCTTGGTAAGAAAAGGCTTCCGTCTTGCCACTCTACCCCATAGCCCAGACATATGAAGAATACGGGAGATTCTTGTCACATGTACCACACAGCCAGTACTTGCCAGATATTCCTGCAGCTCCTTTAATGTTGCTGTGGGCCTCTTGGCAGCCTCCCTGACCAGTTTTCTTCTCGTCTTTTCATCAATTTTTTGAGGGATGTGCAGTTCTTGGTAATGTCACTGTTGTGCCATATTTTCTCCACTTGATGATGACTCTCTTCACTGTGTTCCGTGGTATATCTAATGCCTTGGAAATTCTTTTGTACCCTTCTCCTGACTGATACCTTTTAACAATGAGATCCTTCTGATGCTTTGGAAGCTCTCTGCGGACCATGGCTTTTGTTGTAGAATGTGACTAAGAAAATGTTAGAAAAGACCTACTAGAACAGCTATACTTTATTTGGGGTTAATCAGAGGCACTTTAAATGATGGCAGGTGTGTACTGACTCTATTTAACATGAGTTTGAATGTGATTGCTTAATTCTGAACACAGCTACATCCCCAGTTACAAGGGGGTGTGCACACTTCTGCGACCACATTATTTTAGTTTTTTTTATTACTCCCCCCCCTAAAAGATTTCAGTTTGTTTTTCAATTGAGTTATACAGTTTATAGGTCACATTAAAGGTGGAAAAAGTTCTGAAATGATTTATATTTGTCATTTTTTTTTTTACATCACAGAAACCTGACATTTTAACAGGGGTGTGTAGACTTTTTATATCCATTGTATATTGCTTTTTTTTTTATGTTCAGTTAATTTAGAAGTGTTAAAGGAAGAAAATAAGTTTTGTCAGGTATACAAGGGTCGCAGTGTTCTAGAGATGGGGACAGTACCTGTTTCAGGAGATGTTGCTGGAAAAAAGACACATGAATCCTGAAACTAAAACCTTAATCTGTCAAAAAAAACATTAGCATGGCTAACTCAAGGGTCCAGAGTCTTAAGATGGCCATACATAGGTCAGTTATTTTTGTTCAACCAGATTCCCTTATCCACACATTCGATGTGGATGCAGTTAACCTCCCCACCATGTCATTGTAATTTGACAGCGGGGAGACTTCCCTGCCATCAGAATACACACTTCAGCGCTGCAGTCTGTTGACTGAACAAGAATATACCAACTGGGCAGTTGAACAGAAGTTGGTTGGTAGAGTGGCTACAGTACAGTAGCAGCGGCCACACATTGATCAAAATTCATCCGGTACTTGCTGAACCGGCCAAATTTCGATCTATGTATGGCTAGCTTACAATAAAAGTTAAGTGAATTGACAGACTGGGATTTAGCTACCAACAGGTAGTTTTACACAATTTTGCACTTGTTCACAGCCCCCTTTACTCTGATACCCCTAACTAAAATAATCTAGTGGAACCAATTGCCTTCAGAAGTCACCTAATTAATAGAGTCCACCGGTGTATACCAGTATTTATCGGTGTATAACACGCACCCCAATTTTAGGAGTGAAGTTTAAGGAAAAAAATGTACATTTTAAATAAAGAATTTTGAAGCAAAATTAGGGTCACAGCTCATCAATGCAGCCTTATCAGTGCCCATCTGCAATCTCTGAATTGCCAATCAATGCACCCTGCTCAGTGCCCATCTGCAGCCATTAACTTGACCAACAATATAGCATGTTTAGTGCCCATCTGCAGCCTATAAATTGACCAACATGCAGCCTGTTCAGTGCCCATCTGCAGCCTCACCTTTCCCATCACCTTAAATTTTTGTGCACCCGTGAAATGTAGTCAAACTTCAGTACCCTATATTCTCTATTGCCGACACTTCAAAGGCCCCCTATAGGTATCAGTTTAGTGTTACGGAGGAGGTCTTTTGTTATAATTATTGCTCTCACTCCAGTGTGCGCGGTGATCTATATCCTGTGTATTGCAATCAACGTTTTCACGCACAAGCGCCCCGACGTATGTGTTTACGTTTAAGCGTGTGTATATGTGGGGGTGGGGGATTTTATGTGCTTTTCTCTTTCATCACATAGGGGACAAAAAGTCCCCTATGTGATGTTTTTTTGGTGACAGGTTCTCTATATTAAGATATGCTGGGTCTAAGAGACTGTGCTCCACTAAATATTTTGCAATGCAGATTGTATTGTAAAACATTATTTCCTGGCTGAGCTAGCTGGGGACACTGAGAGCTTGACCTGGAAGTGACGTCAGATGTCGCTTTCCGGGTCACAAGAAGAAGGGGAGGAGAGAGGATGTGTGTCTGCTCTTCTCCTTCCCCTCCACCCACCAGCACATGCCATGGAGCTCCTGGGCGCGCCGATAGGCAAGCGGAGCCTGGTAAGCATGGCGGGGATTGACGCTGGTACCGGGGATGTGTGAGAGCAATGGGGCGGAAGTGCCGCCGCACAAATGCTCTCACCTGACAGGCAGGGGTCTGCCTGTTAGTTTCACACACAATCCCGGTGGCTGCAATACCCCCCACTGTCAGGTCCGTACGACGTACAGACCTGTCGGCGAAAAGGTTAAAGCAGGGTTAGGTTATAAAAACATATTCCAAGCTATGAACATCTCACGGAGCACTGTTCCATCCTTCATCCGAAAATTGAAAGAGTATGGCATAACTGCAAACCTACCAAGACATGGCCGTCCACCTAAACTGACAGGCCGGGCAAGGAGAGCATTAACCAGGGTAGTCGCCAAGAGGCCCATGGTAACTCTGGAGGAGCAGCAGAGATCCACAGCTCAGGTGGGAGAATCTGTCCACAGGACAACTGTAAGTCAACCACTCCACAAATCTGGCCTTTATGGAAGAGTGGCAAGAAGAAAGCCATTGTTGAAAGAAAGCCATAAGAAGTCCCGTTTTCAGTTTGTGAGAAGCCATGTGGGGGACACAGCAAACATGTGGAAGAAGGTGCTCTGGTCAGATGAGACCAAAATTGAGACTGGGGCGGAGGTTCATCTTCCAGCAGGACAACAACCCTAAACGTACAGCCAGAGCTACAATGGAATAGTTTAGATCAAAGCATATTCATGTGTTCGAATGGCCCAGTCAAAGTCCAGACCTAAATCCAATTGAGAATCTGTGGCAACAAAATTGCTGTTCACAGACGCTCTCCATCCAATCTGACAGAGCTTGAGCTATTTTGAAAAGAAGAATGGGCAAAAATGTCACTCTATAGATGTGCAAAGCTGGTAGAGACATACCCAAAAATACTTGTTGCTGTAATTGCAGTGAAAGGTGGTTCTACAAAGTATTGACTCAGGGGGGTTAAATACAAATGCACGCCACACTTTTTTCAAATACTTATTTGTAATAAATATTGAAAACCATTTATCATTTTCCTTCTACTTAATTTATGTGCCACTTTGTGTTGGTCTATCACATAAAATCCCAATAAAATACATTTATGTTTTTGGTTTTAACATGAGAAAATTTGAAGGGGTGCTGCTAGGGAGTGGGGAATAAGGGAATATGTGATTCTTTACCCTCCATAGGCAAAGCATAGGTTCACTTTAAAATAGAACTTTGGGAATCCGTTTTTTTGTAGAATCATACTTAACCTAGCTGGATGCAGCATCTGTCCCCTGCCAACTCTAACACTGAGAACCGAGCGATCAATCCCCTGCTAATCGCTCGGTTCCCTGAACAGAGAGCTACTGACTGTTAGTCACAGTCACGGCTCTCTGCGCACTCGCTGGAGCACTAAGCTGTGGAGGCGGCGGGAGCGGCTGGCTCAGGCTCTCAGTGGCTCGCTGAGAGGCCGTGCCTGTCCAGGCATGTGAGCAGATCCAGACTATATGGTTGTGATCTTTCCTGAGCCTGGACCGGCTCTGTAATGTTCGCAGACAGCAGACTTTAGCCCGCTGTCTGCGTAAAATGGGTCAGAGGAGTACAGAATGAACTGCACTCCTGTGATCCACAGGAGAAGTACAGCCAAACAAGCTTTGGCTGTACTTCTCCTTTTAAGTTGTATGCAACAGCTATATAGGGAACTAACAGGTGTGTCAGAATGCCTGACAAATAATGATTCATCTAACACAAACACATTTACTCTTTTTTTTTTCATTATAGGGTCTTCAAAAGTTACAGCTGAGTATACTGAGCAGTATATTAAGCAAAAGACACAAGAGCTGCAAGCTCAACTGAATGAGCTGGACCGAAAACGCAAGGTCAGATCTATTACAAAAATATCTTGGTCTGAAATCTATATCTAGTGTATTGCAACAACTTAACAACATATATTGAACACCAAATGAATATTAGATAATAAATCCTCAAAAAAATGAATAAATATTCAAAAACAGTCCGGTGAGGTGAATAAAAGTAAATTAATTCTTCTGTGCGGATAAAAAACACTGATAATTGTGACCTTCACCACACACAATGCGCGCTTACCAGAGGGCAAGCAATATCAAGCCTGTAATCTAGATCAGCATCCGGACATCAGACCAACAGCGGCAGCAAATTACTATGAGTACGCTGAAGACAAGCCAGGAGATCACAACTCGGCAAATAGACAAACAGGCAACGATCAGGGTCCCAAGAAGATGAAAAACTCACCATAGTGTGAATCCGTAAATCATCGGTTTATTAGATATAAAATATTGCACTTACATTTGCATAGAAGATAAAAAGCTCATAAAAATGCCGGCCAGCTTGCAGACAGCCATCCACACATACGCTACACCCTGCGATGACGTCAGCACGTCTGCCTCCGGACATACGTTTCGTCATAAAATTGATTACAGGCTTGATATTGCTTGCCCTCTGGTAAGCGCACATTGTGTGTGGTTGAGGTTCACAATTAGTGTTTTTTATCTGCACAGAAGAATTCATTTAATTTTATTCACCTCACATTTTTTTGAGGATTTATTATCTAATATTCATTTGGTGTTCAATATTTGTTGTTAAGTTGTTGCAATACACTATATCTTATCACTACACGTTTATTTTAATGTATTTGCACAGCTTTTTCTTTTTCTTATAATCACTGTGTTTGTATATATCTTGCAAATTTGAGCTGCAGCTACTTATTTTTATTTCTAGTTTAGCGCGGTATTCACTTCCTTTTTTACCTGAAATCTATATCTTATTTGTACAGTGCAGGACAAAGGAACCCTTTTCTTGGTTATAGGTTTGTACCTTCAGGTGATTGGACACTGTCAAGCTTTTGAGAATATACCCTCCCAGGGCGCCTCCCCTCTATCCCCATAGTTTTTATCTGCTTTGTGAAATGCCAAGTAGTCAACATCTCCTTCAGGGCACTTAAAGTGTATATAATCCTAAAATCTAAATCTCTTTAACCACCTCAATACAGGGCACTTACGCTGTCACACTTTGAATGACAATTGTGCGGTAATGCTACACTGTAACCATGTGAAATTTTTATCATTTTCTTCACACAAATAGAGCTTTCTTTTGGTGGTATTTAATCACTCCTGGAAATTTGAAAACAATAAAAGTTTTTCTTAGTTTCTGTCAGTAAATTTTGTAAATAAGTAATTTTTCCCCTTCACTGATGGGCACTGATGAGGCTGCACTGATGAGTTGGCACTTATGGGCACTGATTAGGTGGCACTGATGAGGAGGCACGAATATGCCACACTTATGGGCACTGATGAGCACTGATAGGCAGCACTGATGGGTGGCACTGGGCACAGATAGGCAGCACTGGTGGGCTCAGATAGGCGGCACTGGTGGGCTTGGATGGGTGGCACTGATGGGTGGCATTGATGGGTGGCATTCATGAGCAGCAGTGATGAGCATTGATGGGCTGCAGTTATGGGTATTGCTGGGCTGCACCGATAGCCAGCACTGACTGGCATCACTAATGGCCACTGATTGCTGGCACTTGTGGGCACAGATTGGTGGCAATTGTGGGCACTGGTTGGCACTGATTGCTGGCAGTGGTGGGTACACAGTTCTGGCACTGGTGGGCACTTAATTGTAATCAGGGCACTGATGATCGGTGCCCTGATTACATCCCTATCTGTCCCCTGTGAGGAGATGCTGTTGATCGGCTCTTCTCTCCTCACACACTGTCAGTGTGAGGCAAGGAGCGACGATTACCGGCATTTCCGTGTTTACATGTGACCGGCTGTGATTGGATACAGCCGATCACATGGTTAAAGAGCCGTGGCCGCAGCTCTTTACACAGATCGGGGTCGCGCCGTGTCCTAGAAACACAGCGCGGCCGATCACTGCGCGCCCCCGGGGCCGTGCGAGAGCGGTCGTTCTGGGAGGCTGTCATATGACGTCCACCCAGAACGAGAGCCGCACCGCCCAGCCGTCATTATCCATGGCCGACAGGCGGGAAGTGGTTAATCACACCGTAGTCCCTATGATCGCTTATAGAGCATTGTATTGATTGGTTTTTAATTGTAATCTAGACTAAATACTTGATGATCCTGCTAGTGTCTCTCACGTTGGCCAGCTTTCTGTGTTGTCTTGACCACGCTAACCACAGCTGCAAGGCACAACAGGATGAAAAATCTGCAGTCCCATTCGTAACGTGCATGTGTTGCCTTGTCGGGAATGATTAACAGTAACAGGAGTCACTCTGACAAAAACTAGAGCATTGATACACTGAGGTCAACTCGCTAATAATAAAATACCACATTCATTTTTGTCTTAAAATAATTCATGCAGTATTTATCTCAGAAGTAATACTTACCCTAATACTTACCTGAGCCCCATCTGTGTCCAGCGATGTCCACGAGTGCCATCCGAGACTCTCCTTCCTGATTGGCAGAGACACAGCAGCGGCGCCATTGGCTCCCACTGCTGACAATGAAAAGCAGTCAGCCAATCAGGAGAGAGAGGGGGCCGGGCCAGGCCACAGCTCAGTGTCTGAATGGACACAGGGAGCCTTGACTCGGCTCAGGTACTCCCCATAGCAAGCTGCTTGCTGTGGGGGCACTCAACAGGAGGAAGGGGCCAGGAGCAGCGAAGAGGGACCCGAGAAGAGGAGGATCCGGGCTGCTCTATGCAAATCTACTGCAACAGAGCAGGTAAGTATAACATGTTTGTTATTTTTATAGGAAAAAACGAGACTGTACAATCACTTTTAATAATTCTTTATTATTTATTTTGCATTTGATATTTTTGTATATACCTGCACGGTTTAGGAGATATTTACTTTTGATGCAGCTGGTGATGTCACTGGTTAATGCGCTCTGAAGGAACGGCATACCGTGCTGTTCCTTCAGAGTCCTGTGCCATGAACAGCGGCTCCCGCACGCATGGGCAGGAGTGACGTCATCCTCTCTCCGGCCATTCACACAGCTGGAGTCCGCAAACCCTAAAGGCAGAGTGGGGCAGGATGGCAGTGCCTACAGTGATGACAGCGTATTCCTAGTGGGTTTCAATTTAAGGTGAGTTTCACATAATGTGCTAGTATGCTATGCATACTAGCACATTATGGCATTGCCTTTCAGGATTAAAAATAAAAAAACTGCGGTTTACTACCGCTTTAAAGGCAGAATAAGGCAGGTGAGGTCACTTGATGACTAATCACCTCACCCTTCTTAGCCCATCTGAGCATGGAGGTATCATGGTTATGGGACCGCAGTAAAAAACGATTTAAATTGTATTTAATACACTTTTATTTTAATAAATTTGACATTTTTATGTATATAAGATTCTAGCGGTGTCCGCTACATTAGTTTCATACACTTTATAAATGCTTTCAATAATAATAATAATGGTGATGATAAAATATCAGTGTCTCAGTTGTTTGACTTGGCAGCATATAGTTTAACTCTTGTTGTTGTTCTGCACAAAAGGAGGTCCTGAGCCAGATAAAAGAGCTTCTCGGGCTTTGTGAGACCCTTCATGGTTTTCTACAGAAAGAATTGACTGACTGGCTTCAGAGGCAAAAGTTAGAATGCATTGGAGCTAGCACAGACACCTGTCTGAAACATCTGGAAGGCTGGTAAGCAGGGTGCTGCCTAGTACATGCTGAGTCAATGATAGTAGTTGTTTTATTCGTAACTTGTTATACACAAAGTTTACTTGGAACTCCCGTCAAAACATTTATTTCTAGTTTTGGTTAGTGTATGGCATCTGTCAGGTTGAATGTGTTTTTTTGGAGAGTTTCACACTTGATTTCTGTCCTAGTGAAAAAAATTGAGTATTAAAAGCTGATATAGGCAAAATGTACTCTTGCGGTGTGCCCCAACTTCACTGCAGGGGTTAAATGTTCATTTCGTCTAGGGGTGCATGAATAAGGTATAATACTTACCGTATTCCTCACTCCAGGAAGATCCCTCTACAGTATTAATGCTCACATACAATTCAGGGTTAAAAGCCCTGCACATGACAACACAGAGGGACTACCCACAACCTTGAGCTTCAGGCAGAAGAGAATAGCACTGGAGCATGGATTAAAGTAAGTAATGCACCTTATCTCTGCACCCCTAGATGAAACAAACATTTAACCCTTGCAGTGCATGGGGGAGGAGGACCCTCTGCAGGGGTAGATTGTATTTAATTCTTGGACATCCGCTTTAATTGTCACTAATATCCTAAGCAGCCATTGTCACAATGATAGAAGCTGCAACCTTTTTGCACTAGAAGATCATCTCTTCTGCCAAAAAAGATTCCTACAGTCAAATGTCCTCTAGCCAATAAATGTGTGCAGGAAATCTAGAATATTTCTAAAAAGCATGCTGTTTGAAAATGACTTTCTAAGGTATTGCTAGACTTGCCAGCATTCAATGACTCCAGATCAACATTCTTTGCAAACTTTGTGCAAGTCTGCTGCAAGTTCTGGTTCGGTTATGTTGTGCAACAGTCATCCCAATACAGTGGTCACTGTGGCTGAATTTTCATGCTGTAGATTTGCAGAGCTCTTGCTGTAGACTCACTACTGCAACTTTGCTCTTGCTAGAGACTTGCCATGCAAATTTTCTACAAATTGGAAAAGTGTCAGCTAAAACCTGTGCTTCAAGTGATCTGCAAGTGTACAACTTGCCAGGGAAAATGTGCACAATTTAAGACTTACAGTTCAACACTGCCACAAATCTGTGGCAAGTTATCCTTGCTATCTGGGTAGTCTGAATATACCATTGACAAAGAAACTTGGACAGCAGTTAGCAGTTTCAGATAATCATTCTGTCTTAAGGTGGTTGTAAAGGTAAAGAAAAATTACAGTCAGCTCCTCTATTAATCTATCCTACAGTCAGTGTGTAAATGTTTTGATAAAAGGATGCCTGTAAATACCTTATCTCCGATCTTTTATGGCCGGTAACGTGACCTCCAGCCACTCTTCTCCGATATATGGGCTACAGTGGGAGGGGCTGAGATCCCCATCTGATATAATCTGGGAGGTCATGTGACCGCTGTGCTGGCCACTCAACCCCTCCCACTGTAGCCCTTAAATGGGGGAAGAGAACGTCCGGAGGTCACGTGACTGGCCAGAACAGATCGGAGATGAGGTATTTACAGACATTATTTAATAAAAAAAAGCATTTACACAGTGTAGGATAGATTGATAGAACAGAGGGGCTGGCAGTAATTATTATTATTATACAGGATTTATATAGCGCCAACAGTTTGCGCAGCGCTTTACGACATGAGGGCAGACAGTACAGTTACAATACAATTCAATACAGACGGAATCAGAGGGCCCTGCTTGTTGGAGCTTACAATCGAGAAGGGAGGGTCAGGTGAAGAAAAAGGTAATAATTATGGAGATGAACTGATGGAGAAAATGGAATGCAGTTGTTAGGTGTGGGTAGGATAGGCTTCTCTGAAAAGGAGGGTTTTCAGGGGTCGTCTAAAAGCTAATAGAGTAGGAGATAATCGGACAAGTTGGAGTAAAGAGTTCAATAGGATTGGAGAGGCTCTGGAAAAGTCCTGGAGGCGAGCAATGGTGGAGGTGACAAGGGAGCTAGAGAGAAGGAGGTCTTGAGAGGAATGAACAGAACGATTAGGTTAGTATTTTGAGACTAGGCTAGTGATGTAGCTGGGGGTTAAATGTGGATGGTTTTGAAAGTTGTTAGCATTTTGAATTTTATTTGTTGGGTGAGTGGGAGCCAGTGGAGGGATTGACAGAGAGGAGTAGCAGACACAGAGCGATTGGTAAGGTGGATAAGTCTGGCAGCAGCATTCATGATGGATTAAAGGGGGGATATCCTATGTAGAGGTAAGCTAATGAGTAGGGAGTTGCAGTAGTCAAGGCGGGAGATGACCAGGGAGTGAATTAAGAGCTTTGTTGTGTCATTGATTAGAAAGAGGCGTATTTTGGAGATGTTGTGGAGGTTGAGGGGGCAAGATTTGGACAGTGATTGGATGTGGGGCTTAATGGAGAGTTCAGAGTCCAGGACTACACCTAAGACCTTGGCATGTGGGGATAGGCTTATGGTTGTGTCATCAATTTTTACAGAGTCTAAAGGGGAAGGGCACGTGCTGGAGGAAAAATTATAAGTTGGGTTTTGGATAGATTGAGTTTGAGGAAGTGATGTGACATCCAGACTGATATGTCTGTTAGTAAATTAGTGATAGTGATACGTGAGGATACTGAGGGAGTGAGCTGAGGGGTAGAGAAATATATTTGGGTGTGGTCAGAGTAGAGATGGTATTTGAAGTCATGGGAGGCTATCGGCTGACCCAGGGCGGAGGTGTAGATTGAAAATAGGAGAGGCCCAAGAACAGAACCTTGGGGAACCTTAACAGAAAAAGGAAGAGGAGACGAGGAAGTAGAGTTGTAAGTAACACTAAAGGTCCAGTTGGATAAGTAGGAAGAGAACAAGCGAAGAGTACAGTCACGGAGACCAATGGCGTGGTGTTTTTGGAGGAGGAGGGGGTGGTCAACCGTATCAAAAGCAGCAGAAAGGTTCAAGAGTAGGAGTACAGAATTGTGTCCATTGGATTTGGTTTTTAGTAGATCGTTTGTTAGTTTTAGGAGAGCAGTTTCAGTGGAGTGTTGAGGACGAAATCCAGACTGAATGGGATCAAGAAGGCTATTCTTGGCAAGGAGGTTGCTCAGTCAGTAGTAGACCAGTCGTTCAAGTAGTTTGGATAAAAAGGGGAGCAAGGAGATGGGGCGAATGTTGTTAAGATTGGTTGGGTCCAGTGAAGGCTTTTTAAGTATGGGGGGGACTAGTGCGTGTTTTAGAGAGTTGAAGAAGATTCCAGAAGAGAGGGAGAGATTGAAAATGTGGGTTAGAAAGTGTAGAATACAGTCAGAGGGTGAACGTAGTATTTGCAAGGGAACAGGATCCAGAGGGCAGGTGGTTAGTTGGACGTTAGCAAGTAGTTTAGCAACCTCTTCTATACTGGTGGGGTTGAATGAGGGAAGTAATGATTGTACCTGTAGGCATGAAGTGTAAAGCGTGGAAGGTATCTGAACAGCAGAGATCTCCTTACAAATTATTTCAATCTTCTGTTTGAATAGATTTGCGATCTCCTGGGCAGTGAGTGAGTTAGTGGGTGGAGGCAGTGGAGGACAAAGTAGAGATTTGAAGGTAGAGAAGAGTTGACGAGTGCAGGATGATGAGTTGTTAATGAGAGTGATAAAATAGGTCTGCTTGGCAATGAGGAGGCAGGAATTGTATTTTTAGAGGGCAGATTTATACTGGTTGAAATCTTTCTGAGACTTAGTCTTAGCCGTGCTCTTGAGCGCCTGTAGCTATGTTTTTTCAGACTTCTAGTGTCTTCTGTTTGCCAAAGTTGAAGGGGTCGGGCCAGATTCTGTGTGTAGTGAGAGGGGCCAGTATGTCCAGGGAGGCTAAAAGTGAAGCGTTGTAGACAGAAGTGGCTAGCTCGGTGCAGGACAGGGGTGCGATTTTGTCATAGAGGTGGTCAGTAGCAGAGAAGAGAAGGGTTGAGATGGCGTAGGTTTCTACGGGTAGCGGTTAGGTGGTTGGAGGGAGAGGAGGTGGAGGAGAGGGAGAAAGTGAAACTAATAAGGTAGTGATCAGAGAGATGCAAATAGTTGGAGAGGGTGCACAGAGTGCATTGGTGGGAGAAACCCAGGTCAAGGGTATTGCTTCAGAGTGAGTGGAAGCATGTATCCATTGCTTCAGGTCAAAGGAGGAGGTTAGACTGAGAAGTTTGTAAGTAGCAGTAGTGTTAGTATTAGTAGGGATGTTGAAGTCCCCGAGAATGATTGTTGGGATTTTAGAAGAGAGAAAGTAGGGTAGCCAGGCAGAGAAGTAATTAAGAAAGGTTGATACTGGTCGGGGGGGGGGGGGGGGGCATTAGATCACAGCTATCCTTAGAGAAACTGTGGAGAACAGATGAATGCAGTGTGCCTCAAATGAGAAGAGTGACACAGAGGGAGGTGGGTGAAGTACCTGAAAGGTGGTGCTATGTGGGGCTAGAAGGATTCCAACACCCCCTCCCTTGCATCCACTGGGTCTTGGGGAGTGAGAGAAGACTACCATGGGATAGGGAGGCAGAAGACGCAGTGTCGGATTCATGAAGCCATGTTTCGGTAATGGCGAGTAGATTAAATGAGTTAGAGATAAAGAGATCAATGGAGAGAGGTGAGTTTGTTACAGACAGAGCGAGCATTCCAAAGGGTTCAAGAGAAAGGGAGTCTGGTCTTGGGAAGAAAAGAAATGATAACTAGATTGTGTATATTATTCTTTACTTTTACTGCCAGCTAATAGCCACAAAGGGGGAGGCAGAGAGACACACACACACAGAAGCTGACAGGGCCGAAGGGGAACAGAGTAGAGCAGCGGGATGACGAAGGCACGTAAACTGACCATGCTAATCAGGGATCACACTGGGATCAACCAGTTTTTTTTTTACAGCACAGAAAGGGGCAGATTAGACAGCACAAGCACTGTGCTGTTTAATCTGCTATAAGGGAACAGGAAGAGCTCTTTTTCTTTTTCCTTCCTTTTTTTTTAATTTTTTTTTTATTTAGGGTTACAACCACTTTAAATATATGTTAAAATTGTTAGTTCTGTTATTCGTATCAACTCAGTATACTGTATATCTCCTCGCCACTATATGGCTAAAGGTTTGTGTACACCTGACATCACAACTACTTGAGCTTGGTGGACATCCCATTCTAAAACCATGGTAAAATATGAAATAAATAGGGATTTATCCTCCCCAGTTATACCAGCCTGCTCTTTTCTGGGAAAGCTTTCCGCACGAATTTTAAGTATGCCTGTGTGGATTTGTGCCTATTCAACCAAAAGAGAATTTGTGAGGTTAGGTACTGATGTTGGGTGAGGAGCTGACTCCCAATTTGTGATCCAATTAATCCCAAAAATGTTCATTATGGTTGAGGTCAGGCCCTTGTAAAGGCCACTTGCGTTCATTCAGATGAATTATATTAAACTGTGTGCTTATGGACTTTGGGTTTGTATAGAGGGGCATGCTGGAATTGATAAAAATTTCCCTGAAACTGTTGCCATGAAGCTGGAAGTGCACAATTGTCTAAAATGTCTTTGGATGTTGTATCAATAACAGTACCCTTCATTGGAAACACCTGAACTCAACCATTTTGAGGGTTGTCCACATATAGTGTGAGTGTGATGGTCAGGTTCCACTAATTTTGACCATATAATATATGTTTGCTGAAAAAAGTGAATTATTCTTATTCCATTTCACTTCTCATAACCCAGGATCACAGGGACAGTAGAAGTATTTTTCCATCTAAGGCGTCTTCTTCGTCTTTTAAGTGACCTTGCAATTTTGTTAACTTATGAAGGTGACCTTCTGAAGACTGAGCCAGAAACCTTGCAGTGTAGGCTACATGAAATGTTGTGTAGTCTGCTACAAATGTAAGTATATTTATTCTCACAATGTTCTATTGCCTGTGTGAATACTTGTGGGTGTTACAATACCTTTTGGGATCCCAGCAATGAGATTTATAGCAAACAGAGACTGTACAATACATTTATTTAAGCGGAGCACCACCCAAAAGGGGAAGATCTGCTTGTGTGCATCCTCCCCCTCTCCACTGCCACATTTGGAACTTTGGGGGAGAGAGCAAGTACCTGGTTTTGACAGGTCAAGGAGAAAAAAAAAAATAGGAAGGACCTATAAGTAGTTCAAAAGGTGTGAAGAGGAAATAGGGCAGCCAGCAGTTTCTCCTTTAAAAAAATGTTATTGATCAGTGTATATAAAAATAGACAAATTGTAATCACAGTTAATAGGCAATGGACAATAATTAAAAGTCGACAACCTTGTCATACATAAAAGACATGCTTGGGTGTATAGGCACATCCAAAATCAAGCACACTGAAATGCAGCATAAATCAAGATACCGACTATGTCAGCTCAAGAATGAAAAGCAGGGTGTGTCGTGTCTGAAGAAGTCCCAGGTAACTGCCGTGGTGTCAACCTTTACACGGCCGTACAACTTACAGTAGACATCTGGGCTTCTTAATTCCCTAAATAGACTGGATCAGCTGGGCAGGGAACTGTATGTCACAGCATACACTGATGTTCCTGCATGTTCGGATATAATGCATGGAAAGCGTGGGTAGCAGATAAGATGAACCAGATCTAATGGCTATAAACCGATAATACAAGTCACCGTTGTAGGTATCGGCAGTCCTGTGCGGGTAAGTGACAGTTTATAGGTCTGGCTTATGGCAGTCTATATTCGCGCACGTAGATGCATGCAAATCCTGGTGGATTGAGGCTAAACATCCACTAAAACATGCAAATCCTGGTGGATTGAGGCTAAATTCGTGCAGTGCCGTTAATGAAGGGACACTGCCTCCAGGTGCTCTGATCGGGTTTACACTAGCAGTGTAACCATTAAATCACATCAGTCTAACAAGAAGGTAAGTGGCGCTATTCCCCACTGGGGATAACTCGCGGTTCCAGGAGCAGCCACAGGTGGCAACAAACACTCAATCTGCGCTCCCCTCTATGTGTAAGATCGTCCTTCCGAAATATGGGACCATTTACAAGGCAAAACTCACAAATGCTCAGTAGGAAACAGGCTGTGAAGCCGCAAGGCTTCACTTCCTGTTTCCATTACTAGAAATGCTGGCGTTTGCACACGAAGCCGATTAAATAATCGGTTTGAGTGAGGACATTGCGGGATCCTTTTAACAGGTAAGTGTCTTTATAGTAAAAGTCAGCAGCTACAGTATTTGTAGCTAATGACTTTTCATTTTTTCTGAAGCAGCCTGGAGCTCCTCTTTAGGGTTCATTTTAATTAAATGTAATTAAATTGATATTCATTCTCTGAACTTCTCTTCACTCACAAAAGAGCACAGCCTTGGAAGTTATTGGCTTTGAGATGCCATGAAACAGCCTGAACCTACCTAAGCTGGTACTAGTAGTAGAGGAGCCCTAAAGCCTGTCTAAATCTAAAAACAAAGATGTAACCTATTGCAGCGCACCAGTTAGATGAGGTACCTACATTCACTTTTTTTCCTTTATTTTCACCAGGTATTCCTGCAAATAACACCCTTTCAGTCCCATGTATCTAAGGGGCAGCCAAGGTTGTTGTCACACAGACTGGACTTTGGACTTTAAATGTGTCTGCCCCTTTTCATCTCCCTTACATGGTGGATTATTAGGACAAGTAGTTTATACAATAGAGATGAGGCACTTTGTGTTTTCTTTTCTGCTCACAGAAAGTAATAAGTGCAATACATTTATGGCAAGATTAAAGGTTAAGGTCACCTTTTCGGGCAGAATTTAACTTTTCATAATAAATAGAAGCTTTTTGCAGAAAAAAAATTCTGTTCCTTTAAAGCATATTATACAGCACGGTGCTTGTGCTATGTCATTTGGCCCCCTGTATCACCTGAAATACCTGGCTGATCCTGCCTGGTTCTGCCCTCCCCTTTGTAAAACTAACCATGGTTAATCATGGCTGCTGAGCCCTGACACCGTGGTCAGTTTACGTGCCTCCGCCATCCGCTTTCTCCACTTTGCTCTCCTCCGTCCTCTTCCCCCCTCCCCTCTCTGCCTGTCAGCTTTGTGTCCGTGCCCACCCCCTCCCCTCCTGCTGCTAAAATTACTGTTACATTTTTGCTGTATCGTCTCTGCTCCTGTGCCTTATAAAAAAATTCAGCTATGCTTTAAGAGCGCCGATTGGGGCTCACATGACCTACCGCCTCTCTCCTCCTCCCGTCTTGACTGATGTCAGCAGGGGATCCTCGGCCCCGCCTGCTGCAGCTGTCAGGCCGATAGAGGAGAGAGGCGGCGGGTCACGTGAGTGCCGATCGGCGCTCTAAAATTAGGTATATAGCTGCATTTTTGTTTTATAAGGCACAGACACAAGAGCAAATTACATTAATAAACAGAGAGGATACTTTTAATTTTTATTTCGTGGGTTAACAACTACTTTAAGATAAAAAAACTTTCTGACTTTACAACCCCTTTACTGGTATATAGGTACATTTAGTAAAGAAAAAGGTGAACTTTTTAACCTCTTCATGACGGAGTGGAAAACAAATCAAAATGCCTCCCCTGAGCACAATTTTGCAGGACAAAATGGGCTTTCATTTGGTGGTAAATGGTAACGGATATCTCCTGGCCCAAAATAGTAAACAAATATTTTGTAAATTTAGCTGTATATTTCTTTTTATTACCATAACTTGCCACCAAAGAACAACCCAAAATAAATTCTTCTGCTCCTGAAGATGCATTGTATCTTCCTCTCCTTGCCAGTGTAGAAAAAGAAAAAAATAGCTAGATCGAGGTATTATCTAGATCAGCATCAGTGTTCGGGTCAAAGGTGCAAACAACCAATAATTTACACTTGTGGTATCACAAGATAACATCATCTCTGGAGCAGATAAAAATGAGCAGAGCTTTAAGCTAACCATACACTGTTAGTTTTTGGGTTTTTTTTGTTTTTTTCCATTCACGCAAAGGTGGGGGTGGAGAAATCTGATTCCCTTTCATCCTGAGACCTTGTATTCTGACTGCAGCATACACCATTGTCAGAATACACTGATCAGTAGTTGCAGCTGCTGGTCAAGAACAGTTTTCCAGTATGTCACTTTAACAGAATTTGATCAAACTGGGATGCAATTTGTCGAGTATCTGCTGAACCGGACGTATTATGACCAATGTATGGCCAGTTTTACATCTCACTAGTAGGGGTGCAACGGATCGTCATCGATCCGTGATCCGATCCGCGGAGGTTGATCCGTACGGGACACCCGCGATCCGTGGATCGCTCTGTGGCCTCGGCCATAGGTCCTGCCAATACTCTGCAATGCCCTGCCAATACTCTGCAATGCCCTGCCAATGCTCTGCAATGCCCTGCCAATGCTCTGCAATGCCCTGCCAATGCTCTGCAATGCCCTGCCAATGCCCTGCCAATGCCCTGCCAATGCTCTGCAATGCCCTGCCAATGCTCTGCAATGCCCTGCCAATGCTCAGCAATGCTCTTCCATGCCCTGACAATACTCTTCCATGCCTTGACAATACTCTTCCATGCCTTGACAATACTCTTCCATGCCCTGACAATACTCTTCCATGCCTTGACAATACTCTTCCATGCCTTGACAATACTCTTCCATGCCCTGACAATACTCTTCCATGCCCTGACAATACTCTTCCATGCCCTGACAATACTCTTCCATGCCCTGACAATACTCTTCCATGCCCTGACAATACTCTTCCATGCCCTGACAATACTCTTCCATGCCCTGACAATACTCTTCCATGCCCTGACAATACTCTTCCATGCCCTGACAATACTCTTCCATGCCCTGACAATACTCTTCCATGCCCTGACAATACTTTTCCATGCCCTGACAATACCCTGGCAATAGTCTGCCAATACCCTGCAATACTCTGCCACACCCTGCCAATAGGGAGATTGTGGATATTACAGTGGGGGAGATTTTTTTTTTGTTGATCCGAAAACGATCCGAACCGTGACTCCTGATCCGAGGAACGATCCGAACCGTGAGTTTTTTGATCCGTTGCACCCCTACTCACTAGTGATGCTTCTTAATTCTTGTTTTGTCTGGACAGAATGACAATTAAAGGGTCTCTGCATTTTTCCTTTTAGATGTTTTGTGGTAGATAGACAGCCAATTATGCCGTACCCTTGCAAGCGAGCATTGGTTTTGAAGACCAGCCAACAATTCTCTGTGAGAGCCAGGTGAGTCCTAGTTATGTTCACTGGAATGGGTTGTGCAGGGCACGTAGCCTTATTACATATGGTCCTGTTTTCTAAGTAGCTAAAAATGTGCTACAAAGTCTCTGTATTTCGGTAGCTTTTTATTCAGTCAAACAAACAGTCTGGCGCTATGTTCAGTGACAGAAGCTGGAAGGACCGAAGTTTTAAATATGATGTCTACAGGATCGTATGGCTGGCTGCTGTTTAGCGTGACCACCCGGAGAGGTGGGACAAAAAGCCAGAAACCATAATCCAATACACTAAAAACCAAAAGCGCTCAGGGTCCTCCCCAATTCAAACCAACATTTAAATATTCCTCAAGTTGAAAAGATACAGGAGAAGGAATGTCACCGCAATGTAAAAAAATCACAAAGTATTTATTGTAAAAAGCACACCAATGTCCAAATGACCTTTTAGAGATTGGGGTGTCTTTAAAATAAATACTTTGACTTTTTACGTGTTGACATTCCTTCTCCTGTATATTTAGTTATTTTTTTGGGGGGGGGGGTGGTTTGTGTATTGGATTATGGTTTCTACCTATAAGGTCAATATATATGATCAGTTCTTCAAAGATTTTTTGCTGGGTTCTTATAAGTTTCACTACACCCTTTTGGTCCTGTTGTCAGCAAGTGCTGGCTAAACCTTTTTTGATGCCCAAGTGTGCGGAGCCTTAGAATAGTAAATTGAATGACTGGCAATCCATGATTAACATTTTGTCTTTTTAGAAGTTACATACTTAAGGTGATTGTAGCCTAGAAGTTTCATCGAATAAAACACCAGGTCATTTTGGTTTTAGCTGGATGAGACACACTCATTTTATGAATTTTACTCCTCTGAACATAGAATAAGTAGACTATAAAAGCCAGTGGATCAGTATGACAGACAGGCATTTAGCTTCCTTTTAAGGAAAGGCACTTGTTTTCACCACCTTTTGTCCAATTAAACAGATGGCTGGGGTTCAACTGTGATCAGGTGTACCACACTAGTGATCATGAAAGGAACAGGCACTGTATACTGTCACCCTGTTTCCCATGGGTGTTCCAATCAGGTCTGCCTGTCAGTTTTTTAGGTGGACCTGATCAGAAGGTCCATGCATCTCTATGGACAAGTGGATGTGAATGGACTTGTGTCCATTTACATCTGCCTACCTCCTGGTCCGATCGAGTCCACTAAAACATCGTTGAGGCCTGCATCCTCTTCTGTTTTGGGTGGACTGGATTGGAGGTAGCCAGGTGTCTATTTACTCCCACCCGTCCATAGAGCAGAGCGGAGTCTCTCTGTGTCCGCTCTGCATAAATTGAGCAGACATGGGTGTAACATCTGTCCCACTCTGCTCCGGTCAGCAGGGGATCAACTTGCATATTCCCTGCTGATAGGAAAAGAATTCACCCTGTGTGAAAGGAACTGAAGTGCAAAAATACATATATTAGGCAACATTGGAGGGCCCCCTTACTGCCCACAGAAATTTAAACTACAGCTGGGGTTGGATAGAAGGCTCCATGAGGTCACATGTGTTCCATTTTGTGTAACAGCTCCCCTCCAAAGCAAAGTCAGAGCCTGCTAAGTTTTATTGCCAATGCCATCTTTCAGAAACCTTTTTTGAGTCCCGCAGACAGTTTATGCTTTGAAGATGTCCACATAGGTAGAAATTAAAGCAGGAAAAACTGCTGCATGCTTGGCCCAATCCTGGTAGTACATGTACATGTGGCAGCCTCAGTCAACGCTTATCCGCAAACCATGGAGCAGCTTTAAATGAGGCTGCCACATATACATTTACTACTAGGATCGAGCTGGGAGTGCTTCAGTTTTCTGCTTTGATCTACTTATACCATTTGATGAGTGATATCTTGCTCCAGCATCCCTGTTTCCAATGGGACAGAGCATCTCTACTTGCAGCGGCACCACTAAGTCAATATGGGGCACACATAGGTAGAAATAGTACAGAATCAATTACTCCACCTGTACACATGTGATGTTACCTGCGCAACACAGTAAAGCCATTAAAATTCATCTTGTTTGGGAACTGGACCATACACTGCTCAGTGTGCTATCAAACTATTGGGTGCAGCAGTTTAGGTGCTGATTTTTATTATTTATTATTCATTCACACCTGAACAGAGCATAGGCAACAGGGCTGGGACAAGGGGTGGGCAGGAGGGATGGCGGCCCTGGGGAATGTGGTATCATGTAAGGTTCGAGGGGCACCACAAGGAGATTGGGGAGGGGGTCTGTGTTGAGAGAAGGGAATTTGAGAGATAGCAGGAGGTAAGAATTGTTCTATGAGGGGAAATTTGGGGAGGTGTGCTAGGAGTGGTGATTTGGGGGAGATTTCTGTTGAGAGGAGGGATGGAGGAAGAGGATTTGTGCTAGGAGGTGTGATTTGGGGGGTTTGTGCTAAAAAAGGTAATTGGGGGGGGGGGAATTTGTGCTAGGAGGTGCATTTTTTTTGGGAGGGGGATTTTTGCTGGTAGGGATGTTTGGGGGGCATCATTTGAGCTAGGAGGGGGCATTTTGAGGGGGTAGGGGGATTTGTGCTAGAATGGTACATTTGAGGTGTAGAGGATTTGTGCTAGGAAGGGGGAATTTTATTTTGGGGGGGGGGGATTGTACTGGGAACATATGTGGAATGAGAAGATTTGAGTTGGAGGGGGGTTCATGGCGGGAGAGGGAACTTATGCTTAGGGGGTAAGCGTGCAGAGTAGTGCTCAATTTTTTTTGGGGGGGGGGAGATTTTTGATGACAAATAATGCTCATACATCTTTGGGGGGGGGGGGATACAATTTGGAATGTTCGTCCTGGGCTCTAGAATATCTTTTTTTCCCAGCACTGATAGGCAAAGCATATTCTTGGTGATTTTAAAGTTTTACAGACAAATTACATGTAGATGCACTCTTAGAGGAATACAGTTATTGTGTAATTGCATTATTGTTTATATAAATGTGAATGTCTTTATGTTTTTTTCCTGTTAGACTGCTTGTGAATCTTCCTGAACTCCAGCACAACATGAAGGTTGTATGCACAGTTGATAAGTAAGTTTTACAAGTCTTGAAGAAACATTTATGTAATTGTATTTTTTTTTTTTAGGTCATAGGTAAAAAACAGTGGACTTTAGATTAAAATGTTGTAATATTGTAAATGCCTATTACCAACAAATTAGGCCCCTTTTCTGCCAGTAATTCCAAATCGTGCTAAAATCACAGCAAATTGTGAAATGCGTGTTTGGGAGCCATTCACTTCAGTGATTGTTGTGCAGAAAAACACGCTTTTAAACCTAGTGAGAAGCTCATCATACAAAGTGCATGAGCTTTTTTTGCACGATAAACACGCATATGCAGCCCATTTGCAGAAACATGTGTAATATGCTCACACAAAATCACAGGCTGAAACGTGAAGTGTGAATAGGACCTTAAAGCCAAAGTTTATTTTGTTAGTTTTTGCCTTTCCTGGCCCCCTACCTCATCAACATGCTGCTGAAATTTTTATCTAAAACCATTCCGTTTCATTATACAGGTGCATCTGAAAAAATGTGAATATAATCAAAAAGTTTATTTCAGTAATTCAATTCAAAATGTGAAACTCATATATTATATAGATTCATTACACGCAGAGAGATATATATTTCAAGCATTTTTCTTTTAATTTTGATAGGCTTACAGGTAGTGAAAACCCAAAATTCAGTATCTCAGAAAATTAGAATATTACATAAAACCAATTAAAAAAAAAGATTTTTTAAAAGAGAAATGTTGGCTTACTGAAAAGTATGTCTATGTACAGTATAGTATGCACTCGGTCAATACTTGGTCAGGGCTCCTTTTGCATGAATAACTGCATCAATGTGACGTGGCATGGAGGCGATTAACCTGTGGCACTGCTGAGGTGTTATGGAAGCCCAGGTTGCTTTGATAGTGCCCTTCAGCTCATCTGTATTATTGAGTCTGCTGTCTCTCATCATCTTTTTGACAATACCACACAGATTCTCTATGGAGTTTAGGTCAGGCGAGTTTGCTGGCAAATCAAGTACAGTGATACCATGATCAGTCAACCAGGTATTGGTACTTTTGGCTGTGTGGGCAGGTGCCAAGTCCTGCTGGAAAATGAAATGTCCATAAAGCTGGTCAGCAGAGGGAAGCATGAAGTGCTCTAGAATTTCCTGGTAAAGGGCTGCGCTGACTTTGGACTTGATAAAACATAGTGGACCAACACAAGCAGATGACATGTCTCCCCAAATCATCACTGACTGTGGAAACTTCACCCTTGACCTCATGCAACTTGAATTCTGTGCCTCTCCACTCTTCTTCTAGACTCTGGGACCTTAATTTCAATACAAAATGCAAAATGTACTTTCATCCGAAAAGAAGACTTTGGACCACTGAGCAACAAGTCAGTCCTTTTTCTCCTTCGCCCAGGTAAGAAGCTTCCTTGAAAAAAACAGAGTTCCTGGTGAAACATGTTGGATTTGGCATCACAACAGAGACGCTATATGCGTCGTGGATGATGTATCTCATTGTGCCTGTGCATACGCAGCTGATTGCTTGAGGCTGGTGGAGACTGTCTCGGCTGAGACAAGCGGACAGCAGCCCAGAGGACCTGACACTTACATAGTGCTGACAGCAAACTGCTCACTGGAGCCCCACGGACCCCGCTTAACAAACAGAGCATATGGATGGCACATACAGCCCCCTGGACCGGAGAAAGATAGTAAAGGACTGTGATTATATTGCTCCATGAATGGTCGGGTGAGCGAACCATAGGCCTTTTAGCTGCCTTCTTTTGCTTTGCCTCCTGCTGTTTGTTACTTTTCAGCCAGTATCAGCCAGCTTCATAATGGCATCATTGAGCTATTGTTTTTCCAACAGCTAGATCCTGTGAATACATGCAATTTCATTCTGAGAAACTGCATATCTATGCCTTCTGATTGGATACTAACTGTGGATTATAATCATCTCTCTACACTGACAGCTATGTCTTGCTATAATCTTAATTAAAGCTGCCTCTGTGGGACTAGCAACTTGTCTCAATCACCCACCGTTTACCAGGGTTTTTTGTTAAAAGGGTTTCTAATTAAATATAGTGACAGAACGGAATTTGCTATGTCTGGTGCATGTCACTGAAACCATCAGTATGATCCATAAAATACTTTCTACTCCAATTAACAATAGCCTTGCTATAGGTGTGTGCATGCATGGTTGAAGCGTGATGCAGCTGCTCTTAGACAACGTTGTCTATTTTTAATATGATCTTGGTGTTGGTGGTGGGTACCTGGCCTTGGCTCTTTTTGTATTAAACATATTTTTCTAATAAAATGTATCCCTTATTAAGCAGCATGGTCCACCTGTGTCTCGTTTTAGTGGGAATCTTTCCCCGGTAATTTTCTCTATCTATAGTATTTAGGCACAGAGACTGCACCTATTTTTGGTGAGTCTGCAAATCTTGGGACACCACACGGGTATATTGAACACCCATTGTTGTGGTAACTAATAGTGAGTACTGATATTTAACCAAATTTTTTTATATGCTTCGGATATTGTCTCTGGTTCAGAAGTGGCTTGACACAAGGAATGCAACAGTTGTAGCCCATGTTCTGGATACATCTGTGTGTGGTGGCTCTTGAAGCACTGACAACAGCCGTAGTCCATTCCTTGTGAATCTCCCCCAAATCTTTGAATGACCTTTGGTTCACAATCCTCTCAAGACTGCAGTTATTCCTGTGGCTTGTGCACCTTTTTCTACCACAGTTTTTCCTTTCACTCAACTTTCCCTTAATATGCTTGGATATAGCACTCTGTGAACAGCCAGCTTCTTTAGCAGTGCCCTTTTGTGACTTACCCTCCTTGTGGAGGGTGTCAATGACTGTCTTCTCAACAACTGTCAAGTCAGTAGTCTTCCCCATGATTGTGTAACCTACTGAACCAGACTGAGAGACCATTTAAAGGCTCAGGAAACCTTTACATGTGATTTGCTTTAATTGGCTGATTAGAGTGTGACACCATGAGTCTACATAATTGAACTTTTTCACAATATTCTAATTTTCTGAGATACTGAATTTTTGGTTTTCACTAGTTGTAAGCCATAATCATAAAAATTAAAAGAAATAAATGCTTGAAATACAGTGGAGACGGAAAGTATTCAGACCCCCTTAAATTTTTTACTTTGTTATATTGCAGCCATTTGCTGAAATCATTTAAGTTATTTTTTTTTCGCTCATTAATGTACACACAGCACCCCATATTGATAGAAAAACACAGAATTGTTAACATTTTTGCAGATTTATTAAAAAAGAAAAACTGAAATATCACATGGCCCTAAGTATTCAGACCCTTTGCTGTGACACTCATATATTTAACTCAGGTGCTGTCCATTTCTTCTGATCATCCTTGAGATGGTTCTACACCTTCATTTGAGTCCAGCTGTGTTTGATTATACTGATTGGACTTGATTAGGAAAGCCACACACCTGTCTATATAAGACCTTACAGCTCACAGTGCATGTCAGAGAAAATGAGAATGATGAGGTCAAATGAACTGCCTGAAGAGCTCAGAGACAGAATTGTGGCAAGGCACAGATCTGGCCAAGGTTACAAAAACATTTCTGCTACACTTAAAGTTCCTAAGAGCACAGTGGCCTCCATAATCCTTAAACGGAAGACGTTTGGGACGACCAGAACCCTTCCTAGAGCTGGCCGTCCGTCCAAACTGAGCTATCGGGGAGAAGAGCCTTGGTGAGAGAGGTAAAGAAGAACCCAAAGATCACTGTGGCTGAGCTCCAGAGATGCAGTCGGGAGATGGGAGAAAGTTGTAGAAAATCAACCATCACTGCAGCTCTCCACCATTAGGGGCTTTATGGCAGAGTGGCCCTACGGAAGCCTCTTCTCAGTGCAAGACACATGAAAGCCTGCATGGAGTTTGCTAAAAAACACCTGAAGGACTCCAAGATGGTGAGAAATAAGATTCTCTGGTCTGATGAGACCAAGGTAGAACTTTTTGGCCTTAATTCTAAGCGATATGTGTGGAGAAAACCAGGCACTGCTCATCACCTGTCCAATACAGTCCCAACAGTGAATCATGGTGGTGGCAGCATCATGCTGTGGGGGTGTTTTTCAGATGCAGGGACAGGACTACTGGTTGCAATCGAGGGAAAGATGAATGCGGGCAAGTACAGGGATATCCTGGACGAAAACCTTCTCCAGAGTGCTCAGGACCTCAGACTGGGCCGAAGGTTTACCTTCCAACAAGACAATGACCCTAAGCACACAGCTAAAATAATGGATAAGGAGTGGCTTCACAACAACTCCGTGACTGTTCTTGAATGGCCCAGCCAGAGCCCTGACTTAAACCTAATTGAGCATCTCTGGAGAGACCTAAAAATGGCTGTCCACCAACGTTTACCATCCAACCTGACAGAACTGGAGAGGATCTGCAAGGAGAAATGGCAGAGGATCCCCAAATCCAGGTGTGAAAAACTTGTTGCATCTTTCCCAAAAAGACTCATGATTGTATTAGATCAAAAGGGTGCTTCTACTAAATACTGAGCAAAGGGTCTGAATACTTAGGACCATGTGATATTTCAGTTTTTCTTTTTTAATAAATCTGCAAAAATGTCAACAATTCTGTGTTTTTCTGCCAATATGGGGTGCTGTGTGTACATTAATGAGGAAAAAAATGAACTTAAATGATTTTAGCAAATAGCTCCAATATAACAAAGTGAAAAAATTAATTTAAGGGGGTCTGAATACTTTCGGTCCCCACTGTATATCACTCTGTGTGTAATGAATCTATATAATATATGAGTTTCACTTTTTGAATTGAATTACTGAAATAAATACATTTTTTTGATGATATTCTAATTTTTTGAGATGCACCTGTATGCCTTTTATTTAGGCCCAGTGATATCAAAACTGAGGTTCTGTGCTTTTCAAAGCACAGCAAGCAGATCATGGCTGGTGGGAGGGACCGGCAGGGTGCTTTGAATAGCTTCATGAAAACATCACAGAACTCTGCTGCAGTACTCCTCTCAAGAGCCCTCAGCCCTGACAAAAGCAGCAGACTGGTTCCTAAAAAGAGTTTTGCAAATATCAAAATGTTTTCATGGACAGTCAGTCTGAAGGAGTGTAAATTCCTAGGCAGACTGTATTTGCATACAGATTTGCCCTAGGAAACTCCCACATGAGATGCTGAGTTCCATGATTTGAAATCAAGTGCATGAAAAAAAGAAAGGTGAGGGCAGTAAGGCTGGGTAGGAAAGAATTAGATGATGCCAGATGTCCTCCAGCCAGAAAACGAGGTAGGCTGTATCTGACTTTCTGTTCATAGTGCACATTATGGGGAATATTTACCAAAACTGAAGTGCAAAATCTGGTGCAGGTCTATATAGAAAGCAATCAGCTTCCAGGTTTGATTGTCGAAGCCTAATTAAACAAGCTGAAGTTAGAACCTGATTGGCACAGCTGCACCAGATTCTGTGTGCATCAATTTTAGTAAACCTCATTGAGTCGACAATGAATATTTATAAGTCCATAACATACCTGCCAATGTTGGCTATGTGTGAAGCGACCCTGTAGGGCTTCCAACATTTGTAAATTGAAGACGTCAGCAGTATTTCATAATGAGCTAGTATGCAATGCATACTAGCTCATTATGCCTTTACAGGTTTTTTTTTTGTTTTTTGAGTTTACAACCTCTTTAAAGTGGTGGAGGTATCTCTGTTGTGTTCTGCAATCTTACCTGTGTGCCCAGTAAGCCCCTCCAATCTCAACAGCACACTATGAGGACTTGACTGCCTATATGTAGCCCCACCTGTCTCTCCATTATCCATATACAAATGGGAACATATTTACTGGATTTGTTAATGTGACTGGTTTACAGCATTTGAAATTACAGTGTCTTTTTTCTCCCCGCAGGAATCCACCTAATATCAAAGGGTAAGACCGTCATTCAGTTCTGTTTCTCAAATTTAGATATGGCCATTTTACTTGCAAGCCACAGTTGACAAGTGTCTCTGTTTCTCCAAAGAGTTCGTAAATTTAATTTGCTTGGATCGTCAGACAAGTCTATAGAAAATGTTCAGCAAGGAGGACTAATGGTGGAGTACAAACATTTGGTAAGTTTTCTTTATTTAATGTGCAGCATTTACTTGTGCAAAATGTTAAATAAGCTTGTGTTCTTAAATATAAACCTTGTAATATAAACCTTATTGTTTAAACATCCTTTAAGACAGCCTGCCAGTCACACCACATATCTTCATTCTTCCTATAACTGTGCCTATAAGGATTGTGCGCCAGGGGGAGCTTAGTTAAAGAAGTATAGCCAAAGCTTTTTTGGCTGTAGTTCTCCTATGCAGTGTGTTCTGTACTCCTGTGATCCATTTTCAGCCGACAGCTGGCTAAAGCTCGTTGTCGGCTGAGGTCACAGAGCCGGTTCCCCCCAATGCCTGGATTGGCAGCTGGCTCAGCCTCTCAGCAAGCCACTGAGAAATTGAACCAGCTGCTCTTGCCCCCTCCACAGCACAGCTCTCCAGGGAGCACTGGAGGGACAGAGCAGAGAGTCTTTGCTCAGAGTGCAGGTTAGATCTGAGCGATCAGTGGTGGTCTTAGAGCCGGTGGGGGACCTAGGTGAGTATAATTTTTTTTTTTTACCTAAACACATACTTCTCTTTTAACCACTTCAATACCAGGCACTTATGCACCTTCCCGCCCAGACCAATTTTCAGCTTTCAGCGCTCTCACACTTTGAATGACAATTACTCAGTCATGCTACACTGTATCCAAACAAAATGTTTATCATTTTCTTCTCACAAATAGAGCTTTCTTTTGGTGGTATTTAATCACCACTGGGTTTTTTATCTTTTGCGATATAAGCGAAAAAACAGCGAAAATTTTGAAAAAAACACACTTTTTTAGTTTCTATTGTAAAAATTTTGCAAATAAGTCATTTTTCCTCATAAATTTGTGCCAAAATTTATACTGCTAAATATCTTTGGTAAAAATAACCCAAATTAGTGTATATTATTTGGTCTTTGTGAAAGTTATAAAGTCTACAAACTATGGTGCCAATCACCTAAAATTGATCACATCTGATGACACCTGATGTACTGACGGCCTATCTCATTTCTTGAGACACTAACAAGCCAGGAATGTACAAATACCCCCCAAATGACTTCTTTTTGGAAAGTAGACAGTCCAAGGTATTTACTAAGAGGCATGGTGAGTTTTTTGAAGTTGTAATTTTTACCCACAATTCGTGGGAAAATTAAGATTTTTTTTTTTTACACAAACTGGTCATATTAACAGGTTATCTCTCTAACACAGCATATGCATAATTGCAACTACACCCCAAAATACATTCTGCTACTCCTCCTGAGTATAGCGATACCACATGTGTGAGACTTTTACACACCCTGGCCACATACAGAGGCCCAACATTGAAGTAGCACTTTCAGGCGTTTTACAAGCATAAATTGCACATATCCTTTCTCAACCACCTATTACACTTTTGAAGGCCCTGGAGCACCAGGACAATGTAATTGTCCACAAAATGACCCCATTTTGGAAAGCACACACCCCAACGTATAATCTATGAGGCATAATAAGTCTTTTGAACGGTTCATTTTTTTCCAGAAGGTTTTGGAAAATGTGGAAAAAAAATTAAAATGCATTTTTTTTACACAAAGTTGTCCATTTATAAGATATTTCTAACACATAACATGTACATAGCAAAAATGACACCCAAAAATGCATTCCTCTACTCCTCCTGAATATGGCGATACCACATGTATGAGACTTTTACACAGCCTGGCCACATACAAAGGCTCAACATTGAAGTAGCACTTTCAGGCGTTCTACAAGCATAAATTGCACATCTCATTTCTCAACCACCTATTACATTTTTGAAGGCCCTGGAGCACCAGGACAATGGAATTGTCCACAAAATGACCCCATTTTGGAAAGAAAACACCCCAACGTATAATCTATGAGGCATAATGAGTCTTTTGAACGGTTCATTTTTTCCAGAAGTTTTTGGAAAATGTGGAAAAAAAAATAAAATGCATTTTTTTTACACAAAGTTGTCCCTTTATAAGATATTTATAACGCATAGCATGTACATAGCAAAAATGACACCCCAAAATACATTCTGCTACTCCTCCTGAGTATGGCGATACCACATGTTTGAGACTTTTACACAGCCTGGCCACATACAGAGGCCCAAAATCCAAGTAGCACCTCCAGGCATTCTAGCAGCATTAATTACACATATCATTTTCTGACTACCGATCACATTTTTGAAGGCCCTTCATATTTCTAACACATAGCATGTACATACCAAATAACAAAAGATTACCTGTGGTTTTAGAAGTGCAGTGGTCCACAGAGGAGAGCATCGGTCCAGGCAACAGGCAGGAATGAGGTCAGCGACAGCAAAAGCAATCAACTAGGCAGCAGGCAGGAATACTGTCCATAGTTCCTACAGACAGAGATACTGTCAGCACAGCCAAAGCGCAGGTCCAGGTAGCAGGCAGAGGCAGAAATACTGTCCAAAGTCAGTAGAGGCAGCAGACAGATATATGGTCAACACAGCCAAAGTATTGGTCCAAACAGCAGGAAGAAACGTGGTCCATAATGTCATGGGTCATGACAGGCAGGAATATGGTCAGCACAGCCAAAGTATTGGTCCAGGCAGCAGGAAGGACCATCATGCTTAGGGCCAGGGGGACAGGGGTAGAGGCTTCTCCCACCCAAATCGCTTTGAAGCCTCCGGGCAACCAGACCCTGTTCTGGGAGCACAGAAAACGAAAAACTGGTTTTCTCTACTCAGAACGCTATTCTAAAGCCCATCACATATGTGAGACCCCTGTGTACTAAAGTAGATGGCCAAAAGATCAGTCCAAGTGGCAGGCAAAAACATGGTCAATTAACAGGCCAAGATCGGTGCACGTGGAAGTCAGAAACGTGGTGCATCAGTCCAGGCAGCAGGCAGGAATGAGTTTAGCGACAGCAAAAGCAATCAACTAGGTAGCAGGCAGGAATACTGTCCATAGCTCCTACAGGCAGAGATACTGTCAGCACAGCCAGAGCACAGCCAAAGCTTGTTGGTAAATGAGGGCAGTGACGATATATTCAATATACTTGAGGTAGGTGATTTGTTGGTTTTGAGTTGCCTTTTGGTAGCAGACAAACGAATTAAAAAGGGCCAGGTGAAACGCAACTTTCTTGTACCAATAACAGGACTTTCTGGTTGATAAATAAGGCTGTAGCATCTGATCGTTTAAATCCACCCCCCGCCCCATATACATATTGTAGTCGTAAACACATTCAGGCTTTACAATGGGGCCGCGTCTTCTTTGGATCTCCACCACGGTGTCATTGTGGATGGTAGAGAAGATGTGGACATCTTTCTTGTCCCTCAACTTCATGGCCAACACCTCCTCGTTCCTCATGAATGCCGGTTCTCCGTTTTGCAATTTGTTTGTCACCAGATTTTGTGGGAATCCCTTGCGGTTTTTTTTTAAAGGTACCCCAGGCCGGGGTTTTTTTACTGTAAAGATGACAAAAAAGGGGCAGGCTGGTATAATAGTTGTCGACATATAAATGGTATCCTTTTTCAAACAGGGGGTATGCCAGCTCCCAGACAATTTTGCCACTGGTTCCAATATATGTGGGGTAGTCACGGGGTTGGAGCTGGGAGTCTTTGCCTTCATAGATCCAGAATGTGAAGATGTATCCAGTGGCTCGATCACACAGTTTATTTAATTTCAGCCCATACCTAGCTCTCTTGTTTGGTATATACTGCTTGAAGTACAGTCGGCCAGTGAAATGTATGAGGGACTCGTCCACACAAATTTTTTGGTCTGGAATGAAATCTTCTCTAAATCGCTAGGAAAAGGAATTGATTAGGGGGCGTATCTTGTACAATTTGTCGTGACTGGGATGATCTCGGGGAGGGCACTGTGAATTGTCATTGAAGTGGAGAAAACGCATAATCATGTTTCGATCTTGTCCTGGACATGACAGCGAAATATATGGGCATGTGTTGGATGGGGTTGGTGGACCAATATGCATGGACTTCGTTCTTTTTTGTAAGCCCCATGTTAAAAGTAAGGCCCAAAAACAATTTAAATTCATTCAGTGTGACACATCGCCACTGGAACATGCGGGTGTAGGAAGAATTGGGGTTGGCAGCAATAAATTGAGATGCATACAAATTAGTTTGATCCACCATATTCTGCAGGAAAAATAAAGAAAAATAAGGTGTACAGGTGTCGGGCTGTACACCTGGCTGTGCGGTGAAAGGGGAGATGATAGCGGATCCTGAGTTGGCAGGCAACCATAAGGGGTTTGCCAGGGCATCGGTAATGTAGGACTGGGGCTGGATTCTTCGGGTTGGGCGTGTATTTCCAGTACTTGTACTGGGCTCCTCTTCCTGAGGTCTGGCGCTGCTGGTGGTGGGCAGATCTCCTGATCTTGGTCCTGATCTCATTCTTTTGGGAGGGACGGTTTCATCCGCGGCCTCGGACTCTGATCCACTATCCTCCACTGGCTCGTACCAGAATCGGATAATGTGAGCTCCCCGCTGCTCTCATCATCCGACATTGCAAGAATATCATATGCCTCCTCAGGTGTGTAAACCCTTATATAGTGCTTATTGGCAGGCCTGTGTAATGGTACTGCTGGTGGTAGTGATACCGATGGAGGTATTAGTGGCGGGCCTGTGTGGTGGTACAGATGGTGGTATAGGTGGTGGTGGTACCAATGGCGGTATGGGTGATGGTGGTACCGATGGCGGTACGGGTGGTGGTGGCGGTACCGGTGGCAGTACGGGTTGTGGTGGTACCAATGGCGGTATGGGTGGTGGTGGGGGTACAGGTGGTGATGGCGGTACGGGTGGCGGTGGTACAAATGGCGGTACCGACGGCAGTATGGGTGGCGGTGGTACAAATGGCGGTACCGACGGCGGTATGCGTGGTGGTGGTACTGATGGCGGCACTAGTGGCAATACTGGTAGCTGCCTGTGTGGCAGTATAGAGGGTGGGCCTGATGGCGGTACTAGTGGCGGTACTGGTGGTGGTACCGATGGCGGGACTGGTAGCCTGTGTGGCGGTACCGATGGCGGTGGGCCTGTGACAGATGGGCTGGTTGACAGATGGGCTGATTGGCTGGGCTGTGTGACAAGTCCTCTTTATTGGGGGAGGCGTGTTGTGCACAGTACAATACAATATGTCAGACAGACACTGATTTCACTCACTGATCCCTGCTCTCTCCTCACACGATCGGTGTGTGAGGAGAGAGCAGGGATCAGATGGTAACTGCTCCTCAATGTTTACATTTGTGACCGGCTGTTATTGGACACAGCCGGTCACGTGGTAAACAGCCAATTTCATGGGCTGTTTACCCTGATCGGGGAAGCGCTGTGTCCAAGGGACACTCGCCTTCCTTGATTCCTCCTCTACATGCCTCCGGCGGCGCGCACGGAGCGCGCCGCCAAGTTTGTTATGACAGGTGATCAGCTGTGACTTTGACACAGCCGATCACGTGGTAAACAGCCAAATTCATTGGCTGTTTACCGTGATCGGGGAAGCGCTGTGTCCGAGGGACACACGCCGTCCCCAATCTCCGCTCTGCGCACGCTGGCATGTTATCCTGCTGGACATCATATGACGCCCAGTCAGGATAACGCCACCACTTCCCGGACGTCAATATGCTATTGACCAATCAGGAAGTGGTTAATGAGGTCTGCTATTCTTCCAGCTGATCTGCCATAAAGATCTGCCATAAAGTATTATTGCAGATTTGGTATGCTGATCATATTACGGTACTTTACATTCTGCTCTTCTGTTGGGTTGTGTTGCAGATCTGGTAGCATACTCTAGCTCTTGCTATGTACCTCATCCAAGATGACCCTATTGTATTCTTTATGTCAAACTTTCCTCCCAAAGTGGAATGACTCTCTTGGCCAGCCCCAGACTTATAAAAGCTGGTGAAGGAAAGTAGAGAATAATAAAACTTATTTATGACCACAGAGGTTGTCAAACTTTAAAAAAAAATTGAGCTTTGTTTGCAGAGCCTTCTACTTTGCTGTCCATTAGATCCAGGTTTTATCTAATCTTAAATGGTGTTTCCCCAACTACATGTTAAAGTGACTGTAAACGATCACCTTGTAAAACAACTCATTCCATTTAAAATAGAAATGAAGGTCAAAACATTTGTGTATAGATATAGAAAAAACATTTATAAATTCCTTTTTTCATTTTTTTATAAGTGATCATATTTTGTGTGGTATAAATTCTGGGTGAATTTACATCAAAGTGAGTTCCAGTTTTCACCTAAGCTAGTGTTGTCTACTTCTTGGGTGCAATGCTCAGCTATAATACCTTGTTCCTGGTTCCAATGTGGAGGAAACTGTATCTTGGCGGAGGCACCCAGGCTGGGTGCCAGGTGGTCCATGACATTCACCTTTTGGTGGACTAACACACTACACCCCGGCCCTGCTGCACTTACCTTACCTACCTAAATGATTAGCTTTCCCTGCCGATGCAGGGAGTAGGGGGATCTGAAAGCCATTTCCTCTTAGGGGCATCAGGATGGATCAGAGTGATTATGATTTGCCACGTGCCACCATGCACTATCCTTAAGAGATTTCAATGGACCATCCCTGTGATAACTGTTTTTGGGTGGAAACATAGTGGATAAGCAGGGATTTCTAAGATTTTATAAGTCCAAGTCCCCCAGACCTGTTATTTGCGGCTTTTAAGGTTCTGACCCATAAATATAAGTCACCTAAAAATGACCAAATCAACTGAAACCAATAGATTTTGTGGCGCATATTTTTATCGTTCTTCAGGAAGATTGTCGGTCCAAAACCTACAAATCTGTGTTTCTAATACAGTAATAAAGATGTGAAACTTGTAATAGTGCAAGTCATATACAAATGACTGGTAAGGAAGTTAATAATATAAGCTCACTGATAAAACACTAAAGATTTGTCTTAAAGGGCCTAAAATGTACCTAAGATAACAGTACTGCAGAAGTCCTACAAACTTGACCCAGGCACGCAGGGCCTTGACTTTTGGCCAAATTAATGCTAAGCCCCACTCCTCATGGTGCTAAGCTGTCATTCAACTGTCTAATTTCAGAACCTAGATTGCCTAGCTTTGGGGTCACTACAAACCTCTGCAGTTGTCAAGCTATTTATTGCTGCATGCTGGTGCTGAATGTTGCTTACAAATTAAGGGCCATAAACTTGAGCTGACTCCCACATCAGCCAGCACACAGATAGTGTGTGCCTAATGGAGAGGTTGGAGTGTGAAAGCCCTCGAGCTTTCACACTGGAGAGACAGGAGAAGCTCTTTACAGGCGCTATGCAGGCGATATTTTTAGCGCTGTAGCGCCTGTAAAGTGCCTCAGTGTGAAAGTAGCCTTAGCGTTTATATCCAGTGCCTGTTGAGACCTAGTTCTACTTTAGTAGTGTTGTTTACTTTAAGCACTTTTTAGGCTATACCAGGCTCCATTTTACATTCAAAAAATAAAAATAAAACATGACTCTTATTCAGTAATATCTATTTTCTCATAGATGCTGAAGGAACAAAAAGCTGGAGTTGGAAAAGGTAGTAAAGGTGCAAATAATGTAAGTAATTACCATTATTGCCACGTTTCAATGATATTTTTATTCTGCCCTAGAAAATATCTGAAGTTTATTGTTGCATTGTTTTGCACAGTTATTCTCCACTCCTTGGACTTTTCAGTACTTTATGGTGTTACAACCAGTTATTGAACTTCATTTCATGTTTTGGACCTGACCATGGATTCGGTGCTAGATGTTTTGGACCTGACCACAGATTCGGTCCTACATGTTTTGTACCTAAACACGGATTTAGCCCTACATGTTTTGGACCTGACCACAGATTTGGCCCTATTGGCAATCTATACACTACATTTTGACCCAGTCACTGGGCTTCCTGGTTCCATTTCTACCAGAGATAATGCACCTCCTGAGAGCTACCTTTATTCAAGACACATATACCAGGATCCTATTCTGTTTGCTTGATTTCTATGTGTGGAAACCTATGTGCTCCAATGGAAAGACCCTAACCATTTCAGATAAAAAAAAAGAAACTCTGCATTAAGTTAATTAAGGAGGCCCTGTCCAAGATTTGGACACATGGCTGGAGCATACAGATCGTATGGCCAGCTTCAGCCTACACAATGTACCCTAATGTGGACTTCTAGGTTAAAAAAGAACCAGATTCTGTTTTAAGTTTTACAGAAAGGTATGTGAGAGACACAGCAAACATGTCAAAAAGGTTCTCTTCCAGATATATAAATTTGTTGCCGGCATTTTTATATAAGTAAACATATTGGTTTGTTTTAGCTTTACTTCTGTTTTACAGGTAGATGTTTGGCTCTTCCCCTATCTGGTTTCACTTGGTGATATTGTGTTTCTTTGCTATTATTTTTAGTTATTTTTTTTATTTTTATTTTTTAGGGACCACTGAGCATAATTGAGGAGCTGCACAACATTACATTTACAACAAAGTTCAAATACGAAGGGGTCGAATTGACTTTAGAGGTGATTGTTGGCCCTTTCTGTGTAATTTACATGTCCAGTGTTTTGGCCCATTGTGAGTTAATCTTGACTGACGTTGAACATAAGGAGATATTTGATGTGCATGTGAGCAGGGGATGGCCTCATCTTATAAACATCTTACGTATATTAGAAACAGTGGCAGCTGGTGAAGTTTTAGGATGTGGGGCGCCAGACCCTGCCCTTCCTTTTTGACCTCCCACTTCTCATAAGCCCCACCCCTTATAGAATCCACTCACTCCGTCCTCTGTACTTCCACCCATAGTGTCAGGAGTATACAGCTCAGCATCACAGGACAGAGTATACAGCCCCAGAATCACAGGATAGAGTATATAGCTCAGCCTCACAGATCAAGGTATATAGCCGGTGGGGAGGCACTGTAGAGTGAAAAATAGCGAAAATTCATTCCCTATGGTCACACAAATTGGGTAGGATCGGGGCGCACTCTCTTTTCCCCCGATCCCACCCTTTTTTACAGCCTATTAGAGCCCTAATAGGGGCTCTAATCAGGTGCTTAAAAAAAAAACACTCCCGCCATAGGAATCCATGTTTCCGGCATCCTGAAAGGGGCCGGGCGCATGGATAGGGGGGCGGCGCCTGTGCGCCCACAATGCACGGGCCGCCACTGATTAGAAATGTACACACTTTAAGGGGTCAGCTCATACAAACTCCTATTTATTATGGGTAAATACTGGCGGGTGATTTGAGCCACTGGTAAATATTCATAACTAAAATGTCGGTATTGGGAAGACTGTTCCTTTATTCATGTCTATGATGATGCTTTGGACGAGTTTTGCATGCTGCCGAGGTCAGGAGGGAGAAGCTTTACCACTTTAACACGAAAGCGGTCAATCTCCTCCACCCAATGTAATTAATACGGAACACAGATGCCCAACACAGACTCCTGCAGTTTGTCCGTAAGTATAGCGAAGAAAAGAGACGTCACTCTGTTTCAGACTAATCGGCTAATATCCAGCCAGGACAAGACTGCTAAGCCGATTGTCAATGAGGATCTGTAACTGAGTGCTGACTCTCTCCTTTGCACATGTATACGGCGGGGGGAGTGTTGCACCCTAGATCCCATCCAGGCTGCTGGACTATAAGGCAACTGCATGATATGCATGTTTATTGGCAGTGGATGTAAGCCACCCTATGTCTGCATTTGTAATGAGAACAATGGGGAAGTTGTGTAATATGCAGCCAAACTGACTTTTGAACAGTTTAGGTGCCCTTCGTTTTTTTTTCCATGATTTTTCATAACTCATACTCTTATAATCTAAGGGAAGCAGACATGTTTGTTGGACAACAAGCATCAAATTTGCTTTGCTACTATATTATTCTCTCACCTTTGTGCATTAACCAATTTGTTCATGAAAAACTCTTATACAGTGTTTTTTTGTATTTTATTTCCTCAGGCTGTTACCTTACCATTTGTTGTGATCTCCAACCTCATTCAGTTCTCAGGAGCATGGGCCTCAGTGCTTTGGTTTAATTTGCTGAGCCCAGACCCAAAGGTAAGAGTCTCTCTGAAGGTGAATACAATTCCAGCCTAATTAAAAGAGTTGTAAAGGCCAGGTGCCGACGTACAAGGGTCTCAGGAGTCGCCATTGTGACTGGGCCCCATGCTGCAGGGAGCCCGTGCGGGCCCCTTGTATGCCTGGGTAGGAAGAGCAGCAAGGGCTGTTTAGACGAAAAATGAAAGCAGTGCGTGCCCTACCCTCTGCCTCCCCCTACAGTGCAGTACCCAGCAGGTAGAGGTACAGTCCTGTTGTTTTTTTAAAAGGCTATCTATGTTTGTGTGTTTATATATACAGTGGGGATGGAAAGTATTCAGACCCCCTTAAATTTTTCACTCTTTGTTATATTGCAGCCATTTGCTAAAATCATTTAAGTTCATTTTTTCCCCTCATTAATGTACACACAGCACCCCATATTGACAGAAAAACACAGAATTGTTGACATTTTTGCAGATTTATTAAAAAAGAAAAACTGAAATATCACATGGTCCTAAGTATTCAGACCCTTTGCTCAGTATTTAGTAGACGCACCCTTTTGATCTAATACAGCCATGAGTCTTTTTGGGAAAAATGCAACAAGTTTTTCACACCTGGATTTGGGGATCCTCTGCCCTTCCTCCTTGCAGATCTTGTCCAGTTCTGTCAGGTTGGATGGTAAACGTTGGTGGACAGCAATTTTTAGGTCTCTCTAGAGATGCTCAATTGGGTTTAAGTCAGGGCTCTGGCTGGGCAATTCAAGAACAGTCACAGAGTTGTTGTGAAGCCACTCCTTCGTTATTTTAGCTGTGTGCTTAGGGCCATTATCTTTTTGGAAGGTAAACCTTCGGCCCAGTCTGAGGTCCTGATCACTCTGGAGAAGGTTTTCATCCAGGATATCCCTGTACTTGGCCGCATTCATCTTTCCCTCGATTGCAACCAGTCGTCCTGGTAAAGCAGTCCCCAGCACCCCTTAACACTTACCTGAGCCCCATCCCTCTCCAGCGATGTCCATGAGTGTCTTAGCCGCCTGGGACTTTCCTCCTGAGATACAGCAGCGGCACCATTGGCTCACACGGCTGTCAATCAAAGTCAGTTAGCCAATCAGAAGAGGGAGTGGGCGGGGCCTGATTGGGGCTTTGTGCCTAAATGGACACACGGAGCTGTGACTCGGCTCGGGTGCCCCTATAGCAAGCTGCTTGCTGTGGGGGCACTCAACGCTTTACAATCACTTTAAGCACTTAAAGGGGTTGTAAACCCTCACAGTTTTTCACCTTAATGCATTGTATGCATTAAGGTGAAAAACCTTTTGTGCTGCAGCACCCCCCAGATCCCCCCTTTTTCTTACCTGGGCCCGATCGTTCCAGCGACAGGGACGAGCACAGCAGGTCCAGGCACTGTTTCGGGTCCTCATTGGATAGATTGGTAGCAACGGGAGCCATTGGCTCCCACTGCTGTCAATCAAATCCAGTGAACCGGGGGTGGGCCGAGTCATGCTGTCTGTGTCAATGGATGCAGCAGCAGGACTCGGAAGCATGCCCACGTGAGTGCCCCCATGATGGAATGTGGCTCTCCACTCGAAGAGACGGATTTGTTTCCACATTTTGTTTCCACATTTTGTCTCTCATAGTTGAGGTATACCTATGATGACAATTACAGGCCTCTCTCATCTTTTTAAGTGGGAGAACTTGCACAATTGGTGGCTGACTAAATACTTTTTTGCCCAACTGTAGGATGCCCCTGCATCTGTATATATGGGGTTGTAGGGATAATCCTCTTTGTCCGATGTGCGAACGAGAACATGGGGACCTAATTCAAATGTTGTGGAGATGCCCCAAGCTCTTTCGTTATTGGGCAGAGGTTATATCCACGATATTCCAGGCTTACAACTTTCAGATAAAGAGTTATTGTGTTGTCTGCCTGTTGGGCGCTTTGGAGGAGGATAAATTAACTCCAAATATATGTGGAAATTTTACGTTTACTTTATGTGCGCAAATTAATTACAAGGTTTTGGATCTCTCCTAGAGTGAATCAGGAAACATTGGATAGAACAGGTCAATTGTTGTTATTATTATTTCAGGTACTTATATAGCGCCGTCAATTTACGCAGCGCTTTACATATATATTATACATTCACATAGGTCCCTATCCTCAAGGAGCCTAAAATCTAAGGTATAATCATACATATACATACTAGGACCAATTTAGACAGTATCCAATTAACCTACCAGCATGTCTTTGGAGTTACAATTCAATGATTATTCAATAGAAATTAACATACCTTCATAGAAAAGTTCCTAAAAAAATATTTTCAATATGGAAGCCATGGCTAGATGTTCCAGGTCTGGCACCACATCAACTAGTGTTGAACAGATTATTGGAGGGTTGAGGTATATCTTGATAGAAAATATCCAGATAGTGAGAGGTTAGTACATGAAGATGGTTTTCTTTCTTTCCAATGTTATTTTTTTAACTTTAGGTTTTTTTGTTCCTTTCTTAGTTAGTTTTATTCTATTTTCTGGATAATTTTATACAGCTGCAAAATATGTTTTGAGGATGAGCATGTACAGTATGCTACTTTTATGTTGAATCCAATAAGCATAGTATAACCTACGGTTTAAAGTAATTTATGTGTAATGTGTTTCTTCAACATCACTCTATGATAAGGTGTAATGTAAAGCACATGTATGCTGCAGTTTGTTACAATCCGCCCGTGTGTAGGCGCCGGCGGACTTTTCCAGCGGACTTTTCCCCAAAAGCCCGCCGTACCTAGATTTGAAACATGTTTTAAATCTCTCCGTCGGACTCAGTTTCGGAAAAACGGCGTGGGGTTCCCCCTAGAATCCATACCAGACCCCGATCCGAGCACGCAGCCTGGCCGGTCAGGAAAGGGGGTGGGGACGAGCGAGCGCCCCCCCCCCCCTCCTGAACCGTACCAGACCGCATGCCCTCAACATGGGGGTGAGGACAAGGGCCTCTTCCCGACAACCCTGTTGATGTTGACCACGCCCCCTAAAACGTCACGGTCCCAGCATGCCCAAGGACTGTGACATCATAAGGGGGCGGGGTCTCCGCCTATATAAGTCACAACGCAGCCCTCAGAGAGCAGTCCAGCCGGAGAGAGCGTCGTGTCAACATCTGGAGAAGAGAAGAGAAAACAAGAAGCTCAGAAGTCCGGAATTCTGCTGGCAAGAGAACTACCTGAAGACAGCGGAGGAGCCGGCCGAAGAACTGGAACACCGGGAGAAGAAGATGAACCGGAGGGACCCCCGAAGCCGGAAGAAGACCCCCCCCCCCCCCGGAGCTGTTTAATAAAATATTTTAAAAACCTGTGTAGTGTTTTATTATTTACACTTTTTCCCTAGGTGAATGGGTAGGGATACCATGTACCCCATATTCATTCACATAGGGTGGGGGGCCGGGATCTGGGGGCCCTCTTATTATAGGGGGCTCCCGGATTCCGATAAGCCCCCCGCCCGCAGACCCCGACAACCAACGGCCAGGGTTGTCGGGAAGAGGCCCTTATCCTCATCAACATAGGGACAAGGTGCTTTGGGGGAGGGGGGGCCCCGCAGGGCCCCCCCTCCCCCAAAGCACCCACCCCCTATGTTGAGGGCATGCGGCCTGGTACGGTTCAGGAGGGGGGGGCACTCGCTCGTCCCCACCCCCTTTCCTGACCGGCCAGGCTGCGTGCTCGGATCAGGGTCTGGTATGGATTTTAGGGGGGACCCCACGCCGGAGTAGGGGGGTTCCCCTTTTATAATCCATACCAGACCTAAGGGCCTGGTATGCCCCGTGACGGGGCTCGCAAGGTGTCAATCTCGCCGATAAAAGCGGCAAGATTGACATCCTTTTCTAGTCCCGTCGCACCTGAGTCACGTTCAAAATGAACGGACTTGTCCGTGTGTGAGCAAGTCCGTTCATTCTGAAAGTCCGCCGTAACTCCGGCGAAAGTCCATCGGAAAAACCGGCGGACTTAGCCCGCCGCAAAGTCCGGTCGTGTGTGGGCAAGTCCGTCCGTTTTAAAGTCCGGCGCACCTGGCGGACAAAGTCCGTCAGAAAGTGTGCCGGACCAAGTAGGACAGAAAGTCCGACCGTGTGTACGCGGCATTAGTCGTTAAAGTGGTTGTAAACCTCAGACATGAAATATGAACAAAGCATATCCCTCTATAGTGAGTACCTGTCTCTAGAGTACTAAGTGTCATTTCTGTCTGATGATTCATTTCTCTGCTATCTTCATGAGTCACTTCTGACAAGTTTTGTTGACACCAAGAGAAAAAAGTTGACAGGGGAGAATCTCCTGCTGTTTTGACAGCTTCAGCTTTTTTCCTGTGTGCTGTGTGGTGTGCTGTGTGGAGGGGGTGTGTCTTTTCCCTCCAATCCGCTGTCAAAGCTCTCCTCACTGAGCTCTTCTGAGTGTAATTTCAGCTCTCCACCTCCTTTGTTGTGACAGTTCAGGCAAGCTGTATAAATTCTTGACTTTGAATGGCTGTAGATAAAGACTGCAGATAAACAGGTACAACTTATGTTGGAGGATTTATTTTGTCTCTGTGTATCACCTGAGGCCAGTCACTTCATTGGGTATATGTAGGGCTTTACAACCACTAAACCCCCCTATTTTTTTCAGCTAAGGAAGCTGCCATCTTGGCCTCTGTTTGATCTTCAACTAACATGATGCTGCACATGTGATCAGTTATGACACCAGCCATTTGATGAGCGGAACCAATATGACCGTTACATTCCCGGCACGTGCTGGGAATGTAACTGTTTTCTGAAACTGTCAAATCGTTGTGTTTAGTTCCGCTAAAGTCAGAGAAAACTGGGTCCTCATACCAGAGCGATTCAAAACTCAGTGTTGTCTACTAGGCAGGACTTTTAAAAGTCTACAAAGGACTACATGTTCACATTAAAGTGATTTGTAAAGTCTAGTTTTTTTTTTTTAATTAAAAATAACAAACATGTTATACTTCCTCTGTTGCAGTGGATTTGCACAGAGCAGCCCCCATTCTCCTCTTCTCCGGTCCCTCTTCGGCTCTCCTTGACCCTCCCTCCTGTTGGGTGCCCCCATAGCAAGCAGCTTGCTATAGGAGCACCTGAGCCGAGTCATAGCTCCCTGTGATCATTCAGACACTGAGGTGCAGCCAGGCCCCGCCCCCATTCTATTCTCATTGGCTTATTGATTTTGACAGCAGCGGGAGCCAATGGTGCCACGCTGCTGTCTCAGCCAATGGGGAGGTGGGTCCTGGACAGTCTAATTATTCCTACAACATCACTGGAGCTACCTCGGGTAAGTATGAGGGGGGCTGCTGCATACAGAAGGCTTTTTATCCTAATGCATAAAATGCATTAAGATAAAAAAAAAACGTGTGACTTTACAACCACTTTAAGTGTGCAGTGTGTTGACAGTGATTGCTTTAGTAAAAGCTTTTGTGAAAACTCTGCTGCGTACACACGAGCGGACTTCCCGTCCGCCTGAACTCCGGAGGACTTTTCGACTGAGTTCATGTCCAATCAACTGCATTTACCACAGGTGGACACCAATCAGGTTGTAGAAACATCTCAAGGATGATTAGTGGAAACAGGATGCTCCTGAGCTCAATTTTGAGTGTCATGGCAAAGGCTTTGAATACCTATGTACATGTGATTTTTTTTTTTTGTGTTTTATTTTTTAAAAATTTGCAAAGTTTTCAAATAAACATCTTTCACGTTGTCATTATGAAGTATTGTTTGTAGAATTCTGAGCAAAATAATGCATCCATTTTGGAATAAGGCTGTAACATGACAAAATGTGGAAAAAGTGAAGCACTGTGAATAATTTTCGGATGAACTGTAGTTCACTGACATTGCCATTGACAATTGCTTCTTCTTTTTTAGGATTTGAGTTTTTTCTCCAACCCTCCAGCTGCCCCTTGGCTTCTCCTAGCTAATGCCCTGAGCTGGCAGTTTTCCTGCTGCACCAAGCGAGGTTTGAATAAAGACCAGCTACAAATGTTGGAAAAGAAACTATGTGGTATAGTTTGTTTTTTAATCTCCCAAATCTTTATAATTGCTATAATCTTATTGTAACACATTTGGCTTCTAACAGGCTGACTCTAAGCTTATGCTTAAAGCTGAACTCTAGATGTAATACAAATAAATGAATGAGGCTCTGTTATCATTAAAGCTGAATGCCAGGATGCAAGTTAAAACCACCTATCAGTGTTGTCACATATGTGTGAATAATAGCTTTTAATAGTTTGGAAATCAATACTGTTGACCTGCAAACTCCCCTGAGAATTCTGTGATGTCATAGCTCTAATTCATAGAACTCCTCTTTGATCAGGCACCTACAGATGTTATTGATGTGGATATGTCAGATCCGCTCTACGTTCATCACAGCTGTCACATACAACAATTCCAATAATGAATGAATGATTTGTATAGCGCTGCAAATGCGAACTGAATCGCCCCAAGGCGTTAGATCCGTCCTGTGTCGTCCAGCTTCTTAGAAGAGATAGGTCTTGAGTTTCTTCCTGAAGGCCTGATGGTTTTCTTGTGAGTAGGTAGAGCTTTCCATAGCCGTGGTCCTTGGACTGCGAATCTTCTTTCTCCCTTTGTTTTGTAGCGGGTTTTTGGAATAAGGAGGAGGTTTTGTTTAGAAGATCGAAGACTGCGATTGGGTGTGTAGCCCTTTATTTTCTCGCATAGGTATTGAGGAGCGTTTCCTTGTATACATTTGTGGGTGAGGCAGAGGGTCTTGAAAGTGATTAGATTCTTTACGGTTAGCCAATGTAGGCTCCTCAGGGAAGGGGAAATGGATTCCCAGTGTTTTTTTTTCCTGTTAACAGTCTTGGTGCCGTGTTTTGGATGAGTTGCAAGCGTGCAAGCTGATATTGGGGTAGTCCTATTTAGAAGGAGTTTGCGTAGTCGAGTCTGGAATTGATGATTGTTCCAGCTACTGCTGCTTTGTCCTCTTCTGGGACGAAGGGAATGAGTCTACGTAGCAGGCGGAGGAGATGGTGATATCTGCTGACTACTGATCCTATTTGTGCATCCATTGACATTTCTGAGTCAAAAATTACTCCGAGACTCTTGGCTTTGGTGCTTGGAGAGATGGTCTGTCCAAAGATGGTGGGCGGTGTCCATAAGGTCTTAGTTTTGGAATTTTGGTTTGCGTGTAGGAGAAGAAGCTCGTTTTTGATCCATTTGAGAGAGCTAGTGGTCATCCAGTCGTCTATCAAAGTGAGGCATTTTTCTAGTTGCTGATGATGGTCTTTTTCTCCGGTGATGCGAAAGTAGAGTTGGGTATCATCAGCGTATGAGTGGAAGCAGAGGTCCAATTTTCTGATGATTTTGAGAAGTGGGCAGATGTAGATGTTGAAGAGCACTGGTGACAAGGGAATAATGCAATGGAACTGTAATAAGTAAGCGTGTTTGTCAGTGAGGATGGGGAATGAGTGTTTATTTGCATAGACTGTCAAACACTGAGTGCCCTGTCAGTCATAGTGTGAGGTCAAGAGAGGGGCAATGCACCAGGAGTGGTTCAGAATATTTGACCTTGCTCTTGCTGACAGAACTCTATAAGAAGCTCTTATATCAAGCACATGAATTCTTTAAATCTAGGGACAAAAAATGGGCTGTCGTTTTTGGCCTTTTTGTCAAACCAGAACAGGTTCCGTGTTCCATATCTAGAATCTGTGATGCTCAACAGACTTTGCAAACTTCTAACAAGGGTATCATGGAGGCTTTTCTACAATCATATATTAAAACTTTGGAAACTCTCCTACTTAATACGAGCCAGATGATCTTGTACACTATTTTCAATTAATTTCTCTAACACAAATAAAAAGAAAATACCACGCTAGATAATGTGTTTGGAGCAGCAACTAAAAACCATATAATATCTCCATGGTAAAAAGTCAAACAAATAAATAAAGTTGCGCTAGAAAAGATGATCGTGGAAGAAAACATAAATGTACATATACATAAATAATTGAATGTACTACGTAAACTGTGAAGCATAACATGAAAAACAATTGCAAAGTGCAGTAAATAAAAAAAATATATATGTATAAAATAATGTCCACAATGTATAACGTGAAAGGATAAGTGCACACAACTGATGTGTAATAAGTTCCAACGTGGGAAATAATATGATGAGATATTAGGAAACTCCCAGGAGCTTGTATGGTGGACGAATAAATCACAATAGCAGAGCAGCAATCTGTATGTGCAGACCCTTACCAGAAAAGGTGGACCCCCTCCAGCTCAGGGTCATGTGAGCAGACAGATTACCCTCTGTAAGGAGCTGTGGATATGTTGATATCTGGTGTCTTGGATGTCCGGTTCACTCAAGTTGATAGAGATGTCAGACGGGGGGTGGAGAAAAACCCGATAGGGCAGCTTCTCTGGCTCTGAAAAGAGACCCACTCGGGCTCCGAGCCCCGAGTGGATAAGCAAGAGAATAGGGGACGCTAATCGTGTAGTAGAAAGCGTGTTTATTGAATAGACGTGCGGATGCCCGCAAATGACAGTACAAAACAAACCGTAAAAAGCCGGCTAGACAAACTAAAAACAAAACACCCGCGTTCCGGGGTCACATGTGGCGTGATGACGTCAAGAAAACGCACCCCCCTACATGTTTCGCAATACCTTGCGTCTTCCTGGGGCACGGGCGATGTGCTGAGCCATCACTTAAATAACATACAGTCGCAACCACGCTTCGTTTTGACTCAGGCGCCATATTGGACATAAAGAGTAAGAGCCTTATCTCGACCAAGCCTCGTTATGACCTGGGTGCTATATTGGACATAAAAAATAGGTAAATGGAACGCGGAAGAGAACCCAGCCTCAATCTAATGCTGACACTCTTCTCATAGGGTGCATCTATGTTACCACGGATTAGAGGTCGACCGATATATCGGCCGGCCGATATTTGGCTTTTTTTACTTAATCGGCATCGGCCGATTGTGCTGATAAAAAAAAGTCGATTATGTAGAAGCTCTCAGTTTAACCATTTAAAGACTAAATCTTTTCTGACACTTGTTGCTTACAAGTAAAAATGCTGTATTTTCTGCTAGAAAATCACTTAGAACCCCAAAATATTATATATATTTTTTTTAGCAGAGACCCTAGGGAATAAAATAGTGGTTGTTGCAATATTTTATGTCATACGGTATTTGCGCAGCGGTCTTTCAAACGCAATTTAAAAAAAAAAAATACACTAATGAAATTTTTTTTAAAAATAAGCAGTAAAGTTAGCCCATTTTTTTTTGGCAAAAAGTTTTGATTACCTGTTTTTGTGTATTTAATATTTAAGATATAGTTTTTTTTTTTTAATCTAAATTCTACATACAAGTGAACTGATTGAAGGTTTGTTTTGTTTAATAAATGTATAAATGTAAAAAATTTTCTGTATCACTTATTACTTCAGGCTGCTTTTACACAGGAGCGGGCAGGCGTTGACGGTAAAAGGCTATTAGTTTTAGCGGCGCTTTACCGTCATTTTAGCGGCGATATTCGGCTGCTAGCGGGGCACTTATAACCCAGCTAGCGGCCGAAGAAGGGGTTAAATGCGCCCATGAAGCGCTACTGCCGAAACGCTTTGCATGCGCTTCGGCAGCGGTGCGCATTCATTTCAATGGGCAGGAGTGGTGGAGGAGAGGTATACACCGCTCCAAAGATGCTGCTTGCAGGACTTTTTTTTAACATCCTGCCAGCGCATCGCCTCAGTGTGAAAGCACTCGGGGCTTTCACACTGAGACTGCAGGGGAGCCATTTTACAGGCACTTTACAGGCGCTATTTTTAGCCCAAAAGCGCCTGAAAAACGCCCCAGTGTGAAAGGGGTCTAACTGTTAGTTTTTTATGAGATGAAGGGGGAAAAAAAAAAAAAAAAGGAAAAAAAAAAAAAAACTCGGCCTAATATATCGGCCCAAAAAAAACGGCATCATATATCGTCCATCGGCCACCGTGATTTCTAAATATCGGCATCGGCCAGAGAATCAACTCTCCTAAATTGCAGGAAAAGAGAGACGCAAGCCATTTACCTAAAGGTGTGGAAACGCTTTAATAGTTGGTGCACAGAAAGCTCCTTCGATGTACGAAGTTCTGTAGCAGTATTATGCCCCGTACACACGGTCGGATTTTCCGATGGAAACTGTCCGATCGGAGCGTGTTGTCGGAAATTCCGACCGTGTGTGGGCTCCATCGGACATTTTCCATCGGATTTTCCGACACACAAAGTTGGACAGCAGGAGATAAAATTTTCCGACAACAAAATCCGTTGTCGGAAATTCCGATCGTGTGTACACAAATCCGACGGACAAAGTGCCACGCATGCTCAGAATAAATAAAGAGATGAAAGCTATTGGCCACTGCCCCGTTTATAGTCCCGACGTACGTGTTTTACGTCACCGCGTTTAGAACGATCGGATTTTCCGACAACTTTGTGTGACCGTGTGTATGCAAGACAAGTTTGAGCCAACATCCGACGGAAAAAATCCTAGGATTTTGTTGTCGGAATGTCCGAACAAAGTCCGACCGTGTGTACGGGGCATTAGAGTTTCTGCAGGCAGGAGCGGACAAAGGTTTAGCCCTTAGCACCTTGAAAGGACAGGTATCAGAACTAAGCGTTTTCCTGGAAAAACCGCTAGCTATAGATCCTTGGGTAGCTAGGTTTTTTAGAGCCTTAGGCAGACAGAGGCCTGTTAAAAGTTCCCCATTCCCAGTGTGGGATCTTTCCTTAGTTTTACAGTCTCTTACAGGGGATCCTTTTGAGCCATTGGAATCCTGTACCTTGAAGTTGATCACCCTCAAAACGGTGTTTTTGGTGGCGATCACCACAGCAAGGAGAGTAAGTGAACTCGAAGCCCTTTCTATTAGGGCACCTTTTTTTCAGGTTTTTCCGGACCGTTTGATTTTTAAAACGGATCCGGCCTTTTTGCCAAAAGTGGCCTCTAGTTTTCATAGGGGGCAGGAAATTATTTTACCTACCTTCTGTTCGAATCCTGTGAGGGAACAGGAGCATATTTTTCACAAACTGGACGTTAGAAGATGCGTCCTTCAGTACTTAGATAGTACAAAACAGTTTAGGAAATCCGATTCTTTTTTTGTATTATTTTCAGGGGCTAGGAAAGGGTTCAAAGCCTCTAAACGATCAATAGCCAGATGGTTAAGGTTGGCCATTAGCCAGGCCTATGTAATCGGGGGTTTGGAGCCCCCGGAGGGTATTAAAGCACATTCCACCAGGGCAGTGGCAACTTCTCAAGCAGAGTGGGCTGGTGCTTCTCCGGAGCAGATCTGTAGAGCAGCAACGTGGTCCAGTTTTTCCACGTTTGTGAAGCATTACAGATTGGACCTGCTGTCAGCCAAAGACCAAGCCTTTGGGCGTAAGGTGCTGCAGGTAGTAGTCCCTTCCTAAGGTAAGGTGCTCGCTTATCCTCTCTATGGTGCTGTCCTGAAAGATGAATGGGGAAAAACGGAGTTACTTACCGGTAACATCCTTTTCCAGGAATCTTTCAGGACAGCACTAGTACCCACCCAGGTTATTGATTATCTATGAGAACTCATCGCATGAGAATGTCAGGTAAGATAAAGATTTGTAGGACGTATTCTTGTGTCTCCCCAGCTGGCCGGAGGAACTCATGAAGAACTGAGGGGCCGGTGGGAGGATGAGATTTAAATATTGAATTGGAAGGCGGTGTTTCCTAAGAGGGGAGGAGCCGGTGTCTCTCTATGGTGCTGTCCTGAAAGATTCCTGGAAAAGGATGTTACCGGTAAGTAACTTTTTTTGCAGCACTGGCCATCTAATTCCGCCCCAAAGTGCCCATAAATCTGCCCACAAGAAATGTAGAACTCCGCCCATCACAAAGTTTTGTTTTGCAGCACTGGACATGTAATTCCGCCCCCAAGTGCCCATAAATCTGCCCACAATGTCCGCCCATCATGGACATGAACTCAGCGTGGGGCACAATCTAAAAGAAAAAAAAAATTCTGTCGGCTATTGTGCTCCTGCTCCGTCTTGCCATCACAACAGCTGATGGTAAAATCAGCTGTTATGATGTTACATACGGTGCATGCGCCCTTCAGCCTGGGCACTATTCGATGGGGGCATTTCTCGACAAAACGGGTGGGCGGGGCGATGGGCGGATCCTCCCTACGCTCTGCTCTCCTGTGCTGGGCTGCAGCAGCATGCGGGGGAGAGAAGACAGAGAGAGAGCTCCCAGCCGCTGCCACCCGCCTAGGATCGACCCTGCCTGCAGGCCGTTTGTAACCAGTCTGCGGGCCAGTACTTTGAGACCCCTGCTCTATAAGGAAGTACAGAAACAGGGCCTACTCCCTGCTTTAATCAGAAGCTTTCATTGTCCTGATTCTCAAACCCAATAAAACCCCCTATACAGCAAAATCTTTAGACCTATTTTATGAATTAACACAGTGGTAAAAATCTTGCAAAAACTTTATCTAGGCAATTGAATTGGGTTATCTATACAGTTACAGGCCCAGACTGGGTTTATCCCTGGGAGATCCATAAACATTGTCAGACATTTTATTAACCTTCAGATCTCAACCCCCTCTTCTGTCTCCAGGGCTGTCCTGGATTTGAATAGTCACAAAGCTTTTGACTATATTGAATGGCCTTATATGACCCATTTTTGCTGTGAAAGTTTGGGTTCAGCCACTGACATCAGACACCAATGATGGGGCACTATTCCTCACACCAATAATGGGTCGCTATTCCTCCCACCGACGCCAATGATGGGTCACTATTCCTCCCACCGACACCAATGATGGGTCACTATTCCTCCCACCGACACCAATGATGGGTCACTATTCAACCCGCTGACCCCAATGATGGGGACTATTCCTTCTCTTACTGTTCCCAGGTGCTAACTTTTTATTTCCACTGACGACTAAGCCTGAAGCATTGTTTACTCCCACTGATGCCAGCACATTTTCTACTTCCCACTGGCCACAGTCCAGCCCTCCTGCAGTCCAAAGGACAGTAAACTGGCCCTTTGTTTAGAAAGTTTGGAGACCATTGATCTAAAATCTTCATATCTGTGGGGGTGTTTCTATTTTGTCCATTTCCTTGAAAATGTATAAACCTTGTCTGAGGATGACTCAACCAGCAACCCAAGTCTTCTCTCCCAATAATCCTGTTTGGTACAACCCTATGCTCCCTCACTTTATGAACATCTTTAGGCTCCTTCAGTGGGCCACAGTGAGCTTAAACTACATACACAACTGTATGCACAAGGTTTCTTTATGCATTTCCTAGTGCTACAGCTAGAGTTCACACTTGCTCTTACAAGGCAGCTGCAACATGCTACAGAGGCCCAGTTTGGTTTACAAGACATCGTTTTTCATCCCTCTACATTTAAAAAATGACGTTTGCAGCCATCTTACTCACTCACTAGTTGATTTCTAGATTATATGGTACTTTATTGCAGGGTAAACTTTCTAAACTGTCCCAAGTGGAGGCACAATGGCACAGGAACATTCCAGAAATGGAAAAGCAGGATTGGGATGAATTTTATGCCTCCTATTTAAGCACAACAATCTCTGCTAGAAACAAACTCATTCATACTTTCGTATGGTCTAAATTACACCAGCGCAGCTTTTCAAAATGGGGAAAGGGACTTCACTCTATGTCATAGTGTCAGAGGGTTGATGGAGATGTACATATCTGAAACTGCCCTAAGGTTAGACCATTGTACTCTGATTACAGAATTTGTTTAGCAAAACTTTGAAATCCTTAAAGTAGAACTATAGGCAAAACTTTTTTTATTTGCTGATAGAATAAGGAAGGGTCATAACCCCTGTCAGTTAATTTTTTGTCATCTGTGTCCCATAGGGACACAGGGAGATTTCCCTTCACTTCCTGTCCCATAGGCAAAACAGAAAGTAAGAAGAAATCCCTGCAAATTAAGGTAATTCCTTATGGGCCCCCAGCCTACCAGAACTAGAGTCCCCATTGGAAGATTTCCCCTCTCTTACTTTATTGGGGACAACCCAAAATTTTGAATTTACTTTTACTTTCAATGATAATTGTAAACAGGACGAATAGAAAGGGTGAATCTCCCTAACAGGGCACAAAAAGCAATAAAAACTGACAGGTGTTCTAATCCCTCCCCACTCTATCCAAAACTAAACAAAAAGGTAGTACATAAACTCTAAACATGTTTAGGTTTTCAAACAAATTTGTCTTATCATTTCAAAGTTAAATTGAAACAACAGCCTGAAATGATTCTTCTGCCTCTGGCATGTGCATAATAATAAGTGTATTTTATTATTATTATTTTTTTTTAATCAGATACTTTTTATTGTTACATTTTTTTTTTACATTTTTACTTTTCTTTTCTTAAGTTACTATTATCATAAGCGCGATGATAAGTCCCCAGGGATGTATTAGTGACAGGTTCCTTTTATGGGACATATCAAGGGTCTGAGCACTTCTGGGTTCATTCCCAGTATATGAGATTTGGAGAATAGATGTTCCCTAATTCCTCCAACCACTTGGGCAACCTGAAAGCCCCTGCATCTTCTTATGGTCTCAGACTTAATATAGGAGCAATGTGAGCTTGGGGACCTTATAAGGCTCCCATTACCAAATGTTAATAAACAATAGTTTTGTTGTCTTACTGGCTTAAAGGGGAACTCCGGCTAGACATTTTTGTTTTGTTTTCCTTTGGATAGAATCGGAAATGGGAAGATTCTCTTTAAAATGTGTTATGCTACGGTGCCTTGAAAAAGTATTCATACCCATTGACATTTTCCACATTTTGTGGCATGCATTTGTGTGTAATTTATTTGCAGTATAAATACAGCTGTTCTATGAAGCCCTCAGAGGTTTGTTAGAGATTCTTAGTGAACAGACAGCATCATGAATGCCAAGGAACACACCAGTTTGGTCAGGGATAGTTGTGGAGAAGTTTAAAGCAGAGTTAGGTTATAAAAAAATATCCCAAGCTTTAAACATCTCACGGAGCACTGTTCAATCCATCATCCTAAAATGTAAAGAGTATGGCACACCTGCAAACATACCAAACATACCAAGACAAGTTCACCTAAACTGACAGGCCGGGCAAAGATAGCATTAATGAAAGAAGCAGCCAAGAGGCCCATGGTAGACGTGCGATTAGTTTTTCGTTCAAATTTCCGTAAATTCGTACATTCGGGAGGATCCAAAATACGAATTGCTATGCTTCCGAATTTTGTACGAAATTTCGTTTACGAATTTCGGATCCAAATTCCTAATGAACATTCGTAATTGTTACGAAAAGTTAATGAACCTAAAAGTTAAAAACCCAGGAAGTCAGCACAGCACAGGGATGGTGGGAGCCCCTCATAATGATAAATTCATCATAACGAACATTCGTAATTGTTACGAAAAGTTAATGAACCTAACGAAAATTCGTATTTCGTACAAAATTTCAGACACGAATTACGAAATACGAATTAATGCCAATACGGAACGAAACAAAATGAATTTATTGACGGTGTACATGTCTAGTCCATGGTAACTCTGGAGGAGCTGCAGAGATCCACAGCTCAGGTGGGAGAATCTGTCCACAGGACAACTATTAGTCGTGCACTCCACAAATCTGGCCTTTATGGAAGAGTGGCAAGAAGAAAGCCAGTGTTGAATGAAAGCCATAAGAAGTCCCGTTTGCAGTTTACGAGAAGCCATGTGGGGGACACAGAAAACCTGTGGCAGAAGGTGCTCTGGTCAGATGAGACCAAAATTTACTTTTTTGGCCTAAAGACAAAACCCTATGTATGTGTCATGGTTATGCAATAGAGTTTGTCTATAAGCATACCTGTCTCCATGTGTTCATCTCTAGAGACCAGCTGACCCTCACCTGACTGCTTTTGTAACCTCTCCTCTAAGCATGGCCCCACCCCAGGCCCTATCAGGGAACCCTATATTAGCCTGTGCACTGCAAACCAGCAGTGCTGATCAACCATTGTGTGTTAGCCTCTGTGTGTACTTGCTGTGTTTCCTACATCTGATTCCTGTTACCGACTTTAGCCTGTTCTTAACTATTCCTGTCTGCTCGTGACCCTGACCTTTGGCGTGTTCCCGACCATCCCTGTTTGCCTGTGACCCTGAACCTTGGCGTGTACTCTGTTGTCCTTGTCTGCTTGTGGCCCCGACCTTGGCTTGTCCCTTACTTTCCTTGTTGTTCCAGCCTGCTGCCTCCTTCCTCTTCTCCTGTAGTCTACCGTGAGCGTGAGACCCTGGGTGCCGCGACCTGGAGCCAGACTGCAGCTCAGTCCATCCTTACCATTAAAGGCTCTGGTGAACACCTGCTGGCTCTTAGACTCCGCGCCCTGGGGAATCTATGCTCTAGCTCCCAGTGGGATCTGTGTCAGTGATCCAGTAGACCTGCTTCCTGAACCTCCCAGGGTTCAATCCCCAGCAGTCAGCCGTAGGGTCCACTACCTTGCGGTGCACTCCTGATCCCAACGGTGTGCATCTGTCACCCAGCCTCTTGGTGACCTGACAGTATGGTGGAAAACTAACACTGCACATCACCCTGAGCACACCATCCCCACTGTGAAACATGGTGGTGGCAGCATCATGTTGCAGAGATGCTTTTCTTCAGCAGGGACAGGAAAGCTGGTCAGAGTTGATGGGAAGATGGATGGTGCCAAATACAGGGCAGTCTTAGAAGAAAACCTAAAATGCCCTGTACACACGGTCGGACTTTCCGACGGAATATGTGCGATCAGAGCTTGTTGAACGATCAGATTTTCCGACAACTTTGTGCGACCGTGTGTATGCAAAACAAGTTTGAGCCAACATCTGTCAGTAAAAATCCATAGATTTTGTTCTCGAAATGTCCGATCGTGTGTACAGGGCATTAGTCTGCAAAAGACTTGAGACTGGGACAGAGGTTCATCTTTCAGCAGGACAACGACCCCAGAGCTACAATGGAATGGTTTAGATCAAAGCATATTCATATGTTAGAATGGCCCAGTCAAAGTCCAGACCTAAATCCAATTGAGAATCTGTGGCAAGACTTGAAAATTGCTGTTCACAGACACTCTCCATCCAATCTGACAGAGCTTGGGCTGTTTTGCAAAAAATGGGCAAACATTTCACTCTCTAGATGTGCAAAGCTGGTAGAGACATCCCCAAAAAGACTTGCAGCTGTAATTGCAGTGAAAGGTGGTTCTAGTATTGACTTGGGGGGGCTAAATACAAATGCACGCCACACTTTTCAGAAATATATTTGTAAAAAATATTGAAAACCATTTAACATTTTCCTTCCACTTCACAATTATGTGCCTCTTTGTATTGGTCTATCACATAAAATCCCAATAAAATACATTTACATTTTTGGTTGTAACATGACAAAATGTGGAAAATTTCAAGGGGTATGAATACGTTTTCAAGGCACTGTATCTGATTCACTTTCTCAGAAATTAAGGAATCTGAACAGAAACCGGATTATAGGGGTAATCTTCCAGTAGAGACAACTTTTTCTGTGACAGCTGTCAAAGATGGGGTTTTCCCCTCTTGTCAGGGAGATTTCCTCTCACTTTCTTGTATCTCTAGAAGAGGAAATGAGGAGAAATCTTACCAATGGGAACACAGATGCGAGAAACTCATTAGATGTTTTTGGTGGATACACTTGTCAGTACTCATTAGTGTCTCTTTTATACAACCTTGCAATCTATGCTATGCTGTTTTGTTTGTAATACTCCTAAGTAATTTTGTTAACTTGATGCAAATATCAATTTCATATATTTTTTTCTGCTTAAAGGCACAGTAGGTAAAGAAGGGAATGCTGTGACTTGGACCAAGTTCTCAAAAGTAAGCTTTACATATTGTAATACTAAAGGATTTCTAATGTTTAAAACTGTAATGCCCTGTACACACGATCGGACATTGATCGGACATTCCGACAACAAAATCCATCTGATTTTTTCCAGCGGATTTTGGGCCAAACTTGTCTTGTATACACACGGTCGCACAAAGTTGTCGGAAAATCCGATCGTTCTGAACGCAGTGATGTAAAACACGTACGTCGGGACTATAAATGGGGCAGTAGCCAATAGCTTTCGTCTCTTAATTTATTGTGAGCATGCGTGGCGCTTTGTGCGTCGGATTTGTGTACACACGATCGCAATTTAAACGATCAGATTTTGTTGTCGGAAAATTTTATATCCTGCTCTCAAACTTTGTGTGTCGGAAATTCTGACGGAAAAAGTCAGACGGAGCCCACACACGATCTGAATTTCCGACAACACAATCCGATCACACTTTTTCCATCTGAAAATCCGACCGTGTGTACAGGGCATTATAGTGAAATACAAGTAAATATGTAATGACTGGTAAACTGCATATCTTTTTTCAATTTAATGTAGAACTATCCTCACTGCCCCCCGTTAAAAAGAACAATGTGCTGCTACACTTAATTGTAACTGCCTCTGTATTTACAGTTTTCCCTTGCAGAGTTTAAAAAGAGATGTTGATCCTGCCAGTAAAGTCTATCTCATGCAGCTTCCTTTGATGGGATGACAATACTGATGCATCGCTTCTGAATTCAGAGCAGAGTTGTCCCCTTAATGTAGACTGTGCCTGCACTACAGTAATATATGTTGCAGGGAGCTTGGCTATCTGCATTGTCCCTGCAAATACACTGGCCAATCAGCAGTGAGTGACACTTAAGCCGCGTACACACGGTCGGACTTTTCGTCTACAAAAGTCCAACGGACGCTGACGGACTAAAGCTGGCTGGTAATCCGATCGTGTGTGGGCTTCTCCGGACTTTCAACGTACTTTTTTAGCCTCAAATCCGACGTACTTTAGATTTGAAACATGCTTCAAATCTTTACGTCGTAACTACGACGGACCCCGAAATCCGCTCGTCTGTGTGCTAGTCCGACGGACAAAAACCCACGCTAGGGCAGCTATTGGCTACTGGCTATGAACTTCCTTATTTTACTCTGGTGTACGTCATCACGTACGAATCCATCGGACTTTTGTGTGGTCGTGTGTAGGCAAGTCCGTTCGTTAGAAAGTCTGCCACAAGTCCGCCGCAAGTCTGCCGAAAGTCCTCCGGAAGTCTGTTGGACAGGCTGTCGGACTTTTGTAGCTGAAAAGTCCGACCGTGTGTACGCGGCATTAGGCTGACCATAGATGATACATTTTCTTTCTTTGAACCAGCAGGTTGAACAAAAGAAAATCACTCAATTCCCCCATCAGCATACTCCTTGTTGATAGGGGAATCCTTTGACAGCAGCTATTGCGTTCTGAGGCCGGGTAGATTTCCTCGCTGTCAGAATACACTGATCAGTGTTGCCAGTGGCACTGTTTGAGTGCAAAGAAAATGTCAGGCTGGTTGTACTGAAGTCGATCTATCGACTTCAGTACAACCAGCCAGCCCATAGATGGATCGAAATTTGGCTGCTCCCTGCTATGGCCAGCTTTAGCCCTGCCTGCTGCTTTCTGAATTGACTCCCTTTGTGAGCTGCTGTGTCTGAAAGGAGGTGTATATTGGGCACAAATGAAGGAGGCCTGATTCAGGAGATGTAAAATCAACCTTTGTTTTTTGTTTTTGTTTTTTTGTTTTACTTCATGAAGCTTGTGCATGGCATCACACTGGAGCTGAGACCTTTTATGATTGTCAAGCAGGAGCCTTTAGATGTACTTTTACTTTCATGGTACAGTCTTAAAGGGGTTGTAAAATCTCATGGTTTTTCACTTTAATGCATTAAGGTGAAAAACCGTCTGTGCTGTAGCTGCCCTCAGAGCCCCCCTTTTTCTTACCTGAGCCGATCAGTTTCAGCGCCATGCACGAGCCCAGCAACTCCAGCGGCTGTCTTCGTCCTCATTGGATAGATTGATAGCAGCAGGAGCCATTGGCTCCCGTCGCTGTCAGTCCAATCCAGTGACGCAGGGACAGGGCGGGGCTGAGTCCTGCAGTCTGTGTCAATGGACGCAGCAGCAGGACTCGGGAGCACGCCCACACGTGTGCCCCCATGGAAAGCGGCTTTCCATAGGGGCACCTGATGAAAAGGAGGAGACTGGAGCGCCATGGGGGCACCACAGAATAAGAGGATTGGGGCTGCTCTGTGCAAAACCCCTGCACAGAGCAGGTAAGTATAACATGTTTGTTGTTTAAAAAAAAAAAAAAAAAAAACCTTTACAATCACTATTTATCCTAGCAGTTGACAGCAAACAAGTTACAAATGTAGTTTGATTACATTTTATATTTGCCATCTTTTTTATGGTCAGTAGTCTACTAAAAATTCCTATAACTCTATTATTTTACAGAACCCTACAGTAGGGAATGTCCTAAATAGTATGTGTTAAGTTACTGTATATGTTATCTTGCTTGTGGAGAAATTTATGGATTTCTATAACTAAATCTTTTGTTTATTATTGACAGGAACCCATGCCCAGAGTTTCCTTCACCTTTTGGGTATGGTTTGACGCTATTGTGGCACTTGTCAAATTACATCTAGAGAACATTTGGGACGATGGGTAATTATGCTTTTTTAGTACATTGTGACATTCTACTTTTCAATAAATAACCCAGCATGAAGAACAGGCCTGTTCACACCTATGAGTTTTCTTGTACTTTTTTTTGCCTTGGAAAGAGCACTAGGTAATCTCCCAATGGTAATCTAAAAACTGAATAAGTAAACTACTGTAGAATCAAACGCTCATATTTGCCTGTCACCTAAAATATCAAAAGCCTCATTGTAATTTGTGTGCAGACTGAAACCTTGTCATCACACAATGAGATCACTGACTGGAGCATCTAGGCCCCTGGTGCTCAACACACAACCCGCTGTCCCTCTGTGTGTGACCCTGAAGCTAGTAGGCAGAAGATTCGTAGTGGGGTGCTACAGTGAGGGAAAAAAGTATTTGATCCCCTGCTGATTTTGTACGTTTGCCTACTGACAAAGAAATGATCAGTCTATAATTTTAATGGTAGGTTTGTTTTAACAGCGAGAGACAGAATAACAACAAAAATATCCAGAAAAACACATTTCAAAAAAGTTATAAATTGATTTGCATTTTAATGAGTGAAATAAATATTTAATCCCCTATCAATCAGCAAGATTTCTGGCTCCCATGTGTCTTCTATACAGATAACGAGCTGAGATTAGAAGCACTCTCTTAAAGGCAGTGCTTCTAATCTCAGCTTGTTACCTGTATAAAAGACACCTGTCCACAGAAGCAATCAATCTCTCCACCATGGCCAGGAGCTGTCCAAAGATATGAGGGACAAGATTGTAGACCTACACAAGGCTGGAATAGGGTACAAGACCATCGCCAAGCAGCTTGGTGAGAGGGTGACAACAGTTTGTGCGATTTATTCTCAAATGGAAGAAACAAAAAATAACTGTCACTCTCCCTCGGTCTGGGGCTCCATGCAAAATATCACCTCGCGGCGTTTCAATGATCATGAGAACGGTGAGGAATCAGCCCAGAACTACACAGGAGAATCTTGTCATTGATCTCAAGGCAGCTGGGACCATAGTCACCAAGAAAACAATTGGTAACACACTACGCCGTAAAGGACTGAAATCCTGCAGCACCCACAAGGTCCCCCTGCTCAAGAAAACACATGTACAGGCCCGTCTGAAGTTTGCTAATGAACATCTGAATAATTCAGAGGAGAACTGGGTGAAAGTGTTGTAGTCAGATGAGGCCAAAATCAAGCTCTTTGGCATCAACTCAACTCGCCGTGTTTGGAGGTGGAGGAATACTGCCTATGAACCCAAGAACACCATCCCCACCATCAAATATGGAGGTGTAAACATTATGCTTTGGGGGTGTTCTTCTGCTAAGGGGACAGGACAACTTCACTGCATCAAAGGGACAATGTACGGGGCCATGTACCATCAAATCTTGGGTGAGAACCTCCTTCCCTCAGCCAGGGCATTAAAAATGGGTCGTGGATGGGTATTCCAGCATGACAATGACCAAAAACACAAGGCCAAGGCAACAAAGGAGTGGCTCAATAAGCACATTAAGGTCCGGGAGTGGCCTAGCCAGTCTCCAGACCTTTATCCCATAGAAAATATGTGGAGGGAGTTGAAGGTTCGAGTTACCAAATGTTAGCCTGAAAACATTGGAGAGGATATGCAAAGAGGAGTGGGACAAAATTCATCCTGAGATATGTGCGAACCTGGTGGCCAACTACAAGAAACATCTGACCTCTGTGATTTCCAACAAGTACTAAGTCATGTTTTGCGAAGGGGTCAAATACTTATTTTACTCATTGAAATGCAAATCAATTTATAACGTTTTTGAAATGCATTTTGATGGATATTTTTTGTTATTATTTTGTTTCTTACTGTTAAAATAAATCTACCATTAAAATTATAAACTGATTATTTCTTTGTCAGTGGGCAAACGTACAAAATAAGCAGGGGATCAAATACTTTTTTCCCTTACTGTAAGTTCTTCAATGCAGGGTAGGTGGAGTTGGAAATGTATGGTTTAATTTCACTGGCAGTGACCATCAATTGTGGAGGAAGGGTGGGGTACTAAATAGTTCTGAAATTAGTATTGGGGCTATTTGCAGCCACTGACACCAATGTCAGGAGTTGTTAGTGCACTCACTGACAGCATTGTTGAGGGTCATTATTGTGGCCACTGACACCAATGTTGAGGGTTATTATTGCATCCACGGTTGTTGAGGTTTTTTTATTGCACTCACTGATGTCAGTGCGGGGGGTTATTTTGCATCCACCGACTCTAATGATGGAAGGTGGTATTGCGTTTACTGACACCAATGCTGGGGGTTGTTATTGCACTCTCAGACACCAATGCTGTGGGTTAATTTGCTGCCACTAGCATGAATTCTGGGTGTTGGGGTACTCCAACTTCTCTAGACTGAATTTTCGGGGTGCATTATAGCCCATTAATTTTAAATAGGTTTCCTAACTTGACACAATGCACAAAAACGCACTGCCATTATTTGGCCCACTGTAAGTGTTGGGGGGGCTGCACTTTCAAGTTGACAACCACTGATCTAAGCTCTTAGTTCAGCCCTTTGCATAGTCCTCAGGCCCTAGTATTCAGTGTTTTTCCTAACTACATGCTTACTTAGACCAGACTTTTAACAGTATGAAGAGAAGTGTGGACTGGAGTTCCTTGTCATGAGACCTGTGATAATGGGGAAGCCTAGGAATGCCTCGCCTAACTCAGAGCTTAGCATAGATTAATCAGTTTTCCTTTCTTCCACCACAGGTGTAAGGAAAGAAAATTGCACAATTCCCCCCCATCAACACAGTCAGTGTTGATGGGGGAATCTCTCTCGCAGCGCTATTGTATACTGCCATGGGGGGGTGTGGTGATCCTTCTCGGCTGGCAGAATTAAGTGATTACTGCAAGCATCTATAACTGGTGGCAGTATTCGCATGTAGAAAAATCCCACAAGTTGGTTGAACACAAGTCCATCAATGGATCGACTTAGGTTCAATCAGCCTGCCCATACATGCATCGAAAATCAGTTGGTCCCAGCTGAACTGGCTGAATTTCAATCCATGTATGGCCGGCTTTATTCCTGATGTCTTGTTTATAACAAAAAAAATTGATATCTTGCTTGCTCAAATAACATTCTTCTGGTGTTTTGTGTTTTATCACAGCCATGTAATGGGATTTGTGAGCCGCAGCGTGGAGGACTCTCTTTTGAAGACAATGCAACAGGGCACTTTCCTGCTCCGCTTTAGTGAGAGCATTCGTGATGGTGGCATCACATGTTCCTGGGTGGACCACCAGTATGATGGTATGAGATACTGATACAGCACTACAGCAGTCAGATTGTCTAAGGACATCTAAATAGGTCAAATGAAATTTAAATTCAGTGAATAAAAGGGCTTTTAAAAGGTTTTAGATATGTTACATTCTGTAGATCACAAGCGTGCAATGCAACTATAGTCCCTGGTTGGGAGGACAGGCCCCCCTTAGAAGATTGTTGAGTCAACTTAAACATGGAAAATCAATGTGCATGTAAAGGAAACTTAGTTACAGTACTGTTTTATTAAGCCTAATCTTCCTTGCTTCTCCCATCAGTGAGTAGATTCATTGCCTTCAGAGCTTCTCATCACTCTGGCCATCACTTTGATAATAACCCTGCATGCCTAATGATGTTTGGAAAGAAGAAAGAAATGGCTGCACATCCAGAACTTCCGATTGCCTTTTATTTTGTTTCACAAAAATAACATCAGAGACACCAAACTGTGGTCACGTAGACGCGTTTTACACATACATCTTGTGCTTAATCATTACCTAATGATTAAGCACAAGATGTATGTGTGAAACGCCTCTATGTGACCACAGTTTGGTGTCTTTGATGTTATTTTTGTGAAACAAAATAAAAGGCAATCGGAAGGTCTGGATGTGCAGCCATTTTTTTTTCTTCTTTCCAAGTTTCCCACGGAAGGGGGCCGGGGCTAGCACTCTGCAAGATATTCCAATCAGCCTTATTTTTATACACCTGAAGCAGCAGTTCTTTTTCTTGTACCTAATGATGTTTATAGTTCTGCAAAAAAAAAAAAAACACAATTTAAGAGTTTGTATTAAGGTTAATTGTGTATAGGATCATTAACAATTATGTAAATATATAAGATTAAAAATATATATATTTATTTTATTCATCTGTCCTTGATTTAGGGATACTTTATGGTAAAATCAGTTACACTATTGTTTTAGATGAAGCTTAGAATATCGAATCTCTTCGGCACTTTGGAGCACATAGCCCCTTCATCAGGCAGAGTGGCCACTCCTTGTCTTAGTTGACCATTCCAGGTATCACTGAGAGGGGTTGCTGGGGGTGGGGGCACCATGAGTTGTAGTTGCGCCCCTGCAAGCATGTATTATTCAGATTATAAAAAAAAAACTCTTGAGCTGTAATTTTTTGTGTTTTTGGATACAATTTAAGAAATTATAAATAGAGAGAATTATAGAGGCTGCCATAGCTGACCTCCTCCTGAAAATGCTGGTTACATGGCTGTCTCTGACATCAATACTTGGAGACATTGACCTGTAAACAGCATGCACATGAGAAAAGACCAAAAACACTTCATCTGCATATGTATTCCAAATTGGTAAGTGTTGAAGATATTGGATAAGTTTGACTGCTAGGGAACTAGTATGCTCAGAAAGAAGGTCAGCAACACTAGCCGCCAAGTAGTATTAAACCCAAAAGCAAGCATTTATTATATTGCAGCTTACCAGTTCTTAGATGTGATGGCTGCATTTGTTTTCTTTTTTTTTAGGCATTCTTTCCTTTATTTTCACCTGGTGATCTGGCCAGTATGTCTGTTTTTTCAAAAGAGCAGCCTGCCTTGCGGATGTACCAGTTACGTGGTTATGAAAATCCATTTATTACTGGCAGGAGTGCTTAAAATGATCAGCTTTCATTAATGTAACATTTTTATTCCAAAAGGGAAAAAAATGTTTGCTGTAACTGCTTATAAAGTGTAAGCTGGAGTATGGCTTTGGTTTGTTAGTGTATCTAAATCCACTAGTACATCTAAAACTCCCCTCCCCCAGAAAAAATGCTGCTGTTCAAAGATGCGTCTATATATAGAAGCGTGGTTTATGTCCTATGGAAAAAAATCTTGCGAGCCACAATTATCCAGTGCCTTAATGGAAATTCAACCAAACAGCTACCCGGCTGCAGGCGCAGATCACGTATTCATGACCGTGCGATAAATGATATATGAAAAAAATGCGCCGCGCCTAGGGGTGTAACTGAATAACTGTAAATCTAAGTACAAATCATAGATAATAAAGCGTGCAAATCAAATAGAGCCTAAAGCTCTGATCACTTACTAAGATCACCTGCTGTGTGAATCCTAAAGCTCTGATCACTTACTAAGATCACCTGCTGTGTGAATCCTATGACCAAACACACTAAAAAAGTATCTAGTGCAATAAATCACAAAGTGCAATGTGCATAGAAACACGTAATAAGATAAATATACAATCCACAGTGATTAAAATATAATCATTCCTAATAAGGTGTATATGCTAAAAAATGTTACACATATGTAGATCCACTGTGATTAAAATGAAAAAAGAGAAAAAAAATAAATAAATAAATAAATTAAATAAAAAATATATATATTCGTAAAACACAAACAGAGTAAATCAATCACATGCGTGGGCGAATTGAAACTATAATCGCCCTAATAAAGGTGTTCAAATCACATCCGTGAAAAAATCTTCCAATCCAGTAACATAAAGTGACCAAGTTCAAATAAAAGTCAGTGTAATGGTGATGGTTCAAAGAAAAAGTTCCGGTTTTGAATCAAACGTGCCCAAAGAAAAACATGCTGTGAAGTGCCTTGGTGACCCCCAATGTGATTGCGCTCACCTTGGAGCGTGTGACACAGGTTTTAATTGTGTCAATACACGCTTTTGGAGCCACCCCTGGGCTCAGTATTAGGTACAGCTGATTCCCACACTGGATTCTTTATGGCTCCACTCACATCAGACCATATAAAAGAAAAAGGCTAATATAGTATAATACCGTAGGATGCTTTTATTAAAATCACATCCAATCCCCACATGGGGTACTCACATTTATAAGGTGCTCATGTGCACCAAACATAACATAGGAAAAAACGGCTGTGCGGCGTGCTGCGGGGTGTGAGAGCTCCACAACCCAGCTCTGTGCTGATCGCTCCGTCCTGGCCCCTCCCCTACGCGTCTTCGACACAGGGAGTCACGTGTCTTCATCAGGGGGATATGATTGGACGGGCTCTCTACAGTTTAAATACCCTAACGGTGGCCATTTTGCGTAAGACCGCGGACATTAATATGCTGGGCTCCACTCCTCCTAGTGAATTTAAAGCCATTAACAGCGGCCATTTTGCGTGGGACCGCAGACATATATACAATGGGCTCCGCTTTGAATACTCACAGCACAAAAATAATGCATCTATACGAACTCCAAATATAACTATATCCTGTAATAAAAATATCCTGTAATAAAAATACCCAGGACGGAGCTAGGAAGGGATTGGAAACTCACACCGCTCAGCATACCCTCAAATTAAGTAAATACTAGTAAACATGGAAATGACTGTAATGATGATTAATAAATAATATGCAGGCATAGTGCAGACATGGTGATTAAAAAAATTTAAAAAATTGGGTTTTATGGCAAGCGGATAAACGCCCTTTAATCGCATGATCTGCGAGTTGAATGTCATAATCGCATGGTGTATGAATATAGATCAACATTAAAAACTAATTTTAAAACCTAGGTCAGGTTTATACATGCCCCACAATCGCATAACATGCGACTAAATAATACTTAATCGCATGGTGTGAAATATAATATAAAACATCAATAATTAATTAAGAACAAACGAAAAGGAGCTGATTTGATTAAGTCTAAGGTCAAGTTTGTGTGTGACCATCGATCGCACAACTTACAACTAGGTGTATAAAATCGCATGATGTGTAAATACAGTAAAAAATATCAAAAATTACTTAGAAAACATACCCTCAAACTAAGTAAATACTAGTAAACATGGAAATGACTGTAATGATGATTAATAAATAATATGCAGGCATAGTGCAGACATGGTGATTAAATGTATAACCTACCCTTTAGATAAACTCCATAAGAATATATACTGGGAAACAACTACCCGTATCATCATAATAAAATAATCTTTAATAAAATAAAATTGGGTTTTAGGGCAAACTAATAAAAAAAAAAAAAAAAAAAAAAAAATAATTGGGTTTTATGGCAAGCTGATAAACGCCCTTTAATCGCATGATCTGCGAGTTGAATGTCATAAATCGCATGGTATATGAATATAGATCAACATTAAAAACTAATTTTAAAACCTAGGTCAGGTTTATACATGCCCCACAATCGCACAACATGCGACTAAATAATATTTAATCGCATGGTGTGAACTATAATATAAAACATCAATAATAAATTAAAAACAAACGAAAAGGAGCCGATTTGATTAAGTCTAAGGTCAAGTTCGTGTGTGACCATCGATCGCACAACTTACAACTAGGTGTATAAAATCGCATGGTGTGTAAATACAGTAAAAAATATCAAAAATTACTTAGAAAACATGCGAGATCAAATTCCTTGTTCAACCCACCAGGCGACAAGGAGCCAAGTTGGTATATCCACCATGAATCACGTTTGCTGATGTCCCTGGTATAGTTAGAGCCTCTCCAATTACGTTTTGGAGCCTCCAATCCCCAAAAACTCATACCCTGCGTGCTCTGATTATGCGCATTCTTAAAATGTACGTATAAAAAATGGCTATCAGATCCATTCCGTATGTTCCTAACGTGCTCCTCCATACGGTCTTTTAAAGCCCTAATAGTACGGCCAACATAGAACAAATTGCAAGGGCACTGGATTACATATACCACTCCAATGGTGTCACAAGAAACAAAGTCATCTATCTTGTATATTTGTCCATTACGGGGGTTATGGAATTCTTTAACTCTCTTAGTGTTAGATGGTACTCTGATACAACTATAACATCTCCCACATCCAAAAAAGCCCTTTAAATCCCAGAACATCTTCGGTTTTGGTAGGGGAGGTTCTACTACATTGTGTACTAATCGGTCACGTAGACAGGGCGCTCTTTTATAAACAATCTTAGGACTGTCAGGTATCAATTCTCTTAAATGACAGTCCTGTTTGAGTACATTCCAGTACTTTTTTAAAATCTTCTCTACGTCCTTACTTTGTAAACAATAGTCCAAAACTATACAAGTTCCATCATATTCATCATCACCCACAGTAATATCTTTATCTTTCAGTAAATCATCCCTCTTATAATTCTTCACCAAACTTTTCTCTTTTTCTAAAAATTCTTCCTTGTAACCTTTATCCAGAAACATCTTTTTTAATCTATCCGCTTGGGAATCAAAGTCATCATCTTGCGTACAGTTTCTCCTCATTCTTGTGAACTGTCCTCTGGGGATATTGCTAAGCCACGGTTTGTGATGGCAACTAGTAATAGGAATGTAGGAGTTGCGATCGGTAGTTTTAAAAAAAGACCTCGTAATAACACCATGGGTTGTGGTCACAATCTCTAAGTCAAGAAAGTGTATGCGGTCCCTACTAATCTCCCAAGTCAGAGAAATACCTCGATCATTATTATTCATAGACTCCAACAATTCCGTTAGTGATTCTGCACTCCCCTTCCATATGATCAAAAGGTCATCTATAAATCTTCTGTACAGTAGTAAGTCTCCATATTGCTCAATTTGCACTGACTCCTCTTCCCATTTGGCCATGTACAAGTTTGCTACACTCGGGGCGAATTTCGCGCCCATGGCCACACCCCTTATTTGTAGGAAGAACCTATTATCATACCAAAAAAAGTTATGGTGTAAACAAAAATTTAAACACTTTAAAATGAACCCGCATAGGCCCCTATCAAAATCCTCTTCCTTACTTAAGGCCCATTCCACGGCTTCCAAGGCCCCTTCATGATTAATGTTGGTATATAATGAAGCTACATCACCCGTAGCCATTATTATATTGCCATCCGTGACGTATTCATCCAACAATTGAAGGGTATGCTTAGTATCCTTCAAATAAGCACGTGTTTTCTTCACTAGGGGTTGTAGATGAAGGTCAATGTACTCCCCCAATCTAGAAGTGAGGGACTCAATCCCACTCACAATGGGCCGTCCTGGTGGGTTTACACTATCTTTATGAATTTTGGGAAGATAATATATTACTGGGATCCTACTAACTGTGGGAATTAAGTATTTAGCTTCTTGATTATTCAGGAATTCATTATCCACCCCGTATTTTATAATCAAATCTAGTTCCTTCCTGAAATCCCTAGAGGGATCAGTACTTAATGCTTGGTATGTGCTCTCATCATTCAATATCCTATTCATCTCATCCTTGTATTGCTGTAATGAGAGTACCACGATACCCCCCCCCTTGTCCGCCGGTCTGATGACAATATCTGTTCTTTTTTCCAACGACTCCAGTCCCTTTTTGAAATTCCTATGTTCATGCACTTTTTTAATAGGCAGCTGTTCAAGCTCTGTGTTGACCAATTTTTTAAAAAGGTCCACATACTTATTATTAGCCACAAAAGGGTTGAAGACAGAATTATTTCTCAACCCCGTAAATTTCTCATTAATAGCTGTTTTTTCTACCGGATTTAAAGCGAAATACTTTTTAATATTAAGCTTCCTAATGAACTTCTGCACTCCTACATATGTATCAAATTTATTAAGACCCTTTTTAGGTGCAAACTTTATCCCCTTATCAAGTATTGAGATCTCTTCCCTTGTTAAGTCCTTGCCACTCAAATTAAAGATTCCTTCACCTAATCTTCCCGCCTTCTTTTTCTGCTGTAACCTTCGTCCGGATCTTCTTCCCCTCTTCCTGGATTTCTTCCTTCGCGGGTAAATCCATCCCGGTTCTTCCCTAAAAAAGACTCATCAGAATATCGATCACTATTGTCTGCAAGTGGTTGGTAGCTGTTGTATACTGGAACCCCATATTGATCTTGTGTGTGTCTCTCATAACGTGTCCTCTGGGGTTTAGGTGAATAATAAACTCCATTTCTTTGGGGTTCATCCCTATATTGAGGGATTATGTCCTCCTAGGTTCAGCTTTTAATCAGCCAGATTACATTTCTGTTGGCCTCTAGATCAGTGGTTCTCAACTCCTGTCCTCAGGACCCACTAACAGGCCAGATTTTAGGTATTACCTTGGGGAGATGCAGACTAGAATACTGCAATCACTGAGCAGCAAATGATATCACCTGTGATGTATTTCAGTTATCTTGCAAACCTGGCCTGTTAGTGGGTCCTTAGGACAGGAGTTAAGAACAACTGCTGTAGATGATACTGCATACCATATAATCTGAGATGCTTTTGTCTGAGCGGTTTTTGATATATCACGTGTGGGTCATAAATTTTGCAGACATATTTGTTATCCTCCCCTCTCATTTTTTTCTATTTATGTTGTTTATTTGGCAATAACCAATTTCATGCTATTATATGACCATTTTTATTCTGTGGAAATTAGTTCTATGGAGCACTTTCTCTATTGTTTTGCTCCAAAAAAATTCAATAAACACGTTGATATACAAATATGCCCCCGTGCTCCTTCATCCAGAGTGGGGCCCTCTAATACAGGAGGTGTGTTACTGGCCGGATCACTAATTGAAAACAGAGGGGAAAATAACCTAAAATAAGAGAACTAATGCGACCACCACATCTAATGATTGGTAAGCTGCAATATATAACATTTTTGATTTTGGGTTTACTACTGCTCTCATACCACCTCAGTGCTGATTTCCTTCCTTATGCCTAAAGCTGTATAAGCCCAAACCCAAAATACCTTTTTTTTTTTCTTTCATTTTAGTTGTGGTCGTGTGACTACTATATGCTCTTTCCTTGTTTGAGCTCCGTGGGTCAGGGACAGAAATTCCAAATGACATTTCAAATCCCAAGAGCTATTGACCGCATGACTCCTACACCGTCAATATGACTTAGCTGGGCTGGGCGCGGGGGGAAGGTTGGCATGGTGTCTTGTAAGTCCCATCGAAAAAGAAGGGTCACTGGACATTTCCCTAGTTAGCAGGGTTAGGAAGTAATAGGAAGCCTAGGATTTGTCAAGGGGGCTGGCAGGATCACCAGATATTTAGTGTGGGACAGAAGAATGGTATTTCCAAACTTTTTATATTTAGGTTTACATACACTTTAAACATGGCAAAATTTGTCTAGTGTTCCATGTCTCCCCTAGTAATATATTTGATGTACCAAACGGCATTATTCAAAAATGTACGTTGAAATTATTTTTAACAATTGTCAACTTTTGTGTCCTAGTTTTTATTATTTTTAGAGACTAGTAGATCTGTTCCCTAACTTAATCTAGGCCTTCTCCCAATAGAAAGCTACTCTGTCCGCTCTGTGCAGCCATATACAAAGAAGGAGCTATCACACATCCCCCTCACTGAAATTATTCGCAACTACCAACTTTTAGCAGAAGAAAACATTCCGGAGAACCCACTGAAATATCTCTACCCTAACATCCCCAAGGATGACGCCTTTGGGAAATACTATGAACAGAGAAATGAGAGTAAGTCAAGTACTTCATACTTTGCCTTATCCAGCTATATCAGTGTTTTATCACAGTTCCGCGATAGTTCACATTTTTGGAGTTTTATTTGAGATGTGCAAAGAGAGATCACACTAATTCCTATAGGTATACCATTTAATTAAGTAATGACAGATACAGATTACAAATGTAATAATATTAGAAAATATAACAAGAATACTTAGCTATAGATGCCTTTATGATCGAAATCAGATGCGTGCATGATAGTAGCTCTGAGATGAAACTCAACTCTTAAAACGTTTTAGCTGTGTTATAGACAGGACTTGTATGTAAGGAAATGACCAACCCCCCTTGCAAACAACATGACCTTTTAAGGACTTGGTCAGTTTGTAATGACATTATTTTGGTATGAAGTCAGCTAGGGTAACCAGGCTTTGGGGGCTTTTCTTAGATATTATGAGGCAACTTTAATAAGGACAAATGAAATTTCCTTACCACTCCACCCCCTTGGCTCACAAATATAAAGTAATGCCTCCAACTGTACATAAGGGCTACATGTTAACAGTGGATGGAAAGCACCTAGTTATTTTACATCCCCCCACCCCCACCCACTTCTGCTACCAAATGTTTTATCACGGTTATGTGATAGTTTTAGGTTTTTAGGCTTGTATTCAAGATGTGCAAAGAGAGATCACACAAACAGTTGAAGGGTATAACATTTATTAAGTAATGACAAATACAGATAACAAATGTAATAATATTAGAAAATATAACAAGAAAACTATAGATGACTTTTCTGCCGCAAAGTCCTCCTGTTCTATACAGCATGGCACAGATGATCAGACCCAGCCGCATGCTCGCCCTGATAGAGACTTAACCCTCACAAGTTTTTAGCTGTCACAAAAAGGGGGTTTTGGGACTTTAAATGACAGATGTATACCAAAAAACAGTCGTTGCAAAGAACATTTTATGACTTTGCCTTATGAGGTCATATACAGCATACTCAATGACAAAAAGTGCATACACAAGATCGCATAAATGCAAGGCATGCTAAAAACCACATATGCTTATTAACATCATGGGGTGAAGACAAGTCCTGCACAATATAGGCCACTGGAAGAGCTGGATGATATTTAAAAGTCTTGAGTGGAACAATGTAAAAAACATATAAAAGCATCTGTATGGACATCATGCATCTATGTAGGCCCGACGCGTTTCGTTGGGATACCAACTCTTCAGGGGAAAATGCAATGGTGATCTTTAAAGAGACATAACCATATGGTATAATGTTGTAGCTAAATAATAAGGGTAAGTAGTGGGTATAAGGGACAGAATGGGCATCCCTATAAATACTCACATCAACTGCATAGATGTGAACAGAGGATCAGAGCTGCTCGAGATGTCTGGCATGGGAGCTGAGGTAGAGCTGAGGTAGAGTAACATGTAACATGAACAAGCCGGGAGCACTGTGGATGCCCCAAAGACAATGTGCAGGTGAAAAGTATAGGTGACAGTGAGCAAACACTTCTGTGGATTAAAATCAGTAGTATATATTGAATGTATAATAGTATTGATGAGAAGTGTAAAGAACCCATACACCAGGTCAGATTGAGGGAAAAACTAAGCATGAATGAAAGAACAGATACAAAGAAAGAAAGAAAGAAAGAAAGAAAAGAAACACCCCCTAGGTGAGATGATATAGAAACCAAGAAAGACAAGTGCTATGAGTATAGGTGAAACCTATGATGATTTACCTTGGGAACTGGGAACCAAAATCAAAAGTGAATGCTTGCATGTAATGTGCTGCATGTGTCTCATATAAAGTTCCAAACTGTTCTTAGTAAGTTCTTAGCTGTGTTATAAACAGGGCTTGCATGTAAGGAAATTACCAATCCCTCTTGCAAGAAACATGTCCTTTTAAGGACTTGGTGAGTTTGTAATGACATTATTTTGGTATGAAGTCAGCTAGGGTAACTAAGCTTTGGAGGCTTTCTTGGATATTGTGAGATAACTTTAATAAGGAAATATGACATCTCCCCATCAACCAGATGTTGATGGGGACATGACCACACAAAACCTACTCTTGAGTGTACACAACACCCACCTTTAGGCAGGAGCCAATTATCCTATCAGCATGTCTCTGGAGTATGGAAGGAAACCGGAGTACCTGGAGGAAACTCATGCAGGCACAGGGAGAACATGCAAACTCCAGGCAGGTTTTGCCGTGGTTGGGATTCGAACCAATGACCCTAGTGGTGCCAGGTGAAAGTGCAAACCACTTAGCCATTGTGCTGCCCCTCAATACATTTGTGCTTCAAGAACATGTAAGCCCAATCAGTAAAATCTCCTTTAAGCTTAAAAGTGTATGTAAGGGCAAACGTGTGTTTTTTTTTTTTTTTTTTTTTTTTTTTTTTTCTTCTTTAACGTTTTGAATAGAGTATGGGCGGATTAGACCCTTTGTCAGTTCTTTATTGCTGGCTGTGTGTCTGCTGGAGGCATTCACCCCTCCATTTGTCCTGTTGACCATTTTCACTTGAACAGAAAGTGAGGAGTAGATCAAATCTTTTGAGTTATTTCAGAGCAAAAGGTGAGGGAAGGTCTTCCAATAGGGACACCTGTTCCAATCACATTCCATCTACTTCAGAGGGATTTCTTCCTATTTCCTGTTGCATCTCCAGGACAGATAGTAAGAAGAAATCCCAACAGGAACACAGACAGTAATACATAACTTACTAGGGTTTTACACTTCTGTAATCTAAAACTGCCCTTTTTCAGGCACTTCCTGTTGCAGGGTGAAAACTGTCTCCTGTCAATCTGCCACCTGTGGTGGAGGCTGTGCTGATACATTGCGCAGGCATGGTCCATCGTTGTCACTATCAGCAAGCCGGACCATTGCAATGATGTGCAGCTGTCTCTGCAGTGAGTACATATAGACAGGAAGTGGCTGAAGGAGACTGGAGGAAACCCAGCAGCACAGATTAAAAAAAGGTCAAAAGAGTATTTTATGAAAAACAAAAATTATTGCAATTGTTTAAGATACACAGTGCTTTAGCAAACTAATGTCATCTAGTTAAAAGTTTAGACCTGCTTTAAACAACATATCATAGCAGTCCAAGATTTAGAACTTTGATTTAAGGAAAAAGGTTTTCAAAGCAAAACATAAAAAAAAGACATTTCCTGATGAACCTGAACTGTCTGTTCAGTATTTTGTATCATGTTACATGACATTTGTGTAGCTATTATTCTAAAGTAAAAATAAGCCGGATAAACTCTGCCTGATTCCTCTGCTAGTTTTATCATGAAGATACTTTTTTTTTTTTTTCAGTAACACTGGAATATCAGAAGTACATGAAGCGAAGGCTAATCATTGTTTCTGAACGGTAAGCTACTGAATAGGAAAGACAGGAGAGTGATTGTAGTAGTAAACAGCCATGGATGTCCCAAGTATACAACGGGCCCATCTATCCGCTTATTCTCTGCCCTTCTGGAGGATGCAGCTGCCCCAATGAAACAATGTTATTGCCTGCTGCTGTTGCCACCCATTGCACACAAGGCTACTAGAAAGCCGCTGGATATACACCCACAGCTAAATCTCCGGGTGCTCTGGTGGGTATAGGTCAGCCCTTCCTACCCTTTGCACATTCCTATTAGCCATAAAGGTTGCCCATCATAGTGTTCGGCCAATAGTGGGGGCAGGTTTAGCAGCAAAATGTAGCAGCAAGGTTTAGCATCACGCCTTCCAAATCAATATAGTGTAGGGGTTTACCCAACTTGCCATGAAAAGGTGCATTTAATTGGAGTTCAGCCAGCATTATAAGTTTACTCCAATAATTGTGATGATATCTTGCAATCCTATCCTTTGTATTTATAAGTCAATATTTTCTTTCTTAATTCTAGGAACGTAGATGATTCACAGAGCAGTATTGCTTCTGGAACCCCACAACGCTCTGCTGAAACACCACAGTATGATCCTGAAACACCCTTGAGCTTTGATGACTTTGAAGCACTTCAAAATGATTTGGTGGGCATGGACCTGAACATTATTAATAGTAGTCTTGGTCTACAGGACAATATTGCTTCTGGTGGGGCACAGTACTTCCCCGGAGCAGAAGTACAAAATTATGAATCTGGAATACCACATAGTAAGTATTCTTGTAACTCTAAAAAGTGATATTAATGATAAAAACAGCTTACTTATGGTGAGCTTGTGCTAGGTGTGGCAAAATAGCTTAAAGTGTTGAAGCTGTACTCTACAAAACAAAAGCGAAACAAAAGCTGATAAACAATCCCCATGATCCATTGATCTTGCCTTTCTGCTGCCTCAACAGCAGTTTGGAGGGGGAGTGGACCCGAGAAGAGGAGGACCCGTGCTGCTCCGTGCAAATCCACTCCACTGCACTGGGCAGGTAAGTATAACATGTTTTTTTTTTTGTTTGTTTTTTTAAAACGAGACTATACAATCACTTTAAAGTGGTTGTAAAGGCAGAAGGTTTATTTATTTTAATGCATTATATGCATTAAAATAAAAAGCCTTCTGTGTGCAGCATCCCCCCTCAGCTCCCCCTAATACTTATCTGAGGTCCCTCTCTGGACAGTGGTGTCCACGAGTGTCTCAGCCATTAGAGATTCTCTCTCCTGATCGGCTGAGAGACAGCATCGGCGCCAATGGCTGCCACTGCTGTCATCAAAGTCAGCCAGCCAATCAGGGGAGAGAGGGGGCGGGTTGGGGCTCCGTGTCTGAAGGGAAACAGGGAGCTGTGACTTGGCTCGGGTGCCCCCATAGCAAGCTGCTTACTGTGGGGGCACTGAACAGGAGGGAGGGGCCAGGATCACAGAAAAGGGACCCGAGAGGAGGATCCTGGCTGCTCAGTGCAAATCTACTGCAACAGAGCAGGAAAGTATAACATGTTTGTTATTTTTATAGGGGAAAAAAGTAAGACTTTACAATCACTTTAGTGTCTTAATGGAGAGTGCAATTGCATTAATTAAGCTGGCCATACATAATTGTACAATTCACTTCACATTTACTAAAACTAGACAGACCTAGACAATCCATTTAGTTTGTAAAAAAATTTAGGCAGGCCCTCAAGCCGGTTAGTTTTTGGTATATTTAAAAGAGATTGTCCAAAAAACGTTTATGGTGTATGGTTGCCATTAGTCTAAGAATAGATGGGAACATACATTAGCAAGGTAACTTATTGACATTCCTATCAGGTTGATCAAGCTGCTTTGCAACTTATAAGCATACATAGGAAATACATCTGTTTTGAGTGTCTTCTTAAGTTGTAAATCAACCTGATCCTCCTCTTCTACTAGTGTTACTGCTGATGGTCATGAATGGCGTCTCCACTATACCCTTCAGGGAAGACTGATGAGCTCTATTAATCCTTCATTTCTAGGTGCAATACTGTATTTGAATCAATAATAAATCCCTGTTTTTACTACACTATAACATGCGCACTCTGTCCATTAGTCTCTCTGTGTGCCAAAAACAGGCTGCATGAACATATGTCAGCCAGAGTTAACATTATGAATACAAGAACATCTGTACATGAGTATTTTGCAGCATAAATTGACCCTTATTTTTTTAATTCCTCTACAATAAACAGTATACAGTCTTATGGCAGTAAATGTGGTGGTAACTCAGACGCTGAATATTAAATCATCTACGCACTATGTCTTATGAGGCATCTTTGTGCATTTTAATGAAAACTTTTTAATATTTTGTCTTAAAATATTTCTATTAGAAGGCTGGGTAAAACTACTAAAGACACAATTCAATCATTCATATATATATATATATATATATATATATATATATATATATATATATATATATATATATATATATATATATATATATATATATATATATATATATATATATATATATATATATATACACAAGGCTGTTTTATCTGTTAAAGGATTTCTGTCCATCTAGTCCCGAAATTCAGCACTGCAGGATGGCACAAGCAGTTTGGTCACCTGAATTTTATTTTATGCAGTTAAAGCAATGCAGGTGCATCACCTTCCTGCCCCTACACAGTAATAGTAATTAAACATTGAAGGAGCAGTAGCAGACTGACTAGGTCAGTGGTTCTCAACCTGGGGTCCGGACCCCCTTGGGGGTCGAATGACAATTTGCCAGGGGTCACTGAATCCTGGGCTGTACCCGAAGCCTGCACCGCTCTCCCAGCCTTTTTGCAGCCGCCCAGCAGGGCTGGTCCTGGAGCCTGCAGCTGCTCACTCAGCCTCTTGGCAGCCGCCCATTCAGTTTACAGCATGGGGTGGGGGCAGAGACTAGAGGTCAGCTGACTGGTGAGGAATGTGAAGTGGGAGGGGCTGGAGGAGACCCTATCTCCTGATTTCGGCATAGGTGTCACTGCTGGAGACACAGTGAAGCCAGAGACACAGTGAGTAACACTACCTGTGATTAGAGTTGCCATTAAAAGTCCCCACTACAGTTCTCAGATCAGCAGATGACCTTGATCAAGAGCACCTAAGTTGGCTGATCAGAACTTCCCGCCAGCACTGCCGCTCATCCCATTCCCCCCACCAAGGAGTAAGAGAAGGAATAAAAAAAGAGAATTCATGGAGGGGAGAGGAAAAGAGGGGGAGGAACAAATGAAAAAGGGGGAGAAAGAATAAGAGAAAGAACAAGAAAATCGGCTAGAGAGAGGGATGGGGGAAAAAAACAAGAAATTAGGATAGAGAGATAAAAGGGAAATAAAGGAGAACAAAGAGAGAGTGGTACACCCTAAAATGTACCATAAGGGGTTTTAATACTGTACGAGTGCAAGGGACTCAGGGAGCGCGAAATGTCCCTAGGTTAGGGGCGCAAATTAGTTGTCTTGCCTTGGGTGCTGACAACCCACGCTACGAAAATAATTTTACTGTTAGGGGTCCCCACAACTTGGGAAATTTTATCAAGGGGTCACGGCACTAGTAAGGTTGAGAACCACTGGACTAGGTCATCACTTTACTCTCCCCTTCTGTCAGCATATCTTCTGCTGCTGCTTGCTTTCCTAGAGTGAGTTTTACTGTACAGAGGAGAGGCTAAAACAAATTTCGGTACTTACCCCAGTTGCATGTAAACATAATAACAATGGAGCTTTTAGCATCTAGATAAGACTATAGAAAAACATACTACATGGGAATTCTGGACCTCAATGACTGCTGACATAACTAACCAATAGTCCCCTCACTGCGACCTGCAACTTACCCCATGGCTAGTTATTGCACCCCTCCTTCCCCTCGATGCCAGCTCCACAATCCTCTAGTAGTCTATCCTCACATCTTCCCTTATCCTAATTCTACCCACTTCACCCTGCTACTATAATAAAGGAAAATTTATCCTACAGAATGTGGTTGACTGCTATAGGCTCATCATAGAATTAAGGAACACAGCTTTATGCTCACACTCAACCCACTAACAACCCATAACTTTTCTGTTTGCCCCTGACCTCTATGAGGTCTGACACATACAGCTCAAGGAATCCAGATGCTGGAACTTCTAGGGGTTTGTACTCCCCCCCCCCCCCTCCCCCTCCGCAAGAATATTTTCCCATCCTGCTAACCCCTTCTCCAACCCCTTTCTGGAGCATTGTATTACCAACAAATATTATGCCTAATATGTATTGTATAGTATTCTAACATTTACTGGTTTCAGTTATTCAAACACATGATTCAAGAATTAAAAGAAACATAGTTCAGCTTTGGTATTCAATTTTCTGAATGTGGCACTAACATCTGAAATCTTTTTGTCCTTCTAGGTTCCACACATTTTCTTATAGATCAAAGCAGTGACCCTATGCTTTCAGGACCGCAAGGGGAATCTAGCGAGTTGTTCCAGGAAATATTTCATGCTTACCAGTGATGCAATGTGTTTACTGCATCCTTGGTTTCTACAATGGAAGTGCACTTCTCCTGTATACATGCACACTGTTTACAGTAATGTCACGTTCCAGGTGATAACCAGTGCGGTAATTTATTACATTATAAGCAGTTAAGTGAATAAAGCTTTATAGTTCGAGGGCTTTGGGTATTAAAACTGTAAAATCGATTAAATTTAAAAAAAAGGTAATAAGAGACACTCAGAATGAAGTTCAGTAGTTAATAGGAACCAGTCTGTTATCGTCTTTTAACAGTTGTGTAGTCAGAATGATTCAGGTTCATTGCGATTGGAAACTGCACAGCAGCGCTGGCTTTATAAGTGATTTACCTTCCATGATCGTAGGCACATGTAATAGATAAGGAATAGACACAGAGTGACTTTATATTAAAGCTGATACAAATTGAATAGAGCCTTCCTCCAGCCCTGTTGTACAGGGACCTGGGATGGCTTCTAATGATCTGAGAAGGCTAATTGCAGTTGGCTAATAGGTTATTCTTTTTTTTTTTTTTTTTTTTTTTGCAAGAAAGTTGATTTTTCTCTTTTGCCTGTTTCTTGAATGCATCATGAAGGAGAAACATGTGGATACATTTTAGGGGGTGTTGTATAAAATGTTTGAATGAGAAAAAGTACGTTAGTATATATATATATGTATATATATATATATTTTTATAAAGACCTGGCTAGAGAGTAGCTTCTTAGCAGCATTATCCATATACATGCCTCAGTAGGAATTACTGCCCTGACCCATCACACAGTCAAACAATCGATCAACTTGGGGTCCGATGTAGTGACTTTGTTTATTAAGGTAAAAGGCTTTGCACTCCATGCTGTATTCCAGTTAGCAGGATTTCACTATTCTAACTGCAGAAACTGAAATTTGTTCGGACAATGTGATTCAGTACTACTTGCTTATAAGATTTTTTTTTGTTCTACATTAATAAAGAAGCCTATTAATTTAAATGCACCTTATATATATTTGTATAAAATTCTCGCCATGTGCAGAAGCTTACAAAAAGAGTACAAACACTAATTGGCATATTAACTGATTGTAGAGATGGTCCAATAATAAGCCGGTTAGTGGCCCTACACTGTGTGGTTATCAACTGGACTTAATTAAGTGTAACTTTTTTTGTATTTCCATTTTTTTATTTTTATTTCCATGTTTAATTTCCTGGTTCTAACATTTACTATTGGCTGAAGCTTGTCTGATGTACTGGAAAAATGTGCTGAAAGAGAAACTGAAGAAATGTATGATATTCGACATAATTCAACCTTAGACCAACTTGGGACAGCAAAAAAATATAGCTGGTGAGCTGCACCTTCCACCAGGAACTGTTATACCAGTCAGCAAGTCCACTTAGCTTCGCTGTCCTTCTGAGAGTGATCAATGATCAACCCCATCCAGAAGCACAATAATGCCTCGTTTCCACCGAGCGGATCAGTTCGGGTCGGATCGGTTTGGAAGGTCTAGAATGGTCCGGCCTATTCAGGCGAGCGTTTCCACTGCAAGGCGGACCGACAGGGGCCATACGTGGGTTTAGAAAAAATGCCTAGCATGGTGTCACACGTCCACCAATCCGCCCTAACCGAACCATTTTCTATGGCCCCACATCTGAAGCAGGACCCTGAATGGAACGGTTCGGTTCGGTTGTATGGCACGCTTTCATAATGGAAACACCCAAAATAGCGAACCGAACCGATCCGCTCAGTGGAAACGAGGCATAAAAAGCCTAAATAATCTAGCTACAACTAGATTATTTAGGCTTTTTATTGTGCTTCTGGGTGGGGTTGATCATTGATCAATATGACTCCCTAATGTACGTGGCTGTAAATGAGGTGGGAATGGAACATTTGAGCACACTTGCCTTAGTGTCATGGGTCAGATTTAAAGATACAAGGAATATCACATGATGCAATATTAGCCATCCCCTCCATCATAAAACACAGTGTGCACTCTATATATTCCCCACACAATATTTTGTTTTATCTTTCGAACAATCTACCAATAATGTCCATTCAACAATTTAATATCTTCCTTCTCTGACTTTTTCTGTGTTTAATATGCAAACGATTTCCCAGCACTCTTCCAATTCATATGCAGGTATATTCCTTCACCATCCACCCCTCGTGAACAAAACATCTTTTGGTTAAATCTCTCCCTGATGAAGTTACATGATGAAACACGTTAGAGTGGAGCTTAGTCACACATACTAGGATTGCCTTTACTGCAAAGATGGACAATCTGGATTGATTTTGAAATCATTTGCTGTGATCAGTAGTGCTTGTGTAAATTTAAAAGTGAGTGGTGGATTTTTAATACTTATTTTGCCCACCTTTAATAATCCTAACCCACTAACCCATTACCAGAATATTATATCCACCTCATTACCTGGACATTTTTCAGTCCTGCAATAGCCTGACAACCTGTAATGCAATACTGTACTCCAAATTAATTATTTTTTTTTATATACAGATGTAGCTACCGTTTTAGTAGTATTTTGTATCTTTTATCATCAAAAGGAACATTTCATTTTTGATATAAAACACATTGATTAAATAATATTTCTTCATAAATTTAGGCCACAGTGTATTTTGCTGCACAAAAACAAAGTAAGTGTTTAGTAACTAGTCTATGCAAAAGGTATAGTTTACAAACTAAGGCGTGTGAGTGTGTGTGTGTGTATGTATGTATGTATGTATGTATGTATGTATGTATGTATGTGTGTATATATATACATATACACATATATACAATTTAAACCCTGATGTTCTGACTGCCTAACACATATCTTGAGGCCCTAAAATGTCAGGACAATACAACCCCGAGTGACCAAGGGTATTTAGCAAGAGGCATGGTGGGGTTTTTTTCGGAGATCTGTTTTTTGCCACTTTTTTGGGGAAATTTTAAGAAATTAAACTTTTTTCATAAAGTTGTCATTTTAATGATATGTCTTATGCACAGCAAGGGCATACAGTTACACCCCAAAACACATTCTGCTACTTCTCCCATGTATAGGGATAACACATGTATACGATTATCACTGCCTAGCCATGTAAAGGAGCCCAAATCCAATGAGCACCTTGAGGCTTTTAAGGGGCATACTGTAAATCATGCATTTGATATCCTGACTGCCTATTGCATTTTAGAGGCCATAAAGTGCCAGAACAGTAGAAATATATGCAAAATGATCTCATCTCAAGGCACTTGATAAGAGCCAAGGTGAGTCCTGTGAGCATTTTTTTCTTTTGCCACATATTTTAGGAAAATGAAGAAAGAAAATGTGAGATGGAAGCTACACCTGAAAAAAAAGATTAGGTTCAAAGAGTCCATGTGTGAGAGGTGTGTATAGTGAAGGAATACCACTACACATAATTTGGAAGTGTGCTGGTAAACAATTTGCACTTTAACCGCTTCAGCCCCGGAAGATTTTACCCCCTTCCTAACCCGAGTACTTTTTACAATTTAGCACTGCTTCGCTTTAACTGCTAATTGCGCAGTCATTCGACGCTGTACCCAAACAAAATTTGCGTCCTTTTTTTCCCACAAATAGAGCTTTCTTTGGTGGTATCACCTCTGCGGTTTTTATTTTTTGCGCTATAAACAAAAAAAAGAGCGACAATTTTGAAAAAAAAAAACAATATTTTTTGCTATAATAAATACCCTTAAAAGTTTTTTTTTTTAAAAACAAATTTCTTCATCAGTTTAGGCCAATATATATTCTTCTACATACTTTTGGTAAAAAAAAACGTAGAAATCTTACAAATGTTTAAAGCCTTTTACCAAACTCTTTATACCTCTGCTCTTCCCCCCGACTTCCAGCCAGAGATGTTGCAAAACCTTTTAGATCCACTAGCACTTGGCTGGCTGTCGAATGAGGAACGAGAATCGTTGGTACGCCCTATCTCGGCCTTAGAGGTTTTAAAAATTATACGGTCCTTCCCTTTGGGTAAGGCGCCAGGGCCGGATGGCCTTCCTATAGAATTTTATAGGGCACATGCAGCATTTTTGGCACCCATCCTGGCCCAATTATACACCCTCTGCCTATCCAAGGGTGATCTGCCCCTTTCAATGCACCAGACCTACCTTACTTTGATCCATAAGGACCTTAAGGACCCAGAGCTATGTGCCTCATATAGGCCAATAGCCCTATTGAATAATGACCTAAAAATCTTAACCAAACTGCTGGCTACCCGCCTATATCCATTATTACCTTCGGTTATTGACTCTGATCAAACAGGATTTATGCCTAAAAGGTCAACCGACGTTAATCTTAGGAGACTCTTTACCAATATTCATGCCCAACACAACAACTCCGGTACCAGAGCTATTGCCCTACTAGATATAGAAAAGGCATTCGACACTGTAGAGTGGCCCTTTTTGTGGGAGACTCTACGTCGAATGGGCTTTCCACTACGGTTTATATCATGGCTGCAGGTGATCTATAGGTGTCCCATCTCATCGATTCGTTTGGGCTCCAGACTCTCAACCCCATTTCAACTGTTTCGGGGAACTAGACAGGGCTGCCCTCTTTCTCCGGCTCTATTTGCTCTAGCTATAGAGCCAGTTGCAGAGGCTCTCCGTACATCGCCTCATATTAAGGGGCTTAGGATAGGCATGCTGGAGGAGAGGGTAGCCCTGTATGCTGACGACATGGTTTTATTTTTGGGGGACGCGGGTCCATCACTTCAGGGTGCTCTGTCACTCCTCAACACTTTCTCCATGGTAACGGGCCTCCGGGTAAACTGGCCAAAATCTACTCTATTTCCAATAGATCAAGCAGCCAAATTGACATCCTCTCCAGATAGCCCACTAAAGTGGGTTGACTCCTTTAAATATCTTGGGGTTTGTGTCTCTGCACAAGCCTCAGATTTTCTTAAATTAAACTTGGATCCGGTAGTAGGGGATATGAAAGCTAAACTCAAGGCATGGAATAATCTCCCCCTATCGATATGGGGCAGGGTCAACTTGCTTAAAATGAAGGTCATCCCCAAATTCATATATTTATTCCGCCATTCCCCGCAGTGGATTCCTAAATCCTTCTTTATTAAACTAAACCAATGCTTTTCAGAGTTTCTCTGGGGCTCCTCACCACCGAGATATAAGTTAACTACATTAATGAGGCCACTATCGCAGGGTGGCATGGCCTTTCCGGATTGCTATAAGTACTTTTTGGCGACACAGCTGGTGACAGTGGTCTGGTGGCTAAATCCTGATAAAACCAATGTGGCCTCCGCTTTGGAGGCCACCGTGGCAGGCTCCTGGGAATCTCTTCAATACCTAATTTACAGAGGCCCATGTGCCCCACACTTATTAACTCCGTCTATGCTTACTACTTTACGGGCCTGGAAAATGGGCTTGGCTATTGAAAAACACAGCCAGATGGGAATTTCCCCTAATACACCCCTATGGCTAAACCCTAATTTACCACACTTTTACAAATCTATTGACCCCCAGATATGGACTAGATATGGTATAAAATTAATCTCACAAGTGGTGTCTTGCACCTCACTGCTTTCTTTTTGTCAGCTTTCCTCCCAGTATAATCTTCCGCAGCATTATCAGTTCCGTTATCTTCAACTTTTGCATGCTTTCAAAGCCCAATTCCCACGTTCGTCCTGTATATTAATACAGTCTAAACTGGAGACTACTCTTAGATCCGGTTGTACAAAAAAACCTACATCTCACATATATCAGCATTTAATCTATGAGTCTTTGCATCCGTTGGACGGCCTTTTGTCCCGTTGGCAGCGTGACATTCCAGATTTGAGCGGCGAAGATTGGGATGGTGTTTGGGACTTCCCTTTTAGTTCGCTAGTCTCTATACGTGACAAGTTAGTCCAATTTAAAATAGTCCACCGGGCGTATTTCACTCCCCACAGACTTCATTTGATAAATCCTGCCCACTCCCCTAAGTGTTGGAGATGTAGCTACACCCCCGGAGATTTTTCCCATATCTTTTGGCATTGTCCAAAGATACAACAATTCTGGGGGGAGGTACTAGGCCTAATCAATAAAATTGCATCTACTAATCTACCACTGTCTATGGAGATTTGTATGTTGGGCCTTATAAAAAAATCAGTTCCTGCTGTAGCTAAACGCACGATGATTGGTTTGCTTCTATTTTACGCTAGGAAAACTATAACATTTCAATGGAAGAAGCCCTATCCCCCCACAAATGTCCAGTGGAAACGTTTGGTTAACGATAATCTTCCACTATATAAAGATACCTATCTTAATAGAGGCTGCCAATTGAAATTTAATAAGGTTTGGAGTGGGTGGCTGGAGGAAATGAACATTGCTTACTAATGTTGGACTAGCTTCAGTTACGATACCAAGAATCGACGATTAAATGTAATTCCTAGTTAATAGGTATAGGCCTTTATGGGCAGTGGGGGGGCGGCCCAAAAATTCCAAAAATCCCCCTTTCACTTACATGCTAAAACTGTATTGCATGGATGTATTTCTCTATCTCTCTTTTTTTTCTTTCCATTTCATTTTTTTTTTCTTTTACCTGATGTACTTGCGATATTACATGTACAAGCTAGACAACCAATTTGTATATGTCTTTATGTCTTTGTGTCTTATAAAGAAAATTTGAATAAAAAATAAATTAAAAAAAAAAAAAAAACGTAATAAGCGTATATTGATTGGTTTGCGCAAAAGTTATAGCGTCTGCAAACTATGGGAAAGATTTATGGCATTTTTATTTTTTTACTAGTAATGGTGGGGATCTGCGATTTTTAGCGGTATTGCGACGGACAGATCAGAGACTTTTGATACTTTTTTGGGACCATTGGTATTTATACAGCGATCAGTGCTATAAAAATGCACTGATTACTGTGTAAATGTCACTGGCAGGGAAGGGGTTAACACTAGGGGGCGATCAAGGGGTTAAATGTGTGTTCCCTCAGCATGTTCTAACTGTGTGGGGATGGAGTGACTAGGATAGGAGACATATTGTTTCTCCTACTTAGAGGAGAGGAGCTATATCGTTTGCTCCTACTGACAGCACAGGGATTCGTGTGTTTACACACACCAATCCCCGTGCTGGTGCTCGTGCACGCAATAGTGTGTGGCCGGCGGCGATTGTGCCGGCCACGCGCATCGGGTTCCCCGCCGTGCAGCGCGCACCCTCTGGTGGCCGAAAACCAGTAGGACGTACCTGTACGGGATTTTGAGCAGGAGAGCCATTGTGCCACAGTATATCTGCTTGACACAGTCGGCAAGTGGTTAAACACTGAAAAAGTGGGAAGAAGATTCTACATGTTGAGTAGATGATGTTACAGCCAAAAAATGAGGTGCGAGACCACAAACGTGATTACCCTTCCATATTGGGGAGGTAACTTAAAATAATTAGGTTTTGTCCACGGGGAGTGGATGGTGAAAGGATATCACGGCAAATAGTTTAGAAGGGTGCTGGAAAACCATTTTCATATGAAAGGGTTTGTAAACCCTCATTTAATTAAATAAATAAAATAACAAACATGTCATACTTACCTCCACTGTGCAGTTCGTTTTACACAGAGTGGCCCCAATCACTGTCTTCTGGGGTCCCTTGGCGGCTCTCGCGGGTCCTCCCCACATCAGAGGAGCGCACTCCCGGGGGGGGGTTACCTTGCGAGCGCGCTCCCAAGTCCAGCATTTGCATCTATTGACACAGAATGCCGGACTCGGCCCCGCCCCCTACATCATTGGATTTAATTGACAGCAGCGGGAGCCAGTGGCTGCACTGCTATCAATCTATCCAATCAAGAGGATGCATTAAGGTGAAAAAACACGGGGGTTTACAAGCCCTTTAAACACGGAAAAGTTGTGGAAAGAAGATATTTGCTGAATGGACATTATTGGTATTTTGTTTGAAAAATGAAACTAAACCTAGTGAAAAGATATATGTTGCACACTGTGTTTTATGATTTGTTTGATTTATAATTTAAAAACATTTTGACACATTCAAACAAAGAGGATATATATTATTTTATTAATTGGGGGATATGATTAATAATGTAGCTTGTGATAATATTTGTATTATGTTTTAAATCAAGGTTTAATTATGGTGTTATTTAAGGGCTGCAGCTGGGTTATAAATATTCCAGTTAAAGAGTGCTGAAACATATTAACTTTAGGTCCATCGACACCCGCCCACATCCGATCTTATCCACTAAAAACATCCACCTGTTAGATCGGATCAGATGGCAGTTGGGTGTTCATCTGACCGCCCATAGAGGAGAGCGCGCTGTGTCTGTGTCCGCTCTGCATAAGCGGAGCAACATGGACCAGCCATCCACATACTCAACCGACAGATTCCCCGCTGAGCAGGTGGACTCCAGCAGGGCCCCGCCCCATGTGTAAGGGGCCTAAGGTGTATTTAAAATGTTACCTGACATAGGAATATCTCTTCGTCTTGTATAAAAGTGAAAAAAATGAGTATATCTTAGGATTTACATTATTCATTCCTATACATTGAATTAGAAAATACATTTTATCTAAAAATAATCATTAACAATTCACATGCGTTTTATCTTTAACCACATGCTTACTGGGCACTTAAACCCCCCTCCTGCCCAGACCAATTTTCAGCTTTCAGCGCTGTCACCCTTTGAATGACAATTGCGCAGTCATGCAACACTGTACTCAAATGAAATTTTTATCATTTTTTTCACACAAATAGAGCTTTCTTTTGATGGTATTTAATCACCACTGGGGTTTTTATTTTTTGCTAAACAAAACAAGACAGAAAATTTTGAAAAAAAAAATCATGTTTCATAGTTTGTTATAAAATTTTGCAAACAGGTAATTTTTCTCCTTCATTGATATGCGCTGATGAGGCGGCACTGATGGGCACTGATAGGCACAGATAAGGCGGTACTGATAGGCACAGATAAGGTGGCACTGATGGGCACAGATAAGGCGGTACTGATGGGCACAGATAAGGCGGCACTGATGGCCACTGATAAGGTGGCACTGAAGGGCACTTATAGGTGTTACTGATGGGTGCCACTGATGGATGGCACTTGTAGGTGGCACTGATGGGCAGCACTGTTGATGAGGCACTGATTGGTGCTCTCCTTGATCGGGACCAATGTCCCTCTGACAGCCACCGGTGATCGGCTTTTAGCGTGAGGAGAAAAATTTGCCGATTACCGGCTCTGTTTACATCACATGATCAGCTGACAGCCGATCACGTGGTAAGGGGTCAGAATCAACCCCTTACTCCGATCTGTGATCCAGCGAGTCCCATAGACTCGCTGATCACAGAGCGCGCCGCGCGCTCCCTGCAGGGGGCGCACAGGCCGCTCGAGCACGGGAGGACGTCTATTGACGCACTCCCAGCAAAGTAGGTCCGCGATGTAGCCGTCATTCGGCTATATCGCTGAAGCGGTTAATGTAGTGTGCATAATCCAACTAAATATTATATACTTATAAGGCTACTAAAATAAGTTCCTGTTTGTGATTGGGAAGAAAAGAACTTTTCCTAGCAACAAGATCCAGAAACATATGATGTCAAAATAGTAAGAATGAAAATGTGAGAAATGCTGGATATTATTTGATCGACTAAATTTTTGGTTTTGTAAATGTCATGGTTCTCCTTTTATCCTGATGTTAAAGCGCTTGTTACCCCAATACTTCATATTCCTGATTTGTTCCTGCTGTACCATGTACTCGTATGAGAAAGTATCCTGTTCTCTTTGTGTTGCTTTGGTTACTTATGGTGTTATACAGACCATACTACTCAATATATGCAGCTGTGCTGTTCGCTGTGCTCTTTTTACACTTGTTGCTAACATTTTTCCTGTTTGAATTTTTTTCTCTATTGACCTGTCCTTTTTTAAATTGCCAATGGCCTCTGTATGCCACATCTAATTCCAGTGAGTATCCTAATCAATGTGTAAAACTGAAAAAACTATAATGCCTTATGATTCCGATTTTGTGTGGTAGCATGACAATACTTTAACCCAATGTTATTTTTTTAATAGTTGTGAATTAAATTTTTGTTATATGTATTAAGTGCTATTTCTTAAAATGCTATACAGTAAAACATAGAACAATACCATTACCCACCTTTACTGCAGAAAATATATACCTTTTTAGAGAGCTGGTTTTTACTATCCATTATATAGTACAATATCATTGGGCACATGATTGCTTGCAGTTTAAGTTATGTAAAATGTTTAAATAAAGACATAATTTAAATGTTTTGTGTCTTATTTCATTTATAAGCTCTTATTGGGGTAAATTATATTTGTGTGATGTGTCAATACAAGCCTGATCCATTTTGTCATCACAAGACAAGGCTGTCTACTGAGACTTGTGTGCGAGAACTGTTTACATAGGTAGGATGAAGATCTCACTAATGTGGGGCTGCCAGTCAAAGGGTACAGATCAAGGTAAGATCTTAAGGGGTCTTTTCAATGTGTTTTTAAAGTGATTGTCAAGCTTTGATATTTTTTTCTTAATAAAATAATAAATATGTCTTACATGCCTGCTCTGTACAATGGTTTTGCATGGAACACCCCCGATCCTCCCCTTCTGGGATCCCCCACCAGCACTCCTGGCTCCTCCTCTACAGCAAGTGCCTCCATAGAAAGCTCCTTTCTAGGGGGACACTCGTGCGGGCTCGCTCCAGAGCCGCCCTGTCTGCATCTGTTGACACAGACAGTGTGGCTCAGCCCCGCTACCTCATCACAGAATTTGATTGACAGCAGCAGGAGCCGATAGCTTCCTCCCACTGCTATCAATCTGCCCTGTGAGGAGGGAGAGAGTAGAGAGAGCTGCTGCTCTCATGCACAGCACTGGATCAAAATTGGGCTCAGGTAAGAATGCTGGGGGGGGGGGGGGATCCTGTGACACAAAAGGTTTTTTTTTTAACCTTGGTGCATAGGATACATTAAAACTTTAATACAAGTAGAAAAGTTTTTAGCTTTTATGTAAATCCTATCAATATGTATTAACCCACTTAAAGATTTTAAACGTGATGCATACTAAAAATAAAACAAATAAGAAATAATACTCATGTAGTGCAGCGCTAAATAATAATAATAATATAATAATAATATAACCTAAACTCATCAAATACAATGTAAAGTGCAAAAATTCTAATAACAAAGTGTGAACAATGATAATAATAAATAAGTGTGAACAATAATGAATAATAACATTCCAGGTCCCTCAGTAATAGTGAAAGTGCATATAAACAAAGTGTTCGCAGTCACTGGTGTCTATGCACAAACTCCTCCCCACTGTGAGCACACCCTTGTGTCAACCCACTCCACGGGACTGGCACTCACCTTCTGTATATGAAATAAACTAACATATGTTAGATAAGTGGAACAAACTTGCCCCCTTTCAGGGTAGATGGGTGCAACACCCACTAGGCAACCCCCTCCAGGGCACATCCCAGCATGGCTAAAAATGAATGAAACAGAGCAGCACATGGCGTAACTCAAAAAAAAATTAAAATTATTAAACCATAAAATTGAAATCTTACTTACAAATGAAGTGCACTTAAAATGTATACCAATATGGCCCTCAATCCTTTAACCCCTTCCTGGCTAAGGAGCCCCTGGCAAAGTCCTGTGATGTAAAGCATAAGACAATAATTGATGACACACAAACTGTAAGTAATCATCTTTAAAAAATATATATAAGCTGCAATTTAAAACATTACTTTGAGCTAAATAATGCAATACTGTGATATTAATGAAAATACATTGCGTTGTCCCTTTAAACAGGAGTTCTAACATGGTATTAAATCACAAAGATAGCTAAATGGTCTGCCTACACTATATGCTGAACCAGCTACACACTGTATTTATACAAGTAATCTTCTTTTCTGTGGTATTATCAATCAAGGGGAGATCTGAGCTGGGGACAGGTGGACATTTGCCACTTGGGCCAGTACTAGTAAGATACTTTGGTTTGTTTGCCCTGAATGCAGATACTTCACAACTACAATATCGATCTGCTGTCATTGACACATGCTGGGCATTATATAGCTAACTGCTTCTTGTTCAGACCTGTGGTTACAGTGTCTGGGGAAAGCCTTCAGCTCCGTCTTCCTTTGCAGTTCTGACATGTCATGTGCATGACTGCTGAGAGTGGCAAAGACTGATGTTTGAAGATATGAAAAAAGTGTGTCAATAACCCATGTCCTTTAGGAACATCCGTCTTTCACGATGCCCACCAAGGGACACAAGGTACATTTTTTGTGATTTCTCACATAGCCAAAAGTTTCCAGTCCTCCCTTCTTATCAATACATCATTATTGGTCCCAGCATTTTCTTTGAGATCGATATAGTTCAGGCCTTCAAATACATCCATAACAAAAAAAAACTTTACATAAGTGATATCCATCTAATGGGTTCATACATTCCTCCTACCACACACATATAACATCGGTCACATCCTTATTTTCCAGCCTGAAAGAGCTTGCTGTTTGTACTAATGATGTCTGCGTTCTATATTTCTGGAGCATGGTTCAAAAAGACATGGATCAGAGACAGGTTGCCTGTCATGCCTTAGTACTACAGGTGCTGCTGAAGGAGACACTACAAGGGTTTACAACACTTAAACCCCCTTACCTCTGTCTTTTCTGTTCAAGGACTCTATGGGTGTAAAATGTTATTTTAAAGTAGAACTTGACAAAACTTTTTTTTTTCATTTTGGATAAAGTAGGGTTATAACCCATCAGATTTTTTTTTTTTTTTTTGCAATCTGTGCCCTATTGAAGAGATTTACATTCACTTCCTGTCCCATAATCAAATAGGAAGTGAGAGGAAATCCCTAGAAAATAAGTGAATTAGGGCCCACAGGTCACCATTACTAGTGAAGATTTCCCTTCTATTACTTTTCTGGGGACAACCCAAAACTGGGGATTTTTTTTTTTTTTTACTTTCTCTTTCGTTAATAATGGCAAACAGGGCAAATAGAGAGGGTGAATCTCCCTGACAGGGGCGCAGACAGCAATAAAAACCAGACAGGTCCCCTAATCCCTCTCCACTCTGTCAAAAAGAAAAAGTTTTGCCTTTTTGTTATGCTTTCAGCCTAATGACTTCTAGTTCCTTCCTAGTATGCCTGTGACCTGTTGGGATTTAGATTTCCACAGCAGTATAAAAGCCACTGTTTGCTGTATTGTGAACATCTTTGATCTAATTAGCAAGCCTGAAAGTACGTAACCTGCCATATGCTCTACCAGCTATTCAGGAACAGCACTAAAGCCTGACATTCTTGTGTTAGGTGTTTATATTATACATATATTATACACATACTCTCACTGCCTAATCTATGAAGAATGTTGGCTTGGAGTTTACTGAGCTTTCCCCTGCTGTCTTAGTTCCTCAAAAAAAAAAATTCCACTGGTGACCATATTTCACAAATCAGGAGCTCACTGCCACCTTGAGTTTAAAAATTGTAAAGTAAAGTACAGTATTCCATGCTCAGTTCTTGTACAGCACTCAACTGTATCTACTATATACCTATAAAGTGCATTAATGCCATATATGTATAAAGTGTAATCTTCCCAATAAACACATACATTCATATACCCTTTCAATTCAAGCATAAATTGTTAATATAAAGTGCTTTGTGCTTAAACAAATTAATTTAAAATAAAGAGCCCAGTGAAAAAGTGCTTAGTGTCCAGAATGTCCAAGGTTTCACAAAGGTTATTCAAGTCCACCACTTGAATTTACACCATAGTGCTTTTGCCCAAATCTTAATTCAATCATCATGTAATGACCTCCACCTTCACAATCCACTCACTAGATATCTAGACCACTGAATCCTGGGTCAGTACATGCTCCATATCATCAGGGGGTCCCACCACTCTTCCACTCAGTAATATCAGGGGTTTCTACCACTCCTCTGTTCAGTCTCCCCAAGGGTTTTCACCACTCCACTCCACTCCTTAGACCAGATAGCCATACATTGATCAGTATGATTTTGCTTTTTGTTTTTACATGTCACCCATGCAGGTGCCGGCTTTTTTTTCTGTCCTGAACAGATAACTGTTTGTTTCATCATGGCCTGCTTTTAGTATGGCAGAGTCTGGTTCATTAGCCACCTGATGGAATCCCCATTGACCCAGGATTCAGTGGGTCTAGATATCTGATGAGTGGGTTGAGAAGGTGGAGGACACCACATGGTGATTGTATTCCCACGTAATGATGATAATTCAAACTAGGCACCCTAAAAACTGTGTGAGAAGAAAAAGGGCAGTCATATTGTTCAGAATAACATAAGTCAGCCATTACATTTTGTAGGATAGGAAACACATAACCGCAGTGATCCCCTTTCCATAATCCCAGGAGGGCATCCTCTACAATTAACAAACTTCTAGCTGCATTGCAAAACATCCTTATCAGTCTATTGATATGACACAGAAGAGCCTCTGAACCAGTTGTACTGCGGCAGAATGGCACGGCTGGGCGAAACAACGTTATGTACTGTCGCTTCGCCCTGTGGCCACAAGCGGATGCGAGTGCACGGCGGTCACGACCAACGCTGGGCTCCCGCGATCGGCGCTGACACAGAGAACCGGGATCTGTGTGTGTAAACACACAGTTTCCGCTTCCCTGAGGGGAGAACAGACAGATAGTCTGTTCATAAGAGTATGAACAGCAATCTGTCATCTCCCCTGGACAGTCCCCTCCCCCCTCCAGCTAGAACACACTAAGGAACACATTAAGCCCTAGTGTTAACACCTTCACTGCCAGTGACATTTGTACAGTAATTAATGCATTTTTATAGCATTAATCGCTGTATTAATGCCAATGGTCCCATAAATGTGTCAAAATTGTCCGATGTGTCCGCCATAATGTCGCAGTCCCGAATAAAAATCGCAGGTCTCAGCCGTTATTAGTAAAAAAAAAAAACAATCAATAATAAAAATGTCATAAATCTATCCCCTATTTTTTAGACTCTATAACTTTTACGCAAACCAATCAATATACGCTTATTGTGTTTTTTTGTTTTTTTTGAATGAATGAATGAATGAATGAATGATTTGTAAAGCGCTGCAATTGCGAACTGAATCGCCTCAAGGCGCTGGATGTATTCTCTGTAGCCAGCTTCTAGAAAAGGAAGGTCTTTAGTTTTTTCCTGAAGGCCTGGTGGTTTTCTTCCATGCGGAGGTTGGTTGGGAGAGCATTCCATAGGCGAGGTCCTTGGACTGCAAATCTACGTTCTCCCTTTGCTTTGTAGCGGTATTTGGGAATGAGGAGGAGGTTTTGGTTAGCTGATCGAAGACTGCGAATCGGTGTGTAGTGTTTTATTTTTTCCCGGAGATATTGCGGAGCGTTTCCTTGTATGCATTTATGGGTGAGGCAGAGGGTCTTGAATATGATCCGGTTCTTCACAGTTAGCCAATGTAGGCTTTTTAGGGATGGGGAGATGGATTCCCAGGGCTTTTTTCCTGTTAACAGTCTTGCCGCCGTGTTCTGCATGAGTTGCAAGCGCGCAAGCTGATATTGGGGTAGACCTACGTAGAGGGAATTTGCGTAGTCGAGTCGGGAATTGATGATCGTTCCCACAACTGCCGCTTTGTCTTCTTCTGGGATGAAGGGGATGAGTCTGCGAAGCAGGCGGAGGAGGTGGTGGGATCCGCTCACCACCGATCCTATTTGTGCATCCATTGTCATTCCTGAGTCAAAGATGACTCCGAGACTCTTGACTTTGGTGCTGGGGGAGATGGTCTGTCCGAGGATGGGGGGTGGTGTCCACGGAGTCTTAATTTTGGAATTTTTGTTGGCTTGCAGGAGAAGAAGTTCTGTTTTTGATTCGTTAAGTTTGAGGGAGCTAGCGGTCATCCAGTCATTGATTAAAGTGAGGCATTTCTGTAGTTGCTGATGATGATCTTTTTGTCCATTAATGCGAAGGTAGAGTTGGGTGTCGTCTGCGTATGAGTGGAAGCAGAGGTCCGTTTTCCTGATGATATTGAGAAGCGGGCGGATGTAGATGTTAAATAGCACTGGTGACAAGGGTGAGCCCTGAGGGACTCCACAGGAGACTGCCCGAGATTCCGAGGTGAATGTTCCCAGTTTCACTGTCTGAGAGCGATTCTCTAAGAAGGATGTAAACCATTTTAGGGCAGAATCTGTGGCTCCTGCAACTTCTGAGAGGCGGACAAGTAAAGTATTGTGGTCCACTGTATCGAATGCTGCACTGAGGTCTAACAGTACCAGAAGACTCGGTTCCCCGTCATCTGCTGCTTCGAGGGCGTCGTCCCATATTTTGAGAAGTGCTGTTTCTGTGCCATGGCCTGGGCGGAAGCCTGATTGCAGAGGGTCCAGGAGGTGGTGTGTCTCCAGGTGGTGTTGTAGCTGCTGTACTACTGTTTTCTCTATAATCTTGGAGATGGTGTTGAGGCTTGTTATTGGTCTGCGGCAGTTAGGGTCTTTAGGGTCGAGATTAGGTTTCTTTAGCAGGGGTTTGACGATGCCTTGCTTGAGGGAGGTTGGCACAGTCCCTTCTTTGAATGATTGATTTATGAGATGTGTTAGGGTGGGGGCCAGGATGTCGGAACATTCTTTGAACAATTTGGTGGGGATGATGTCGTTCGGTGATGTGCTGTCGCGAAGGCTTCCGATGATGTTTTTAGTCGTGTCCGTGGTGATTGGGGCCAAAAAGAACTTCGGTGGTTGAGTGATGTTCGTGTCGATATCCTCTTTTTGCATTGGTTGGGTGAGGTTGGTTGTTATTTTCTGATGAATTGCTTTCCGAATGTTGTCGATTTTGTCGATGAAGAAATCTGATAACTCATTGCAGAATTCTTGGGTATCGTTTGCAGGGGGCTCTAGGCAGGTCGGGTTCATTGATTGAGCAACTATTTTGAAAAGTTCACGTGGGCGGTTTAAGGCGGATGAGATGGTGTCTGCAAAATGTTCTTTTTTGGCTTTGAAGATTGCCTTGTGGTATTTCACCGTGAGTGCTTTGTAGTTAGCATGGTTTTCCTTGGTGGGATTTCTTCTCCAAGTTCTCTCAGATCTTCTGCGTTCTTGCTTGAGTAGGGTGAGAGTGCCATTAAACCAATTCGAGTTTTTTGTGCGGACGGGTGTTCTGCGTTTTGGCGCCACGGAGTCTGCTGTTTGTAGTAAAACATTGTTTAGGGAGTTGAGTGTTTGTTCCGTTGAGAGGTTTGGGTTTAGCAGAAGAATTTTGCTCGACAATGTAGTTTTGAAGAGTTCAGAGTGTAGTTTCTTCTGAGATCTTTTCCAGTGTGTTGCTATTGCCCGTTTCTGTTTTTGGAGGGTGGTGTTAGTGGTGATTTTGAATTTGATAGCATGGTGGTCCGTCCATGGTAGTGGGGTGTTGTTCAATACGTCGATGTCCATATTCTGTTTGAAGATGAGATCTAAAGTGTGTCCTGAACCATGCGTAGGAGCATTTATCAGTTGTTGCAGGCCAAGTTCTTCCATTTGGTTAACGCAGGCGGTTGCAATAGGGTCTTGGGCGGAGTTTGCCCACAGATTGAAATCCCCAAGTACCAGAAGGTTTTTGGTTTTCAAGGTGTGCATTGAGAAGAATTCAGTGAGCGGTGTGAGGAGATTGGTCTTTGGTCCTGGTGGTCTGTAGCATAGTAGTATGTGAATGGTATCTTGAGGTGTTGTTTGAAGATGCAGTGAGAGTGTTTCCATGAAAGGCACTGAGTTCTGTAAGTTTGGTTTGGTGAACCCCAGGTGCGATTTGAAAATCACTGCAAGACCTCCTCCTTTTTTTCCAATTCTATGCTCAGATATGATACTGTAGTTCTTGGGCACCAATTCAGTCAGGATGGTGTTGCAGTCGGAAGTTAGCCAGCTTTCTGTAATGAAGAGGCAGTCTATGTTGTTTTCGATGATGAAATCGCGGATTTCCAGCCTGTGCTTGACTGCAGATCTGGTGTTGATCAGGGCGCATGATAGTTGTTGTGGTTGGATCGGTGTCTCCCTGCCTTTGATGGTTGATTGTGGGTTGGTCCTTAGTAATTGTTCTTTTTTTAGTCTTTTTTGCGTGGTGGTCGGTAAAGTTGCGGCCGTGTTTCTTAGCCTGTGGAGGGTGTCTGCTGTGTACTTGAAGTTGCACATGATGCTGAAGGCGGCGTTGCTAGAAAAGAAATTTGTATGACGAAGGCACTGGTGTGGCGATGATAGCCTTGCAGGGGGATGGAGGGATCGGATGGCTGACCACTGCTCTGGGGTGGTGAGAGTGACGGCTGAGTGTTGGAGCGGAGGTACTAGAGGGCGGTGGGCTGCCCACCTCCCTCTCGTTGATCCAGAGGAAGGCAAAAAAAACCCCTGGCTGCGTAGGCCAATAGTGCAGTCGAGGAAAAAATTCCTTCCTGACCCCCCCGAGGGGCGATCGGACAGGGCCCCTGGATCAACTTCTCGAGTGCCCCCGGAGCTTACCTGTGCTGAAGGTCCCGAGGGTGAAGGAGGGGGACCTGGTGCGGTAGGTGGTGCGGTGGCTGGGTCTCAGGCGATTTGAGGTAGACTGGCCCCCGGTGAATCTCTAGTGCCCCCGCAGTGTGGTCCAGTAGCAGGAGGGGTGATTCCCGGTGCAGAGGGGCACGGGGCTCTGTTGGACAACAGTGAGGGGGTTGTGGTGGCAAGCTGACTGGGCTAGGCTGCAGCCGTGGTCTGTCTCACCGACTCTAGCGGCTAGAACGTGGTGATTGAGACCGGGGCTGCGGTGGGGCCACAGAGGGGGGGGGGGTCTGCTGAGTAGATGGACTAGGGGGTAGTGGGTCCAATCGGGCGGTGGTGTTGCTGGGGGCTGATGGCCTCAGGAGGGGGTCCTCGGATGCTGCACCGTTGGCACTGGGTGTACCAATATGGCCGCCGGCTGGGCCCAAGCCGTGGCTGGCCGGTAGAGGGAGTACCAAGATGGCCGCCGGCTAGGCCCGAGCCGCGGGCTGTCCTGGCGTTGTTGCCCGACCCGTCCGGTGAAGATGGTCAGTAGGGAGGGGTGCGGATCCGCCGGAGCGGCTGGTCAGTAGAGGGGGACGGTAAGTGCTGTACCTGCGGAGAGTCCCGAGCGGCCGGCCGGCTGACTAGGCAGAACAGCAGCTGACTAGGCGGCGACCGGATGGGTAGGGGGGACCGGCAGAATGCTGCAGGGGGAGAAGTGGAGAGGTGCGGGCTAGCCTGCCGAGGGCGGCCGGAGCCGCGAAGTGTCCTGAGCGGCCGACCGGCTGCTGAAGGTGGCCGCCGGAGAGTCAGAGGGGAGAGGGACTGGCGTGGTGGTCCAGGGGGGGCTGGGCCGGAGCCGCGGGGTGTCCTGAGCGGCCGGCCGACTAAGAACGGCGTCTGAAGTAGATCTGACGGTAGGGGGATAGGAGGGGGGAGTAGGTTAGAAGGGGGGGGGGAGCCGAGGAAGGGGCGTCCAGTGGCCGAGCTCTTCACGGAGCTCTTCACGGAGCTGCTAGACAGAGGTCTGCTCAACAGAGTGTCAGCACTCAGACTGATCTGAGTTACCAAAAATATGTAGAAGAATACATATCGGCCTAAACTGAGGAAAAAAATAGGTTTTTTTATATATTTTTGGGAATATTTATTATAGCAAAAAGTAAAAAATAATGCGTTTTTTTTCAAAATTGTCGCTCTTTTTTTGTTTATAGCGCAAGAAATAAAAACCGCAGAGGTGATCAAATACCACCAAAAAAAAGCCTCTATTTGTGGGGAAAAAAGGACGTCAATTTTGTTTGGGTGCAACATCGCACAACCTCACAATTGTCAGTTAAACAACGCAGTGCTGAATCACAAAAAGTGCTCTGGTCAAGAAGGGGGTAAAATCTTCCGGGGCTGAAGCGGTTAACTAACATCAAAACAAAGCATGAAAAACGGATAACCTTTCATTTAGCCATCATAAGCCCCATTAACAGAACCTAACATAATACACATCTGAGTCTGGCTCTAATAGCCTTCATAAACCCTTTAAGTCCAAGCTTAAAGGGGTTGTAAAGACAGAAGGTTTTTTTTTTATCTGAATGCATTCGGATAAAAAACCTTCTGTATGCAGCAGCCCCCCTAATACTTACCTGAGGTCCATCGCTATCCGGCAATGTCCACTAGTGTCTCAGCATTCCAAGATTCTCCCTCCTGATTGGCTGAGACACAGCAGCGCCGCCATTGATTGACACTGCTGTCAATCAAAGTCAGCCAACCAATCAGGAGAGAAGGGGCTGGGTCAGGGCTCTGTGTCTGAATGGACACAGGGAGCTGTGACTCAGCTCAGGTGCCCCCATAGCAAGGTGCTTGCTGTGGGGGCACTGAATACAAGGGAGGGGCAAGGAGCACAGAAGAGGGACCCGGGTTGCTCTGTGCAAATCCACTGCAACAGAGCGGGTAAGTATAACATGTTTTGTTATTTTTATAGGAAAAAAACAAGACTTTACAATCACTTTAAGTATTTAGAAAAGCACGCAGATATCTGTCCTAGCTAATAGTATCAGTATGGAAATGTCATGCTGGTCAATAATATACAAGTTACCAGAATGTAACCTGTAGCGGTTTCAATATACTAATACTTGTAGAAAATTGTATCTGAGGGAGGGACCGCTGCATGATTATAAACCTGTGACATCCCATCGATGCAATGCAGAGCATTCACTTGTTACCGGCCATCTGTAGCTGCAAGAACTAGCTGCAAGAACAGTGTGCACCTAAACCTCAGCTTGTGTTCTTTGTCTCTAGTAAATTTGGGCCTAGCCTAGCTCATTAAAATTGTTCTGCTGCTGGCTGATTTTACACTAGTGTATAATATCTGCAGTCTCCTAATTTATTTTACTGAAAAACCTGCTTGTACTCATCGCTAGTATTTTGCCTTATTAACCCTGATGTAATCTGTCATGCTTACTGGGAAATTTTACACTGCCATATCTTTTGCAGTATCTACATTCTCCTAGTAGACCCTGTGCTCTTTTTGTCCCTAGTAAATTAGGGTCTAGCTCATTATAACAGTCCTGCTGTTTGCTATTTTTTTTCACTGCTTTCTTATATGTGGTCTTCTAATTTTTGGAGTACCTGCATTGCATATGCAATAGAGGAAATCAGGACAGCTGCACTCCAGTGAAAAATGTCTTTATTGAATAAAATCAGTCCATACAATAATCAAGGACAGTGGTTGAATCAGCTGACGTGTTTCACACCCCTTACTGGTGCTTAATCATAGCTGAAGGTACATGTCTAAACAAAATATATATATAAATATATATACAATGGGGACGGAGAGTATTCAGACCCCCTTAAATTTTTCACTCTGTTATATTGCAGCCATTTGCTAAAATCGTTTAAGTTAATTTTTTTTCCTCATTAATGTACACACACCCCATATTGACAGAAAAACACAGAATTGTTGACATTTTTGCAGATTTATTAAAAAAGAAAAACTGAAATATCACAGGGTCCTAAGTATTCAGACCCTTTGGTCAGTATTTAGTAGCAGCACCCTTTTGATCTAATACAGTCATGAGTCTTTTTGGGAAAGATACAACAAGTTTTTCACACCTGGATTTGGGGATCCTCTGCCATTCCTCCTTGCAGATCCTCTCCAGTTCTGTCAGGTTGGATGGTAAACGTTGGTGGACAGCCATTTTTAGGTCTCTCCAGAGATGCTCAATTGGGTTCAAGGCCCCTTTTACACTGGGGCGGAGGGGGCGTCGGCGGTAAAACAGCGCTATTTTTAGCGCTGTTTTACAGTCGTCTTTGCGGCTGTATTCGGCCGCTAGCAGTGCGTTTTTAACCCCCGCTGGCGGCCGAAAAAGGGTTAAACCCGCTCCTACAGCGCGGCTATAGCCGCGGTATTACCGCGGTATAGCCGCGCTGTCCCATTGATTTCAATGGGCAGGAGCGGTGAACACACCGCTCCTTCACCGCTCCAAAGATGCGGCTCGCAGGACTTTTTTTACCGTCCTGCCAGCGCATCGCTTCAGTGTGAAAGCCCTCGGGCTTTCACACTGAACAAACAGCAGAGGCTGTTTAGGGGCGGTTTGCAGGCGGTATTTTTAGCGCAATAACGCCTGCAAACCGCCCCAGTGTGAAAGGGGCCTTAGTCAGGGCTTTGGCTGGGCCATTCAAGAACAGTCACAGAGTTGTTGTGAAGCCACTCCTTTGTTATTTTAGCTGTGTGCTTAGGGTCATTGTCTTGTTGGAAGGTAAACCTTCAGCCCAGTCTGAGGTCCTGAGCACTCTGGTGAAGGTTTTCATACAGGATATCCCTGTACTTGGCCGCATTCATCTTTCCCTCGATTGCAACCAGTCATCCTGTCCCTGCAGCTGAAAAACTCCCCCACAGCATGATGCTGCCACCACCATGCTTCACTGTTGGGACTGTATTAGACAGGTGATGAGCAGTGCCTGGTTTTCTCCACATACCGCTTAGTATTAAGGCCAAAAAGTTCTATCTTGGTCTTATCAGACCAAAGAATCTTATTTCTCAACATCTTTGGAGTCCTTCAGGTGCACTCCATGCAGGCTTTTATGTGTCTTGCACTGAGGAGGGCCCACTCTGTCATAAAGCCCCGACTGGTGGAGGGCTGCAGTGATGGTTGACTTTCTACAACTTTCTCCCATCTCCCGACTGCATCTCTGGAGCTCAGCCACAGCTTCTTTACCCCTCTCACCAAGGCTCTTCTCCCCCGATAGTTCAGTTTGGCCGGACGGCCAGCTCTAGGAAGGGTTTTGGTCATCCCAAACGTCTTCCATTTAGGGATTATGGAGGCCACTGTGCTCTTAGGAACCTTAAGTGCAGCAGAATTTTTTTGTAACCTTGGCCAAATCTGTGCCTTGCCACAATTCTGTCTCTGAGCTCTTCAGGCAGTTCCTTTTGACCTCATGATTCTCATTTGCTCTGACATGCACTGTGAGCTGTAAGGTCTAATATAGACAGGTGTGTGGCATTCCTAATCAAGTCCAATAAGTATAATCAAAAAGAGCTGAACTCAAATGAAGGTGTAGAACCATCTCAAGGATGATCAGAAGAAATGGACAGCACCTGAGTAAAATATATGAGTGTCACAGCAAAGGGTCTGAATACTTAGGACCATGTGATAGTTCAGTTTTTCTTTTTTAATAAAACTGCAAAAATGTCAACAATTCTGCGTTTTTCTGTCAATATGGGGTGCTGTGTGTACATTAATGAGGAAAAAAATGAACTTAAATGATTTTAGCAAATGGTTGCAATATAACAAAGAGTGAAAAATTTAAGGGGGTCTAAATACTTTCCGTCCCCACTGTGTATGTATGTGTGTGTGTGTGTGTATATATATATATATAAATATATACAAATAATATTCAAAGGTTGAGCCTATCTGCATTGAACCTACAGATTTAACCAATGAAAAATTCGACAAGGCAATCAGGGCAGCTGATGCAATTGCACCAAAGGAGAGGTGCAGCCACAACGCCCTGTAACCCTTGGTATGCCAAAAGATGCTCACTCTTGCCAAAAAAAGTTTTAAAAATTGTATAAAAATATATAAATAGAGTGTAGAGGAGCATAAAGAAACTAAACCAAAGTATATATGTCATAGAAAATGTATATATAAGAGAAATGGTGCATGTGTGTGTGTTTGTGTGTGTGTGTATATATATATATATATATATATATATATATACACACGCAATTTCCTAAGATGATACACATATGCATGCAAACAATAAAAAGAAAAACACAAAATATTGATAAGAAGTCGAAAAAGGAGGAAAATCCATTAATGGATAAATAAATGGATAACATGACAAAATCAATAAAATGCATTATATATCATAGGAGTAAATGCATGCATGTATGTGTATATATACGTACATGCAAGATATACAAACTATACCAAAAATACAAAATGTGATGCATTCCAGGAGTGATAGGGATAAACTGATGACAATTCCGGCAAACTGACACACACATCAAAGGCTGTGTTTGGAGGGACGCCTGAATCGCAACAATGTACAATGTGTCAATTATAAATATTCAAATACATCTCCCAACAAACCAAGAACACATCAAAGATGTATAAAACAGAACAAAAAGAAAAAATAAAAACCAACAGACCCCCCACACAAAGTGGAGGACTAAAAACAAGGAATTCAGATGACTCAAAGAAATTAGGATTATTTCACAAGATGAAATCGCACAAGATGAAGTCGCACAGGAGCTATGATATCATATAGAGAGATATATGCCTAATACATAGAAGGTAACCAACATCTCCAATATTGTATATGTGCATATAAATGTATGTATAGACACATGATTGTAAAACATGCATTAGGGAATGCCATGGAGCAGTGATGGACCTACTCTGAATCAATGTTAACACATATACAAATGTGCAATAAAGGAGGAAGACAGGACAGGGTTCTTCATTCATAGAAGTGGGAAACATCCCATTAAAAATTTAAACCAGCCGGTTTTCTAGTATTAAAAGAGAATATCCAGCATTCCTCCTTTTTGCACAGAGGAGCAGATGATGGAGTCTCTAATCACATGGGTTTTCCCCGTGGCCAAGGCTATAAACTCTTGTTTCTTTCTTCATCACCTGCTCCACCAAAGGGGTCATCTACATGTTGGAGTGTGATTGTGGTAAACAATATGTGGGACGTACCTCCAGGGAGTTGCAGGTGAGAGTGAGGGAACATATGGCCAATATTAAAAGAAGCAAAAAAGAACATTTTAGGATAGCACATCAAAAAGACCCATTGAGAGTCAGATTTTGGGGTATCGAGAAGTTCACCAAACAATGGTGAGGCGGTAATTACACTAGACAGATTAGCCAATGTGAATCATTCTGGATCTATGAGATTAAGCCTTTAGCTCCTTTTGGTATTAATATAGAATTTGTTCTCAATTGTTTTATTAGTATGAAATAACTATTATAGTTTTAATATGAGTGGTCTTTAAAGATATACTGTATATGTAGGAGGTGGATTCTAATAGGCAGCATAGTAATATGGTGAACTTTTTAGAGATTCTTTATTAGGGTGGGAGATATTTATTAATATTTTAGTTAATGGATTCAACATTGTATTTTATTGGTTATTTTATGATTATGTTAATCACTCCCAGGGGAGCGGACATCTTGTGAGCACAGCTTATGGGCTAGCAAAATATGCCCCTTTCTAACCAATGACACTACAAAGCTCTTAATTCACTCGCTGGTCATCTCTCGCCTCAACTACTGTAACTCCCTTCTCATTGGCTTACCTCTACATAGTCTATCACCTCTTCAATCCATCATGAATACTGCTGCCAGACTCATCCACCTTACCAATTGCTTTGTCTGCCACTCCTCTCTGTCAATCCCTCCACTGGCTTTCGCTCAGCCAAAGAACTAAATTAAAAATACTAACAACTACATAAAAAGCCATCCACAATTTCGCCCCCAGCTACATCACTAGCTTAGTCTCTAAATACCAACCTACGCGTTCTCTTCATTCCTCTCAAGACCTCCTGCTCTCTAGCTCCCTCGTCACCTCCTGCAATGCTCGCCTCCATGACTTTTCCAAAGCCTCTCCAATCCTATGGAATTTTTAGACGATCCCTGAAAACTCTTCTCTTCAGAGAAGCCTACCCTACCCACACCTAACAACTGTATTTTCATTTTCTCCAACAGCTCATCCCCCACAGTTAATACCTTTTGTTTCCACTTGACCCTCCCTTCTAGATTGTAAGCTCTAACAAGCAGGGCCCTCTGATCCCTCCTGTATTGATTTGTATTGTAAGTGTACTGTCTGCTCTTATGTTGTAAAGCGCTGCACAAGCGGTTGGCACTATATAAATTCTGTATAATAATAATAGTATGTTCATATTAAAACCAATATATTTCCCTGTCTCTGCTGTCCTTCAGTTGAGGGACACTCAGAGTTAGTAGATTTGCACAATGTCAGCTAGTTTTTAGATACATATTCCAGTTATTGGAATGGGTAAACCTCTAAGGGCAGAAGTATACATAAGGAAGGAATAGAGTACAGTTCGGAACGCCATTTCCGTTTTCGAGTAGGGTCTGGAACGCAACCTCCGGCCTCATCATTTCCGGTTTTCTTAGCCCCAAGTGATAGGTTTACACCTAAGATATGTCACTTCCTGTTTCGGAGTGGGGCAGAAGTGCCCACACGTTATACATCAAGCAGGGAGGAAGAGGATATGATCTCATGTGACACAGAATCCTAGCCCCATGTGATAGGTTTACATTTGAGATATGTCACTTCCTGTTTAGGAGTGAGGCGGACGTGCCCACGTTATACATCAAGCAGGGAGGAAGAGTATATGCTGTCATGTGACACAGAATACTAGCCCCAAGTGATAGGTTTACACCTAGGATATGTCACTTCCTGTTTAGGAGTGGGGCGGAAGTGGATATGATGCCATGTGACACAGAATCCAGTGTCACTAATGATGATCCCCCTCAGCTGAATGTACAGTTGTCCACACTTGTGTGATGATTGATGTTAAGGTAGAAGTTTATTTATTCCTCTCATTTCTGATGGCTCCTCACCCGCTGAAGAAGCTCATTAGGGAGCGTAACACGTACTGGTGTGAGGTTTCGCCATTCAGGACATTTTCTCCATTCACATCATGATTGATGATATGTATGTTTTTCACATTTGTATGTGAGTATTTTATCCCTAAGTTACAGTATTAATAAATGTTATTTACAGAGAGCACTATGATTTACCATTTGTTTTATATGGCCACACATGACTGAATGAGATCCCGGGAGGATATCTGAGCTGTCTAGGTGCACTGTGATGAGGATTCATGTTCTCAAAGTCCTGAGAGATATTACACTAAGCGTGTGCGACTCTGCAGTGGGGTCTATATAGTGAGAACCCTGGGAGGAGGTATGTTTTGTCCAGGAACACCAGGAGGAGGAGTTGTTTTCCCAAGGCATACTGAGAGATATAATCATAGACGTGTGTGACTCTGTAGTGGAGTCAACTTTTGGGGGTGAGCAGGCATTCCAGCTAGAGGTGTTGGTCACTGAAGTAACTGGAAATTTATGAACTGTCACTGAAAGTTGCACAATGGTGGAATTTTGTTATATTTGGACTTGTTTTATTTGTGTTTGTTTTTGGTTGCCCTACACTATATTTTGTTTTGTTTGATATATTGAGAGTCGCATGTGGATACACTCTAAGTGGTGTGGGCAGCAATCACGTTACGCCTATTAGTAGACTAATTACATTACATATTGATTTCACAATATTATATTGATTATTGTGATGATTATATATTTTTTAACAATCTCCACAATGGTACACAGATGGCAATTTTTATTTTTTTTTTAAATACAGGGTATATAACCCTCCCTTACTCCATCCAAACTGAACAAAAGTTTTGCTTTAAACCTACATTCTGATAGGATAGGGTTTCTACCTTCCCTGTTAAAATGAACTGTATCAGATATGTGAGTCTTCATGGGTCTTTCAGCATTAGACATCAGGTTTTTCTGATTTTCAGGTGTGTCACCTGGTCATCTCTTCACACATTTAAGACCCCTTTCACACTGGGGCGTTTTTCAGGCGCTTTTCGTGCGCTTTAGCGTAAAAAAAAAGCGCCTAAAAGAAGCCTCATCTGCAATCCCAATGTGAAAGCCCGAGTCCTTTCACACTGCCAACGCCCGAAAAACGCTGGTAAAGCGCCGCTTAAGACCCTTTTCACACTGGGGCGTTTTTCAGGTGTTTTTCGGGTGCTGGCAGTGTGAAAGGGCTCGGGCCATCAGCGCACCCAGCCAGGTGGCAAAAACACAAAAGCGCTGCAAAGAAGCTGCTTGCAGGACTTTTTTTGACGCCCTGCCAGCGCAGCGCCCCAGTGTGAAAGCACTCGGGCTTTCACATTGGGATTGCAGATGAGGCTTCTTTCAGGCGCTTTACAGGCGCTTTTTTTAATGCTAAAGCGCCTGAAAAACGCCCCAGTGTGAAAGGGGTCTCAGTGTGAAAGCACTCGGGCTTTCACATTGGGATTGCAGATGAGGCTTTTTTCAGGCGCTTTACAGGTCGCTTTTTTTAACGCTAAAGAGCCTGAAAAACGCCTGAAAAACGCCCGAGTGTAAAAGGGGTCTAAGTTTTACAAGAAGTGCAGGCTTCATCCGATGCCAGTTTCAGAAATAATGTTGCAACTGACAAGCTGGGAAACAGAAAAACATATATAAATTGTGCAATTAAAGCTGGACTCTTAGTTTCGATTTTTGTTCTTAATTTCTAAAAACGTAGATAAGGAAATATTGAGGTTTCACCAAATAACATTTAGGCAGAGAATTCTCAGTAAGTAGGACCATTCTAAAATTTTGTGTTGTGAAGTCAAAAAGTTAACAGGAAAATAATGAGGAGGTAACTCAAGGTCTCAGTAAAATTTAATGGTTGAAAGATATGTTAGACTTTTGGAGAAGAAATAATAACATCTTTTTATTTTTTTTTATTTTAATGTGGAATAGGCCCCATGACAAAGTCTACCTCAGGTTAGACAAATTAGTTATTTTTTTCCGTTCAAAACAGAACAACTTGAATTTTTATAAACCTTGTTAGAGATCTACAAACAAGCTTACATACAGAGCTGAAGACAGAAATAATGGTTTATGGCTTGCTCACAGACCTGGGGTAATAAACAAACTGGCCTGATGTTTAAATAACATCGGTGGGGTATGAAGGCCCCAGGTGGACTCAGATAAAACCTATGATTCTAATTGTCTGCAAAGCTGGTTATTAAGTAACCCGCCATTGTCTCGGCCTTGAGCAGAATAAATACTGAGAGATAAACTCCTCATAGAAAGAAATGTTTTCTTTTTTTTTGTTTTTTTCCCCTCTCTCTCTTGTCACAAATATATACAGTCGGGTCCATAAATATTGGGACATCGAAACAATTCTAATCTTTTTGGCTCTATACACCACCACAATGGATTTGAAATGAAACTAACAAGATGTGCTTTAATTGCAGACTTTCAGCTTTAATTTGAGGGTATTTACATCCAAATCAGGTGAACGGTGTAGGAATTACAACAGTTTGTATATGTGCCTCCCACTTTTTGAGGGACCAAAAGTAATGGGACAGATTAACAATCATCCATCAAACTTTCACTTTTTAATACTTGGTTGCAAATCCTTTGCAGTCAATTACAACCTGAAGTCTGGAACGCATAGACATCACCAGATGTTGGGCTTCATCCCTGGTTATGCTCTGCCAGGCCTCTACTGCAACTGTCTTGTGGGGCATTTTCCCTTTAGTTTTTTCTTCAGCAAGTGAAATGCATGCTTAATCGGATTCAGGTCAGGTGATTGCCTTGGCCATTGGATAACATTCCACTTCTTTCCCTTAAAAAAACTGACTGTAGCTTTCATACATCATTTATCATATCTGGACAGTACACAATGAAAATCCCACTATAAATTTTACCAACAAATGTTGATGTACAAATTCCATGGTCCATAACATGCCTAAAGGGAATTATGGAATTTTCTGTAATATGTTTAGGACAATATTTCAGTGTGAATCATACTATCTATGCATATATATAGCAGTGTATGAATATAAGACTATAACCTTATATATTACATTCTATGTCATAGATACGGTCATGATTTTAATGTCTGCTGGTGAAATAGTAATTTGTTATAAAAGAAATATATATTATTTTAATGTAGAGCATCTTAGAAGTGAAAATAACTTTAAGTATACCTATTATTGTTGTGAATGACATATATATATATATATATATATATATATATAATCTTAACCCTGTCTACAGAAATGCCGTATATATCCATATAGCATGTGTTTTTACCTGGATGCATAAGTAATTATAGTAGCTAGAGGGGTAAAACACCTATTCATATTCAGTTATTTTGTGTGATATTAATGTATAAAACATTACCCTCACATTGTACTGGTTACCAGAGTTCCTAAATAGTATATATATACTAGCAACACTATACAATCGGATACACATTGTGAAGATTGAACATTGTTTACAAAATATTATGTAGAAAATATATCAGGTTAAATATTTCTGCCCTAGGACACGCTTGGTGGTTGAAAGAGGTATTACCTAAACTACAAAAAAGTAATCAATAGATCTTTCCACCACTGAAAATGAAGACACACGTGGTGGGTTAGGTTATTATTTTTTTTTTTTTTTAAGTTTGTATATCTGTTTTTTATTTAGGAGATTGTATTCTTTTTTTTTGTTTACAAACTTTTATTGAACGTAAAAACATTGGTACAAAAAAGTTGTTTACATATGTCATGAAAGTATATTAAATTAGTGGTGGGTTAGGTTATGAAATTTTTTACGAGTTCATTGTTCACAGTGGTATTTAAGACCACTGACCATTACCCAAGGGACACTCAATCAGACACACACACACTTCATCCATCAACTCATAACCCTACCCACATTCATGAAGATTCCTTAACAGTTATACTCTGAAACTCTGAGGACGCAAGACGCAATTCCTCATTAAGCAGACCCATCTTGGAAACCACAGCAGCCATTTTAGAACTCTGGTAACCATCATTTTAGACCAGCGGACATTTTGGAAAGGGTAATTATATTGCATTGATTTTACCTTATATTCAATTGTATTCTTTTTAAAATATTGATTAATTGATTATTATAAACAGTTGGATAACTATTTCTCTAGAGTTGATAACCACCTTGTAGATTTTTCTGTAAGCCTCATTTTTACATTATAATTTTTGTAGATTCTCTTTCTGTTGACATAGCAAACATCTTTTTTATTTCACGCTGTTGATCACTTACCTGTAGTATAGTAACTGTTGAATCCATAAAATACAGACGTTCTGTCTAATCGTCATATATACATGGTTATTCACACTACAGGGAAGTTTTATCATTTCTGTGTGATTTAAAAAGTACAACATCTCATTAGCGGGTGTTTCAATTAATTTTCTTGATTTTATGTAACATTTACTTCTGTCAACCAATCTATATATAACTATTTTTTATGAATACATGTTGGGTGAATAAATCTCCTATTTTTTTGTCTGTGTTCATATTGATTGATCCTGTATCTTAAAAAAATTATCATGTAAAATTTACTCAATTATAATTACCGTGCAGAAAAATTATTCTCATAAGCACGGCAGATACCTGAAGTAAAAACCTGCTGTGTTCTCTTAACTTCTATTCCTACAAGCTTTATGCCTTAAGTGAACCTATTCTACAACCATGCAAGGCACTGCACAGCATCTCTTTAATAGTGGCCCCCACAGCAGTTTACATATATATTCTGTTAGCTTCCCTGCAGCTTTGTTTACCTGTGGGAGCTACAAGAAAAATCTCAGTTCAAGCTTCAAGTTTCACTTTGGAGCTAATGGTGGCTTCTAGCTTCCACAGTGTTGATGACACTTTCTTATAACTCATGTGACATTGCTGGTTGCCAGAGCTTCCCATCATCAATCGTCAACCACCAAGATTGTCATGTGGGAGAAAGCAGGGTCGCAAAAAGGGGGGTACAACCCATACACCTGTAAGGGGCCAGAGGGTCTGGACGGGCCTGGCCTGATGGGAGAAGGCAGGGGCGGGTGTAGGGGAGCTCCGTGGCTGCGCTGGCTTTCAGTACTAGTGTGAGCCAGCAGCTGGTGCTGCTTTGTGTCATTGCGCTCGCATCGGGCTCTTTGCTGCCACCTCTGGCAAATTCCTGCATGGGCACTCCTCGTGTGTGCTGCACAAGAGCTGGGACCAGGAACACCACCTTACAAGTAAGGGCTGTTGTACAAGTGAAGGGGAGGGGGTGGTTGTATACCTGTGTACATGTGTGTGTCTGTGTAAATGTGTGTGTGTGTACATGTGTTAGTCTGTGTGTGTGTCTGTGTATGTGTGTGTGTGACTGTGTACATGTGTCTGTGTGTGTATTCTGTCTGTGTGTTTCATATATACACATGTGAGGGGGCTGAGAGCATACAGTTTTGAGGGGGGGCTGAGAGCATACAGGTGTGAGGGGGGATGAGAGCATAATGGTGTGAGGGGGCTGAGAGCATAAAGGTGTAAGGGGGGCTGCGAGCGTACAGCTGCTGGATTGGGATGTCTCTTTTGGGCAAAATATAATTTCCTACTGTTAAAACTTGACAGCACTAATGACTTCTAATACACTGTGCATTTTCATATATGACATTGTATGAATGTTAAAATAAGTGTGTGCACTGAAGGACTTGGTGGCATAGTTAGTGGGCGGATTCAGTGGGACGGCTAGTGGGCAGGCCCTGGGGATTGCTGGTGGTCAGGCCCAGGGGGGCCCAGGCCTGAAACTGTCTAAGGGGCCCCACATTTTCTCATGGCTGCCCTGGGAGAAAGGAAAGTAACATGCTTCCCCCATACCCGAATGTATTGTTTTTTGTTATCTTCCTCTTTGTGTCTTATGATCTGAATGGGAGAAAAAAAAATCCTGCATGAGCCCACATTAAAGTGAGCAAGTTGTTTTTCCCTGCATGGTACTTAGGACCATGCCTAATAGTATTTAAATAATTTGTATGGTTTGTCATGGTGGCCCGGGATACGGCTTGGCTATGTAGGTTGGGTGTATTTTAATGTGTACAAGGTGTCCTTTAACCACTTAAGGACCGGAAGATTTTCCCCCTTAATGACCAGGCCATTTTTTGCAATACAGCACTGCGTCGTTTTACAACTGCCTCTTCACAATCTAACAATTGCACGGTTGTGCGACGCTGTACCCAAACAAAATTGACATCCTTTTTGCTTTCTTTTGGTGGTATTTGATCACCCCTGCGGTTTTTAATTTTTTTGGGCTATAAACAAGAAAAGACCGACAATTTTGAAAAAAAAAAACAATAATTTTTTACTTTTTGCTATAATAAATATCCCAAATTTAAAAAAAAACTAATTTCTTCATCAGTTTAGGTCAATATGTATTCTCCCACATATTTTTGGTAAATAAAATCACAATAAGCGTATTTTGATTGGTTTGCGCCAAATTTATAGCGTCCAGAAAATATAGAATAGATTTATGCTATTTTTATTTTATTTTACTAGTAATGGCGGTGATCAGTGATTTTTAGCAGGACTGCGACATTGCGGCTGACAGATCGGACACTTCTGACACTTTTTTGGGACCCTTGACATTTATACAGCGATCAGTGCTATAAAAATGCACTGATTACTGTATAAATTTCATTGGCAGGGAAGGGGTTAACACTAGGGGGCGATCAAGGAGTTAAATGTGTTCCCTGGGAGTTGTTTCTAACTGTGGGTGCAGTGTACTGACTGGAGCAGGAGAGAGATCACTGTTCCTAATCACTAGGAACAGACGATCACTCTCTACTCCCCTGACAGAACGGGAATCTGTTTGTTTACACTGACAAATCCCTGTTCTGCCTCTCTGTGGATCTATCGCGGCCGCCGGCCACGCACACCAGCTCCCCTGCCATGCAGCTCGCGCTTGCTATAGATGTTTAAAGGGCTGACGTACAGCTATGGCGATTTGCGGGAACGACCCGACCTGCTGCAGTAAAATGACGGCGGCTGGTCGGCAAGTGGTAAAAATTACTCTGTCACTTTAACAAAAAAAAAAATACACTGCTATTAGATAAAAGCACAGGCAATTAGAGGCATATGTGTACAGCAGCTTTCATTTTCCCCAGTTAAGAGGACAATGAAAGCCACCTGCTGAATCCCAGGTTGTTCTGAATAGGGAAAGGTCCAGGATATCCTGGCAGTGTTGGCATTTGCCCATCCCATTATGCCTCATGCATGTTCCTCTTGGTCAGTTAGATAGCCCAGCATAGTGTTGGACTACATGGAATACCAGGGATACAGGAAAGGAAGGCTAATCTTCAACACTAGCAGGAAGTTTTGGAGCTTTGCCGAATCAGAATGGCCTGGGATATAGAAATATATTTACTTATATACAGTGCATCCGGAAAGTATTAACAGCGTTTCACTTTTTCCACATTTTGTTACAGCCTTATTCCAAAATGGATTAAATTAATTATTTTCCTCAAAATTCTACAAACAATACCCCATAATGACAACGTGAAAACTTTGTTTGAAATCTTTGCAAATTTATTAAAAATAAAATACGAAAAAAATCACATGTACATAAGTATTCACAGCCTTTGCTCAATACTTTGTTGAAACACCTTTGGCACCAATTACAGCCTCAAGTTTTTTTGAGTATGATGTTGCAAGCTTGGCACACCTATTTTTGGCCAGTTTCACCCATTCTTCTTTGTAGGACCTCTCAAGCTCCATCAGGTTGGATGGGGAGCATCAGTGCACAGCCATTTTCAGATTGTCAGGGCTGGGCTCAGCCCTTCCTTCTCTGAGCTGGCCGCTCAGCTGTCGGCTAATTGCTAGCTCTTACAGGTATTTCTCCATAGTTACTCAGCTGTTGATATCCTGCTCGTCAGTCCTGCCTACTTAAGCCATTCAGCCCAGTGGATCTCTGCCTTCGCCTTTGTCAACATCACAGAAACTATCGCCTGCGATCCTGTTCAAGACTTGCTTTGCTGACATCCCTTCTGGCTCCAGATCCTGCTTGCTGTTCCGCTACATTGATCCCTGACTTCTGGCTTGGCTGACTTTCCATTCTGGTTACTGAACTTTGGCTATGTTTTGACTACATTTGTTCTTTTTACTTTTATTATTAAACAAGTGTGATTTAACTGTACTTCTGTCTCGGCCTGATTTCATGGTTTCTGACACAGATCTCTCCAGAGATGTTCAAGTCTGGTCTCTGGCTGGGCCATTCAAGGACATTCACAGAGCTGTCCCATAGCCACTTTGTTATCTTGGCTGTTTGCTTACGGTCATTGTCCTGATGGAAGATGAACCTTTGCTCCAGTCTGAGGTCCAGAGTGCTCTGGAGCAGGTTTTCATCAACGATGTCCCTGTACATTACTACATTCATCTTTCTCTCGATCCTGACTATTCTCCCAGTTCCTGCTGCTGAATAACATCCCCACAGCATGATTCTGCCACCACCATGCTTCACTGTAGGGATGGTATTGGCCAGGTGATGAAGGCTGTCTGGTTTCCTCCAGACATGACGCTTGCCATTGAGGCCAAAGAGTTCAATCTTTGTTTCATCAGACCAGAGAATTATGTTTCTCATAGTCTGAGAGTCCTTCAGGTGCCCTTTGGCAAATGCCAGGTGGACTGTCATGTGCCTTTTACTGAGGAGTGGCTTCCATCTGGCCACTCTACCATACAGGCCTGATTGGTGGAGTGCTGCAGAGATGGTTGTTCTTATGGAAGGCTCTCTCCACAGAGAAACACTGGAGCTCTGTCAGAGTGACCATCAAGTTCTAGGTCACCTCCCTGACTAAGGCTCTTCACCCCCAATCACTCAATTTGGCCAGGTGGCCCGCTCTAGGAAGAGTCCTGGTGGTTCCAAACTTCTTCCATTTACAGATGATGCAGCCCACTGTGCTGCAGAAATTTTTTTTGTACCCTTCCCCAGATATGTGCCTCAATACAATCCTGTCTCGGAGGTCTACAGACAATTCCTTGGACTTCATGGCTTGGTTTGTTTTCTGACATGCACTGTTAACCGTGGGCCCTTATATAGACAGGTGTGTGTCCTTCCAAATCCTGTCAAATCAACTAAATTTACCACAGGTGGACAGGTGGATGTTTGTAGAAACATCTCAAGGATCAGTGGAAACAGGAGTGTCAAGGCAAAGGCTGTGAATACTTATGTACATTTTTTTTTTTTTTAATAAATTTGCAAAGATTTCAAACAAAATCCTTTCACGTTGTCATTATGGGGTATTGTTTGTAAAATTTTTAAGAAAATAATGAATTGAATGAATTTTGGAATAAGACTATAACATAACAAAATGTGTAAAAAGTGAAGTGCTGTGAATACTTTACGGATGCACTGTATACTTATCTAGTTATTCTACTTTATTGATATGCAACAGAACAATTAATTTTCAAGCTTTCAAGACACATAGAATTTGAATACATTATTTTATTTACTTACAAAATAAAAGAACAAAATGTTGTCAAAATAAATAATTATTATTATTATTATTATTATTAATATTATTATACAGGAACAGTTTACCATACATAAAATACATTTTAAACAAATAAATATATAAATAAATAAATAAATAAATACATAGACACATTAACAATCAATAGAGTATAAAGTACAATTTAAAAATGCACTTTAAAGTACTTTTTTTTAATTTGAAGTGTTAAAAGGTTAATCCTTAGGGATAAGATAAGTGTTAGGGAGAAGCTAAAAGTTGGGCGATGCTGTTGTCATAGAAAAAACAAACAAATCTTAAATTAAATAAATAAATATTTCTTAGAAATACCTAAAGAATAAAGTACATTTTTTAAATACAATTTAAAGTATTTCCTTTTTTTAATTAAGTGTTAAGTGGCTCTCACTATGCCTGCTAGTCATCCTTCTACTCATGCTAATATAGACACAGTGGATGCAGTGAAATGATTCAGCCTTGTACTGCTTCTCCATTGCCCATACCTTTCTAAACAAATCAAGGTTTAATGGAAAGCAGCAGGGAAGTAAAGTGGCAAATTTTTAAGAAAACTTGTACAGAAAGAAATATAGAAATTGCCATCTCAGTCCTTGTGTAAATGCTAGTTGAATGGACGCCACACTTTATGCTTGCTTCAGTACTTTTGGAGTTACTAACCTGAAACAAGAATGCAGTACCTGAGGTCAAACTGAAGTCAGAACTCCTGATCTGCATACTTACACTGGTCAGTGACTTAAAAACTAGCATTTCCAGAAGGAAGGTTCAGTGATGGCAACCTCTATATTTCTCCCATTGCAAGTTTCCTATGGTGTTTACACATCCTTCCCATAGAGTTCTAAAAAGGTTTTGACAGTCCCTTTTATTTGCTAACCAGGTTTAATTAGGTAAAGATATGTAAATGTGTAATTTGTAAAGTGCTATAAGTCAAAGCAAGCACTATGTCTGCTAAGGCCGGACCAGTGAAAGACAAATGATGGGTCCAATTTGTAGCTACACTTACCACATTATATTTTGACAAGGTCCTACAAAATCTGCCATTCCCGTGGATAAGCTAATTCTATTAGACTAATATGTATTCTAAATAAACTAGTAGCGTTAACTAACTGAGTTGAACTTAGTGACCAAGATACATATATCTTTTCATCAAGAACAGCAAATGACTGAAAGCAGAATTTCCCAGGCTTCCTTCTTTAAATGTCAAACCCTCACCTGACAAAAAAACACTGCAAATACTCCAAGCTTGGTAGAACCTGACAACTCCATGCTTTGAAGGAAGTCATTTTGTGAGGACCACTAGTGTATTTTAATTTTTAAATGACAGTTACATGGCTGAAATACTGGCATATAACTCATTTCATAGCTTAGTGAGTTGAGCCTAAAGACAGAAAACCCCTTGTCCTAATAATGACAGGAGTTCCTATAAAACGAACATGCTGCTGTCTTATCAATATTGGCTGGACCCAAAGGCACCATCAACCAATGTCCTAAGATACAGAAAGCTGATTCAACCCATTGGCATTCATTTCTAATTTGATTTTCCTGTGCCCCTTTCTATCTCTATTGCAGACAACTGTGGACCTTTTCCTGCATGTATTACACAGATTAGCTAATGCTCATAGAATTATTACTGTATATACACTGCTAGTGCAGTTGGGTACTGATTATGAAGGATACATATCAGAAGAAAGCCAAGATATTGGCAGAGGAGACCACTCAGTGCTGCTAAATGAGAACACAAACCGGGGGTCCACTTTTTTAAAAAGTGGACATCCCCTTTAATATTACATAGTAGATGTTGTACAAAATGTTTTTTTGAATTTCAAATATAAGTTAGGCATGGCATATAATTCAATAAATATATAAATAATATATAAATAACTCAATCAATCTAAACACGTGTATAGATATACACATGACTTATATACACATAGATACTATAGATGTATAGATATACACATAGTTTGTGCAGCTTAGTTTGCCTCTGTACGGAAAAGGTGCACACTTGAAAAGATGCACACTTTGGTACTTTACAATACAGATAAATGTAAATTTCCTACAGCCTGCACTGGAGGCACGTTCTATTAAATATATAATATTCAACAATGTGGAAAAGGAGATGGGGTGTTATTGCTTCTTCGCTGGCCAGTGATTGGATGGATCCCCGACTGCAAAAACTCGAGCGATCAGTGAGCTGGAAGATGCAAGAGGTGTTCCAAACTTCTTTTTGATAAAGTCACTTGTTGCCTCAATCGGTGGGATGGTTGTGGTTTTGACTCTGTGAGCCTATTACCAAGAAAAAATAAATGTAAGACTATAATATACAGCTGTATTGACATATACTGTATCAGAGATACAGGGATATTGCTGTAGCTAGTGTCATTTTCTAATTGTTTTAATGAAAAAGCTTTTTTTCTGGTTCATTTTTTATTGAAGAAAGTAGTACAAATGTTGCATAGTCTAATAACATAAGCTTGCGTATAAACATTGCAGTTATAAAGATATCAGCTGGAGAATTAGGCGCTAAGTTGTGATGGTAGTTTCATAAGATGTCACCACAAATTGAGATACAGTAGAGAGGTAATGACATAGCTCCCAACTGTCCCTGATTTTGAGGGACCGTCCCTGATTTCGAGGGGCTGTCCCTGATTTGGAACAAAGTCCCTTTGTCCCTCTTTCATCCTCATTTATCCCTCATTTTGGTCTGATCTATATAGTTGTATAGAAAATGCACTATTTATCTTTCAAAAAGTGTTTCACAGTGCTAAACCTTTCATTCAATTTCTAAATTGTTGCATTTGTAAATTTTAAAAGCCAGAATAAATGAATAATAGTGGTAAAAAAAAAAGCACTTGTGGGTTTAACCACTTGCCGACCACCGCGTGTACATATACGTCCTGACTTTAGGGGCGGATATCGTTGTTATGGCAGCAGCTAGCTGCCATAACCCCGATATCCCCGTTTTCGTGCGGCGGTCGGCTACATGATAAAGGTGTGCTCTGTGGCGGATTCGCTGTGAGATCACTTTTTATCGGTGGCGGAAGAGGGGTCCCCCCCTCCCGCCGAGATCCGGTGCCCTCCGCCGCTTACCGGAGCCGTCAGCAGCGGCGGAGGCGATCATGTCCTTTCCCTAGCTGTGCATGGAGACGAGTGAGGGGAAGATGGCCTCCAACCGTCTCCATGACACTGCAGGGCGGAAGCGACATCAAAACGTCACTTCCGCCCATACATCTTAAAGCCACATTTTTTCAATGTCATTTTTTCAAATGACTTTTAAATATGAGATCTGAGGACTTTTTGACCCCAGATCTCATATTTAAGAGGACCTGTCATGCTTTTTTCTATTACATGTTTACATTCCTTGTAATAGGAATAAAAGTGACACCATTTTTTTTTAACAACAGTGTAAAAATAAATAAAATCAAGTAAAAAAAATAAGAAACATTAAAAAAATATTTTTTTAAAACGCCCCGCCTCAACGAGCTCCCGCGCAGAAGCAAACGCATACGTGAGTAGTGCCCGCATATGAAACTGGTGGTCAAACCACACATGTGAGGTATTGCCACGATTGTTAGAGCGAGAGCAATAATTCTAGCCCTAGACCTCCTCTGTAACGCAAAACATGCAACCTGTAGAATTTTTTAAAAATGGCCTATGGAGATTTTTGAGGGTAAATGTTTGACGCCATTCCACGAGCGGGCGCAATTTTGAAGCGTGACATGTTGGGTGTCAATTTACTCAGCGTAACATTATCTTTCACAATGTAAAAAAATTGCTCTAACTTTACTGTTGTCTTATTTTTTTATTCAAAAAAGTAAATTTTTTCCAAAAAAAAGCACGCTTGTAAGATCGCTGCACAAATACGGTGTGAAAAAAAGTATTGCAATGACCGAGATTTTATTCTCTAGGGTGTTCGAAAAAAACAATATATAAGGTTTGGGGGTTCTAAGTAATTTTTTAGCAAAAACTGTTTTAAACATGTAAACACCTAAATTCCAAAACGAGGCTGGTCTTTAAGCTAATCATTTTTTGTATAATTCTTTTTTAAGGGGCGTGGCAGGGTGTGTGTCCTATCTATGCCTACATACATTTGCTAAGAGGTGTTCCTCGTTCCCATCTCAAAAAGTTGGGGGAAGTATGGGTAATGAGGAGGAAAGGTTGGGGGTGGTGGGGCTTTGGGGAATAAGAAAGAAAGAAAAAAATTGAGGTCGTTAGATACTTTTTTATCTATGTTAGGTGAATGTTATATTTTTAGTCAACAATGGAAAATCATCTATTAAGATTTTATATTTTATACAGTAGAGCCACACAGAGTTGTACTTTGGGTAGAAGACAAGGCTTAAGACAACCCAATTCCATTAAATAACTCTAGTTCTGCCTTTATGTCTGTTTTTTAAAGAATTCAATTTGATCAGATCCTAAGGATGTTCTTATTTTCACTATTCTGGGTTCAAGAGAAAAAAGAGAAAAGAGACAAAAAAAAGAGAAAAAAGACAGCCATAATAATCACAATCAGGTTGTACTGTTTCTGCAAATGAATTGGAAAAATTCCTAAATCAAATACATTTTTAATACGATCTCTTAAAAAACACAGTATTTATACAAAATTAGTGTATATTTACACTACAACGGTGTCATGTCAAGGTGATTCTAGCTCTATTAGTATACTTGCAACAAAACAGTTTTCCACTAACAACTAATTTTTCAGGACAAGCTTTTGGGGGTCTACCCCCTTCTTCTTGGTCCAAGCAGAGCTGCTTTGGGTTAGACTTTAGACCCCCAAAAGCTTATCCTGAAAAATGATCTATCAGTGCAAAAAAGAACAGCGCTCAACCGAATGGTCTCTTTCAAAATGTACTCTGGCCACTAGGTGTCACAACTGGCACCTTATACTCTCCAAGCATGACTTTGATAAGATTGAAACCCTGCCAGCATCAGATTAGCATTACTTTATTCATAGACTTTTAAAGACTAAAAACGATAAAAACAAATTTACTTTGAATAATGGTGTTTATTAACGTTTACCTCTAAGCATCGCACTAAATCGGATAAGACCTTTTTGATGTGGAAGATGTCATTTTTCTTGTCATAGTTCTTTAGGTCATCTTCTGTTAATGTATCCAAAACGGTCTTGTAAAATGACAGTACATGGAGAATTTGCTGCAGACATGTCTGTGGGAGAGATGACGTGGTAAGTTATGAAACCATCAAAGTACTTTGTATAGCATGATTGGAATTGATAACCTAAACCAGACTTACCACACCTTCTCTAAAATATCAGCATAGTAAAATGGACCACTCCTCCATTACTAATTGGGCAAATCTCAATATCATCATTATTTTATGATGAAACCAGTAATTATTTCATGCTTTCCCCTTGAAAAAGTAATTTCCTAGGTCTGAGCTTAACTAGCCAATGTGGTAAATAGGGGACTTTTCATTATTAACTACCTAAATATGTTGCTGGCCTTTGTTCACTGAAATGTTCCATGGTTAATAGTGTGCTAATAGGAACATTTCTTGCCAAAAAAAAAAAAATTTAAATCCTTAAAGTATAACTAAAGGCAAAGTTCTGGATAAAGTGGAGAGGGATGAGAACACTTGTCGGAGTTTATTGCTGTCTGTGCCCCCAATTAGGGAGTATCGCCCTCTCTATTTGTCCTGTTTACCATTATCATTGAAAGTAAAAGAAAATCCAAAATTTTGGGTTGTCCCCAGAAAAGTAATAGAGGGGAAATCTTCCAATGGTGACACTAGTTGGGGGTCCCCAAGGAATTTCCTTAATTTGGAGGGATTTCCTCTCACTTCCTGTTTGGCTATGGGACAGGAAGTGAAGAAAAATCTCTGCAATGGGACACAGTTGGCGAAAAAAAATATAACCCTCCCTTACTCTATCCAAAATGAAAAAAAAAAAGTTTTACCTATAGTTCTACTTCAATTCTCAAACTATGGACTGTTGAACTGACAGATGAACTAATGCTATGGGCAACAAAACACATTTTGTAAACATTCCAAAACCGACCCCAAACTTATCGGAGGCCACTGCATTAACTTTTTCTCTAAACGGCATTCTGTTTGTTGAGAGAAGAATCAGAGGATTAAAGAAGAACTCCGGGCAAAACAGTTTCTTTTTGCTTTGGAAAGACTGGGGGAGACTTGGAACCCTTCTTTTTTTGCTTTTGCTCTCTATGTCTGGGTTAGGGAGATTTACCCTTATTTCCTGTGCACCCTCTGCTTTTGGTTAGGACAAAGAGAATTTACCCAATAGGGGGAAACTGGTAGCAATAAAGTACAAGTTCTAAATCTTCCCCAGTTCTACATTAAAGTGTCACTAAAATCATTTTTTTTTTGGATAGCGTAAGGGTAAGGGAGGGTTATAATCCCTGTTAGTTTTTTTTTTTTTTGCCATCTGTGTCCCATTGGGGAGATTTCTCTTCACTTCCTGTCTCATAGCCAAAACAGGAAGTGGGAGAAAACTCCTCCATAGTAAGGTAATCCCTGGGTGTCATCGAGGTCACTAAAACTAGTGTCCCCAATGGAAGATTTCCCCTCTATTACTGTTCTGTCAACCCAAAATTTGGGATATACTTTTACTTTCACTTAATAATAATTCATAATAGTAAACAAGACAAGTAGAGAGGGTGAATCTCCCTAACGGGAGCACAGACAGCAATAAAAAACATTGTTCTAAACTCTCTCGACCCTATACAAAACAAAAAAAAAATCGTATGCCAAATCTGAGCCTATTGCCGGCAACAGCACCGTCCGCAAAGTCGGCGTCGCACCGATTCCCAAAAGTAGTTTCTGCACTACTTTTGGCGACTTCGGGGGGCGATTTCAATAGACATCTGTACACGAACCCGCAGAGATGTCTGTCAAATCACCCCCGTACCCGCAATAAAATTTGAGTTTGAAATCGTCCGAGTTCAGCTGAACTTGCACGATTTCAAACCCACCCTCAGTGTGAACGAGGGCTAAGTGACACTTTAATAAATCCCTGTGGAAACTGCAAACAACAGAGAAAGGAATACACCGCATCTTTTACTCACACTGTAACTCCATATAATCTGATCTCTTCATTCATTTGGAATCCCATTAATAAACAGCAACCAATAATATGTTTGTATCGTCTGACACCTGCTACATTTAACATGAGTGACCAACCTGTGGCCCCCCAAGCTGTTGTGAAACTACAAGTCCCATCATACCTCTGCCTTTGGGATTCATGCTTGTAACTGTCAGCCTGGCAATGCCTCATGGGACCTGTAATTCCACAACAGCTGGAGTGCCACAGGTTGAGCACCCATGTAACATTTAATTGCTGTAATCAATCCCAAATATCTCTAAATTTCCAGATCTGTTCTAGAACTTCACAATTTGTCTTTTATTTGTGCTGATACATGTTTTTCTTCTGGCTTTAGACACCACACATGAAATGAGAGATTACCCAAGACTAGTACTACTAGGAGTGGTAGCCAGTACAGCAGTACATATGCCCCAAGTGCCAAGCTGCTATTAATCTAGTTAAGGAATGTTAAACAGCTTTTTGAATTTGACACATGAAAAGGTCATTTGAAGGGATAATTGTTGGAATTCACATTTGATGTTCTATGTGTTTCTACTAGAACATATTTGCTTCCTGGATCTGTGGGAAATTCTGCTGATGAGCAGAGTTCCTGAATAAATACTTGTGCTTGTGGTAGGTGTTTCAGTGATGTCACTCTCTAGTAACTTGTGAATTAAATGGCTACTTCCTCTATGTGTACACACTGGCACTGACAGATAGTAAAAGCACTCGCAGTGGCTGGATAATGACTTGTTCTAAGGCTCTTGCATACCATTTTATTTGATGAAAGGTCTTGGGGTCCACATCGATGTTCACACTGAATCCTGGGGATAACCAGTTCAACGTTGTCATTGGCTTGCTGTAACAGATCACAAAAGGGTAAGGTAATGATGTTTATGAGCCTTTTACCACACACAAAAGTGAAACTCAGAAGAGTGCATTACAGTGAATAGTAATGAAGAGATATTACACATGGGATAACAAGCCAGGAATAAAATCAAAATAAATTAGAACACCAATGGCTTAACATTACCTGGATTTTTTTTTCATAAATCAATACATTTATTCATCTCATGTGCTTCTGAGACAGCATATTTGTAATTTTGTTTAAGTCCAAAAACAGATCTGTAGTTTAAAGATAGACTATCACGAAGGAAAAAACCTGTGCAACTAGATTCCTATAGAAACAACCTTTGCCCCTATATTATAATTTTGGGGCAGTAAAATAAGTAATTAACAGAACAGTCATTGCCCTGGAACTAGCAGGTATTGGTGGTCTCCATTATGTCATCGATGGAAGTTTGCTACTCAACAGGGTCCTATGATGAACGTACGGTTTGAATTTATTCAGAGATTTGCTCCAAGGCTAATGCTGGCATTACATGTGCTCATTTTTAAAAGAAAAAACTTCTTGTGTTTCCATGTACAGGGAGAAAAAAATATAAATGAATAAGGTGATCTGTAGAACATGATAAAGAAGTCTACCAACATTTTCTGTCAATCAAAAGCCATAGACATAAGATGACTGTGGTTCAATTTGGCCAGTAATGGTTGGTGTTGGAAACAATCTAATGTCATAGGCTTGCTACTCCTAGGATGAGCAATATTGGGGAAAAATCATTAAAAAATAAGACATAACTGTTGCTCAGTTTGGCTGATGGTGGTTGGTATGAGGAATGGTCTAATGTCTTTAGCCAATTCACCCCCTGGGCTGACCAATATTGGGTGTAAGATTAGATTTTGATCACCGTTATTACCTGAGAAACAAGCAAGGCCAAGGGTGTCTGCACAGGGCATTAACATGCATGCTCGATCGATATGATAGTGCGTGCTTATGCAATGCTCATTCTATAAAATGATCATGCTGTAGCCACATCTGTCCATGAGTATCTCCATAGGGCTCTGGAATAGCAAAACTGTTGCCAAAAAATTGTAAAATTCAAAAAGGTAGGGAAGATCTTGATAAATATAAACACATGTAGACAAGAAAATGAGAAAACCATGAAACAAAATAGGTATAGCAGATAAAATATCTGGCATCGCTTCATCCTGTGTATTTATATGCAATGGAAAAAGGACTGAATGAATGAATGAATCTGCTAATCTAGATTTTCACTCCAGGTTATGCAGAAAGGTCTGTGATTAAAACTAGCTTGTATAGAGAAGATGCAAGTAGTCCCACACCTGACAAAAACACTTACCTTAATTCTATTCACCTGGCAAATATGAAAAAAAGCTTTGCTGTGCTTTGATTTTTGTTTTGGATCATATTTGATATGTACAGTATATATGTAATAATAACTAAATCAAGAAACATAATAATAAATAAATAATGTATCACCACCAAAGAGTCCTTGTTTGTCATTGTTACTATGCACAGTTATATGGATTTACTATTGCAAAAAATGATATACTTACTGTACTGTTGTAAAACTTCATTGCAAGGTCACTCAGGTTTCTTGCATGGACTTTGATATCTTCCCATTTGCAGTGGTGGTGGGGATGATGGATGGGAGACGAGACAGCCATATCCTGGAACAGGGCTAGCAAGACCACTAAGAGCCCACAGTAGCTGGAAGGCATTTTCAAGGGTTTGTGTTGTGTTAAAGTGATGGATAGAATTTCCTTGAGAGAACTAGTAGATCTGTCTCCAGTGTACTGAGATAACTGTATATATAGTGTCCTGTATATATAGTGTCCTGCTGACTCAGTGTAGCATGGGGCATCCCCTACTGTTTACGTTTCAGCTATGGGACAGACACTGTGTGCTTACTACAGAAAGAGGAGGAGGAGGCTAATCAGTTGTCAGGGAATACCTTTTTCTTAAATTGAATTACACAACGGTCCAGAAATTCCATTCTTGTTTACTCACCTGAGACATATTTCAGTTTCATGGCCTTTTTTTCTTTTATTGTGAGGTAGTGAGGGACAAACCTGTACAATGATCCTCTGTAAAATCCAGAGATATCCTGGGGCTCCTATTGTTTTAATAGAAACAAGAGCTGACGACATATGCCACTTCTGATAGAAAATAACAGTTATTTAGTGCAGTACAATGTAATATTGTGAAATGTGAGAAATTGTAGAGAAACGGAAAGAAAAAAAAATAGACTTAATTATAATAATAAAAATATAATATATCTAATGTATCTTACAAAAGTGAGTACACCCCTCACATTTTTGTAAATATTTTATCTTTTCATGTGACAACACTGAAGAAATGACACTTTTATACAATGTAAAGTAGTGAGTGTACAGCTTGTATAACTGTGTAAGTTTGCTGTCCCCTCAAAATAACTCAACACAGCCATTAATGTATAAACTGCTGGCAACAAAAGTGAGTACACCCCTAAGTGTAAATGTCCAAACTGGGACCAAAATGTCAATATTTTGTGTGGCCACCATTATTTTCCAGCACTGCCTTAACCCTCTTGGGAATGGAGTTCACCAGAGCTTCACAGGTTGCCACTTGAGTCCTCTTCCACTCCTTCATGATGACGAATCACGGAGCTGGTGGATGTAAGAAACCTTGCGCTCCTCCACCTTCTGTTTGAGGATGCCCCACAGATGCTCAATAGGGTTTGGGTAGGGTTTGGGTCTGGAGACATGCTTGGCCAGTCCATCACCTTTACCCTCAGCTTTTTTAGCAAGGCAGTGGTCGTCTTGGAGGTGTGTTTGGGGTCGTTATCATGTTGGAGCCAAATCTGAGACATCTGTGCACATGAGCTGGCTGGTGAGGTCCGCAGCCGTGTTTGTTATACCAACTGCTGGTTTTTATCATCCTGATTGTAAATGGAACTATCTTTTAATAAATAAGATTGTTTTAAATACTACACTATGAATTGCCTACCTCTTCCTTCACATGATAAACGTTGAGGATCCTTGTTCCATACATGCTGGGATTTCCAGTGTAAAAAGTGTTCGCTTAACAATGCTGAACTCTACCTGTGGATGGCAGTCTATCCTCTATGATCTCTATAACTTGAGATCCACAGTCTCTGGTAAGAGGTGTGATTTACCATGGGAAAGGCTTTGTGTGAGCACCCTGCCACTGTATGTTTTGTCATTTCTGCACACTCAGGCTGCTTTCCCACTGAAAGCACCAGCCATTCACACTAAAGAGCTGCTCGTTTTAGCGGCGCTTTAGCACTGTTTAAGAGGATTAAAAACTCCCAAAAAAAGGGTTAAAAACTCCCGTGCCCATTTATTTCAATGGGCAGGGGCATTTTGGCAGCGCTCCCAACCCCCCCCCCCCCCCAAAAAAAAAGATGCTGCTTGCAGGACTTTTCCGAACGTCCCGGTAGCGCACCTCCCGGGTGTGAAAGCACCCATTTCAGAGAATGGGAGGCAGGTTTCAGGTGCTTTACAGGCGCTAAAATGCCTGAAAACTGCCTCAGTGTAAAAGGGGTCTCAGTCATCAGGATTTATTGTTTATATGGATGTTTATTTACTATTATTTTTTGGAGTTTATGTTTCATTTTGATGGACTTAAGTTAAAAATTTTATATGTTGATTTTATATAGATTTCAGATACTTAACTGTGAATATTGGTTACTAATTGAGAAGTGCACCCGGTCAGTTTTACGTTACCATTTGAGTCCCTTATTCAGACTTCACTGGGTAGCGGCTCTTATACACATTGTTTTAAGATATGTCAATTATAAACATATTTAGACTTACTTTGCACTTTGAGATTTGTTAGTGGTGTTGGGCACTTATTTTTATCACATTTTTTGGCGGATTCCTTCCATCTTTTTAATGACTGGAAACATAGGCGTGCGCACAGGGTGTGCCAGGTGTGCCTGGGCACACCCTAATCATTCTGTGCTGCACAGCTTCCCCCAGCTGTTTGGCTGCAGAAGAAGGGACTGAGGAATCTCTGTCTTAAAAGTGAGATATCAGGGGTCTGTTTAGACCTCTGATATCAAACCAAAGCCACCCCCCCAATGGAGCTCCTAAAAAATTGTATAATAATAATATATTATTAAAAAAAATTGTAAAAAATAATATAAATACAAAATAAAAAATATAAATAGTAAAAAAAATTTTTTTTATAAAAATAATAAAAAAAAATATATTTAGACCTCTGATATCTCACCAAAGCCCCCCAATGGAGCTCCTAAAAAAATCGTATAATAATAATATAGTATTAATTAATTAATTCATTAATTAATAAATAAAATTGTAAAAAATAGAAAAGAATGTTAAAAAAAGTTATGATAAAAAGAAATAAAAAAAATAATATAAATAAAAAATATAAATAATAAAAAAAAAATAATAAAATATTTTTTTATAAAAAAGATAAAATATATATATATATATATATATATATATATATATATATATATATATATCCATACACACACACACGTGTGTTTGAGCTTTGGGTGCACACCCTAATGCCATGGTCTGCGCACGCCTATGACTGGAAATTATTGACTGGCGTCACGTGCATTTGAATTAACAAATGGAACAAAATTCAGATCCATAGGTTATCCAGATCTGAATTATCGAACAAATTCAAAAATTGTATTCATTTCCCCATGGACCCAAACAACTATCACATCATGTGACGTCATCCGAATGAAACAAATGCATTTGTTAATTTCGTTATAACGTTCTTCTGATTTTTTGACAATTGTTACTATGTCCATTCAGAGATTCTTTTACATCCGAATCTCCGAAAACTAAATTTTGGTAAAAAAAATGAATTGTAACGAAACAAACATATCTAGTAGGGGTGAGCATTTCCTGCAGGACATAGTAGTGGTAGGGCTGCACAAACTAGAGGTAGGGCTCGGGTGCCTTTTTTTCCCAAAGTGGCCAACCAATACAGTCATAGAACACCCAGCATAAAGTTGACTGACTGACAAATCCTTCTACAGCTACATTCTTTCAGGTGCAGAGCAGCTAGTTGTGTTAATAATGGAACCTCTTCCCTCTCCTCCTCTCCTCCCTGTGTATAAAGGATTATGTATCTTCAATGTAGCCCCCGAGGCCACATGAAAAGGACCTTGCACTGCTTTGTGTTAATTTGTTTTTACCATTTTGCCATCAAAACACATCCCCATGGCAGAGCCCAGATTAACTATTTTTTGACAATAGTTTGTTTTGGGATTCTCTGAATTTTGCGAACCTTCCATGAAACTGTCTGAGAATTTAACCCACAAATGTGCTCATCCCTAATTGTGAATTAAAATTCAATTCAACACAGGCAATGGGCTAGTTGGGCTTGATTGTTATTAACCCCATGGAGTGTTTTCACGGGTTTTTTTTATTATGTTCTCTATATCAGTATTTGCAATGTACTTTTGCAGATATTGTACTGATCGTGTATATGTCTCAGTGCCTTATGTTGTAACTTTGTTATAAGTAAATCTTAATAAAACGAGATTAAACATAAAATGCAATTCAAAATGAATTCCTTCTCCCACTTTCAACACCAAATGTATTGTTGAATTTTTACTTAAAAATAATAGTAATACAGTATATACGTGAGTATAATCCGAGTTTTTCAGCCCATTTTCTTGGCTGAAAACCGCCCTTGGCTTATACTTGAGTGAGCTGTACCTTTCATTACTAAAACAGCATGTCTCTCCCGCTGTGTTATGCAGTCTGTTCGGCCATCCATTGTAACAAAGCCCCGCCTCCTCCTCGTCCGGGAAAGAGGAACACTGATACAATGCTGGGAAACTGTATCAGTGTTCCGTCTATCACAGACGAGGAGGAGGCGGGGCTTTGTTACAATGGACGGCCGAACAGAATGCATAACACAGCAGGAGACACCCGCTGTTTTAGTAATGAAAGGTACGGCTCCAGATGGGCACAGTGATACTACAGATGGGTACAGTGAGACTACAGATAGGCACAGTGACACTACAGATGGGCACAGTGATACTACAGATGGGTACAGTGAGACTACAGATGGGCACAGTAAAACTACAGATGGGCACAAATAGGCTGCAAATGGTCACAGTGAGATTACAGATAGGCGCAATTAGGCTGCAAATGGGCACAGTGAGGCTGCAGATGGGCATTGTTTACCCAGTAACTGCTGCATTTTCCCACCATAGGCTTATACTCGAGTCAATATGTTTTCTCAGTTTTTTGGGGTAAAATTAGGTGACTCGGCTTATATTCGGGTCGGCCTATACTCGAGTATATACTGTAGCTAAGATGTTTTATGATGAAGGTTAGCAGCTGAATGTTAGCTCTATTGACTTTCTTACAAAGATTTTCAAAGGCCTGTATGCTTTGGGGTTGATTTACTAAAGGCAAATATACTGTGCACTTTGCAAAGTTTAGTTGCACTCTGCACGTGTAGTTGCTCCAGAGCTTAGTAAATGAGGTAAAGCTTGACTTTGCGGAGTATACCCAATCACATGCAAGGAAAATAAAACAAACAGCATTTTTGCTTGCACATGGTTTGAAGTCAGCAGAGCTTCTACTGCAAAGTGCACAGGCTTTTTGCCTTTAGTAAATCAACCCCTTTGTGCCCACCCCAGGGGCGGATCCAGAGCCTAGTCTCGGGAGGGGCACTGCCAGAAAATATTTTTTTTTGTGGGCAATTTATCGGGGAAATGGCTGATGTGTACACTTCAATCATCCTGGCATCATGGTTGTTATGGTGTCAGGATGATTGAAGTGCATTATTTCTATTATTACATTAGTATATAAAATGAAATGGTTCAAGTCACCATAATGCAGAATCAGTGGGATCCTCGAGTGTGTCACTTGCCACCGTCGCCTGCCACCAGATGCGGATTGTCACTTGCCACGTCGCCTACCACACATTGCAAATTGTCACTTACCACACCTTGCGGATTGTCACTTGCCACACCTTGCGGATTGTCACTTGCCACACCTTGCGGATTGTCACTTGCCAGGTCACCTTTCACACTGGGGAGGCAGTAAATGCCTGAAAACTGCCTCAGTGGTGTGAAAGGGGTCTGAGAGAACTAACGAGTCTCTGAGGTGCTTTCAGTCAAGCAACAGCCATATGAAGCTACAAATCAGCACACATTTCATATTTTCACTTGAATGGTGCTTATACCCTTCTATATAGCAGCTCAGACAGAGTTCAGTCACAGCCCCATTTTTACCCCACCAAGCCCTGACAGCACGACCGCTCTCCTCTCTCGTTCACAGACATGCACTCCTTCCAGCATTCGGGTGCGCAAACTCCATCCCAGGCCCTGCGTGCCCCCGCCCCTCCCCTCACACACTGCTCAGATAGAAGAGGTGGTGGATGCTGCGCCCGGAGCCTGCGGGTGAGAGGTCAAGTGACTGGGGAAGAGGGCAAAGGGGACCCAGGAATTACTCACTGCTTTGCGCTGTGTGGTGGGTGTTATGGGTCCAGTGTTTGCACACATAACATGCTTCTATTGGAGTCTCAATCGCCATCATGTCGGCTCTGAGTCTGACGTGACGGACTCACTGACGTCACTCATTGCCAGGCGGTCCAGGCGCTAGCAACGAGTGCGGGGTTGCCATGCCAGCGGCGCAGCTCCACCCACCTCCAGGCACTTTCTGGTCCTGGCACGCGTAATTAAATTAGAGTCTCTCTCTCTCTGTGCTGCTGATCGGCTGATGAGTGAGAGAGAGACTTGGGCAGTGCAGCTCTGCAGCCTGCAAGTGACTTTGACCAGGCGTGTGATATTTTCGGGGGGCAATTGCCCTGTTGCCCCCCCTCTGGATCCGCCCCTGGCCCACCCCAAGCCTATTCAAGCTTGTCAAGCCTTACGGCCAGGCTGTAAATTCAAACAATGCTGGAAAAGTTATTTTTGAATCATGCTACACTATATTACCAAAAGTAACAATATTGGTGGTAGTGGCCAATCCAAATTATATCCAAGTTGGCAATATTTTTTTAACCCTATTAACTCACTTATAAATGAATAAAGATATGTTTAGAAAATGACTAAGCGTACAGTCCACAGTACATTTAAACACTGTTATTTTCACAGTTTCATTATTCAGGTTCAAATGGTAATTAAAGGTGAAGGGATGCATGCTCCATCTCAGCCAGTCATGGCAAAGGGAGGTACATTTGCGTACACACAGTTTGAATTGACTGTTTGCACAGTTGCAGGTGCACATTTGTCCATAAAATTATTTTTGGTAAATGCAACAAAGGACAATTTCAAAACATAAACAAAGAGAAAATCTTGCTACATGACATCTTTAGCAGACTCTTTGGTTATTGCATATGGGGTTATAAGGGAGTCTGTGGATTAATATATATAGCACCAACAATTTACACTGTGCTTTAGATACTGTCAATTCAGTACCCACCCTCAAGCAGCCTGCAACCTAAGATTCCTATATTACATTCATACATACACATATAAGGACCCATGTAGAAAGGTACCCAGAGGAAACCCACACAGGCAGAGGGAGAACATGCAAACTCCATGCAGATAGTACCATGGTTGGGATTTGAACCTGAAAACCCTGTTGCTGCCAGGTGGAAGTGCTAACCACCTAACCACTATGCTGCCCGCTAGAATTTTTAGTATGGGCAAATGGTGCAGTTTTGATCCATTATATACAGTATAATTTTTGGATTACTACACTGTTTATTTAAAATATATAAATATAATATATAACAATATTTACCACAGTTAACAAGGTTGATTGTGGTCATTATGATGTAACACTGAATTGTCCAATAAAACTGCACATTACCTATCAGAAATGTGGATGCACAAGTTGCCATGGAAACACAATTCCTAATTTAATATAGATAGATAACTATTCTTTATGTTTCCATGACTATCCTGTGTTCTTCATTACTTTGTATACTAGTTGGGGAAATTACACCCATGATAACTTCATTAAAAAACACTGTTAAGATATTTTCTATTTAATTATGGGATTTTCCATAAATGTACTAATTTGAATCAGTCATAGAGGACATGTACAGCAACAAAGGTGTATACCACAAATTCAGCATCATAGTATCTGATGTATATTGCTAAACAGTTCCTATGATCATCCATTAGTAACTTTCCTGGAATTTGAACAGCAGCAAATGATTATATGGTTGTAATGACTACAATTCACCTATTTTTATCAACAAGTACTGAAATACATTCATAAAAGAACAAATTATATGGACCCTTTCATACCTATATTTCTAATATGCAAAGGAATGCAGAAAAACATATACAAGAAAATAATGGAAATTAGCCACTTCAGCTCCCATACCTGTACACCCCCTATAAAGCAAGTCTTACATTTCTGCTATGTGTCTGTTTTTTTTTTTTTTTTGTTTTTTTGCAATAACTTTGGCACTTTTTAAGATAATGTAAAACTAACTATTTATTTGTAGTTTTTTTTATAGGGCAAACATGTTTTTTTATTGGCGATATTGTCTTTATATATATTTTTCGATCCATAGACAAAAAAAACACACGCACAAACATTTTTCTACTTTGATCAGTGTTAATTTATGGACCCAAACAACTATCAAACAACTATCACATCATGTGACGTCATCCGAATGAAACAAATGCATTTGTTAATTTCGTTATAACGTTTTTCTGATTTTTTGACAATTGTTACTATGTCCATTCAGAGATTCTTTTACATCCGAATCTCTGAAAACGAAATTTTGGTAAAAAAAATGAATTGTAACGAAACAAACATATCTAGTAGGGGTGAGCATTTCCTGCAGGACATAGTAGTGGTAGGGCTGCACAAACTAGAGGTAGGGCTCGGGTGCCTTTTTTTCCCAAAGTGGCCAACCAATACAGTCATAGAACACCCAGCATAAAGTTGACTGACTGACAAATCCTTCTACAGCTACATTCTTTCAGGTGCAGAGCAGCTAGTTGTGTTAATAATGGAACCTCTTCCCTCTCCTCCTCTCCTCCCTGTGTGTAAAGGATTATGTATCTTCAATGTAGCCCCCGAGGCCACATGAAAAGGACCTTGCACTGCTTTGTGTTAATTTGTTTTTACCATTTTGCCATCAAAACACATCCCCATGGCAGAGCCCAGATTAACTATTTTTTGACAATAGTTTGTTTTGGGATTCTCTGAATTTTGCGAACCTTCCATGAAACTGTCTGAGAATTTAACCCACAAATGTGCTCATCCCTAATTGTGAATTAAAATTCAATTCAACACAGGCAATGGGCTAGTTGGGCTTGATTGTTATTAACCCCATGGAGTGTTTTCACGGGTTTCTTTTATTATGTTCTCTATATCAGTATTTGCAATGTACTTTTGCAGATATTGTACTGATCGTGTATATGTCTCAGTGCCTTATGTTGTAACTTTGTTATAAGTAAATCTTAATAAAACGAGATTAAACATAAAATGCAATTCAAAATGAATTCCTTCTCCCACTTTCAACACCAAATGTATTGTTGAATTTTTACTTAAAAATAATAGTAATACCGTATATACGTGAGTATAATCCGAGTTTTTCAGCCCATTTTCTTGGCTGAAAACCCCCCTTGGCTTATACTTGAGTGAGCTGTACCTTTCATTACTAAAACAGCATGTCTCTCCCGCTGTGTTATGCAGTCTGTTCGGCCATCCATTGTAACAAAGCCCCGCCTCCTCCTCGTCCGGGAAAGAGGAACACTGATACAATGCTGGGAAACTGTATCAGTGTTCCGTCTATCACAGACGAGGAGGAGGCGGGGCTTTGTTAGAATGGACGGCCGAACAGAATGCATAACACAGCAGGAGACACCCGCTGTTTTAGTAATGAAAGGTACGGCTGCAGATGGGCACAGTGATACTACAGATGGGTACAGTGAGACTACAGATAGGCACAGTGACACTACAGATGGGCACAGTGATACTACAGATGGGTACAGTGAGACTACAGATGGGCACAGTGAGACTACAGATGGGCACAATTAGGCTGCAAATGGTCACAGTGAGATTACAGATAGGCGCAATTAGGCTGAAAATGGGCACAGTGAGGCTGCAGATGGGCATTGTTTACCCAGTAACTGCTGCATTTTCCCACCCTAGGCTTATACTCGAGTCAATATGTTTTCTCAGTTTTTTGGGGTAAAATTAGGTGACTCGGCTTATATTCGGGTCGGCCTAAACTCGAGTATATACTGTAGCTAAGATGTTTTATGATGAAGGTTAGCAGCTGAATGTTAGCTCTATTGACTTTCTTACCGTACATACTCGAGTATAATCCGAGTTTTTCAGCCCATTTTCTTGGCTGAAAACCCCCCTTGGCTTATACTTGAGTGAGCTGTACCTTTGATTACTAAAACAGCATGTCTCTCCCGCTGTGTTATGCAGTCTGTTCAGCCGTCCATTGTAACAAAGCCCCGCCTCCTCCTCGTCCGTGAAAGAGGAACACTGATACAATGCTGGGAAACTGTATCAGCGTTCCGTCCATCACAGATGAGGAGGAGGGGCTTTGTTACAATGGATGGCCAAATAGACTGCATAACACTGTGGGAGACACCCGCTGTTTTAGTAATGAAAGGTTTGGCTGCAGATGGGCACAGTGACACTACAGATGGGTACAGTGAGACTACAGTTGGACACAGTGAGACTACAGATGGGCACAGTGAGACTACAGATGGGCACAATTAGGCTGCAAATGGTCACAGTGAGATTACAGATAGGCACAATTAGGCTGCAAATGGGCACAGTGAGGCTGCAGATGGGCATTGTTTACCCAGTAGCTGCTGCATTTTCCCACCCTAGGCTTATACTCGAGTCAATATGTTTTCCCAGTTTTTTGTGGTAAAATTAGGTGCCTCGACTTATATTCGGGTCGGCCTATACTCGAGTATATACGGTAGCTAAGATATTTTATGATGAAGGTTAGCAGCTGACTGCTGGCTCTATTGACTTTCTTACAAAGATTTTCAAAGGCCTGTATGCTTTGGGGTTGATTTACTAAAGGCAAATATACTGTGCACTTTGCAAAGTTTAGTTGCACTCTGCACGTGTAGTTGCTCCAGAGCTTAGTAAATGAGGTAAAGCTTGACTTTGCGGAGTATACCCAATCACATGCAAGGAAAATAAAACAAACAGCATTTTTGCTTGCACATGGTTTGAAGTCAGCAGAGCTTCTACTGCAAAGTGCACAGGCTTTTTGCCTTTAGTAAATCAACCCCTTTGTGCCAACCCCAGGGGCGGATCCAGAGCCTAGTCTCGGGAGGGGCACTGCCAGAAAATATTTTTTTTTGTGGGCAATTTATCGGGGAAATGGCTGATGTGTACACTTCAATCATCCTGGCATCATGGTTGTTATGGTGTCAGGATGATTGAAGTGCATTATTTCTATTATTACATTAGTATATAAAATGAAATGGTTCAAGTCACCATAATGCAGAATCAGTGGGATCCTCGAGTGTGTCACTTGCCACCGTCGCCTGCCACCAGATGCGGATTGTCACTTGCCACGTCGCCTGCCACACATTGCAAATTGTCACTTACCACACCTTGCGGATTGTCACTTGCCACACCTTGCGGATTGTCACTTGCCACACCTTGCGGATTGTCACTTGCCACGTTGCCTGCCACACATTGCGGATTGTCACTTGCCACACCTTGCGGATTGTCACTTGCCACACCTTGCGGATTGTCACTTGCCACGTCGCCTGCCGCACATTGCAGATTGTCACTTGCCACACCTTGCGGATTGTCACTTGCCACACCTTGCGGATTGTCACTTGCCAGGTCACCTTTCACACTGGGGAGGCAGTAAATGCCTGAAAACTGCCTCAGTGGTGTGAAAGGGGTCTGAGAGAACTAACGAGTCTCTGAGGTGCTTTCAGTCAAGCAACAGCCATATGAAGCTACAAATCAGCACACATTTCATATTTTCACTTGAATGGTGCTTACACCCTTCTATATAGCAGCTCAGACAGAGTTCAGTCACAGCCCCATTTTTACCCCACCAAGCCCTGACAGCACGACCGCTCTCCTCTCTCGTTCACAGACATGCACTCCTTCCAGCATTCGGGTGCGCAAACTCCATCCCAGGCCCTGCGTGCCCCCGCCCCTCCCCTCACACACTGCTCAGATAGAAGAGGTGGTGGATGCTGCGCCCGGAGCCTGCGGGTGAGAGGTCAAGTGACTGGGGAAGAGGGCAAAGGGGACCCAGGAATTACTCACTGCTTTGCGCTGTGTGGTGGGTGTTATGGGTCCAGTGTTTGCACACATAACATGCTTCTATTGGAGTCTCAATCGCCATCATGTCGGCTCTGAGTCTGACGTGACGGACTCACTGACGTCACTCATTGCCAGACGCCAGGCGGTCCAGGCGCTAGCAACGAGTGCGGGGTTGCCATGCCAGCGGCGCAGCTCCACCCACCTCCAGGCTCCTTCTGGTCCTGGCACGCGTAATTAAATTAGAGTCTCTCTCTGTGCTGCTGATCGGCTGATGAGTGAGAGAGAGACTTGGGCAGTGCAGCTCTGCAGCCTGCAAGTGACTTTGACCAGGCGTGTGATATTTTCGGGGGGCAATTGCCCTGTTGCCCCCCCTCTGGATCCGCCCCTGGCCCACCCCAAGCCTATTCAAGCTTGTCAAGCCTTACAGCTAGGCTGTACATTCAAACAATGCTGGAAAAGTTATTTTTGAATCATGCTACACTATATTACCAAAAGTAACAATATTGGTGGTAGTGGCCAATCCAAATTATATCCAAGTTGGCAATATTTTTTTAACCCTAATAACTCACTTATAAATGAATAAAGATATGTTTAGAAAATGACTAAGCGTACAGTCCACAGTACATTTAAACACTGTTATTTTCACAGTTTCATTATTCAGGTTCAAATGGTAATTGAAGGTGAAGGGATGCATGCTCCATCTCAGCCAGTCATGGCAAAGGGAGGTACATTTGCATACACACAGTTTGAATTGACTGTTTGCACAGTTGCAGGTGCACATTTGTCCATAAAATTATTTTTGGTAAATGCAACAAAGGACAATTTCAAAACATAGACAAAGAGAAAATCTTGCTACATGACATCTTTAGCAGACTCTTTGGTTATTGCATATGGGGTTATAAGGGAGTCTGTGGATTAATATATATAGCACCAACAATTTACACTGTGCTTTAGATACTGTCAATTCAGTACCCACCCTCAAGCAGCCTGCAATCTAAGATTCCTATATCACATTCATACATACACATATAAGGACCCATGTAGAAAGGTACCCAGAGGAAACCCACACAGGCAGAGGGAGAACATGCAAACTCCATGCAGATAGTACCATGGTTGGGATTTGAACCTGAAAACCCTGTTGCTGCCAGGTGGAAGTGCTAACCACTTAACCACTATGCTGCCCGCTAGAATTTTTAGTATGGGCAAATGGTGCAGTTTTGATCCATTATATACAGTATAATTTTTGGATTACTACACTGTTTATTTAAAATATATAAATATAATATATAACAATATTTACCACAGTTAACAAGGTTGATTGTGGTCATTATGATGTAACACTGAATTGTCCAATAAAACTGCACATTACCTATCAGAAATGTGGATGCACAAGTTGCCATGGAAACACAATTCCTAATTTAATATAGATAGATAATTATTCTTTATGTTTCCATGACTATCCTGTGTTCTTCATTACTTTGTGTACTAGTTGGGGAAATTACACCCATGATAACTTCATTAAAAAACACTGTTAAGATATTTTCTATTTAATTATGGAATTTTCCATAAATGTACTAATTTGAATCAGTCATAGAGGACATGTACAGCAACAAAGGTGTATACCACAAATTCAGCATCATAGTATCTGATGTATATTGCTAAACAGTTCCTATGATCATCCATTAGTAACTTTCCTGGAATTTGAACAGCAGCAAATGATTATATGGTTGTAATGACTACAATTCACTTTTTTTTATCAACAAGTACTGAAATACATTCATAAAAGAACAAATTATATGGACCCTTTCATACCTATATTTCTAATATGCAAAGGAATGCAGAAAAACATATACAAGAAAATAATGGAAATTAGCCACTTCAGCTCCCATACCTGTACACCCCCTATAAAGCAAGTCTTACATTCCTGCTATGTGTCTGTTTTTTTTTGTTTGTTTTTTTGCAATAACTTTGGCACTTTTTAAGATAATGTAAAACTAACTATTTATTTGTAGTTTTTTTTATAGGACAAACATGTTTTTTTATTGGCGATAATGTCTTTATATATATTTTTCGATCCATAGACAAAAAAAAACACACGCACAAACATTTTTCTACTTTGATCAGTGTTAATTTAAAAAAGCTGTTTTACTGTAAAGAAAAAACGTACAATTTATTCTGTAATTTATACTTTTTTTACACTAAAATTGTTATTCTGATACAAAGTATTACAAAGTTATTTACATATGAAATAAAGGCTTTTTTTTTTTTTTACTGCTCTTTTTCTAATGCAACAGTAAAAAAAATTACCAAACAAAATAAATACTAACCAAAAAGTTTACCTATTAATGTTCAGAAAAATAGAAAATTAGCAGGACAAAAATATTTATGGCAAAAAGACGAAAATAGTGTTTTTGGAGACATTTTTTTTTATTTGTTATGTTGTTAAAACTGACATCATATGCAGTTGGAAGCTCAGCTATAAAGATTAAAAAAAGGGAGTAAATACAAATTCAGAAGCTATTATTTACACAGAAATGTTGGTGCCATTGGGATAAAATAAGCCATGTATTCTTGGTACCAGTGGAATAAATTAAGCCATTGTTAGCGCTACCCCTGTAAGGATAATAACTGACTCCCCAAAAGTAAAAAGGGCTGCCCACCACCGCAAGCACCAGTCCATTCCCACCAACTCCAAAAACACAGGATAGGGGATGTCTTTTGAGTATGTATTGCTTGAAGAAACTTAACAGGAGTGGACTTTCGGGTCACAGGATATTTCAAAATGATCAATAGCAAAAACAGGAGTACAAACATCTCACTAATCTTCTTACAGAAACTGTTCCGGGAGGTAACAGGGAATGGCCAGTATATCTAGGACTCTACCAGAGCAGCCCCAGTCCTTGTAGCAACCTCTGACACTTAGATCCCCTCTAGCACAAGCACACTCAAAGCAAGGTCTTTACTGCACCTCCTCTGGAGTTACCATGGGACTATTGGCTGCTTCTCTGATTAATGCTCTCCTTGCCCAGCCTGTCAGTTTAGGTGGATGGCCATGTCTTGGTAGGTTTGCAGTTGTGCTATATTCTTTCCATTTCAGATGATGGATTGAACAGTGCTCCATGAGATGTTCAAAACTTGGAATATTTTTTTTATAACCTAACCCTGCTTTAAACTTCTCCACAACTTTATCCCTGACCCGTCTGGTGTGTTCCTTGGCCTTCATGATACTGTTTGTTCACTAAGGTTCTCTAACAAACCTCTGAGGGCTTCACAGAACAGCTGTATTTATACTGAGATTAAATTACACACAGGTGGACTCTATTTACTAATTAGGCGACTTCTGAAGGCAATTGTTTCCACTAGATTTTAGTTAGGGGTATCAGAGTAAAGGGAGCTGAATACAAATGCACGCCACGGCCACACTTTTCAGATATTGATTTCTGAAAAAAAATTGAAAACCATTTATCATTTTCCTTCCACTTCACAATTATGTGCCACTTTGTGTTGGTCTATCACATAAAATCCCAATAAAATATATTTACATTTGTGGTTGTAACATGACAAAATGTGGAAAATTTCAAAGGGTGTGAATACTTTTTGAAGACACTGTAAGCACCTGAGTTAGATGCGAGAGGAGGGCTGGCAAAGATCAGTGCAGTACATTAGGAATGTTGCCTTTCTATTTGCTGTTTGCTATTTTGGTTTAGATCCAGTGGGGTTGCCTATTGAGTTATTTACTCCCTCATTTACAAAAAAAAAAAAAAACTGACAAGGTTTAATTCTATATTCTATACACATTTATTAAAATAAAATAAAAGTTGGCTATAGATATATATTTAAATTGGGGTTAATTGAGTGACTTAAGACTCCATTATTAAATTACTAAACATGATGTATACTTATTTATTTGAATTCATGGATGCGTAGTACTAGCTATACAGTTTGTAATGCCTGGACAGTATAAGCCACCATGATGTAACAACATTTTGGTGATGAAAAACACTGTGCATCATAATGTACTCACCTTTCACTCACTGCTCTTTCCTGTTGAAACCCCTTGGTTTCCTGCATGTGATTTGTGATATGTTGCAGAGCACTGTCAGACCTTAATATGTTACCTACAGTATGTTAGAAATGGTTTATACTTTAACATTTCAAAATAGATGCATTTTTGCATGCTTTTTATACACATTTATAAAAATAATATCACAAGCTGTTCCATTAATCATACTCTCCAATTAATACCAGAAAACATATGTATGGGTAAGAGGAGAGGAGGGGAAGGTAAATGACAGGATCCCTTTGTCCATTTACAGAACGCTTTTTTTTTCTGTGAATAAAACACAGTAACCAGTAGTGTTGAGGACCTGGCATACTCTTAAAATTATTTCACTTGTGGTCTATAAAAAAATTTCTTTCTGGAGTTCCACTTTTACCACCCAAAAAGTCGAGGGAAGAAGATATTCATTGTTGAATTGGGCATAATTATTATATTGTTTGAAAGATAAAACTAATTATTATTAAGAGAGGATATATGTTGCACATTATGTTTATAATTTATTCATTTTTGTTTGCACATTGAAACAAAGGAGTTATGTATGTTTTCCGGTATTTATTGGCATGTGTATGATTAATAGCACAGCTTGCAATAATTTTATTGTTTATATCAAAGTTTAATTTTGATATTATTGAGGATCTGCAGCTGGGTTGGAGATTCATAGTTGGAGAGCACTTAAATTAGTAGTTTTTTTTATATTTCTTATTTATAATATTTTATATTAGTTATTTATCATTTATATTTAAAATTGTAATGGCCACCATTTTATTCTCCAGAACCTTTGCTTTCAGAAAATATAAAATGTTTGGGGGTTCTAAGTAATTTTCGCACTAGAAAAGAAAATGTTTACATGCATGTGAGAAATGTCAGAATTGTCCTAGGTTTAAAGTAGTTTGAAACAAATTGCTTTCTTAACACCACAAACCTGAGCTGTGCAAACTGTTGGCACTATATAGATCTTGTATAATAATAATAATAATATTTCACATATTTATATTCCTATATTATGCATGTGATGCAGTGCAATTCCATTTATTTCTTTTGCATGTTTGTTTTTGTCATAATGCAGCAAAATTGTCCGTGACAAGTATTATAGCTCTGTTGCAAGGGATTTTTGCATGTAAATAAAAGGTTGTCTTTACATTAATGTTTTTTATTATTATAGTGCAACTTTAACCACTTACGGACCGCCGTATGCCGATATACGTCCTAAGTTTGAAGAGGAATATTGTTGTTATGGCAGCAGCTAGCTTCCATAACCCCTGTATTCTCTTCTTCGGCCGGCAGTCCGCTTTCAGATAAAAGTGGTCTCTGCGGCGGATTTGCCGCAAGATCACTTTTATTGGCGGTGGGAGAGGGGTCCCCCCCCTCCCACCGCGCTCCAGTGCCCTCCGCCGCTTACTGAAACCGTCGGCAGCGGCAGAGGCGATCGGATCCTTTCTCCTCTGTGGTATGGATACTAGCGAGGGGAAGATGGGAGAAGATGGGGAAGATGCAGGGCAGAAGCGACGTCAAAACGTCACTTCTGCCCATAGCTCTTAAAGGGTCATGCTTTTTTTCTTTTACAAGGGATGTTTACATTCCTTGTAATAGGAATAAAAGTGACACATTTTTTTTTAAAGAACAGTGTAAAAATAAAAAATAAAAGGTAAAATAAATAAGAAAAAAAATACATTTTTAAACACGCCCCGTCCCGCCGCGCACCCGTGCAGAAGTGAACGCATACGTGAGTAGGGCCCGCATATCGGTAGAGCGAGAGCAATTATTCTAGCCCTAGACCTCCTCTGTAACTCAAAACATACAACCTGTATAATTTTTTAAACATCGCCTATGGAGATTTTTAAGGGTAAAAGCTTGACTCCATTCCACGAGCGGGCGTAATTTTGAAGCATGACATGTTGGGTATCAATTTACTCGGCATAACATTATCTTTCACAATATAAAAAAAAATTGGGCTAACTTTACTGTTGTCTTATTTTTGCATTAAAAAAAGTGTATATTTTCCCAAAAAAGTGCGCTTGTAAGACTGCTGCGCAAATACGGTGTGAGTATTGCAACGACCGCCATTTTATTCTATAGGGTGTTCGAAAAAAAAAGTATATTGTTTGGGGGTTCTAAGTAATTTTCTAGCAAATAAGACAACTAATCTCAAAAAGAGGCTCGGTCCTTAAGTGGTTAAAAAAAAAATCCTACTTAAAACGACGCATCATAAGCTGTAATAATTCCTATCTTTTCAAGTATGCTGTTTAGTAACTCCAATTCTGTCTTCGCTAACATTAAAAACAAGTATGTTCACTGACTCATTACTTCCTCTTTTGATGATATTGTGGAACTTCTTTCAATGAACAAGCCTTTCTACCAAAGCACGTCATGATGTAATGCTGATTATTTTTGTAGCAGTTTTTAGCTAAAAAAAAAAATCAGCATTACATCAGTTTTACAAAGTTCTCAAACTTTTTAAGCAAAGGACTATTTCGCCGTCAGTCTTTTGAGAGGCCAGATTATGGCCAGTAGTAGTAAAACAAATCCCCTGGCCTCCAAAGTCATTGAGTCTAAAAAAATTCCTTGGAATTAGTGGGAGTAAAAAATGCCCCTACATCGGTGACCACATGGAAAAGAAAAATGCCCCTGTTTTGTCATCAGTGTAAGTCACCAGTAAGAGTAATAAATGTACCATTATTGGTGTCAGTGAGAGCAAAAAATGCCCCATCATCAGTGCCAGTAGGATTCAGAAAGTTTCCCCTGCATTGTTGTTGCAGGAGAAACCTTTATGATGATGTCATGCCCAGAACAATACATGCACAACTCTGCCTGACAGCCTACTAAATAATTGTCAGGTACTGGAACAAATTGTACATTCACTGTCTTCTTATGGCTTGCAATGAGAAAGTGAGTCAGTCAGTAAGTCCTCTACATACAAACATTCAACTTGCAAACTTTCAAAGATGTGAACATGTGTTCGCATGACCAATCCTGTAAAGGTGGGTACACTCACTTCATTTTTTTCATTGAACCCAGCGGGCTGAACGAGAAAAAACCTGACAGAACGCTGTATAAACACAAGCAGTGTTGGGGCAGCGATCTCCCCTTCTGTGCCTTTGTGTTATGACAGGGGGGCTCCCCCCGCCAGAACACACTGATCCGCGTTTGCGGCCTTTGTCTGCAAGCGCTGATCTTTGCTGTATTTGCAAACAACTTTAACTTACAAACGAGCTCCCGGAACTGAACTCATTCATAAGAAGGTTACTTATTGTATAGGGCCTTCACATTGCAGGGGACAGCTATGGCAACCAGTGGGCCACAGTTTGTGGAACATTGCTCTAGGACAGGGATCTCCAAACTATGGCCCTCCAGCTGTTTCAGAACTACACGTCCCATGGGGCATTGTAAAACTCTGACATTCTTAGATATGACTAGGCATGATGGGAATTGTAGTTCTAAGCAACTGGAGGGCCATAGTTTGGAGACCCCTGCTCTAGGACATTGATGGTAATCCTACAAAATTTTGGGGGACTAACATACAGGCTTCAACTATCCCACACATTACATTTTACTTTGGAGAAGAAATACAATTAGTAGTCATACTTAGAAGCGTTGCCTGAGATTGCTAGATTGCTAGCAATAAATTAAGATGACAGTTGTCTCAGTTTTACAGGTATAAAGATTTTCAAGGTTTTAAAGAATTCATGGTAGCAAATTATTTATATGCTTTCATGTATGGCCCAAGGTTTTTTGACCACTTTTTTTGTATTAACGCTATTTATCATATTTTTAAATGAGATTCACTCCTTTTAAAACAACATTTCCCCCTTGAATACTGCATCAAACATCAAAACTAAACCAAACGAGATTTGCCCAACATCTGTTATATAGGAAAATATATATATATATAATCTACTAGCAACAGTCACTATATACAGTTGTGCTCATAAGTTTACAGAAAGTTTTGGCAGAATTTATGATTTCTTGGCCATTTTTCAGAGAATATGAATGATAACACAAAAACTTTTCTTTCACTCATGGTTATTGTTTGGCTGAAGCCATTTATTATTAATCAACTGCGTTTACTCTTTTTAAATCCTAATGACAACAGAACTGACCCAAATGACCCTGATCAAAAGTTTACATACCCTGGTGATTTTGGCCTGATAACATGCACACAAGTTGACACAAAGGGGTTTGCTTGTAATTAGTGCGTGTGTATAAAAGGTCAATGAGTTTCTGGACTCTTGACAGACCCTTGCATCTTTCATCCAGTGCTGCACTGACATTTCTGGATTCTGAGACATGGGGAAAGCAAAAGAATTGTTAAAGGATCTGCGGGAAAAGGTAGTTGAACTGTATAAAACAGAAAAGGGATATAAAAAGATGTTCAAGGAATTGAAAATGCCAATCAGCTGTGTTCAAACTCTAATCAAGAAGGGGAAAATGAGGGGTTCTGTTTAAACCAAACCACGGTCAGGTAGATCAACTAAAATTTTAGCCACAACTGCCAGGAAAATTGTTCGGAATGCAAAGAAAAACCCACAAAAAACTTCAGATGAAATACAGGACTCTCTGAAAGCATGTGGTGTGGCTGTTTTAAGATACACAATAAGGAGGCACTTGAAGAAAGATGGGCTGCATGGTCGAGTCACCAGAAGAAAGCCATTACTACGTAAATGCCACTTATGATATGCCAAACAGCACAGAGACGAGCCTCAAACCTTCTGGCATAAAGTAATTTGGAGTGATGAGACCAAAATTGCTCTTTTTGGCCACAACCATAAATTCTACATTTGGAGAGGAGTCAACAAGGCCTATGATGAAAGGTACACCATTCCTACTGTGAAACACGGAGGTGGATCACTGATGTTTTGGGGATGTGTGAGCTACAAAGGCACAGGAAATTTGGTCAAAATTGCAAAATGAATGCAGCATGTTATCAAAAAATACTGGAGGAACATTTGCATTTATCATCCAGGAAGCTGGGACGTACTTGGACATTCAAACATGACAATGATCCAAAACACAAGGCCAAGTCGACCTGTCATTGGCTACAGCAGAATAAAATGAAAGTTCTGGAGTGGCCATCTCAGTCTCCTGACCTCAATATCATTGAGCCACTCTGGGGAGATCTTAAACGTGCAGTTCATGCAAGAGAGCCCAAGAATTTACAGGAACTGGAGGCTCTTTGCCAAAAGGAATGGGCAGCTTTACCATCTGAGAAGATAAAGAGCCTCATCCACAAATACCACAAAAGACTTCAAGCTGTCATTGATGTTAAAGGGGACAATACACAGTATTAAGAACTGGGGTATTTAAACTTTTGATCAGGGTCATTTGGCTAGTTTCTGTTGTCATTATGATTTAAAAAGAGTAAACACAGTTGATTGATAATAAATGGCTTCAGCCAAATACTAACCATCGGTGAAAGAAAAGTTTTTGTGTTATCATTCATATTCTCAGAAAAATGGCCAAGAAATCATAAATTCTGCCAGGGTATGTAAACTTATGAGCACAACTGTATATGGACATTTTCTTTGCATATTGCTAGATTATATAGATTGTTTTCACTTTTGATTATTTTCACATAATTGACTCATTAATACACCCTGCTGCTCAGCTGGGTGTGGTTGCACTTCAATATTTTAATTTTGCTATTTATCATTGTGGGAACACAATCTGTGTTAAGCGGCAACTATTCACACGTGCATTAACTTATATAGTAGCGCAGAAGTAATTTTCACTTTTTTTATAATATTTAAACTAAAACCTGATTTTAAATGGAGAATGTGCATGTAAAGTGCTTCTTGATTTGGAGCTGTGGATTTTTTTGTCCATAGGAATTCAGTGCTTCCATGGCTACCTTTTTTTTTCTTAAATCCTTTTTTGTGTGCTCCCTACCAGGTATGCGGGTTGGTAGTGTCACATTAGCAAGGGAGCAAGAAGCATGCAGTCCCTCTGCTATGCTAGTCCCAGCCCATATGCCTTTAAGCATTGGGGGGTGCTATGGTTCCCCCAAAAAATAGGGATATGAGTGCTCCCCCATGCTGATGGGCTCTGGGTTCTTCAGCAACCCGGTGCCCTGAAATGGGTGCCAGCAAGGGTGGAGTGGCTTATGTTCCACCTGGGTTCTTCCCAGGAGGGGCAAGTAGGTGGTCATTCCCTCCATGCTGAACTGATTTTAAGAATGTCCAGGCCCCTAAACAGTTCACCAGTGTGTGGGTAAGTAAAAGTTTGAATTAAAAAGGCACTAAAAACCAGTATTGGCAGGTGAAAGGAAAAGAGTAGCACCTGTCCACTCTTCCTCACTATATCACTTATCTGAAAAAAAAGAAATTTCCCACCACTTGAACTATTTTATGTTATTTGTGAGTATTTGTGAGGAAGGAGTTCCATGTGATATCACTTCCTATATTTTCTATTACTCCAAATATGAACAAAGATGTCATGACATCACTGCCCATATTTGGCATTAATCCAGATATATCATTTTATATACAGCACCATGGAAAGCTAATACCAGCAGATAAATAAAAGGCAGTTTTGCTATTTAATAACACATTCACCCAAAGAATTAACTAGACAAAAGAAATTTGCCTCTACTTCACTTTAAACATTCAAATGACATTCAACCATATAACATTTGATAATGCCAGCTCAGCTGCCTGTATTTTCAATAGATAAATGTCAGCAGAAACTCATGGACCCCAAACCAAACTTGAGTTAAAGTTGAACTCTAGGAATTAGACAAACTCTACACTTGCAGCCCTGCCCCTGCACTGCAAGAGTCAAATGCTTGTATGCTCGTTTGGTCTAGGGGTACAGGAATAGGATGGATCACTTCTCTTCTGCCCAAAGCACTGCGTGGTCCCTCTTGTATGTGGGGAGGAGAGATTGCAACCTAAGTGCCTTAAAAAAGGCACTTTGTGGGTCTGGCCACATTGACCCCCGCATTGTATGTGGTGAGGAGAGCTTGCGACCTAAGTGCCTTTAAAAAAAGGGACTTTGTGGGTCTGGCCACATGGATAGAGGGACCTTGCTGGAGCAAGGAATATGGCAAGTACTACTCCTTACTTCTATACCCCATAGACTTAACAAGCATTTTCCCTTTGCAGGGGGGGGGAGCACTGGAAGAGCAGAGTTTGTCTAATTCCAGGAGTTCAGCTTTAGGCCTGACAGTACTGTCACAACAGAAATAGCAGCCCTAAGGAGAAAATTAGTTAGTTTGACACTGCTGGTATGTGAGTTACACTGTTATCAGCACCTCTGGAGCCACATGCACATGCGGAAGGGATTTTAACAAGACTCATGGCCACTCATTAAAATGAGAAGAAAAGAGGTTTAACCTTAAACTACGTAGAGCAGTGGTCCCCAACCTTTTTGGCACCGGGGACCGGCTGCGTGGAAGAAAATTGTGCCAGAGCCCGGGTTGGAGGGGCGGGGGGGCGGTGCAGGGTTTGGCGCGCGGGGGGGTAAGCGATTTTTCGTGGGCAGTTTGTCAGCGCATTATTTCTATTATTACATTGTAGTATTAAATAAAATAGTACAACTCACCATAATGCAGAATTAGTGGGAGCCCTGAGTGTGTTAATTGCCACGCTACCTGCCACCAGATGTGGATTGTCACTTGCCACGTTACCTGCCATGTTGCCTGTCACCAGATGCGGAATGTCACTTGCCACATCACCTGCCACGTTGCCTGCCACAAGATGCTGGATGTCACTTGCCACGTCACCTGCCACGTTGCCTCTCACCAGATGCGGAATGTCACTTGCCAACATCACCTGCCACGTAGCCTGCAACAAGATGCAGAATGTCACTTGCCACGTCACCTGCCATGTTGCCTGTCACCAGATACGGACTGTCACTTGCCACGCTGCGTGCCACTGCATTGGTGGCAGCACTGGTTCATCTAGCACAGAGGGGTGCCGAGTGAAGGCAGGAGAGCGGTGAGAGATGATGTCATCTCTCTGCTCCCCGCCGCACCTCCGACATTGAGGCTGACAGGGCGGAAGAGCAGCGATGCGGGGGGCGGAGAGAGATGTCACCTGCCATGTTGCCTGCCCGCTCGCTTATCTCTTCCACCCGGCGCTCATATGCCGGCCGCCCGGCTATCTCATGCCGTCCGCCCGCCGCCCAGCTGCAGAAAGGCCACAGCCTGGGGGTTGACCCCTGACGTAGAGGGTTCTTTACTGTAAGAGCGGCAAGGATGTGGAATTCCCCTCCACAGGTGGTGGTCTCAGCGGGGAACATCGATTCAAAAACTATTAGATAAGCACCTGAACGACCACAACATACAGGGATATACAATGTAATACTGACATATAATCACACACATAGGTTGGACTTGATGGACGTGTGTTTTTTTTCAACTTCACCTACTATGTAACTATGTAACATGCAGAAAATCTCTACAAAATTACATAAGTGCAAATTCTCCTAAAAGCAAATCGCAAAAGGCCTTTCTGAAAATATTATTTTTAGGTAAAACTCTAGTGCAATACACATAAAAATGCATAAATAATTGTAAATTTTTTTTTTTAAATATAAATTAAGTGTGGCATTTAGGTTAAGATCAAGTGAGGTTGGAGAGGACACAAATTAGTATGTTGGCAACATTTTCGGTTTTGGGATTACTAAGATTTGAAATTTCATTACAATATCTTATGTCAGCATTGATGCTTATGCAGTAAATGCAGGTGTCATGATTCAAATCATACAACATAATTGTTGGGACCTCAGGAGTTAATTTGAGAGGAAATAGTTGTCATTTTTTTTATCATATACTGTATACATTAACTGTATATGGCACCTGGGTCTTAAGTGTTTTTTTTTGTCTTCTTTTATTCTGTAAACTGTGCTGAGGCTGATATGATATATATATATATGTGATTGACTAATAATAGCACAGAACAGCAATGATAACACATAATACACAAGAAAACAGTACTCTCTTATCTTTTCTACAGATGTTGGCTAAAAGATTTCTATCTTTCCTTTTTGTTGAAGCTATAAAAAGTTTAGGAAACTGCATTTTCACATACTGTATGTGTACATTTATGGAAAAACAAATGTAATTATGCTAAAAAAAATATAATAGAATTTGCGCAGGTGCAAAATTAGCTGCTGGCACAAAAAACTGTCAGACAAACTGTGTATCAAAGTAAAATGTAAATTGCTGCGCTATGCATGGTACTTTAGAAGCTCGTGTTAAAAAAAGAGAAATGATCTTGCAAATAATGAAATGCAAAATAATATAAAAACATACAATCCAATAACAGATATAGAAAAGGCATATATGTGAAAATTGAATATCCCCAGTCCCACAGGCTAATTTAACTCTGTAATAGGGTCTATCTGTTCCGGTGAGAGTCCTTTTTAACGGAGGTGACGGTGCACGTGGTGATCACACGTACTGGCTCAAGATAATATTTTCAACAGCACAGTGGTGGTTCTGAACATAGCTGGGACTGTTAAACAATTTTCACATATACACTCACCGGCCACTTTATTAGGTACACCTTGCTAGTACCGGGTTGGACCCCCTTTTGCCTTCAGAACTGCCTTAATTCTTCGTGCCATAGATTAAACAAGGTGTTGGAAACATTCCTCAGAGATTTTGGTCCATATTGACATGATAGCCTCACGCAGTTGCTGCAGATTTGTCGACTGCACATCCATGATGCTAATCTCCCATTCCACCACATCCCAAAGGTGCTCTATTGGGTTAAAATCTGGGGACTGTGGAGGCCATTGGAGTACAGTGATCTCATTGCCATGTTCAAGAAACTGGAATAGAAATTTGGGAGTAAGGACCCCAACTCCAGACGTCCAGGCACTCCCTATCCGAATTCTTGCCTCTTTCCTCAAAACGGTTAACAGTACCTTTATCAGGTTTGTCTGGGCCCAAAAACCCCCTCGCTTGGCCAAGACCATCCTTCGACTCCTCAAGTTGAGGGGAGGTATTGCGTTGCCAGATGCTAACCTCTACCTGTTGGCATGCCACCTGACTCGGGTTCTGGACTGGTGTCGTCATGGAGCCCAAAAGCAGTGGGTACAAATAGAAAACACCCTAACAAAGACCAGGTTGGATTCGCTTCCTTGGTGCCAAAAGCCCCTGCCAAACCGAATAACACACCACCCTACGGTGGGGGAAACGTGGCAAATGGCCCGCAAAGCTTTTCGCGACTTCTTGGTCACACCGCTTCCATCTCCGCTCACTCCCATTGTCGGAAATCCGGCCTTTGTCCCGGAACTCGAGGACTCTAGATTCCTAGAGTTGCTGGAGGTCGAAAGATCACAGGTGAGACACTTCCTTATCAATGGTCAGTGGAAAAACAGGCAACAAATCACAGACGATCCAGCCCTGGTGGGACTGTCATTCTGGCAAAAGATACAGTTAGCCCATCCCTGCCCTCACCAGAGGCTTTGGGAGGCAATTAACCTCCTTCGAACAGTTCAGCCAGGAACGAACTCCGCCGAAACACGCTATTTCCCAAACCTACCAACTACTAGTAGCCCAACCCCCAGTCTTCAGACCTCCCTACATATCCAGGTGGAAAGTGACCTAGGAGTGCAATTCACAGAGAAACAAATAGATCGGCTCTTCCTTTTCGGCCATAAAACTTCTATTTGTGCCAGACACCAGAAAGCGGGATACAAGCTACTATCCCGGTGGTACTATACCCCGGAAAGATTACACAAGATGTTCCCCCAGGGCTCGGACCTTTGTTGGAGATGTGGGGGGGGGGAACCCAGTTCGCTTCTGCATGTCTTCTGGTCCTGAAGAGCCCTCCGGCCTTTTTGGACGAAAGTGCACCACATAGTTAAAAAGTTTACAGACCGAGAGGTGCCAGAGACACCTGAATTCTTCCTTCTTCACCATCACAAGATCCCCACTAAAGCCTACAGGAAATCCATTATCCCTCTCCTGCTTACAGCGGCGAAGAGCTGCATCCCCTTGTTTTGGAAGCAGACACAGCCCCCATCGGTGGCCGTATGGTTGAAAAAAGTTTCAGAGATAAAGGCAATGGAAGACTTGATGGCCACGGAGAAAGGCCTTAGTGAGCAATTCTTAAAAAAATGGTTTTACTGACAGGAATTTGTCTATTCCGAGGAATATACCGAGCTGTTGGTCTAACTTTTCAGTGCTGTGATGTTTTTCTCGCCACTGGAGGGGGTGGGTAAGGCTGGACGCAGACAAGGACATTATCCCAGAGTCTTCTTCCCTCATGGAGGGGAGATCCCCCCCCCCCGTCTCCCATTCTCCCCTGTCCTACTCTCTGTTTCTCTACCTAAGCTACTAATCTTCTTTTAATTATTTTGGGTCGTTTGACCCCGGGACCACTGTGTTCCCCGTTATTTTTTCTCTTTTTTACATAAAATATGGTGATTGCCATTTAAAGGTGGACATGTGGGATACAGAACCGCCCCAATTCTTCTACAACCTGATGATAACCCACAGGGGGTGTAACTTTACTATATAATTACACTGTTTGTATTATTGAATGCCCTTGGGGAGTCCACAGTTATTTCTGTACATTTCATTGGGATTGTATCTGTGTTTTCACATGTATGCCTTTCTAAAAATAAAGAATTAAAAAAATAAATAAATAAAGATAAGTGTGTGAAACACTAGTCAAAATGATGTGTGAAAACCCGACAACAAGCAAAAAGAGAGTAAAATGAGACCAAGTGCCAGAAAGGAAGCCAGAAAAAGGGTCATGAAGTAGAAAGCAGGGAGATGTGTGAGGGGTTGATTGTGAGATTGGTCTGCAAAATTTGAAGGCCACAGTGTGGTAATAAAAGTAATAATAATGGATATTAGAGCTCAACAAAAGTGACCATCCAGAAAAAACAGGGTGCAGCTAGAGGATAGCTAGACTTCATGACCCTTTTTCTGGCTTCCTTTCTGGCATTTGGTCTCGTTTTACTCTCTTTTTGCTTGTTGTCGGGTTTTTGCACATCATTTTGACTGGTGTTTCACACACTTATCTGTATTGCTTGGACCATGGGCTTGATTTTATATTTTTTCCTTATCACCTTATCTAGACGTTAGTTTCCTGGCGGCCTTATATGTGTCCTCCCCATTCACCGTGGGAGACTCTGCTGGGCTTGCCTGAGCGTTACATGCACCTCAACCAAACTCAGATAATGGTACATTCTACCCTTTTTAACACATCCTACCTTGTTATGTGAGGCCATAAAACCCTTCTAAGTTCAAGAAACTAGTCTGAGATGATTAGAGCTTTATGACATGGTGCATTGTCCTGCTGGAAGGAGCCATCAGAAGATGGGTACACTGTAGTCATAAAGGGATGGACATGGTCAGCAACAATACTCAGGTAGGCCGTGGTGTTTAAACAATGCTTAGTTGGTACTAAGAGGCCCAAAGTGTGCCAATAAATTATCGCCCACACCATTACACCACCACCATCAGCCTGAACCATTGATACAAGGCAGGATGGATCCATGCACTCATGTTTAAGCCAAAGTCTGACCCTATCATCTCAGTGTTGCAGCTGAAATTGAGAATCATCAGACCAGGCAACATTTCTTCAATCTTCTGTTGTCCAATTTTGTTGAGCCTGTGCGAATTGTAGCCTCAGGTTCCTATCCTTAGTTGACAGGAGTGGCACTCGGTGGGGTCTTCTGCTGCTGTAGCCCATCTGCTTCAAGGTTCGATGTGTTGTGCATTCAGAGATGGTATTCTACATACCTTGGTTGTAATGAGTGGTTATTTGAGTTACTGTTGCCTTTCTATCATCTCGAACCAGTCTGCCCATTCTCTTTTGACTTATGACATCAACAAGGCATTTTTGCCCACACAACTGCCTCTCACTGGATATTTTTCTCTTTTTTGGACCATTCTCTGTAAACCCTAGAGATGGTTGTGCGTGAAAATCCCAGAAGATCAGCAGTTTTTGAAATACTCCGACCAGCCCGTCTGGCACCAACAACCATGCCACGTTCAAAGTCACTTAAAACCCCTTTCTTCCCCATTCTGATGCTCGGTTTGAACTTCAGAAAGTTTATCATCATCACATCTAGATGCCTAAATGCATTTAGTAGCTGCCATATGATTGGCTGATTAGCAATTTGTGTTACCAAGCAATTGAACAGGTGTACCTAATAAAGTGGCCAGTGAGTGTATGTCTTTTCTATATTTGTTATTGGACTGTGAGTTTTTATATATTTTTTTAAGTTCATTGTTATTTGCAAGATCATTTCTCTTTTTTTAACATAAGTTTCTATGAAATTATGCTACCTTGTATACAGCTACAAGTGAAAGTGAAGTGTGTATCAGTTAAATTACAAATCATAATTACCAGCTCAGCTTCAAATAACCTGGTATGTTGTAATACTATAATGTTTATCTCTAAAACCTCCCATGGCCTTATCTGATGTTTTACATCATTTACGTGCATTTGACAGTACCACAGAAATCGCCCAGCATATGAGTAAAAGCATGAGTAAAATGTTTACATCACTGGCGAAATCCTTTGATATGACAGTACAAAGTTTTTGAATTTACTAGAAAGTGGCACAGAAACAGTTGATATGATTTATAACAAAACAATTCGATGTACATTGTTAATCAGTGACTTAAAGTAGAACTTTGACCCAAACATATTTTTATTAGCTTTGGGACCACAGGAAAAGGTTGGAACCTCATTCATGTTTTTGTTGTCAGTCCCCCTATTGAGGGGATTTCCCCACCACATCCTGTCTTAGTAACACAACAAGAAGCAAAGAAAATCTTCTAACAGGGAAATACAGTATCTCACAAAAGTGAGTACACCCCTCACATTTTTGTAACTATTTTATTATATCTTTTCATGTGACAACACTGAAGAAATGACACTTTGCTACAATGTAAAGTAGTGAGTGTACAGCTTGTATAACAGTGTAAATTTGCTGTCCCCTCAAAATAACTCAACACACAGCCATTAATGTCTAAACCGCTGGCAACAAAAATGAGTACACCCCTAAGTGAAAATGTCCAAATTGGGCCCGAAGTGTCAATATTTTGTGTGGCCACCATTATTTTCCAGCACTTCCTTAACCCTCTTGGGCATGGAGCTTCACAGGTTGCCACTGGAGTCCTTTTCCACTTCTCCATGACGACATCACGGAGCTGGTGGATGTTAGAGACCTTGCGCTCATCCACCTTCTGTTTAAGGATGCCCCACAGATACTCAAAAGGGTTTAGGTCTGGAGACATGCTTAGCCAGTCCATCAGCTTTACCCTCAGCTTCTTTTTTTTTTTTTTTTTTTTTTTTTTAACATAAAGTTTTTTATTTATTGAAGAAAAAAGGGGAAGCAAAAACATAAAGAGTATACAGTTAAAACAATGTGCAGTGGTTACATTATACGTTACACAGATACATTATAGTAGATGTTGCATAACTCATCCTTAAGTCACTTAAATATAATCAACAGGGTTAGATCCAGGGGGACATTGATGGGGGGGGGGGGGGCATATACGAACAAGGAATACTGTAGTTACAACCCTTCTAGAGCCTCAACCTCAAATCTTTAGTAGTAGGCTAATGGCTACATCTTCATACCCCGTATAGCTAGGTACTCTAGAGATATAGGGGGATTCATTAATTCACAGATGACTCATCCTGGAGCACACAAAATAGAATAGCATGACTCATCACTCCAGTAGGATCATAATGTAAGTGGGAGGGGGGAGAGGTGGGAAAGGAAAGATTTTTCCGCACATTGGAGTTTCTTACTGTAATGGGTATTGTACACGTTGCATGGTTTTTGGCTTGCATAACTCTGATTCAACAGTCCCATTGCGTATAAGAATGGATGCCACATCTGTGGGTTAATTCCCTATTCTAAATCTAGGTGTTCCGCACATATCCAAGGATCCCAAATTTTCCCAAATTTTTTTGGGCAGTTACGGCCAAGATACGTTAATTTATATATCGGTAGTGTTTTATTAATGAGATTTTTCCAAAGACTTATCCCTGGGGGAACAGATCCCTTCCCTTTCTGGCATAGAAAGCTGCATAAAATATAAAGAGTCTTTTAGCTTGGGAAGCCTCTAATGTATCAACTATTCCAAGCAGTAAGGGTATTGGGTCGCAGGGAACCTTTAATTTGCCAACACGATTTATCGTGTTGACCACTCCCCTCCAGAACGTCTGTATATATCGGCAAGGCCAAACCACATGGAAGAAGGAACCCTCCTCTGCTGCGCATTTGGTACACACCGGGTTATTAGCGGGGTATATTTTGGCTAGACGTTGAGGAGAAAAGTAGGCCCTGTGTAAAAATTTTAGCTGGATGAATCTGTCCCTGGCAGAGACCATCAGGGGCAAATATTGCTGAATACCCTCTTCCCAATCGTCATCAGCCAGTGACGGTATATCTTTCTGCCAGACCGAAAACAACTGTGAGACCTTAGAAGTGTCCAATCCCGCTAGAGCCATGTATAGATTAGATAGGACTTTCCCCTCACCCTCCCCGCCCAACAAGTCCAGTAGTTATAAGTTCCGGGGGCGTGGGAAACTGGGAGTGATACGCGTGTCTGAGCTGTAGGTATCTGAAGAACATATTATTGGGTAGTCTTTTTTGTTGTTTTAGGATGTCAAAGGGAAGTAGGCCATCACGTGAGACTATGTCCGCCACGGTGGTTATTCCGTAGCGGGCCCATATCACTGGGTCCGGGATGGTTTGGAAGTGCGGTAGCCGCAGTTTTCCCCCAAAGGGGTGTGCGGGGGGATCAGCTGTCCACTCCCCTAGTTTTGTCTCTAACAGTCTCCCAGACCCTCAGGGTGGTTTTCATAGAGGTAGTAACATTAGGGTTAGATCTGGGCCCTCTGTGCATCAGATTTCTCAATTCTGAGTAGGAGCCCAGCAAAGCCGCCTCCAAAGTGGAAGCAGGATTTGCTGGTTCCTCTGACATCCACCAACGGAGGGTAACCAACACCGCCGCCCAGTAATACTTTTGGAAACACGGTAAAGCAAGTCCCCCTAGTGAAAGAGGTAGTTGCAGAGCAGATTTAGAGATTCTAGGTATGCTACCGTTCCATACAAACGCAGTTATTGTGGTGTCAAGTTTTTTAAAGAAGGCATTCGGTATGTGAACAGGGGTCTGTCTAAAGATATAAAGAAATTTAGGCAGTATGGACATTTTTATCAGGTTGACCCTACCTACTGGGGTCAAGGGCAACATTTTCCAAATGGTGCATTTCTGGGTCAGAGTAGACACTATAGGAGACAAGTTAAGAGGGATAAACTGTGCAAAGTCTCTGTGTATTTCTACTCCTAAATATCTAAATTGGGAGACCTTTTTCAGGGGAGTGTTTGCTGGTATCAAGGCTTCCCCCGGGTGCAACGCAAAAATTACCGATTTGCTCCAGTTAACACAGACGCCAGAGAATCCACCAAAGATATCAATAAGTGATAAGGCAGCTCCTAAAGAGTCACTGTCATTCCTAAGGTACAATAGAGTGTCATCTGCATATAGGGATATCTTTTCGTGGACCGTGCCAATCATGATACCAGTGACTAAAGGGGAGGATCGAAGGAGGATTGCCATCGGTTCTATGGCTAGGGCAAATAGGGCAGGGGACAATAAGCAGCCCTGCCTGGTACCTCTATGCAGGTAGAAGGGTGGCGACAGTGTCACCCCCGTATGTACCCTGGCCTGTGGGGATTTATAAAGGTTTTGCAGCCAGGATATGAATTTAGGACCAAGGCCGAATCGACGCAGGACCTCCCATAGATAACACCACTCTACTGAGTCGAATGCTTTCTCAGCATCCAGGGAGGCCACTGCCTCAATTTCTGTCAGATGTTCCTTGGCACCTATAACCGTATATAATCTGCGAAGGTTAATGTCTGTCCCCTTACCCGGCATAAAGCCAGTTTGGTCTTCATGAATCAAATTATGTATAACTCCATTAAGTCTTTTTGCTAGGATCTTGGCAAGTATCTTGGCGTCCGTGTTAAGTAGGGATATGGGGCGGTAGGAGGTGCAAAGCTCAGGATCTTTACCTGGCTTAGGTATGACCACTATTATTGCCTCTGACATGGATGGCGGAAGTATAGAGTCTTTCAGGGTTCCCGTGATCATCTCGTGCACTTTGGGTATCAGTTGTTCCCCGTGTTGTTTATAAAATTCAGGGGGAAGGCCATCCGAACCCGAAGTCTTCCCCATCTGGAGTTCACCTATGGCCTGTTTCACCTCTGCCAACGAAATGGGTGCGTCTAGACAGTTTCGAGTCTCTACAGTAAGTGTAGGGAAGTCAAGCTGGTTAAGGAAGGAGTCCAGCTCCCCCTCAGAGTAACCCGCCCTAGATGAGTATAGAGATTTGTAGTATGTGACAAAACAGGCGTTAATAGCAACTGGGTCAGTCACTAGATTCCCATCTTCAGTTCTAATACGGGCAATGGTGGACGTGGGCTGCTGTTCCCTCGCCAGCCATGCCAGCAAGTGTCCCGTTTTTTCCCCTTGTTCAAATATACGTTGTGTCTGTGTTAGTTGTTATTTTTTAGCCCCCTCTACTCGGAGGAGCGTCAGCTCGCGATGTGCAGCCTGCATGTCAGACAGGGTAATTGGGTTTTGAGTCTGGACGTATTGGGATTCAAGGTCTTGTGCCCTACCCTCAGCCTCCTCAATGGTAACCCTGGCGTCGTGTTTGGCAAGGGAGATCGCGGTCTGATAGCTTCCCCGGGTGTACGCCTTAAAGGCGTCCCACCTGATAGGCATCACAGAGGAGCTAGCGTTATATGCCCAAAAGTCTGTGATTGCAGTATCTATCTTTGTCGCAACATTTTCCTCTGAAACCCAGTAACGGGACAGCCTCCATAGTCTCTCTAAGGGAGGGGTCTGTGTTTGCAAAGTGAGAAGCATGGGGGCGTGATCTGAAATACCCCTAGGGAGCATTTTCACCTCCATCACACGAGAGAGCAACCCTCCACTGACCCTCAGATTCTTTAGCAAGGCAGTGGTCGTCTTGGAGGTGCGTTTGGGGTCGTTATCATGTTGGAATACTGCCCTGCAGCCCAGTCTCTGAAGGGGGGGATCATGCTCGGCTTCATTATGTCACAGTACATGTTGTCATTCATGGTTCCCTCAATGAACTGTACCTCCCCAGTGCCAGCAGCACTCATACAGCTCCAAACCATGACACTCCCACCACCATGCTTGACTGTAGACAAGACACACTTGTCTTTGTACTCCTCACCTGGTTTCCGCCACACAGCCAAATAAGTTTATCTTGGTCTCATCAGACCACAGGACATAGTTCCAATAATCCATATCCTTAGCCTGCTTGTCTTCAGCAAATTGCGGGCTTTCTTGTGCATCATCTTTAGAACAGGCTTCTTTCTGGGACAACAGCCATACAGACCAATTTGATGCAGCGCGCGGCGTATGGTCTGAGCACTGACAGGCTGACCTCAAACCCCTTTAATCACTGCAGCAATGCTGGCAGCTCTCATATGTCTATTTCCCAAAGACAACCTATGGATATGACGCTGCGCTCGTGCACTCAACTTCTTTGGTCGCTCATGGCGAGGCCTGTTCTGAGTGGAAACTGCTGTATGGTCTTGGCCACCTTGCTGCAGCTCAGTTTCAGGGTCTGGGCAATCTTCTTATAGCCTAGGCCATCTTTATGTAGAGCAACAATTCTTTTTTTCAGATCCTCAGAGAGTGTTGAATTTCCAGTAACCAGTATGAGAGAGTGAGAGCAATAACACCAAATTTAACACACCTGCTCCCCATTCACACCTGAGACTTTGTAACACTAACGAGTCACATGACACCGGGGAGGGAAAATGGCTAATCATGCCCAATTTGGACATTTTCAACTTTTCTTGCCAGCGGTTTAGACATTAATGGCTGTGTGTTGAGTTATTTTGAGGGGGCAGCAAATTTACACTGTTATACAAGCTGTACACTCACTACTTTACATTGTAGTGTCATTTCTTCAGTGTTGTCACATGAAAAGATGTAATAAAATATTTACAAAAATGTGAGGGATGTACTCACTTTTGTGAGATACTGTATACACCAAATGGAAACCTGCCAGAGGTTCTAAGCCTTCTCCGTTCTTTCTAAAACTTAAAGAGATTTTGTCTGGAATTCTACTTTAACCGCTTACCTACCAAGGCAGTTTTTACATTTTTTATACACATGTTAAAATCATCATTTTATGCTAAAAAATGACTTAGAACCCTTAAAAATTATATATTTTCTGGCAGAGGCCCTGGAAAATAAAATGGTTGCTGTTGCACATATAGACCTGGCCTATAAAAGAAAGTTTCTGGTTTCATTAACAATATTATATTTCTTTAACATTTTCTGAAACCATTAAAATACTGAACATTAAGTGGAATGAAAATTGCTTTTATATGCCATTTATTCCCTTATTTACTATAGTCAGAACTAAGAAATGCATTTTTGACAGATAAATACGTGATACAGCATATAAACATTTTGCCTTCTTTTTGAGCCAACAGGAGGAGCTTTAGGATTCTTTTAATATTTTAAAGGCTCATCGTTTCTTCTTTGATAATTGGGGTTATTTACTAAAGGCAAATCCACTTTGCACTACAAGTGCACTGAAAGTGCACTTGGAATTGCAGTCACTGTAGATCCGAGGGGGACATGCAAGGAAAATAAAAAACAGCATTTTAGCTTGCACATGATTGGATGATAAAATCAGCAGAGCCTCCCCTGATTTCAGATCTTCCCCTCAGATCTACAGCGACTGCACTTCCAAGTGCACTTGTAGTGCAAAGTGGATTTACCTTTAGTAAATCAACCCCTATACCTAATGGTTGCAGGACAGATTACTGATTTCACACAAAGCTTGAGTCAGCACTTCCTCAGCCAATGAAACCTGTCTAGTAACAATTTAACAAGCATGTTAATTTATAAAAACATTACCCAGAAATAACACGGGGTACCAAGGTTAGTATATACATAGGCAGTAATATGTATACAGAAAAAAGATACAAAGTGAAACAATTGAGGATACATAATAGCAAAAGCAACCAAAGCACTAATAAAGTTCAAAACTTCTTCCTAAAAAAGACCCAAAAATTAAAGGAGTTGTTAAGGCAGAAGGTTTTTTTATCTTAATACATTCTATGCATTAAGATAAAAAAAATCTTCTCTGTGTAGCAGCCTCGACAGCACCCCCTAATTACCTACCTGAGTCCATCTCTATCCAGCGATGTCCACGAGTGTCTAAGCCGTCTGGGACACTCCTCCTGATTGGCTGAGACACAGCAGCGGCACCATTGGCTCCCGCAGCTGTCGATCAAAGTCAGTGAGCCAATCGAGAGAGAGAGGGGTGGGGCCAGGTCGAGGCTCCGTGTCTGAATGGATACACAGAGTTCTGACTCAGCTCCGGTGCCCCTCAGCTCAGGTGCCCCATAGGAAGCTGCTGGTTAAGGGGGCACTCGATAGGAGGGAGATGCCAGGATCACAGAAGAGGGACCCGAGAAGAGGAGGACCCGGGCTACTCTGTGCAAAACCGACTGCACATAGGAGGTAAGTATAACATGTTTGTTTTTTTTAAAAAAAAAACAAAAAACAAGAATTTACAATCACTTTAAAATACAAACATAAAGGCTGCGTTCATAGGGACTAATGCAAATCCAGGTCTGAGAAAAAAAATAGGGTCATGATCCTCGCCCCTTCTATATTTAGGGGTCTTGCTATTGCTCCCCCATAAGGCAAATGTGTTATCAATATAAGGATACCAACAAATATCATCCAAATTCATAAAGGGTGTATGGTTTTATTAAAAAAACATTGGTCCAGCTTACATTGCAAATGCAATGGCAACAACTACACGCTCCTTGCTCTTCCTTAAGCTACCGAAATACAGATTGGATGCGATTGGTAACTTTTCACATGCTGGAAATCACACCACACATGAATCAATTCTATATATATGTTTTTGCTATTAAAATCATTTAGCCTGATAGGGTCTGTAACCCTTCCTGTCCAAAACTAAAAATGAATTTCTGCCACATGGAAGATGCATACAAAATGTATACAAAATGCACAATACATGGGCTTCACTTCCCGGTTCCCTACTGCGCATGCGCCGCGCAATACGGATGGTCTCTGCTGCCTCTGGGACCCGTGTGTTTCCCAGCAGGCAGCGGGGAGGGGGCAGGAAGTGGCGTAAATACCCGCAGATTCTGCAGGTATCTATGCCGGAAGTGGGTACAGATACCTGTAATATACAGGTATCTGTACCCCCCTCCCCCCTGAAAGGTGCCAACTGTGTCACCGGAAGGGGGGAGGAATCTGATGAGTGGAAGTTCCACTTTTGGGTGGAACTCCACTTTAAATTTTGCCTCTCCTGGCTCTCCCTTCCTCCATCAACATGCTAATGACATTTTTAAATAAAACCTTTCCATTTACATTACATAACTTATTTTAGACCCAGTGATATCACTTAGTCTCTGTACTTCTCTATAGAATGCCGGTAGATCACGGTTGGTGGGAGAGGTCAACAGGGTTGCTGTACATAGCTTCCTTGACTTGGTACTTTTCTCCAGCGTCCTGAACCCTGAGCAGCAGTGGGAAGCTTTATGCAAATATAAAAATGTCTTAATGGATGAGTGTAAGTCTGTAGGAGTGGGCATTTCTAGACAGAAAGAAAGTCTGAAGAAGTCTTCATTAATGAAACAATAAAAATCAAATTAATTTAAAGGGGCAGGCAAAGGACAGCAAGTTTGGGGAACAAAGCACTAAATGATGTACTCCAGCCAGAAAATGAGGCAATTCTATCGGACTTGCTGCAGCTTATATATTTATACATACACATATATATATATATATATATATATATATATATATATATATATATATATATATTTCTTCCTGATTACATTTATTAACTAACAGTACCCCTTTTTTTTAAATGTCCTCTGATTAAAAGTACCTGGTGATCCTGGGGTTCCCAGGGCTTCCTCCTTCCTGATGGTAATAATCTGGCTGCAGGCCACCACAGTGTGCATGCTCTCTATTTACGATATAAGTAAGACGTGCATTATTATACATGGCCTACATACTAGGTCACATAATCTGGGAAAAGAAAAACAAAAAACATTTCGGACTGTACAGGTCAGACAAGGAGCTTGGTATTTTATAAAAGTATACAATTTATTGAGTAATAATTGTTAAAAATATCATACAACATGTACCTATCTAGGTGAGTAAAAACAAAAACAAACGGTGCTGATAGAGTTCACTTTATACAATCATACACCAAGAATTGAATGCTGATATAGTAGATCGTCATGTGGTAACGCGTTTCGCCAAATTAGTTTCATTAGGGCTCATGAAAAACATACAGCACTCATCTAAAGAGAAACAGTATTATTTACAAATATATTTGAGTATTTACATAATATTTACAAACATCTAGCATATACTGTAGTCATGCGTTTGTCATGCGGGACCCGCCTCAGCACAGAGCAGCACCAGCACCAAAGAACTCCCTGGGCGAGTTCTGGAGAATAAAGAACACCTGACTGGGGGACTGTATACCTTAAGGGGTCACTAAATATAAAAAAAAAATGACAATATATGTGACGTGCATTATAAAACTGCGAATCTATATAAAATGTACTCTGGGTAACAGATACCCACTTGGGATCTGTATCTATATGAACGAGTCTTATTGTGGAAGCCCTAGGTTCATCATCCAGGAAGAGATACATGAATCCTGAATGTCAGTTCTAAAAGGTGGGAAGGAAACAAATGAGGATAATGTGTTGGCAAAATATTCCCTCATCTATATAAAGTAATCAATATGTATCTCCATCAAGGGGATAGATATTATAAATTCATACTTTAAATAGGTCTCTTATTCATTTGCATATATTCCCTTAAAGATGGTTAATATTGGAAACAGCTGAACTATAGTAATCAGTTTGTTTAACTGTCATACCTGCAATATATTATATAAATAAAGGCCAGTTTGTAATGTATTCTAAAATATGTGTGTCCCACGTTCCTCCCATTTTAGCGTAAATAGACTTACTTCCAAGGCCTATAAGATTTGTTCAATTCCCAGATGAAACATATAGCATCCGCATTACATATCCATAGAGGCAAGTAGGCGAACATCCAGTGTGTTCTAATGCCAACCAACAATAAAAGACACATGATAAGAGATCATTGTACCTATCCACAAGCTACTTCTCTGTGCTGCTAATTATAGTCATAGATCCACATGCCGTGTAGATGTGTTGTCCTTGCATCCTACTAGGCAGACTCCCCGGTGGGTCTGGCGGCGTTTCCACCGCCATTCCTTAATTGCTCCCTCTGCCCGGCAACAATGCCCATGTGGGCGTGTACATGACGGCGCCCTGATGGTGGAGGGCGTGAGCCACTTCAGATGCACGCATGGGGGTCAGGTGGTTCACATGACCTGGGCATGCGCAGCCCAATACGCATGCCCAACGTCATCAGTCCCAGCCACCCACTGCCGGATGGACGGGATGAGACATTGCACTTGCGCAAGGGCACCTGCCCAGGTCATTGCATCCCAAGTCACCTCCTAAGCCACCTCAAAAGAGATGGCAGGGAGCAGAGGAGGGTAGAGTCAGCGAGTGGTCCCATCCCTATTGACTCGGCTTAGCCAAATGTGTGAACCAAACGCTCACAGAAAGACTTTTCCAAAAGGGTCTAATTGTTTTCCCCACATAGAACGCACCACATGGGCAAAGCATAATATAGACCACCCCCGTGTTTGGCATGTGATGTGTTGCTTGATTGTTAATGTCCTACCATTTGGTAATCTAAAAGAGGAACATTCCAACACCCATGGACAGAATGAGCATCTCCCACATTTCAATATAGTAGTTTTAGATCTTGTATAATGACTTGTGACCATGCGGTCACGAAGAGAAGTATGACGTCTGTAAACAATTTCAGGGGAACTATCAACGTATTTATTGAGGATTGGATTGCTTGTCAAAAGACTCCATTTTTTTTACATACAGTGTCTCACAAAAGTGAGTACACCCCTTACATTTTTGTAAATATTTTATTATAACTTTTCATGTGATAACACTGAAGAAATTACACTTTGCTACAATGTAAAGTAGTGAGTGTACAACTTGTATAACAGTGTAAATTTTCTGTCCCCTCAAAATAACTCAACACACAGCCATTAATGTCTAAACCGCTGGCAACAAAAGGGAAAATGTCCAAATTGGGCCCAATGTGTAAAAATTTTGTGTGGCCATCATTATCTTCCAGCACTGCCTTAACCCTCTTGGGCATGGAGTTCACCAGAGCTTCACAGGTTCAAAAGAACTCAACACATAGCCATTAATGTCTAAACTGCTGGCAACAAAAGTGAGTACACCCCTAAGTGAAAAGTCCAAATTGGGCCCAGTTAGCCATTTTCCCTCCCCAGTGTCATGTGACTCGTTAGTGTTACAAGGTCTCAGGTGTGAATAGGGAGCAGGTGTGTTAAATTTGGTGTTAGCGCTCTCACTCTCTCATACTGGTCACTGGAAGTTCAACATGGCACCTCATGGTAAAGAACTCTCTGAGGATCTGAAAAAAAGAATTGTTGCTCTACATAAAGGTGGCCTAGGCTATAGGAAGATTGGCAAGACCCTGAAACTGAGCTGCAGCACGGTGGCCAAGACCATACAGCGGTTTAATAGGACAGGTTCCACTCAGAACAGGCATCACCATGCTCGATCAAACAGGTTGAGTGCAAATGTTCAGCATCATATGCAGAGGTTGTCTTTGGGAAATAGACATATGAGTGCTGCCAGCATTGCTGCAGAGGTTGAAGGGGTGGGGGGGTCAGCCTGTCAGTGCTCAGACCATACGCCACACACTGCATCAAATTGGTCTGCACGGCTGTCATCCCAGAAGGAAGCCTCTTCTAAAGATGATGCACAAGAAAGCCCACAAACAGTTTGCTGAAGACAAGCAGACTAAGGACATGGATTACTGGAACCATGTCCTGTGGTCTGATGAGACCAAGATAAACGTATTTGGTTCAAATGGTGTCAAGCGTGTGTGGCGGCAACCAGGTGAGGAGTACAAAGACAAGTGTGTCTTGCCTACAGTCAAGCATGGTGGTGGGAGTGTCATGGTCTGGGGCTGCATGAGTGCTGCCAGCACTGGGGAGCTACAGTTCATTGAGGGAACCATGAATGCCAACATATATCATAGTACTGTGACATACTGAAGCAGAGCATGATACCCTTTCTTCTGAGACTGAGCCGCAGTGCAGTATTCCAACATGATAACGACCCCGGAAACACCTCCAAGATGACCACTGCCTTGCTAAAGAAGTTGATGGTGATGGACTGGCCAAGCATGTCTCCAGACCTAAACCCTACTGAGCATCTGTGGGGCATCCTCGAACGGAAAGGTTGAGGAGCGCAAGGTCTCTAACATCCACCAGCTCCGTGATGTCATCATGAAGGAGTGGAAGAGGACTCCAGTGGCAACCTGTGAAGCTCTGGTAAAGTCGATGCCCAAGAGGGTTAAGGCAGTGCTGGAAAATAATGATGGCCACACAAAATTTTTAGACATTGGGCCCAATTTGGACATTTTCCCTTTTGTTGCCAGCGGTTTAGACATTAATGGCTGTGTGTTGAGTTATTTTGAGGGGACAGCAAATTTACACTGTTATACAAGCTGTACACTCACTACTTTACATTGTAGCAAAGTGTCATTTCTTCAGTGCTGTCACATAAAAAGATATAATAAAAAACATTTACAAAAATGTGAGGGGTGTACTCAGTTTTGTGAAATACTGTAATCCCCATCCCTATTATCATCACAGAATGGCCTGGGAGGGGGCGGAGCTACACAACAGTAAGTCATATGTCCTGTGATATCACTTTAGCTGATCCACGTCCTCTGTTTCAAGAACAGAGTGAACTGTCAATGAGGCATGTGCTCCTCTCCCTAGGCAGATCAGATGTGTGACTGACAACCCACTCCACTTTGAATGGTGTAGAAGTGGAGTGAGTATACAACCCCAATTCCAAAAAAAATGGGTTGCTGTGTTAGAGTGGGTGTAAACTGTTCCATACCAGTGAAGGGACAATCATCAGGTGATACACAGAGATGAAACAAATCCTCCTATATAAGTTGTATATGTCTATCTGCAGCCTTCTCTTCTCTACAGCCACTCAAAGTGCAGAATTTATAGAGCTGGTCGGAGAGTTCAGAAAAAAGGGGGTGGAGAGCTGAAGTTACATTCTGCAGAGCTCAGCGAGGAGAGCTCTGAGAGCTGATTGGAGGAGATGGGGGCACTCCTCCTTCACACAGCACACAAGAACAGAGCTGAGGTTGTCAATCTGCTGGAGGTCTCTCCCCTGTCACCATTTTTCTCTTGGTGTCAGAAAATCTTGTCAGAAGTGATTCATGCTGATAGCAGAGGAAGGAAGCAGCAGACAGAAATGACACTTAGTGCTCTGGCTCAAGACAAGTACACACTATAGAGGGATATGGTTTGTTCACATTGCATGTCTGAGGTTTACAACCACTTTAAATCTATATAAAAAACACACTGTAATGATTTTCAAATCTCACAAACCCATATTTTATTCACAATAGAAAATAGAAAACACATCAAATGTTTAAATTAAGAAAACACTACCATTTTAGGAAAAAAATAAGGTCATTTTGAAATTGATGGCAGCAGTTTTGCAAATGTTCATCAGATCTCTATTTTCACTAAAAATACACTAAAATCATTATTAGTTATTAGTGTATACATACATGGCAGGGGCACAGCTGCTGATCCACTTCATGTTACTTAAAGGGACAGATATTTTGTATTTGTTTTGCTTTTCAATTGCACATATACCATTCACACATCATTGTCCCATGTCATTTAAAGGGACAGTAACCATTTATTCGCTTGGATTTTTTACGTGATATATTTATGTTTTTTTTGTGACATAGTTTTGTTGATTTTATTTATTGTTGTGTTTGACTGCAGCACTGCTTTTACTATTTTACCAGGATAGTTTTGTTTATTGATCTTTTAGTGATACCTTTTTTAGTGCTAGCTGCTGATTTCTTTACTTTTTCCGCTAATCGCTGACTTTTTTTCATCTAAATGCTTTTAAAACTGTTTGTGTCCCAGGCTAGGAAATTTCTGTTTGACCAATGACATCAGGGGTGAATGTGAGGAAAAATCCAAAATTCTGACTTTCCAAAGAACAGCAATAGAGGCAAAAACTTCCAAACAGGGCTTTGAATATACAAACAGAAGCTATTCCGCCCCAGGTGGGACTGTCACTCGCATAGTGCATGGTGGGTGTTCACCCTGGCTCACCACCTTGATACAGCAATATGAAAAAGGTTGTCTGCACACCACACTGTAGAGATGCTAAATCCTTTATTCCATGTATCGGATGAAGACCTATGATTAAGCACTAGTATATGTGTGAAACGCGTTAACAACAGTTCCAGCATACTCTTTCTTTTGTGCCGTCTTTACGCAATACATGGAATAAATGATTTAGCATCACTGGTGTGGTGTTTGGCCAACCTTCTTCATAGGGCTTTGACTATACTATATATACAGGAGAAACATGCTTTTAATCTCCCTTGAAAATGCATAAAATGTGAATTAAAACTATTCAAAAACCCCAAAATTGCATGCCTTTGAATGTGACAGTACAGAAAGTGAGCATAGTAACATCACCCTTACATAACCAGGAAATTTCAGTGTGAGAATAAGGAACTCTTTCTGTTTTAGAAATATCTTATTATTATTACGATATATCTGTTTTATTTCGGTTTAAATTGTTCCTCTTTATGCAGTTATTATGAGTTGCAGTAGAATGAAACTGATATTTTAGGTAAACCTGGAAAACGGACACTCATCATTTTACACAGGGGCTGATTTACTAAGGACAGTGTGTTGCGCCGGTTCATACCTAATTGCTGCGCCAGATAAATCATTGATTGAGCGTGCGAACCGCGCACGCAGAGGCACAACACGATAATAAATATGTAAATGGCAACTGGTGCCAGGGTCACTGCTGTTTTCTCCTGATAATAGCACACTCATTGGTGGCATTCATCTAATTGGATGTGTCTTGTTAGGCAATTAGTAGGTGTTCTCACTTAATTAACCCTTTTGATGCTAATCTCATTCCTATTACTTCTAATATATCTTTGAAATGTTTTTTTTTTCTATTTTTACACAAATATTTCAATACATTACAAAGAACAGAAAAGTGTTTCTAAACCCCAAAAAATTATATTTTCAGATCTTGATCTTTAAAAGTGACCATACACTGCAATCTTTAAAAAATTAGAAAAATTAGACCAATTAGATTAGGCAAGAGCCTGTTTGATTTCCAAAAATTTGAATTAGTTGTTCAAGTGCGTATTCCTATTACCTATTTTGCAGAAATATCAAGTTGTACAGAGATTGGACAATCAGATTGCATAGTGCATGACCATCTTAAGTGCCAAATTTGGAATGTAGATGTGCCATGATCCACTTGAATTTTCACAAGTGGACACAAGAACCTACATCTATAGCTACATATGTGTGCAGCTCAGTGGTGTAGTGGTTAGCACTCTCACCTAGCAGCAAAAAGGGTCGCTGGTTCGAATCCCGCCTGTGATACCAACTGTCTGGAGTTTGCATGTTCTCCCTGTGCGGGTTTCCTCCAGGTACTCCGGTTTCCTCCCACAAGCTAAAAACATGCTGGAAATCAGATCCTGTCTAAATTGGCCCTAATATGTATGAATGTGTGTGAGAGAACTTAGCAGCAGTACAAGCAACTTACTGTAGGGGCGTGATGTCATTCTGGCCACCGCTTTCCGAGAACCACATATGCGCATACCTCCGCGCACACAGCGGTTGCGCATTTAGCTGAAGGAACCCAATTTTTAAGGAAATTAATAGTAAAGCAAATGCAGATTTTTGGGACTGCACTAACAAATGTTTCTAGTTAAAGGCAACTGTTGTTTTCTATTAAACAAGGTTTAAATGGGCCATTGACATGCATCACAGTTGAACTTGTGTCTTTGCAAAGTTAAACTAAATGAAATCCTCTTATTTTTGCTTGGGGATAGAGTGCAGAGGCATTAGAAGTCTTGTTAGTTTTTGGGGATGTCTGCACCCCTGATAGGGTGAAGATACCTCCCAAATTTTGCCACTTTCTCCTTCAAATTTATTCACTTCCTGTCACATAGCCAAACAGGAAGTGAGGGTAAAACCCTACCAATGTCTTTCATGAGGACACACAAGTCAATATAAATAGTTTCCCCATTAGGTAAATTGCACTCTAGCATTTTGCTGTGTACACCCCAAATTATTAGGTATCTTGGACTTTGGGGTTTATTTACTAAAGGTAAATCCACTTTGCACTACAAGTGCAGTTGGTGGAGATCCGAGGGGGGACATGCAAGGAAAAAAAACACCATCTTTGCTTCTAGATGATTGAACGTTAAAATCACCAGTGCTTCACCTCAGATTTTCAGCGAGTACACTTGTATAGCAGAGTGGATTTGCCTTTAATAAACCCCAAAATACCTAAGAATTTGGGGTGTACACAAAGTGCTAGAGTGCAATTTGCCTAATGGGGACACTAGTTAGATTGACCTGTGTGTCCCCAAGGAAAGGCATTGGTAGGGTTTTACCCTCACTTTCCATTTGGCTATGTGACAGGAAGTGAAGCCAATTTTAAGAAAAGTGACAAAAAGCCCAACCCAAAAAAGACAAGCAGGGGTTCTAACACTCACTTGGTTTCCCTCAAATGCCCAAAATTAAAATAGGATTGTCTTGAGCTACATTTTAGCTCAGTGCTCTAAATCAGTGCTTCTCAACCCTGTCCTCAAGTACCCCCAACAGGCCGTGTTTGCAGGTTTTCCTTCATCTTGCACAGGTGCTTTTAATCAGAGTCAATGATTGGTATTTTGGACAGCTATTTTAGCCAAGATAAAATTCCCAAAACATGTTGTGTCGGGGGTACTTGGGAACTGAGGCTGACAACCACTGCACTAAAATGGAAAATTAAATACTTACCTCTCTGTAATTTCTTTCCTGGTGCCTATCCATGGCAGCATACACACAATCCATGCATATGCTACCATGGGGGCACCAGGAAAGTAACAGACAAATCACACATTTTTGGGATTTGCCATTCCAATCAGCCTAGTTAAGCTGCAGCTGGGAAATGTCTTGCATGAAAAGTAGCAAAAAAAACACAAAACATAAAAATTTGCTACAAATTTTATTGGTCAACAAAACAGGACTTGCAAAAGAGCAAGGAAAGCAAAACAAAAAAACACCACATGTATGTATGTATGTATGTGAATTTGAGACACTAACAGAATATGGTTAACATGAGTTAAAAGTACTGCGCCCACAAATGGATATCTTTTAAGGATTTAAACATTAGTCACAACAATTTGAGAACGTTTTTGCAAAATAATGCAGCACAGACAATTAAATCAAAGTCAACAACCTACATATGACACACATTGACAACAAACATATTTCAGGGGAAAATATCACCCACCCAAAAAAATACAATAAACCAAAGTAAAAAAAACTTGTTCGAAAACACATCTGTTTTGCAAAGACATAACAAACAAAATACAAAGAGAAAATACATGTGTTTCAAAATCTACTCTCTTGCTGGCCCCACACACACACAATCTGGCCTCTTTTCAGGGCAAGGTAAAGAATGCTATCTGCAAACTTTTTATAACATAGGTTTGTGTGTTAATGAGGCAATTGAAAACACATGCACAGTCCATGAAACACACAAAATGCAAGTTCACTCAATGTAGAGACAGAACTTCAAAGTGGGTACACCTGTTAAGGATGTCCTTAAAATACTAACCCAAAAAACACACTCTCTAAGCATGCCCAAAAACATGTGCTGTTCACACACAAAAAGCACAAAAAAAACTAAAAAAAAAATCCTTAAAAAAAACACATAAAAGTGAACCAGCATAAAAAAAACCAAAACGTCAAGTTTAGAGGTGCGCCCGTTCAACCCACACAAATGCATTTACATTGCTTGACATTTACTAAGATTTTGCCGGCGCAGTGAGCCAACGCATTTGAACGTGCGCAAAAGCCGTATGCGCATGCGCAGTGCATAAATTGACCTCACGCAGTTCTAAACGTACTTGCAGGCACAGCAGGCTTGTTCAGAAAAAGTTACTTTCTCATTCTATTTTGGGCATATTTGTTACTTGGGCAGTTATTACTATACTTCCTCACATCACCCCATATTATTGGCACTTCCAGCTTCTTTTAATTTTGAGTTGAAGATGCCCTGCGCCATGTCCATAGTAACTTCTGTGATGTAAATGCAAAGCTGGCTGCTCTGTGTTATTTACATCTGCCCACTTCTTACTGTATGTACAGGATAGGAGTTTGGAGGGTATGACAGTGAGCAGTATATACAGGAGAGAAGTGTGGAGGATATGACAGTGGGCACTATGTACAGGAGAGAAGTGTATGACAGTGGGCACTATGTATAGGAGAGAGGTGTGGAGGGTATGACAGAGGGCAGTATGAACAGTAGAGGAGTGTGGAGGGTATGACCGCGGGCACTTTGTACAGTCGAGGAGCATGAAGAAATCTAGGAAGGAAAAATGTAAAGGTTTGTGGAAGATGTTTAGGGACTGCATAGTGGTTAAGCGGGCCATACATGGATTGAAATTAAGCCAATTAAGCAGAGACCAGCCATAGTCGATCTATGTATGGGCTAGCTGGTTGTACACAAGTCAATCTATTAATCGACTTGAGTACAACCAGCCTGTCAGGATTTTTCCCAAAACAATCAGTGCTGCCAGCTATAGTTAGCAACACTGATCACTGTATTCTGTGGGTAGCTAAGGCTCCCCACTGGCAGAACACAATAACACTGCAGGAGTGATTCCCCCATCCACAGGTCACCAGGTGAGAGGGTGTGTGGGGACAGGCTGGGGAGAGAGGTCTGTCAGCAGGGGGGTGTGAGGTGGTCATGGAGGGATATCAATCAGCGGGTGGGGGGGAGTAACTGGGAGTGATATCTTTTGGAGTAGGGTCTGTCATCTGCAGGTCGGGAAATGGTCACATGTGATATAAGTTGAAGGGAGGTGGCTAACATGGGAAGTGGCTGGGGAGTTACCCGTTTGGTGGGGAGTGTGAAATGGATGATGTGTTTCAAGTTTCTTTCACATTTGCGGTAATACTTACTGCCCTCTGAAAAGTGATCTTTGGTGAAATGCTTTTCCACATGTGGTATACCAGCAGCTGACAGGCGTTCATGAGGTGCTACTGCCGCCTCTTTGTTTGTTTGTTTATTACATTGCTGAATGGTATTTTTACATTGTTGGACTATGCTGCTACTGCGAGCGAGTTTGGCTTTCAGTGGCAGAGTGGCCCCATTGAAATCAATAGGCGAGTTTGACAGGCGGTGCTGCCTGTCAAACTCTGCAGGCTGAGTTCTTGCTGCAGCTAAAGAAATTATAAAAAAAAAAGTTGCAGCTGTGAAGTAAAGCATCAGAGCTATGGCATTCATACAACCCTGTCCAAATGTATTTTTAAGATTTGGGTCAGGAACATGCAGTGAGGTCAGTGGCTGGTGAGGCACTGGCTAATATCATACGCCACAAACGCTAGAGCGAGAGCAATAATTCTAGCACTAGACCTTCTCTGTAACGCTAAACATGTAACCTGTAAAAAATTTGAAAGCGTCGCTTATGGAGATTTTTAAGTACTGAAGTTTGGCGCCATTCCACAAGTGTGCGCAATTGTAAAGTATGACATGTTAGGTATCTATTTACTCGGCATAACATCATCTTTCACATTATACAAAAAAATTGGGCTAACTTTGGTGTTTTTCCTTTTTTTTTTATTCATGAAACAGTTTCTTTAAAAAAAAAAAATTGCTGCGCAAATACAATGTAACATAAAAGTTGCAATGACTGCCATTTTATTCCCTAGGGTGTCTGCTAAAATAATATATATAATGTTTGAGGGTTCTGAGTAATTTTCTAAAAAAAACATGATGATTTTTACATGTAGGAGACAAGTGTCAGAATTGGCCTGGGTGGCAAGGGGTTAATTACCATAAGTAATATACAAATAATTATTAAATAATATTTTTAGGTAATTTACTATATTTTCAAAAACTATACTCAAACAGGTGGCTTAACGAACAAATTACTGAAGTTTGAAGTTAAAACTTGAAACCAGTAATTTCACAGTAAATAGATAAATAATAAAATATTATCTTATAACATATAGCATAATAATATATGATTTAGCTTGACTAAAACAGTACCTTTTCAGCAGCAGCAGATTTTCATTCTCCCTCTTAACTGTGTGAGAAAAACATGGGATTATGGGTAAACCTTATTCCCATAAACCCATGTATTTCCTTGTAATTAAGAGGGCTGGGCTGGAAGGGAGCATTTGTCTTTTATTGGACAGCTGGGACCAATAGTACTTTACCATTGGTCCAAGGCTCCAAGCTATCCATTGAGCTCAGTACCTCTGACAAGAAGTGAGGAGAGGCACTGTGAACTCACCCTCTCAGTCTGCTGCAAACAGAGTGTGCCAGCTTGTATTTAAACTGGCCATGCACTATATAGCTTCTGACAGGCTGTGCAAGGAGCCCCGTATCTTTGGAACCATAGGTCCTAGGAGCCCCAAATTTTGACCAGTGGTGGAGTAGGTCTTCGGCTACCTACCCTCCAAATTCAAAACTCAATCTTTATCTTTTTTTTGGCGAATGGGCCTATCTTAAGGTAAGGGGCCTAGAGCTGCAGCTCCAATAGCCCCTATGTTAATCCGGCCCTGGATTTGTCCCTAAGCTGTCATTTAACCTCTTCTTCTTAGTCACTTTCATTCAGTAAGACGTTTCCCCCTTTGTCACTTCTTTTTATAATTAGGTTTTTTGCTTCTCTAAGTTCATTAAGAGCCTTTCACTCCTCTTTAGTGAGGTTATCCTTCATATTCCTAGACCATTCTATTGATTTTAGTTCCATCTGGACCATGTCTAGAAAGAGGCTTAGCCATTTGTTTTTTCTAAAAATTTCAGTTAACCTGATTGTTAAATATGCCTCTCTCCTAGAGAACATAGGGGAGGGGTCTACCTTCCCATTCTCCTCCAATAGGGAAACAAGGATATCCAAAGCAGCCTCATTAACTTAATCTTTTTGGGAAGGCTAAGGTTGGGGTTCATCTTTTTGATCATAGAGGGTTTTAAAAAAAAAACTTGCGTAGGAATAGCACCCCATCTTTATAAAATAAAGGGTGAAAAACAATGTAGTGCAAATCTACACAATCACAGTAGCGCAAAAGAACAATAAAATTTTTTCAAAAGTGTCCTTAATTAAATCAAAAATAATTTTCCATCAGAAATAAATTCAAATATCCAAAAAAGAATTAGTTGTGAAAATAGTGCAACTCTTTATAAAGTGGAAAATTTTGAACACCGTAGATCCTTCACCAAAGTGCACAATGCCAATCCACACCCTTATACAATGAACCTCACCGGATTGTAGATTTCAATCGCATGTGTGATTAAATCACTTTAAGCTTTATGCAGATGATCAACCCAATCTCCACTCAGATCTGCTCAGATTCAAATGGATGACAGCTTTCAGATTGCAGATTTCAATTGCATGTGTGATTGAATCACTTTCAGCTTTATGCAGATGATCAAACCAATCTCCACTCTGATCTCCTCAGATTTGAATGGATGACAGCTCTCTCCACATGTAGAGTTAAAATCAACACAAAGCATCCAAAAGTGTGAAAACCTCTTGGGTAACAGTTTTTAATGAAAAAGTAATGCTCTTACATAACAGATAAAAACAAACCGCCTTTCGTATATGTTAGTTACATGCCGGGTGCCAGCGTGCTGTGGCTCCAACCCCTCCCCGCTCACACTTGCAGATAATACTCTCAGCGTCAAGATTCAGTTGCCGTGTAGGCACGCCCCTAACATGGTTCGTTACATCCAACATGATCACAGGGGATGCCACGTCTTTATAGACCATGAACTCATCTATGTTATCTGTAGGGGAGAAAGACATTCCTTTCCTAAGTAGTTGTATATGTCTGGTTTCTAAAGGAAAGTCAGAAAAGTTGGTCACCCTCTGATCTTCCTTGAGAAATATTTCCTCTTCTATGTTTTTTGATTCTGAGCTCTTGTCCTCCTGTCTGTAGTCCCTCTGTCAACTATACCCCTTTGTGGGTCGCACAGCTACCTTCATGGACTCTGAAAATAGGAAACCGTATAAAATAAAGGACCTAATAAATTGTCCCACTACTAGGGTCATTTATATGCTCACCTGCCCTTGTAATAAATTTTATATAGGGAAAACTAAAAGACAACTACATTTGAGGATAGGTGAGCATATAAGTGAAATGAAAGCAAAAGAACCTTAACCACTAAAGGACCGAGCCTCTTTCTCAGATTTGTTGTTTACAAGTTAAAAACATTTTTTTTGCTAGAAAATTGAACCCCCAAACATTATACATTTTTCTAACACCTTAGAGAATAAAATGGTGGTCGTTGCAATACTTTCTGTCACACTGTATTTGCGCAGCGGTCTTACAAGCGCACTTTTTTTGGAAAAAATACACTTTTTTGAATAAAAAAATAAGACAACAGTAAAGTTAGCCCAATTTTTTTTTTATATTGTGAAAGATAATGTTACGACAAGTAAATTGATACCCAAAATTGCACCCGCTCGTGGAATGGCGACAAACTTTTACCCTTAAAAATCCCCATAGGCGTTGTTTGAAAAATTCTACAGGTTGCATGTTTTGAGTTACAGAGGAGGTCTAGGGTTTAGAAGTATTGCTCTTGCTCTACCGATTGCGGTGAATTGATACCTCACATGTGTGGTTTGAACACCGTTTTCATATTGGGGCACTACGCACGTATGCGTTCTCTTTTTTCTTATTTATTTTACCTTTTATTTTTTATTTTTAACACTGTTCTTTAAAAAAAAAATGTGTCACTTTTATTCCTATTACAAGGAATGTAAACATCCCTTGTAATAGAAAAAAGCATGACAGGACCTCTTAAATATGAGATCTGGGGTAAAAAACACCTCGGATCTCATATTTACACTAGAATGTAATAAAAAAAAAATTGTAATTGTAATTTTTTTTTTAAATGGCCCTTTAAGAGCTATGGATGGAAGGGACGTTTTGACGTCGCTTCCGCCCTGCAATGGTATGGAGACGGGTGGGGGCCATCTTTCCCTCACTCATCTCCATACCCAGCAAGCAAAAGGATCCGATCGCCTCTGCCGAAGGCTCGGGTAACCCGCAGAGGGTACCAGAGCGAGGCGGGAGGGGGGCCTTCTTCCGCCGCCGATGAAAGTGAACTCGTGGCGAATCCGCCACAGAGTCCACTATTATCGGAAACCGGACCGCCAGCCAAAAAAGTGGATACCAGGGTTATGTTAGCTAGCTGCTGCCATAACAAAGATATCCCTCTTCAAAGTTAGGACGTATATCGTCATGTGGCGGTCCGGAAGTGGTTAAAAACCTTTAGCGAAGCATTTTCAGGAAGTACATTGAGGAAGCTGTGAGGGGATGAAAGTTAGGGGTATCTATACTCTAAAGTTGGACTTTGATACCTCCTAAAGTCCTCCTAAAGAAAGCAAAATGGTGGATTTACAAACCAGGAGCGTTGATACCGTTAGGGATGAATACTAAACTGAATTGCCAAGTTTTTTTTTTTTTTTTAAAGATATGTTTATTGCCATTTTCTTAACTTACAAACATACAAGACAAAACAAAAAGGACCTAATAAGGTCCAACATAAAGAACCAAGATACAGAATGCTCTTGTGTCAGGCGAGAATAATAATTGGTTAATACATCCATTAGGTATTATACTAGAAAGCAAGTTAGATCATTCACAGTGTCAAACTCCATAAACAGGCATTTTGACCATAGTCAGTCGAAGTGTAAAAGAGTGTAGTTATGTTACAGGGCAAGCTGCCCCAGGCTTACTCTGATTACGACAGTATAGGGAATAGGGTCAGGGGGCTAGCCAGCCACCTGCCCCAGATTTTATGAAATGCTTTTGGTCGTTTGCGTACGTCAAAAGTGAGTTTATAAAGCGGAAGAGCTTCATTAACCAGTTTTAACCATAGTCCCCTGGTTGGGGTTGCCGCTCCCCTCCAGGTCAATAAAATGGATTTCTTGGCATAGTAATATAGGATACGAAGTAGTTGTTTGACCTGGGAAGGGACAGGCAAATCACCAAAGAGGCAGTTCTTGGGGTGGACTATGTTGGGAAGTCCCAACCCTGACCAGAGAAAAGAGCCTATGTTCCGGCCAGACGTCCTGTATTATGGGGCAAGTCCAAAAACAGTGAAGGAAATCCGCCATTTGACCACATCCCCGAAAGCGCTCAGCAGAGGATAATATGCCCATTTTGTGCTATTTAGCCGGTGTGAGGTGCGATTGGTGAAAAATCTTCATTTGAATCACTCTATCCCTAGAGTATATAACAGAAGCCTTTAAAGTATCACTGAATTCCGACCAGTCATCTTCCATGATGGTGATATCTAAGGATTCCCACTTCCGTTGTGCTAGTTTAAATCTAGAGTCAGAGTCTGTCACCAGAGCTGCATAGTAAGTAGAAATAAGTTTCGTCTGGTCTGGGGATCTTAGGATTTTTTCCAGGTCAGGAGTTTTCAGCGGATTGTCCAGGGAACCGAACTGTGCTCGCACAGCATGCCTAAGTTTGTAGTAAAAGAACAAGAACAAATAAGTACGTGGTAAGTCAAAATCTAATCTCATCTGTGAGAAGGTTTTAAATCCATGAGGGGTGTATATGTGACATAGATATTTAATTCCCTTGGAAGTCTATCTTTGAGGGTCTGGGTCAGGTAAGGAGTTTAGTTCCGGAAGCGTCGGATTAAACCGGACTATTGGGGAAGTCAACCATGAGTCAGAGGTATGTTTAAGCGTCACAGTTTTAAACAAGGATAGGGAGGTACATAAGATAGTCATTCCAGGTCCTGGTGGTGTACATCCTCAATAAACAATGTTATGTAGTGTTTCAAATGAGGAAAACATGGCATCTTCATGCATTATTTGAGTCGGGATGCAGCCAGTCATGAATATTGACCAATTGAGATGCCTGATAGTAAAGATAAAAGTCAGGGAAAGCTAACAACGCCAGGTGGGACGGGAGACGAATCGTCTCCAATGCCACCCTAGGGGGTCTACTGTTCCAGAGGAACGCGATACATATAGAGTCAATGCTCTTAAAAATCGTTTTGGGGATTTTACAGGGGGAGTTAGCCAAGACATACAACAACTTAGGCAAATATATAATTTTGAGGACGTTGGCCCGTCCCATCAAGTCTAAAGGCAAGTCCCTCCATTGTTTGGTTTGGGTCTGTAATTGAAGCAGTAGTGGGCCTAGATGATTAGTTATATAGAGGGACAGTGGCATTTGTACCACAACTCCTAGGTACCTAAAGGAGGTAGTTATTTGTAGTCTAGAATCCGAGTGAATCTGTGAAGCAGGGGCTTTGTCTAGGGGAAAAATAATGGACTTGTCCCAATTCACTCTGAATCCGGAAAAGTCTCCAAAAGTGGTTACAGTAGTTAACAGATTGGTGAGTGAGTCCTGTGAGTCTGCTAGGTAAACTAGCGCATCATCCGCATAGAGTGAAATTCGTTCCTCTATGTCATTGATGGGTAGACCGCGGATTATTGAGGAGTTACGGATGCAGACAGCCAGGGGCTACATAGGCAACGCGAACAGAAGGGGCAATAAAGGGCAGCCTTGTCTGGTACCCCTGGTGATCCGGAAGGTCTCAGTGATCTGTGAATTAATACGAATGCGGGCAAGCGGCATAGCATAGAGGAGCCGTATTCAGCCTAGGGTCAAGACCATACAGCTGTAAGACCCGAAACAGATACGTCCATTCCACACTGTCAAAGGTCTTACAGGTGTCTAGGGATACAACAACTCGGGTGGGTGGACAGTCATGCGAATAAGTCAGGTTGTTGAACAGTCTACGGATGTTCATCCTGGTCGATTGGCCTGGTATAAAGCCGCCTTGGTCGCTCCCTACCAACTCAGCAATCACCTTATTTAGATGGTTAGCCAGGACTTTAGGCAAAATTTTTACATCTACATTAATAAGAGATATCGGTTGATAGGAGTCACATTTTAGTGGATCCTTTCGAGGTTTAAGTATTAAAACAATGAATGCTTCCCTCATTGAAGGGGGAAGCACCCTTTCCTTCAGGGCCTCATTGTATTTTTTAAGTAAAATAGGACTAAGGAGGTGTTGACATTTTTTATACCATTCAACTGGAAAACCGTTTAAACCCGGCGTCTTATGAGCCGGCATTTGTGAAATCGCCGGTAAAAGTTCTTCCACAGAAAGTGGCTCATCTAATTCTTCTCGACCCTGATCTGTCAAACGGGGGAGTGTAATTTGGCTTAAATAGTCTTCAAGTTGTGTCTCAGAGTAATCAGCTCTAGAAGTGTAAACATCCCGATAAAAGGAGAGAAAGGCTTCTGCTATATCCTGAGGGACATCGCTAGTTGTATTCCCCGAGACCAATATTCTGGGGATAGAGACAGGGGGACAATCAGATCTGGTAAGATATGCGAGTAGGCGACCCGCCTTATTACCATGTTCGAATATCTTCTGGGTGACATAAAGCATACGTTTTTTGGTAAGATCAGGCGGAGTTCATATTCCCTGCGGCAGTAAAGCCAACGGGACAGTGCATTGGGGTTTTGGGAGTATTTCGCTTCTGCCTTCATTAGGGCACCTTCTAACTCCTCAGTACATTGCTGGGCTTTTTTGCGTATGATACCGGTAATGGACATAAAGGTACCCCTCAACACAGCCTTGGAAGCATTCTAGGCTGTGGTGAGTCCAGTGGTACCCAGGTGCATACTCCAGTAGTCGGTCACGCCTCTTTGGCATTCGGCCTGCACAATTTCATTCTCAAGCCAGTGGGGGGTTCAATCTCCAGACCCGGAGGTGTGATCTTGGCAGGAGGAGGAGACCAACCAACAAAGGGGCATGATCCGAGATCCCTCTGGGTAAGTAGGAAACTGAATGGACCAATGGAAGTACATCCCCTGGGGCGAACGCCAGGTCTATACGAGACATAGTATGGAAGGAGTCAGAGTGGCAAGAGAACTGGCGGTCTCCTTGGTGTTTCCAGCGCCACAGTTCAGTAAGGGCAAACCACCGCAATACAGGGCACTTTCACACCCTTCCTGCCCAAGCCATTTTTCAGTTTTCAGCGCTGTCGCATTTTGAATGACAATTGCGCGGTCATGTTACACTGCACCCTAATGAAATTTTTATCATTTTTTCCCCACAAATAGAGCTTTCTTTTGGTGGTATTTGATCACTTCTGCGGTTTTTACTTTTTGCGCTATAAACAAAAGAAGAGGGACAATTTTGAAAAAACACAATATTTTTTACTTTTTGCTATAATAAATATCCAATTTTTTTTTTTTAACAAATTTTTTCCTCAGTTTAGGCCATTATGTATTCTTCTACATATTTTTGGTAAAAAAAAATTGCGATAAGCGTATATTGATTGGTTTGCGCAAAAGTTATAGCGTCTACAAAATAGGGGATAGATTTATAGCATTTTTATTATTTATTTATTTTTTACTAGTGATGGCGGCGATCTGTGATTTTTATTGTGACTGCGATATTGCGGCGGACACATCGGACACTTTTGACACATTTTTGGGACCATTCACATTTATACAGCGATCAATGCTATAAAATTGCATTGATTACTGTGTAAATGTGACTGGCAGGGAAAGGGTTAACACTAGGGGGCGCTCGAGGGGTTAATGTATGACCTAAGGAGGTGATTCTAACTGTGGGGGGAGGGGACTGACTGGGGGAGGTGACCGATCGGTGTCCCTATGTACAAGGGGCACGCCATCGGTCTCCTCTCCTCTCTGACAGGACGTGGATCTGTGTTTACATGCACAGATCCACGGTCCTGCTCTGTTACCCGGCAATCGAGGGTGCCCGGCGGACATCGCAGCCGCCGGGCACGTGCACCGGGTCTCGAGCGGCGCAGCGGGCACGCGCACACGCCCCCTAGTGGCTCAGGAGGGCGAGGACATCATATGACGTCCGCCCAGAACAACAGAAGCTTCGTCCCGCCGTCATATGACGGTGGGCGGTGGCTTAGTGGTTAAAGTCTCCAACAAAGAGCAGGGGACCCAGGGCTCTAGACAGTAATAGTAGGGACAAATGAGAGAGGACATCTGGGGAGAACAGGGGAGGAACATATATGTTCACTAGCGTGAAAATCGTGGAGGCTATGCGAAGTGTGAGTATAATAAACCGTCGCGCGGGGTCCGACTTAACAAGCAGAGTCTCATGCGGTAGAGACTTCGCCAGCAGAATCAAAACCCCCCGAGAGTAGTTAGTATAAGTAGCGTGATATTGAGTGGCCACACGGGGACGTTTAAGAGATCGTAGCATAGTACCCGTAGGGTGGGTCTCTTGAAGACAAATGATATGGGGTTTGTATTTCTTCAAATATGAGAATATTAGGGACCGCTTATGAGGTGAGTTCAACCCCCTAACATTCCATGAAATCAATTCTAACATGTCAGCCATAAGTAGTTTTAGTTAGTACAGGAACATTGCAAAAGGTATTAAATGGTGCAGTATACCACAGAAATTGCTGACTATGATACCTTCTATAGTATGGATGCAGTAACAACAGAAAAGGATTGTTGATAAGCAAACTTAACAACCAAAAACCCAAGAGGCCAGTCATTCTCCGGAACCGGGATTTGTGAGAAGACCAGCAATACAAACCTCCCTCCCTCCACCGCCCACCCCCCTCCCCGCTCTACCAACCCAAACTTAGTGAGCATTGGTTCCCAAAACAAAAAAGTGTCCCCCTCAGGAACAAAGTTGAAAGGGAGTAAAAAATCCTGTGGCCTCGCCACCCCTTGGTATGGGTAAAGTAGCAGTTCCATGAGGGCTCTCAGCTGCAGTGTCCATCTTGCAGGATCTGTAAGAAACTTGAATGGAAGGCACAAACAGCAACAAGTGTGTGAGGCACATGAGTAGTAATCTGTAAATAATTCAAAAGGCATTGCTGGTAGGAGTGATCATAGGATTTGTCAGCAGTGCAAGGATTGAAGAATGAAACAAATACGAAAAAAAAAAATTGCTTTAAAATGAAGGCAGGTCTCAAGCAGGTCCAGTATCTGAACAAGGAATAGCAGTCGTAGTGGTAGATCCACAGAGGACCATGCCCATGAGGGACAAGCTATAAACATGGATGGGCGTGTGGAAGCCCAGGGACTAAAATTTGTGGGTTCAGTTGCGGCGTTGTCTGGGTTGCTTCCCAAGTCGCGAGTCCAACAAGACATAGCCTCCTTAGGACAAGAGTAAAAATGAGCTTTACCTTCATATATGATCCGCAGCTTAGCAGGGAACAGCATCGCATAGGGGAGGCCTTCCTTGCGGAGGCGATCCTTCACTGCTGCGAAGGACATGCGCTGACGCTGCACCTCAGCTGAGAAATCAGGATAAATGGAAATATTATTGCTGTTGAACTTGAGAGGGCCTTTCTCCCTGGCCAGACGCAGGATAGCGACTTTGTTGCGAAAATTAAGGAATTTGGCAATTAGAGATCTTGGGGGGCCCCAGGTTGTGGGGGATGGGGGGTGCGATGTGCCCGCTCAACCTCAAAGGTTTTGGAGAATTTCTCTATCCCCAACTCATCACACAGCCATTTATGTAAAAAACGTTCAGGTCTGGAACCCTCCGAGCGTTCCGGGAACCCCACAAAGCGAAGATTGTTCCGGCGGAAACGATTCTCCAAATCGTCCAACTTGGTTCTAAGGGCTTCCAATTCGTTCGTGGCTGTACGAACGGTTGCAGGGTGAACTGTGTCTTCCAGGGAGCTAACGCGTCCCTCCACCTCTCCCGTTCTTTCCCGTAAGGTCTGAACGTCTTGTTTCAGATGTGAGAAATCAATATGGATGGTTTCCATTTGTACAGTGAGGGAAAACTTACAGTCATGTATAGCTAGCATAATTTCTACCAGTGTAGGCTCAGCAATGGCGGGGGTTGAGGATACAGAGTCTTCTAAGCAGACGGGGGAGTCTAGGGATTCTGAGTGTGCTGCCTGGGTGTGAAAGACAGCAGGTATAGAGTCACTCACCCCCTGAGACAAGTTCTGTGCTGTATGTGAAGCAGACTGCAGCATGGTCTTGTGCATGGCTGAGGAATCGGCGGCTCCTGAACTGGGCCAGTTGTTCTGCCGCAGATTGGGGTGCAGGTGGCCCGTATTTATTCACCATCATGCCTGGATCAGGTGCCCACCGTCCTCAGGAGTATTTTGGTGCCTCTTTGAAAAAGATTGGAGCCAGGATGCCTGCAGGATGGGCGTAAAGAGCCTGAGCTGTGAGATCAAGCAGCCGATCTCATGGACTCCAAGCCACGCCCCCCGAATTGCCAAGTTTTCTTGGAAGAGTAGCACTCAGGACTTAAGTTTATTATTTCCACAGGCCTCCAATTTGTTTTTTGTATTACATACTTGCTCTATGATGAGAAAATGCATTTACACTACATTTAGGGTATTTTGTGTAGTGTTCCCTACATACAGTGCCTTGCAAAAGTATTCATCCCCCCTGGCATTTTTCGTATTTTGTTGCCTCACAACCTAGAATTAACATAGATTGTTTGAGGATTTGCATTATTTAATTTACAGAACATGCCCACAACTTTGAAGATTTTTTTTTTATTATTGTGAAGCCAACAACAAATAGGACAAAATAACAGAAAAAGTCAATGTGCATAACTATTCACCCCCCTAAAGTCAATACTTTGTAGAGCCACCTTTTGGTCACAGCTCCAAGTCACTTTGAATAAGTCTCTGTGAGCTTGCCACATCTTACCACTGGGATTTTTGCCCATTCCTCCTTGCAAAACTGCCCCAGCTCCTTCAAGTTGGATGGTTTGCGCTTGTGAACAGCAATCTGGTCAAGTCTGACCACAGATTTTCTATTGGATTGAGGTCTGGGCTTTGATTAGGCCATTCAAACACATTTACATGTTTCCCCTTAAACCACTCAAGTGTTGCTTTAGCAGTGTATTTGGGGTCATTGTCCTGCTGGAAGGTGAACCTCCGTCCTAGCCTCAAATCAAACACAGAGTGGTACAGGTTTTTCTCAAGAATATCGCTGTATTTAGCACCATCCATCTTTCCCTCAACTCTGTCCCGACTGCTGAAAAACATCCCCACAGCATGATGCTGCCACCACCATATTTCACTGTGGGGATGGTGTTCTTTGGGTGATGTGTTGGGTTTGCACCAGACATAGCTTTTTCTTTGATGGCCAAAAAGTTCAACTTTAGTCTCATCAGACCAGAGCACCTTCCTCCATACATTTTGGGAGTCTCCCACATGCCCTTTCGCAAACTCAAAATGTGCCATTTTGTTTTTTGCTGAAATTAATGACTTTCTTCTGGCCATTCTGCCATAAAGCCCAACTCTATAGAGCGTACGGCTTATTGTCGTCCTATATACAGATACTCCGGTCTCTGTTGTGGAACTCTGCAGTTCCTCCAGGGTTACATTAGGTCTCTGTGCTGCCTCTCTGATTAATGCCCTCCTTGCCCGGACTGTGAGTTTTGGTGTGCGGCCGTCTCTTGACAGGTTTGCTGTTTTGCCATGTTCTTTCCATTTGGTTATGATAGATTTGATGGTGCTCCTACGGATCATCAAAGATTTGGATTTTTTTTATAACCTAACCCTGACTTGTACTTCTCAACAACATTGTCCCTTAATTGTTTGGAGAGTTCCTTGGTCCTCATGGCAGTGTTTGGTTAGTGGTGCCTCTTGCTTAGGTGTTGCAGCCTCTGGGGCCTTTCAAAAAGGTGTGTATATGTAATGGCAGATGATGTGACACTTAGATTGCACACAGGTGGACATCATTTCACTAATTATGTGACTTCTGAAGGTAATTGGTTGCACCAGAGAATTTTATGGGCTTCATAACAAAGGGGGTGAATACATACGCAAATGCCAATTATCAGTTTTTTATTTCTGAAAAATAGTTTTATGTATATATTTTTCTAATTTTACTTCACCAACTTATGCCCCGTACACACGGTCGGACTTTGTTCGGACATTCCGACAACAAAATCCTAGGATTTTTTCCATCGGATGTTGGCTCAAACTTGTCTTGCATACACACAATCACACAAAGTTGTCGGAAAATCCGATCGTTCTAAACGCGGTGACGTAAAACACGTACGTCGGGACTATAAACGGGGCAGTGGCCAATAGCTTTCATCTCTTTATTTATTCTGAGCATGCGTGGCACTTTGTCTGTCGGATTTGTGTACACACGATCGGAATTTCCGACAACAGATTTTGTTGTCGGAAAATTTTATCTCCTGCTGTCCAACTTTGTGTGTCGGAAAATCCGATGGAAAATGTCCGATGGAGCCCACACACGGTCGGAATTTCCGACAACACGCTCCGATCGGACATTTTGCATCGGAAAATCCGACCGTGTGTACGGGGCATTAGACTATTGTGTTCTGATTCATCACATATAATTCAGATTAAAAAAACATTGAACTAAAGGCTGTAATGTAACAAAATAGGTAATAGCCAAGGGGGGGGGGGGTGAATACTTTTGGAAGGCACTGTAGCCCTATATCAATATAATAATATTTTGTCACTTTAATGGGCGCCCCCTCACAAGATGGCTCCTTGTTTAAGGACTTGAGGAGGGAGGTCACAATATCCTGACGAAGCTACGCGTGGATGTAGCAAAACGCATTGACATCATGGACAGCTGGGATGCTTTGCCGCACATGGATAAACACTGAGCCAATTACAAGGGGGAGTTCCCCTTATACCACAGAGACACTGGAGGGCGCAGAGTACGTCCATCACAGCCGGTGCGGAAGTCTCAAGTTTGACACGAGGTGTGAGTCTCCAATATCTCCGGTAAATATAGCAATGCTGGCCAGCAGCTGGATGGCACAAAGAGTTCTACTGGACATCAGCAGTTGCAGCCGCCATAGACTGCCAAACATTCACTGTTTACAGTGATGGCAAGTATACCGTGGCTCAACTTGACTGCCTTATACCAAGAGGGTAAGACTACCTGCTTTTTTTCACTCCTCACATTGTGCATACCCCCCGTGGACAGTGCTTTTCATCTATGGCCCCCATGAGTGTGGTCTTATGTACCGCTCCACGTTCTCCCATATGACACAGGGACATTTCCATTTTTTGGAAGAATACCTAATTTAATGGGATCCCATGTGATTATTCTGGCATGCTGAAGATAAGTGCTTTTATTTTTGCATGGATTCATCTATTGAGTGTTATCTTTACACACGCCTTCTACGAAGTATAGTCGCATTCTTTTGCAGCCAGTGGACTTCAGGGTTAGCCCAGGAGGTATAAGTGCTAGTGCTGTGTACTTTAAGTGGAGTTTACTCCTCAATTATTTCCATTGCGGATCAGCACTGGCACCTGCACCTCACTTGGTCCCACTAGTCCGGACATGTGTATCTGTGCCTTTGTTTTTTGTGTTTGTTTTTATTTGCATGGTGCAAGGAGGTTTTTGATTCATTGTGTGTCCCAACTAGAGTTTTACTCTTTTAATTGAAATATTTTGTTTAAATAAACACACGTTTTTTACCTTCTAACAAGTCTTGCTATTGTCTAACCGCTTGGCTGCGCAGGTTGGGAGCTTTGCTCCCTCCAGATGCAGCCTGTCTTTTTCCTTTTTGGTAACGTATATGATTTGTTAGAGGACGGCACACCAATGAGTGGTTGAGACATTGTCTAGGTATTAATCTATTATATACCCCCATCTTCTTTTTGTTGTATCTATTAATGAGGTGGCCTGCCCCCTGCCAGCCCATTTGCTGGGGATTGGCTGGGGCTCTTATAAATATGCCAAGCAGCTCCTCCTAGCCTCCTCCCGCTACATCTGGAAGCTTCTCCAAGGTTCCAGAACAGGGGGAGGCACCAGAGATGCTGCTTGCTGAGTCATCCCTGAGTCACTCAACCCTGACCCAGATTCAGCCCAGGCCTGGCTCTAAGCCAAGTCAATTTACCGACATTATCAGATAACTATATACACTAGCCCACTAGCTAGAGGGTGTTACATGCATAACATAAAACACAGTGTTCATAAGTTCACTTTCCAAAAAAAAAACAAAAAAACAGCTTACGTGTTTCGGGGGAACTAGCCCCTTCCAGTGGCAAATTATTCTAACTTAGTTTCCAAAATAACTGTTTCAAAAACAGCTGTCAAGTTTTTTCCTATAAATACTATTTTCAAATGTTTTCATCGTTTGTTGCATCTTGGTGCTGCTGATCTCTTTCCACCTCTTTCAGCCACTTCCTGTCTGCTTGCACTCTCTTAAGTGTTGTCTGCACATTATTGCTTTAAATAACTTCCTAATAATGACATAAGCAGACCATGCCTGTCCATGGTCTGCCAACAGTGCACACACAGCACTGGCTGGGAGGAGCCAGTGACGAGCATTATGCATTATGTAAAAACACCCCACTGTGCCCTGGGCCGTAGATAATTTTTTTTCCTGGGGTGGTTCAGGTCTTTCAAACTCAAAGGCATCATTTACACTTTTATGTTGGGGAAGGTACGGTAAAAACATGTGACAGCAGAGTGGGGCCATGAGGCTTTGCAATGCAGCGCAGCAAAAATTATCCCCATTCAACTGAATAGAACGCAATGCATGCAGTTGTGGTGCGGTAGTGTACTCATTAGTACAGCGAGCTCCTCCTAAGCTAAGTTTTTTTTTTCCTTCAGCCCGCTGGGTTGAACTAAAAAAAAACTCACCAGGCTTTAGATCTCATTCATATGTTCTAAATGGCCATGGAATGGCAAATATACCATGAATAGCTACAGCCAGGATCCTAGATGTTCCAATTTTTGTCAACTGCTCAGCCTGTTCACCTGAGTGATGGGCTGAAACATGTATCTGTACATCCAGTGGTCCCTATGTTTAAGCTCCGGGGGACAAAGCAAAACACATTGGGTTGTGGCCTAGGGGGAACCCGGGCTGAGGTGGTCTCTCCCATTACTACTACATTACCATAGGACTCCGTGGATGTGCGGCACCAGGGATGTTTTTTTCTCTCTTCCCTTCAGTGACTACAGGAGCTGGGATGAGCTCCATCCCTCGCCGGAACTCCCGCAGCACATTCGGTATCATCTACATTACTCCCCACATCGATTGAGCCTGAGCGACACTAACAAACCATTGGTCACAGTGCTTACCTGCTTTTAGGGACAAATTTCTGACCCTGGATGCAGAGAGATTTTATTCAAGGGCAAAAATGTATGCCTACCTGCAGGTAACCACTGGATGAGCAGATACAGGTGGATACATGTTTACAGCAGCAGACAACCTTGGCTTTTTTCAGCCCATCACTCAGGTGTACAGGCTATGCAGATATTGGAACATCAGAGATCCCAGGTGCAGGTATTTGCAGTTTGCTTGCTGCACCATGGTCATGTAGGATGTATGAATGAGACCCAAGACTGGATTTTAGCTAACCTTACTGTGCAAGTTGAGCAGGTGCAAGGGGCAACATATTGTAGTAGGCAGTAAATTCACAGATTTATTTGAACCTTAAAAAACTGTCCTAAGAAATTTTATGAAATATTTTAAGAGATTTAAAAACAAAATATTGTGCACTGCCTACCAGAGGATGGTTGTACCTGGTCAATATGGTTGGCTTTTACTGTAGTAAACCCAGCTTTTGAACTTGTACCTACAAGTAAGCCTATAATAACGCTTACCTGTAGGTACAGTGAATATCTCCTAAACTTGAAGCAGCTGGGGACAGATGCAACATTGGATCGATGCTCCATCCACCTAGGTAAGTATAATTAAAAAAAAAAACATCTCTTTTAAAGGGAAAAAAATCCCCCTCTCCCTCCTAAGAACCCTCCCTCCCCAAGCAAAGATTCTCACTGTAAAATATCTCCCTCCCTCAAATATCCCTCCCAAAATTAAACCCTCTGTCTCTAAACCGACTCCAGAAAGCAAATATATCTCCCTCAGTCAACACCCTCTCCCCCTCCTAATTATGAAGAAAATCTCCCTTCATCCAATCAAACTCCCTCCCAGAAGCAAATCCCTGCCATTAACCACCCCCTGTAAACTTCTCTACAAGAAACTCCCCCCTTCTCCAAAAGCAAACCCACCCCCCTTTCCTTAACCCCCCCACCAAAAGAAACTCCCCCAGGCTGGAATTCTCACTTCCTCATTCCCAAAACAGAAAATTGATGCCTCCCCACTTACCAGACCTCAGATTCAGCACGGCACAGAAGGAGGAAAACTTCTGCCTTCCCCAGTCTCCCTTCGGCTGTGTCATATGATACCTCAAGGAGTGCACTGTCAATTGCCGGCATCTGATACCTCACAGTAATTTCATGCTTTTCAGGGGACCCCTTATTAAACTGAGGGGATTGGGCACAATAGAAGGGGGGCTGGCTTCTGCACTCCGAAACTCTTATTGCTTCTACTGTGCTGAGGCTAAACAGCAGGGACACTGTCTGGGCATTTTGCCAGGATACTCTGGGGGGGGTTTGAACACCCCTGACCTCCCCTTATCTACGCCTCTGACTGTGCCCCCTGCATACCTCTGCATCCCCCAATATCTTTGTCACTACTTTGTACCCCCTCTCCACAACTGGATCCTATTACATTACACAGCCCCCCTCAGCTCTGGACCCCTGCACATTACCCAGCACCCTACAACTCTGGACTCCTTTACATTACACAGCACCCTGCACCTCTGGACCTCTTTACATTACACAGCACTCTGCACCTCTGGACCTCTTTACATTACACAGCATCCTGCACCTCTGATTCCTTTACATTACACAGCACATTGCACCTCTGACTCCTTTACATTACACAGCACCCTGCAACTCTGACTCCTTTACATTACACAGCCCCCTGAACCTCTAGACCACTTTACATAACACAGCACCCTGCACCTCTGGACTCTTTTACTTTACACAATCCCCCTGCACCTCTGGGCCCATTTACATTACACGGCACCCTGCATCTCTGGGCTTCTTTACATTACACAGCACCCTGCACCTCTGAACCCCTTTACATCACACAACCCCCTGCACCCCTGGACCACTTTACATAACACAGCACCCTGCACCTCTGGACTCCTTCACTTTACACAACCCCCTGCACCTCTGGACCCCTTTACATTACACAGCACCCTGCATCTCTGGACTTCTTTACATTACACAGCACCCTGCACCTCTGAACTCCTTTACATTACCCAACCCCCTGCACCTCTAATCCCCTTTACATAACACAGAACCCTGCACCTCTGGACTCCTTTACTTTACACAACCCCCTGCACCTCTGGACCTCTTAACATTACACTGCACCCTGCACCTCTAGACCCCTTTATATTACACAGCGCCCTTGCAGCTCTGGACCCCTGCACATTACACAGCACCCTGCACCTCTGGACTCCTTTATATTACACTACTTTTGGTAGTTTGTTCTAGATGTACAGATAACACTCTTTCATCAACAAGAACATACAATAGCAATGAGCAGTCAGACAGATTGCACTTACATGTAGGGTGGCAGCTGTGCGGGGACACGGTCATCTAGCACTCAGTGCGGAGATGGAAAACTGCGCAAACCCCCCCCCCCCCCCACGATGTGTGAGCATCATGTCTCAGCAAATATCCCCCCTCACAATAACTCGCACTATTCTGCAGGTCTACTCCCCTAAGCATGCCCATATTCGCCCCAAACAAAATTCCCCTCCTCCCAGTACAAATCCCCACTCCCAGCACAATCCCCCCCCCCCCCCAAATTTCCCCTTCTAGCCAAATCCCCAACCCACCACACCCCAAACCAAATCTCCCCTCTCAGCATAAATCCTCTTCCCTCAATTTCCCTCTCCTGGTGTAAATTCCTCCCCTGGAATGCCCATTCTTAGCACCAAGCCCTCCCCCTGAAATCTCCCTTCCTAGCACAAATCTAGTCTCAATCTGACAGCATTCCTGCATAACTCCTGAATACTGACAGGAGGGAGGAGCTGTAGGGGAGAGAGTACAGCCAGCACCTTCCCCTGACTCTCTCCTCCTATCTGTTGCTGCCACTGCTCCTGTAGAGAGTTCACTATTAGTACTCCTGTAGCAGGTTACCAACACCGTAGCAGCAGGAAATCACCATACAGCACTCCCCTCCCTCACATGAGTTTATTGCTCCAGGGGCAGCCACCCCTGCTGCCCCTACCCCCACCCCTCTTGTCCTTGCATTGGGTGGCAGTCTGTAATCTTTAATTATTGACAATCAGCAACTTGATCTATGCAGCAGCATGTCTAGAATATCTGGCACCTGATGCCAATCATTTTTTAACACCTGCCATACAAAAGAAATTATTGTCAGTAATGAAGCAGATCCCACAGTGTGCCATAATGAATGGGGGTATGGCCAAATTGCATCAGTATGAGGGGCTTAAAAGTTAACTAATAACTGAGCCTACTCACTGTATACACAGCACACATATACCACAGTCCTTTTCCCTACAAAACATGCTTTTATTACTGTGCCACAAGCAAGAGTCTAACAGACACTTACAAACCTTAGCACAATCAATTAAAAAAAATGTAAATCTAAAAATTGAACTATTCCAGTACGCTACCTCACCTTTAACTGCTTCCTGCCTGGCCAATGTGGATAAACAGCCAGGAAGGTGTTCTATTGCTCCAGAAGGATTTACCTGCATGTCCTCTTGCTTGTGCGCCTTGTCACACACCAGTGCAGCCTCATCAGTGCCCTGATCAGCCACACCAGTGTAGCAGCTGTCTGTGTCCTTATTGCAGCCATCAACAGTGCAGCCATTACCAGTGCCCTGATTCAGCCACACCAGTGCAGCCAACTGTCAGTGCCCTGATTCAGCCTTCAAAAGTGCAGCCATCATCAGTGACCTGATCAGCCAGATCAGTGCAGCATCTGTCAGTGGCCTGATTCAGTCACACCAGTGCAGCCATCATCAGTGCCCTGATTCAGCCACACCAGTGCAGACATCTAAATGTGCCCTGAATCAGCCACAACAGTGTAGCCACCTATGGTGTCCAGATTGCAACCACACCAGTGCAGCCATCCACTGTGTCCCTGATTGTAGCCTTATCTGTCCCAGTGTCACTGTCACACCAGTATAGTGTTACCAGAACCAGCATATGCCATGTCCAAAAAATGTACACCAGCAAGAAGACATTTCAAATCCTTAGCATGACAGATGAAAGCAGCGGGGAGCTCTCATTGTCCGATGGATTCTGAGTATGAACCCATGGAGAGCAGTGGATATGTGACTGAATCAGAGGAGGCAAGGGTGCCTACAAAAAGGATGAGGTGTTCTGGAGAGAAGCAGGCAACCAACAGCAGTGCTGTACCTCATTCTGGTAAAATGGCGAGCATCAGCAGTGCAGTACATCTGGATGAAAGGCCAATTACTAGTGGTGGGGTGTCATTTCAGCCACAGAGAGTTAGGGCTCATACTAGTGTCCATGAGGCACTTAATATGGAACTCACAAAAAAATGATGTACACTCTACTGGTCCACAGACCTCATTCATCATATGCCGATGTATTCATAGGTTATGCCAAGGACACAGTATGAAATTATTCTGCAGTTCCTCCATTTTAGTGACAATATACTGTGCCCTCCCCAAAATCACCCTGGATATAATAAACTTTATAAAATTAAGCCACTTTCATTATTTTTTCTCTCAGAAATTTCTTAGGTGTACAGTATATTCCTGGCAAACATATATATGTTGACAAGTCCCTCATCCATTTTACCAGCAGACTGGGCATCAATTATGGTCATAAGGGTATACGTATGCCTCCTGCATGTGTGAAGGAAAGAACAGCCAGCTGGAGACCCCTGACTGCTCTACCTCCTTCCACTAGTGAGCAGACTGCACAAAAGTAATTTCCCAAGTATGATCCCTCCCACAGAAACAGGCTGAAAACCCCCCAAAGAATGTCAGGTGGAGTAAGACGTGACACCTATTATCATTGGCACCAGTGCTTTTCCCAATGGGGCCTATGCATAGGAGACCGATTCCGCCATTACCATACTTCACTACGATATTAGTGAAGCATGGTGAATGTATTTCTGACTACCTGCCAATTCCATGTATGAAAAGTTCTCTGTGCTGAACATTTGCCTGTTGCCTGCACTGACCATTTGCATTCATACTGACCATGCCTCTGAACTGACCTTGACCTGTTAATCAACCATGCCTCTGCTTGCTGCCTGAACTGACCCTGGCTGTTTATGGACCATGCCTCTGTCTGCCGCTTGAACTAAGTCTGGTCTGTTTATCAACAATGCCTCTGTCTGATGCCTGACTAGACTCTGGAATGTTTATCAACCACGTTTCTCATTTCCACCTGAACTGACCTCAGCCTGTTAATCAACCATGTTTTTTGCCTGCCGCCTGGACTGATCTTTTGCCCTGTGAATTTAGTAGTGGGATTCAAGACAACACGGTGGTCTCATGTATGTGAGGGGCTCCAAAGTAGTGTCTCTGAATGAATAAAACTATGTTTTGTTTTTCTGGGTTTTGTATTTCCCAGATCAGGGTCTGGAGTCTTCAAACAGCTTTGGGGGGGAGAAGCCTGTACCCCTTTGTCCAGGTCTTACCTGACCGAGGCCCTAAGCCTGATGTTTCTGCTTGCTGCCTACACTGACCCTGGTCTGTTTATGGACCGTATTCCTGACTGCTGCCTGGACCAATCCTTTTGCTATTTGTTGTCTTTGTCTCTGCCTACTGCCTGTACAGTGCTGACCCTGGCCTGTTTATGGATCATGTTCCTGTCAGCTGCCTGTATCAATACTTTTATGATTTGCTGACCACATCTCTGGCTGCTGCTTATACTGACCCTGGCCTGTTTATTTACCATGTTCCTGCTTGCTGCCTGGACCAGTCCTTTGGCTGTGCTGACCACGTCTCTGCCTGCTGTCTGGATGATTCCTTTGGCTGTTGCTGACTACGTCTTTGCCTGCTGCCTGGATCAATGCTTTGCCTGTTTACTGACCATGTCTCTGCCTGGTATCAGTACTGACCCATCTGCACATCACACTGGCCACTTTCCTGCGAGACACAAGTCTCACCTATCCTCTGTGATCAACTGTTCTACTAGAACCACAGGTAATCTTTTGTTTATCCTTTGTTCAGCCTCCTGTACTTCCTGGCCAGTGAATAGCATTGTGCTATGGGGGCAGTCACGTACCAGCAGGTTAGACCTGTTTGGCTTTTAGGAACAGTGACTGCTGTAGGTGAAACTACACTAGGCTATATTCACTGACCACTCGTACAAAGGCAACTATTACAATACATTGTTTTCTTAACAGCGTTGGTTGTTTTTTGTGTTACACAGATTGCAATGTTGGGTACATAATCAGTCCAGACATTGAAAAGGTCTTACACATGTGGTATCCCCATACTCGGGAGTAGTAGAATGTATTTTGGGGTGTAATTCTAAGTATGTCCATGTTTTGTGTTAAAAATATCTTATAGATCTTGAAAATTTTGGGTTAAAGTGATACTAAACACATTGTTCAAATTACATTGTTCCTTCTATTTCTCTATATGGATGGCACTGTAATTATTTTAATAAAAAATAACATCCAAGTACCTTTTTCCTAATCGATATACAGGTTTCACATGACCCAGATCTTTCCCAGCCTGTCTGCTGGAAAACATAAGAAGTAGGAGTTTCTAGTCCTCTGCTGCTGATCACATATTCAAAATAATAAAAAAACAAGCTTTTGGAATACAGAGTAAAAATAAACAATTGATATCAATAAATTGTTTTAAATTGTCATACAAATATGAATTTGAAATCAATATTATTGATTTATTCGAAATCTTTATTATTTTTTGGCAGTAACATGGTGTGGGTGGATTTCTGCCAGTCACAGGCTGTGTTGTGCCTCTCCAGCATGTAATACGGCATTTATAGATTTTTATGATGTGGGCTTAGTGACACTTTACGTTAATTTTCTTTCCACATTTTCCAAAAACTTATGACAAAAAAATGACATTTCCAAAAGACTCATTATGCCTCTTAGAAAATACATTGGGGTGTTTGCCTTACAAAATGTGGTCATTGTGTGCCTGTTTACATTGTTCTGGGGTTCCAGGGTCTCCAAAAATGTGATAGGTAGTCATGAAATTAGCTGTGTAATTTATGCCCATAGAATGCCTGAAGGTGCTTCTTGGAAGTTGGACCTCTCTATGTGGCTAGGCTGTGAAGAAGTCTTGCATGTGTGGCATTGCCATACTCGGGAGGAGTAGGAGAATGTATTTTGGGGTGTAAATCTAAGTATGTCCATCTTTTGTGTTAGAAATATCTTTGACAACTTCTTCATACATTTTCATTTTCTTTCCACATTTTCCAAAAACTTGTGGAAAAAATAGCATTTTGGCACAAACGGCAAGACTGGCATTATGCCTCTTAGAAAATATGTTAAGGGGCTTTCAAATATACATAATATACCATAGTTTCTAAACTCTTTAACTTTCACACACTATATAAATATACACTGCCTTGGGGTATTTTTGCTAAAGAAATATAGCACACATTTTGGCCTAATTTTATCAAGAACGCGTGTTTTTTCTTCAAATTTTTTTGGTATATTTTCGTTTATATAGCAAAAAATAAAAAAACAGTGGTGATTAATCGCTTCAGCCCCGAAAAATTTTACCCCCTTCCTGACCAATGCACTTTTTGCGATTCGGCACTGCGTCGCTTTAACTGACAATTGCGCGGTCGTACAACGTTGCACGCAAACAAAATTGATATCTTTTTTTTCCCCACAAATAGAGATTACTTTTGGTGGTATTTGATCACCTCTGCAGGTTTCTTTTTTGCGCTATAAAACAAAAAAAGAGCGACAATTTTGAAAAAAACGCAATATTTTTAACTTTTTGCTATAATAAATATCCCCCACAAATATATTTAAAAAAACTATTTTTTTTCTCATTTTAGGCCGATACTTATTCTTCTTCATATTTTTGGTAAAAGAAAATGCAATAATTGTATATTGATTGGTTTGCACAAAAGTTATAGCGTCTACAAAATAGGGGATAGATTTATAGCATTTTTATTATTAATTTTTTTTTACTAGTAATGGCGGCGATCCGCGTTTTTTATCGGGACTGGCGGACACGTCGGACAATTTTGACACATTTTTGGGACCATTGGCATTTATACAGTGATCAGTGCTATAAAAATGCATTGATTACTGTGAAAATGTCACTGGCAGGGAAGGGGTTAACACTAGGGGGCGATCAATGGGTTAATTGTGTTCCCTAGTGTGTGTTCTAACTGAAGGGGGGATGGGACTGTGTAGGGGAGATGACAGATCGCTGTTCATACTCTGTATGAACAAACGATCTGTCTGTTCTCCCCTCAGAGAACCGGAAACTGTGTTTACACACACAGATCCCGGTTCTCCATCTGCCCCGAGCGATCGCGGGAGCCCGGCGGTGATCGCGACCGCGGGGCACTTGCATCGGCTCTGTGACCGAGCAGAGGGCATGCGCGTGCCCCTAGTGGCCAAATAAGGAAGCGACGTAAGATAACGGCGATTCACGCAGCCGAACCATGTTGCCGAAGTACAACTGCGGTGGCTGGTTGGCAAGCGGTTAAATACCTCAAAAAAAGCTCCATGGGGGAGATTTACTATAACTGGTTTTAGTAAATTTCTCTGTATCTGTCTTAAAAAATTATAAATATTAAATTTGGGTGCAGTGTTGCATGACTAATAGTCATTCAAAGTGAGACCGTGCTGAAAACTAGGCCTGGGCCTGGGCAGAAAGGGGGTGAAAGTGTTCGGTATCAAGGAGGTTAAAGCTGTGGGGTCTTTTTTGCAGGACTAGAAACAGATGTCAGTTTTTAGCTGAGGAGACACTCTGGGATTTTTACAGCCTGAAAAAGATTGTGTTAGGCATACAGGGTTAATTTCAGTGCTGACCAGGATGACCAGAATCTCTGAGGGCAATTAATCTACACTAAGGCTGGCCATACATTACACGAATACCCTGTATACCACTTTCTTGTACAATTGTCCTTTAGATTTAGCAAAACCATATAATATGAAGGTAAATCTAAAGGAAATTAAATAAGAAAATTGTTAACATATGGCCAGCTTAAAAGAGCTCACCAAATGCTTCTTAGGTCAAAGCCTCTAATGGGTGTGTGTGACTAGTGACAACGATTCTTAAAGCGAAGTTCCACCCAAAAGTGGAAGCTCCACTTATCCAAATCCCCCCCCCCTCCGATGCCACATTTGGCACCTTTTGGGGGGAAGCAGGTACCTGTTACAGGTACCTGTTTCGATAGGAACCTGTCCCCATGTCCGGGAGATCGCGCCGTGGTGCGATCACTTGGAAGTTTGGCCCCCCTCCTCCTTCCCCCGCCGCTGTGCCATTCAGAGAGTGCAGCGCGCATCACGCATGCACAGTAGGGAACCAGCAGTGAAGCCGCAAAGCTTCTGCCTGTTTCCCTTACTAAGAATGGCGACGACAGCACCCAAGAGCTGATGAAAACATCGGCTGGGGTGCTGACAACGCTAGATTCCAGGACAGGTAAGTGTCTTAATATCAAAAGCCAGCAGCTATAGTATGTGTAGCTGCTTACTTTTACATTTTTTGCCGGGGGGGGGGGGGGGGGCTGGAACTCTTCTTTAAGTCTTCTCTTGGATGCCTGGTGTTTGTTTTTCTTTATTGGAAATGTCACAGGGGATTTAGGGTATCAACCTCGTCATTCCTTAAAGTGATTGTAAAGCTTCAATGTTCTTTTTTTAAATAACAAACATGTTATACTTACCTCCTCTGTGCAAGGGTTTTGCACATAGTGGCCCCAATCCTTCTTTTCTGGGGTCCCCTGGCGGTGCTCCTGGCTCCTCCTCTTCTCGAGTGCCCCACAAATAGCCGTATTCCATGGGGGCACTCGTGCAGCACCCCCGAGACCCCCCGTATTCCATGGGGGTCTTGGGGGTGCTTCAGCACAAAAGGTTTTTCACCTTAATGCATTCTATGACAACCCTAAGGGTTTACAACCCCTTTAATGATACAGTTCTGGCTACATATTATTATTATTATTATTATACATATTATCTTCATATACAAACAGATTTTCTATAGTAACACTGTTGTATTTTTTCCTGAAAATAAGTGTTTGATAAACAGTTGTGCAAATATGAGACATAAAAAATTGCAACTACTATATTTTTATTCTACAGGACCCTGCTTTCAGAAAATATATAATGTTCTAGGGCGTTTAAGTAATTTTATAGTTAGAAACACAGATTTTTACATGTGTGAAATATTTTTTTAAAAAATGCTCTAGAGCCAAAGTGGTCACAGGGAACCTTGATTTAAAATGTAAAATGAACAAAGTAGGGTGGCACAGTGGTGTAGTGGATTGCACTTTCGCCTAGCAGTAAGAAGGGTTGCTGGTTCGAATCCCAACCACAACACTACCTGCCTGGAGTTTGCATGTTCTCCCTGTGCCTGCGTGGGTTTCCTCCGGGTACTCCAGTTTCCTCCCACACTCCAAAGACATGCTGGTAGGTTAATTGTATCCTGTCTAAAATTGTCCCTAGTATGTATGAATGTGAGTTAGGGACCTTAGATTGTAAGCTCCTTGAGGATAGGGACTGATGTGAATGTACAATGTATATGTAAAGCGCTGCATAAATTGACAGTGCTATATAAGTACTGGAAATAAATAAAAAAAATAAATAAACAAAGCATGCCCTTATCCCCAATGGCCACAAAATGGTATTAGAATTCAGCAGCAATGTGGTCTTTTTTTCTTTTAAACAATACAGATGTACTTTGAGGCAAATCATCTGTTTTTTATGTTTACCAGGACAACATAGAACAAGGTTAACTCAATGTCACAACAATAGTTTTGCCACATACCAATGAGGAATTTCTTTGTGGGTTGAACCTTATTTTTTGTTCAACCACAGTGTTTTTTTTTCACCAGGAAGAAAACATATTTTTCTTTGACATTGTATGTTTAACAAAGAGTTGCCCATATTGAAGCAATAAAATAGATGAGATATTGAAACCAAACTTCAAAGGCTGGCTTTCCTTGTAATAAGCACTATCCACGTGTTTTTAAATATACTGACAAATAGTAATTGTGCGCTGCCCCTTTAACAAAAATAAAATAAAAAATTAAAATAATACCTATTAGCTGCTGCAATCACTAAATGTGTTCCCACACCTATGTAACCACCAGTAAAGTATATGTGCTTGCGCTGCTAAATCCTGCTAGAGAACAACTATAATTCTCTCCTCTCATACCAAGGTGCTAGTTGTAATTCTGGACTCTGAAGTCTCCTTTTGGCCCCACATCTGACCACTGTCCAAATTTTGCTGTATTCACCTCCATAGCATTTCCAAAATTTGCCCCATCTTAAAGTGGAACTTTAGTCCAAAAATTAAGCCCTGCTAGTTACTTCAGGCTGCCCCCTTTTGCAGGTGTAGCTATGTAAAACATAAAACATAAGTGCCTATACTGCATAAAATCCAGTAATACACTGTCTCATCCTGCTCTGCACATGCTCAGTTGCTCTTCATTTTTAGGCATTTTTTGGCACTGCTGAGATTGTCAAGGCCGATCTGCAGCCTTAAGAGGAAATAACCCTCCTATCTTTTACAGCCAAGGCAGTTGTTTCTGTTTGATCTGCAATTGCCATGATGCTGCATATGTGATCAGTTATGGCCCAAGCCATTTGATAGTTTAACAGTTTGATTGAGGACACAAGCAAATGTGACAATTAGCAATCCTGGTATTTCAGGAATGTAACTATTTTTTTGGAACCGTTAAATCAATGAGTTTAATTCCACTTTATGATTATAATTTATGCTGGAGCTCTGGGCTTCAGCAAAATGGCAGCCTTCAGTAAGAAGAAACACGAACAATTCTGGAGGCAATTTACAGCACACACTAATTTTAGTAGCATAATGATTCATATGGAATGTATGTTCCTAGCTAAAGGCCTTTATTTTTTATCAAGTTGTTATGGGTAAAGTTCTGCTTTAACCAGTTAAGGACCAGCCGCCGCAGTTGTACTGCAGTTGGTTTGCTCTCCTGGGCGAAGCTCCGACATTACTAAACACAAAAAGTTGCGCAAATACAAATAGTGAACATGTGTGTGTAAAAACACCCTTGAAATAATTAATGTAATTTTCTAAAAATTGTGATAAAAATGCAAAAAATGATTTATGTGTAAAAATTCAAAAAATCTATATAAAAATTAAAGGGACTATGTGAAAAAAAAAAAACAGTAAAGATGGGTCATATATGTTGCATGTGAAATAATGACAGTAAAAAAGCTTCTGAAACACACCAACCTACAGACAAAAATAAATGATCAACAATTCAACACACAAGTGCATATGAAAATGTGTATATATGATGATAAAACCTCCAAAAAAAAGCATACAAAAAATATATAAATATAAAAAAATTATATGTATAGAAAAAAAGTCCAGAGCGGGGAGATGAAAACAGCTGGTGTGATCCTACAGAGTCTGTGGCCATATCAAATTCATCCTACACAGGTATATCAGATATTGCACATCGATCCTTGCGGGGGACAAAACAAACAGCCAGATGGCTTCTTACCAGATCTGATGGACTCCTAATTACGGGAATCGTTCTCGCAAGAGTGACTGAAGGAATCAGCTTCTGGTCTCCAGCTCTTCAGTAATCTGCATGCACACCTGCCTGTGTTTCTCCGAATCCCTGACATTGTACGTCGGCCGCTTTAAAACCACTAGGGGAGCCTATTGCGCATGGTCGTCGGCTGCGATGTGCACCGGCCACCCGCGATCGCTCCTCAGAGAGACAAAACGGGGATCTGTCAATGTAAACAGACAGATCTTCGTTCTGTCAGGGGAGGAGAGACAGAGCTGCTTTTCCTAGTGATTAGGAACAGCCATCTGTCTCCTCCTCCATTCAGTATACTGCCCCCACAGTTAGAAACACATCCCTAGCGAACACTTAACCTTTTGTTTGCCCCCTAGTGTTAACGCCTTCCCTGCCAGTGACATTTATAACAGTAATCAGTGGCTATTTTTAGCACTGATCGCTGTATAAATGTCAGTAGTCCCAAAAAAGTGTCATAAGTGTCCGATCTGACGCAGTCCCGCTAAAAATTGCTGATCACCGCCATTACTAGTAAAAAAAAAAAAAAAAAGAATAATAAAAATGCCATAAATCTATCCCCTATTTTATAGACACTATAACTTTTGTGCAAAACAATCAATATTTTTTCCAAAAATATGTAGAAGAATACATATCGGCCTAAACTGATGAAGAAATTCATTTTTTTACATTTTTGGGGGGTTATTTATTATAGCAAAAAGTAAAAAATATTTTTTTTTTTTTCAAAATTGACGGTCTTTTTTGTTTATAGCGCAAAAAAAAAAATGCAGAAGTGATCAAATACCACCAAAAGAAAGCTCTATTTGTGGGGAAAAAATTTTGTTTGGGGAAACCGTTGCATGACCGCGCAATTGTCAGTTGAAGCGACGCAGTGCCATATCGCAAAAAATGGCCTGGTCATTAAGGGGACCAATCCTTCTGGTCCTTAAGTGGTTAACCAACGACACCATGAAGTTACTAATTCACTCCTTTGTTATATTGTATCTTGACTATTGCAACTCCCTATCTCTAAACAGGCTATCCCTCTTTCAGCCTACCATGATTGCTGCTGCCAGACTCATCCACCTTACCAACTGCTCAGTGTCTGCTACCCCACTCTGCCAATCCCTCCATTTGCTTCTGCTCGCCCAAAAATAAAAGCTACATCAACAACGTTGTCTGGAAATATCAACCAAACTGGCCTCTTTGCTCCTTTCAAGACCTCTAGCTCCCTCTTCACCTTCTCCTATGTTTGCCATCATGACTTATCCAAAGCTTCTGCCGTCCTCTGCAGTTTCCTACCTCAACCTGTATGTCTATCTTCTACTCATTAGACGATCCCTGAAAATGCATCTTCCCCTTTCCTTTAAGCCAGCCATAGATGGATTGAAATTTCACCCGATTCAGCAATAACTGGTCAAATTTAAATCCATCTATAAACAGGCTGGATGTACTGAAGTAAATCGACTTCAGTACAACCGGTCTGTCATTTTTTTTTTACCACCACCGGCAATAGCCAGCAGCAGTAATCATTTATTCTGGCGGTGGGGAAATCTACTGCTGCCAGAATACAATAGCGCAGTGGGAGGGATTCCCCCATCAACACTGAATGTGTTGATGGGGGAATCAACTGATTTTCTTTCCTTCACCCCAGGTTTGAAAGAAAGAAAATTGCCTAATGTATGGTCAGCCTAATGCCGCGTACACACGGTCGGATTTTCTGACGGGAAATGTTGGATGTGAGCTTGTTGTCAGAAAGTCGGACCGTGTGTATGCTCCATCAAACATTCGCTATCGGACTTTCCGCCAACAAATGTTTGATAGCAAAATTCTCAAATTTTCCGCCAACAAAACTTTGTTGTCGGAATTTCCGATCGTGTGTACACAAGTCCGACACACAAAAGTTCAGGCATGCTCGGAATCAAGCAGAAGGAGCCGCACTGGATATTGAACTTCCTTTTTCTCGGCTCATCGTACGTCTTTTAGGTCACCACTTTCCCACATTCGTAATTGTTGGCCAACATATGTGTGACTGTGTGTATGCAAGACAAGTTTGAGCCAACATCCTTCGAACAAAAATCCACAGTTTTCTTGGTGGAAAGTCCGAGCGCGTGTACGGGGCATTAGATTGTAAGCTCTCATGAGCAGGGCCCTCTTAACCCTCTTGTATCGAACTGTATTATAACCGCACTTGTCAACTGCACAAACTTTTGGCAGTAAATCTTGAATAACAATAAAAAAACTGTATGTGTTTTTACACAGGAGCTTGGTTATTAAAAATATGGACAGACACCCAAGGGCCCATTTATTAAACTTTGGCTAATGCAGCCATCATTAGTTTGTCTGCGTTCATCGAAATTTACTGCACATTTGCTAACATTTGCTGTCAACATTTAAGGCCTCTTGCACTAAGGTAAAACAAATGCAGCATTGGTAGCACTGTAGTGTTTTTTCTTACAGATCTAAACATACTGTAGGTGCATTTTTTTTCTATGGAACAACATATAGATAAAGATCTGTAATGCAGTGATGCATTCAGAGCTGTAAAAAAAAAAATAGAAAATTGTCAGAGTTCAGTGATTTACACATACATGTGTATATGCATGAAGCGTTTATGCACCTGTATGCATATATACAAGATATAACTTTTTCACTCAGGATCTTTCTGACAGCCTCTGACAGCAAGATCTTGCGTGTAAACATCAGTAAATATTATATCTGTGTGCAAGAGGCCTTGTGCTGGCCATACACGGTTAGATGTTCCTTAGAAAACCTAAATTTTTGAACTGTACGTTTGATTTTCGACAAATGAATGGGCTCGAAAACCAATGATCAATTTTGACCTAATGGCTGGAAAAATAAAAAAGGGACAAGATGGAATTTTTTTTTTCATTTCTTACATGAATGAACGAAATTCTAATGGTTAATGTAATTTTTGGTCATGAAAAATTGTACATGTTGTATTACGAATGTGATAGAAGTTTTACACGGAAGCAGAATATTCACAGAAACAACTATTTTTTTAGTAGCACTTACCCCCCCGAGGAGTCGTTTGGTTTGATGGGTTCTCTGTTCTCTGCCACGAATCTGTGAACTGCTTTGTCCCATCTGACACACCTGGTTATATGATAGTGTGCTGCAAAGACCTATATTAGCTTAAGTATTAGAACACTACCCACAACTACTGACATATAGGAAATAAACGCCAGGCTGTTAGATTGTAAATAAAGAAAGTAGATTGTCAAAAAGGCAAAGTAAAGGGCCAATGCACCAACATTTATGGACAGGTAAAGAATCAGTTATAATGCAGTGAATTAACTGACGTGAATGGTACTCTATTGTATGGCAGTAACCTAGACCACAGTAATACTAAACCAAGTTAGTCTGACATAGGCAGCCTTAAAAAAGAACAGCATAAAAAGTGAAATGTATAAATGGCAATGAAAAGTCCAATGGTAGCCCTCTGTCAACTGATAAACAAAGGTGTCCCAGAGTGCACTCAGTGTATATACCCCTGGATGTAGGTGTATGTATGTTTTCCTGAGCCGGGTACCCCTGGGAGGTGTTTGTATAGTACTAATTTGCAAATTTGGGTCGACTAACGTTGGGGCCCTGTCTGTATGGTGGTGCACGTAGCTACCGTCCCTGCATGCAGTATACTGCTTTGGGCTGCAAGGCAATTAGGGAAATCTCCTATTGTACTGAACTGTTAACATTGGTAGAGTGAGCATCCGCTCACCAGTCCTGGTACACAGCGAACCTTGCCCTGGATGCTTGGTGGTCTGCTGTCCTTAGGAATACAGGCCCTGTTAAATCAGTCCTCAAGAACAGGTCCCCTCAGGCTTAGCTCTAGCTCTCTGGCCTCTGCACAGGTTCATCCCAGCACACCAGGACAGGTCCATACTGCTCCAGCTCCCTGCACACAAGACACCAATGTGTATAGCTCCAGGTTCCTAGCAACAAAGATGCCACTCAGACTCTGAATGCCCAGGAAACTCTCACTTCCCCCTCCCCTGATTGCAGAGATTTGTGGGTCTTCTTATGTTGGCAGCCCCATTCCTCTATAGCGTATAGCGCTCCCAGCAGAGAAACACAGCCACTCTGATCCTCAACACAGCCCAGGGAAAAGAAAAGACCAGACACAGGAGCACACAGCCCACTCTGTCCAGGGAGAGGGAAGCCTGATTTGTTTAAAAGAAATTAAACTAATTTGTTTAAAAGAAAACTATAAATGCACATGTTATTCTCATAGCTAGCTTGAGGTTCATGTACACAAATAAAATTGTTTTCCAGTATTATTCCAAGTACCAACGTATTGTTGAATATAACATCGCATGATTGCATGATCACTACTTTACTAGACATCGAGCTGAGAAATTGTATCTTTAAGTGCATATTTGTGAATTAATAAAGACTGTTTTTTTTTGTATTTGTCTGAAAAGGTATTAAATGTTTAATTAGGTATAGTTTATTGAAAAAACAGACTAGTAGTAGACAGTTGAGCAATATGGATGATGTAAGTCATTGTCAGGACATTCCTGTTAAGTTGTAGTAGATGTGTTTGCAACTGTCATAAATTAGCATTTTGTGTTTCAATAAACTTTTCTATTCTCAAGGATCTCATGGTAAATGGAAGGGCTTGTCAGGTATCGACTGAGAGTTCTATCAGTGACTCATGCAGATAGCAAAATAATCAGAGATCAGAGAGGAACCAGACTCTGTGCTTTGGATCCATGCAAGTACACATTATACTAGGATGTGATGTGTTTTGTTCCCTTTTCATTTTTGAGGTTTACAAGCACTTAAAGATACAATTTCTCAGCTCGATGTCGAATATTGTCCCTTCTATAATACTATAATCAAAGTTCCTTCCATTTTTTCCCAATCTCCTAAAACATAAACTTGTACTTGGCATTGCGATGCTAAAAAATACTTTATTTAACATAATAATACGTTCCAGAGTTTGGGGGGGGGGGGGGGGTGATACTGACATGCTCGCCATCAATTGCACAACCACAGTTGAAAAAATTCCATAATTTTACAAATTGTTTAGCAATTTCTTTCCTTTCATTGGAAATTTTGGGAAACTGCAAGAGAGTTATAACACAGTTTATATATGTTTATATTTTCATATCAATAGCTGAAACATTCTTTTAGGCTAGGTTCACACTTGTAAAGCTGGTGGTTGAAGTTGCAGGATCGCACCTGTCCACGCACCCGCAACCACCTGCAGGCAAAAATGTGCTGCAGTTTAGATGATGGATAGGGGTGGCATTAATCCTAATGCATAGCTCTTAACTGTCCCTGATTTTGAACTGTCCCTCATTTGGAACAAAGTCCCTCTGTCCTTCTTTCTTCCTCATTTCACCCTCATTTTGGTTTGATCTATATAGTTGTATATAAAATGCACTCCTTATCTATCAATAATTGTTTCCCAGTGCTAAACATTTCATCCAATTTATACATTTCTGCATTTGTAAATTCCAAAAGCCAATATAAAGGAAAAGTATTGGTAAAAAAAAAGCACTTTTGGGTTCAACCAGTTATTTTTTTGTATAATTCTTCTTTAAGGGGGCAAGGCAGGAGGTGTGTCTTATGCCTACATATTTTTGCTAATACGTGTCCCTCATTCCCATCTCAGAAAGTTGGGAGGTAAGCTAATGGCTCCCCTATGCACTGAAAAACATAGCGCGGTTTCCCCGCACTAGGAACCGCACTGCACTTGCGGTTTCCGTGCGGGTTGTGTTTTCAAAAAAGGTACAGGGACCTTTTCCCTGCATTTTCAGGAATCACAGTAGGCTATTCAAATGAATGAGCTGCTGTGTCCACGTAAAACATGGCTCAGAGAGCCGCACAAGTGTGAACCTATTCTTATGAATGATCCAACAGTAACGGACTGTGTATGGCTCACGGAATATGGCTTCATTACCTGCAGAACTACCACAATGATGCAAAGAATGAAGATTCTGTAGGATGCTAAAAGCACCTCCCTTGCACAGGCAACAGTAGCCCTGCAGAAAAAAAGAAAGAAACAACTCTAATGCTTTCAGGAGCCTTACTGCAAGCAAGATGTCCAAATAACAATAGCAACTTGTGAAGCCTTTATTGCTAAAACTACTTATTATAGTACTTAGGGGGAATATGACATAAAAGTCAAATAAAGCAAAATATAACAACAGCTATGGACATTCTTCATATCAACCACCTCAACAACCACCCAACTGGCACGTTCCTGTGTCTACACCTGAGAAATGCAAGGGCTGTTGGTCACAGAACTTTCAATACTCACAGTTATAATTTAATTATTATTCTTGTTTTGTGCAACTGTTTACTTACTTGGTTGTGTAGCTGGTTGTTTGTACACTCGGTTGTATACTTGGCTATAGTTTTTACACTTTAAAATTATTATTATCATTATTATTATACAGGATTTGCATAGCTCAAACAGTTTGCGCTTTACAATATAAAAGGAGACACTACAAATACAATACAATACAATAGGGTTAGGCCAGGTTTATCTGAGCTTACAATCTAATAGTACACTTGGTTATATACTTGGTTATAGTTTGTACACTTGCTAACACACCTGGTCGTTGTTTGTACAATTAGTTGTATACTTTGTTGTTGTTTGCCAGAGACTGTTGCTGCAAGTGTTTGGCCTTTTTCTGAGGGAAATATAATTGCTTTTCAGTTTCTCCATTCTAAATACATTGTCTGCTTGGCATTTTTTTTTTTACCTTGGAATACATAATTCTATTGTAAGACCTTGATTATCAAAATGTTTTCCTCCCAGTGACTGTGATGATATGACTGTGGAAAAATGAAAGTCTTCCAGATTTCTTCCAGTGCCTAGGTATCACAGAGTGCCCCCTTACAGCAACTGTCCTTATGGAGTGTCCCCTTACAAACACTTTCTGTATCAATGTGCCCCCTTCCATTAGTTGCCTCGATGCGAGTGTCCACTTACATAAAATGTTCCCATCAGAGTGCCCTCTAAATCAGTTGCCCCCTTACATCAACTGTCCCGATCAGAGGTTCACTTTACATCAATTGACCTCATCAGAGTACCCCTTCACATCAACTTTCCCTATCAGGGTGCCCCCTTACATTAGGTGTCCCTATCAAAGTGTCCCCTTACATCAAATGACCCAATCAGAGTCTCCTCTTACATAATTTTCCCCCATCAGAGTGCCCTTTTACATAAGCTGCCTCATCAGAGTTCCCCCCTACATCAATTGCTCCTCTCAAAATTTCCCTTTATATTAACTGTCCCTAACAGAGTTTCCCCTTGCATCAAAAATCTCCATCAGAGTGCCCCCTTGCATCAATTGCCCCATCAGAGTGTCCCCTTAAAACAAATATCTCCATCGGAGTGCCCCCTTACATTAAATTTCTCCAGCAGAGTGCCCCCTTACATCAATTGCCCCCATCAGAGTACCCCCTTACATCAAACGTCTCTGTTAGAGTGCCTCCTTACATCAATTGCCTCATTTGTTTCATAATATATTATAACATATCATAATATATAATTATATATCATAATATATTTCATAATATATTGTACAATCCACACTGTTTCTTTACGGGTCTATTCAAACATCTAGGGAAATTTACAACAGAAAGACTTGTGATTTTATTCTGCAACAGACTGAAATATTCTTTGTTGCACAATGGCACATGTTGAGAACCGTCCTAATGCACTTAGGCATCTTTGATTGTGGTTGTAGCTATGACTCACTTCCTACGCTGTTTATTATGTCAAAAGTTGCAATGTGGGCAGTTTCCTAACCAGCTAATCAATACCTTGCTATTGTCGTGGAAATGCCATGACCGGAAAAATAAGTCTCAGCAGCTTCAGTGCTGGGGAATGAACTGGGAAAATATACTATTTCCTTGTTTCCTTACATCATCGGAAGTGATTTCAAAGCTCTTTTATGGATACACATTCCACTTTCAGTTTCCTTTAGTTAACTGAGCAGTAAAATGAATGAGGCCAAGCTTGAACAACAACTTTTTTTTCCCTTGAACCTACAGACAGTTCATGTCAGGGAAAGTTTACACAATGAGGAACCCAGTTCAGCTGACATTAGGATATACAGCCATGGTGACCTTTGTCTCCCAGGTAACCAGAGAATATTCCCAAAGCTGTTTAGGCCTAAGGTGTAATCTCAGACCTGTCCAAATACATAGAAACATATGATAAGCAGTATATAGTCCAGAGTAATATCATTGATCTTCACAAAATTCCCATGTTAATTTTCTTACTGAATCTTTGGAAATATTCCTACAAGGCAATTGAAACTACAGCACAACGTCGATATCTAAACACATGAAACAAGTCGGAATATTACAATTTATATTAAGATATTAAAAAAACACATTTGGCTAAAAATTTGTGTTACCACAATTAAAGTTTAAATACACTAACAAGCTAATCACAAGAGATCCAGCCATAGATGGATCAAAATGTGACTGGTTCAGAAGGGACTGGCCAAATTTTAATCCACCTGTGGCCGTTCCCGCTTGACAGAAGTCAATCTAATAATGAACTTCTGTTGAACGGGACTGTTGGAAAACTTTTGTCAATCAGCAGTTGTAACCAATTGGTCAGTAATGGAAATCATTGCATTCTGTTTTTTTATGTAGGTTTTACACAGTGCGACAACTTTTTTAGAATTAGGGTTGTACATCCTGTCCATAGCCTGTTGGAATGTGGCTAGATCACTCTGAAGGCCAAAAGGCATTCTTTTGTACTGAAAGTATCCCTCTGGAGTGGAGAAAACTCCTTTCACCCAGGCAATATTTGTAAAAAGCATCTGCCAATAATATCCCTTTGTAACGTCCAAAGTGTGATGAGTCTTTCAATGAGTTTGTCCACCTGGGGCATGGTATAGGTATCTGATTTTGAAATTTCTCTCAACACTCTTCTTCTCTCCCTAACTCTTCCTGCATTAAACCCTGCTGTGTCTCTTAAAGAGCCCACTACCTGGTGCACAAAGAAAGGACATGCATACCTGCCATCCAGGACACATCTCTTTTGGCCAGTACTAAAGTACATATTAATTGATCAAATTTAAAGCTGAAATCCAGGCAAAAGATTATCGACTTAATACAAGAACCATCTTTTTTCTTACTTAAAGGATTACTCAAGAGAGTAACAGAACGCCCCCCCCCCTCCTGAACCGTACCAGGCCACATGCCCTCAACATTGGGAGGGTGCTTTGGGGTAGCCCCCCAAAACACCTTGTCCCCATGTTGATAAGGACAAGGGCCTCATCCCCACAACCTTGGCCGGTGGTTGTGGGGTCTTCGGGCGGGGGGTTTATTGGAATCTGGAAGCCCCCTTTAACAAGGGGACCCCCAGATCCCGGCCCTCCCCCCTGTGTGAAATGGTAAGGGTGCCCCTACCATTTCACTAAAAAACTGCCAAAAATGTTAAAAATGACAAGAGACAGTTTTTGACAATTCCTTTATTTAAATGCTTCTTCTTTCTTCTTTGCGGCCTGCCAGATTGCGTGCTCGGATAAGGGTCTGGTATGGATTTTTGGAGGGCCCCACGCCGTTTTTTTTTTAAATTTTGGGGTTCCCCTTAATATCCATACCATACCTGAAGGGCCTGGTATGGAATTTAGGGGGACCCCCACGTCATTTTTTTTACATTTTGGCCGGGGTTCCCCTTAATATCCATACCAGACCTGAAGGGCCTGGTATGGAATTTAGGGGGACCCCCCATGTCATTTTTTTTTATAATTTTGGCCGGGGTTCCTCTTAATATCCATACCAGACCTGAAGGGCCTGGTATGGAATTTAGGGGGACCCCCATGTCATTTTTTTTTTAAATTTTGGTTCGGGTTCCCCTTTGGGGAATTCCCATGCCGATTTTATCAATGAACTTCTATGTGTATTGTCGGACCGGCAATGCATTAATAGCCGCGAATAGTTTTAAATGACTTTTTTCCTTTTAAATGTAATTTTGCTGTCAGACTGTTCTAAACACGGGAAACATGCGCCCCTTTACAGGCATACTATAGACACCCCCCAGGTACGAAATTTAAAGGGATATTAAACTTTTATTGTTTCACTTTAAGCATTATTAAAATCACTGTTCCCGAAAAAACAGCCGTTTTTAAAACTTTTTTTTGCATTGATACATGTCCCCTGGGGCAGGACCCAGGTCCCCAAACACTTTTTATGACAATACCATGCATATAAGCCTTTAAAATTAGCACTTTTGATTTCTCCCATAGACTTTTAAAGGGTGTTCCGCAGCATTCGAATTTGCCGCGAACACCCCAAATTGTTCGCTGTTCGGCGAACTTGCGAACAGCCCATGTTCGAGTCAAACATGAGTTCGACTCGAACTCGAAGCTCATCCCTACTGACAACTCCCCAGAAACATCATTTCCTGCTTGTGGTATTGGCTCACCAATTTTCCCAGAAGTCTACACTAAGATAGAAGTCAAATTTCAGGCATCCCCTGCAACAAATATGTTATTTTTGGTGAGATACTCCCAATAGGAACACATCTAAAGGAATGCAGGCCCAGCAGCTTTCCTCATTAGTGCCCTGAAGCTGCACAGCTGACTGATAATTATGAAATCACTCATATTAGACCCACTGAGCACAGAGGCACAGAGGAACAAACAGTGATTTCTTCAGAATAACAAAAGGTAGTAATCTGCAACAAAGGTTGTTATAATCCTTGCAATGTACATAGATCACCCAAGGGGAATGTTTTTTTTTTTTTGTTTTTTTTAACAAAAGTGGAGTTACGCTTTAAATCTTGGTGTTCTTTGTGAACTATGCACTAATCCACCATGAAACAAGTTCTACGATTTCCCTCCATGCAATAGCTTCTTGTAATAAAGCGCAATCACTAGTGTTCTGTAGGGTTGGACCTAATGGGATGCTGAGGTTGCCCCCCTAAGGACCAGTGCCATTGGTGAGGGACTAGGGTCTTGGTAATGCAGAGCTGGCTTGGCTGCACAGTGCCATGCCCTATCCACCACATCACACCACACTACATCATTTATTTCTATGGTGCAGAGGGACCACTTTACCATTTGTTGCTATGATGCTGGTAAATGACCTACTTGTACCATGGAAATGAATTACATTGATCCACGGCAGGCATTCAGAAGAAAAAGGAAGTCTTGCTTCTGTCCAGACCTGCTCTGCTTCTCGCCCTCTGCCTGGATTATTTGTGAAGGAGGGATGGAGAACTCTGTTGTGACGGGGGACTGTGATGTGAAGGAAGTGACTCTAATGTGTGGGGGGTCTTTGACGTGATGGGGTTGCAGGACAGGTTGAGTTCTTTTGTGATTTAGGAAGCCCATAGACGGTGTACATGTATTTCCTGTAACCACGGGGAAGGTGCATGACTGAAAAAGGTCTGCCTACCAGCTCCCGATCAGCGCTCTCAGCCAATGGCTGTCAAAACACAATAGAACTGCAGGGGAGATTGCTGTACTAACATTGGACTGTTAGTACAGCGGTTCCGACCTGGGCTGTCAGTTTTTTTTGTTCAGCCCACTGGGTTAAACGAAAAAAAAAATTGCCGTGTGTACTCGGCTTTAGGGGTTATTGTTTCCTTCTGTTTATTGGATGTGTTACTTTACTCTGATTTGAACTGTTTGATATTAACAGAGTCACAGTTCCTTCTCCATTTGGTGTTGCCTGGTTTATTGAGCAGGGGGTATATCAGAGTGGTCGAAGTGTTAACATCAATAGTTCGTCCATCAGATTAGTCTCAGAGGGCTTATTCACTCAGTGGCTCCTTTGGGGGTGCGCTAGTTATAAAAATATAAAAAAATAAAGCTCCTTGCACATGGAGAGTCTAGCTGCTGTGTCTTTAATCCCAGTGTTCTAGTGTACTTGGGGGTGCAGCATCCATTCAGTACAGCGTTCATAACTCCCAACTTTAAAACTTGGTTTTCCTGAAGACCACGCTGGACTCACTGGATAAGTCGATGACTGTGGGTGGGTGATTGTATGGGCAAAGAGGAAGAGGGCCCGTCCAGTAGGTCGTGCCCAATGGTGGATGGTGATGGTGGACCCCCTTGGGGCCTTGGGCTGCTACCTTTAGGATACGGCCTTATGGTCGTTTCAGTGAAAAGTCTTGGGTCGGATAGAAGTAGCACCCAGTGTCCAGAAAACTGCAAATTTGATGTATAGTTCATAAGACATTTATTAAAAGTGTAAACAAGTACATCAAGCCAATGCATTTAGGGGGAATGGAGAAGCAGCAGTGACCTAGTCCCACTGATAGAGGGAACCTGCAGCGCAGAATAATGTACGTATTTCTCCTTATTCCGCCACCCCTATTTATCAGAGCAAGGAAGAGCTGCAAGCTGCAAGGCTATTTTTTTGTTTCAGCTCGTAGTTCAGCTTTAATACTATGCATTTTTAAAAGGAGGTATGCATAGCATAGCAGCTTGCATATTTTTGCAATGAAGGGTATTCATTAAAACTACCTGGAAATTCACACCTATTCTTCTTTGGCAGTATCACCTTGTATCCTGGGGCTACGCCTACTTTCTAGTTACTGTCATAATTTCTTTTCATAAATTGAAAGGGTTATTCCACTGAAAATAAAGAAGTGACATTTTTCACTAGCGAAGCATGCATACAAAAGTTAATATATTTCAATATTGTCCTTGTTTACATGTGGCATAGACTGTTATTATTTTTTATGGAAATTTTGCCTGGCTCATTTAAATGATTTTTTCTTTTTATTTATTATTCTGTTCCATTTCAAATGTCAGTTTATGCATTGACATTCCTCCTTAGGCTGGCCATACATGTTCAATTGTCTTGTACAATTTTCCTTTAGATTTACCAAAAACCATATAATATGAGGTCAAAATTAAACAACTTTCAATTGTATCCAATTAGGCAAGTCCTTGCACTTCATAGTTTAAGGTAAATCTAATGCCGCGTACACACGACCGGACTTTACGGCATACTTGGTCTGGTGAACCTGAGTCCGTCAGACAATCTGATCGTGTGTGGGCTCCAGCGGACTTTTTTTTCTCAAAAGTTTGACAGACCTAGAAATGAAACATGTTTCAAATCTGTCCGACGGACTCGAGTCCGGTCGAAAAGTCCGCTCGTCTGTATGCTGGTCCGACGGACAAAAACCGATGCTAGGGCAGCTATTGGCTACTGGCTATGAACTTCCTTGTTTTAGTTCGGTCGTACGTCATCACGTACGAATCCGTCGGACTTTGGTTGATCGTGTGTAGGCAAGTCCGTTCATTCGGAAAGTCCATCGTAAAGTCCGTGGAAATGTCCACAGGACAAAGTCTGCCGTAAAGTCCGCTCGTGTGTACGCGGCATAAAGGAAAATTGTACAAGACAATTGAACACGTATGGCCAGCCTTAAGGCCCGTGCACACGATACTAAAAACGGAAGTAAAAATTTATCCGACGAACGATCTGACGATTTTCAAGTGGTTAGTATGGTGCTTTCGACAGCTGATTTTGTTTTTTCCTCAGACAAAAGCTGGATGTGCAGACTATAAAATTTTTGTCGTACGTGAACTCAATATCCGATTTTCGTTTAATTAGCACGGGTTTCGCACATAAAAAATCGTAAGAGCGAGACTATGCATGCTCAGAAACGAAAGAATACATACAAAACTAGTCAACACATTACGTCACTTCTGACGTTGTATTGTATGGTATGAGAATTTCTGTATGGTGAGTAACCTCTTCACTTTCGACGTGAGACTAGCATGCAATAAAAAATGGACGAACATCTGATCGTGTGTACGAGGCTTTAGACCCAGTGGGATTGATTTACCTAAACTGGAGAGTGCAAAATCTGATGCAGCTGTGCATTGTAGCTTTTAACTTCAGCTTGTTCAATTAAGCTTTCACAAAAAAAGCCTGGAATCTGATTGGTTACAATGCACAGCTGCACCAGATTTTGCACTGTCTAGTTTTAGTAAATCAACCCCATTCTTTCCAGATAGTATGATTGCCTTCTGACTTGATACCATTCACAGGAAGCTTAACTCCTACACAGAAGTTGAATCCAATGCAATTTTACTTGCAGTACAGAGGATGTTTTTCCAGTGTTTTAAAGTGTTAGAAAAAAAACTACTTTCGTACGCCCTGTTTCTGCAAAGTACTAACACTGACTGAAGGAACGTGGAAGAAACAGGGAGAGATTATTAGGACTGAGCTAACATTAAATAGAAGGGGGGACAGAGGGAGAAAAACCAAATCACACAGTAAACAAGTAAAGGCCCAAAACCATCACTACATGTCAGTATACTTCAAATAAAGGCAACCTAATATAGATCAATGTGTTATTGATCTATATTACAAAAATATATATACAGGAAAAAATAAATATTATTGGAAAAGAACACACTCTCAAATAGTACAATACAAATATTAATTATCATCTGAGAATGGTACAATGCCCACATAAATATCACAACAGCAGAAATATTGTGGCTATGTGCTCTTGTTTATGCCTTAGGACGTTATTCCTTTAGTAAATCAGGGTCATAATCCTTAATTAAGGAAGAGTAAAGAAAATAATAAATCAGAAATGTTCTACTTCCTTTCTGCCAAAAGAGGAGAAAGAGCAAGTGCACGTATAACACTGTGGGGTTTATTTACCAAAACTAGAGAGTGCAAAATCTCCTACAAATGCTGTTACTTTCATACCCTACGTACTCCTCTCCTGCACAATCTGTCCAGCTGTCATACCTTATGCACTCCTCTCTGTCACATACTGTCCACTCTCCTACACTCTGCACTCTCCTGCACATACTGCTCACTGTCATACCCTCCTCACCCCCTCTCCTGCACATACTGTTCACTCGCATACCCTCCTCACCCATCTCCTGCACATACTGCTCACCGTCATACCCTCCTCACCCCCTCTACTGCACATACTGTTCACTGTCATACCCTCTTCACCCCTCTCCTGCACATACTGCTCACTGTCATACCCTCCTCACCCCTCTCCTGCACATACTGTTCACTGTCATATACTCCTCACCCCTCTCCTGCACATACTGTTCACTGTCATACCCTTCTCACCTCTCTCCTGCACATACTGTTCACTCTCATACCCTCCTCACCCATCTTCTGCACATACTGCTCACTGTCATACCCTCCTCACCCCCTCTACTGCACATACTGTTCACTGTCATACCCTCCTCACCCCTCCCCTGCACATACTGTTCACTGTCATACCCTCCTCACCCCTCTCCTGCACATACTGTTCACTCTCATGCCCTCCTTACCCCTCTCTTGCACATACTATTCATTGTCATAACCTCCTCACCCCTCTCCTGCACATACTGTTCAGTGTCATAACCTCCTCACCCATCACCTGCACATACTGTTCATTGTCATAACCTCCTCACCCCTCTCCTACACATACTGTTCACTGTCATAACCTCCTCACCCCCCTCCTACACATACTGTTCACTGTCATAACCTCCTCACCCCTCTCCTGCACATACTGTTCACTGTCATACCCTCCTCACCCCCCTCCTACACATACTGTTCACTGTCATAACCTCCTCACTCCTCTCCTGCACATACTGTCTACAGTCCTCTCCTGCACATACTGCCCACTGTCATACCATCCCTGTCAGGGGGCAAAGGATGGGAGGTCTGCAGGGCAGTGTACAGGGGGTCAGCAGGGCAGTGTACAGGGAGTCAGCAGGGCAGAGGACAGAGGGCAGCCAGGCAACGTACAGGGAGTCAGCAGGATAAAGAATGGAATGTTAACAAGGGACAAGCCGAGGACAGGGGTAAGTAGGGTGGAGGAAGGGGGTCAGTGCTACAGGACAGAGGACAGGGGTCACCACTTGAGAGACAGATATCAGGGATCACTGCTGGAGAAGCAGAGGACAGGGATCACCATTGGCAGGGCAGAGGACAGGGGTCACCGCTGGGAGGACAGAGTACAGGAGTCACTGCTGGAAGGACAGAGTACAGGAGTCACTGCAGGAGAGGCAGAAGACAGGGATCACCACTGGCAGAACAGAGGACAGGGGTCACCGCTGGGAGGACAGAGTGCAGGAGTCACCGCTGGGAGGACAGAGTATTGGAGTCACCGCTGGGAGGACAGAGTACAGGAGTCACTACAGGAGGGGCAGAGGACAGGGATCACTGCTGGCAGGGAACTGGACAGGGATCACTGCTGTTGAGGAAGAGAACAAGGGTCACCCCTGGAGAAGTAAAGGGTGATGATTACCACTAGAAAGGGAGAGGACAGGGATCACTACTAGAGGAGGAGAGGACAGGGATCACTGGTGCAGAGTCAGAAGAAAGCGACATCCCCTGGCGAGTCAGAGGACAGGGATAACATCTGGAGAGTCAGAGGACAGGAGTCACCACTAGAGAGGGAGAGGACAGGGGTCACCACTAGAGAGGGAGAGGATGGGGTCACCACTAGAGAGGGAGAGGACAGGGATCACCACTGGAAAGGCAGAGGACAGGGATTACCACTGGAGAGGACAGAGATCACAGCTGGAAAGGGAGAGGACAGGGATCACCACTGGAGAGTCAGAGGACAGGGATCACCACTGGAGAGTCAGAGGATAGGGATCACCCCTGGAGAGTCAGAGGACAGGGATCATCCCTGGAGAGGGAAAAGACAGGGATCAAAGCTGGAAAGTCAGAGGACAGGGATCATCCCAGGGGAGTCAGAGGACAGGGATCACCCCTGGAGAGTCAGAGGACAGGGATCATCCCTGGAGAGGGAAAAGACAGGGATCACAGCTGGAAAGTCAGAGGACAGGGAATCACCCCAGGGTAGTCAGAGGACAGGGATCACCCTTGAAGAGTCCGAGGACAGGGATCACCACTGGAGAGTCAGAGGACAGGGATCACCACTAGAGAGGGAGAGGACAGGGTTTGCAGTTAGAGAGGAAGAAAACAGGGATCACCGCTGGAGGGTCAGAGGACAGGGATCACCGCTGGAGAGGGAGAAGACAGGGATCACTGCTGGAGAATCAGAGGAAAGTGATCACCGCTGGAGAGTCAGAAGACAGGGGCCTTCTGTCTGTCACTCTCTGTACTCCATTTCTACTGCCCACTGTCATACCCTCCGCACTCCTCTCCTGTACATAATGCCCACTGTCATACCCTCTGTTTTCCTCTCCTGCACAAACTGCCTGCTAAAATTCTGCTTTAAAATGTTTTGTAGTATCCCCAACCTTGGTCATTCTGGAACAGACACGCTTTTGCAATTCTTTATCAGAAACATTATCTAATTAACTAAAGATATCATGAACAATCGTAGTTTATTATTTCATCCTGCTTTTTTATTTCTACTTGCTTAATCTGAACTTGTTTGTATGGGCTAATACAATAGTAGAGGGCTAAACTATAATTTAGTGACCAACTGCGGTTTAAATAACTATATGGTTTTAAAAAGCCATTATCTTTCTGTATATTCTTAAGAGAAAGGTTTTAATGGTATATTCACAATCCTCTGTAATGAAGTAACAAATCTCATCATCTTTCTGTAAATTATTTTAAAGAGCAAGTTTTCAATGGTATAGTTACAAAGTAACAAATCATCCCACCTCTACTTTTGAATTTGGGAAATGATTTGACTCACTGCAAGACAGAAAAACAGTAGCTATGTCTTATCTCTTTCTATTGAATGGTTTAGGTGTTTTAAAATGAGGTTAATAAGCACGAGCCATATGTTATCCACTATCATGTAGTTTCCAGAAAAAGTGACAGCTGGCCACACAAAGTGAATGATGAAACCTTTGGAACATCCAATAGTGTGTGTCAGATGAACTTCCCACGGGCAAGGAATTGCAGCACTGTGTCACTTGTATACTATCAGCAGCGAATCATAGAACAAAGATAACAAATCTATCCTGCTATCTTATTTGGTGTTTGTAGCTGAGGCATACTCAAGTTATCTCACGATTGGTGATACAGACAATCTGACACCACTAGTCCATTAACATCCTGCTACTTTATTTGTTCTTTTTGAACCAGAAATATCCTCCGGTTATCCCACAACTGCTGATACTGACAATTTGACACCACTAGTCCATTACATTTTTACTACACTGTTAGGCCCCATTCACCCCTGCATGTTGCGCTAATGCGCATTTTATCATGTCACAGCATGGGGCAAACCGTTCACTTGAATACATTTTAAAAGAAGAGAGAGGTTGTGGGACTTTGTATGAAGCACACCACTAAGTTGAACGAACCAATGAGTATAGTAATTGTTTATTATTACACATTGTCTCATATAAAGTCCTTCTCTTTTTGTTCTCATTAAACCAGGGAAGGAAGCACACAACTAATTTATTGCACTTATGTCGTGACCTGCTTCTGTTGACCAGGCGCTCGTATGTAAATTTAGTGGGTATCTGTTCTGTACATAGTTCAGATTCAATGATATGACTAAATTAGCCTCTGTTCCAGTATTGGCTGTGTTGCGTGCAGTTCCACGCTGTCGCCTGTAGGTGTCGTTGTCACCACAGGCCAGTGATGGAAGGGCAACAGGCTAAGGTGTATTGAGTGTCCTTCTTTCCTGGAAACAGCCCAGTGGGAGTGGTTCACTGCTGTGCATTCTGGGAAAGGATACTTAAGGGGCAGACGCCATATTTTTCTCTCTCTCACCTCCTGGCCCTCCTGGCCTAAGGTATGTGACAACGCTTTTTCTGTCCCGGGGCTCTGCTGAGGCTATGTGACCGCATGTAGGCCCAGAAGCTAACTGGAGCCTACTGGTTCAGAGGTGGTCCTGTGCTGTCTGTCCTGCAGGAAGAAGCCGAGCAATTGAAAGATCCAGGGAAGGACTTATCTTGGAGAGGACCGTGCAAAAGGCTGGTATCTCAAGAGGAGCCTGGTGACTCAATTGGAGGATGCATCCTAACCAAATCTACCTCACAGTACTGCCGGGTCGGCTTAAAGGTTCTGGTACTGTTTGCTGTGTTCGTTCAACTAATTCTAACTCCTGTGGCAGAGGACCGTCCAACTAATACTAAATCCTGTGGCAGAGGTTTGTTCAACCATTATTGTTCCTATCAAGTCTGTGGCAGAGACTTTTGTCCATGCATCATTCCGGCTGCTAGGTCAGTGAGAGAGGCCTATCCGGGTGAGCAAGATCCGTTGACTGAAGGAGTACTTGTCTACGGGATCTAAACGTTCCTCAGTGATCTGCACAAGGTATCTGAACTTCCCCTTAAACCCTCCATCCCTCTACTGCTCAAGTTGTTTAATAAAAAGCATTGGAAAAAGAACTAAATGACTTGTGCATACATTGGTGGGCGCGAGGCCCAGTACAGACTCTAAGTTTCTGGTACGGTGAACTGTGAGTAAGGGGTAATGGCAAAGACCCAATTTAAATCAGCAGCTCCTTCAGGGGTAAGTGCTACACTTACTTTTAATATAATCTGTGACCTACCTTTGCCATTATGTTTTTTATTTTTATTTTTGATATAGGGGCCAATTCCTGGACTTTGGTGGTAGCCTTGGCTGTCGTTATCCCCAGAAGCTGAGATGCGCACCGGGGTCTTCCCCTCCTCTTCCATTGTGGGGGGAAGGGCAGACACGCCCATGCCCACATGCCAAGCTGGTGACGTCATTCATGATGCCACACGCCGACATATTTTGCCATCTGCATATACCACGAGGATTGAGCGCCAACTGCTGAGTGCGAATTGTTGCTCAGGCGGTGGTGCCGCCTCCCCTTTTGATTATGCTGCGTGACGTTGGTGGTTACCTGGGGCTCACAGCTGGTAATTATACCACACTTATACTGTGCTCTTGTTGTTAAACACTATGTCTTTTCCATTCACTTGGTTTACCTACTATTGTTACACGGTTTTAGGTTATCTTTCATTTCTTCAGTTTACCAGTTGTGCAATGACTTTATTGATAATTTATTAATTTTTACAGAAACTCCTGGGAACTATATACAGCACAAATTATATACAGCACTAATTATATACACCACAGCTGATAACTGGAGATCTCATTTCAATGTTTATTCATTGGTTGTTGGTGCTGCCACCGTGCCGCAGGTGTTACCACCTTAGCTCCCGAGGATGACGTCTTCTATAGTGCCTCCAATTCTCCATATCTTCAACATTTTTACCCATATACTACAGCTAGGTGAGAGTGTTTTGAATCTGTTGTGTTCCCCCTCTTTTTTCCTTGTTTCATACTCCCCTTTTTTCTACTGTTAGATGCAACTGTTAAATAAGTTGCTTAAGTTTATATTGCTTTGCCAAATTATTGCTTCTATAAGAAAGATGACACGGAGTCAGGTATGTCTGTATCACAGTTCTCAGCATAATGGACTGCTGCCTTTTACTCTTTCAAAGGCCTTTTATAAGCAATTATACAAACAATAGCATTAGCACAGCCCCCCCACAAAGGGCGAGGGTAAACAACAACAGGAGTCACCTGGGCTACGAACACAAGCTTCAACACCATGGCAATTTTACAAGAAAACAAAAGCAGAGTTTAACAGCCAAAAAGTTACATTCAAAACAGATTTACATGTAGTCATCATATTAAGTGAGAAAATTAAATCCCTGACCTTATCAATTTCCCCCTTTGACATCATCCTCTCCTTCCCCCTGGGTCCTCATGAATAAGTTCTAGTCAGTTTTTCCCCAGAGTCCTTTCCCTGACCGCGGGTTGTCAGAGGGGTAGAACCCATCCCCCTAGGTATTACCAACATCTTAAAATTCAAGAAGAGGAGTTTTATAGGAGTAGGGTGATGTCAATACACATTTATCGGTATGCCCTGTCTATTCTCCTAATTTTCCTATTTATTTTCCTGTATACACATATATTCGTGATTGTAAGTGATATTAATATTAGAATAATAATTACCATTGGACTTAACAACCAGTGAAAGGTATTGGTTGCTGTGGAAGACATTCCACTAAATATATCCCACCAATGTGGTGCAGTATCCTGTTGTATCTGTGAGGAAAGATGTACTAGTCTACCTTTGTCAATAATTGCGGATACAAGGTTATTCTGTAGGGTATGTTCTAATGTTTCTATGTGTTGTCTTAACAACTCTGATTGTTCCAAAACCTGTTTTAGGGGGTCTAAAGAAATTATAAAGGGTGTAGTGTCAGTGAGATTATGTACCTCATAGACTGAAGAGAATATCTTATCGGCGTCTGGTTCAAAAAGATAGGTGTCGTTACCCCATTGTAATATTTTAATCTTTTTTATACATCCCGCAAACGGCGCCGATTTATTTAATGCTGACATGGTGCGGTTATCATTAGTAATGATACAAATATGCTGGGGTCCTATTTCTATGAATCTATTGTTCACATTTATCGGTGTTCTTTGCATTTTGCATATGCTAGTTTGGTATTTTAACAAGCAAGGTTCATATACTGGGGAACTTCTGCCACATACCATTCCCTTATTAGTTCCTTCACATAGAATAAGATCATGGGTTCTGTTTCTTTTATCTACATATTTCCCATATATTTCTGGATACCAAAACTCGTCTTTAATTACTAGTGGCATGACCACTATTTTACACATTTCCATTACATCTGCTACCCGGTATGCTTCGAACCTTCCTACACACCATTTCTCCTCACATTCTATCTTATCCCCTTTTACTTGGAACCATACACCATCGTCAGTTAAACCCTTAAAATATTTCATCCAGGTATGATAATTTCCCAACTGTAGTTCAGTCCTGGCCCTATTTATTTGTATATGATAGGATAAGAGGTTAAAAGAGCACTGTGTGAAATTTACAAACTGTTGATTTTGATTCCACAGCTGGAGCTCTGCTCCTATCGTGTGATTTATTAACCCTCCCAAAAATTGTAATAGGGGTATTTCTTGCAATTGGGTTTCAAAAGTGGTGGGTAACCATTTGCTTGTGATAGTCAAGCTGTCAGCTATGTGTCCCCCTGCATGCTTCCATCTGTTGTTCATTTCTTCTATCTCGACCGAGTTTAAAATTCCCATCCCTGTACCTGTCAGTCCCAATAGTGTGTCGTACCATTCTCGTTTATACCTACACTCCGGTATCGAGGGAAAGGTGATATTGAATTTTATTTTTGTTTTCTGTTGTGATGTTGATACATTTATGCAAGTGTTTGGTACGGGTGTTAATATGGAAGATTCAATTGTTGGCATTACTTCTTCCTCCATTTGTATGTGAAACCCATAGGCCTCTGCACTCCAATACCACCCATCATTTCTCTCTTCCCTCCACCAAGAGGCACAGAGGAAAGTACTGGATTGATTAACGGTAATATCTGTCAAATTAAACATCCCTTCGGTTATATTCCCTCCTTCTGCCATGACTGTTAATATTTGGTACATTTGTCCCACTACCCGTTCCCGGGCTTGTTTCCATGTCTGTGAAAGGGATATTTTATGACACCTATGGTTCTTACTATTGTTAAAGGGGAAACCCATATTATCATTCCACTGGAAAGTTACGGTTACTTCTGAGAGGGGGTCTGCCTGTATCCATGCTATACCTACATCTACATGAAATGGTCGCCTATGTCCTTCAACAGTATAATTACCCACAGTGTAATCCTTATTTATCTCATATCCTGATACATTTGCTACTTTAGGATCATCTATACTCCATTCAAAAGTCATTGTTTCTTCTACCTCAAGTACAATAATACCAGGAGTCCATGCATATATTTGTAAAACAACAATCTTCAACAAAAAATATGTAAGTAGATATTTCATCATGTTGTTTTCTCGGGTTGTTTCTTGCAATGTGATGCGTGTATCCAGGTAGGTTTTCCTTCCAGCTTTACTGAGGTGGCTGTGGTCAAGAGTACTTGGTAAGGACCTTCAAACCTGGGTTCCAATGTCTTTCTGGTGTGTTTCTTTACATATACATAATCCCCTGGTAGCAGCGTATGTGTACCTGTTATTGAATTAGGGTCTGGAAGAGAAGAATACACACTTTTGTGGATCTTAGTTAGACGTTGTTGTAATTGTATCACATATGCAGTCAAACTATCACATTGCAATTGCATACTCTGTGGAAAGTATAAACCCAATCTAGGTGCATTCCCAAAAAGTATCTCATATGGAGATAATCCCGTTTTCCCTGTAGGAGTGTATCTTATAGAGAATAAAGCCAAAGGCAGGCATTCTGGCCAAGGCTTGTTTAACTCTTGCATGGCTTTTTGTATTTTTAACTTTATTGTCCCATTTACTCTCTCCACTGATCCTGAACTCTGTGGGTGGTAAGGGGTGTGAAAACTTTGTTGAACCCCTAACATGGTCATCACATTCTGCATGATTTCTCCTGTAAAGTGTGTCCCCCTATCTGATTCTATGGTTTCAGGAAGACCAAACCTAGGTATTAACTCAGTGATCAGTTTCTTAGCTGTGGCTTTAGCTGTAGCCGATTTTACTGGATAACTTTCGGGCCAACCTGAGAATAAATCGATACACACGAGGACAAACTCAAAGGGGCTGCTCTTAGGCATTTGTATGTAATCAATCTGCAGTCTCTGGAAGGGGTATTGGGCCCGGACCTGGTGTTTTCGTGGGGTTTTCACTTTCTGTCCTGGATTATTCAGGAGACAGATTTGGCAGGCTGCACAGTAGTTTCTTGCAGTACTACTGAATCCAGGGGCGAGCCATCCTTGGTTCACAATCCTATACATGGAATTGGAACTGACGTGTGTGGGTAGGTGAACTGCCGCTGCCATTGCTGGGTACAGAGAGGCAGGCAGGCATATTTTGCCCCCTTCCCTCCATACATTGTCAAGGTCTGGTGCTGCTCCCATTCTGACCCACTTATCTTTCTCGCTCTCCCCTGCTTGCTCCTGTAATTTACTCAGCTGCTGCCATGTTGGTTCTGGGATACTCACCTCTACCGCTGCTAAGGTCTCAGGGCTTCCTTCCCCTAGAGCTGCCTGTTTTGCAGTCAAATCTGCAAATGCATTTCCTTTTGCCTCAATTGTTTTTGCGCTCGTGTGTGCCGCTATCTTCATGATGGCCACTCGTTTAACCTTTTGAAGATTGTTCAGGACTCTCTTAATCCCTTCTCCATGTTTTACAGGTGTACCTGCTGCTGTCAGATAACCTCTAGCCTTCCATATATGGCCATAATCATGCGCTACACCATAAGCGTAGGCAGAGTCAGTGTAAATATTCCCTTCTCGTTCTTTTAAGTATTCTAGGGCTTGTTCTAAAGCTTTTAATTCTGCTTCCTGTGCTGACATGTGGGCTGGTAAGGGCTGTGCGTCAATCACCTGCGTATCAGTCACTACAGCATACCCTGTGTGATATTTACCCTTATCATCAGCAAACCTACTGCCATCTATGTACAAAGTGTGCTCAGCATTTAAAATCGGTGTATCTGTAACGTGTGGGAATCCCATTGTCTCCTGTTCCATGAGCTAAAAACAATCATTCCTCTACTTCTTGAAACATTCATCTACTTTTTGAAACAAAAGAGTGTCAGTTTCCTCATCTCCTTCCTTATTAGCACTATTAGCACTATCATTCCCCCTTGCCAAATCTGGTGACTGAAGAGGCAAAAAGGTAGCCAAATTTAAGGTTGTACAGCGCTGAAAAGTGACATTTGGAGGTAAAAGTAAAGTACACTGTAGCCTTAATTGCCTAGCCATGGAAATGTGTTTGGGCTGTACCTGAGACAAGATTGCATGTATGTCATGTGTGGTATGCACTACGACTGGATTGTCTAGAACAATCTCTGATGACTTATCTATGATAATTGATACTGCAGCTACCGCCCGTACACAGGACGGTGAACCTCTAGATACTGGATCTAATGCTGCTGAAAAGTAAGCGACTGGTCTTTGTTTTACATGTGCCTGTGTCAGAACACCTGTGGCATGTCCAGTGATCTCAGCAATGTACAGGTTAAATATCTTGGTGTAATCTGGTATACCAATAGCCGGGGCAGAAATCAACAACTTTTTCAAAGTGATAAACGATTCATAAGCTACTTCTGTAAGCATATACGGTACAATTTTCAAACAATCGTATAATGGCTGCATCAAAGCGCTAGCATGTGGTATCCACTGTCTACAATATGACACGATACCTAAAAACATACGCAATTGTTTGAAATTCCGTGGGGGTAACATTCCCTTTATCACTTGAACCCTCTCCTCAGTGAGATGTCTCGTACCCTGTGATATACAATGTCCCAAAAAGATAACTTTTTCCTGACACACTTGTAACTTTTTCTTATTAACCTTGCAACCTTTTTCTGCCAAAAATCGCAACAAATTAAGGGTGGTGTGCAAGCTTTCAGTCTCTCACTTATCTGTGGAATTAATCCCTCCATAAATTGGCTATTGAAGGCTCGGATTGTGACTGGCAGGGCCAAGTCCAATCCCTCATCTGCCATCATACTTTCCATAGATAAGTAAAATTCCGATACATTCTGTCCTGGCATTTGTTTCATGGGTGATATTGACCCCCCCTCTTGTTGTTTTGCCTGACAAAGCTTCTAATCTAGCAATAAAAGGGGCCCTTGAGTCTATATGTCTGATTGCCATCCCCCTCAGCTTGTCCTGCAGGTCTGTGTGGACCTATTTCTGTCATAAACTGGTTAAAACAGGGTCAGAGTCATTTTATGTCTGCATAGATCCTCCCCATCCTGCCAGGTTGCTTCATGTGTATTCATTAACTGTGTCACAAATCTACAAAAAGCAGCTGGCTTTACTATAATGCATGTATCAGTGCGTACGGGAGCTACAGTTTCTGAATGAAATTCTTATACTCCACAAACCTGAAAAAAAAAAAAAAAAAACATTCTCTACCCTTAAGTACAGGACATATCTTGTGTGGTTTACGTTCTATGTCAGTATATGGGGGTGGGATGGTTGAACTAAGATTATTTAAAATTTCAACATTTTTTGTTCTTCTGTCTTTCATATCCCAACCATCACAATCTGGATTATGTTTCCACCCCTCTTCTTTTTCTCTTTTTGAAACCTTAATTAAGCATTGAACCTGACTCATCCATTGCTTCTCTAACACCTCTCCTTGTCTGTCCCTTTTTATTTCACTTTTTTTATTTATTTTTTCACTATTTCACTCCATACATCCGGGTCTAAACCCGCTGCTCCTTTCACCTTAAATTTACGAAGGACATCCTTTAAGTCCTGTGCTTCGGTTTTCCCATAAATGTTCTTAATTATCTGTGGCACCGTATAGTGCGCCACAATTCCCTGACGGGGTTTTGTGTTCCTCTGGCCCATTCTAACAGTCCTGCCTAGGTAGCGTGTGGGACACTTAGTGTACAACATAATGCGGCTACAACATATACAAGAATGAATAATTACTTTATATGCTAGCCCTATAGCATACCAGCTAAGTTACACTAGTTCCTCGTTGCCTTCCTCCTAGGGTGCTAGAATTCTAGAAACCTCTCCGGAATGAGATTTCTGAAACCAAATTACTTTATATGCTAGCCCAAAAATAAATAATTACTTTATATGCTAGCCCAATAACAAACCAGAATGCGGCTACAACATATACAAAAATGCGGCTACAACATATACAAGCATTCCTTTAAGTGGCCAGGTATCCGACTAGATCTCGGGACTTTGTTGAGACCTTATTCCCTCCCCGTATCTGGGAATCCCTCTCATACACTCTTATCCCTGCTTTATGGAGCAGACAGGGCTTATACTCTCAACCCGTCTATGGTTTATGAGTTAGATGTGAGGTTAAGCATAAGCGTCAGACCCCCAAGCTCACAAGCCCTCAGGTTCCCAATCGTGTGAGGTAAGGCGCATTCCGTTGCTTAGTTCGGCAATCCCCTTCTAACTCATACCATCCTTGACAAGGCTCATTCACTTTCTCAACAAGACAGACAAGACAAACACAGATAACAAAAACAAACAAATAATTCCAGCAATATAAACGAAAATATGCAGTAATTCTAGACTCACCACTACAGAGGCTGGTGTTTTAAAACCAGGAGAACCGTAACTGACAGAACGGATAGGCACAAATCAGGGGAGCACAGAATATAAGAAAAATAAAGCTTTTTCTTACCTGCGCAGGTTTTTTGATCTGTGGTTCCCGGAATGCATGCCTTTTGTTCCGTCAGCGTAGCTCATCCACCTCTTGTAGTATCATCGGTGAGTCCCTCGTCCGGGCGCCAAAATGTTAGATGCAACTGTTAAATAAGTTGCTTAAGTTTATATTGCTTTGCCAAATTATTGCTTCTATAAGAAAGATGACACGGAGTCAGGTATGTCTGTATCACAGTTCTCAGCATAATGGACTGCTGCCTTTTACTCTTTCAAAGGCCTTTTATAAGCAATTATACAAACAATAGCATTAGCACAGCCCCCCCACAAAGGGCGAGGGTAAACAACAACAGGAGTCACCTGGGCTACGAACACAAGCTTCAACACCATGGCAATTTTACAAGAAAACAAAAGCAGAGTTTAACAGCCAAAAAGTTACATTCAAAACAGATTTACATGTAGTCATCATATTAAGTGAGAAAATTAAATCCCTGACCTTATCACTACCATCCTACTATTCTGGCATTTTTATCCTACTATAGATACTCCCAAATCTGCACCTGCTCCTGATGAGTGGTAATATGACCAAAAAACGCGTAGAGATTTCCTATGATGCTACGTCACAGTATCCATGTGTTATATCTGTATTTTATTATAGTTTACCTTAACAAATCCTTTTCATCATTATTATAATGTTTATATGTTACCGGTACAATTTACATACCCAAGGTCCATTACTACTGTATGTGTATCATGTTGAAATAATTGTGTATAATCATGAATTGTTTAGATATATCTATTGAGACCTATTTTATTATATATATATATATATATATATATATATATATATATATATATATATATATATATATATATATACTACTATTTTATATGTATGTATGCCCTTTGTAATAATAAACAATTACTATACTCATTGGTTCGTTCAACTTAGTAGTGTGCTTCATACAAAGTCCCATAACCCCTCCCTTCTTTTAAAATTTACAATGGATGGAGGTATATGAACTACCTTAGTCACTGCCTCATATAAAGTCCCAATCCTTCTCTTTTTGCTCGCGTTCATTTGAATAGGCTGCCCAATGTGCAACAAATTCGACAAAGTAGCTCTTAAAGCACTTTTAAGCTTTACATTTGCATGTTTTTTTTACCGTGCATTTTGCTGCGTTTTTTGCAAGACAAAACGTGTGTTTCCTAGCCACATTTGGCATGCCATTAAAAATCAAAGGCACCGCAAGCGCAATGAACGTTTTCACACATTCTGGGATTGCACATTTCTGCACGCATTCCCGGGGCATGCAGATGTGAATGGAGCCAAAATTAGCTTCAAGGTAAAATATACAGTTTTCTAAAAATATTTTACTATTGCTTGTGGGTAAATTCATTCTTTACCACTAAGTAATCCAATTTACATAATTTTAAAAAATACATTGTTTCTAAAGAAGATTGTCTATTTAGAAAATATGAAGACCTGAGAAAAACTGCGGCTGTTGTGAAAAAAACAAACACCTGCAAGGCAATAGCATAATGTGCTAGTATGCATCGCATGCTAGCACATTATGAAATACTCACCTTGGAACAAAGCCCTCCAGCACTGTACTGTCACCGCTGAGAGGGCTGACATCATCCCCCAGTCGTTTTTCATCCAGGTTTTGCGTGCTCTGGCTATGTTATGGGCCAGAGCCGTGATGAAATCACTTCCGCGCATGCATGGGAGCCCTCGGATCTGGCATGAAGCTCTGAGTCTAAGAGCATGTGTTGATGATGTAACTGGCTGCATTCAGAGTGAATATCTCCTAAACATGTTTAGGAGATATTCCTTTTACCTACAGGTAAGCCTTATTATAGGCTTACCTGTAGGTAAAAATGAACAAGCTTTAAAAGGTTAATAACGCTTGTTAGGCAATTTTTCTCCTGGGTAACTGATGCTTGTTAAAACTGGCAAACAAATATAAAAAAATACAATCTCTTTTAAAAGAGACCCCACTTTCAAGTATAATATGCATATGGGACAGTTCAAACAAGATGTTTTGGGTGACTATGAAAAAGCATATAAATGTATGCATCTGTATTCTTAAAAAAAAAAATGCTATTTGTTTTTATAAGCAGAATAACAAAACCTATTTAAAAACATGTGGCTCCAGGGCCTTCGTTTTGTTAAGAGTAAGGTGAAAAAACATGAAAGAAGAAATTTTAACATATTCAGGCGGTCCCCAGGTTACAAACATCTGACTTACAAACAACTCCAACTGGATTGGACAATCACCTTAGAATAGGGGTAGGCATCCTTTGAAAGGTAAAGGACTACCTAAACGACATAGAAGAGATCAAAAATCACCAGGGTGCAGTGTTTAAAGAAAAAAGAAAGAAAACTAACAAGGCCCCAATAAAAACTAAGAACGGCATGAAAAAAACATAGGAAAATATAATAAAACAAATGGCATTAAAAAAATAGAAACTTATCCCACCATAAATGTGAGCTTCAGTGACAAACTTGACATTTACGTTCATTCACAATTTTTGTTCATGTCTTGAGAATAATTTGTCACCAAGTCTAATGCAGGAGTCCCTGAGGGCAGAACAACTGGCACTGCAGGCTGACTTGCTTAACTTGTTTCAGGCCTCGCTGGCCTCAATTCTGGCCTGGCTGTCTACTCTGAGTTCTGGCCTAACTGGCTGGGTTGAGCTCTGGCCAGTGTAAGTAATCTGTAGAGCGGTGTCCACGGGTTCGGTAGTATGTAGGGTAGTATCCAGGGGTTATTAGTATGTTGGTCAGTGTCCGGGGGTCAGTAGTATGTAGGGCAGTATACTGGGATCAGTAGTATGTAGGGCAGTATAGTGGGATTAGTAGTATGTAGGACAGTGTCCAAGGGTCATTAATATGTAGAGCAGTGTCTACTGATCAGTAGTCTGTAGGGCAGTGTCAGGGGGTCATTTGTTTGTAGGCCAGTATCCAGAGGTCAGTAGTATGTAGGGCAGTATTCAGGGGTCATTAGTATGTAGGGAAGTGCCCAGTCGTCAGAGGTCAGCACTGTAGGGGACAGAAGTCAGCAGGATGGAGAACAGGAGTCAGCAGGGTAGAGGACAGGGGTCAGCAGGGTGGAGGGCAGCGGCCAGCAGGGTGGAGGGCAGCGTAGGACAGTGGGCAGGGGTCAGCAGGGCAACAGAAAGGGTCAGTAGTGCAGTGTATTGGGGTCAGCAGGGCAGAGAACATGGATCAGCAGGGCAGAGGAGGTCAGAGGACAGGGCTCAGCACAGTAAAGGAAAGGGGTCAGCAAGGAGGAGAAAGGGAGGCAGTATGGCAGAAGATGTGGGTCAGAAGAGCAAAGGAAAGGGGTCTGAGGGGTGGAGGAGAGAGGCCAGCAGGGCAGAAGATGGGGTCAGCAGGGTAAAGGACAGGGGACAGCACAGCAAAGGAAAGAGGGGAGCAGGATGGAGAACAGGGGTCAGTAGAAGACAGATGTCAGCAAAGGAAAGGGTTCAGCAGGACAGTGTACAGGAATGAGCAGGGCATAAGATAGGGGTTAGCAGGGTGGAGAACAGGGGTCAAAGGGCAGAAGACATGGGTCAGCATAGCAAAGGAAAAAGGTCAGCAGGGTGGAGAACAGGGGTCAATAGGGTAGAGGACAGGGGTCAGTAGAGCAAAGGAAAGGGGTCAGTAGGGCAGTGTACAGGGATCAGCAGCGTGAGGAAAAGGATGGATGAATGTCCAAAGGAAAGACGGCACTACAGTAATATCCACAAACAAATCTTCTTCATCTCTAAGGAACCATGCATAAAATCCACTGAAAAACATTTCTTTACCAACCCAGTGGGTTTATGGGTATTGTGGTGTGTTAGGGTCACCTTTTAGTGAATGTATTATGATGTCAGAACAAAGGTCTTTTCTTTTTGAATAATTTTTGTATAAATAAAAGATGCATTGACTTTATATAATATTTTTTTCTTTATTGCTGTTTAATATCAAATGGGAGACTACTGGATTATCACAGGTGAATTTATTGGAGCCAGGAGAGGCTAATTACCTCTCAGAGCGTAACAATATAATGATGAGATTAAAACAGGGAGGATACCCTAAATGGTCCATCCAGAGAGGTTACCAGATTGCCTAAGCTAAACAAAGAACAGAATCACTGAGTGATAGTCACAAAATTAAGATAAAAGGTCATCAAAAAGAATCAGGTGTGACCTCCTTCGTGACCCCTTATTCAGCGGAATACAACTAAATAGGTAAAATAATCAAAGGGAATCTTCCTTTACTTTACTCTGATAGAGAATTACATTCTATTTTGTCTAGAGGCATTTGTTTTTCTAGTTGTAGGCTACCTATTCTAGCCTCGCTTCTATCCCCTAGGTATTTTTCTAGTCACAGCTCAAACAATGACACCTGTATGCATTATTTTGGATCTTTTCATTGTGACCTTAATACTTGTAAGTACTGCCATGTACATAAAGTTACCAAAACAGTCCCCTCTCCCACCACAGAAGAACAGCATCCTTTTAAACAATATATAAATTGTGGTACTACTTATGTGATATATGTAAATCAATGTACCAGTTGTCACGTGCAATATGTGGGTTGCACTACCCACCCCTTGCGTACAAAGGTAGGGGAACAGTATTATGAGGAGGTAAATATGAATGCCAAAAATACGTGTCTAAGCACTTCAGAACCATACCCAATAGTCAAATGTCATCTTTTGTTTTTCTGTGGAATAGAAAGACTGCGGATTTAAAAACTTCAAACCTGTGCAGCACACGGTCTCAAGTACCACTGGGATGTTGATTTGCACCTTAAATAAACCTTTCTTACAGCTTGATATTTCATTTATTTTATTCTGTGTATTAGTGTATTTGCTAGCAGACTTTTGTATTGTTTTTCTATCTATATTTTATATAAAGTAAAGTTGTTTATAGTTAGCCATGATTAAGGCCTAACGGCCAAAATGCATTGGCCTTTTATGTAACTTTTATGCATTGTTTCTTAGGAATAAAGAAGATTTGTTTGTGGATATTACCATAATGACGCCTTTTTCATCATGATACAGTCTTAGTAGAACCTGCAGCAGGTGTCAGCCAGGTGTTTCTTATAAAGAGGATTAGTGAAGTGGAAGTAGCAGCGCTGTGTGTTTGTTTTTCGATCGGTTCAGTACACTAGGCGTGTTGTTTCCCCTCTCACCGTGCAGGTAGGGGGGGAAGCACTTCAAACGGGGGTCAGCAAGGCTGGGGGGCTACAGACCCCCACTTTAGAACGTAATATATAAAAGTTCCAATATAGCTGCAAATCAAAGCAGTTTTACAGTTTAAACACAATGAGGTTGATTTACTAAAGAATATGAGAATGTTCACAAAATAAATAGCTTGAACATTCACTTCAATTATTCTATCACATGGAAAGAAAATCCCTTTTTACTTATTCTGCACACGATTGAATAATTGAAGCAAATCTTCACACAAATTATTGTGTGAACATTCTCAAATGGATATATCAGATATATATGGATATAAAAGAATGCATTTTGGTATTTTTTGTTTCAACTTACTCTAGACAAAATGAAGGATGCTGGATTAGTATAATTTTTAATATGTGTCGGTATTCTGGTTATAAAAACAAAGACATTTTTTATAATAGAACAGAGATACATATATTTTATGTGTTTTTCATGCATTTTTGAAGTGCTACCCAAACATTCTTGCTCATTTGGTCCTTTATCAAACTTATCAAGATTGGTAATAAGCTCCCCTTCCTATTTGTTTCATCATTTACCAGCACCACTACACCTGGGTACCTTGGCTGGTGATCTGCAACACCAATTATGTACTTGATGGTCCTAAAGCATTGCATTACCACAAAGTTAGAGGCCCCGGCAGAGCTGCAGATCTTGCTGCTTATAGAGTACAAGGGTTTGGCACAGAGTATAAAGGAGGCCTAGCAGATTTCATAGTGGCTCATGTGATCATGTGACATGTTAGAGCCAAGGAGAAGACTAAGGGGGCTTCCGGTCTGCATCAGTCTCTGCCATGCTATTAGATTTAGCGAGCAAGGCCAAGGCACTAATGAGTCAGGTACCAACTATGGAACCACCAATTAAACTATAACTATAGAAAAAAATTTTTTTTTTTCATTTTGGATAAGGTAGCAGAAGGTTAAACCCCCTTTCAGACTTTCTTTTCAACTGTGTTCCTTTTAGGAGATTCCCCTTTACTTTCCAAAATAATGATTGGTTGGTGGCAACTCAAAATTTAGGATTTTCTCTAACAAATTTAGTTAGGCCTCTTTCACACGGGGCAGATCAGTCATGATCCGCCCCGTGAACATCCGCTTGCTCAGCGGGGATAGCTCCGCCGATCCCCGCTGAGCAGGAAGATGACAGGTGCATCGCTGCACGCTGTGCAGCGACGGACCTGTCAGAGCGCCGCTCTCCCCTATGGGGGGATCGGATGATGACGGACCGTAGTGTCCGTCGTCATCCGATCCGATCCGAAAACGGATGGAAAAGTAGGTTTTTCCTCCTTTACACTTTTCGGATCGGAGCGGGTCGGATGTCAGCGGACATGTCACCGCTGACATCCGACGCTCCATAGGGATGAATGTATGTCCGTTTTTCATCCGAAAACGGAAGGATGAAAAACGGACATACGGATCGTCCGTGTGAAAGAGGCCTTAATCTTCTTCACAGGGACACAAACAACAATAAAAACATGACAAGTCTTCTTTTCCTTTTTTCCCTTCCTTTGTTATCTACATTTAATATATACTCAGTTGTCTTTAGGGCCTTATACAGTTGTGTGCCCAATGATAGTCTCAGGGATTAGTGTCGGGGGTCTCCCTGCTATTCCTTACCTGTTATTTTCCTCCCACCCATTCTCCCCCCTCCCCCTCTGTACCCCCCGTACAATGCCTTTATTCCTGTCCTCCATCATATATAGATGTATTCCTGGTTGCCGACAAGAAACATTTACTTTTGGACCCATTATTGCTCAGGATTACTTCTTTTTGTTTTATTTCTTGACAATGATGGATAGTACATTTAACTTTTGGATATTAACCTGAGACCATTTCATGGCTAATGTATGCCTTTTTTGCTGATGCTGTATTTTGCTTATTTTTGCTGTTCATACATTATTTACCGGTGTCTGGCTATGATGACGACCTGAGAATTGGCTTTGTTTAAGTGTTATCTCTGTTGTTATCAGATCTGTTCAATAAAATATTGAAATATAAAACATGACAAGTATTCAAATCCCTCACCACTCTCTCAAAATCCCCTCATAAAGTTTTTTTGGATTTTGATGTACTTTAGAGCCCAACTCTGAGGATAATTTTTATTGTAAATCCTGCAATGAAAGGCTCCAACCCACTTTCATTCACTCACTTGTTATCTCTCAGTTCGACTATTGCAACTCCCTCTTCCACTATTAACAACTTACAAAGCCATCCACAACTCTTTCCCCCAGCTATATCATCAAACTCATTTCAAAATATCACCCAAACTATTCTCTTTGCTTCTCCCAAGACCTCCTGCTCTCTAGCGCCCTCATTGCTTCCACCCATGCTCACATCCATGACTTCTCCAGAGCCCCTCCCATCCTTTGGAACTCCCCCACTTGTATGGCTTTCTCTTACTCTGTCTGCTGACTGCTAAGTTTTGCATACATTTTTCTTGATTGGATAGGTGGAGGAACTATGCAGATCAGTGAGGCTGCTGTATATAACTGCATTGAATACTGACCACAATTTCTGAAAAGTGCCCTAAAGACTGTATTTTCTTAACTAGTTTAGTAGGTCACTGATCCGAAATAAAAACGGAGACACTTCCTTTTATCATAGTAAGGAATAAGCAGAGGATCACTGTTTTTATGTGAGAGAAAAATGTACTGCTACTTGTGGAAAAAGAGAAGTGCTAAATCAGCTACAAACAGCTGCTGTGACGTATAGCTTATTTGCATATCTCAGTCGCTGAAAGGGATCCCTGTGATAAGCTACCGTGGGTTGGATGAAACGCAGTCATCATTCATCACGCTGCATGTTTCAAAAGAAGGATGATATGACCAGTCTGCACATTACAAATGAATACTGAATGACATTAGACTGGAAATCACTGAAATAAATTGTACATATGACTGTAACTTATCACAGTAACAATCTTTTGCCTGATAAAGAATGACGTAACAAGAACATGGTTGTACACAGGGCTTACTCCAACCATTGTTTTTTGCAAGTGCTGTGAGGGTGCTAAGGGTATTGTCGCCAATCCTGAAACTCAAGTTATTTTAAAAGCAAAAGCAACATAGAAGGAAACACTTTTCAAGTTGAAAATGAATAGTACATATTTTAAAGATTAGCATACCTGGGAACTTTCCAAAGCTGGTGAGGCTGGATTGTGATGGGGTGACGGGTATGGAAAGGGAAGAGGTACACAGTGGCATACACAGCATGCCATGCTGAATTGGCAGCAATTGTTTATTAGCAGAGCTCCAAAGACAAATATAGGGTTAGGAGTGCTGTGGTTTATTAGTAATGTGGTCACTGACTTGACAAGACTGAGCAAAAAATGGGCAATTGTGACAATACATGGGCAGCAAATGAGCAATTATCACACTCTCTGGGCAGAGTAAGCAGGGGGGAGAAAAGTGCAATAGAGGGACAGAATGGGAGATAATGAAAGGGAGAAAGTGAGAGGGAATAAAAGAGAGTGGTAGGGGGAAGGCATGCGCGACTGCTCCGACATGGCCGCTTGAGCCTGGAGCTCCGCACCACCCCGGACGAAAGAGCCGCGCAACCCGCGATATAGCCCGAGGAGGTCCGTCCCGATCACACACCCAGCTCCCGGAACAACAGGGGACCACAGTGAGATGTCCAGCCCCCAGGTTTGTCGCGACCTGGGCCCGCAATTTGGCGCGGCGGTGATGGACAGGTGTACCAAGATGGCCGGCGGCAACTAATCCACCAGGCCTCAAGCTGCCACACAGTCTAAGGCGCCGGATCACAGGCCGATACTGAAACCCCCGACCCTGACTTATGCCCAAGCAGCACAGGGAGGCTCCTGCACGAGTCTGGCAAGCTATCAGGGCCCTCATCAGTACCAAGCCCCCTCCGCGGCCCATACAGAGCTACAGCACAGCAACCAGCAGGAGGACTATGCACTTTCCTCATCCATGCTCTCCCAACTTCCCCCTACAGCAGATACAGCCCCTGAATACTCAGTCAGGGACATCTCTGCCCTCCAAGAAGACCTTTTCACCAAATTCTCGGCCCTATTAGAAAAGGGACTGGCCAGCACAGCAATCCAGATCACCAATACCATAAAATCAGACCTATCTAGCCTGGGCGCCAGAATTGAAGCGATGGAAGACAAAATTGAACACACGGTTGTCAGAACCAACCAGAATGCTGCGCAGATCCAGATCATTCAAGAACAACTGGATACGGCCCTCTCCAGGATCGATGAACTCGAGAACAGGTCCAGGAGGTACAATTTTAGAATAAGAGGCCTCCCGGAATCCTTTATGGATATCCCCCTTATGGTGCAGGACTTTATTTCAGAACTATTTCCCAATATCCCACCACATAGGCTAGAGCTGGACAGGACTCACAGGGCTCTTGGTCCCCCAAGAAAAGACGGAACACCCAGAGACATAATAGTGAAACCGCATTTTTACACGGTCAAAGAAGAGATAATGCGCCAATCTCTTCTGAAGCCTAAGCTACTGCATAGGGGCCACCAAATTCAGGTGTTTGCGAACTTGGCCCAGTCCACCATACAAAGAAGACGTGCCCTTAAACCTCTCCTGTCGGTTCTAATGGAACGGGACATCAAGTACCGTTGGTCCTTCCCCTTCGCCGTGAAGTTCTCACTACAGGGCAAGACTTGCGCTTTTTCCAACCTCCCAGAAGGTGAGAGACTGCTCTTGCCCCTAAAACTAATATCCCAGGAAGCACCCATGGATTTCTCCTCATCATCTTCGGGATCGACTAAACGCCCCCCCCCCCGGCCAGTCCTGTTTCCCCCCTCTGGAACAAGGGACCCTCTAAGAAGAGCAAGGATGGAACGCCACCATAACGACTCATCAAGACCCCATCCTCTTTCAGCCCTACCACGGACTTCTCCGTTTGGGAAATAGTTCCCTCTGATGACTGAGCTAGTGCTCAATACCCTTACCACCTGGCCCACTTGGGCCCCCTGATCCAAAACTTTGCTTTAAACAAAAGGCCACTACATCTCAAGCCACCGCAGCCCAGAAAGAAGAGACGTCTCCAGAGGACAGCCCTCCAGCTCCCTATACCTCCCAGAAGCGAGTTTTCGGTTGTCCACACCTCCTCCCAGGGGACTCTATGCCTAATAATCTGACTCTACTTTGGAACCAGCACTTTCCTCCCAGCCAGTTCTACGCTCCTGGGACTCGATCATCTGAGGCTTTTTATTTTCTCAGACCGTTTATTTTTTACATGTGTTCACGGTTTTGATACGGGTTTGTTATTATCATTTCTGTTAGATTAGACATAGTTGTGCACAGGTTTTGAGACAGTCATATATAACTGCAGGGGTTCGGGTGGTACCCTTGCGCCTCCTCTCATTCCTAGGGAACCGAATGGGTTCTCTTCAAGTGAGACTTTGCTCGCCCCCCCGGGCGGGCGAAGGTTAAGAGTGGAAACTTGGCGGTCAGCCATACCGCCGCCCTCCACGGGTCTCGTTAGAAGACCCTTGTTTTTGTTTTTGTATGTAGTTGTATCTCTACCTTCTATCTCCCCCCACTCATTCTCTCTTTCTTTCCTAGCCTGTTGTCAGAAGTCGTCCCCAGTCCTCTCCAATACAGAAGTAAGGCGTATCCTTCCCACCATGACCCTCACTGCAAATTGGCATCATCGCAAGGTAGGTGGTTGCTGGGTTGTTGATCATCCCCCCCTCTGTTCCAATGGCTGATTCAATTTCGAAGGGAGTAGATCTCAGGGTGGCATCTCATAACGCTCAGGGGCTCAATTCTCCTAGGAAAAGGAAATTAGCTTTTGACCACTACAAATCCCTCAAACTTGATATAGTGCTTCTGCAGGAGACGCACTTTCCGATTCGGTACAGTCCCAAGTTCTTACACCCCCACTACCCATCTTTTTTCCTCGCCAATGCCCCAAACAAAACAAAAGGGGTTGCAATACTCCTCTCTAAAAACAGCAAATTTGCCCACATCTCGGACTTCAGAGAACCAGAGGGTAGATTTATCCTGGTAAAGGGCACTCTGGAGGGAGTCCTATACTCAATAATCTCATACTATGCCCCTAATAAGGGACAAGCTACTTTCTTCCAGAACCTCTTTGCAACTCTCAACCCCCTGCTGGAGGGCAAGGTCATTTGGGGGGGAGACTCCAACGTGGCGTTTGACCAGGGCCTGGACAAGACCAAACCCCTAAAGGACCAGTTAACACGTCCCACAAAACTGAGTACCAGAATAGCCAAAACAATACATTCCCTGGGTTTAGTAGACATTTGGAGAGAGCTGAATCCCATATGTAGGGACTTTACTCACTTTTCCTCCCCCCACCAGTCCTACGCCAGGATTGATCACATTCTCATTCCTACTAACCTAATCCCCCTGGCTAACAAGGCCTCTATCATTGACATAGCGTGGTCGGACCACTCACTGGTCCTCCTTTCTTTCAGTCATGTACTGACGGGGAACAGGGGCTCTTTCTGGAGACTGAACGAGTCTCTCCTAGGCGACCCAATTCACACCAAGATGATAGCAGACGGTATAAAAGAATATTTCCGACTAAACGACGTAGAAAACACCTCTCCCAAAACCCTTTGGGCTGCCCACAAGGCTACAGTCCGGGGGGAGCTCATCAGGCTAGCGACTTAGGTTAAAAAGGAACGACTGATAGACATTCACAAATTGGAACAAACCTTCGTATCCCACAAAAAGAATCCATCTAAGGCGCTCACTAGTAAACTAGATGTGATACAACTCAAGCTCAATCTGGCGTTAACGGCAAAAGCCGAAAAACATATTAGATGGAGCGGAGCTAAATTTTATTGCCAAAGGGACAGAATAGGTACGATGTTAGCTGCTAAGCTCTCCCCCAAATTTCGCTCCCTCACATTCTCCAAACTTCGTATAGCAGGCCAACCACCAACTGCCAATCCAACTAAAATCATGACTGCCTTTCATGCCTTTTATTCGGACCTGTATAAACCCACCCACGCGGCGAGAGATACCTCGATCGACTCCTTTTTCGCGAATCTTCAGTTGCCCTCTATATCAAAGGACCATAAAGACTTAATGGACGAACCCTTCTCAACAGAGGAGATTAAGGAGGTCATCAAAAACCTTAAGACTGGCTCAGCACCGGGCCCAGATGGATTATCAGTCCCCTATTATAAGACATTCGGAGACATATTGGCCCCCCATATGGCGAAATTTTTTAACTCTAAAAAATCAGGTTCCCCAATAGACCCGCATATGAACACGGCTTTTAAATCGGTCATCCCCAAACCCAATAAAAACCATGAAGAAGTAGAGAATTACAGGCCCATTTTCCTAATTAATAACGACCTTAAAATTCTAACCAAAATTCTCGCCAACCGTCTGGCCTCCTTTATCAAGCTGTACGTCCACAAAGATCAGGTGGGTTTTATCCCAGGGAGGCAAGGCCCGGATCAAATTAGGAGAGCGGTAGATATTGTTTCAATTCTCCAATCAAATTGGGTAGGGGGTCCCAAGCAGGAAGGAATGCTATTAGCACTAGATTTACATAAAGCCTTCGATTCAATTGAATGGCCATATTTCTCTCTTCTGGAGAGGTGGGGCTTCGGGACTAGCTTCTTAGGAATCCTGCGATCCCTCTACTCCAACCTGAAAGCGGTAATCAGACTGCAAGGCCAATACTCAAAACCCCTCCAAATAGCAAGAGGCACAAGGCAAGGCTGCCCTCTCTCCCCTCTGATTTTCGCCATGGCGATCGAAACTCTGGCGATAGCAATCAGATCGAATCCCAACATCTTATAGGAGTATCCTGTGGGAACAATGTCCACAAATGCGGGCTATTTGCGGATGACATGCTCCTCTTCATCACGTCCCCAACCACCTCCCTTCCAAACTTATGTAAACTTTTGAAGGAGTTCTCCAATATCTCTGGCCTGAAGGTTAACTATTCAAAGTCATCAGCTCTAAACATTTCCCTCAAGACTGACACTGTTGCCGCCCTACAAAGTTCCTTTCAATTCAAATGGAACGATCTTTACATAGACTACTTAGAAATTAAACTCCCAGCTAAAACGGAGCAATTATACCCTATGAACTTCCCCCAGACTTACCGGAAGTTAAAGGCTGATTTAGGAAATTGGTCGAAGGGAGAGGTATCCTGGCTGGGGAGAATCCACGCGGTGAAGATGACATTATTACCTAGACTCCTCTATCTATTCAGGGCCCTCCCGATCAACATTAATAAAGAACACCTGACCAAATTCCAAAGAAAAGTAATCTTTATCTCAATCTCTCAAAATATGGGATAACCTAAGAAATAACCCCATTCTAATCTCGAGATGTCACCCGCTAGCGCACATTTTCAATAATCCAGGCTTCGTCCCAGGGTTAGACATAAAAGCTTTCAGATGGTGGCTGGACAAAGGACTGTACCGAATCGGACACTTCTTCACTAATGAGGACCCTATTTCTCTTGAGTTCTGTCTCAATCATCTTGAAATACCAAATTCGGAGCGTTATAGATTTCACCAAATAAGACACTTCCTCCACCATATTTGCGGGGGCGGAAAAGCCACGCTCCACACATTTACACCATATGAATTATGGTGTGGGCAATCCATGGAACAGAGGGGTGGGATCTTCATAATCTATCAGTCACTAGCCCTTCAATCCCAAAAGACTCCTTACATGCTAGCCTGGGAGAGTGAGCTTTCACTCAACTGGGAAGTCGACAAATGGAGAAGCTCCTTCAACAGAGCCTTTAAGGGCCCCTCATTGAATCAAGTATCAAGGTCATTACCAGATGGTATCTCACTCCAGCCAAATTATCCAAAATGTTCCCAACGGCGGACCCCAAGTGCTTTCGAGGTTGTCAGCTAGTGGGTACAATGGCCCACGTATGGTGGGAATGCCCCAGACTGAGGTCCTTCTGGGGCAAGATATTCGCCCTGATGCGGAAATTAACGAAGATCCAAATCCCGAAAACCCCAGCCATAGCACTTCTCAATGACAACTTACCTAAGACTCCAAAACAGTCACGTAAACTCATACACTTCATCCTCCTAGGTGCCAAATTAACCATCGCCAAAGCATGGAAAAAAAACCAAGGTTTCCTTTAAGGCAGCTATTCGTAAAGTCTCCTGGATTATGTCCCAAGAGAAACTTTCGAGCGTTCTATCTGACACCAAAGCGCAATTCGAAGCTATCTGGGAACCATGGGCGCAATTTATTGGTATATCCCTCATTCCCGGCATCCAGCCTTAAAATTACGAGCATTTTAAATAGGGGGCAGGGGAACCTCCCAATGGCAGGCTAGCTTCCCTCTTCCTTTCCTCTCTTTCCCCTATATGCTACTCCTCTCTCCCTTTCTGTCACTACTCTTCTGCTCACCACTTTAGGGGGACTAGGAAAAGTCTTCCCGACTTGGGTGTAAAACATACCCTGAAAGGAGCTCATTTTGTTTTTTCTAGAAAGTTACCAAACCAGGTTATCGCTATTTCTAAGCATTCTTAATGACCCCGAGGATCCATGGTAAACATAAGGAGGGGGTGGTTTGCGGAGAATCTCCCATGCACAGCTTGATCCCTTTTGGGGTGCCGGCGGATTCTCTTCGGGCCTCTCCTCGCAACAGTACTTAAACTTGGCGGTCTACCAGCTTTTGTGTTTCTTTTTTCTTCTTTTTATTTTTTTTGTTTTCGGATTGATGAGATACAGCAGCTCCGCAGATTCTGGATATTAATTCAGATAATAGACAGACCTTTACACCTGGCGTTGTCAGTATCTACGTCCCCCTCAGGGGTTTGTCATGTAATAGTCTGATGTTATGTGCATTATTTTGTTTTGCTTTTGTTATTATTTTGTAAAACCAATAAAAGATTTTGAAAACAAAAAGTGAGTGGTGGGGGAGAAAGGATATGAGAGAGAGAGGGTGTAAAACAGGAGTGCAGCATTCAAGTTTATAGATAAACATGATCCATTAAAGCATATTTATATAAATCACTTCTGCACATACAGATATTTATTCAATGGTGAAATAAATTGTATAAAAGAAATAAATAGATCATTAAAGTTGATATACAGGCCTAATTTTATAGATCTTGTTGATACTATGTTCATAAGGAACCACCAGCCCCCTAAAAACTTACGTTCAGCACTAGGGTTTGAGGCTGTTTTGTGAGTGGTGTGTCTCCAATTAAGGACCACTCCACCTACCACTGATGTTCCCAGGCAGAGAGAATGGCATAATGATACCATCTCCATTTATCGCCCACCAACACTAGTATGGACCAAAAGTTTTGCTGGGCACCGACAGAAGAGTTTCGCAGTAAAACGCAAAGCAGTTCCTCCTAATACCAATGTGCCCCAGTCTTTCCCACATCCAGTGGAATCCTCAGGTGATGGTTGCACCAGGAGGTTACATAGTTACATAGTAGGTGAGGTTGAAAAAAGACACAAGTCCATCAAGGCCAACCTATGTGTCTGATTATGTGTCAGTATTACATTATATATCCCTGTATGTTGCGTTCATTCAGGTGCTTATCTGATAGTTTCTTGAAGCTATCGATGCTCCTCGCTGAGACCACCGCCTGTGGAAGGGAATTCCACATCCTTGCCGCTCTTACAGTAAAGAACCCTCTACGTAGTTTAAGGTAAACCTCTTTTCTTCTAATTTTTAATGAGTGGCCACAAGTCTTGTTAAACTCTCTTCTGCGAAAAAGTTTTATTTCTATTCTAGGGTCACCAGTACGGTATTTGTATATCAAAATCATATCCCCTCTCAAGCGTCTCTTCTCCAGAGAGAATAAGTTCAGTGCTCGCAACCTTTCCTCATAACTAAGATCCTCCAGACCCTTTATTAGCTTTGTTGCCCTTCTTTGTACTCGCTCCATTTCCAGTACATCCTTCCTGAGGACTGGTGCCCAGAACTGGACAGCATACTCCAGGCCGGACCAGAGTCTTGTAGAGTGGGGGAAATTATCGTTTTATCCCTGGAGTTGATTCCCTTTTTAATGCATGCCAATATTCTGTTTGCTTTGTTAGCAGCAGCTTGGCATTGCATGCCATTGCTGAGCCTATCATCTACTAGGACCCCCAGGTCCTTTTCCATCCTAGATTCCCCCAGAGGTTCTCCCCCCAGTGTATAGATTGCATTCTTATTTTTGCCACCCAAATGCATTATTTTACATTTTTCTACATTGAACCTCATTTGCCATGTAGTTGCCCACCCCATTAATTTGTTCAGATCTTTTTGCAAGGTTTCCACATCCTGCGGAGAAGTTATTGCCCTGCTTAGCTTAGTATCTTCTGCAAATACAGAGACTGAACTGTTTATCCCATCCTCCAGGTCGTTTATGAACAAATTAAATAGGATTGGTCCCAGCACAGAACCCTGGGGAACCCCACTACCCACCCCTGACCATTCCGAGTACTCCCCATATATCACCACCTTCTGAACTCCCCTTGTAGCCAGTTTTCAATCCATGTACTCACCCTATGGTCCATGCCAACGGAACTTATTTTGTACAGTAAACGTTTATGGGGAACTGTGTCAAATGCTTTTGCAAAATCCAGATACACCACGTCTACGGGCCTTCCTTTATCTAGATGGCAACTCACCTCCTCATAGAAGGTTAGTAGATTGGTTTGGCAAGAACGATTCTTCATGAATCCATGCTGATTACTGCTAATGATACCATTCTTATTACTAAAATCTTGTATATAGTCCCTTATCATCCCCTCCAAGAGTTTACATACTATTGATGTTAGGCTAACTGGTCTGTAATTCCCAGGGATGTATTTTGGGCCCTTTTTAAATATTGGTGCTACATTGGCTTTTCTCCAATCAACTGGTACCATTCCAGTCAGTAGACTGTCTGTAAAAATTAGGAACAACGGTCTGGCAATCACTTGACTGAGTTCCCTAAGTACCCTCGGATGCAAGCCATCTGGTCCCGGTGATTTATTAATGTTAAGTTTCTCAAGTCTAAGTTTAATTCTGTCCTCTGTTAACCATGGAGGTGCTTCCTGTGTTGTGTCATGAGGATAAACACTGCAGTTTTGGTTACTGAAGCCCCCCGATTCACTCGTGAAGACTGAGGAGAAGAATAAATTTAATACCTTCGCCATCTCCCCATCCTTTGTAACCAGATGTCCTTCCTCATTCTTTATGGGGCCAATATGGTCTGTCCTCCCTTTTTTACTGTTTACATACTTAAAGAATTTCTTGGGATTTTTTTTTGCTCTCCTCCGCTATGTGTCTCTTTCATGTTCTATCTTAGCCGTCCTAATTGCACCCTTACATTTCTTGTTGCATTCTTTATAAAGTCTAAATGCTGATGATGATCCCTCAACCTTGTATTTTTTGAAGGCCTTCTCCTTTGCTTTTATATGCATTTTTACATTGGAGTTAAGCCATCCAGGGCTTTTGTTCGCTCTTTTAAATGTATTACCCAATGGGATACATTGGCTAATGCCCTTATATAAAATGCTCTTAAAGCAAACCCATCTCTCCTCCGTATTCTTTGTTCCTAATATTTTATCCCAATTTATGCCTTTTAGCAAGGTTTGTAGTTCAGGGAAGTTGGCTCTTTTGAAATTCAGTGTCTTTGTATTCCCTTTATGTTTCCTATTTGTGTGATTTATACTGAAACGAATTGACCTGTGATCGCTGTTACCTAAATTGCCCCGTATTTCCACATCCGTGATCAGGTCTGTATTGTTGGTAATCAGTAGATCCAGTAATGTTTTATTTCTAGTTGGTTTGTCTACCATCTGACCCATAAAATTGTCCTGCAAGACATTAAAGAACTGGCGAGCCTTAAATGAATGCGCTGTTCCCTCTGCCCAGTCTATGTTTGGATAATTAAAATCCCCCATTATGATAACACTTCCCATCCTTGCTGCTAATCCAAATTGTGATAAGAGAACTATCTCCACTTCCTCCCTCAGATTAGGGGGCCTATAGCATACTCCCAGTATTATTTTCCCCTTAGCTTGGAGCTCTACCAATAAGGATTCCACCTCCTCTCTAGCTCCCTCAGTGATATCATCTCTCACATTCACTTGTACATTATACTTGATATATAGGCATACCCCTCCCTCTTTTTTACCCTCTCTATCCTTGCGGTAAAGGGAATACCCTTGAATGTTTGCCAGCCAATCATGAGAGCTGTTGAACCAGGTCTCTGAAATTCCCACAAAATCCAAATCCTCCTCGTACAACAGTATCTCTAGTTCACCCATCTTGTCCGCCATGCTCCTGGCATTGGTGAACATACCACATAGTTTAGACCGGTCACATATTGTCCTTGAATTGGGTGTTTCGAGATTGCAACTAGGACTTGCTACTATACTTACCTTGTGTTTTTGTGCTTTGGTTAACCTACCACTAATGCCCCCAATACTACCCTCTGGAATATCTTCCGCGCTTACTATCTCTACCTCTGGACCCTCCCCCCCCATCGCCTAGTTTAAAAACCCCTCTAACTTTTTGGCCATCTTCATTTCCAGCAGATCTGCACCCTCCTCATTTAGGTGCAGTCCGTCCCTTCTATAGTACCGGTTATCGAATGAGAAGTCGGCCCAGTCCTCCAGGAATCCAAACCCCTCCTTACTACACCAGCTCTTCAGCCACTTGTTTACTTCCCTAATCTCCCTCTGCCTTTCTGGTTCCAGCTGGATCAATAAATACACAGCAGGTAAGTACCTAGAAGATGGGTCTACTTCAACACAACACATTTAGAAATGATAAAGAAAAATTGCTCTTTTTTTTTTTTTTTTGTCTTTAAGAAGAAGTAAAGAAATCTTTTTTTTTCCGTGATGTGCCGAACTCGAGCGCCCGGTAGACAACATACTGTTCGGCGCTTCAGGTCTTGGTTACAGATTGCCCTCTATGTCCTTCTAAGAATTGAGTCCCCTACCACCAGAATCTGTCTTTCCTTTCCCTTCGCTGCCCCCCCCCCCCCACTCTCACTGGAGGAGTTCTTCCCCCGGCAGCTGGTCCCTGACTGGTTTCACCAATGTCACTCAATGGAGCGTACTTATTGGGATGCTCCAGTCCTGGATCAGCCTCCCTGGCACTTCCCCCTCTACCCTTCCTGACTGTCACCCATCCACTCTTTGCTAGTGCCTGCACCTCTTTGTCTCCACCCGCCTCTGTGCTGGGCCCTGCCGGCACCTGCCGTGTACGTTCCTGGCTCTCCTTTAGTATGGAGGGACTTCTCAGTGCTGACAGTTGCTTCCCCAGATTCAGAACCTGGGCTTCCAGGGAAACAATGTGCTTACATTTTGCACAGCAGTATTCGCCCTCGATCGGATGATCAAGGAATGCATACATGCAGCAAGATGTAGGTCAGGAGAGGTAGCAGATTTTTGTCAGCTTCCAAAGTTGCAAGCACCCCTGAAGCAGTGACAAACTATGATACTCAAAATTTTACATAGGTAATGCTTCTACAGTTCATGAGATTAACCACTTCAGCTCTGGAAGGTTTACCCCCCTTCATGACCAAGCAATTTTTTGCGATATGGCAATGCATTACTTTAATGCACAGTTGTGCGACACTGCACCCAAATAAAATTTATGTCCCTTTTTTCCCACAAATAGAGCTTTCTTTTGGTGGTATTTGATCACTTCTGCAGTTTTTATTTTTTGCACTATAAACAAAAAAAGACCGTCAATTTTGAAAATAAAACAATATTTTTTACTTTCTGCTATAAAACATACCCAATAAAATGTTTTTAAAAAAATCTAATTTCTTCATCAATTTAGTCCAATATGCATTCTGCTACATATTTTTAGTAATACCATCAAACGTATATTGATTGGTTTGCGCAAAAGTTATAGCGTCTACAAACTAATGGGATATATTTTTGGAATTTTTATTTATTTATTAATTTTTTTACTAGTAACGGCGGCGACCAGCGACTTATAGCAGGACTGCAATATTGCGGCGGACAAATGGGATACCTAACTGACACTTTTTGGGGACCAGTGACACTAACAGAGTGATCAGTGCTAAAAAATATGCACTGTCACTGTACTAATGACACTGGCAGGGAAGGAGTTAACATCAGGGGCGATCAAAGGTTTAAATGGGTTCCTAGGGAGTTCTTTCTAACTGTGTGGGGGTGCTTGTACTGTGAGAAGGCAGAGATCTGTGTTCCTGCTTAGCTGAAACACAAGATCACTGCCTTCCCTTGCCAGAGAACTGTAATCTGCCTGTGCCTGGAACGATCAGTGGATCCCAGCAGACATCGCGTCCGCCAGACCTGCTGATTGGCTCCCGCTGTGTCCAGTCACAGCGGGAGCGGGTCGCCCGCAGCGCGCGTAGGAGCCCCAGACCTGGAAGTGCAGAATCATGTACCTGTACGTGATTCTGCACAGAGCGACCGCCCTGCCACAGTAAATGTGCATAGGGCGGGCCGCATCAGGTTAAACTGGTTAAAAAAGAAAAATGTTTTATACCTTAACGTGGTTGTAAAGTCAAAGGTTTTTTATCTTAATGCATTCAATGCTTTAAGATAAAAAAACTTTCTATGTGCAGCAACCCCCCTCAGCTCTCCTAACACTTACCTGAGCCCCCTCTCGATCCAGCTTGGGTGCCCCCATAGCAAGCTGCTTGCTGTGGGGGCACTCAACTGAAGGAGGGGCCAGGGGCACCAAAGAGGGACCTGAGAATAGGAGGATCTGGGCTGCTCTGACAAAACCATTTAACAGAGCAGGTAAGTATAACATGTTTGTTATTTTTTAACTAAAAACAAACCAAGACTTTACAATCACTGTAAAGTAGAACTATAGGCAAAACTTATTTTTTTTTCATTTTGGATACAGTAAGGAAGGGTTATAACCACTGTCTGTTTTTTTTTTTTTTGGCAATCTTTGTCTCCCATTGGGGAGATTTATCATCATTTCCTGTCCCATAGCTAAAGCAGAAAGTGACAGATTTCTTGGTTTTAATTAAAACTAGTGTCCCCATTGGAAGATTTGCCCTCTATTACTGTTCTGGTAACAACACAACATTTTGGATTCCTGGATGAAACACATTCCACAATCCACACAAGCGAGGTGGATGGAGGAATCCTCCCCGCTTTGCCATTGTATTCTGACAAGGGGACTCCTCCGCTGTCAGAATACACTACCTGATGAAGACACGTGATCCCTTTGTCGAACACGCGTAGGGGAGGGGCCAGAATGGAGCTGACAGCACGGAGTTGAATCGAGGAGAGGAGCATACCATACTACACACCATATCGGCGTTTTTTTATCATTTGAAAGCCTGAAATAGAGTGGTGTACTTACACACCTGTGGAATGTGAGTACCCTGATGTGGGGAGTGTGTTTAAATAAATCCTTACGTTATTACACTATTGAGTTTTTCTTATTTATGGCTTGGAGCGGTACTGACTGAACCAGCTGGAGATCGGCACCTGCACTTTATTATTGAGCCCAGGGGTGGCTCTAAAGCGTGTTTGGACACAGTTAGCTACTGTGTCACACGCTCTGAGGTGAGCGCATAAGCTTTTGGGGGGTCACTGGAGTGTACCGGAGCATGGTTTTGCAGCAACACATATTGGATGAGCATGCTGGATGACACCACTGATGGACACTGTGTTATATATTTGATCATTTACACTCATCACTTATGAACTTTCATTTATGTCTATGATGTATATGCAGAAATACTGTGCACTTCTACATTCTATGTATGCACTTTGGTTTCAGTGATATTATATATGCACATTGCACTTTAAAGAGGGAGTCCCGTGAAAAAAAAAAAAATTTAAAAGTCAGCAGCTACAAATACTGCAGCTGCTGACTTTTAAAATACAGACACTCACCTGTCCCAGGGTCCAGTGATGTCGGCCCGAATCGTCCCTCAGTCCTCGGGTGCTGCCATTCTCTGTAAGGGAATCAGGAAGTGAAGCGCTGCGGCTTCACTTTCCGGTTCCCTACTGCGCATGCGCGAGTCGAGCTGTGCTTCCTAACTGGTCCCCGATGTCTCTGGGACCTGTGTGTGTCCCAGCAGACAGCACGGTGGGGACGGGAAGAGGCATAGAGTCCCATGGGAGTCTATGCCGGAAGTGGGTGCAAATACCTGTATTATACAGGTATCTGCACCCCCCTACCCCCTGAAAGGTGCCAAATGTGACACCGGAGGGGGGGAGGGTTCCGAAAAGCGGAAGTTCAATTTTTGTGTGAACCTCCGCTTTAATTCTTAATTTTTATCACGGATGGTCACTTAGGAGTTTATTGCTCATTATTTTTTTTTTGGTATTATATATTTTTTGAATTTCTCACATATAGTTTTGTATTTGAATTATTTACTTTGGATACATATTTATTTTTAATTTTTTCTAGCGCAACGCACTTATTTATTTATTTATTAGAATACACTGATCAGTGGATGCGACCCACTGCCTGCAGGCGCTGATCGAGGAAAAATTTCCAACAAGCCTGTTTCGACAGAAGCATCGACTTCTGTCAAGCAGGAGCAGTCACACGTGCTTTGAACTTCAACATGAATACCTTAGATTGTAAGCTCCTTGAGGGTAGGGACTGATGTGAATGTACAATGTATATGTAAAGCGCTGCGTAAATTGATGGCGCTATGTAAATACCTGAAATAAATAAATAAATAAATCCAAATTTTAACTCATGTTTGGCCATCTTCAGACAGATCACTGAAGGTCATTATCCATGAGGAGCAAAGCTCCAGCTATCTGCCCATGCCGAAGAAGGAAGAAGGGTGTTTCTTTGGACGCAGCTTGTCCTATTAAGGTGCCTTTGAACTGTATGCAAAGCAGGTCAAACGCAGCGTTTGACAAGAATGCCTATGAACCCGAACACTAACAGGAAATAAAAGGGTGATTTAGATAAATGCAACATCCTAACTCTTGCAAGAATTGGCATTTATACAACTGCTGACATGTAACTACCTTAGATAAACATAAAATACATTCCAATAGAGTGGTGATTTCTTTTTCTTTAAAGCTAGCTCCATCTAGTGGTTACAATAAATGATCACAATAATTCAAACTAAAAAAAAAAAATGTATCAAGAAGATGAATTAGGCCTCATGCACGCAAGACGCTGTTAAACGCGCGTTCGGAGGCAGTTGGACACTTTTTCCAACTGCCCCTGAACCCACTCAATGTTATCCTATGTGTCCATGTACACAGTCTCGTTTTTTGGCGTTTTTAGGCAGTTGCGTTTAACCTCGTTTTTCCAGAAGCAAAAAAATGGGTTCAGACGCAAAAGTTTTCCACGTTTCAGATGCCAAATGCGGCTAAACGCCGGTACCGCGTTTAGCCGCGTTTGCGTTTATAAGTGTTTTTAAAGGAACATTTTCCGACCTGACTTTGGGGCCCCATATCTCGGGGGCACTTAGTGCTAGGAACCCCAAATTTGGTGTGCAAACACAGTGGAACTAGCACTACAACATATCCAAATTGGGGTTCCTAGCACCAAGTGGCCCCAAGATATGGGGCCCCAAAGTCAGGTCGGAAAATGTCATTCTCTGCTGCAGAAAAGTGCTTGACATTTTGCGACCCGAATTTGGGGCCCCATATCTCGGGGCCACTTGGTGCTAGGAACGCCAAATTTGGATATGTTGTAGTGCTAGTTCCACTTTGTTAGCACACCAAATTTGGGGTTCCTAGCACGAAGCGCTTCTAGACGCAAACGCACTAAAACGCGGCATGCAAATGCGGCAAAACGACGTTCCTAAAAGCCGGTTTCAGCTTTTAAAAACATGTGTTCAGCAGAGTTTGCACCGGCGTCTCGTGTGCATGAGGCCTTAGTGCCCTGGGATTTTTAATTGGCACCAAGATTTCAAACAACTGAAATAAGAAGGAAATGGCTGGTCTTACAGATGGAAGAACTTAGCTGGAGTGCAAACATGTGGCATTGTAGGACACATTAGGAATGCACCAAGGGAATGCACCAAGGGGGGGGGGTGGCTACATTACACCTACGGCCATTGGTTGTCAGGGTCTGTGGGTGGGGGCTTATCCGAATCTAGAAGCCCACTTTAACAAGGGGGCCCCCAGATCCCCCCCCCTATGTGAATGGGTAGGGGTACCTATTCACCAAAAAAGTGTCAAAATGGAAAAACCACAAGAGACAGTTTTTGACAATTCCTTTATTAAAAAAAAAAAGTGTTCCCTATGTTGAGGGCAAGCGGCCTGGTATGGTTCGGGGGGGGGGGGGGGGTCTTGCTTGTCCCCCCCTTCCTGGCCTGCCAGGCTGCTTGCCCGGATAAGGGTCTGGTATGGATTTTGGGGGGGGACACCATGCCAATTTTTTACAAAATGTTGCTGTGGAGTTCCCCTTAAAATCTATGCCAGACCCAAAGGCCCTGGTATGGATTTTGGGGGGGACCCCATGCCGTTTTTATTCTGTATTCTGTTTTAGGGTTCTCCTTAACCACTTGAATACACTGTACTGAATGAACTATATATATATATATATATATATATATATATATATATATATATATATATATATATATCACTGTATATATATATATATATATATATTAGTACGCTGCCTGTTTATATATTCTACACTGACTGCACTGCATATATATAAATATATATACTAAACTACCTGCGAACCACTAACTTAAGCTGCCTAATCTAGCTCAAGTTCTCTCAATCTCCACATTATCACACTACGTACGCCCACCGTGTAAGCAGCCTTATATAGTGTGGGGCATGGACTTAACCCCTTGAGCCATGATTGGCCAAAGGCACCCTGCCTTTGGCCAACCATGGCTCTCACAGCAGATCGCGATGTGATTGGCCAAAGCATGCAGGTCAGGTGCATGTTTTGGCCAATCAGCAGCCGTCATGCACTGCGATCTTGCAGGGGTGCTCCGCGGCGCTCAAATTTGACGCAAACGCCCCATATGTTCGATTAGTTTGCGAACAGACGAAAACCAGATGTTCGAGTCTAACTTACTTTCGTTTAGAACATCGGGACCATGCTTAGTGGTGACATCAAAGCTCATATGGCCAGTGATATTACTAGTATCCCCACCCATTTGCTTATGTGGTGGGGATTCCCGCTGATGTCATCGGTCCCTAAGGATATGGCAGGTGCAAGCACCCACTGCTTCCTTAGGATATAGTCACAGCAGTGGGAGGAAATACCACTCATATATATGATACTCCTACTGAACAGGTTTGGGTCAAACCATTGCTTCATCCCTAGTAGCTATGTTCATTCACATTGGTCTTACTGTATGTAGTAAAGTAGCCACCCTTTCTAGTTCATATTTGAGATGGCTTGGGGACTATGGGATTGGTAGTGTACATAGAGCAGTACATATGACCACAACTAAGGTACACTACTCATTCCAAACAAACAGAGATTGGGGGGGAGCAGAGGTTGGGGAGTTCATGGAAGGTATTACAAAGAAGCAGAGAAACACAGTAAGACACAATTTCATGACAAATATATTACAGGGCCATTAATTAGTTAATGTGTATGGATTATTTTTGGAGAATAAGGATATTATTTAGTGTGCTACCCCCACAGTACATAGAAAATCTAGTTGTATTTGTGTATACTGCCTGCGTTGGTTTCCGAGGTAATTGGTATTTTTACTATGCTGCCACCTTGTGATTTTTTTTTGTATTACATTTTATTTATTATTTTCTGTATTTCGTTTCCTCTTCTAAATTAATTTTCTGTTCCTTGTCTGTGAGTTTTATCCTTCCTCCCCTACAAGACACATACTGGGGTTAGGAAAGGCCAATACTCCTTTTTGACCACCCTAAGCACTTCTATTAAGTCTACTGCACCTTAATGCCGCGTACACACAACCGTTTTTTTCCGTCAGAATAAACTCTGATGGTTTTTTCAACGGAGTTCCGACCGAGTTTGGCTGAAATGGACTTGCCTACACACGATCACACCAAAGTCTGATTGTTTAGAACGCGATGACGTACGACAGGACTAGAAAAAGGAAGTTCAATAGCCAGTAGCCAATAGCTGCCCTTGTGTCCTTTTTGGTCCGTCGGAATAGCATACAGACGAACAGTTTTCCCGATAGGAATTGATTTCGTTGGAAAGATTTAAAACATGTTCTATTTCTAGGTCTGTCAGAATTTTCGAAAGAAAAAGTCCGATGAAGCCTACACACGATTGGAATATCCGATGGAATGATTCTGCCGGAAAGTCCGGTCGTGTGTACACGGCATTATTGTTTTGCCATAGCTTTTTGCATGCAGTAAAGACATTTGTGGATTTCCAGTGTTCGAAGATTGTCTGTGGTAAGTGTCTCTGCTATATACAGGCCAGGAATAGAAGTCTCAGGAAGGGATAGTCACTATTAAAACTATTGGAGTCAGAATATTTAGTGTCACTTTAAGTATTTAAGAATTAAAAATATATACCAAAAAACGATTACATGTTTTGCAGAGTGTTTGGTAAACAATAAGGTTAGCCCCAGACCGTCCTACCTTCTTCAAAGCATACCCATTGCCATTCCTCCACATATCTTACAGAATGTTCATTTTACCCTTTCTACACATCCTGTGGGCCGGAAAGAAGGCTAGAATCGACTTCCAGATCTTCAGCTTACTAAAATCCAAGGGTCGGTTAGGATTTTAGTTAGATATTATGAAGCTGCCCATCTGGCTAGAGCAGCCTTTTTTTACCTTTTTAACACAGAGGAACCCTTTAAATAACTTTCCAATATCAGGGAATCCCTGCTAAAAATGACTATATCTATAACTCATGATACATTGGTGTGATGGTCAGTGGGAAAAATGTTTCTGACACTTGTGGTCATTGGGAAGAATTACCCTCTTACAGATAACTAAAAAGATCAATTGTGTCAGTTGAAACTTATCTGAGGGGCAGAAATTGCTCATTGCTCAAGGAACTCCTAATAACATTTGGAGGAACCCTGGGCTAGAGTAATTGACTGGTGTACATCACACTCGCACAAAATCTGGCCTAAGTTGGAACAAAATTTTACCCCCACCCCCCTGAAGGGTTTACCATGGATAGGCGGACCATTCCCATATGAACCTTAAGTGGTTGTAAAGTCAGAAGGTTTTTTATCTTAAAGTGGGGTTCCACCCAAAAAAACAAAAATATCTCACAAATTCTAAAAAAAAAAAAAAAAAAAAAAAAAAAAAATTTGGATATTTTTTTTTTTCACTTACCTCTAAATGCCTGTTGCTAAGTGGTCCCTCGTAGTCTGCCTCTTCCTTTGCCTGGGCTGGTGACATCACTTCTTCCTTGGCACAGGAAGGGCTCCGCTCTGCTCCCTCCTATCAATCATCTGGGACCCATTACAGGTCCCAGGTGATTGAGCGGCCAATCACGGCGCGCGGCGCCGCTCGCGCATGCGCAGTGGGTGCCAGGCTGTGAAGCCACAGCCCGGCGCCCACAGTTGAAATGCTGGCGCCGACGAGCGGAGGGGGGGCTTCGATCCCCCGCATCGCTGGACCCAGGGACAGGTAAGTGTCCAATTAAAAGTCAGCAGCTGCAGTATTTGTAGCTGCTGACTTTTATTTATTTATTTTTTTTGACGGCCCCCCTGGGTGGAACTCCTCTTTAATGCATTAAGCCCTCCTAATACTTACCTGAGCCCCATCTCTTTTTTTAATAAAAAAAGTCAAGACTTTAATATCACTTTAAGCGACACCCCTTGATTGCCCCCAATTGGACAACAGCATGTAAACTTTTTCGCAGTTCATAACTCTCCTCTCTCCCCTCTTCCCTGACCCCCATTTTGGGCTCTCTGACATTTCCCCCCTGGACACTCCGATCCCTCTTTACTGAATTTAGACCAAACTGGCTCATCCTGGATCTTATACTTTTCAAAAAATGGAGCTCTTGATTCCTATCCCCTTCTAATAACTAAGTTTTGATCATTCTTAGATGACTTTACTCCATACCATCTACCAACCAACTATATAGAGACACAATAAATTTCAAAAAAGTCCGCCTAGTGACTTCTCCTCATCGACATACACTCTCTATTGCCCACTATTCAATAGTCAAACTGAATACCCACTACCCTCCCACTTATATATGAGCATGGGGAAAAGAACAAAATTGTTCCCTAACGCAGAATCAGATAGACCGTGTTTTGTTACTGGCACATAAATCCTCAATTTCCAGTAGGGTTCAGGAATCGGGATACAAATTTCTCACATTTGTAGGTACAAAACTCCATATTTTCAACACAAAATATACCCTCAAAGGTCCTCACTCTGTTGGTGAAGCCATTCCTGGAGAGGTACCCTTCTCCATATCTTTTGGGTGTGCCCCCTTCTGGAATATCATGAATATGATAAGCTTTAAGCAAACTGAAATCCCTTTCACATTTGAGCCTCTTTAATTTTTTAACCACCTCAATACCGGGCCTATTCTGGCACTTCTCTCCTACATGTAAATATCATAATTTTTTTGCTAGAAAAATTATATATGTTTTTTTAGCAGACACCCTAGGGAATAAAATGGCACTCATTGCAACTTTTTTTTTTTTCAAATATATATTTTATTAGTTTTCTATAGAAAAGAGAGGGGCAGAGCCCACAACATACCACAGTGGTATAAAACAAAAGGGGGTCGCAGCCTCCCGACATTGCATTGCAGTAGTACATGTAATACATCAAGGCATGTAGCATTATCATATCTTTAAATATATATATATGGGTATCTTTGTTTCTCTGAGTTAGAATCCTAGTATGATATGAGAGTATAAATACCCTAGTCAGGAGGCAGCCACCAGAGAGAAAAAAAAAAAAGAGATAGAAGAAAAAGTAATATATAGGGGGGGAAAGAAGTAAGAAGAAGAAACAAGAGAGGGGGGGGGGGGGGTAAGACAGGGGGGGGGGGTATTAGGCGTTCAGATACGTGAATCTCTGTTTACGATGATTACTGTAGGTTGTCGATCAGTATGAAATGGTAGGGTTTTAGCTCCTAAGGAGGGATTTACCCTCTTCTGAATACTTGAATATATTCCAATGAGTCCATGTTTTCCGATAGGTTTCCTGTCTATCTTGAGCTGTCATTATCAAGTCTTCCATTTTAATTATGTCTTCTACTTTTCTCAACCACATTGCTGTGGTTGGTGGGGATTGCTGTTTCCACAACATGGGAATACAGGATTTGGCTGCATTTGTTAAGTGTCTCAGTAGAGATTTCTTATAGGTTTTGATTGGTATGGAAGAAATGTGGAGTAGAAAAAATGCCGGGACATTTGGGATTTGGAAGTCAGTGAATTTTTGGGAAATGGTGCGAACTGCAGTCCAGAAAGTTGTCAACATAGGACATGACCAAAACATGTGTAGAAGCGTTCCCTCTTCCTGGTGACAGCACCAGCAATACTTTGAAGTGTCAGGAAAAATGATATGTAATCAACTTGGTGTTAGGTACCACCTTGTCAGGATCTTATAATTCGTCTCTTGGACTTTAGTGCATATCATTGCAACTTTTTATCTCGCACGGTATTTGCGCAATAATTTTTCAAACGCCTCTTTTTTGGAAAAAAAACGGTTCCATGAATTAAAAAATAATAAAACAGTAAAGTTAGCCCAATTTTTTTGTATAATGTGAAAGATGATATTACGCCAAATAAATAGATACCTAACATGTCACGCTTTAAAATTGCGCACAATCATGGAATGGCGCCAAACTTCATAACTTAAAAATCTCCATAGGCAACGCTTTAAAATTTTTTACAGGTTACCAGTTTAGCGTCACAGAGGAGGTCTAGTGCTAGAATTGCTGCACACACTCTAACGCACGCGGCGATACCTCACATGTGTGGTTTGAGCGGCGTTTACATATGTGGGCGGGACTTATGTGTGCGTTCGCTTCTGAGCACGAGCTACCGGGGCGTTTTAATTTTTTTTTTTTTTTTTATTATACTTAATTTTTTTTATTTTTACACTTTTTTTACATTTTTTTTTATCACTTTTATTCCCATTACAAGGAATGTAAACATCCCTTGTAATAGGAATCTATGTGACAGGTCCTCTTTATGGAGAGATGCGGGGTCAATAAGACCCCACATCTCTCCTCCAGGCTGGAAAGCATGAGATCGTTACCGATCTCATGCTGACAGCCGCGATCGCGGCTTCGGTTATTTCCGGGTATCTGGGCATAACGTCACGCCCGGCGGCCTCCGAAGGTCATAGAGATGACTGGTGACCATCTGGTCACCAGAAATCTCTATCGTCCTCATCCGGCGCCAGCCGATTCAGTCTCCGGGCTCCCGATAGCACGGGAGAGCCCGGAGAAGCACCGGATGGCAGCGGGAGGGGGGGGGGGCGTCTCCTCCCGTCGCCTATAAGAACGATCAGGCGGCGGAACTGATTCTTGTCGTGCACAGAATCATCGGCTGAAAATAATGATATCTGAATGATGTCTGTAGCTAAAGGCATCATTCAGATATCACCCCACAAACACAAGGATGTTTTTTATACAGTGGCCGTTTTGAAGTGGTTTTAATATCAAGCATCGCTCCATTAAAAAGATATAAACATTCCTTAGTAATTCAGCTACTACTAAATGCTGCTAGAGAGCATATATTCTGATTCGATGAAAACAAACTACACCTCCCAAATATGTCACAATGGTTTGCCTGCATCAACAAGACAATGCACATAGAAACCCTTATGGCCTCTATTCACCACCAAGAAAACAAATTCAATAAAAAACTGTTATTATTGGCTTGACTTCCACTTCACTCCAGAATATAGCTCTCTTTTAGGCTTGGTTCACATATATGAAATTTATATGCGTTTTAAGCAAATCCAATGCGCATAACATGCGAATCGGACCAGCTTTCAATGGAGCTGGTTCCCTGGTCGCGGTGCAGTTTTAAAAAGGGTCCTGTGCATTTTTGGGTTCAGTTCAGGTGCGATTTCAGGTAAAAATTTGCACCTGAATCGGTGAACAGAAACGCACCGGACTGCTGCACTGAAACCGTGGCTGCATATGTGTGAACCCAGCCTTACAGACTTACAGACTTCAAGCATTTGTTACCCCAAAACGTCATATTCCTGGTAAGTGCCTACTGTGCCATGTACTTGTATAAGAAAGTATCCAATTCTCTTTGTATTTCTTCCTTTGTGTGAAATCCCTGGTGTTCCTGCCAGTTCCTCTACTTTCCTAATAAAAACTGACCACACTAAGCAGGAGAACACACCGTGGTCAGTTCTCTAGCTATGCTGTGAACTCAGCCTGCTCTCCTACAATGATCAGACTTGTCCTGACATGCCTCCCCTGTACAGCCTGTCACTGGGATGATCAGTGTAATGCTGCTTCTCCTCCCCTCAGATCTTCTGAAGTTTAGAACATAGGATATGTGATCACTTATAAAAAAAAAGGAAACAAGTATTTAAAATGCTTTGTCTTTTATTTCTACAGTAAAACCTTGGTTTGCGAGCATAATTCATTCCAGAAACATGCTTGTAATCCAAAACACTTGTATATCAAAGTATTGTTTTTTTTACAGGGTATAAAAGAGAAGAGAGGCACCTCTAAGTGTAGCAATAAGTTGCTAAATGTTGTACGTTCATTAAATTTAACCATATTCCATATTACTATGCTTAGAGGCTCCTCTCTTCTTTCTCTACTCCGCTGTGACATGATGCTACTCTTATATCAAGACATCGCTTGTATTTCAAGGCAATATTTATTAAAACATTTTGCTTGTCTTGCAAAACGCTCTCAAACAAAGTTACTCTCAAACCCAAGGTTTTACTGTATTTTAAACTGAATGGGTTGTTTTACAAATTGATCGTTTACAATCACTTTAAAGTAGAGTTCCAATCATTTGGTTGTTTATTGAAAGTCAGCAGCTTAAAAAGTATAGCTGCTGACTTTTAAAAAACAGCCACTCACCGCAGCCGTGTTCTCCCCTTGTCCTCCCTCGGCAGCACCGGCATCTTTACAATGGGCACCCAGGTGCCACAGCTTGCGGCTTCACAGCCGGGTGCCCACTGTGCATGCACGATCGGCGCAGCGGTCTGTGACTGGCCCCGAAGTCTTCTAGGACCTGTCATATGTCCCAGAAGACTTCAGGAGGGAGTGCTTCTGCTTCCGATCGCCTAAGTGACTGGAACGGAAGTGGGAGCAGGTACCTGTCAAATTCAGGTATCTCCTCCCCAAAAGCTCAGTTTTGCAAACAGGTACCAGAGAGGAGGCCTAAAGCGGAAGTTCCACTTTTGGGTGGAACTCCGCTTTTAGTCTTTTCCCCTTATGCTAACCCCACTGGGTCTCCATCAAGTGTCATCACTTATTGACTCTGGTCCTACCCCTTTACATCCCATTTGTATGCTGCAGGCTTTCCCTAATGCCTAATTCCCACTTCCCCTTTCCTCAACCCCTCCTTCTCAGTCCCTATCTTCTTCCATTCAGTCTCATTTCCATAACCCACTTCTGTTCTTTTAAACTAAATCTCTAGAATCCAGAGTGATCATTGACTACACTAACATGTACCACTACAGTACATAGGTTTCATTTTCCTTCTTTGTGCACATTGCCTTAAACTTCAAGCTGACCTTAGCATGTATGAATAATGATGCTCTGTAATGTGGTCATTTCCAGTGTACTGTCAGTTTTATCACATGACTTTCTTTTGGTCTTATCAGTTATTTGTGGTACATGTACAGTACATCTCATTGCCTTTTACAAAGTCTCTGGGATTCTTTGCAATAAAAATTATATTTTAAAATTAAACATAAAATTAGGGTTTAGTTAAAGTAGAACTAAAAGTGGTCCTAAAGGCTGAATGTTTTTTACCTTCATGCATTCTATGCATGAAGGTAAATAAACCTTCTCTGTGAAGCAGTCCCTCCTATCTCCCCCAATACTTACCTGAGTAAGATCCTCCCCCAGTGCTGTGTACGAGAGCCTCTGCTATCTGGGGACTCTCCCTCCTCATTGGCTGAGACATTGGCTCCTGCTGCTGTCAATCTCAGCCAGTGAGCCAAGGAGAGGGGAAGGCGGGGCAGAGCCATAGCTCTATGTGTGAATGGACATGCAGAGTAGTGGCTCGGGAGTGAGCCTGCCTGGGTGCCCCCCCCCCCCCCCATAGCAAGCTGCTTGTGCTGGCAGCACTCAGCAGGAGGGAGGGACCAGGAGTGCTGGCGAGGGACCCAAGAAGAGGAGGATCTGGGTTGCTCTGTACAAAACCACTGCACAGATCAGGTTTGGCAGGTAAGTTAATCATTTTAATGAAAAAAAAAAATCTGAAGCTTTCATATCACTTACAGTGTTACTAAACCCACAACAGTAAAATCAGTCTGTATATGCAGTAAAGCATGCTTGTTATACTCACTGTGGAACCTAAGGGGTTAATTCTCCGCATTGTGTAAAAAGGCTGTTTGATACTGTCTTCTCTGATCCTCCCCTCTTTCCTGATAACAGAGTCTATTGAGTCAGGCTGTACATGCTTAGTTTTGTGTGTATTGCTAGAGAGGTTTTTTTTTCTTGGGAGGGCTCATGTGATCAGCACAGGGCCAATCAGCACTGTCCAGACAGAGGGTCAAGGGTCTTTTAGTCCCATAGGACAATCCGAAAACTCATCCTACAAGCTTTAACCAGTGCTTGGCTGAACACTGATAGAAGTCACAAGACTGCTATATATTGCTGACGATAAAAGGTATTTAGCAGTTTATATATTTTTTTTTCACAATAGTAGCAGTTTATATTTACTAAAATAATTGCATTTCCATGTTCTGCGTGCTGTGGGAGACGAGATATAGTGAATGCAGGGTCCTGGGTTTAGTAACACTTTAAAGGCTTTTTTAAAAACATTTTGGATAGAGTAAAGGAGAGTTATAACCCATTCAGTTTTTTTTTTATTATTTATTTATTTTTTTGACATCTGTGTCCCATTATGGAGGTTTCCCCTCACTTCTTGTCCCATAGCTAAAACAAGATGGAAGATTTCCCCTTTATTCCTGTTCTTGGTGGAACTTTCTTTCACTTTCAGCCTCAGTTATAGTGGTAAACAGGACAAATAGAGAGTGAATCTCCCTAACGTGGACACAGACAGCAATAAAAACCTGACAGGTGTTCTAATCCCTCTCCACTCTATCCAAAACTATAAAAAGGATTTTGCCTTGGTTTGGGTCAGCCAGGCTGCAGTTTGCTCCTCATGGCAAATGCTATTATCATCCTCTGATCCTCTGCTTGCTGTCAATTCGTTGCATAGTTGTAAGTGGCACTGGACGGTTGAGCTTCCCACTGGGCCTGTTTGTGCTATTGACCCACTGTTTCAATACAACATTGTTTGCAAATTGTGAGTGTTTGCTGCCTACCATACCACACTGCACCTTTCCAACATGTATTCACTATGTCCTGTGAGTAGGCACTATTGTGTCACACATTTCACAGAGCCTGCCTTCTGAACTACAGAGATGATGAGAGGAGGCTCTGATGGGGACACAGACATGAGACTCTGATGGGGCTCTCATAGAGTCAGTACAGGAATCGCTGCTTGCAGGTAGCAAGATACTATGGGATACAGGGCCGCCGATAAGGGAGGAATCACTGGTTTCCCTGTACAATGCCTGGGCACCATCAGTTCAATAGGGGGTCCAGGCAGCTGACAAGCAGAAGGAAGGGGAACCTAGACAGGAGGGGCGGCGGGGGGGGGCAGCATTTACTGAAACTGATCCCCGGTAGTTTCCCCCTGCAGCAGCTAAAAGCCAGAATATCCTCCTGTCACAGGGAGGTGCTGTGGGAGTTCGTTTTAAGACGGAGAGCAGAGGAAGGGGCCAGTAAATATGTAATTTATTGGCCCCTTCATTTTATAAATGAACTCACAACACAATTTCCTCCCACTTTATATTATGACTCTTTGACAGGAAGAAAGAAGAAAATCTCTCCAACTGTACAGTCAGGGAAATACTTCACAGTGAATTTAAAGTGACCCTGCTGAATGCTTGAAATATACTGCAGCCTGCACCCCTCCAACGGCTGCTGTGGTTTTTTTCTGCTGGTTTATACATCATCATAAGATGCAGGAGGCAGTGGCAGGAACAGCATCAGTTGGTCGGGGTAGAAAGCATTCTATTCAACCAACACATAGTTGCCAACAGTCCCGATTTGCCCGGGACATTCAAAGAATTCAGACCCATATTCCGGCCTGAGCATGGCCCAGGCAGAATCCCGGATAATAGGCTTTGTCACAGGCAGGGGCGGACTGTGCCGGGGGGTCTGATCCGCCATAAAAACGCTGCACCACTCTTCCACCTCCTGGTGTGGTGTGCGGATGGTCTCCATGTCATTCCGGCCCACCCACAGAGGAAGTTGGGTGGGCTTGGGATTTAGGAGATTCTGGGAGGGATGTAAGCGCAAACTGCAGCTACCTATTGGCTGAGGAGGTAGCGGGAGGCAGGCTGCACCATGTCCCAGCCAACGGGTGCGCTATCATAGTTACATAGTAGGTGAGGTTGAAAAAAGACACAAGTACATCAAGTCCAACCTATGTGTGATTATGTGTCAGTATTACATTGTATATCCCTGTATGTTGCGGTCATTCAGGTGCTTATCTAATAGTTTCTTGAAGCTATCGATGCTCCCCGCTGAGACCACTGAGACCGCTGAGACCACCGCCTGCGGAAGGGAATTCCACATCCTTGCCACTCTTACAGTAAAGAACCCTCTACGTAGTTTAAGATTAAACCTCTTTTCTTCTAATTTTAATGAGTGGCCACGAGTCTTGTTAAACTCTCTTCTGCTAAAAAGTTTTATTTCTATTGTAGGGTCACCAGTACGGTATTTGTATATTGAAATCATATCCCCTCTCAAGTGTCTCTTCTCCAGAGAGAATAAGTTCAGTGCTCGCAACCTTTCCTCATAACTAAGATCCTCCAGACCCTTTATTAGCTTTGTTGTCCTTCTTTGTACTCGCTCCATTTCCAGTACATCCTTCCTAAAGACTGGTGCCCAGAACTGGACAGCATACTCTAGGTGCGGCCGGACCAGAGTCTTGTAGAGTGGGAGAATTATCGTTTTATCTCTGGAGTTGATCCCCTTTTTAATGCATGCCAATATTCTGTTTGCATTGTTAGCAGCAGCTTGGCATTGCATGCCATTGCTGAGCCTATCATCTACTAGGATCCCCAGGTCCTTTTCCATCCTAAATTCCACTAGAGGTTCTCCCCCTAGTCTATAGATTGCATTCATATTTTTGCCACCCAAATGCATTATTTTACATTTTTCTACATTGAACCTCATTTGTCATGTAGTCGCCCAACCCAATAATTTGATCAGGTCTTTTTGCAAGGTTTCCACGTCCTGCAGAGAAGTTATTGCCCTGCTTAGCTTAGTATCGTCTGCAAATACAGAGATTGATCTGTTTATCCCATCCTCCAGGTCGTTTATAAACAAATTAAATGGGATTGGTCCCAGCACAGAACCCTGGGGAACCCCACTACCCACCCCTGACCATTCTGAGTACTCCCCATTTATCACCACCCTCTGAACTCCCCTTGTAGCCAGTTTTCAATCCATGTACTCACCCTATGGTCCATGCCAATGGACCTTATTTTGTACAGGAAACGTTTATGGGGAACTGTGTCAAATGCTTTTGCAAAATCCAGATACACCACGTCTACGGGCCTTCCTTTATATAGATGGCAACTCACCAACTCATAGAAGGTTAGTAGATTAGTTTGGCAAGAAAGATTCTTCATGAATTCATGCTGATTACTGCTAATGATACCTTTCTTATTACTAAAATCTTGTATATAGTCCCTTATAGTTTACATACTATTGATGTTAGGCTAACTGGTCTGTAATTCCCAGGGATGTATTTTGGGCCCTTTTTAAATATTGGTACTACATTGGCTTTTTTCCAATCAGCTGGTACCATTCCAGTTAGTAGACTGTCTGTAAAAATTAGGAACAATGGTCTGGCAATCACTTGACTGAGTTCCCTAAGTACCCTCGGATGCAAGCCATCTGGTCCCGGTGATTTATTAATGTTAAGTTTCCCAAGTCTAATTTTAATTCTGTCAGGGCTCCCAGTGTTGTGGCATGGAGCTCCTCTCTCTCTTTTTCTTCCTTTCTCTCTTCCTCCATTTCTTTCTCCCTGCATCCCTTTTTCTTTCTCTCTCCCTCTTTCCCTATCCCTCTTTCTTTCTTACCTTCTCTTTTTATTTCTCTATCCCTCTTTATTTCCTTCCATTGTCTTTCTTTCTCTCCCTCCTTCCATCCCTCTTTCTTTCTTTCTCCCTCCATCCCTCTCTCTCCATTTATTTCTCCCTCCCTCTTTCTCCTTTTTATTTCTTTTCCCTCCCTTTAGCCCTCTTTCTTTCTCTCTCTCTACCTCCTTCTTTATCTATCCCTCTTTCCTTTTTTCTCTCCCTTCCTCTATCCCCTTTTTTTCTCTCTCTTTCCTTCTCCCTCCCTTTCTTTTTTTTCCTTTCTCCCTCCATTCCTCTTTCTTTCTCCCTCCATTTCTTTCTCCCCCTCCCCTTTTCTCTGTCCCTTTTCCCCTCACTCTTTTTTTCCACTCTCCATCTCCCTTTCTCTCTCCCTCCATCCCTCTCTTTCCCTATATAATACATCATTCTCCACTATGTAAGGCACAGGTGGCAAACACAAGGCCGCGGGCCGAATCCGGCCGCCAGGCCTTGTCATGTGGCCCTCTGCCAGGTATCCCAGGCAACGAGAAAACATTCCCCCCCCCTCGCGAGCAGCGCGGCCGGTCAGTCTCCATGAGAACAAGTAAACATCTCCCCCTCTGTGCTGTCTCCGCCTCCACCCCCGCCTCCCTGAGCTTTGTCTCAGCCAAAGATGCCGCTCTGTCTCCGCCTCCACCCTGTCTCCGCCTCCACCCCCGCCTCCCTCAGCTTTGTCTCAGCCAACGATGCCGCTCTGTCTACGCCCCTGCCTCCCTCAGCCAACGATGCCGCCCTGTCTCCGCCTCCGCCACTGCCCTGTACAGCCTCCACCCCGCCTCTGCTCTCTCGCCTCCCCAGTCCCTCCAGCGACGCCTGCTTTTTGCATAGTGGCATTTTTTGTGCATACTGTCATTCTTTGCATAGTGGCATTTTTCGTGCATAGTGATATTTTTTGCATAGTGGCAGAGATTGCTGACAGCTGTTTTTTTTTTTTCCCCATCCAGCGGGCTGCGTCCTGAGGGCTTTTTAAGCACTTGTGTTGATGAAGTGTGTGCTGCTTATTTTGAAGTGATGGTGAAAAAAAACATAGCAAAACTGAGTACTGATACTAAACACAGAGATCCGCCCACAGAGGGAGGTACCATATATAGCCCAATAAACAGGAATCTACTAACTATAGCCCAATACAAAGTGAGGGAGCACATTCCTGACCCCTGCACTGTGTACATAGCGCATTCCTGACCCCTGCACTCTGTACGTAGCGCATTCCTGACCTCTGCACTCTGTACGTAGCGCATTCCTGACTCCTGCACTCTGTACGTAGCGCATTCCTGACCCCTGCACTCTGTACGTAGCGCAATCCTGACCCCTGCACTCTGTACATAGCACAATCCTGACCCCTGCACTCTGTACATAGCACAATCCTGACCCCTGCACTCTGTACATAGCGCAATCCTGACCCCTCCACTCTTTACATAGCCCACTCCTGACCCCTGCACTCTGTACGTAGCGCAATCCTGTCCCCTCCACTCTTTATGTAGCCCACTCCTGACTCCTTCACTCTGTACGTAGCACACTCCTGACCCCTGCACTCTGTATGTAGCACATTCCTGAACCCTGCACTCTGAGTATATACATAGTCCTACAGATATAACCGGCCCTTTGAGGGCAACCATACTGCTGATGAGGCCCCCGATGAATTTGAGTTTGACACCCCTGATGTAAGGCATCTCAGACTCTATTTAACCACACCCGTTTTTAAGCCACGCCCAATATTTAGCTTAATTGAAACCACACCCATTGTTCGCCGCGGTCTTTCTCTCCTAATAGGCCACGCCTACACATGAATGCCCCACGCTTATTAAAATAATACTCCGCCTTCATTAAAAAAAAAAGTGTTCCTAAAAATGTTTTGAGAATGTTGGCAACTATGCCAACATCATGCTTGCAGCTACTGGGAAGCAGAGAAGCGGAGGCTTTTCCTTACACAGGCTGCTGGAAAGGTAAGTAAACGAACACTTCTTTTGCAAATGTTTTTTTTTTTGTTAAAGTGATCCTGTGGAGACATGAGACCATTGCCCATATTATCCAAACCTAAAAATGACATATTAAACCCTCGTTATGATACAGACACGGTGATGAATGGAGAAGTCAGGTCTCAAAACACCCGCACTAAACAGAGGCACTCCTAATTGACTGGCGCTACTCCGCACCACGTGACCAGCTACACCTCCTGCAGGACGGGCGCACATGCGCGGTACTCACTCTGAGCAGCGGGGACGCGCACGGGAGCGGGCACGCAGGCAAGCATTCCCGCATGCTCGCTTTCACGTTACACCGGCGGCGGCGGCGGAAGTGAACGTGTTGAGAGGACCAAGATGGCCACTCCCTATGTGACCGATGAATCCGGTGAGTGGAGGGCTGCTAGACGGCAATGGTGTGTGCTGTACACATCACTGACTGCTAACTCACCGGAAGGCTTCTTTTTTTCAATGTGTTTCTATCGGTGTATAAGTGTGTACTGTGTTCAGAGCATCCCCTGATCGTAGTGTGGTATATGGTGGCAGCATCCAGCTCCATTCACTGTACACACTGACACCTGGTCCTCCCCCTCATTGGATCCCATTTATATCACACTCTGCACTCACTCTGCTTTTCTGCATATGTGTTTGCAGTTTGTTTACATGCATTTTTGGTATATTTTATTTATATCAATTTATTTCCTTCATTATGTTGCATTTGCACGTATTTGTGTGTGTTATGGCGCAGAAAAATACAACGTGATGTATTGGTTTTAAATGCACATGAGAGCGCTGCAATGGTGTGAACTACGCTCATTGGAGTACATTCATTTTTCTTGCACATGGGTTTGTACTGCGTTTTCTGCATTAAAAAACGAGGCCCTTGGTGACAGAGCCGTCATTCACAGGGGCTAGCATTATTATTAATATGTACAAATATATATATTCTGAGACTCATGGCTTGTGAAGTGAGTTTGGCTAGGAAAAATGAAAATCCTGCTTGCTGCAAAGCAAATATTCCATGGAGATGAAGTGGCTCACGTAAACCAAAATAAATATGCACCAAACAAAACACGTGTGTGGAGAACTCCTCAGCATCACGTGGTAGAGAATAGGCAAGCATGATCGATAGGTGGTGATGTCATGTATGTTTATTCCCTGCGCACACCCCCCCTTATCGGGTTATGTTTGTTTCCTGCACACGCTCCCCTCATCTCGTATGTTTATTTCCTGCGCACACCCCCTTATTGTGTTATGTTTGTTCCCTAAGCACGCCCCCCTTATCATGTATGTTTATTCCCTAAGCACGCCCCCCCTTATCAGGTTATGTTTATACCCTGTTATCACGTATGATTATTCCCTGCACACGCCCCCCCTTATCACATATGATTATTCCCTGCGCACACCCCCCTTATCGCGTATGTTTATTCCCTGCTCATGCCCCCTCTCGCGTATGATTATTCCCTGCGCACGCCCCCCTTATCATGTATGATTATTCCCTGCGCACACCCCCTTATCACATATGATTATTCCCTGCGCACGCCCCCTTATCACGTATGTTTATTCCCTGCGCATGCCCCCCTTATGGCGTATGTTTATTCCCTGCGCGCCCCCTTATGGCGTATGTTTATTCCCTGTGCATGCCCCCCTTATGGCGTATGTTTATTCCCTGCGCATGCCCCCCTTATGGTGTATGTTTATTCCCTGCGCACGCCCCCTTTTGGCGTATGTTTATTCCCTTCGCACGCCCCCTTACGTCGTATGTTTATTCCCTGCGCACGCCCCCCTTACGGCGTATGTTTATTCCCTGCGCACGCCCCCCTTACGGCGTATGTTTATTCCCTGCGCACGCCCCCCTTACGGCGTATGTTTATTCCCTGCGCACGCCCCCCTTACGGGGTATGTTTATTCCCTGCGCACGCCCCCCTTACGGCGTATGTTTATTCCCTGCGCACGCCCCCCTTACGGCGTATGTTTATTGCCTGCGCACACCCCCTTACGGCGTATGTTTATTGCCTGCGCACGCCCCCCTTACGGCGTATGTTTATTCCCTGCGCACGCCCCCCTTACGGGGTATGTTTATTCCCTGCGCACGCCCCCCTTACGGCGTATGTTTATTGCCTGCGCACGCCCCCCTTACGGCGTATGTTTATTGCCTGCGCACGCCCTCCTTACGGCGTATGTTTATTGCCTGCGCACGCCCTCCTTACGGCGTATGTTTATTGCCTGCGCACGCCCTCCTTACGGCGTATGTTTATTGCCTGCGCACGCCCCCCTTACGGCGTATATTTATTCCCTGCGCACGCCCCCCTTACGGCATATGTTTGTTTATTCAGATACTACTTTGAAGTACCAAGGGCACTTTAGAATTGCACTTCGAGCAGATCTACTCTCTAAAACATGATCTCTCCTTTCCACCCCTCCTCCGGTTCTCTGTATGGATAGTGTTTTTTTTTTTTTCTTTATTCACCTATTTCTTTTATAAATTGTCCAGCCCCCCTTGTTTGTTATTCGCCTAGACAAATAAGGTGCACTGTCCTCCCTTTGCCTCCTGGGATAGGCATTTCACATATCCCAGGAGGCAAAGCCTTTTATGCAGGAGGTGCATCGGCTGAGCCCAGGACAGCCGACAGCCTCTCCATGGTGTCCCATCAAAACATGGTGGCGCGGGACCATACAATACCAGAAGATCTCAGCTGGACAACACAGGATCTTCTGGGTGGGTGAGTATCTAAACTGTGCTGAACTCACCAATAGGTAAGTAGGGGTTTAATAAAAATGGTGGGGTGGGTGAAAGTATGCTTTGAGCTAAGGCACAAAAAGAAAAATTGCCAACAAACTGCTTTGGAAAACAACAGACTTCAGGTATCCAATGTTTCTCCATCCTGCTTTTCATCTTTCTTTCCCAGCCTGCTTTCTAATCTCTCCACCTTGTAACATGCACTCCCTACCTTTCCTTCTCCCAGTTGTGTTCTGTTTCCTTCAACCCTTTTCTCCACTCTACAGCTTATATGTATCACCCTTACTCCAGTTCAGACCCCTCGCTTTTACTGCATGCATCACCTTCTTAGCCCACATGCTTACAAAACCTCCAGGGCACTGGGGCATATCCCCTCATATGAATCACACACATATATTACCTCCCTCATACTTTTGCTTCTCCTAACTTTTGAGAATATATCTCCTAATCTTGGCCCTCCACCATTTAACTAGCACTCTACTCACTTTGGCAGCAGCTGCAGTCCACACACTCTAATTTAATTTTCTTTTTTTTTCCAGAACCAGCCACCCCTTCTAATGTGTCCTTTTGGAATGCCAACTCAGTCTAACAACCTCTGTCCTATGACCTTTTTTTTATAAAGCACTCCTTTACCCTACTCACTGTTACTGAAACTTGGCTTCAAGAATCTGACTCTGCCTCTCCAGCTACTTTCTCCCATGGTGGCTTCCACTGGATTTAATCACCTAGACCCAGTAGATGAGGGTGGGAGGTGGAGTCGGAAACCTTTTCAGGTTCTCCCCTCACCTTCCTCACTGTCTCTACATTTAGTAAATGGTGTATTTGTACAGTTTCCTCACACTGGCTAAAGCCATCTTTGTATCATTATCCCTGCCACGTACAACAAATATGTATTTACAAATGTTTAGAATTTTAAAGATTTACAATTTCCAATCAAGTTTATTAAGTTATCTTTGGTTGTAAATAGGCAAAGCACAAAACGTGATAAAGTATATGTAAGACATTCTTTGTGTTGAGTACTTCCAGCCTTGTAATGTACTTATACCTTTTGTGGGGTAGGAGTTTTACCAAAGATAACATAATAAATCTGAATCCATGTGATTGGCTATCGTGAAAATTGTGTACCTTCTAAAGTTTTCCCTCTCCTCTTTTGAAGCTCACTGTATTCATCTATTTTATCCAGTTTCTCTGAGGATTGCAGTGCTCTATCAGCCTCTTGGACCAATATCAAGCTTCCGTGATGACGTTTCTGCCTTGCCACACTACTTTTTCTCCTCTGAAATTCCCCCAATTATTCTTAGTGACTTCAACATCCCTGCAAATGCTCACACTCCAGCTACCTGTAAACTTCTCAGCCTAACCTCCCCCTTTTGACCCATCAAAATGGACACACATCTACTCGTGCTAATGGCAACTCCCTTCATCTTGTATTCTCCCACCTCTGCACTCATTTTAAACTCTCCAATAATCCTTTTCTTCTCTCTGACTACTACCTAATTAGCTTCAATTTCTTTCTATCTTCGAACTTCTATACTTTCAAGAGAAAAAACAGTTACCCATAGAAATCTTTGCCACTTTAACTACTTCAGCCCCGGAAGGATTTGCCCTCTTAATGACCAGGCCATTTTTTTGCAATACGGCACTGCGTAGCTTTAGCTGACAATTGTGCGGTCGTGCGACGTTGCACCCAAACAAAATTGATGTCTTTTTTCCCACAAATAGAGCTTTCTTTTGGTGGTATTTGCTCATCTCTGCGTTTTTTTATTTCTTGCGATATTAACAAAAAAGAGCGACAATTTTGGAAAAAAAAAAAACACTATTTTTTACTTTTTGCTATAATAAATATAAAAAAAATGTCTTCATCGGTTTATGCCAATATGTATACTTCTACATATTTGGTAAAAAAAATCGTAATATGTGTTTTTTTAAATTTTTTTTAGCTGCACTGCGACATTGCGTCGAACACTTTTGTGGGACCATTGACATCTATACAGGAATCAGTACTATAAAAATGCACTGATTACTTTGTAAATGTCACTGGCAGGGAAGGGGTTAACACTAGGGGGCGATCAAGGGGTTAAGTGTGTTCCCTAGGTGGGTTTCTAAAGCCTCGTACACACGGTACGATTGTTGGCCAACCGAGTGTTGGATTTTTGTCAAAAGGGCGTGTGCCAGGATCTTGTCTTGCATTCTAACAGCACACAATTGTCGTGCAACAAACACGAACGTAGTGACGTACTACAAGGTATTTCAGCTCTTGAGCACCACCTTTTGGGTCCCTTCTGCTAATTTCTTGTTTGGTGAGCATTGATTCCGAGCATGCGTGTTTGTACTTTCGACGTTTGTGTGACGGATTAGTGTACTGACTATCCGAAAATCTGATGTCAAACCGTTGTCCGCCAAAAATTTACTAGCCTGTCATCCAAAATTTGTTGGCGGAAAACTGGACAACAATTGTCAAAAGGAGTGTACTAACGGTAAGATTTTAGGACAACCGTCTGTTAACAGACAATCCCCTGTCAACAATCGTACCGTGTGTAAGAGGCTTTACTGTGAGGGGATGGGACTGAATAGAGGAGGAGCCAGATCGCTGTTCCTACTTAGTAGAAACAGACTATCTGTCTCTCCTCCCCTGTCAGAACAGGGATTTGTGTGTTTACACACATAAATCCCGTTCTGGCTCTTGTGTCTGCAATAGCGGGTGGCTGGCAGCAATCGCACCCACCAGCCACGCGCATCGGGTCCCCCGCCGGTGCAGCGGGCGCGCCTGCTATGGCTCTTAAAGGAGCCTCCGTTCGTATATGGCGATTTGTGCAGGAGAGACAACCTGCTGCCGTATATTTATGTGAGCCGATTGGGAAGTTGTTAACTCTATTCTGCAACAGGCAGCCTCTGTGACAAAATAATCTCACCAATGTCCTGCCCCAACCTGGACACTTCTTTCTTCAACAGTTCACTGTCATCGTCGCATTAGACACGCTTTCCTCACTAAACACAGAATCAGGTCCCAACCCCTACAACCTTGGCAAACACCAAAAGTCACAAACGACATAGTCACAGTCTTGAGCGTCAATGACAAACTAAATGCCAACAAGACTTCACCCTGTATAAACCTGCCCTCCAAGATTACAATTTCTGCCTTTGCACTGCCAAACAGACCTATTTTTAGAGCTGCACGATTAATCGTTAAAAAATCGTGATCTTGATTCAACACCCCCCACGATATGCAGAATTTCCCGATTCATTCATGCAACAAGTGTAGAGAGTTCTCTGCTCACTCAGCTGTCAAAAGAAAATAAACGGGCAGCCTGTCATGTTTTTCACAACATTGTCCACAATGGTAAATAACTATAAACATAGTAACTTTTAGTTCTTAGATCAAAGAAATGAACTTTAGTTTGACATGAGGGTTGTTAACTCACTTCTGTGAAATCTTCTTATCCCCTCTGTACCTTAATCACATGTGTCCCTGTGCCTATGTTCTGTAAAAAAAAAAAATCCACTGATATAAGCTCTTCTCTGGGCACACAGCTGATTTCTCTCCTCCTCCTCTCTCTGGCTTACAGCTGCAGTGGGCAGGGCCAAGCCCTCCCGCTGACATCAGCCGGGGAGGAAGGGGAGAGAGAGCTGACAATCAGCTGAATTCAGTTGTCAGTGGGGAAGCCCGCTGACAGCTGATGACTCATCTGTTGTTAAGGACGCAGCAGCCAGCTTCTCGGCCTCCTCCTTAACAACCAGCTATCTGTGTCCAGCGGCCCCACTCCTTAATGCTGCAGATACTAAACGTAGCTTAAACACTGCTAAACGCTGGTAAACAATGCTAAAACATTTTTACAGCACTTTTTAGCTTTCTAATGTGCATGAGACCTAATACTTTTCTTCTGTGTGCTCCTTCCATGCAAGGGATTTTTCTTGCGAAGCCTCTTCTCTAAGGCGCTTCCATCACCATGTGTTTATTGATATAAAAGAGCACTGAAGAACATGCTAAATAAATGATGTGACCCTTGTAATTTGTAGCAGCAGCTTCAATGACCTGAAATCTGATCTATGAGACACTACAGTACTATCTTTACCTAGAACTTGATACGTTCAAAAGATAGGAAGTGCTGCTTTGCTAAAGGTGTTTTTAATCATGTAGCGTTTTGTGACATGTCTTTACTACACTGTATATAGAATCTACCGTACCTACAAAAGTGTTAGTATTCCTATGCAGGCAGTTTTGTGATACAGGCACCTAGCTAGACAACATAGGGAGACTTTTTATCTACACTGCAGTTGTACACACCTTGGTCAAGAACACATTTCCAGCATGTTGATTTGACATTGAAGAAACTGGAGAACATCAGAGAGGAACTTCACTCTCCCCACAAACAAATTCAGTTCATGTGCCCTTTACCTTTGCTGCTGTTTTTATGCTGAGAATATAATTATTTTACTTATATATATAATTTCATAAGCCCAGAGAATCCAAATTTGTCCACTTCTGTCTCTCCGCTGTCCTCCTGTAGGTCCCACCCTGTGCCTTCCTCTATGACATCATCAGGGAGCCGACTGTCTCTTCCTGATTCCTACAGCTGGCCCCCTCCTGATGATGCCTTTTCCTGGCACTGTTGGAAGCCGGTAGCCTCATGGGATATGTCATTGATATCTCAGGAGACTGCAAGGGGAAGGTAACAAAGGCTAGAATTAAAGCAATCTGCTCTTTTTATGTAGTTACCTTCCTTTGTCTGCAGGAAGCAAAACGAGTGCCTGTGTAAGCTTCAAGTTGCAGTTAACAAGAACTAGGGGTGCAACGGATCAAAAAACTCACGGTTCGGATCGTTCCTCGGATCAGAGTCACGGATCGGATCATTTTCGGATCAACAAAAAAAAATATATCCACATCTCCCCCACTGTAATACATCCACATCTCCCCCCACTGTAATACATCCACATGTCCCCCCCACTGTAATACATCCACATGTCCCCCCCACTGTAATACATCCACATGTCCCCCCCACTGTAATACATCCACATGTCCCCCCCACTGTAATACATCCACATGTCCCCCCCACTGTAATACATCCACATGTCCCCCCCACTGTAATACATCCACATGTCCCCCCCACTGTAATACATCTACATGTCCCCCCCACTGTAATACATCCACATGTCCCCCCCCTGTAATACAGCCACACGCCCCCCCCTCCACTGTAATACAGCCACACGCCCCCCCCCCTCCACTGTAATACAGCCACATGTCCCCCCGCACTGTATACATTACAGTGCTGTCAGTCTGACCTTAGTGTTAAGAGAAGCCGGCGCCGCCAAGCCAGCCGCCGGACCCACGAGTTGAGGGCGGAGTGATGACGTCAGCACGCAGCTGAGCGCCGCCAGGTGTACCAAGATGGCCGCAGCTCCGGAGCTAGGCCGAAGCTGCGGCCTTTCCTAAAACCCGAGGCCGCGGAGCGCTCCGCGGATCGCGGGTGTGCCGATCCGAACAGCCTGGCCCGTTCGGATCACGGATCGGTGCACCCCTAACAAGAACCATCACTGGATGGCTGGGTAGCAGCAGTGCTGTCATGTGGAAGGTAGCAGAGTGGGTCATGCTACCCTATACCCAGACGTATATACTGTAGCTTCTCTTTTGTCTCCTGGAGAAGCTGCTATCAAAGGGAATTTGTTGCTTTTTCCTGCATGGGCAAAGTGCAGATTCACTAAGGGTCAGTTCACACCACAATTTCTGTGTTCCGAATCCATTTCTGCATGCGTGTTTTTGATGCATTCTTGTGTGTTTGTGATACATTTTTTCCTTTCTAATTGTTCTTCCTTTCAGTTCATTACATGTGCATTCCAGTGCATTTTTGATACATTTTGCCATGTTTCAGATGCACTCCCTACAGAAAAAATGCAGCATATTTTACGTTTCTTGACTGCACTGGTGTGAACTAGGGCCATTGGAATACATTGAAAACACTGTGCAGATTAAAAGCGCACTGGGCTGCACCTGGTGTCAGCCCGCTCTTAAACTCTTTTAGGCCTCTTGCACACCGCAGCTTGAGAAAGCACAGTACCGTTTCTTTTCTTTTTTTTTTTACTGAGCTAAAATACAGCACATTATTTGTAATGAGCCTTTGCACACAGGCACATAAACAAGCGCTGTAAAATCTTCAGTAAAAAAATAAATAAATAGAAAAATCTGCCATTTTGGTCAGTAATTTATGCCTCATACGTTGCAAATGTACACAAATGCACACAAATGATCATTTACATATCGCGCAGAAGGAAAACGTGAGAATAAGTTTTCGAAAATACGCAAATGCATATACAAGAAAATGCGCGTAAATACACGCAAATACTTACAAAAAAAAGTCAAAGTAGATGCTCAAACGAGTATCATGTGCAAAAGGCGTTAGACTTTAGAATATTTTATGCTCATTTTTTTAATTATATTTAAATATATTTTGTTGTTTTTTTCTTAGGCTGTGTTCACACCATGGCATTCCCGATCATGGGCAGAAGTTCTGGAACTTCTTTTGGGCAACAAGTGTCCCCCGATTCTGTTTGCGCGATTTTACTGCAATTCTTCACGACGATTGTGGCAAAATCGCGCCGCGATTGAGACGCCATTGAAAGTAACGGAACGCAAGCGCGTCCTGCCTTTTGCGGCGATTCAGGATCGCTGGCAGAATGGTGTTGATTCCGTTCGCGATCCAGAACGCCATGGTGAGAACGGAGCCTTATATTTACATCCTTCAAACTTTTTGAAAATGTTTTGGCTGAAGTATCAAATGTATTAGTATTTATATACTAATACCTTGTTGTTTTTCCTGGCTGGGTGCAATTAAAGAGTGTTCAGGTGGTAATAAAAAAAAAAAAAAATAATAAAAGGGGAAAAAAAACTGTGGAAACTCATTAAGAAATAGAAATCTTGCTCAACTGTTTTCTGAAATCTATAATTTTAGTAAATTAAATATAAAATACATGATTTCTAAATCTATAAAAGACCATCCTTGTTCTGAACATTAGTTGTGTGGACGTGTCAATCTTGATATAGCGGCAGAGTCAGACCCTCCACCATGGAGAACAATGCGCAGCAAAGAAGTTTCTGTATAATTTCCAGTAATTTTTCCTCATCTTCCGAGACTAGCAGTCAGAGGCAGCAATGCCTTCGATTAGGTGTGCTCAAGCCTTTGAAGAGCGCGGGTCAATTAAGGCCTCATGTACACTGCTGCTGGTAAACATTTAGGAGCAGTTGGGCATTTTTTATCAACTGCTCCTGAAAGGGGTTGCACACCCTGTACACCTGTAGGTGTTGGAAATATCTCCTAAACCTCCACAGTTTAGGAGATAATTACAATAAAGCCGTGCGACGATGTCTACGGAGCATGTGCATCTTTAGAAAGGGCCGTTTCTAAAGGGGGTCATGCCGTAATGGCTCCCGCGTGACGCCGGCCAGTCGCAGAGCCCGTGGGACGCCGGCCAGTCGCAGAGCCCGCGGGACGCCGGCCAGTCGCAGAGCCCGCGGGACGCCGGCCAGTCGCAGAGCCCGCGGGACTCCAGCCAGTCACAGAGTCGGAGTTTGCGGCCCCGGAAGGAAGAGGGGTGAAGATGGACGCTCGCTGCTAGTAGGGAGAGCGGTGACATCGCAGGCTTCGGTTTCAGGTAAGTGAAATAACATAATGCGATGCATAGTAGCCCATTATGCTTTAACTTTGCAGGGAAATAAAGAGGAAGTAAAACCCATCAGGGTTTACTTCCACTTGAACTCTCCTCTGTTATAAGCACATAAGCACATGTACACAGGTTCGTTTATAGTCGTTTCTAGGCAGTTGCGTTGAGAGGCTTTTTTTGGAACCCAAAAAAATGCATTCAGAACTGTGTTTAGAGGCATTTCAAACGCTGCTACCCGTGTTTAGGCGCATTTTCGTCTAGTAGCGTTTTTAAAGGGAAACATTTTATCTCTTACTTTTGAGCCTGGAAAATGCTAAAAACACACCAAAAACTCAATTATCACTGTGCAAGCTTGATATACCATATGATATTCCCATCATTCGCCAATTATGCTGTACAATACACAACTTTCATTGATTGATGGATATATTTATGAGAGAGATGGATGGATATATATATGAGAGAGAGAGAGAAAAAAAAGTATTATAGAGAGAGGAGAGAAATATATGGAGAGAGATTGATAAAAATATACACATACCTGAGTCACCAACAGACATTTCTCTGGTGGCACGCTTTTCCTCATGTTGGTGTCCATGCAAACTAGACGGGTCTAACCTTTTCCAAGAGAATGTCAAAGGTGGCAATTGACATGCATGTACAATTAGAAAATTTCTCTGGGTAATTACGCAGCTGAACATACATATTAGAAAAGTACCCTGTGAACATGCATTGAGCCATAAATGGATGTGTCCAGTAGAGAAGAACTCTGGTCCTCTCACGCAATTTTCTACGTCTTTGGAGCCTCAGCAAAAGCAACATCAGGAGCATTTCCTCACATATACTCATCATGGGATCCATATTAACCTCCCTGGTGGTATGATTATTTCAGATTTTTGGTGCTGAAAGCGGTACCATTATTTTGCATGGAAATTTGACGTTTTATATTGTAGGCCTGTAATTCTTAGGAATAACTCACCTAAATCTGTCCAAACCACCGTCTAGTAGACATCTCGGGTAGAGCTGCACAATTAATCGGTTAAAAACGTGACTTTATCTGCTCACTCAGCTGTCAAAAGAAAGCATCCCGGTGTCTTGCCGAGAAAGTTCCCCCGGCGGATAAGGACCCCCCCTGTACTGCGCAGGTGCAGCGATTGCGCAGTACGAATGACTAGGAGCCGCCGAAAATAGCCAAAGATGAAAAACTTCAATCAGCTGTACATGGCGCCTGCGCCCTGGGTCCAGGTTGAAGCCCCACCATCCAAGTGGACCTAGAGGGAGAATAAAAAAGGTGCCGAGTGAAGCGAGCCCGCGAGGGGGTCTTTTACAGGCACTGTGTACAGCTGATTTCTATTGTATTTGGCTTCGGCTATTTCCGCCGGCTCCTACTGCGCAAGCGCTGCGCCTGCGCAGTAGAGGGGGGTCCTTATCCGCCGAGGGGAACTTTCTCAGCAGAACACTGGCAGTCTGCCAAGTCTTTTAACTTGAAACACTGTAACTAAGCTTCCTTCTTAGATCAAAGGGATAGAACTTCTGTGTAAATAAATAATCAGGGCAGTCTGCCAAGTTTTCAACAACGTGTAAATGCAGGAAGTTTAACCACTTAAAGTCTAAATCTTTTTCTGACACTTCTTTCTTAAGTTAAAATCAATATTTTGCTAGAAAATTACTTGGAACCCCCAAACATTATATATATTTTAGCAGATACCCTAGGGAATAAAATGGCAATTGCTGCAATATTTTATGTCACACTGTAATTGCCCAGCGGTCTTTCAAATGCAATTATTTGGAAAAAAATACACTTCAATGAATAAAAAAAAAACGAAACAGTAAAGTTAGCCCAATTTTTTTTTTTGTTTAAATGTGAAAGATGATGTTACACCACGAGAATCGTGATCTATCTTCTAAGCAAAAAAATTGTGATTCTCATTTTAGCCAGAATCATGCAGCTCTAATCTCGGGTATGATAAAGTTTGAAACACAAAATCATAAATTATAATATAATAACTATAAATAATTATACCAAATAATAATATAATAATAAAAATTATTCAATAATGTAATCAAATCAAAAACACTGAAATTTGCTCAGTTGCAGAATTGTCTCTGTCATTACTTTTCAGTGTTTGATGACGGATCTCCCCACAAATCACTATCGCTCAGTTCTGCGAGTGATTCTAATTTATTATCGCTGTTTTCTAGCTGGTCTAAAACCACTTTTGATGTAAAGGGATGGTTTTGGTTGCTATGGACAATCTCCAGTTTCCAGGCAGAAAGAACTATATTTGATATAAGACTGCATGTAGGGCACGGGACAAAAATGAAAGGGACATGTGAAATAATTTCATACAGTAATGTAATCTCTAAGATTACTGTATGTATTGTGTGTTTCACTTTTTGAATTTGGCGCCGTTCTCCGTCTCGGAACGAAGCTCGGCTCCGTGATGAATCGAGTGGAGACACAGCTGCTCACACTGCGGGGAGACATTGCAGGATCCAGGGGACAAGGTAAGTATGCTCTTCCTGGATCCTGCTATGCGATCCTGAGTCTGGCTCGGGGTTACCGCTTTTGGTTCTGAAATTCCACCCCGAGCCAGACTCGGGAATACCACCAGGGAGGTTAACAAACCAACCAAAAAATAACGGCTAACTACAAGCACACTGCTTTCTCAGCTGCTACTCACACTATTCTCTCACAGAATGGCTGAAATAGTTAAGAAATACTTGTTTTTTGTGCTTACTAATCATTTGGGAGGGTCTCCTGAGGTTATCTTTAGTAAACGCTCCTGAATGCAAACGCGGCTTATAAACGCTACACACGTTTTTAAACATGGATTACTAGCTGTGATGTTCCAGTGTTCAGGAGAGGTTGAAACTTCCCGTGTACATGAAGCTTAAGTGTTTTGGTAACTGATTGCGGGCCACAATGAAATGGTTTTGAATTAAAAATGTTTTATTTTGAATAGCATAATAAAGGTTTTAAACAACAACCAGGGTAATCCTTTTCTGTGGGATCAATCCCTGTTGGATGTTTACCTCCTGTTTAATCAAAATCACATAAAGAAAAAGTGGATGACACTGGTGCGAACACTGACTTTGTTTACCTTTTACCAGGACTCTGTCTATTTCAGCGGTTGCAAGAGGAAAATGGAAAGGTTCAGTACCTGTATATGCCGCCCCTCCTTAACCAATTGTAAAACAGAATGTGACAGGGAGGCCGCATGGGCCCCCTGGAGCATGGGGTAGGGTTGCCATTGCGACCTGTGATGCTACACCAGTGTTTGTTGGGGTGTGTTAAAAAAAAAAGTCCTTACTGTCTTGAGCCACCTAGAAGGCTGTTTTCACAATGATATGCTGCAGTTTACCTGCACCGCACCCACGGCTTTCTTGCAGGTTAGCTGCTCTTTGCCATAGACTTCTATTATATCTTCTGGATGTGGTGCATTTTCTGAAAGCGCACCATAATTTCTGCATTTAGGAGTTTTGGTGCGCTTTCAGAAAGCTCATCAAACACGCAGGAAATAATTAGAAGTTTGTGGCTCAGTGTAGCTAAGCTAACCCGCATGTGCACTGCGCTGCACCCAAAAATCTGTGTGAAAGCAGCCTCATAGTTGCTAAACCTTTTATAGGTGCTAATATGCCCTTTGCGAAAATGCAAAATTATGCAATGTTTAATACACTGACCTTCTGTTCCTCATCCAGCTTGCTCTCCGGGCTACAAGAAAGGTCCCAGGCAAAGCACAATTGGTATCGCTCTGCCTGAGTAAGCATCGCTCCTGTTTCCTCCACGATCACCTTCTTACTCTGCTGCTGGCACCAGCTCCATGCACTCCGCTGGTTTTGGATGGCGGGTCAGCAACCCGATGATCACAATCTGGACTTGCCGACCCGCCATCCCAGAGCATAGGCATGCACTTCCCTGATTTGAGGTCGCGGGCCACATCAAAGGAGTCCGCAGGCCACGGGTTGAGCACCCCTACCCTAAATCTTACACTTCAGATATATAGCTGCGAGGCTGTATGCACAATGCCATTGCACAGAGCAGGTAAGTATAACAGGTTTGTTAGTTAAAAAAGAGCAGGTGTGTATAACAGGTTTGTTAGTTAAAAAAACAACTGAGACTGAAAGTGTTTTGTTACCCTAAAAAAAAAAAAAAAATCCTGTTTCTTTAAAGCATAAATAACAGCACGGTGCTTGTGCTTGTATATCCCCTAAAATACCTGGCTGATCCTGCCTGGCTATGACCGCCCCCCCTGTAAACTGACCATGGTTAATCATGACATTGTGGTCAGTTTAATTGCCTCCGTCATTCTCTGCTATCCTGTCTCCTCCTCTGTCCTTCTACCCCCTCCCCTCCCTGTCTGTCAGCTCTTTGTGTGAGCCGCCCCTCCCCTTCTGGCACCGTTCCGAGCAGTGCAAACATTACTGCACACAAGCACTGCCAGCCCCTCTGCTAGGATAACATGTACTGTAGACTGTATGCCGTTTTGTAAAATTCATCTTCTAAATTCCTTATTTCTTCTCCCCGATCAGTGGTCAAGTGACCGCCCGTCGCTCTCCTCCTCTGATGTATGTACTACAGAGGGAAGTCACGTGACTGCCTGGCAAATGTCAGAGGAAGATCTCGACCCCTCCCTCCTTTGTGCATACATCGGAGAAAGAGAGCGACGGGCGGTCACGTGACCACTGATTGGGGAGAAGAAATAAGGTATTTAGAAGATGAATTTTACAAAACGGCATACAGTATATACTACGGGTTATCCTAGCAGAGGGGCTGGCAGTGCTTGTGTGCACTGCCCTAACCCCTTTAACAAGCACTTTAATTATAAGTCTGAAGTTAATTCAACTTCAGGTTATATGATTAATAACGTTAGGCTGCGTTCACACCTGAGCTTATCGTTTTCAGGCAGAAAGTTGTGCGATTTTGCCACAATGTTGTACAGGTCAAAAGGTCACCAGTGTAAAAAGCAGAAAAACACCTGAATTGAGCTACAAAAAGGGCTCCAGAACTTTTTTGAGTTTCAGGTGATTTGGAGTGGAGAGGTGAACCATCTCCATGGAGAATAATTGATTTTTTTTTTCTCCTCCAGCGTTTTGGAGCTTCAAGTTACAAAACGCTGAGGTGTGAATGGAGCCTTAACACACGTGGGAAACATCAGGTTTTTTTTTTTCTGTAGTAACTTTTTTAGGTTTTTATTGCTCTGCCCTTGTTGGGAAGATCCGTGCTTGGTTACTGTGCTGGTGGTATCAAACAACAACCCAAATGGCAAAATATGCGCTCGCTCCTATATAATTTGAGCAGCTACCACAGCACTAGAAAATTGCGCACATACTAGATAAAAAACAAAACGTGTAGCGCTAAAATGAAAACAAGAGGAATAAACAGCTGTGAACTGATAAGGTGTGGAACCAGTATGCTATAAACAACTAATCTGAATCACATTTGGATATCCCATGATGTGTAGGAATTAAGAACAGTGCAAAGTCCATGTATAGAACATAGATAAATAGTTTTTATATGTGATGTGTGAACCACCTTCACCAAAGTAAATTTCTATAGTCTTTAGATAAAGTCCAAAGTTGGATAATTTGTAAATCGGCTCTGAAACATCACCCCACGGTGTCTTCACACACATGCAAACCACTCTGATGGTGGAGTTGGTAAAATTGAAGGCTTACCGGAGGGTTTGAACCCAAAACAGCGTATACTGTAAGGGTCAAACCGGCTTTTATTGCTTAGTGGCAATGGTGGGAAGACCTAGGCGGCGTGTAGCGATCCCAGAGAGTTCATAAAGTCGTATCTCCTCCGATCATGACATAGGATCACCCCGTTTGTAGCTCATATAGAATATGAAAGAAGCCACATAGTGTGATACCATAAAAACCGTAATTTATTTAAAAAGAAATACACTTACATGATAAAGTTGTAAAAAAGCGCTTGTACATAAAAGAGGCAGCAGTGGAGTCCTCCCGACGCGTTTCGTCTGAGTAGACTTCGTCTTGGGGTACCCTCCGCTGCAGCCTGACTCCTTAATATAAGAACTACAATCATCTTGAAGTGACTCCAGCCCATTCAATTGATAAATTTAGCACTTCCGGGTTCGCAAGATGGCGGACCCGCGTGCGTTCCAAGCCTCCCATTAATGGGTGTGCTATGCGTTCCACCTCCCATCGATGGCTTACCGATCCCCATATGTGTGATTTAAAATGGCTCTTATTTCAGAAATTTATAAAGGCACTAAAACCTAAATGTATAAAAGCACTACAAGCATAAGGGACACCCAGTTCGTATGTTTATATCCCCAATGCGTACGGGGAGACAAATCCCGCTTGGTCTCACGATATGACGCTGTCCCCTCGTGAAGCGGAAGCGGAAATGTGTAACGATGGATCTCGCTGTTTGCGTTCCAGCTTGAATGTAGCCGGAAACGTTCAGTGCACCAAATCTCAATAAATCTCGCGATGTGACGCCCTGAACGTCACACCGCGAGAACGGAAGTGTGTTCCCCCAAGGCTAAGTTTGCGTTCCACCACTGATTGGCCGGAAATGCCTAGTGGGATAAAAAGTAAAAAACGATTACTGTTGTACTGCTTGCATCCTGCTTTAAAAACGCGATTGCAACGGGCATTCCGCAAAGGTCAAATTAATAATAAAGGAGGAAGGTATACAGCCATACCTCTGTGTTCGCATAAAAAATACAAAAAGGCCCCGATTATATCCATTTTAGTATATGATTATATATAATGAAAAAAGTGTGTATGGAAAAACCCATATAAAATTGTTAAAGAAAATTGAATGAACTAGATTCACTTACTTTTATATAATAATCTTATACCTCTATGATAGTCCTCAGACCCACAGCCTACTATAGAAAAACTAAATCCTTTCTCGTCTCTATATTGGACAATAATGACCTTTTATAGAAGCCATCAGATACAGAAAAAGCCATTTGCTATGGATAAAAAGGTGGACCTTACATATAGACTCCACATAGTATTAACATCATGATTCATCCAAGAAAGCATTAATGTCTATGTCAACATTAAGCCCGAACGGGGAGAAAGTCTGTAGCTCATAAGCCCAGAACATCTCTAGACGGGATACTCCCCTTATTTTTGCACCCCCTCTCCATGGTGGTGTGTATTTGTCAATAACGATAAACTGTGACCCATCGGGGTTGCCACCATGGAACTCCTTATAGTGTTTCGGGACTGTGTGCTTCGGGTCTCTACTTTTAATTAAACCGATGTGTTCCCCTACCCTAATCGAGAATGTCCTAGTGGTACGTCCTATATACGTCAGTATATAGGACGTACCACTAGGACATTCTCGATTAGGGTAGGGGAACACATCGGTTTAATTAAAAGTAGAGACCCGAAGCACACAGTCCCGAAACACTATAAGGAGTTCCATGGTGGCAACCCCGATGGGTCACAGTTTATCGTTATTGACAAATACACACCACCATGGAGAGGGGGTGCAAAAATAAGGGGAGTATCCCGTCTAGAGATGTTCTGGGCTTATGAGCTACAGACTTTCTCCCCGTTCGGGCTTAATGTTGACATAGACATTAATGCTTTCTTGGATGAATCATGATGTTAATACTATGTGGAGTCTATATGTAAGGTCCACCTTTTTATCCATAGCAAATGGCTTTTTCTGTATCTGATGGCTTCTATAAAAGGTCATTATTGTCCAATATAGAGACGAGAAAGGATTTAGTTTTTCTATAGTAGGCTGTGGGTCTGAGGACTATCATAGAGGTATAAGATTATTATATAAAAGTAAGTGAATCTAGTTCATTCAATTTTCTTTAACAATTTTATATGGGTTTTTCCATACACACTTTTTTCATTATATATAATCATATACTAAAATGGATATAATCGGGGCCTTTTTGTATTTTTTATGCGAACACAGAGGTATGGCTGTATACCTTCCTCCTTTATTATTAATTTGACCTTTGCGGAATGCCCGTTGCAATCGCGTTTTTAAAGCAGGATGCAAGCAGTACAACAGTAATCGTTTTTTACTTTTTATCCCACTAGGCATTTCCGGCCAATCAGTGGTGGAACGCAAACTTAGCCTTGGGGGAACACACTTCCGTTCTCGCGGTGTGACGTTCAGGGCGTCACATCGCGAGATTTATTGAGATTTGGTGCACTGAACGTTTCCGGCTACATTCAAGCTGGAACGCAAACAGCGAGATCCATCGTTACACATTTCCGCTTCCGCTTCACGAGGGGACAGCGTCATATCGTGAGACCAAGCGGGATTTGTCTCCCCGTACGCATTGGGGATATAAACATACGAACTGGGTGTCCCTTATGCTTGTAGTGCTTTTATACATTTAGGTTTTAGTGCCTTTATAAATTTCTGAAATAAGAGCCATTTTAAATCACACATATGGGGATCGGTAAGCCATCGATGGGAGGTGGAACGCATAGCACACCCATTAATGGGAGGCTTGGAACGCACGCGGGTCCGCCATCTTGCGAACCCGGAAGTGCTAAATTTATCAATTGAATGGGCTGGAGTCACTTCAAGATGATTGTAGTTCTTATATTAAGGAGTCAGGCTGCAGCGGAGGGTACCCCAAGACGAAGTCTACTCAGACGAAACGCGTCGGGAGGACTCCACTGCTGCCTCTTTTATGTACAAGCGCTTTTTTACAACTTTATCATGTAAGTGTATTTCTTTTTAAATAAATTACGGTTTTTATGGTATCACACTATGTGGCTTCTTTCATATTCTATATGAGCTACAAACGGGGTGATCCTATGTCATGATCGGAGGAGATACGACTTTATGAACTCTCTGGGATCGCTACACGCCGCCTAGGTCTTCCCACCATTGCCACTAAGCAATAAAAGCCGGTTTGACCCTTACAGTATACGCTGTTTTGGGTTCAAACCCTCCGGTAAGCCTTCAATTTTACCAACTCCACCATCAGAGTGGTTTGCATGTGTGTGAAGACACCGTGGGGTGATGTTTCAGAGCCGATTTACAAATTATCCAACTTTGGACTTTATCTAAAGACTATAGAAATTTACTTTGGTGAAGGTGGTTCACACATCACATATAAAAACTATTTATCTATGTTCTATACATGGACTTTGCACTGTTCTTAATTCCTACACATCATGGGATATCCAAATGTGATTCAGATTAGTTGTTTATAGCATACTGGTTCCACACCTTATCAGTTCACAGCTGTTTATTCCTCTTGTTTTCATTTTAGCGCTACACGTTTTGTTTTTTATCTACTGTGCTGGTGGTAGCTGTGAGTGTCACAGAAAATAAATCCAATATATGTCAGTCCCCGGAACTGAAGGTGAAGAAGGAAAAAATGCCTAATGGGACAGCATTTCATGCGTAGGTTTCCATAGTTCTCAAACCTTGACCAGTATGTACAAACAAGTAGCGCAAGCTTTATCATCTGCCTTCCCACACACTAGCTGGAATTTTTGATACATTGCTGGGTAAACGCAGGTAATGTGGGATGGGTGACTGGTTGGTTTCCCTGCTTAAATCATTGAGTATATGACTTTATTAAGTCCAGTACTAAATATAGCGTGTGATGTAATCATTACCTAATGTAGTATTGAAAGCAGGAAACCCCCCTCCCCCAGGATCCCCACGTTTGTGTTCCTTATCTTTATATGATCAGTTATGACAGGTTTGAATTACTGTAATCAGCAGCAGAACCAATGCCAGCACTAAAGCGGTCTCCACTTGAATCATAATTATCCTTTATTTGTCACTCAGGCCATAAGTCGGGTGTTTACATCAACATCATATAAATATTGTGAAAAATAGTAATAACTAGTTTCTTTTTAATGTTGTGTTTTTTTTTGTTTTTTTTTTCTTGTTGCATGCAAATGGTCCATTTGCATTTGTGGTTTGGAAGTGATGGGAAAAAAGTTATTCAGTTACCATCTGTGGATGTGAATTTTTAAAACCTGTATTTTGTACATTTTAATTAAGTTAAGATGGGTGTGACAAATTGATGGGTTTTTTAATTTGACCTACATTCATTTGTCAGCGAGTTAATTAGAACATTTCGTTGGCGGCACTCACTTGTGGTGACATATGATAACTTTTGGTAACTCGCTGGGTAAAGAGAGGTCTGTGAATTTATAGAAGTATAGCTTTTTCAAAAATCGCATAATTTTGAATTTTATTGGTACCATAAATATACCCTATGGATTATTCTGTTCCCATCGTACTAGTACCAGTATCCTGATCATCAACCAGTGCGTTTGCCCGTCAGAGCCAGTCTCTTGATAGACAGCTCATAACAGTGCCAGTCGGAGCCGGTGTCCAGAACGCCAGCCAGAACCAGTGTCTTGATTATCAGCCCGCACAAGTACTAGTGTAAGCCAGTACCAGATTACTGAAGAGTACTGCCACTGCCAAACAATTTTAAATAAAAATGTACTCTAGGTGAGGATGCCTATAAAATTCTTAGTATGAGAACTTTGGAGAGACCACACTCCGTTTCAGATTTGGAGTATGAACTTCTAGGAAGCCTCCAGAGACTATTACCAAATTTTTTAGGCCCACATTCACACCTGAGCGCACTGGAAGGTAGGATCACGTGATTCTGCCTGCGATTCCAGAATCGCAATAAAACGCACGAAATTCACAGCAAAATACACAATGCCAACGTGCCTCGCTTAGTGCCAAAATTTGGTACGTGAGCTTCTTAGGTGTGTGTTTGGAGCGGAGGGAGGCCCATTCAAAATGAATGGTGCCGCTCCAAAAATGCACCAAAACATCATGCAAAAAAAAAAATTTAAGTGACACAGCAGAATCACACAGGTGTAAATGAGGTTTAAAGGTCAGCAGCTACTGCATTTGTAGCTACTGACTTCATCCTTTTCGATGAAAAAAAAAAATTGCTCTTTAAAGTGGAACTTTAGTCAGAAAATTAAGTCCTGCTAGATGACTTCAGGCTGGCCTAGTTGGCAGGTATAGCTATGTAAAACATTAAAAATAAGTGTCTGTACTGTGTAAAATCCAATAATAAACTGTCACACCCTGCTCTGCACATACTCCGTTGCTCTCCATTTTAGGCATTTTTAAGCACTGCTGAGTTTGTAGAGGCCGATCTGCTGACAACCTTAAAGCGGAATTAAATCCTTCTATCTTTTACAGCCAAGGAAGCTGCTTCTGTTTAACCACCTCGCACCTGCGCTATAGACGAAAGACGTCTACAACGCAGCGCTCAATTGCCAGGAGGGCGTCCCTGGACGTCCTCCTGTTTACATCCTTCCTGCGCGCCACCGCAGATGCGCATCGGGGGAAATCTGTGTTCCCTTGGACACAGCCAATCACAGATCTTGCTGAATGGCCAATCACAGCGGCCATGTAGCACTCGATCTGAGTGTCCAATGAAAGATGATCTCATATGTAAACATATGAGATCATCTCTCATCGCCGGCTCTCCCTCCTCACACAGAGACCGCGTGTGAGGAGGGAGAGCGACCTCCGGCTGCAGCGTGACTGTGTGAACACAAACGTAGTGCCCACACACAAACACACATGCCCACAATACCTATCAGTGCCACGTGTCCCCAGTAAAACAGGGGTACTGAATTAAAATGAACGGGGTTCCGGTCGGAAAATTTCTCTTCCAGCGGAGGTCCGAATGTCATATTGGTGCCACGACTGCACATGATATCCTCCACATCACAAGCCACCCCACACACACACACACATCACACTTTGTGCTTTTTTTTTTTTCTTTCAACTTTATTGAAATGTCAAAATACATTTTATTAATTTTTATGCACAATCACAGCCCTCTCTTGATGTCAAACCCCTGTCCTTTACAGAACAGTACTTCCTCCCCACAGAGCCCTACCTTATTCAGAGAAGACATGAAGCGCGGCCGCTCTGGACAAAGTGCGTGACTTTTCATGTTAAAGGTGGGTGATTGATTGCTGGGGCCGCCCCGCTGCCTAGCAACCAATCGCCCACTTCTTAACTTAAAAAATCAAATCCCGCCCTTTGTCCAGAGCGGCCGCGCTTCATGTTTTGTGTGAATAAGACAGGGGGGAGGGGGCAGTTCAGCGATATTAGAGAAGACACGGGCCTGCCATGCTGTGTACTATTAGAAATGTTTATGGATACAAAACAAAAGCTATTGATAAGAGTGCGCTCATGCAATATAAAAATGTGATCATGATAAATATAGTTACTATTTTGTGCTTGTGTTGCTTTTCTTTTGTAGGAAAATACATAGCGGCCACTCAGCGTCCGGATGGTACATGGCGGAAACAGCGGAAAGTGAAGGATGGCTATGTGCCTCAAGAAGAGGTTCCTGTGTAAGTATTATTTTAATTCAAAATGTAGCTTGTTGTAGAAGGCTTTAACCCTCATACTGCCATTGCTGGCGGGGAGTTTTACACACACTCCTGGTGACTCCATCCTCCAAAAGTGTGTGTAAATCTAACAAACTTACTGTCAGATGAAAGTGATCCAGCAGCTGCACAGCCTCCGGATCGCTTCCATCTGACAGCTGACAGTCGGTTGTCACTCCCGTGAGTGCGTGTTCTGTGGGCAGGATACATTTACAAAATTACCACATTGGGCAAAATGGCTCCAGTGATCTTCTGTGATGTATTCTGCAGTAATATAAAAAAAGCCACTCATTCCCTTTCACATGGGCGTTCCGTCTGTTTATCATCTGTCTATTAAACGTCGTCCGTTTTCGTCCGCTTTCATTCAGGTCCGTTTTGTTTAAACTGAGTCTTCATTTTTCTTCTTTTTGCAAAAACAGAAACAGACGAAAAAGTGATGTTAATGGAAGCTGAGTTTTTCTGTACATTTAATGGGTTTTACACCTTCATTTTTATGCACACATTTTTTCCTTTTTATGTAATGTGTGGACAATGGAATAAAGAAGAATTTAAAACTGTGTGAACTTGTGCTTTGGCCATGCCGTGAAAAACAATGGGTTATTTCAAATTAGATGTACCCTGACTGAATGACAATGACAGTTTGCTAAACCACTGTGTATGATAATCAACACATAAATTAATACATAAATAAATAATAAATTATTATTTTTTTTAATACAGATGTGATCAAATATGTTGATATCCTTCCATAAATTCACGCACAATTTTCTCTTCTCTGAAATAACTTGAAATTGACCAAGTAATTTTGCATCCATTGTTCTTTACCCTATATTTATAAAATCAGACATTGCTTTTGATTTTTGATTCAGCAAAATATTGTAAATAATAAAACAAATAAAAAAATGACATGGACAAAAATGATGGGTCCCTCTAACCTAATATTTTGTTGCACAACCTTTAGAGGCAATCACTGTAAACAAGTGATTTCTATAGCTCTCACCAAGACTTATACACCTGCCAACTGGTAGTTTGTCCCAGTATGAGACTGCGCCAGCTGTCTCAGGGTTGAAGGGTGCCTTCTCCAGACTGCATTTTTTAGCTTCTTCCATAGTTGTCTGATAGAATTCAGATCAGGTCCCACAAAAGACCACTTCAGAATAGTCCAACTTTTTTGTTATTATTATTATTATACAGGAATCATATAGCGCTAACGGTTTGTGCAGCGCTTTACAACGTTAACACAAACAGTACAGTTACAATACAATTCAATACAGGAGGAGTCAGAGGGCCCTGCTCATTAGAGCTTACAATCTAGAAGGGAGGGTCAAGTGATACAAAAGGTAATAACTGTGGGGGATGAGCTGATGAAGAAAATGAAAGTACAGTTGTTAGGTGGAGGCAGGATAGGTTTCTCTGAAGAGAAAAGTTTTCAGGGATTGCCTAAAAGTGGATAGAGTTGGAGATAGTAATTTGTGGGTATTTTTAGCTGTGTGCATTAGGTCATACTGTTGGAGGACCCATGACCTGTGAGACAGAATTTTCTGACATTGGGCAGTACATTTCACTTCAGAATTTCTTGACAGTCTTCAGATTTCATTTTGCCCAGCACAGATTCAAGGCACACTGTGCTAGATACTGCAAAGCTGCCCGAAAACATAACCGATTATTCCTCCGTGTTTCACAGTAGGTACGGTATTCTTTGAAAACATTTTTTGTCTCCTAACATAGAGCTGATGGGACATGTCAGAAAGCTCTTGTTTTGTCTCATCATTCCAGAAGCAATATTGCTTGTCGATTATGCATTTTATAATTGTTTTACTTTCCACAGTGATGTCTTCTTCTTTGAGCCCACTGTTGTTCAAAATCAGACACTGATGACCTTCAGGTTCCATTCACAAGCTTTCAGTGAAAGCGAGCAACAGCAAAAAACATTTGTTGCTCTTTTAGTGCCATTCAGTGCCATGTCAAGGTCAACGGTGGGGTATTGAACTTTCGCTCGGATTGCCTAGGTGATCCAAACAGAAGTGGGAGTCAGTTTCTTTCAAAACCTGGTACCCACTCCCCCCAAAAAATTAGTACAAAGAAGACCCAATAGTATTGAAGGGACCTACAGCTGGCACATAGGGGAGTAGAGGTGAGCACTGGCTGCCAGGGGAGTGGAAAATCAGGTCAGTGAAATGGTTGTTCCTGGTCCCCTAGACATAAATTAGCATTTAACACTTACAGTGCATGGGCAGTTCCACTGCTAGGGAGGATTTTCATTTTCCCTGGAGATAGGTTTAGTTTTGCTTTAAAGTCTAAATGTGAGCCGGAAGCTCCTAATTGCTACAATGCCTTGCAAAAGTATTCCCCCCTTGGCATTTCTCTTGTTTTGTTGCCTCACAACCTGGAATTAACATGGATTGTTTGAGGATTTGTACCATTTAATTTACAGAACATGCCCACAATTTTGAAGATGTTGTTTTTTTTTTTTGGTTTTTTTTTTATTTATTGTGAAGCAAACCACAAATAGGACAAAATAACAGAAAAAGTCAATGTGCATAACTATTCACCCTCCTAAAGTCAATACTTTGTAGAGCCACCTATTGCGGCTATCACAGCTCCAAGTCGCTTTGGATAAGTCTCTATGAGCTTGCCACATCTTACCACTGGGATTTTTGCCCTTTTCTCCAGCTCCTTCAAGTTGGATGGTTTGCGTTTGTGAACAGCAATCTTTAAGTCTGACCACAGATTTTCTATTGGATTGAGGTCTGGACTTTGCCTAGGCCATTCCAACACATTTACATATTTCCCCTTAAACCACTCAAGTGTTGCTTTAGCAGTGTGTTTGGGGTCATTGTCCTGCTGGAAGGTGAACCTTCGTCCTAGCCTCAAATCACACACAGAGTGGTACAGGTTTTGCTCAAGAATATGCCTCTATTTAGTACAATCCATCTTTCCCGCAACCCTGACCAGTTTCCCAGTCCCGACTGCTGAAAAACATCCCTACAGCATGATGCTGCCACCACCATGTTTCCCTGTGGGGATGGTGTTCTTTGGGTGATGTGATGTGTTGGGTTTGCGCCAGACAGCGTTTTCTTTGATGGCCAAAAGGTTAAATTTTAGTCTCATCAGACCAGAGCACCTTCCTCCATACATTTTGGGGGTCTCCCACATGCCTTTTTGCAAACTCAAAATGTGCCATTTTGTTTTTTGCTGAAAGTAATGGCTTCTGGCCACTCTGCCATAAAGCCCAACTCTATGGAGCGTACGGCTTAATGTCGTCATATGTACAGATACTCCAGTCTCTGCTGTGGAACTCTGCAGCTCCTCCAGGGTTTCCTTAGGTCTCTGTGCTGCCTCTTTGATTAATACCCTTCTTGCCCAGTCCATGCGTTTTGGTGTGAGGCCGTCTCTTGGCAGGTTTGCTGTTGTACAAAAAACCAAAAAAATGCAGCGCTGTGTAATACTGAACACCTTATAAATGCATAGATAGTGCCATAAACAATGAAAATATTGCTAAAAAATGTAACTATCACAATTTTTTTTTGTGTAACAAGCAAGCTCACAGTGAAAGAAATTTAGTAGTATTCCTTCATATCAAATGTTCAAAAAGATTTTTTTCTCCCAATTTTCATCAATCCACAGAGACAAAAGGGAAATTGCAAATTGGGGTATTATACGTGTTGCTGTCCAAAAAGTGACTCTAGTGATGATAATCCTGATCAGAAGAGGGTGTGAATTGCGCTCACCTCCAACAGTGTGACTGCACACTTATGTTTGGTCCACATAAGCACATAAGCAGGATCCCACAGGAAAATCCAGAGAAGTTGTTCTCAATTTTAAAACAAGAAAGAAGCTGGATAGTGCATTATCGCTAGTTTAAAAAATTATTTAGAAAACATAACATCAGGGTACTCACACATTTTAGGTGCTTCCAGCACACCAAACTATAAAAGCATTAAGCATAGAATTCCTCTCCAAACGACTTCCAAACTTGTATGTGTCAGCAGCTTGTACAAACAAGCATGTATCTGAGCTCCTCCACCGTCCTGGCCCCTCCCCTACATGTGACGACACAGGGCTAATCGCGTGTCTTCCTCAGGGGGATCGTTGTGATTGCTGTTGTGCCATGTTCTTTACATTTGGTTATGATAGATTTGATGGTGCTCCTAGGGATCATCAAAGATTTGGATATTTTTTTTATAACCCAATCCTGACTTGAACTTCTCAACAACATCGTCCCTTACAAGTTTGGAGAGTTCCTTGGTTTTTATGTTTGGTTAGTGGTGCCTCTTGCTTAGGTGTTGCAGCCTCTTGGTCCTTTCAAAAATGTGTGTATATGTAATGACAGATCATGTGACACTTAGATTGCACACAGGTGGACATCATTTCACTAATTATGTGACTTCTGAAGGTAATTGGTTGCACCAGAGCTTTTTATGGGCTTTATAACAAAGGGGGTGAATACATACGCACATGCCAATTATCAGTTTTTTATGTCTGAAAAATAGATTTATGTATATATATTTTTCTAGTTTTACTTCACTAACTTAGACTATTGTGTACTGATCAATCACATATAATTCAAGTTAAAAAAAAAAAACATTGAACTAAAGGCTGTAATGGATCAAAACACGAAAAATGCCAAGGGGGTGAATACTTTTGCAAAGGCACTGTATGTGTCTTCTGCAGTAATACACACTTACCTGCCTGTTTGCAGTTTTCTATTGAAGGGCGCACTTGGCTGCACGTGTGCGGCTTAGTGTGCACTCCAGCTATGCTGGAATGACTGACTGCCCTGCACATGTGTGGGGTGATGTCGTCCCCCACCGGCCTGTCAAGAGGCTGAAAATCTGTCACCCTTGAGAGGATGACCACGGCCAGCGAGTCGTGTAACGGCTGCATCGCTTGAAGATGTACTAAGTATAAAATTGATGCGCTTTAAATAAATAGTGCACAATATGCTGCTGCGACTAAGCTTAAATCCAGGAATAAAAAATGCATACATGTGAATAAAATAAATTGATAATTATGGTGCTAATACATGTGTTAAAATTGCCAAAATAAATCTTCAAATTGGTGATGTGACGGTGAGTATAAATAAAATAATAATGACACTCTAAATACAATGTCCAGGCAGAGATAAATGGTGGGAGAAAGTAAAAATAATTAAACAGTTCCTTCCCTTAATCCAGATTGATTGACTCACTGGGTTAGATCATTTGTATCAGGATATTTAGTTTTTCTTGTATCCCACTTCAGCATTTACACTGCTGGTGATTCGGCTCTCAGGATAAAGGTTTTATGCAAAGCAAGCAAAGAAAAAATAGATCATTGTGCAGTGAACTTACTAGATAGTACATAAGCAAAACAGGGACAAAAGATACACTCACAAACTCCCGGTCTATTAGAAGCATTCAAATAAGCAGATTGCAGTCAGCCGCTGTGGACGAGGTTTCCCATAGAGAAACAGCTGCTGTTAACCTTCAGGTGTATTGCAGCACTGAACGTCCTAAGCTCCTCCCACGCGTTACATCACTGACACGTGACTTTTTATCCTTGAAAAAGTCACGTGTCAGTGATGTAACGCGTGGGAGGAGCTTAGGACGTTCAGTGCTGCAATACACCTGAAGGTTAACAGCAGCTGTTTCTCTATGGGAAACCTCGTCCACAGCGGCTGACTGCAATCTGCTTATTTGAATGCTTCTAATAGACCGGGAGTTTGTGAGTGTATCTTTTGTCCCTGTTTTGCTTATGTACTATCTAGTAAGTTCACTGCACAATGATCTATTTTTTCTTTGCTTGCTTTGCATAAAACCTTTATCCTGAGAGCCGAATCACCAGCAGTGTAAATGCTGAAGTGGGATACAAGAAAAACTAAATATCCTGATACAAATGATCTAACCCAGTGAGTCAATCAATCTGGATTAAGGGAAGGAACTGTTTAATTATTTTTACTTTCTCCCACCATTTATCTCTGCCTGGACATTGTATTTAGAGTGTCATTATTATTTTATTTATACTCACCGTCACATCACCAATTTGAAGATTTATTTTGGCAATTTTAACACATGTATTAGCACCATAATTATCAATTTATTTTATTCACATGTATGCATTTTTTATTCCTGGATTTAAGCTTAGTCGCAGCAGCATATTGTGCACTATTTATTTAAAGCGCATCAATTTTATACTTAGTACTATTTGTTTGGTTATCTGATCACCCTATATTGATAGCAGCTTTAATTTACTGATTTTTTCATAGCACTAACTATATTGGTATTTATATATTTTTAAGCACAATTTATTTATATCACACATATCTTTCCACATCAGCGCTTGGTTTTTATTCATTTTTTTTATCGCTTGAAGATGGAGGTGAGTGTATTCAGGAGTTTAGTTCTACTTTAAGTTGAAAGCCTATAAATTTTGATCCACTTGTAATGCACAAGTGGACTTATAGAGTTTGCATGTGGTCTGGTGGTAACCCTGCCACCCAAATATTTTTATGGACCAGAAAAGCTTTTTGAAACTTGGAATGTCACTTGTACTGGATTGATCACAATTGATGTTCCCAGGTGTCTGAAAGTTACCTGCAGCTTTCAGACATTGCACAACTGAAATACTAGCTTCTCCTTCTATCCATAATCCATAATGTTGTTCTAGTGAGAAGGAGGTTGGTGCAGAGGACATTGGTCACATTATAATGCAGTTTCTTTTAAATTATGTGATAAATCACTGGTGGTTTGCTACTGGGTTTGGTGTTAGGACTCCAAAAAGACTGCATACAATATTTAAATATCTGTGTGTCTGCTGTCTGATAGTAGATGTCATTCTAGTGGTAAATGCCAGGCACGAATAAGAACATTTTGTTAAACTATAGATCAAAAGGTGTGTAGACATTTATGAGAGGTCAGTGAGTTGATTAGATGCTCAAGCTCTTGGAGTCTGCTTGCCTTTTCAAAAAACAAGATTGGAACCAGGGGGAGATGTGAGGTAGGAAGAATATACTACATTAAATAGTACAGCTAAGGCAAGCCATAGGTTATACAATTTTCCCCAGTTGTCTTCCAGGACAGCCCTTGAGAGATGGAGTCCCTCCCATCGACCCAGGAAACACATTGCCAAAACAGTTCAAAAGGCGGTCCCTCAGGTCCCTGGTCAGTCATTTGTGTTTCCTCCGTCGGAGGAACATGTTGCCAGGAACCAGAGAAGGACTCTATCTCTCAGGGGCTGCCTGAGGGGAGCGGAGCCGCACAGGGGGACCGGGTCCTATCCAGCGGCTCCAATCTAGTCCTACCTTTTCAATTTGGGGCTCGGGTACCGTCCAGCTGATTAGGAGCCGACCCGTTACCCCCCTCCTTCCAGTGCCGAGGTGTGCCAGGGACAGGTTGGCGCAGGTTCCCCCGGGAGTGGTGCAGATGGATTCTTCCATCACAGCTCCTTGCTATACACAGCGGTGGGGGTCGGAGACGCCGAGCGTCATTTCCGGCGGAACCGCGTCATCCTGTGTGCCGAGACTTCCGGTTCCGGGTCTCTACAGGCACAAGGAGGAGGGGAAGGCCCACGCTGAGGCCTGCAGTTCCGACCAGCGTCCAGCTATACCGGACTAGCGGCGGGACACGGAGCGTGAGGGGGACCATGGAGGCTACTTCCCAGGACACTCCGGTGGAGGCAGGCACCAGCCAAACCCAGGTAGGCTGCTGGGCAAGCCCTTACTGTGGTTTTTTCTGGGGTTTTTTGTTGTAAGGCTGGGATTTGTAGTACCCCATGGTGGTGGTTTCCTCACAGTCCCGGGTGGATGCAGTGGTGGTTGCAGCACAGGTGTTTTTAGAGTTTTAGGGGTTCCTGATGCTAAAAAAGTCTATTCTTTATTTTTAGGGGAAGGAAGTTCCAAGGGAAGACAAGTCAGGCCGCAAAGAATGCCCTAACTGTGGAAATAAGTTGTCCTCAGGCTCTAACAAAGCCCTATGCAAGCAATGTATTGCAGGCTTGCTTAAAACGGAGGCAGACTCTCCTTTGGCAAGATTCCTTGGCTCCTTTAAAGATGAGATGGCATCAACCTTTAAATCTCTCCGCGAGTTAATCGCAGATGTAGGCACGTCTGCTTCCACCAGTAAAGCAGCTGCGATTCCCTCCTCACCATGCCTTACAACACCCAGCTCTGGGGAGCCCCGTACAATCAGGGAGCATAGCCCCGTGTTAGTTAGCCCTGAATCCTCTGACGCAGATTCAGATGAGGATCAGGCTGTAGCTAACAAAGTCGCAAAATACAAGCTGTCTCTGGAGGATGTAGACGAGCTGTTGAGCGCCATTTATGATACGCTGGAAATTGATGAGGAAGAGACTCAATTGACCAGACATGATAAAATGTATGAGGCTCTGGGGAAAAAGAAAGCTAAGGTATTCCCTATACATAATGTGCTTTCTGACCTTGTCCGCAAGGAATGGGCCGAGCCAGATAAAAAGGTCTTCTTCCCAAATTCCCTAAAAAGGAGATTCCCCTTTGACGAGAGCCCAGAGGCGGTCTGGAATAAAAATCCTAAACTAGACGCCCCCCTGTCCAAAGTCTCCAAGCAGTCTGACCTTGCCTTTGAGGATATGGGTCATTTAAAGGACCCCATGGACAGGAAAACAGACATAGTCTTAAAGAGGGCCTGGGATGCTTCTATGGCAGGTTTAAAACCAGCTCTGGCCACTTCTTGTGTAGCCAGGAACCTAGAGTTCTGGTTAGCCCAACTAGAAGAACATCTAAAAGCAGGCACGCCTAGGGGGGAGATCTTAAAAACCTTCCCTATGCTTTTTAAGGCGACAAGTTTCATCTCTGACGCCTCCACTGATGCCATTAAATTTACGGCTAAAACAGCAGCGCTTTCGGTCGCAGCTAGGAGGTCAGTCTGGATGAAAACTTGGGGGGGAGACACGGCGTCTAAAACACGTTTGTGCAGTGTCCCCTTTACAGGAGACTTAGTCTTCGGGCCTGAACTTGATACCGCCTTGGAAAGAACGGCGGATAAAAAGAAAACCTTTCCCATTAAAAAGAAAAATTTTCAAAGAAAGTTTTTTCGTCCCTCAAAAGAACCCTCTAAGTCAGAGAAGGAGTTCAAGCCCAAAAAGCATTGGACAGGACAAAAAGGGAAAGGGAAAGGGGGCATACTTTTTAACCGCCCCAATTCAAACCCCAAACCCCAGTGACATCAGGGTCCCGGTGGGAGGAAGATTAATGAACTTTCTCCCACAGTGGGAAAAGACAACCTCAAACGAGTTTGTCTTGAACATTATAAAAAGGGGGTATGTGCTGGAGTTTCACAGCGATCCACCCTCAAAGTTTCTTGTGACAAAGCTTCCAAGAGACTCAGAAAAGGCCAGGGCCTTGCCTCTGTTAATAGGGGAAATGGTGGATCAAGAGGTATTGACACCAGTCCCTATTCAGGAACAGGGGGACGGTTTTTACTCGCACATTTTTGTAGTAAAAAAGCCGTCCGGGAGATTCAGACTAATAATGAACCTCCGACCTCTGAACCGCTCTATCCGATACAAAAAATTCCGGATGGAGTCTATTTACTCAATAAGGAATCTACTCCAAAAAGAGGTGTTCATGGCTACCCTGGATTTAAGGGACGCCTATCTGCATATCCCAATAAGGAAGGAATGCCAGAAATTTCTTCGGATGGCGATTCAGATGGACACCAAGGTTTATCATTTCCAGTGCAGAGCACTTCCTTTCGGACTGTCGTCCTCCCCGAGAATCTTTACCAAAGTTCTCGGGGAGGCATTAGTTCCGTTAAGACTACAGTCAGTCACGATTATCCCATATCTAGACGACTTACTTCTCACGGCCCATTCGGAGAAACAACTTCGTCGGGACCTAGAGTTGACTCAGTTCAACCTGAGGCAGCTGGGGTGGATAGTCAGTCTGGAAAAGTCCAAGACTACCCCAACACAGGAAATTTTGTATTTGGGGTACAAGATCCTGTCAGTAGAGCAGAGGATAGTTCTGCCAGAAGAGAAGATATTGAATTTACGCCACAGAATGTCTTTTCTTCAAAGCAGCGCCAAGTGTACAGTGAGGGAGGTGATGTCGGTCTTAGGACTGATGACAGCGGCCATTCCAGCTGTACAATGGGCCAGGTTCCACCAAAGAGACCTTCAAAGTTTTCCGTTGGAAAAATTAAAGGACAGGGATCTGGAAGAAGAAGTTTCAATCCCCACCAGAGTAAAACGCTCCCTCTGGTGGTGGAAAGACTCAGAGAATTTGAACAAAGGGGTTCTCTGGATCTCTTCCATCACGTCCATACTAACTACGGATGCGAGCAGCTGGGGGTGGGGAGCCCACCTCAACTCAGATTGGGCACAAGGCAGGTGGACGGCAGAGGAGAATCTCCTCTCGTCCAATTGGAAAGAGCTAACAGCGGTCCTCAGGGCTCTGTTATTCTTTCAGAATGCAATACAGGGTCATCATCTACAGGTCCGTTCAGACAATATGACGGCTGTAGCGTACATAAACAAGCAAGGGGGCACCAGAAGTCGTCGACTAATGCTGGTGGCCAATCGCATGTTTCTATGGGCAGAATCCAATCTGGCTTCCATCTCCGCAGTTCACCTGAAAGGGGAGCTCAACAACACGGCAGATTTCTTGAGTCGACAACAAGTGTCGAATCAAGAATGGTCTCTACACCCAGAGGTGTTCAAATATATAGCAGCTTACTGGGGAAAACCAGTAGTGGACCTGTTTGCAAGCAAGGTGAATGCAAAAGTTCCAAATTTTTGCTCGCTACACCCAGGAGATTGGCCCTGGGCAGTAGACGCCTTACAGACCCCATGGAACTTCAGTTTAGCGTATGCGTTTCCTCCGCTTCACCTCATCCCAAGAGTTTTAGCGAAATTTCTAGTAGAGGAAACGTGTCTAATCTTAGTGGCACCGTTTTGGCCCAAGAGACCATGGTTCACAACGTTGCTACAGTTGACAGACCAACCTCCTCTGAGGCTTCCCTACAGACCAGACCTTCTGTCGCAGGGACCTCTTTTTCATCCACAAGTATCCATGCTGAACCTCTCAGCGTGGTTACTGAAGAGGAAATTTTGAGGAGCAAGGGCCTGTCTGACAGAGTGATTCAGACCCTGCTACAAAGTAGAAAACCTGTCACTCAGGCCATTTACAGGAAGGTCTGGAGGAAATTTAACAGCTGGTTGAACAGCCGAGGGGAGGTAAATACGGATACAGCAAATATCCTGCAGTTCCTCCAGGAAGGGATAGATAAAGGGCTAACTCCTAGTACTATTAAGGTCCAGATAGCGGCCTTAAGTGTGTACTTAGAGAAAAGGTTGCAGGAAGATCCTTTTATTGCTAGGTTCTGTAAAGCAATCTCCAGACGCAAACCTGTTAGACTTAACATAGCCCCATCCTGGGATCTGTCAGTTGTTCTAAGGGCATTTTTGGGGTCACCTTTTGAACCTATCTCAGAGGCCTCTCTAAGACTAGTCACTTTCAAGACAGTACTGCTTGTGGCAATCACTTCAGCACGCAGAGTTAGTGAAATCCAAGCTCTCTCTGTCAGAGAGCCTTTCCTCCAGATTCTGGAAGACAGAGTCATCCTAAAGACAGACCCTGGGTTCTTACCAAAGGTTGCATCTAATTTCCATAGATCACAAGATATTGTCCTCCCTTCTTTCTGTCAAAAGGCTTCAAACGAGAAAGAAAGGCGTTTTCATTTATTAGATGTGAGAAGGTGTATCCTAGAGTATCTTAGGGTAACCAATCCATTTAGAATCTCAGATTCACTTTTTGTTCTTTTTTCCGGACAACGTAAGGGGCAAAAAGCTTCTAAAGCCACCATAGCTAGGTGGATTAGGCTAGCTATAGCAGAGGGCTATAAGACAGTAAACAAAGATCCTCCTGGGGGTATTAAAGCCCACTCCACAAGGGCATTATCAGCATCCTGGGCAGAAAGAGCTGGTGCCACCCCGGAGCAAATATGTAAAGCAGCCACGTGGTCGAGCTTTTCCACCTTTACAAGGCATTATCGACTGGACTTAATGTCCAGTCAGGATCAGGCTTTTGGGAGAAAAGTTCTCCAAGCCGTGGTCCCCCCCTAATCTGGTGAGTACTTGGGGATCCTCTCAAGGGCTGTCCTGGAAGACAACTGGGGAAAACTGGAGTTAGACTTACCGGTAACTCCTTTTCCAGTGGTCTTCCAGGACAGCACGATCCCACCCTTTTTTGATTATGTGAATGTACTAACATTATTACCTGTTGTGGTTATGTTTTTTGCAGTTCCATCCTTCGGTTCTTGGTGAATGACTGACCAGGGACCTGAGGGACCGCCTTTTGAACTGTTTTGGCAATGTGTTTCCTGGGTCGATGGGAGGGACTCCATCTCTCAAGGGCTGTCCTGGAAGACCACTGGAAAAGGAGTTACCGGTAAGTCTAACTCCAGTTTTCTTTTCTTCCATGGGTGGAAGGAACACAGGACTCTACAACATAATATGAGTTGCTTTTAATGCAGTTGGCATGATATAGGTTGTGATAATGGTCCAATCCTGAATAAAGTTTAACCGCTTGCCGACTGCCGCACACATGTACGTTGGCACAATGGCACAGGCAGGCAAATGGGCGTACAGGTACGCCCCTTTAAATTTGCCACCTTACGGGCGCCGCACGCTGTGGAAGCATTCCCTGGGGTCCTGGGAACTCAATGTTCTCCGGCGGCCCGCGATTGCAGTGTGGAGAGGTGGAACGGGAAAGTGCCGATGTAAACAAGGCATTTCCCCGTTCTGCCTCGTGTCACAGAGATCACTGCTCCCTGTGATCAGGAGCAGTGATTGCTCTTATGTCCTAGGTAGCCCCCCCCCCCCTCACACAGTTGGAATCACTCCCTAGGACACACTTAACCCCTTCATCGCCCCCTAGTGGTTAACCCCTTCCCTGCCAGTGTCACACAGTAAGCAGTGTATTTTTATAGCACTGATCGCTGTATAAATGACAGTGGTCCCAAAATAGTGTCAAAGGTATCCGATGTGTCCGCCATAATGTTGCAGTCACGGAAAAAATCGCAGATCGCCGCCATTACTAATAAAAAAAAAATAATAATAAAATGCCATAAAACTATCCCCTATTTTGTAGATGCTATAACTTTTGCGCAAACCAATCAATATACGCTTATTGCGATTTTAATTTTTTTTTTAACCAAAAATATGTAGAAGAATACATATCGGCCTAAACTGAGGAAAAAATTTGTTTTTTTCTATATTTTTGTGGGATATTTAATATAGCAAAAAGTAAAAAATATTGCGTTTTTTTTTGTTTGTTTTTTTAAATTGACGCTCTTTTTTGTTTATAGTGCAAAAAATAAAAGGTGATCAAAAAATACCACCAAAAGAAAGCTATATTTGTGGGAAAAAAGCGTCAATTTTGTTTGGGTACAACGTCGCACGACAGCGCAATTGTCAGTTAAAGCGACGCAGTGCCGAATCGCAAAAAGTGCTCTGGTCAGGAAGGGGGTAAGTGGGGGCTGGGGCTGAAGTGGTTAACTTGTTTCTGATCAAATTCCAACTTTTCTATATATTTGTAAAAGATTTAGAGTGTAGGAATATTCATGTAACATGGAATCCACTGAGTATAGTCTAGGCTTTTTTTTACCCAGGGTTCGGTGGGGTTCCTCCATTGGCTGCTAAGGGGTTCTCTGAACAATGAAGAGTTTCTAACTCACCGTAACCGCTCATCTCAATTATCTTTTTGGTTGTGTGCAAGGAGGCAGTTTTCCCAGTGGTCAATAATGTGTGTGTCTATCTACCACAAACCATTAACCACTTGCTTCCCAAGCCTATTCTGACACGTCTCTCCTACGTGTAAAATGTATTCTTTTATTTTTTTTGCTATAAAATTACTCCTAACCCCCAAACATTATATATTTTTTTTAAGCAAAAGCCCTAGAGAATAAAATAGTGCGTGCGTTTTTATGTCTTACGGTATTTGCGCAGCAGTTTTTCAAATGCAATTTTTTGGGGAAAAATACACTTTAATTAAAGTGAACATAAACACAAAATAATACAATTTTTTTGTAAAATATAAAAGATGATGTTGTACCGAGTAAATAGATACCAAATGTGCCATGCTTTAAAATTGCGCACGCTCATGGAATGGTGACAAACTACAGTACTTTAATTTATCCACAGGTGACGCATTAAAAGCCTCTGCAGGTTATCAGTTTAGATTTACACAGGGGGCTCTGTTGTTGGAATTGCTCTCGCTCTGATGTTCGTGGTGATACCTCAAATGTGTGGTGCAATCACTGTTTACATATGTGTGTGGGATTGACGTGTGCGTTCGCTACTGCATGTGAGGACAGGGGCGCTTTAAAAATGTTTTTATTTACACAGTTTCTTTAAAAAAATAAATATTTGATCTCTTTTATTGCTGTCAAAGGAATGTACACATCCCTTGTGACAGCAATAGCAATGACAAGTACTCTTTATGGAGAGATGGGGGGTCTATCAGACCAGGGCTCAAAATTTCAAGTCCTGAGCTACTAGCTAGGCCTCAAGGGTTACTCACCACCAGTTGCCCCACCCAACCCCGCCCCTAAACACGCCCTCATAGGTTATCTCATGAAATGATACTTAAATGTTTTATGCAGAATTAAGTTATAAAGATAAACTTTATCCGTGCCCACCAATGCAGGCTGCCTGTGCCCACCAATGCATCCTACCTGTGCAGGGGAGGAGAGGAACAGGAGAGCCGCCCGGATGATCAGAGCACAGCGCAGGGAACACAGTGATAACAGCTTTAATTTCAATTGCTGTGTTTCCGCCGCTCAACGACGTGTACAGCCCCGCCCCCTGGCCAGGGAGCTTTGATTGACAGATCACCCGTCCCGGGATTGGACAGGTGACCTGTCTATCAAAGTCCCAGGACCAGGGGGCAGGGCTGTATCTGGCAGCTAGCGGCGGGGAACACGGCAATGTGAAATGAAAGCTGTTATCACTGTGTTCCCTGCACTGTGCTCTGATCATCCGGGCGGCTCTCTATCTCTCTTCCCCTCCGCGGTCGCTGGGAGAAGGACCCCCCTTCCACCCAGGCTGGCAGCGGTACCCCCCCCCCCGCTCCCACGCTCCCAGGCAGCCATCAGCCGATCAGCAGATTTGTGGCCAGTGACCAAGAGCTGGAACCGGACATGGTAAAATAGTCATCCCTTCCAGGTTCTGACGTCACACAATGTGAGGAACAACTTCAGTTCCTCTCACTTTCCAGAGCTGGATGCCGCCGGCCGCATGGTTGCTTGGCTTCCCGATCATTCAGCAAAGCCAGCGAGGGCAGGAAGGGGTGGGACCCATTTTGCCACCTGTAAAAGTATTCCAGCGGCTGCCTAGCCGCTCGGATTACATTTACATGAAGGAGAATTACCTGCTTGAAAAAAAAATGATACCAGGAATCATGGTTGTAGCTTCAACCATGATCCCAGTTTCACTGCTTCTCTACCGCAACGTGTATATATACTGTGCCTGGTAGGGAAGCAGTTAATATAAGGGATCCTTCTCCCATTAGCCACCAATGTATGGGACTACAACAGAAACAACCAATCTAAGAAGGCACTTTTCCACTGGCCATTATAATTATTGTTCTATTTAATGTTTGTTACTGAAACCATTTTTTCTTACAGGGTGGGGGTGTGTTAAAAAAAAAAACTGCTGTGTCAAGTATGCTAGATACACCACATTCTGTATTCTTTTATGTATTATATTTGCAACTTGCTGACCATGGAAATGTGCCCCCCTCTAAGGTAGCCTTAAGCTGGGTAAACACCCAGCGGGCTGAATGAAAAAAAAAAAAAACTTGACAGACTGCCGTACTAACACAAGCAGTGTTAGTGGGGCGATCTCTTCTGCTAAGCTATTGTGTCTTGACAGGGACACTGTCGTCCCCCGTCAGAACATACTGATCAACACTTGCAGCCATTGGCTGCTGCAAGCAATGATCGGATGCTAGTTTTCCAACATGCTCATTCGACAGAAGCCGATTGTGAGATCGGCTTCTATCTGACAGGGAGCTCTACAGACGGCCAAAAGTCGGCCAATTCCTGCTGAACCAACCATTTTCGGCCAATATTTGGCCTGTGTGTACCCAGTCTATGTCTGTTACAGTTTGTGTTGATCGGCAGATTCAGCTTGCATATCAGAGCAGTTTAGGAAGCGTCTCCTTAACCACTTCAGCCCCGGAAGGTTTTACCCCCTTCCTGACCAGAGCACTTTTTACAATTCGGCACTGCGTCGCTTTAACTGCTAATTGCGCGGTCATGCAATGCTGTACCCAAACGAAATTTGCGTCCTTTTCTTCCCACAAATAGAGCTTTCTTTTGATGGTATTTGATCACCTCTGCCGTTTTTATTTTTTGCGCTATACGCGGAAAAAGACCGAAAATTTTGAAAAAAAATGATATTTTCTACTTTTTGTTCTAAAAAAAATCCAATAAACTCAATTTTAGTCATACATTTAGGCCAAAATGTATTCGGCCACATGTCTTTGGTAAAAAAAATGTCAATAAGTGTATATTTATTGGTTTGCGCAAAAGTTATAGCGTCTACAAACTAGGGTACATTTTCTGGAATTTACACAGCCTTTAATTTATGACTGCCTATGTCGTTTCTTGAGGTGCTAAAATGGCAGGGCAGTACAAAACCCCCACAAATGACCCCATTTTGGAAAGTAGACACCCCAAGGAATTTGCTGAGAGGCATGTTGAGCCCATTGAATATTCATTTTTTTTGTCCCAAGTGATTGAATAATGACAAAAAAAAAAAAAAAAAAAAAAAATTACAAAAAGTTGTCACTAAATGATATATTGCTCACACAGGCCATGGGCATATGTGGAATTGCACCCCAAAATACATTTAGCTGCTTCTCCTGAGTACGGGGATACCACATGTGTGGGACTTTTTGGGAGCCTAGCCGCGTACGGGGCCCCGAAAACCAAGCACCGCCTTCAGGATTTCTAAGGGCGTACATTTTTGATTTTATTCCTCACTACCTATCACAGTTTTGAAGGCCATAAAATGCCCAGATGACATAAAACCCCCCCAAATGACCCCATTTTGGAAAGTAGACACCCCAAGCTATTTGCTTTGAGGCATGTTGAGTCCATGGAATGTTTTATATTTTGACACAAGTTGCGGGAAAGTGACAAATTTTTTTTTTTTTTTTTTTTTTTTGCACAAAGTTGTCACTAAATGATATATTGCTCACACAGGCCATGGGCATATGTGGAATTGCACCCCAAAATACATTTAGCTGCTTCTCCTGAGTACGGGGATACCACATGTGTGGGACTTTTTAGGAGCCTAGCCGCGTACGGGACCCCGAAAACCAAGCACCGCCTTCAGGATTTCTAAGGGCGTACATTTTTGATTTTACTCCTCACTGCCTATCACAGTTTCGGAGGCCATGGAATGCCCAGGTGGCACAAACCCCCCCCAAATGACCCCATTTTGGAAAGTAGACACCCCAAGCTATTTGCTGAGAGGCATGGTGAGTATTTTGCAGCTCTCATTTGTTTTTGAAAATAAAGAAAGACGAGAAAAAAATTTTTTTTTTTTCTTTTTTCAATTTTCAAAACTTTGTGACAAAAAGTGAGGTCTGCAAAATACTCACTATACCTCTCAGCAAATAGCTTGGGGTGTCTACTTTCCAAAATGGGGTCATTTGGGGGGGTTTTGTGCCACCTGGGCATTCCATGGCCTCCGAAACTGTGATAGGCAGTGAAGAGTGAAATCAAAAATTTACGGCCTTAGAAAGCCTGAAGGCGGTGCTTGGTTTTCGGGGTCCCGTACGTGGCTAGGCTCCCAAAAAGTCCCACACATGTGGTATCCCCGTACTCAGGAGAAGCAACAGAATGTATTTTGGGGTGTAATTTCACATATTCCCATGGCATGTTTGAGCAATATATCATTTAGTGACAACTTTGCGCAAAAAAAAATAAAAAAAATAAAAAATTGTCTCTTTCCCGCAACTTGTGTCACAATATAAATTATTCCATGGACTCAACATGACTCTCAGCAAATAGCTTGGGGTGTCTACTTTCCAAAATGGGGTCATTTGGGGGGGGTTTGAACTGTCCTGGCATTTTATGCACAACATCTAGAAGCTTATGTCACACATCACCCACTCTTCTAACCACTTGAAGACAAAGCCCTTTCTGACACTTATTGTTTACATAAAAAAATAATTTTTTTTTGCAAGAAAATTACTTTGAACCCCCAAACATTATATATTTTTTTTAAAGCAAATGCCCTACAGATTAAAATGGTGGGTGTTTCATTTTTTTTTTTCACACAGTATTTGCGCAGCGATTTTTCAAACGCATTTTTTGGGGAAAAAACACACTTTTTTACATTTTAATGCACTAAAACACACTATATTGCCAAAATGTTTGATGAGATAAAAAAGATGATCTTAGGCCGAGTACATGGATACCAAACATGACATGCTTTAAAATTGCGCACAAACGTGCAGTGGCGACAAACTAAATACATTTTTAAAAGCCTTTAAAAGCCTTTACAGGTTACCACTTTAGATTTACAGAGGAGGTCTACTGCTAAACTTACTGCCCTCGATCTGACCTTCGCGGCGATACCTCACATGCATGGTGCAATTGCTGTTTACATTTGACGCCAGACCAACGCTTGCGTTCACCTTAGCGCGAGAGCAGGGGGGACAGGGGTGCTTTTTTTTTTTTTTTTTTTTTTTTCTTTATTATTATTATTTTTTTATCTTATTTTTAAACTGTTCCTTTCATTTTTTTTTTTTTAAATCATTTTTATTGTTATCTCAGGGAATATAAATATCCCCTATGATAGCAATAGGTAGTGACAGGTACTCTTTTTTGCAAAAATTGGGGTCTATTAGACCCTAGATTTCTCCTCTGCCCTCAAAGCATCTGATCACACCAAGATCGGTGTGATAAAATGCTTTCCCAATTTCCCAATGGCGCTGTTTACATCCGGCGAAATCTACGTCATAAAATGCTCGTAGCTTCCGGTTTCTTAGGTCATAGAGATGTTTGGAGCCACTCTGGTCTCTGATCAGCTCTATGGTCAGCTGGCTGAATCACCGGCTGCATTTTCAGGTTCCCTGTTGAGACAGGAGAGCCAGAGAAAAACACGGAAGATGTTGGGGGGGGGGGGGGGCATTCCCTCCCACTGCTTGTAAAAACAGTCTAGAGGCTAATTAGCCACTAGGATTGCTTTTACATGAAAGCCGACCGCTGGCTGAAAAGAATGATACCAAGATGATACCTAAAGCTGCAGGCATCATTCTGGTATAACCACTCAAAGTCGTGAATGGCGTACCTGAAGACAAAAAAATGGTTAACAATGGTTAACAATAAAGCACAGTAAAGTGTAAATAATTACACACCTGAAAAACAAACATGATAAAACATAATAACAATAACAATAACAATAACAATAAAACATTGCAGAATAGAATACAGTAAAAAAGAGCAGAACAATAGAGAGAGAGAATAGAGAGAGAGAGAACAATAAAACAACAACTATTTTTTTTATTTCATATATTTTTTTTTTTTTTACACTTTTTTTGTAACTAACTTTTATAACGGTAACCGGTTCCAGGTTCGGGTCTCTCAAAATGCGATGGCATCTTGGGAGACCCTGTGAAAGTGCGCCTAGTCTGTGCAATGCTGTACCCTACGCTAATAGTCAACTAGTGCATGGTAGCGTTCAAAACATTCACCAATGCAAAGACCAGGATTATCAGGACAGGAGGGACAATAAGGCGGGTGTCACGCCTATATCCGCGCTAGCTGCAGACACAACATCTTTTTTTGGGGGGTTCGCTGGGTAGGGGTACTCGGGAGGACATAAAAATGCCTCTCATGCAGCCGACTGCATTTGGTTGGGGATGTGAATGGGGGAAGTACGGGCGCTGCAGAAGCGGTGGGTTCCCAATTAGGATTGGCGAATGCAGCAGGAAGGGCACTATGGGCACGACGGGCCTGTGTTTGTCTTTTTGGTGGCAGCGGGACACTACTTGTGCTTGCCACCTCACCAGCTTGAACTGCACTTATGGGACTCGCCACGTCACCACGTGTTACTGCAGTGCTGGTTTGACTACGACCGGGGTGTACTAGGCCGCTGGCGCTTGCCAGTTCACCAAAACGCTACCAAAAAAACTGTTAGCGATCGCAGGGATCAGGCCTGACTCTGCGAACGCTGCAGTTATGCGTTTAGTATTTTGTAAGTGACAGTGATCGATCGATACTGCACTTGGGTGGGCTGGGCCGGGCTGGGCGGAGGGGCAAAACGCAGGTGCTAGCAGGTATCTGGGCTGATCCCGCTAACACTGCGTTTTTGGGAACCCTAAACTGCTGGGGACACTAGTATAGATCTAATCGGATCAGATATTGATCCGATCAGATACTATACCACTAAGGGAGGTGTACGGTGCGTGCGTGGGTGTTAGCGGTACTGGCGCTAATCTGACGCTGCCTGGGGCTGGTGCTTGCCAGTTCACCAAAACGCTACCAAAAAAACTGTTAGCGATCGCAGGGATCAGGCCTGACTCTGCGAACGCTGCAGTTATGCGTTTAGTGTTTTGTAAGTGACAGTGATCGATCGATACTGCACTTGGGTGGGCTGGGCTGGGCCGGGCGGAGGGGCAAAACGCAGGTGCTAGCAGGTATCTGGGCTGATCCCGCTAACACTGCGTTTTTGGGTACCCTAAACTGCTGGGGACGCTAGTATAGATTTGATTGGATCAGATATTGATCCGATCAGATACTATACCACTAAGGGAGGTATACGGTGCGTGCGTGGGTGTTAGCGGTACTGGCGCTAACCTGACGCTGCCTGGGGCTGGTGCTTGCCAGTTCACCAAAACGCTACCAAAAAAACTGTTAGCGATCGCAGGGATCAGGCCTGACTCTGCGAACGCTGCAGTTATGCGTTTAGTGTTTTGTAAGTGACAGTGATCGATCGATACTGCACTTGGGTGGGGTGGGCTGGGCTGGGCGGAGGGGCAAAACGCAGGTGCTAGCGGGTATCTGGGCTGATCCTGCTAACACTGCGTTTTCGGGAACCCTAAACTGCTGGGGACGCTAGTATAGATTTGATCGGATCAGATATTGATCCGATCAGATACTATACCACTAAGGGAGGCATATGCTGCGTGCGTGGGTGTTCACGGTACTGGCGCTAATTTGACGCTGCCTGGGGCGACGCATATCACCGCCGGGCGATCAGGGGGCTAAACCTTTATTCGGTAATAAACGGCGGGTGTCCTGACACTATAAAAAATAAACGAACTAACCAGCGTCAACCGTAACGGTTATACAGTGATCAGTGGTGAAAGGGTTAACTAGGGGGCAATCAAGGGGTTAAAACATTTATTAGGTAGTATAGGGGGGTCCCTGACGCTATAAAACACTGACGGCGAACCTAAATATTTACGTTCCTAACTACCGTCACCAGCGACACTAATACAGCGATCAGAAAAATGATCGCTTAGCGACACTGGTGACAGGGGGTGATCAAGGGGTTAAAACTTTATTAGGGGGGGTTAGGGGGGTATCCTAGACCTAAAGGGGGGTAATACTCACTGCCCTAACACTAACTGTCACAAACTGACACTATGCAGTAATCAGAAAAAAAAAAAAAAAAAAAAATACTGCTAATGTCAGTTTGTGACAGGGGGGGGGGGTGATTGGGGGGGGATCGGGGGGGGATCGGGGGTGTAAAGTATGCCTGGCATGTTCTACTGTGTGTGTGAGTGTTGTGTGCACTTACATGTCATCTCCCCTCGGCGCTGGAACGGAAACTGCCAGACCGAGGAGAGATGACATCACATCCTCTGCCTGTGTGAAACGACACACAGGCAGAGGAGCATTTCCATTGGCTGGGAGCGATCGCGAGGGGGGGGCCACGATCGGATGGTCTCCCCCTCGCCTCCCGACGCTCCCAGTCAGATGCCGACCGCCGATGGCACCGGGGGGGGGTCCGATCGGACCCCCCGCCCGCGGGAGGCAGATCACGTATGGGTACGTGATTTTGCCTGCCCGTGCCATTCTGCCGCAGTATATCTGCGTTAGGCGGTCGGCAAGTGGTTAAAAGGTGCTCCTGACCTCCTGAGCTGCATTTAAACTCTTTCTAAGCTGATTTTGCATTTGTATTGGGGGCACAGCAGTTCTGTGTAAACACAAGGCCTTAAAGTGGTTGTAAAGGCAGAAGATTTTTTTACATTATTGTATTCTCTGCAGTAAGGTAAATCTACATGCAGCTCCCACCCGCAGCCCCCCTACCTGCATGAGCCCAATCTTGATCCAGCGATGTGCATGAGAGCCAAGGCTCACACAGATACAGCAGCGATACAGGAGCCATTGGCTTCCACTGCTGTCAATCATGGCCAGTGACGAGGGAGCGGGATGGTAGGGCTTAGCCCCACTATGTGTGTCTTATGGAGACACAGCGTGGAGCTCAGCAGCGAGCATGCGTAAGTGCCCCTATAGCAAGCGGTTTACTATTGAGGCACTCATTGGAGGGGAGGAGCCAGTGAGGGACCCGAGAAGAGGAGGATCAGAGCTGATCTGTGCAAAACCACTACACAGAGCAGGTAAGGCTGACATATTATTAGTTATTTTAATAAAAACAAAACGAAGCCTTACTATCAGTCGTTTTTTTCCATTCAGGTCTCTTCAAGTTTATGAAAATCTTTTAAAAAAATGGTCACAGAAAATTTTGTGCCTACGCCATTTTTTGTAAAACTGTTTGTCCTGCATTTAAACAAACTATTTTTATCTCTCCCCTACAGTTATGAAAACAAATATGTCAAATTTTTCAAAAGCAAGCCTTCACTTCCTCCAGGCCTGAGCCATCAAGAGCCCCCTGCTAACAAGACACAGCAGTCCACAAAACCAGAAACAGAAACCGCTCTTTCTAAGACAGCCAAAAGGAATATGAAGCGCAGTCAGAAAAGAAAACAAGATAAAGGTGAGCGGGAGCCAGTGGAAGAGGCCAGGCAGGAACTGGAGAAGGTTAACATTTCAGAAACCACAGAAGCAAAGGACAAAACGGCCAACGAGAACCCAGCAGCTGAGAAGGCAAAGAAACTCAAGAATCTCCGTAAGAAGCTTCGACAGGTGGAGGACCTACAGCAAAAAATAGACTGTGGAGAGATTAAACAGCCATCCAAAGAGCAGTTAGACAAGCTGTCCAGGAGGAAAGCATTAGAGGAGGAAATTGAAGACCTAGAACTGGACTTGTAGAAGGCTTCAAAGAAGTAGTAGCAGAAGGCGTTTATTGTGGGCTAGATTTCCTGGGGACGTGTTTGGCATTTTCTGTTTACTTTATTTCTTGTTCACTTGTTTCATTGTAGTTTTTCTAGGATAAAATGTGAGAATTGTCCAGGAGATAATTTTTTTAGATTGCCCACAGGACATCTGATCATTGGGATCTTATTATTTGCCATCAGTTTTTAGACCTCTGCCACTTAAAGGATAAGTTTACCTTGTGACAAAAAATAATACATGCACATTTTTTTGCGGGTTAAAAAAAAAGGCATTTATTATTGTTTGTTTTTGGGGCCTGTAAAGCATTGCACCAGCAATCAGCAGATCGCTCATGCCATGCAGGTCTCCTGCAGATCTTTCAGTGTATGAGGAAGCCGTTACATTCTGTCAGGAAGACTCAATGAACTACCACAGTGCATTGAAAGCTACAAGCCGACAGCCGCAAAGGCTGCTGAACCTTGTAGTTTTCCATTCCCACCTGGCCGTGTCTTTTTTGAATTATGGCAGCAGACACTGGGAAGAGGGCTCGGGGGCCGGTGCATACATAACATGTTACACCCTGAATATGGGTGTAACATGTTATGAAAGGTTAACTTATAACAGCTGCAGTTATAAAAATAAGCCAAGTAAATGGTTTGCAGCTATAAAATAGTCAGACCCACTTAGGCTAACTAGACAGTGGTACATTATGAACAGCATGTATATTTACAGTATAAAGCAATACCAAGGGTGAATTTTGACGTACAAAATTACAGTATATTACTGTTTGTATAACAACTTGGTAGGAGAAGATTTGGCATCATAAAATATCAAATCTTTTCATTTAAATTGAACTGACAACTTGGAGGAGGATGTATGTAATTGGTCTCAGGACTACAATGAAATGTTAGGACATCTAGGCTGCCAGGGTGTTCTTGCAGTGAATCAATTTATGAGTGCAGGCGCAGAGCTATAAGAATTAAGACCACTAAAGTATTTTGCTTTTTAAGGGAGACATTTCCTACCACCTGCTACATATTACTGAGGAAACCCATCTTGGTCTAGTAAATGATTAATTGCATGGAATTGTATGTAGATTAGTTGCAATTCAAAATTTAAAGGGAAACTATAGTCATTTTTTTTCTTTTTTTTTAACAGTGTTTTTAGATATGTATGTCAGTGTGATTATGCTGATGATTTGTTAAAAAACCCTTGTTTCTATGTGTACCTTGTAATTATTTTTTACATGGGCAGCTATATTTTCTTATTACACATGCAGGCTCTGCTTTCTTCTTGGTTGCACTGCACAGTGACTGTGCTTCATTATTCCTTTCTCTGCAAGTGGGTTAGGTCTGCTTAAAACAGAAGATTCTCTATAAATTAAACTTAAAATCTTTTTTTTTTTGGTTAGTAGGAAATGTTTAAAACCCATGTCTGTTTTTAGCCATGTTTGTTGTTTCTTTGGGCAGATTAAAGGCTTAACAGAAAGGGAGAGGAAAATCTCTCCGAAAGTAGTAAAATCCCCTTCAAGGTCTCTGGCAGCTGTAAAATTCATATGGGTGCTCAGCCTAGTAAAGCTGGATAAGCTGTGTGTTTTATATTTTTGTGCTTGTGACAAGCTGCGTGAAGGCAGCCCGTGTTGCTATATGGAAGTGCATTGGCTGTAATGACTCGCCTGCACAGCAGCCGAGTTTGACAGGTACACAGGGATGGGTGCATGGACCTGAATGCACAAACTATGGGTCGGGGTTAACCGTGCACCCATCCTTACATACCTGTTAAACTTAGCTGTGCAGGTGAATCTGTACTCTGAATGCTCTTCAATTCACTAGTATGGGCTGCCATGCAGCTTGCCACAAGTAAAAAAATGTAAAAAGCACTATATCGCTGCTCCAGGTGTGAGACCTCTGTTAATCCCTTTACAGCTCCTCCAGTCAGGTGTAAACCCAGCTCGAGTACTACACAATGTCAAACAAGGAAAATCTGGATACCTGCACTCCAACAATCTACTCTATTCAATATGAGCATTAAAACCAGATGACAGACAGTACAAGTACAGTGGGGGACAAGCAGGTATTTTGCACTAAAATCAGCGCCTTATTACGAAAATTTAAACACATGGCTCTTCACACCACATAGGGCTGAGTGTGCAACTGAACTATTTTAATTCTCTATTACTTTCTGTCCCTGTGACATTTGCAACCAGGACAAATGCAGGTAATAAATCTTCCTATCTGGGATCCAAATAGTAAAAAGAAAAAAAAAAATTGGGCTTTTAACAGTTTTCCATGCTATCGAAAAAGTGCATACAGGTGACCACTAGAGGGAGAATGTTCTTGTGTTTTTGTATAAAATACCATAATTTAAAATGTGCATGCAAGTAAAAATGTGATACTTGAATAAAAAATTATGTTTAGGTAAAAATAGTAATGATGACATATAGGGGGGGATTTACTAAAACTGGTGCACACAGTAACCAATCAGCTTCTATCTTTAGCTTGTTCAATTAAGCTTTGACAATAAAACCTAGAAGCGGATTGGTTACTATGAAAAGTTGCACCAGAATCTGTGTGCACCTGTTTCAGTAAATCTCCCCCATAATGTGTACTCACTGAAAATACACTGTGGTTTCCCTTTAATAGCAGTCAGGTAACATAAAATCAAGCACAATGTTCCATTCAGAGTTTAAGGTGGGGTAGAACAAGAGACTTTGCTGGGGATCAGTAGTGTCTTGGGATACTGTAGGAGAAAGTTGAGGTCTGTTTTAAGCACCATTATTTTGTCTCTATGATACTCCAGGACACCATAATTATGTGTTTCCTATAAGATGACACTATAGCTTAAATTACATCTGTGATTTACCAAGAGCAGACCAGCCCAAGCTGATTTGAGCCACACTGAAATGTTGATCATTGATCACGTTTAGTTTGAAAATGTCAAACGAAAACTGTTGTCTATTCATGTTCAAGTACATGAAATAATGTCTTGTTTTCTGAAGATAGTATAATATACCAGTTCAGATGGGTATATACTGGTCACCTGCAGAGAAGCAGCTGTGAGCAACATCAGGGGAATATGGGAGCCACTTTTACATCACCAAACAAATGGAAAACAGTGGCCATTGAACCGGTAAGGTAAGGTGTGTACATATACTATGTCAGTGACTTAGGAAGCCTCTGCAGCCACTATATTCCTGTTTTCCAGTCTCCTCTCTGTATACATTTTCCTTGTGAAAAGACTACACCATCACGTTTATTTAAACTCCTATATTGTACTGTTTGTTACTACTTTTTGTAATAAAATAGAAGGTGTAATAAACATAAATTTTTGCACCATAATTCGGTTGTCTTGAAGTTGCACATTGTAGAAAATAACACTAGAGACTCTAATTATTTGTTATAGTTCAGAACACAGAGCTATCGGCTTTGGTACAACCATTATGTTTAGGAAGAAGATACATATTACAGCACCCTATTTAAAGTAGACCTGTCATAAGTTTGGAAGGTGCCATCTCTGACTGGCTATCATGCTCCTCTTATGATTGCACTACCATGGGGTCTGTTAACTGGATCAAGCATGCAGATCAGGACACCTAAAATACCTGGCTTTTAGATTCAGTGGGGAAGAATTACAATAAAATAACAAAGTCTCAAGTGTTACATTTAGACCCCTTTTACACTGAGGTGCTTTTGTGCTAAAAAAAAAGTGCCTGAAAAGCTCATGAAAACCTATTTCCATTAAAATCAATAAATGCTTTCACACTGGGGCGGGGCGGTGAAAAAACTCCTGCAAGCAGCATCTTTGGAGCGCTACAAAAAGCTCAGTTGAAATGAATGGGAAGCGCACAAAAGCACCTCAAAATGTTTCTTTTGAGTCACTTGACCTTCAAAAACGCACCGCTAACGCCTCAAAAGCGCCCAGTGCCAAAGGGGCCTTAGTGGAATGTTTAGAATGGCTTAGAAGCCAATAACTTAGTTTGGCTATTTTTTTGTATGTCTGAAAACACACTGATGCTTATGCGATGGAAATGTGGGTTTTGTGGTTCAAAGCTGGTAGAAACCGCTACCAATATAAATGTTAAAGAAAGAGGGGATTGCAATCAGCTTGTGATTTTAAAGGGGTTTACAAAACAAAATTTCTTACAATGTACTCATAGGTGTGAAAGGTCTGCAGATCCTGTCAGTAGCCCAGCCAAAGCTTTCTGCATGTGAAAAGCTTGCTTATCTTGGCCAATAGTGGGGTTTGCAGGTTGAAAGGTTGGGACTGGCTTAAGAGCAATGACCCACTGAAAAACAGTGCATAAGAATTTCCACTTCCAAGTTAGCAGCCCGTCAATGTGCAGTGTATTTTTGGGATACTATCAATATACATTTTAGGGGGTACTTGTTCTTCAGCTAAAATCAGTCCTTCTGAACTTTTTAGTTGCGAATCCCACCATAGATCACAAGCAGAAGGCCTCTACTGGATAACAGATGGGTGCTGTAACCGCCTACACTTGTGGGTTTGATGTTTGTTTAATGCTGAACTCCAGCCAAAATAAACAAAAAAAAATATCCCATAAAAGATGTAGCAAAATACACTTTAACTGCAATGTTTACCTTCAATCCAGAGATTTCTTACAGTACATTTTTTTTTCTGCCACAAAATGCCCTTAGTCTGATGGCCAGCATCATTTGACCCCACTTCTTCTGAGCCCAGGTCATCCTGGACGTGCCCCATCCTGCAACTGAACAGTGAAGAAGCAGCACAGTGGTGAGCTTATTTCTGTGACTCGGCTTTCTCTTCTAACCAGCATGCTTCCTGTCCGAAACTGAACTGATTAGCTCTTTGTGGTGTTTCTTCTCTTACAGTCCAGCCCTGCTGTACAAGGATGGGAAGTGGCTGATACCAGGTCAAATTGAGGCACTTCCACTGCTTGTATTTTAAAAACACATTCAATGAGGTATTAGTGATTACAGAACTGAAATAATTTGTGTCTTTTTATGGCTGCTTAGAATTCAGCCATTTGTACTACATCAGGTTGCTGTGCTTTTCCTTCCTTTTATGTCTAAGCCTTCCCCACTCTATCTAAAACAATATAAAAGAATATGTCTGAGCCTAGGTTCACATTGGAGTGGGTTAGAAATCGTGCGAGTTCAGCTGAACACGTGGGGGGGGGGGGGGCGATTTCAGATACATCTATGTGGGTTCCTGCACAGATGTCTATTGAAATCGCACCCTAAGTCACCAAAAGTACAAAAACTACTTTTGGGAATTGGTGTAGCTCCGCAAAGTCGGCGCCGCACCGATTCGGACGGTGCCATTGCCGGCAGTAGCCGCCAATTTGACATGTCAAATCGCATCAATGTGAACCTAGGCTGAAGCTGCGCTTTTTTGCAGTTGTGCATTTAAGGTAAATACAAATTCAGGAAAATTAAAACCGCTAAGTTAATAGAGCTCTGTTGTCCCCAAAGTTTAACATAGTGGGGTTGATTTAGTAAAACTGGAGAGTGCAAAATCTGGTGCAGCGATGCATGGTAGCCAATCTGCTTCTAACTTCAGCTTGTTCAATTAAGATTTGACTAAAAAAACCTGGATGCTGATTGGTTTCTATGCAGAGGTGCACCAGATTCTGCACTCTCCGGTGTTAGTAAATTAAACCCTGCATTATTTGATGCAGACGCTTTTCAGTCCTTGAGTTCATTATAAACATTTCCTTGTGAGTGTCTATGTTGATGCTGTAATTTCATAGAGATCAGTCATGTTCAGTGGATTTAGTCTCTTTCCTTTGGAGGCATTCTTCCCTAAGTGGCAGCTAATGAAGGGTAACACAGTTTCTGAATTACAGTGTGTGGTATAGTTATATGCCGAAAATTAAAGACTCCCCCACCCCAAACCCCTGGCCTAGCTATTCAGATTAGACTTTTCATCCAGGCTGGGAGTTGTATACATTTCTGTGAATGTCCACCATGATAAGTACGGTACTTTTTTTCCTTGCATTTTCGTGCAAAGTGGTTCCCAAATTACAGCCTGCTTGTTGCCATAAACTGGCTCCCACAATGAGGAAGGCCTCTCAAGCCGGAGGGGATGCTGGTCACTGGAACTCCAATTTCCATCACCTGGCAATAATTGTGATTGATCACTCGCCCAATAATGCCTTTATAGTCCTGTAAGTGATGTCAAAAGGAGCAGCAAAGGACATGGAGCTTGTGCTGATAAAGTGACCACTGACACTAATGTTGTAGGGGTCTTTTATCACTACAACTGACACCAATACTAGGGGACCTTTACTGTTCCCACTGGCACAGATGCTGGATGGGGTATAGGAGGAAATTTTACTACTCCACTGAAACCTTTACGGGGTGGGGGGGCTCTACTAATTCCATGGACACAAGTGATTGGGCAGCATTATTTTCCACTGACACGGGCAATTTTTACTCTCACTGACCATCTATGCAGGAGCATTTTTTTATTTCAATTGACGACAATTGACACCAGGGCATTTTTTACATTTTTTTTACTCATACTGACCACAGTCCAGACCCCAGAGTCTGATGCACAGTAGGTATGCCCACCTTGATGGGTGAAGCCTGGACCCATACAGGGATAGGTTCATCTAGCTAGCATACCTTTTTACTGTAGCCTTATAGCAAAAGTAAAACCTAGTATCTGAATAGTATTTGTTTTTTACACTAAAATTGTCAGGAAACGGAAATGTGCTTGACTTTATTCACTATGCAGTATTTACATTTTCAAGCTTGGCTGTAAAAATGCCACCTTTCAGAGCCAAGTCTCAGGTGATACAAGGTTAAAAAGCACTCGTATATCATGGTGATGATAATTCCCTTGTACGTGAGCAGGACCTACTTTAACATCAGTATCTAAAGTGAAGGAAAAAAGTATTTGATCCCCTGCTGATTTTGTATGTTTGCCCACTAACAAATTCATGACCAGTCTATAATTTTAATGGTAGATTTATTTTAACAGTCAGAGACAGAATAACAACAAAAAATTCCAGAAAAACGCATTTCAAAAAACGTAAAAATTGATTTGCATTTTAATGAGTAAAATAAGTATTTGACCCCTTCGCAAAACATGACTTAGTACTTGGTGGGGAAACCCTTGTTGGCAATCACAGGTTTGCACACATCTCAGGAAGGATTTTGTGCTACTCCTTTTCGAGGCTGAAGTTTGGTAACGCGAACCTTCAGCTCCCTCCACATATTTTCTATGGGAATAAGGTCTGGAGACTAGCTAGGCCACTCCAGAACCTTAATGTGCTTCTTCTTTAGCCACTCCTTTTTTGCTTTGGCCATGTGTTTTGGGTCCTTGTCATGCTGGAATACCCATCCATGACCAATTTTCAATGCCTTGGCTGAAGGAAGGAGGTTCTTATTCAATATTTGTGAAGTTGTCCTGTCCCCTTAGCAAAAAAAAAAACCCCAAAGCATAATGTTTCCACCTCCAAGTTTGATGGTGGGGATGGTGTTCTTGGGGTCATAGGCAGCATTCCTCCTCCTCCAAACATGTTGAGTTGATGCCAAAAAGCAAAATTTTGGTCTCATCTGACCACAACACCTTCACCCTGAAAGAAGAGCTGGTAACGGCTAGTAACCGGTCTATGTTTACATTTAGTGATCGGCTGTGAATGGATCACAGCCCATCACATGGTAAACAGCCGCCGGCCAATGGCTGTTTACCCTTGTTGGTGATGAGCAGTGTTCCTGGGAACACGCCGCCACCGACATGACCGCGCAGCGTGCTCCCGATCACGCCCATGCGCGGTCTAAAGCGGGGAATACCCTATTTTGATCGGCCGTGACGTAATCGCGGCCGATCACATGGTGAACAGCCATGCCCAATGGCTGTTCACCCCTGTTGGTGACACGCTGTCTCTCGTGGGACACGCCGCCACTGACAGTGCAGGCCTGCGCGCATGCCCTATGTGAATGGGCTGCTGTCATATGACGGCGGCCCAGAACAAGAGCCACACCGCTCCGCCGTCATATGATGGTGGGCAGGCGGCAACAGGTTAATTATACATTACTCAAAGGCAGAAAAGCTACTTTAAAAAAAAAGCTACCTGGAAATCCTTTTTTGATTTCTAGGAACACAGGCATTTCAACCACAGAGACAACTCTGTGCCTCACATTCTGGCTTTCTTGCAGTTAGAACTTGACCAAGACTTGGTTCTAAGTAGTCTTAAGGGACAGGTTTCAGCCTTGTCCATCCAATTCCAAAAGCCTTTGGCTTCCCTTTGTCTTGTTAAAACTTTCATCCAAGATGTTTTATGGAGCAGACCCCCATTGCAGTACCCTGTTCTTCCTTGGGATCTCAGTTTAGTTTTCTCTGCCCTGCAGAAACCACCCTATGAACCCATTAGGGAACTTCCCTTAGGTGATCTCTAATGCAAATTGGCCTTTATAGTGGCTATCCCTTCCTAATATTTTACAAATGTAAAGTGTTCTTTTGTTAAAGACCCTCCTTTCTACCTAAGATGGTATCAGCCTTTCACGTCAATAAAGACGTCCTTTGTTGTTGTGACCTGCCCCTAAGCATCCTTAGAAAATTGCCGTTCATTTTTGGATGTAGTCAGTGCTATCAGGGTCTATCGGAGAGCCACAGCCTCTATCAAGAAAGCAAAATCTCTGTCTTACCAACAGAGCTTTAAAAAGGACACCCTGCTTCCACATCCACTGTTGCTAGATGGGTAAACACATTGTAAGAGCTTATGCTCTAAAGAATAACATACCTCCGGTACCCTTATGTGCTCACTCCACCACTTCTGACTTCAAGCATCTGTTGCTCAGCTTAGTAAGGCCTCCACCTGGTCTTTAGTTCATACCCTTTTAAAGGTCTAACAGATAGATGTTCCTATGCAGATGCAGCTTTGGGTCGCAATGTTCTTTCAGTAACACTCTGAGTTTGGTCTTTGACCCTTGTCAGTTTTGTTGGGCCTGTTGGCACAGTTCTGTTTGCCTTGTTGTTGCCCTCTGATTGCTTGGAAACATCCCAGGGCCTATGAAAATGTAACCAGTGTACTGTATGATGAAGATAAAAGTAATTATGACTTACCTGTAAATTAAATTTTTTTGAGTACTGTACAGGGCACAGGGCACCTGTCCCTATGTTCTTGTTTTACTCTGCATTGCTTGAGAAACAGACTTGTATAGGGTTATAGAGGTATGCCCGATGGGGTGTGTCCAAAATCTTTGCCAGTGTCTAATCACCTTAATGTGATGGTAAAGTCCCATTTTTTTTCTTATAAATAACAAACATTTTATACGTACCTGCTCTGTGCAGTGGTTTTGCACAGAGCAGCCCGGATGCTTCTCTTCTCAGGTCCCTCTTCGGCTCTCCTGGCTCCTCCCTCCTGATGAGTGCCCTCACAGTAATGAGCTTGCTATGGGGGCACCCTAACCAAGCTGCAACTCTGTGTGTCAGACACGGAGCCTGGACTAGGCCCTGCCCCCTCTCTCCTCATTGGCTCACTGACTTTGATTGACAGCAGCGGGAGCCAATGGCGCATTGCTGCTGTCTCAGCTAATGAGGAGGAGAGTCCGGGCAGCCGAGTGTCTCGTGCAACATCGCTGGATAGAGATGGGCCTCAGGTAAGTATTAGGAGGGCTAAGGGAGGCATTAAGATAAAAGCCCTTCTGCCTTTACCACCCCTTTAAGGTAACTGCCTATAACCCAAGATCTATGAATATCCAGTCGTGTATTATATTCCAAGATATAGAATTTATAGGTAGGTCAAAATTCCTTTCTGCTCAGCGGCATATTGTCTGGCATCAGCACTGCAGGAGATCCACATTCTTGTTGCCTTTCGACTTCATATAAAACAGGTTTATGGTACAAGAGGCATGCAAATTTTATTTTAATTAAAAAACTTTAATGCGTTTTAGATACGGTGGGGTAGGGTCAAAACTTCTGCATGTTTTTATTGCTGTCTAATGTTTTGTTTAGGAGATTTGCCCCCACTTTACCCTGAGAATGCAGACGGCAATAAAAACTGTTGGAGTTTCCCTGCTACACAGTGTCTCTTTTGGAAATTTTCCTTTGATTTGTGTCCCATTGCCATGTTGTCACAAGGACAGGAAGCAAGGGGACAAAAGGGAGCATTAAAAACAGACAGTTTCCAATCCTTGCACCAAAGGTTCAGACTGGAAATTTACATTTAAAAAATCAGCTGATAACTTTTATTTCTGAAGCCTAATCCAGGTCAGATATCAGTATGTATGTATCACTCCTCTATATTTGTCAGAGAACCCCATTTAAAAGGTGCCCAGTTGTCCGCATTCTATGCATCCCTGCTGCTTAACATGAACATAAGAGTGCAGCTATAAAGTATATTGTTGATTGCATAGTGTATGTACTGTGACCCTGCTTGCACTCACTCACATACACTGAAAATTTGAAGACACTTGTGCTCATAACAGCTGGCATTCTGTGGAATAAATTCTGAGGAAAGAAGTACTATGCATTTGATATTGAGGGACAGCAGGCATTATGCAGCAGTGTGATACCAGTGAACTTAGTGACGCATAGGCCACTATTATGAAACATCACACTGCTGTAAATTGGCTGTTGTAGCTCTGTGTCTGTAGACTTCTGAATCATTTGCACAGCTTTTGAATTCCAGGTTTCTGATGTTGGCTATTTTATTCAAGTGTGTTGACATATTGTGGTTTTATCACCCTGCTGCCATACGGATGTGGTTACTCTTAGAGGAAGACCACTAATCTGTCATGTGTATTACAATTGGAATCATTTGGCAAACTATCTCTTTATCATTTGCTTCATTAACAATTCTTAAACAACATCCAAAATGGTGTGTGATTGAAGGGCATACCTTCGAAATACTGGATTAATAGCATGTTTCTCAAGGTAAGTCTCTGAAAAACACATGGCAATTAAGAGGGGCAACTTGCTGCTCGCTTTCTTTTAAGACTAAGGTTTGCCATATATTATATAATTTTCTTGTACAATTTTCCTTTGGATTTACCAAAACCATATAATATGTGGTCAGACCCAAACACTTTCAATTTGTATGCAATCAGGCAGGCCCTTGCACTACATAGTTGAAGGTAAATCTAATGGAAATTGAAAAAGAAAATCGTATAATGTATGGCCAGCTTAAGATAACACTCAATGGTGCTAAAGACCTCTCTGGCAACTTACATTACCATCAAGGCCCAGCCACATTAGGTCGTTCTGTCATTATGAGCAATAGAGGAAGTACGAGCCCTTTCTTGGCATGAGAATTTAGCAAGTCAGTGCGTGGAGAGGGTGAAACATATTGTCGCACAAAGAGATTTATTAGCACTGGTATAGCAGTCTATATGGAACCCAGAGCTGGTGTCATGGCTATTGAGGTCCAGTATTTTCTCAAACTGAATTGTGTTCCCCACTGGACACTTTTGGGTGTGCCAGGGCAGCGTGTTCACAGATTGCTTAAGGACTGGCTACAGTACTAGAAGATCTCTTTCTGCATATACACCATTGGCAATTCTGCTTGCAATTTCAGCACATGCACACCAAAATAGCAGTCCCTTTGGTTTTCTGTACCTCTAAGGTTGTAACGCTGTAATTTAACACAAATTCAAGTGTAGCGCAAGCCAAAAATAATAATGAATCAAGTTTTCATAATAAGCAAATTCCACCGTAGTGCAACCTTAGGTGACTGTTCATAATATCCAGTGACTTTAGTGACCATCACCTCTAGCTGGAATGCCTGATCACCTTCAAGAGTTGAACCCACTACAGAGTCCTGCACGTCTTTTGTTATATCACTCAGGATACCATGGGAAAAACCTCTCTCCTGGCCTTCCTGGGCTACACCGACCTCCCCCTCAACTCTCCAAATGTAGACCCTGCTACAGAGTCATACACGCCTGATGATCTCTCTCTTGGGATACCTCGGGAACAAAAGGTACTGTATAACATATAATGTAAAAAATGATATGATCTAAATCAAATCTATTTTTTTCCATTCACATCAAAGTTAATGATATGCTTGTTTGACACATATTTATGTGAGTATTTTAAAACCCTATGTTAAGTTTTAATAAATGTCAATAGCAGAGAGCACTATGGTTTGCCTTTGTCATTATATGGCCACACATGACTGACTGAGATCACAAGAGGAGGACTGCTCTACCCAGGGATACCAGGTGGAGAACTTATGTTCCCGGGGTGTCCCAAGAGAGAGATCATCATGAGTGTTTGACTCTGTAGCGGGGTCTACATTCTTCTTATTATGAGGACTTGATTCATTATTATTATTATTTTTGGTTGCACTACACTTGAATTTGTTTTAAAGTATAGTATTAAGAGTCGCATGTGGATACACTCTGAGAGGTGTTGGCAGCAATCACGTTATGCCCATTAGTAGGCTAACTGAATTATTGAGTATTACTTATTATCTGAATAGTTATTTTGCACTATTTTCCATTATTATTGAGTTTTAATATTTCACTGAATATATAGCTTCTTTAATTATTTTTTTTCTCTTAAATAATCTTTATTAACATTTCTTGACTTTACATACACCATGTTAAAAACATCCGCAATTTCAAATATACATATTCTGTTGGGGGAGATACCATGTGACCCTCAGCCGTTCCACCCCATGCTCCTATTACGTCTACATATCTTATCCAACAGCTAGCCTCATATGGTACCTTAAGACGACAGGTATTTATTTTTTCCCATAACCTCCCAATCCCCTTACTTTCGTCCCTCCCTAAACCAGGGCCTCTCTTTTATTCCTGACACCCTACACTTACTACCCAGGGGTCCCACATCTTTTTAAATTTTTTAAGGCTCCCTCTTCTAATATATAGGGCTCTCTCCTTCCATATTACGTCGTTTATTGTTTTACCCCACTCATCGACTGTCGGGGGGAGGGCTGATTGCCATCTCTGCATAATGAGCTTCCGAGCTTGGTATAGGCATCTCAAGACCGCAATCTTGACCGCTGACTCCTCCGAGCTCCATACCCTATATCCAAGAATACAGAGTCTGACATCTGCCTCTAAAAGAATCCCCCACTTGTCTCCAATAGAGCCCACAACCCCCAGCCAGTACCGTACCAGTTTAGGTCACCTCCATACCATATGTATCAGGTCGCCCTCCTCCCCACACCTGGGGCACTTGGCATCTGGGCTTACACCAAAACAGAATAGTTTTTTTTGGGGTGTAGTATGCTCTATATATCAACATTAGGTGAGAGAGTCTCTGTGCAGGTGAAACTGAAACCTCCTGACCCACCTCCAAAACTTCCCTCCATTGTGTATCAGTTAACTTTCCCACATCCCTCTCCCACCCCTCCCTACAGCCGAGGTGCTCTGGTCTAACAATGGCCTCCTTGCATAATTGCGTGTAAGTTCTGGAAATAAAACCCTTCATCTGCCCAGGTCTAATCACTCTTTGTAGCAGTACAGCATCTGTCCAAAATAGAGGACCTACCCTAAATTGTGCCTCCAGAGCCGCTCTGATTTGTAAATACCTAAAAAATGTTTGTTTTGGGATATTATATTCTTTTTGAAGATCCTCAAAGGTTTTCAATACGTTCCCTCGATACAGTTGGACCAGTCTATTTATACCCCACTTTGCCCATTCCTTAAATTCCCCCATAGCCACAATCTCCTGTAGGTTTCTGTTGTGCCAGAGGGGAGCAAATTCTGTAAACCCGGCATATCCCATTAGGGTCTTAGTTGCTTTCCAAACTTTTATTATTAACTTGGTTGTAGGACCGCTACTAGGTAATGAATCTGCCTCCAGTGCCTCCACTACGGTTTTATGGGGTGCCTCCAGAGTTAACAAACCTCTATCCGCACAACCACCCCCTACATGCTGTAGCTGTGCCGCCAAAAAGTAGCACCTCGGATGCGGGAGAGCTATACCTCCTTCTTTAACTGGCAGCTGTAGATTCTGAAGGCTGATCCTGGCCCTCCCTCTCCTCCATAACAGTTCCCTAAAGAGTGAGTCTATCTTTTTGAACCACTTTTTATTCACCCACACTGGTGAATTGTGTAACAGGTACAACAATTGGGGCAACCAGACCATCTTAATTAAGTTGCCCCTTCCTGCTACGGACAGGGGCAGCTGACTCCAGATGTCAATTTTACGCTCGAATTTGCCCAGTAATGGAACTAGGTTATCTACAATGTACTGATTGGGATCTTTTGACATATTTATACCCAAATAACGAGTCATTGAGACTACTTTTAGGTATGGAATTCCCAATAGGTCCTGACCCTTGGGTGTATCTAGTGGCAATAGTGCAGACTTCCTCCAGTTCACCACCAGTCCCGACACATTGCCAAACTTCTCCATTATATCCATTACCTGCCTAAGAGAGCCTTCCATATCTCCCAAAAACAATAAAACATCGTCGGCATACAGGGCAATCCTCTCCTCTCCTATTCTTCTTACAAACCCCTCGATCTTTGAGCTGGACCTTATATAAATAGCTAGTGGCTCCATGGCAAGGGCAAAAAGCAGGGGAGACATAGGGCACCCCTGCCTTGTTCCCCTCTCTAAGCATATTTTCCCTGAAAGGTCTTTATTAACCCTAACCCTTGCGCTTGGGTCCCTATACAATATTCTTATCCACCTACTAAAGACAGGACCCAGGCCAAACTCCTCCAACACTCGCCAGAGATAGGGCCACTCCAGACTATCAAAGGCCTTGGTTATGTCCAGCGATAATACTGCTCTGGAACCCATATTCTCTGTCGGGGTCTGAAGGTTCATATATGCCCTCCTGATGTTCATGCTCGTGGTTCTATGAGAAATAAATCCCGTTTGGTCCACGTGGATAAGTTTATGTAAAACTTTATTAAGCCTGGCAGCCAGCACCCTTGCCAGGATCTTAGCGTCTGTACACAATAGGGATATAGGCTTGTATGCCGACGGGTCCAGTGGGTCACCCCCCTCTTTATGAAGCAGGATGATATCTGTTTCAGTCATCGAAGCAGGCAAACATCCTCCCTGTAGAGCCCAGTTCAGTGTTTTCAGTAGTTCTGGCAGGAGGATCTTCCCATACTGCTTATAGGTTTCTACCGGGAGACCATCCGGTCCTGGAGATTTTTGGTTTGCCATCCCATTTACTGCTTGTTGCACTTCAGCTAGTGTAATTGACGCATCCATACCCTCTCTATCCTCTTCAGTAGCCATCGGGACCCTTATATCCTTAAAAAAATTTTCCATGTCCTTCTCCTCGACGATCCCTTGTGATCTATACAGCTTCTCGTAATACTTCTCGAATACGCCTGTGATTTCTAGACTCTGAGAGGATATCTCGCCCTTTGGGGTCCTAATTGCCGGGATCATCGAGGAGGAGGAGTTGGTTTTTACCAGGTAGGCCAGCATACGTCCCACACTTTCACCTTCCCCAAAGGTATGTTGTTTCTGAAAAAGTTGCTTGTTTTCACCCCTCTTCAGGACTGCTGATCTATAGGACTCTTGTTTTTCCTCCCACCATTTCTGCCTCTCTGGAGTAGGATCTTCTATAAATTGCTTCTCTGCCACCTCCAATTCCCTCCTGATTCCCTCCTCCCACTCCCTTGCCCTCTTTTTAATTCCTGCCACCCCCTGAATTAAAATACCCCTGAGGAATGTCTTCAATGTGTCCCATTGTACCCCCGCTGTAGTTGAGCCTTCATTAGATTTTAAGAAGTCTTCTAACTTTGTTATTATCCTCTCTGGTTCCCCCATTATCTCCAACCAATATGGGCTTAACTTCCAAAACCTTCTAGCCTCCCTGACCCCTATACCCACTGAAGCCACCATCAGGGAGTGATCTGAGATCCCTCTTGGATAATATACTACATCCTTTATTAATGGTACTGCCTCCGCATTCCCCAGGGTCATATCAATCCTGGAGAAGGTGGAGTGGGAGGAGGAAAAACAGGAATACTGCCTTACTCCAGGGTTCCGAGCCCTCCAGATATCCAGTAGACCTGCCTCCTCTAAGAATTGGCCCAACCGGCCCCCTGCTAAACTATCTGCTTGGGCTCTCGACGGGTATCTGTCCAACTCTCTATTCAGCACCTCGTTAAAGTCCCCTAATACTATCACCGGGGTATCTGTTTTATCCAGCATAAACTCCAGCAGACTGTATAACACTTCCAATTTAAAAGGTGGGGGGATATAAATGTTGGCAATGACATACATTCTGTTTTCAATAGAGCAATATAAAAAAACATAGCGACCCAAGCTATCTATCCTGGTCTGCCTGCAGGAGAACATCACATTTCTTGTCGCCAAAATACTCACCCCCCTAGAGTAGGAGGAGTAAACCGAGTGATATTGGGCCTGGAACCTCCTTCTTGGTAGACGAACCAACGTGTCCTTTGTCAGGTGCGTCTCCTGCAGGCAGACCATACCCACCTCCCCTAACTCCAATAACGAAAAAATGGCAGCCCTCTTGTTCGGGTTCCCCATCCCCCGAACGTTCCAGGAGCCTATTTTAAGGACCTTAGACTGCATCAAACAGGCAACAGTCGAGAGCTGGCCTCTAAGGAACCAAAAATAACGGGCACCTTAAACTTGGTACATTGTCTTGTGCCAGTAAGTAACACCTTCTTAACCACTATAACTCCCAAAAAACCCATAAAATAGTTAAAGTGAAAATCCTCTATTAATATCATATTGTGCACTACACAAAAGTAGGAGGAGAAGAAGAAAAGGCAAGCAACAAAAAAAAAAAAGAAAAACAAAGAAAACGTGTTCCCTTAATTACCCCCCGTACTTTATAGCCCATAGGGCTTTCATACTCTTATATTCCATTCCGGTAAACGTTCTAGATAACACCTTCCTCATAGTGTTTAAATATACCACCCATGTGCTTAATCCTACATCCCCCCTCCCCCCTCCCCCTCTAGCTACCCTCCCAAGTGCAGTGTGCATATTAATTTCTCTTAGAAATAATTTTACAACCCCTCTCCCACTCCACCCCCCGCAACCTCCCCCCCCACCACCAACCCCCCCCCCCATCCCCCCTTCTTTAATTATAACGCTGTAATGCTGGCCATACACCAGTATATATTTTTTTAATTCCCCCCCCCCCCTACATTTTTTAAAATCTGAATTCCAGGAATTCAGCAACTTTGGAAAAAGTGCAGCTACACGCTAGGGAGGATTTACTAAAACTGGAGCACACAGAATCAGGTGCAGCTGTGCGTATTTACCGCTGTGCGTATCGGCTTCAAACTTCAGTTTGTTCAATTAAGCTTTGACAAGTGTAGCGTCTACCCCACATTTCCAGGGGCCTGATGGTGACCCCCAGAAACAGGGAGGGCCGACATTTCTCCTCAGGGTGCAGGTTACTAGGCATATTGGGTGATGTACAAGATAGAAAGATGGGCGCCAGTCACTTTTATGCTTGAACAAGGAGAAGTTTATTTTTCACAATCAGGAAAATGTGGGAGAGAGTGGATGGAGCACAGGACACCCTTAGTCAAAAATAGTAACGATCAGCAGACAGGCATACTCCTTAGACAAAAAGGTGAGATAAGGCAGACAGCAGTATAGGAAAAAGAGCCTTTAAGCTGAACCAGCACATCTGTACTTTGTAGAATAGACTGTCTCCTATAGTAACTGAACTTTACTCACAGCATCATACTGAATTCTCTTGGATAAGTTCTTGCTTTAAGCTCTCCCAGCCACCTCATGGGTCCCCGGTCCATGAAGAGTCCCCTCTGGTACTTCTCTACAACTCCATCCCTCTCAGCATTGTTTCCAGGTGTTGAGCAGGCTCTCTTGAACACCTGAATAGGCCTCAAACACACCTAGCAGCCAGGAGAGCTCCTGGATAGGCCCCAAGCTTCTGTCCTAGCAGCCAGGAGCTGTTTCTCACACACCCACCCAGACAGCAGCCTGGGTGGAGAAGACCTAGATTACCTGACTCCAAATAAATACCTTCTCCTAGCATGCATAGCGGCCAGTCTGATTGGCTGAGAAAAAGTATGCTTATCCATAACCTGAATTCACTGTAGCTCATCATACTAATGTCAAAGGCAACAGTGCCACCTACTGACAAAAGGGAGAAGCCACAGCTGAAACAGGATTAGGAGAAACCCCATTTTATCAAAAAACCACAAATTAGACAAGCTAGCTACCACCCAGCATAGCTAAATTTACCTGTAGCCCTGTTTTAGGACAAGGGTGCTACATTCTCCCCCTGCCAAGGAGACTACATCCTTGGAGTGTGCAAAGGAAAAACATATGCTCTCATGCCTGAGAGTGGATGTCCTGGCAAAAAGTGGATAGGGAAGGGTAAAGGAAAGATACATTTTTAATTACAAATACGTGTGGCATTCCACATGAAAGCAGATGAAAGATGCAATAGGCAAATTACATTATATCCTAACTGTCTATCTATCTAATACTATACTCTAAGTCAGGGGTCATCAAACTTTTTAAACAGGGGGCCAGTTTACTGTCCCTCAGTCTGTTTGGGGGCCAGATCAATGCAGCCTCATCAGTGCCCATCAGTGCAGCCTGATCAGTGCCCAGCAATGTAGCCTCACTAGTGCCCATCGATGCAGCCTCATCAGTGCCCGTCAATGCAGCCTGACCAGTGCCCAGAAATGCAGCCTGACCAGTGCCCAGAAATGCAGCCTGACCAGTGCCCAGAAATGCAGCCTGATCAGTGCCCATCAATTCAGCCTCACCAGTCCACATCAATGCAGCTTCACCAGTGCCCATCAATGCAGCCTGATCAGTACCAATCAATGCAGCCTCACCAGTCCACATCAATGCAGCCTCACCAGTGGGCTTGAATGGAGGAGAAGATTTGGATGCCGCACACCGGATGTAGTCAAAATACTTCACTTTATTATGAGTAAGCACTCAGTCCTGAGTGCGAAACGCGTCAGCTTACCTGTACTTTCTGCATGACAGTCTTGTTATTTTGATGATCCCATTTTTTCAAAAAAGTGAAGTATTTTGACTACATCCGGTGTGCGGCATCCAAATCTTCTCCTCCATTCAAGCCTGCTTTGCCTAGCATTCAGCCAGCACCTGGAGCTCTTCTGCTCTGAAACTTCTACTTACACCTGGGTCAGTGTCAGCCTGAGCGGTGGAAACACTTTCTTTGCTTGTCTGCATCTAAGAATACAAGCCTCACCAGTGACAATCAATGCAGCAGAGGTCACCCAGCCAGTGAGTGGGAGCTCAGCATAGGGATGGTTGCAGCATACAAGGAGCCTGGGGATTTAGGCAGCTCGGGCCAGGAGATGGTCACCGCGAGTATGCAGCCGCAAATGAGAGGTCGGGACTGGGTACAAAGCAGGGAATAGATGGATGAATGGAGGAAGGCAGGCTATAAGGAGTGAGACTCACCAGTGATCAGAAGCACGGATAGTGCAGGAGGATGATCGGAGCTCCTGTTGCCTTCCGCCGCAGCTCACATATGGACCCCCCCCCCCCTTTGCGTTTTAAATGTTGTCTATCCTCAGCCGAAGAAGACAATTATCGTCACTATCCGTTTCATTGAAAAAAAAAAAAAGAAAAACATATATACAGTGGATAAAAAAATTCTACACACCCCTGTTAAAATGTCAGGTTTCTGTGATCATTTCAGAACTTTTTCCACCTTTAATGTGACCTATGAACTGTACAACTCAATTGAACAACAAACTTAAATCTTTTAGGTGGAGGGAAGTAAAAATAAAAAAGTAAAATAATATGATTGCATAAGTGTGAACACCCTTCAACTAATACTTTGTTGAAGCACCTTTTGATTTTTTTTACAGCACTCAGTCTTTTTGGGTATGAGTCTATCAGCATGGCACATCTTGACTTGGCAATATTTGCCCACTCTTCTTTGCAAAAACACCCCAAATCCGTCAGCTTGCGAGGGCATCTCCTGTGCACAGCCCTTTTCAGATCACCCCACAGATTTTCATTAGATTCAGGTCGTTGTCATGCTGAAAGATGAAGATCCTCTTCATGTTCAGCTTTCTGGCAGAAGCACTGCAAGAGCTCTTGGCCTGGGATACTCAGACAACTTCTGTGTAGGAGAGCAAAAAGGCTGTATCTGTGGTGACAGGCTGTATCTGTGGTGACACGCTGTTTCTGTGGTGACACGTGACAAGCTGCATCAGTGGTGACAAGTGAGCCAAGCTGCATCTGGTGGCAGGCGACGTGGCAAGTGACACACTCAGGGCTCTTACTGATTCTGCATTATGTGAGTGAACTCTTTCCATTGATGACCATCTGCTGTTACTTATTCCACGCTTCTGGACGGGACCCACCCACAGAAGGGACAACATCCAAAGTGGAGGTTTTTCATGCTTTTGATTAAGGGCTGTCTGGTAAGCCTTTAATCTTCCTATGGTGACGGGTCTTTTGCGGTGGAAGTCACGGATTTACCCAAACAGGGACTCCCATATTTACGGACACTGTATAAATATTAAGCACGATTTTAGTGTGATAAAGTTTTGCGGTGGGGATAGCCGCGCACTTAATCCAACACCCCAGTTTGCTATTATATTGGAGCATGTATGGACAATATCTACTAATTTGATTCTAATTTTTCACTAGTGAATCATTGTGCACTGTGTTTTTTCTTTTTCGTTGTTTGTCTATATCCAGCGCTGCACTTTTCTTTATATATACCTAGTAGTGCCCCCTATCAGGGTTATAGTGTCCAGTTGCAGGATACCTTTCTCATAGGTTTTTTATATTCACATTTTTCAGTTTTTTGTACACCTAGCGCAGATTTTTCTTTTAGAATAATTGTTTTTCAATTGAGTTGTACCATTTATAGGTCACATTAAAGGTGGAAAAAATTCTGAAATTGTTTATCTTTGTCTCATTTTTTTACATCACAGAAACCTGACATTTTAACAGGGGTGTGTAAACTTTTTATATCCACTGTATGTACATATTTAGAACATTGTCTACTCTCAGCCAAGGAAGACAAGAGTGTATAAGGTAAACACACATTAGCTACATAGTTACATAGTAGTTACATCGTTAGTCAGGTTGAAAAAAGACACAAGTCCATCTGGTTCAACCAAAAAAAAAATTTAAAACTGTAATCCTATATACACAATCCTTCACCCACAGTTGATCCAGAGGAAGGCGAAAAACTCCAGCAAAGCATGCTCCAATTTGCTAAAGCAGGGAAAAAAATTCCTTCCTGATCCCCCGAGAGGCAATCGGATTTTCCTTGGATCAACTTTACCTATAAATGTTAGTACCCAGTTATATTATGTACATTTAGGGAAAAATCCAGGCCTTTTTATACAATCTACTGAGCAGGCTAGAGCCACCTCTGAAGGGAGTCTATTCCACATTTTCACAGCTCTTACTGTGAAGAAACCTTTCCGCATTTGGAGATGAAATCTTTTTTCCTCTAGATGTAAAGAGTGCCCCCCTGTTCTCTGTGATGACCTTAAAGTGAATAACTTAAGACCAAGTTCACTATATGGACCACTTATGTATTTGTACATGTTGATCATATCCCCCCTTAATCTCCTCTTCTCAAGAGGGAATATTTCCAGTTCCTCTAATCTTTCCTCATAGCTGAGCTCCTCCGTGCCTCTTATCAGTTTGGTTGCCCTTCTCTGCACTTTCTCCAGTTCCCCGATATCCTTTTTGAGAACTGGTGCCCAAAACTGAACTACATATTCCAGATGAGGTCTTACTAATGATTTGTTCAGGGGAAAAAATTATCTCTCACTCTTTGGAGTCCATACCTCTCCTAATACCAAAAAGGACTTTTCGCCCCCTTTTGGAAACCGCAGCTTGGCATTGCGTGCCATTATTGAGCTTATGATCTACCAAAACCACCAGATCCTTCTCCACCATTGAATCCCCCAGTTGTACTCCCCTTAGTATGTATGAAGCATGCATATTCTTAGCCCCAAGTGCATATTTTACATTTATCAACATTAAACCTAATTTGCCACTTAGTTGCCCAACTAGACAGTGCATTTAGGTCGGGTTGTAAATTGGAGACATCCTTGGAGACGTTATTCCACTGCATAGCTTAGTGTCATCTGCAAAGACAGAAATGTTACTTTTAACCCCAGACCCTATATCATTTATAAAGATATTTGAAAAGTAAGGGTCCCAGCACTGAACCTTGGGGTACACCACTGATAACCTTAGAATATTCAGAGTAATGCCCCGTACACACGTTTGGACCATGATCGGACATTCCGACAACAAAATCCTAGGATTTTTTCCGACGGATGTTGGCTCAAACTTGTCTTGCATACACACGGTCACACAAATTTGTCAGAAAATCCGATCATTCTGAACGCGGTGACATAAAACACGTACGTCGGGACTATAAACAGGGCAGTAGCCAATAGCTTTCATCTCTTTATTTATTCTGAGCATGCGTGGCACTTTGTGCGTCAGATTTGTGTACACACGATCGGAAATTCCGACAACGGATTTTGTTGTCGGAAAATTTTATAGTCTGCTCTCAAACTTTGTGTGTCTGAAAATCCGATGGAAAATGTGTGATGGAGCCTACACACGGTCGGAATTTCCGACAACTAGGTCCTATCACACATTTTCCATCGGAAAATCCGACCGTGTGTACGGGGCATTAGAGTCATTAACCACTACTCTCTGAATTCTGTCTTTTGGTCAGTTTTCTATCCGTTTACAAATTGATCTTTCCAAGCCTGTAGACTTTACCTTACACATGAGCCATGTATGGGGAACTGTGTCAAACGCTTTTGCAAAATTCAGGTATACCACGTCAACAGCCACCCCTCTGTCCAAGGTTCTACTTGCCTCCTCATAAAAATAAATCAGGTTTGTTTGACAACTTCTGTCTTTCCTGAATTCATGCTGCCTGTTACTTAAAATATTTTTTTCCAACAAGAACTCGTCTATGTGGTCTTTTAGTCTGTCTAAATATTTCTGGATGATATCACTTTGTGGATCATTTGGGGCTGTGTCACTACCACCCCCCATTATGGACTTGAGCTCCCCCATGCTCCTTTGTATGCACAGAACTGAAGAAATTATTTATTACATTTGCCTTCTCTTTGTCCCCAGTCACTCACTCTAGATTATTTTGTAAAGGGCCTACATGCTCAGACCTGACCTTTTTAGTAGTAATATATTTGAAGAATTTTGGGGGGTTTGTCCTTATCTTTTGCAATCTGTTGTTCGTTCTGAATTTTTGCGTCCTTGATTTCCTTTTTACATATTCTGTTATATTCTTTGTAACATTTAAACAATGGTAGCGTTCCTTCATTTTTATATTTTTTAAAAGCTCTTTTTTTATTATTTATAGCCATTTTAACTTTGGCCTTGAGACACATAGGTTTTATTTTTTATTTTATTTTTAGCCTTTTAAACGTATTGCCCATGGGAATATACTTTGCAGTGAGTTCGAATACAGTCTTTTTGAAAATTCTCTGTCAGGTCACCTGAGGCCAGGTGACAGATGCACACCGTTGGATCAGGAGTGCACCGCAAAGGTAGTGGACCCTACAGGAGACTGCTGCGGATTGAACTCTGGGAGGTTCAGGAAGCAGGTCTACTGGAGCACCAACACAGATCCCACTGGGAGCTAGAGCATAGATTCCCCATGGTGCAGAATCTAAGAGCCAGCAGGTGTTCACCAGAGCCTCTAGTGGTGAGGATGGACTGCGCTGCAGTCTGGCTCCAGGTCGCGGCCCCCAGGGTCTTACAGCTCACGCTCATGGTAGACTACAGGAGAAGGAGGAAGGAAGCAGCAGGCTGGAACAACAAGGATAGTAAAGGGATAAGCCAAAGGTCAGGGCGACTAGCAGACAAGGATAAACATAGAACACGCCAAAGGTCAGGGTCACAAGCAGACAGGCATAGTCGAGAACAGGCCAAGATCAGTAACTGGAATCAGACGTAGGAGACACAGCAAGTTGCACGCCAAAGCTAAATACACAACGGTTGATCAGCAAGGTTGGCTTACAATGCACAGGTTAATATAGTGTTCCTAATTAGACGTTAAGGTGGAGCTATGCTGAGGGAAGATTATATAAGCAGTCAGGTGAGGGTGGCTGACCTCTAAAGATGAACACATGGAGGAGAGTTAAGCTGACAGACAAAGATTACTGCATAACCATGACATTTCCATTTCTGTTCTGTGTCCATTGATGCCAATATTCCCTTCCAGTCTAAGTCCTGGAGAGCAGCCCTCATCCTTGAAAAATTTGCTCTCTTAAATGTGGTGTTTTTATCTTACCCGTATGTGTTTGTTGCTTACAGCTAACATTAAATGAAATCATGTTATGGTCACTGCTAACCAGATGTTCTTTTATATGAATATTAGTAATAAGCGCTGCATGGTTTGAGATTACCATGTCCAGCAGAGCGTCATTCCTAGTTGGGGCCTCAATAAACTGGACCATAAAATTTTCATGCAGCGCAAATGATGATAATTATATAAAGTCCATATGTTAAAAGAGAAATCTCTTATGGTAAAGCCAGTCCTTCTATATGAAACAGTGATCCTCTCCACTCAAACACATGTAGTATGCTTACCAGATAAAATGGACCTCTTAAGTTACAGGAGGTCATACAAGCATGGGTTCCATACAAACTGGATGGACATAGCACGGCCCCTCTGGTTGTCCTCTGTGGTTACCAACAGGCAGCTCTTCAATACGGCAATGAAGCAGGTAAGCCTGTCATTGACTGTTCCTCAGAATGAGATGATGCCTGAATACAACCCCTGGCAAAAATTATGGAATCACCAGTCCCTGAGGATGTTCTTTCAGTTGTTTATTGTTGTAGAAAAAAGCAGATCACAGGCATGGCCAAAAACTAAAGGCATTTCAAATGGCAACTTTCTGGCTTTAAGAAACACTAAAAGAAATCAAGAAAAATAATGGTGGTGGCCAGTAACAGTTAGATTTATAGAACAAGCACAGGGAATAAATTATGGAATCACTCAATTCTGAGGAAAAAATTATGGAATCATGAAAAACAAACAAATAAAATAACACTCCAACACATCACTAGTACTTTGTTGCACCACCTCTGGCTTTTATAACTGCTTGCAGTCTCTGAGGCATTGACTTAATGAGTGATAAACAGTACTCTTCATCAATCTGGCTCCAGCCTTCTCTGATTGCTGTTGTCAAATCCTCTTTGCAGGTTGGAGCCTTGTCAAGGACCACAGATTTTCAATTGGATTAAGATACAGACTGTTTGCAGGCCATGACATTGACCTTATGTGTCTTTATTCAAGTAATTTTTTCACAGTTTTTGCTCTATGGCAAGATGCATTATCACCTTGATAAATGATTTCATCATCCCCAAACATCCTTTCAATAGATGGGATAAGAAAAGTGTCCAAAATTTCAATGTAAACCTGTGCATTTATTGAAGATTTAATGACAGCCACCTCCCCAGTGCCTTTACCTGACATGCAGCCCCATATCATAATTGACTGTGGAAATTTGCATGTTTTCTTCAGACAGTCGTCTGCATAAATCTCATTGGAACTGCACCAAACAAAAGTTCCAGCATCATCACCTTGCCCAATGCAGATTCGAGATTCATCACTGAATATGACTTTCATCCAATCATCCACAGTCCACGACTCCCTTTCCTTAGCCCATTGTAACCTTGTTTTTTATGTGTTTAGGTGTTAGAGATGGCTTTCCTTTAGCTTTTCTGTATGTAAATCCTTTAGGCGGTTTCTTACAGTTCGGTCACAGATGTTGACTCCAGTTTCCTCCCATTTGTTCCTCATTTGTTTTGTTGTACATTTTCCGTTTTCAAGGCATATTGCTTTAAGTTTTCTGTCTTGACGCTTTGATGTCTTCCTTGGTCTACCAGTATGCTTGCCTTTAACCACCTTCCCATGTTGTTTGTATTTGGTCCATGTTTTAGACACAGCCAACTGTGAACAACCAACATCTTGTGCAACACTGCATGATGATTTACCCTCTTTACCTACATACTAACAAGCAGATTTAATCTGATGCAGGTGTTAGTGTTTGTAATGAAAATTTACAGGGTGATTCCATAATTTTTTCCTCAGAATTGAGTGATTCCATAATTTATTCCCTGTGCTTGTTCTATAAATCTAACTGTTACTGGCCACCACAATTATTTTTCTTGATTTCTCTTAGTGTTTCTTAAAGCCAGAAGGTTGCCATTTGAAATGCCTTTAGTTTTTGGCCATGTCTGTGATCTGCTTTTTTTCTACAACAATAAACAACTGAAGGAACATCCTCAGGGACTGGTGATTCCATAATTTTTGCCAGGGGTTGTAGTAAAGGCATCCATTACCTTGCCATTTGTGCTCTGTAAATAGAGCACCTGAGAAAGAAAGAAAGACTCAGCCCTCTCTTACCTGTGTCCAGCCGTTTTGAAGAGCTGCCTGTCGGTAACCACAGAGGACAACCAAAGGGGCCGTGCTACGTCCATCCAGTTTGTATGGAACCCATGCTCGTGTGACCTCCTGTAACTTAAGAGGTCCATTCTATCTGGTAAGCATACTACATGTGTTTGAGTGGAGTGGATCACTATTTCATATAGAAGGACTGGCTTTACCATAAGAGATTTCTCTTTTAACATATGGACTTTATATATTTATCATCATTTGCGCTGCACTAAATTTGTTTTTTTAGTTTGATTTATGGGCTTGGTGAAAACCTATAGTGTTCAGCTTGCACTACCTTATATATTTTTTAGTTTGCGCTGATTGTTCCTATTTTAAGTACATAAAATTTTCATGTAATAAGCTTATAAATTTTTGCCCTTTAACTGTCCCAGCAGTGCCATTACTCCAGTCGATTTCCAGGTAGTTAAAATCATTATTATTACTGTCCCAGCCCTTGCAGCCCTTTTCATCTGTGCAAGGAGCTGTCTCCACCTCCTCATTAACACTGGGAGGTCTATAAGAAACTCCAATGACAACCTTTGTACAGCTCCACCCGTAATGCTTCAGCCTCATCACACTCTCCATCAACTAGGTCCTCTTTCACACTCACTTAGTATATTTCTATATATTATATATAGTATATTTTTAATATACTTTACAGTCCTAGCAAATAACTGTACATAGAAACATCAACATCATGAAGTAGGCCCCACTCCCTAGAGAGTGACACATTCTTCAAGAAGTATATATACATTCTATCAATATACTTAAAGTGGATGTAAACCCGATTCATAAAATTTGACCTAGGCACATACCGTATATACTCGAGTATAAGTCGTTCCGAGTATAAGTCGAGGCCCTAATTTACCACAAAAAAATGGGAAAAACTTATTGACCCGAGTATAAGACGAGGGTGAGAAATGCACAGCTACTGTAAGTGGAAAAGAGGGTCAACAATGCCCATTTGCAGCCTCATTGTGCCCATTTGCATGCCTCACTGTGTCCATTTGCAGCCATAGGTCCCCTGAACTTCAAATTTGGTAGTTAAGGGTTCCTAGATGCCCCCTAGCTGCAGCCAAAATTTGGGGTCTCTGAACCCAAAGGGTCCCAAAATGACATTGCTGCAGATGGACACAGTTGACCGAATTTGGGGCCCCGTATCTTGGGGCCACTTAGTGCCAAGAACCCCAAATTTGGTGTGCAAACCCAGTGGAACTAGCACCATTAAATATCCAAAGCTGGGGTTTCTAGAACCCGAGATACAGGGCCCCAAAAATCGGTTCAGAAAATGTCAAGCACTTTTCTGTAGCAGAGAATGACATTTTCCGAACCGACTTTGGGGCCCCGTATCTCGAGGCCACTTGGTGCTAGGAACTCCATCTTTAAATATGTTATGGTACCATTTCCGCTGGGTTTGCACACCAAATTTGGGGTTCCTAGCATCAAGTGGCCCTGAGATACGGGGCCCCAAAGTCAGTTCGGAAAATGAAATTTTTTGCTGCAGAAAAGTGCTTGACTCCAGTATAAGTCGAGGGGGGCACTTTCAGCACAAAAAAATGTGCTGAAAAACTCGACTTATACTCGAGTATATAGGGTATATCTATAGTGTTTACTTATCTCTCTCCAAAGCACTAAGTCCTGTGTCTTTCTGCTGTTTCATTCCTCTGTTATCAGCATGATAAATTCTGACAAGTTCTCCGACAACCAAGATAAAACCCAGCCTAAAATTTGTGTTGAGGTGGGTGCTATAAATACATACCTCCCAACTTTTTGAGATGGGAATGAGGGACACCTATCAGCAAACATATGCAGGCATAGGACACACCCCTGGCCACGCCCCCTTAAAAGGAGAATTGTACAAAAACTATTTTTTACCACTACTATTCCTTTATATTGGCTTTTGGAATTTACAAATACAGCAATTTAGAAATTAGATGAAGGGTTTAGCACTGGAAAACACTTTTTGATAGATAAAAAGTGCTTTTTATATAGATCTACATGGATCAGACCAAAATGAGGGATAAATGAGGAGGAATGAGGGACAGAGGGACATTGCTCCAAATCAGGGACAGTCCCTCAAAATCAAGGACAGTTGGGAGCTATGTAAATAGATTAGCAGAGAGTTTGTCACAGCACAGCACTCCAATCTCAGGAAATTAATTAAGCCTCTAGTTTGGGATTTTCAAGGCAATTCAAACAAAAAATGTTTTAAAAAGATTTTATTTATATAAAAAAGTTTATTTGACATTGTCCATTGATTGAAAAATTGTAGAAAAATTCAACATATATACACAGTATCACAATAATTAAAAGCATTGCATGATATAATATGACTTGATGGTCCTGAAGTGGTATTTCCCAACTACTTGCTGGACTTCCATCGGTGTGAGGTGCAGATGGTGATCAGTAGAAGGGTATTTCCCATTACTAAGGGATGACGACAATTACACACCTAGCCACATGAGTCTTTCATTTATAGCACTGCAAATCTCTGCCTATGTGGAGTGGGGGTGTGTGCCTTTCCTCGAAACAGCTCTCACACAGTGTATGCCCAGACTCCACACCTACTGCTGAATAAGGAAGTAAAAATTCTAACACGATGTTAGAATCGAAAGATTATAGCAAGCTGAAGACAGCAGATATGCATGTAAAACGTATGTAGGGAGATTTGTTTCATCCCTGTGTATCATCTGAGGCTGTTCACTTCACTGGGTATAGGAGAGGGTTTACATCCACTTTAAAGCATTACATTTCTAAGCCTATCACTATAAGGCCCCTTTCACACTGGGGTGGTTTGCAGGCGTTATTGCGCTAAAAATAGCGCCTGCAAACCGCCCCTAAACAGCCTCCGCTGTTTGTTCCTTTGTGAAAGCCCAAGGGCTTTCACACTGAAGCGGTGCACTGGCAGGAGAAGAAAAAATCTCCTGCGAGCCGCATCTTTGGAGCGGTGAAGGAGCGGTGTATTCACCGCTCCTAAACCGCTCCTGCCCATTGAAACCACGCTATACGAGGGGTTTTAACCCTTTTTCGGCCGCCAGCGGGGGGGTTAAAACCGCACCGCTAGCGGCCGAATACCGCGGTAAAACAGCGCTAAAAATAGCGCTGTTTTACTGCCGACGCCCCCTACCACCCCAGTGTGAAAGGGGCCTAAGGATAAAGAGCTTACTGCTCACTCAGATTGGCTCCTTGCTGCCATCTGGTGACAGTAAAACAAAAGTTCACAGGAATATACTTTGCAGTTCATGAAGTATAGGTTTCAGATGTAAGCTTGCCCCAGGAGGAAAAGCACAGCCTACCTGTCTACCTAACTAGAATATCACATTGTCTCTGGAACCTCGGAGTCCAATGCGCACAAACTTTAATGTGAGCATTCTTGTTGGCTCTGTCACACCAAAGTTCAACAGGTACTTTCCTTGGTCTTTAGTATCACTAAGTTCCATTGTAAAGTAACAATCGGTTGGTTTCCCTAGTCACCGATTCCAGGGACTAAAGACTTGAACTGTGGTATTGCAAACTTTCACACAGGCAACACAAAAACTTGAAACATGACTCAGCCTTTTGCAACAGACTGAGGCTATTTTCCACACATAATGGATGACAAGACATACTGGCAATCCAGAGCAACAGGCCAGTATGTCACTTTTCAGGACACTTCCTGCAACTGCTGGTATCAGGAGCACAGTCCAGCAGAAAACAGCACAGGCAGATGTGTGCCCACAACAACACTTTTTCCATGTGAAGTACTACTTCCTGTGGGACAAACACAGCCAAACTGAGCAACATAGCCGTGTTTCTCCGCAGGATGTGGAAACCTTACAAAAAGATCTGAACAATTGAATGTGGTGGGTAACTACATGGTAAATGAGGTTCAATGTAGAAAAATGTAAAATAATGCATTTGGGTGGCAAAATCTAGGATGGAAAAGGACCTGGGGGTCCTAGTAGATGATATGCTCAGCAATGGCATGCAATGCCTGCCAACAAAGCAAACAGAATATTGGCATGCATTAAAAAGGGGATTAATTCCAGAGATAAAACGATAATTCTCCCGCTCTGCAAGACTCTGGTCAGGCCGCACCTAGAGTATGCTATCCAGTTCTGGGCACCAGTCCTCAGGAATTATGTACTGGAAATGGAACGAGGACAAAGAAGGGCAACAAAGCTAATAAAGGGTCTGGAGGATATTAGTTATGAGGAAAGGTTGGGAGCACTGAACTTATTCTCTCTGAAGAAGATGCTTGAGAGGAGATATGATTTCAATTTACAAATACCATACTGGTGACCCCACAATAGGGATAAAACTTTTTTGCGGATGCGAGTTTAATAAGACTCGTGGTCACTCCTGCTCGTGCTACTCCTATAAGGAGTAAGGGAGTAAGATGTATTGATATCATAAATAAAATTAGTGATCAGAAAACGTGATACTCCAATATCATAAATATCAATATAAAATCCAATGAAAATAAGAAAGGCCAGTCCCAAAAACTATATATAGAAAAAATGTAGAAAAATAGATAAATAACCAGTCCAAAAAGTTATCTCACAAGTGCTAAATGCAAAGAAAAATATGCATCAAAATCAATCAATACAAAGTCTTTAAAGATTCCAAAGTGCTTGGTGATTGGAAATACAGAAAAATCCAGGTGATTTTTTGGTGCTCCCCTTCTTGGGTCCCCACTCACCAGCATCAATAACCCCTACAGGGGTATCTTGCATAGAGGACAGGCTTGGTGTACAGATGATACTTCCAGAGTCAGATAATACAGCCAGGCTCCTCTCCAGCCTTTCCATCCGATATCCAGCTCCTATGGCCCTGCCAGGGGTATCTAGCATCCAGACCAAATTGAATGTGCAGATAATCTCTCCAAGGGCAGGTCAACCAGCTGGACTCCTCTCCTATGTCTCCCTCCAATATCCATTGCAGATGAAATTTGGCTAAAAAAAATGGGCTACCATGCCCTAAAATATAGTCCTTGACTGGCTTGAATCACTGACAAATGCATCTACCATGAGAGCTAATGGTCCCCCATGTTACAAGTGGTTTTTGGATGGCACAAGACGGTGGAATCTGGGTCCTTGCTCCATAGTTCATGTCAGCAATTGGTGGCTGTGTGTGAAAGTACAGCCAGGCGAAAGGCATTGTGTGTTGCAGGTTTTGTACCTGTGAACGAAAAGTCAAACTTTTTTTTTCTGTGAACTGTGTTACAAGTTGCTGTGTGCAAGACCACAAGGATGGGGCGGTCAAGGGCAGAAAAAGGAAGCGATCCTTGCTGAAGCAAGGGAAAGGCTACTATGGCTGGAGGGTGTTTCCCTACATGCTCCAACCAAGCCAGAAAATTCATCCATGTGTGAATCAGCTGTGGACTGGTGTAAATTAGTCATGTCACTCCAAGTTAAGGGGAAAGTGAAAGAGGACGTTGTCCCGCGGCAGCCTGAGCCCAAAGGTGCCACAGCATGAGGCAAGGAGGCCTCTGCGCTGAAAGCGTTGTAGCAAATGGGGACATGCTGTTGCCCAGTGCCCCTTGTCACAGGAATGTTCGCAGAGTACCCAAGCTGGACGGGAGGTTGATGAATTCTGGAACTCACCTGCTAGAGAATGTTACCAGTGGTGTCCCAGACAGAGGGATCAAGTAATCCGAAGTCTGCCTAGTGATGATCGTGACCAGCGCTGTCCCTGGGAGTGGTATCACGTGGCAACGAGGGAGAGCCAGTCATTGAGGAGATGCCAAGGAGTTAAAGTTCAGTGTCCAGTGCCATGTTTGGAGTGTGGTCAAGTGGGGCACGGGATCTTTACTTGCCCAAGACTGTGGAACACCATCGGCGAGTATGGAAAGGCTGCAGTGTCGCCTTGTGGCCACAAAGAGGCAGTAGCTTGTGAGGATGCATCTGTGAGACAGCGCACTCAAATGAAGCCAAAATTATCTGCTGCAGGATATGGTAAGACTGTTGCAGTTTGTGGGACTGATCCCAGTGAAGTGGCAGTGTGTCCGGTGGGGAGATCCGCAGAAGGTGTAAAAATGGACTTGCTGCAGTGTGCTACCCAGAGCCGTGGGGAGAAGCAGGTTAAAACACAGTTTGCAGAAAGGTAAATGACTGAAAAGGACATATGGACTCTGTATGCACCTAAGGTAATCCAGCAGAGTTCTGGGAGAGATGTGCTAGGGGTGACCAAAGCAGTCGGTGTGCCATGTTCCCTAGCGACAGCGACAGGTGCTGCAGAGTTGCCCAGGGAAACCTCCCAGGAGCCCACAGTGTTGCGGAGGGTTTGCCAGGTCAGCTATGGAGCCACCCTAGTGGGCAAGAAAATCCCTTTGTAGAGGAAGGCTGGTGTGCTGAGCGGCACACAGGGTGCCATGCGTTATGACCAAAGACAGCCTGATTAAGCTTATAACACGGCTATGTCTATGAATGTTGATGATAAAAGGTATTGGTGATGATAAATGTACTTATGTTAGAGATGTGTTCACTAATAATGAGGAAGGGGGATGTCTCTCTTGGCAACCAGAAACAGAGCCACAGGGTTGTCTATGGAAGTCTCAAGGGCTCTCCATGCGTTGGAGCCAGAGATTTTCCAGGGCAGCACTGACTTTGCTCTGGTGGAACAGACTGGGTCTACACCATGCTTTGAGAGTTTGTGTGAGCAGCCCACTCACCATATATGTAACCCAGTTGGTAAGGGGTTAAGTCAGCCAGCCAAAGCTGAAAGTAGAAAATGATGTATATGTAATTTGCTTCAGGCAGTGGCTGATCCTATGCAACTCACTGTCTACCATGTGATGCTGTTATATCAAAATATGCCCATGTATTCATACCGTGCATTGATATAAAGTGCTAAGGTGAGTGGAAGGGAAAAGGAAAGGGGGGGGGGAATGGAAGGGAGAGGGGGGAGGGGAAAAATGTAGTCAATGGTAAAGTGACTTGTGTTTAAAATAACAAGTGTTAATCAGAAAAAACAATGTTTCTTTGAATAGTCTTAATTATAGCGCACAGGTGATAGTTATGCTTGAAAGCTTGTTCTTCTTGGTAAACAATATTACTCAATACAATCTTCTTATTCCAGTGTTCATTAGTGACAGTGCTTGATATTCGTGCTCTTACTGTGCAAACACCCACCGGATACTTTCACCCCTGCAGGGGTATTGCGCGGTCACAGTTTATGCCACTGTGCAGCAGTTCCTGGCAATCCCGGATCGTGTTATGTTAACAAAAAAGAGAAGGGGTGCCAATAGCATTAAAAACGTTTAAAACCTTTATTCCAAAAGTAACAGAATGGTACTCACATTATACAAGTTCAATTCAAGCCTAAAAGATCTGAGTTTAAACCATCAAACAATCCTGTATTTGTTGGGAGATGACGCACGACGTTGGTCAGGCCACGCCCTACACATTGGACGTCTACGGGAGCGTGCCCCTTGCTACACCTACCACCCTTATATAGGGTGCGGTGTTCATACTGCACTTGTGCACTTAGATTGCTGGCGGCCATTTGGCCTGTGATTATTGCAGACCGAGTCTGTGCCTATTCCCTATTTGCTGTGGTTATACAAGTTTGTTTATTATTATTATACGAGATTTATATAGCGCCAACAGTTTACTCAGCGCTTTACAATGTATAAGGGGGACAACACAATTACAGTACAGTTCAATACAAAAGGTACAGGAGGGCCCTGCTTGTAGAGCTTACATTCTAAAGGGAGGGGGTGGTGGTACAAAAGGTAATAGCTGCAAAGAATGATTTGATGGGGGTGGCTCAGGGACAGTTATGTGGGTGTGGGATAGGCTTCCCTGAATAAATGAGTTTTCAAGGATCTCCTAAAGGTGGACAGGGTAGGGGCTGATCGGACATACTGGGGCAGGGAATTCCAGAGGATGGGAGAGGCTCTGGAGAAGTCCTGAAGGCGAGCATGGGAGGAGGTAACAAGGGAGCTAGAGAGCAGGAGGTCCTGGGAGGAGCGGAGGGGGCGATTTGGGCGATATCTGCAGATGAGGTTGGTGATGTAGGTGGGGGCGATGTTGTGAATGGCCTTGTATGTTATGGTTAGCATTTTGAATTTTACACGGTGGGGTAGGGGAAGCCAGTGAAGGGATTGGCAGAGAGGAGCAGCAGTCACGGATCGATTAGTGAGGTGTATTAGTCTAGCAGCAGCATTCATAATAGACTGAAGGGGGGATAGCCTGCTTAAGGGTAGGCCATTAAGGAGAGAGTTGCAATAGTCGAGGCGGGAAATAATCAAGGAGTGAATAAGTTGTTTTGTAGTGTCATTAGTCAGGAAGGGTCGAATTTTGGAGATGTTGCGGAGGTTAAGGCGGCAGGATTTAGCCAGTGATTGGATATGGGGGCTGAAGGAGAGGTCAGAGTCAAGGATTACACCCAGGACTCTGGCATGTGTGGAGGGACCAATGGTTGTGTTGTTGATATTAATGGTGAAGTCACAGGAGGGGGACCGTGAAGGAGGAAATATAACAAGCTCAGTTTTAGAAAGATTAAGTTTGAGGAAGTGGTGTGACATCCATACCGATATGTCATTCAGCAAGTTTGAGATCCGTGAGGAGATAGTGGGGGTGAGTTGGGGAGTGGAGAGATAGATCTGTGTGTCATCGGCATAGAGATGGTATTGGAAGCCATGGGAGGTGATCAACTGGCCCAGGGAAGAGGTATAGAGTGAGAAAAGGAGAGGCCCAAGGACAGAGCCTTGGGGTACCCCAACAGAAAGAGGAAGGGGAGCGGAGGAGATGGAGTTGTAAGTGACGCTGAAAGCGCGCTGAGATAGGTAGGAGGAGAACCAGGATAATGCAGAATCACGGAGGCCAAGGGAGTGTAATTTGCTGAGGAGCAGCAGGTGGTCAACTGTGTCAAAGGCAGCAGAGAGGTCTAAAAGTATGAGTATGGAGTAGTGGCCATTGGTTTTGGCAGTTATTAGGTCATTGGTGATTTTTAGTAGGGCAGTTTCAGTCGAATGTTGTAGGCGGAAGCCAGACTGTAGGGGGTCGAGAAGGTTGTTGTCCGTGAGGTAGCGACTCATTTGGTCATGAACAAGGCGTTCGATGAGCTTGGAGGCAAACGGGAGAAGGGAGATAGGTCTTAAGTTATTCAAACAGGTGGGGTCTAGTGAGGGTTTTTTGAGTATGGGGGTAACCAGTGCATGTTTGAACGGGGAAGGAAAGGTGCCGGAGGAGAGGGAGAGGTTGAAGATGTGGGTTAGGGAGTTGAGGATAGAGTGGGAAGGTGGTCGCAGCAATTGAGAGGGGACAGGGTCCAGGGGACATGTAGTGAGGTGGGCCATGGAGAGGAGTTTATCAACTTCTTCTGTGGTAACAGGGCAAAAGGAGGAGAGTATTGAGTGTGGTGTTGGACTTGATATGTTGGGTAGGGGAGGAATTTTAATGCTGGATATCTCCTTGCGAATTGTGTTGATTTTGCTATTGAAGTGGTTAGCAATCTGTTGAGCGGTAAGCAAGTTGGTGGGAGGGGGCAGTGGGGGGTGAAGTAAGGAATTAAGGGTAGAAAAGAGTTGACGAGGTTTGGATGAGAGGGTTTTGATGAGTGTGTTGTAATAGGTTTGTTTAGCAGTGTGGAGGCAGGAGTTGTATTTGAGAAGGACAGATTTGTAGAGGGTAAAGTCTTGCAGGGATTTAGATTTACGCCATGCTCGCTCAAGAGCACGGCTGCGTCTCTTGAGACTTCTGGTGTCGTCTGTTTGCCAGGGTTGTGGCAGATGGGGCCTGGTTCTGCGTGTAGAAAGAGGAGCAAGTACGTCTAGGGAGGATGACAATGTGGTGTTGTAGATGGAAGTGGTTAGGTCTGGGCAGGACAGGGGTGCGATTTTGTCATAAAGGCCATCAGTAGCAGAGTGAAGAAGGGAAGGTTTGAGGTTGCGAAGGTTCCTGCGGGTAGTGGTTTGTGGGTTGGCAGCATGGGATATAGGAGACAAGGAGAGTGTGAAACGGATAAGGTTGTGATCAGAGAGAGGAAAGGGTGCGTTGGAGAGATTGCAGGGAGTGCAGCGATGGGAGAATACAAGGTCAAGAGTGTTGCCGTTGGAGTGAGTGGTGGTTTGTGTCCATTGTGTTAGGTTAAAAGAGGAGGTTAAGTTGAGTAGTTTAGAAGTGGTAGCATTATTAACATTGATTGGAATGTTAAAGTCACCTAGGATGATGGCAGGCACTTCAGATGAGAGAAAATAGGGTAGCCATGCAGAGAAGTCATCCAGAAAGCGTGACACTGGTCCAGGAGGCCGATAAATGACTGCGACCCTCAGACAAGCTGGAGAGAAAAGACGAATGCAGTGCATTTCGAAAGAGCAGGTGGAAAGAGAGGGAGGTGTGGGCAGTACCTGGAAGGTGCATTGTGGGGAGAGGAGAAGTCCGACACCACCTCCTTTTCGTCCACTGGGTCTGGTGGAGTGAGTCCAGAGAAGGCCACTGTGGGACAGTGCAGCTGGAGAGGTAGTATCAAATTCCTGGAGCCAGGTTTCAGTTATAGCAAATAGATCAAGGGATTTGGAGAGGAAAAGGTCATTGACAGAAACTAGTTTGTTAAAGACTGAGCGGGCATTCCAGAGGGCACATGAAAGAGGGGGGCCGACTTGTGGAATCAGGGGAATTGGGATGAGAAGGTTGCAGTTGCGACTACTGTTGGAGGAGGTAGATGGCCGATCTTGGCGTTGGAAATTGGGAGTGGGAGGGCCGGGGTTTGGTGCAATGTCCCCAGACATTAGGAGTAGTAGGAGGGTGAGGGTGGTAAGGCGGGAGTGGGATTTATAGGAGCGCAGATGCTGTGGTGGAATGGACGTGGTGATACTGTGTGGGCTTAGAATGAGCAGGAGGTGGTAAGTGGAGTAATATTGAGTGGGCAGAAGAGAGGGAGATATGTAAAGGTTGGGGGCTGGAGAGGGGGGGTAAAGTAATGAGAGTTTGAGGAGAGAGGACGTTATTACAAAGATTAGTGTGAGCATTTTGGAGGGTGGGGACAGGCTAATAGAAGGAAGGCTGAGGAAAGTTAGTGAATGAAGTGGAACTTCCTGCAAAATAGCTGTGAAACAATAATGTCTGTACTTACTTTATTTGTAGCAGTGCCTTAGTCAAAGTGCCCGTGTCCAAGTGCCAAACACTTGTTGCCGGCGTGACACTTTGTGCAAGGAGTGGCCAGCCTAAACCCTCGCCAGCCGTCCCAAGAAATGAACTAAATTTATAGTGGCAAGGTGTGGGGGGGGAATTCAAAATTATTCAATTAGAAGCTGATAAAACTAAGCTTGTGGGGGGTGGGGTTTTACAACTGGCCTGGACAGATTGCAGTGCAGGTGGGGGCAACCGAATAAGGTTAAGTGTTTGGTCTTGTTCAGGGCAGCAGAATACAAAATAAATGACACTTTCAAAAACAAACAAGTATAGGCACTAGTTTCAAATTCTTGTTCTCAATTTGTGTTTGAATTAGTGACACCGCAGACTTATTCCTGATATCCGGACTTGGTGTCACCGCTCATTTAGTGCTTTAGTTAATCCTGTGATGATACACTTATTTGCGCAAGGCAGATTTAAATGAAATACCACAACCAGGGTTATACACAACAATATAAGAAAGTAAAAAAATATATTGATAATATATGAGGGAGGAATTAGTGGGACTTTATATGAGATATAGGGGTGCCGCTCAGGTCCCCCCCTCCATCCCGATTAGATGAAACTAATGAAAAGTAAAAAATAAAAAAGTAGCGGGACTTTATATAAACACACGGGAGCAGGAATGAAATTGATAGCTTTTAATGGATTCAAATTGTCATAGAGTTTTTGTATTCAAATAATTCAATGCATGATGCTATATAAAACCATTCGTACAACTACTACAATTCATTGGAGCCAGAAAAAATATACATACATACATATTCCAACAAGGAATCAATATATAATATAAAAACATTTAAAGCATGAATGCCTGATTGAATGGAGAAAATAATCATATATGAAAAACAAAAAAAAGGGGGGGTTATTGAGGAAGGAGAAAACCAATTAATTAATTGGTTTTCTCCTTCCTCAATAACCCCCCTTTTTTTTGTTTTTCATATATGATTATTTTCTCCATTCAATCAGGCATTCATGCTTTAAATGTTTTTATATTATATATTGATTCCTTGTTGGAATATGTATGTATGTATATTTTTTTAAATTACATATACATCATTGTTTTGTCCACAGCCTAGCCACTGAATGTCGAGTGTCAAGGTGACAATGTAACGAATGTTGACTTGCAGAGGTTCATTGTTGAGTTGGAGGGGATGAGTGGGAGACATGAATCTGACAGTGTTCCAGAGAAGCATAAGGCTGTGATAGATACCTCCAGTGAGGTGGAGGCCTCTTTAAATGTCTTGGCCTCTCAAGCTGCAGTGAATGAGCGCCTCCATGTCTCTGATAACGAGGGGTCCCTAAAAAGGTTTTGCATATTGATGTGGAGCTTGTAGAAATTACAGATATGTTAGTGGAACTGCTTGAACTGGTGAAAGCACATTCCTTATATACCTGGGTGCCTCCATTACAATCGGATGTGGCGGTGCTGCGTGGCACCAATGGGTGGAGCCAGGTAGTATAAGTTGTGCCGGGTAACATTAATCACCAGTGGAACTGCTTGGTACTGTGCTCTCCAATAGTGTGGCAAGTGATTTCCCGGTTCCCTGTGAGGGTGCTTACAAATACGGTTCAGTACGGAAGGTGCTCTGGAGAGCTGATGGAGACATTAAAGGGCTCTCTGCCTTTTATGGTGATGGACATGTCTGCTAGTGCGGTCCAAGGTGCTGAGCAGGGATTAGTAAATGGCGCGGATACTGCCTCACCCGCTAGACCTCCTAAGAAGGAAGGGCTGGATATGGACATGGCAAAAGCAGAGATTCTGTCACCTGAAAAGAGGTACAAGTTGAGGTACCCGGAGACTCTCTAAAATATAGTACGGAGAGGAACAAAAATTGTGACATGGAAAAGTGTGATCTGACAAACATTGATACTGCTGGAAATAGGTAATGCGTTGCTCAATGTCAGTTGTTAGGACAACTGCCCACAGAGATTTGGACAACAGGTGAAGTGAAGCCTTGTGAAGGTCCCATAGGGGCTAGCTGCTCACCTGTGTGTTATCCCTCCTTGGGCCTGGTCTGAACAAATCCTGAGCAAGAAAGAACTGACGGTATTCGTAACAGGAGAAATGGTGACTTATTATTGAATGTCAATGTAAATAATGGCCTGGATATGAAAATTAATAATTTCTTGGCAAATGAGTATGATAAATGGATGTTGAGCTCTGGGAAGTTGGTGATCAAGGGTAACGGCAAAGGAGTTGGTAAACCTAAGAAACCTATTGTGATGGGGAAAACGGGTACAAGTGAGGGAAAAGGTGGTTCCTCATCAGGCATAGTGTCAGGAGCAGGTTCCCTGCAGGATCTGGAAACTGAGTTGAAAGGAAGTAGCAGGAAAGGCAGGGGGCACCATAAAAGAAATGTGAGCTCAGGAACCCCAAGGAAAGAGGGAGTAGGCTGAGGATACAGAACTTATAAATATAAATATAGCGCTCGCAAACACAATAGGTGAAAAAACAATAGATGAACAAAGTCCAATGAAAGTGACTATAGGTGCTCCAATCCAAAGTGAAGTGAATATAATAAAAGATGCTTCAGAAATGTTCAGGTGCACAACACCCCCTCATGTATCCCCACTCACCAGATTGAAACGACCCCCAGCTTTTCAGTCTGGTGGGTCACTATAAGCTTGATAATGATATCCTGGGATGGTGGATATGGTGTCAAGTCATCAGATCCAGGATTTCTTTATGAAGTTTCTCAGCTGGACAAAACAGGTACCCAGAAGTAAAGAATAATGGAACTCATAGTGAAGTACCATTAAAAAAGGTTTTATTGTACAAGGGAGTGGGTACTTAAAAAAAAAAAAAAAAAAAAAAGATCAAACAAGCCTCAAACATGGATCTGTAAGTGTAAAAACGCCGTTCCTGGCGTGCGTTCCACGGGACCGGAAGTGACGTAATACCAGAAATTTCGTCAACGTTTCACCCCCCTACCGGGTGTCCTTGATGACGCCCTGTGGGAGGGTGAAACGTTGAAGCAATTTCTGGTATCACTGACGTCACTTCGCCAGGTTTCGGTATTCCGTCATGGGGCTCTGTAGTTTGGAGTTTCCCTAGTGTCTTGGGTGGGACGGGATCTCCAACCCTGTATCCAGATTTTGTAGATGACCAGCAGGGTGTGTGCTCAGGTGAGCACAGCCCTTATAATAAGGGTATGGGAAGACCTCATGGCTCCCAGCTGGAGACTGCTCCACACCAAGAGAGACAGGAGGTCTCCAGGAGTCAGAGGGGCTGCAGGAGGCAGCTGGAACGTGTATGACTGCAAGAAGCAGTAAACAGCCTGAGGACTGAGGTCAGAGCGAAGCTGTCAGTGCTAAAGTAAAGCTGTACACATTGAAGAATCCGGTGGTCTGTGTGACCAGGATAAAGAGCAGAGGTACTTCATTTTTCTGTTTGTGGATTTAATGGAGAAGAACCCCTGCATGGGAAAACTTTGTTACGGACTTTTATTTGCCTTTTTTAATAAAAAGTGGGGTCATATCAACATTTGTTTTTGACTAAAGTGATGAGAACATTCCAAGGAGCAGGATAGAATTTTTTTTTTTTCTCACTCAAACAAATTTCTAAAAGTGTATGTAGTTTTTGTTCAGGAAATTACAATCATTCCAAATAAAAAGTTAAAGCAAATAAAAATTTGAAGTACTTTAGAACAATTTTCTGTGAATAATGTGGTCCCCCTCTCTTACACGTTTCTCCCCTTTTTTTCATGAACCTTACTAAGCTGTGACCTTGTCTGTAATGGGGTACTAAGGCTTGGTCACTATTACATTTCAAGCATTCTGTGTACTCTGAGAAGGTGGCACAATGCAAAGCACAAACTGTGAGAAGTGTCAGGTGGATTTCTTCTTAGCATCAGTTAAGTATCATAGTGTCCTCAGGTGCCTTACCTCTGCCAGCCTGATGCCCCTTGCTTCGTCACTCTAGCTGCAGTCTCTTTTGATGTGTCATGGGTCCCACCAGGAACCCTGTCTTGGTCCAACAGCAGCAGCATGTAACACTGTAGCAGCTTGGTAGAACTGGGGTTTGACAATTCAGCATTACCATCATGTACTGTGTGGGATACGTGGGCAGAAAGGAAAGGGTTGGGCTTTAGGGATGTAGTAGGAGAAGACAAGGGAGATACACTGTGATCAAAGTTCGGACAGCAGGAGGTGAATTGGGCAAATCCAATATGACAGTGTATGGTACAGATGTTAGGGAAATCTGGAGAACTTTGAATGTGGCAACTGAAGCATGCCTATAAGAAGAATCATAACAGTCCCCATAGTCATATATCCTCCTAAGAAGCTTGCTTTTAACTATAGGATAACTAGCACATGCTCTACATATGGGGGCGCATGGGCCGTCGGTTAAAAAAATACTTGAAATGTTTTTTGATTTTTGATTTTTTTAATAAAGGACTTGTCAAAATCTTGTCAAAAACTTGTCAAAAAATGTATTTTTATATACTTTTTACAAAATTTTTTTGGTGAATGAGTAGGGGTGCAATGTTCCTCCATAATTATTCACATAGAGGGGGGGATCTGGGGGGCCCCTTCCAGATTCCAATAAGCCCCTGCCCACAGACCCCCCACAAACACACCTCTTGTTATTTTGTTGCAATCTGATCATTAGATCAACTTCTCTCGAGCGGGAATAGCCATAGATGGATCGAAATTTGGCCGGTCCTTTTGGGAAGCTCAAGGGTGATTTTTTTTTTTTATATTCCTGGAATAGGGTGTTAAACAAAAATATGTGTAAACCTGTCATGAGATAAATTTAGGGCTGCCATTGCAGTGCTAGTTACCTGGCTGTCATGATGATCCTCCAGTTTAGTCTCTGAATCAGAATGTAGATAAGGATTTCTAACTTTCATGGTCAGCATACTTTTTCCCGGGCAGTGACTCGAGTATTGAAGGCAGATGATCAGTATTAACTAGACCTTTCAAAGATGAGCCAATGGCAGCCCCTGCATTTTTGACAGGTCTAGTTTAAAGTGGTTGTAAACATCAGACATGAAATATGAGCAAAGTATATCTTTCTATAGCGTGTACTTGCCCCAATCAACAGCACTAAGACCCCTTTCACACTGAGACGCTTTACAGGCATTTTGCCTGTAAACTACCTCTTTTGCAGCCCCAGTGTGAAAGCCCGAGTGCTTTCACACTGGGACGGTGCACTTGCAGGACAGGAAAAAAAGTCCTGCAAGCAGCATCTCCTCCATTGAAATGAATGGGCGCCACTTTAAAAGCGCTTTTGACCCCTTCTAGGAGGTTAAAAGTGCCCCGCTATCGGTTCCAAAGAGCCGATATGACAGCGGTAAAGCGCCACTAAAACTAGCAGCGATCGCTAATGCACCCCCGCCCCAGTGTGAAAGGAGTTCCTTTTCTTCTGCTGGCTCATTAGAAATTTGTTCCTGCACTTTTCTTTGGATCACGGTGAATGGACTTTTCTTTGAAGATTTATTGAGGAATTGTTTGGGTATATGTAAGTGTTTACAACCACTATAATACTGGTAAATGTGAACTGCTTTAAGCATCATAGTGCTCAGGAGCCCCTCTAAAGCATATTTGTTTCCTTCAATCATAAGAGACATAGGGGGAGATTTACTAAAACTGGTGCACTCAGAATCTGGTGCAGCTGTGCACAGTACCAATCAGCTTCTAACTTCAGCTTGTTCAATTAAGCTTTGCCAATAAAACCTAGAAGCTGATTGGTTACTATGCAGAGTTGCACCCAGGGACATAGATAAGGGGAGGTTAGGGGGGGTCGAAACCCCCCAGAGCTTCTGTCCATGGCGCTACAGCTAGGCTATTGTAGCCTTTCATCTGCGGGACCAGGACGGGAGCCGCACAGTCACAATTTTGCTGAGTATAATAAACGTTGGTTCTCGCCTGTTCGTTTATTGTGCAAGCATGCCGGGACTCGGTATAGTGCAGGGTGATGTCTGTGGGAGGAACTGAGGCAGCTTAAGCCTCCCATTGGCTGAGGAGGCTGCAGAGGGTGGTGCAGGCTTGCGTTCCAACTCCAGGCTGACTTTGCTCCAACTGGCGCGACTTCCGAGTGGACTCGGGGCACCGGCATTCGGATACAGGCTGCACACTGTCCCTGGTATTATTCTAGCGGGATTTTTACTTCACCGATCTAGGTCCCCACACCATCGGGTTTACCACCACCTGCATCTGCCATGGGCGTGCATCACCATCTGCACACCTGGCATTGGGTACATCACCACATGCATTTGGCATGGCTTTCTCCTTCTCACCACAACTCAAGTATATCTTATGGCGAACCACAGGGCTAAGGGCTAAGTAAGCACTGCATATTAGATGTCATGTTTACAGTGGTTAACTGCATAACACTGGATACCTCTTGCATATTGTGGCAGTAGTGTCACTTTTATATATAAAAATGTTTTTTATATATACAGGCATACCCCACTTGGATTCTATGGTTTCTATGCAGAAGTGAAAGAGGAAGAAAAGGAAAAGACACTGGAGAGAAGGAAAGGAATTGCTGCTCACCCCTTAGATATTGAAACAGAAAAGAGAGAAGGTTTTCCCCACAACGGGGTTTTTAGGCAGCACAGTAATGGATGTAGTCAGTATTGTATGAAAAAATATAACAATTTTATTAGAAGCTATACCAAAACAGTTAAAAACGATGAGCTCCAGTGGGGAGTACTTAAAAGCTAAATGGCTGAACATACATTGGCAGACATATATTCATAACACAATTCCTATCATGAACATAAGATCTGACGCGTTTCAACCCTTAATGATTGGGGTCTTCTTCAGAGGTTCGGTCTGCTAGAGAGAGCATATAAATAGCATTGGTATATACATACATAACTTTCATTATATAATAGTAACTACATTCATGATGTAATGCACCAATATAGTATAGTTACCAAAGAAAATGTATGTCCAACAGACGAAAGAAAAACTTCCCACATGGAGATCCCTTAAAACGATATGTTGTATTTTCCTCCCAAACCAAAGGGGAGCTCCAGATGCCTCCACCGCCACCTCAACCCAGACCGGGGTAGTGAGAGGTAACGTGACTTACAAGAGGCCACACACTCAGGCGCCGCCCGCCAAAGCAAACAGCCGGCCGACGGGCGCTACAGACACCTTGGATGAAAAATTGATGAGACAGACTAATTATACACCCAAAGAATAATAATCAGATTTTTTGTGGGCGGGAAGCAACCACCAAGGGGCCAGAGTCACCCATATATAGTATCTATAGTATATGTGGTTCAAGCCAAACCAAAAAGGAGGTTCCAACCATATTTATATGGTATGTCTTTGGAGGCTAATAGAATAAATAGTATATAGCTATAAAGATATTGGCAAAAAACTCCTTTCAGATGAAAACAGTGAGGTAGTGAAGGGTGTGGGAAAAAGAAAAAGATGTGAAAATGGTGAGAGCATGAAATCATCATGCAAAGAAAGGGTGAAGTGTGTGGGGAAGGAGTGTGCTGTGAAGTGTGAACAAGGAGGTGATGGGGAGGGGGGGGGGAAGGGGGAGGGGGGGGGGGAGAGAAAGCAATTGGTGATGAGGTACACGCATATTTATTACCTCAATAAGTACTAGCCATTATATGTAACTGCATCAAAGTGCCCCATGAAGACTAGACTGACATCTGTTTGCCAACCCGGGATTGGTCACAGGTCATATGGGACTCAGAAGGTTAGTATCCAAATCTAAGTCCACTAGTCTAGAGACAAAACAAAAAGGAAAAAGAAATGTTTTTGTATCTATGAAAAAATATAAGCATACTATGATCATAAGTAGTCAAACAGTAAAAAATCAATAGCAGATAACGGGGTCACCAGGCCCTGATTACATGGGGTAAAACAAAGATGCAGAGGCATAAGGCTAGAAGGACATACTTACTGGGTAGTGACCACAGATAGTGGCAAAGAGTGATAGTAGGCAACGGAGGGTGTGTATGATCCTCCAGGCAGGGAAAGGATTGTGAGTCTATTGCCAATAACATTTATATATCCTTAATTGATTAGGGGTGTGCATAGCCTGTCCCACCCCATCCCAGGTGTGTCCGGTCAGCCAGCAGCTGCGTGGGGGGCAGCATGGCCGCCATTGGGACAGCCGTGTGTGGCTTCCCCGGCGTCCAGGAAGAGCGTCAGCCCCGAAGTCTCGTCATTCTCGCCGAAATCTCGACGTCACGTCGCACGCGCGGGGCCCCGCGCATGCGCAGTGGCGAAGGGTGTCCGAGAATGTTCAGGGACGCCGCCGGCAAGGAGGGATAGATCCCCAGTGCGGCGCACGGTGGCCACCCGATGGCCAAACGGGGAATAGAGGGGGGGGGGAGGAGCCGCCTAATCGTGTCGGCCCATTTCCCCCCCCCCCTTGCCGGGAAGGCACGTCACCAACCACCCCCGCACTGAGGAGCGATGGCGGAGAGAGCACCAGCGCCCCCCCTGGCTGGAGGGAAAGCAGACATACATATAGAGAACATTGTATTTTAGACTCATCACTATTGAATTCATATTGCTGTTAATGCATTACATACAAGTGAGAAGAGCGTCAGTAAAAAGGAGAAATTCAATCATATGCAATCGGTAACCACATAGCATCAAATTGAAAGGTAGAAAAACAATAAGTCAAAAGAACAGAGCAATATAAGATAAACATAAAATGTACAAAAATATATATAAAAAAATATATCATAATCAAATCAAAAATATAATAACACCGGAGGCAAGAAAAAGAGAAAATGACAAGGGGGGGAGGGGGGGAAAGGGGGGGAAAAAGGAAGGGGAAGGGGGGGGGAGAGGGAAAGGGGAGGAGGGCAAGACTGGATCCTAGCAACAAAATACTGATTATTGAACTGCTTTAGGTCATATTCCACTCTCAAAGAGAGGGAACATGCCTATTGTGTTTTACCAGAGACAAAGCCCTTTAAAAATGGAGCAAAAGAGATAGCCTCGTTTAGTTCTGGGAAAGAGGTGGAATTTAATTTAAAAATCCACCTCTGTTCATGCTGTAATAGGATTTTGTTCCAGTCGCCGCCTCGTGTCGGTATATGAACTCGATCGAGTGCGGCGAAAGATACTTTAGGCATTCTGTAGTTGTGGGTTTCCATCACATGTCGCCCAAGTGGCAAGTACGGATTGCTAATTTGCATGTGGTAGATATGCTTAGCTATGCGTCGGCGGAACTCTTGTTTAGTCTTACCGACGTAGTGTGCCCCACATTCGCAAGACATAAGGTACACTACGCCCCGCGTTTGACAGTTGGTGAAGTGTGATGGTTTAAAAATTGTTCCATTTGGAAGGTTGAAGATCTTTTCATGTCTTATGTACTGGCAGTAAGAGCAGTGTCCACAAGGGAAGGATCCCAGGACAGAACAATGCTTTCCTCTTTTTTGTGCGTTTTTAAACTCACTTTGGACTAATTTGTCTCTTAGTGAGGTCGCTCGTCTATAGGTGATTGAAGGGGTATCTGCAATGAACTTACTAATCTTTGGGTCATCTCGAAGTATGGACCAATGTCTACCAATGATATTTCTAATCTGCTTATGTTGTTTGGAAAAGCGTAGAATCACCCTAGTGGGATTCGTATTGGGGTCACCCTTGGGTCTTTCTCCAGATAACAATGCATGTCTGGGTTGTATGGCCACTCGATTGTACGCCTTACGCAGACATGAGCGGCTATAACCCCGTGCCAGTAACCTAATTTGTAGTTTCTGTGCTTCTTGCTTGAAGAGAGTCTCATCGGAACAGTTCCTGCGTAAACGCAGGTACTGTCCATATGGGATAGATCTCTTCAAGCCTGTGGGGGGAAAGCTATCCGCATGGAGGATGGTATTTCCTGCGGTGCTTTTCCGAAACAGAGTGCTGGAAATGAGGTCCTCTGAGGTACGTCTCAGCTGCAAATCCAAGAAAGTTATTTGGTCACAGTCATAGGTCATAGTGAATTTTAGATTGCGATCATTCTGATTGATACAATCAAAAAACTTCAATAGGGATTCCTCAGGGCCTTCATAGATCAGGAGGACATAATCAATGTATCGTCGCCACACACGTATGTGGCTCATGTATGTGGCGAGGCCCTCATCCTCTTGAAGTGCCCTCTCCCACTCCCCCAGGTACAGATTGGCGTAGGCCGGGGCACAACAGGTGCCCATGGCCACGCCCTGCACCTGGAGGTAGTGGGAGTGGTCAAAGGTAAAGAAATTGTTATTCAGGATATATTCCAAGGCATCAATGATAAACTCATTTAATGCTACATCATATTTGCGGCTTCTTAGGAGGAGTGCCTGTACAGCTTCGATCCCCTTGTGATGGGGGATCGAGCTGTACAGGGCCTCGACATCGATAGCTACAAAAAAGGAATTAGGTGGAAGAGATACTTCCTGGATGAGTTGGAGTAAATGCATCGTGTCTTTTAGGAACGAGGGCATGCTTGTGACAAACGGTTGTAAAAATGAATCAATCACTCTACTCAAGTTTTCTGATATCCCTCCATTCCCGGAGACAATTGGTCGTCCTGGAGGTTTTATTTGACTCTTATGGATTTTGGGCAAACTATAAAACGTGGCCATGCGTGGATATTTAGTTCGAATGAATTCATACTGATCTCTGGTAATAACTCCCTTGTCCACAGCGGACTGGATTAGATCATAGAATTTAGTATATGATCTTTGTATCATTTTGTTTGTGGCGATTTTGTACCATTCCTCATTATCTAAGATGTCTTGGCACATACGTGCGTAGTCCTGATTGTCCATCAAAACTACGTTCCCTCCCTTGTCGGATGGTTTTATTGTGATTTCTACATTGTTACACAAAGAATCAATAGCTGCCGATTCCTCAGCAGTTAGGTTCTGTGATTGTGTTTTTTTGTATGGGAGTTTGGAAAGATCTCTTAGTGTTTGTTTGACAAAAATCTCTATGTTAGGGTTTAAACTGAGGGGTGGAAATTTCCCAGAAGGTTTTTTGAAACTCATTGCAGATTTCTGGGTAGGTTCATTTGCGCTTTCCAGTAGAGTTTCCAAGTCAATTTGATCTATGAGATCTAAAGTGTTGTTTTCTTGGAATAAAAGCGTCAAATCGCGCAGGGCTTTGAATTCTTTCATACTGAAAGTAGCCCATTCAGTCATATCCGTATCGGTGTCAGTTTTTGCATGAAGGCTCTTCAAAAGGAGCCGACGTGCAAATAGTTGTAAATCGGTTACAACTTCGAATAGATCGAAGTTCTCTTGGGGACAAAAGGTCAATCCACGTGATAACACATCGATTTCAACTGCAGATAGTGAATAGGATGATAAGTTTATCACGCTGAGGGATTCTGTGGAATCCGCGTGATATACGCATCCAAATTCCCTACTCCCCTGTTTGTTTGGGATGGGGAGAATCCCTGTGTTTGGTTTAAAGGATTCTGTGATCCAAGTTTTGGACCTCCTAATGATGGATTTGAGTGTTTTTTAATTGTTGACGTACTGGGCAGGACATCTGTTTCATTGATAGCTGTATTCGATATATCAGATTTGGATCCTACATGTCTCACCTCCTCCCTATTAATCTCCGGACTTGGTTCCGAAGGGGCCTCCATAATCCGTTTTTTCCTATCCTGTTCAGGGGAGCCCTTGTTGTTACGGCTCCTCTTAAATTTGCCACGTTCTTTAGTTGTTTTTGAATTCTGGTTGGAATCGAAGTCTTTTTTGGACTTCGATGTACCACCAATTTGTTTAGATTGTTGCTGTGATACATATTGTTTGTTTTTTTGGAAATTTGTTTGGGAGTTGTTATTCCATTTATATGCTCGTCCTTCAGAGAAGGCGGCATGATCCCTCCAGAACTTCAACTCCTTTTTCTGCAGTACGTTCCTGTTATAGGTCGACAGGTCATTCCGAAGATTGGTCTGCAGCTCGGAGTACAGGGTGTGCTGTATAAAAGGTTTTAGGGAGGTATCTGTGTTGCCAATCTCTGTGTCAAGTAGTAGCATTTGTTTGTTGTATTCCCTAGTGAGGATGGCCATCATTTCCTGAGAACAGGCATTCAGATTGGCCTCCCATTCGCTTTTGCATTCGGCGCTAATTTGATCTAGATTGGGAAATATTTGAATACGTAGACCTAAAGGGTTGATTTTATCCTCTTTATATCTATTCAAAGTTTTAATGTGCCAAAATAATGCAGATTTTTTCTCAAGTGTTCTATTCAGCTTATGAAACAGAGATGAGATCTGAGTTTTAGCTCGATCCCCTTGTTCAAATTCTGTCTCATAACCTGACATTAAATTTACCCATTCTGTACCCTGAAAGTGACTCATATTGATATCAATTCTCAACTAAAACCATATAGGTACCAACAACAAACAAAAGAGAGAAATATTCCTATGTACTGGAGCTCATGTTTCCATTCTCATGTGTCATAGGGGAAGGGGTGTTTAACCACCCAATTGACAGTTGAAGAAAAGGAAAAGACACTGGAGAGAAGGAAAGGAATTGCTGCTCACCCCTTAGATATTGAAACAGAAAAGAGAGAAGGTTTTCCCCACAACGGGGTTTTTAGGCAGCACAGTAATGGATGTAGTCAGTATTGTATGAAAAAATATAACAATTTTATTAGAAGCTATACCAAAACAGTGGGGAGTACTTAAAAGCTAAATGGCTGAACATACATTGGCAGACATATATTCATAACACAATTCCTATCATGAACATAAGACCTGACGCGTTTCAACCCTTAATGATTGGGGTCTTCTTCAGAGGTTCGGTCTGCTAGAGAGAGCATATAAATAGCATTGGTATATACATACATAACTTTCATTATATAATAGTAACTACATTCATGATGTAATGCACCAATATAGTATAGTTACCAAAGAAAATGTATGTCCAACAGACGAAAGAAAAACTTCCCACATGGAGATCCCTTAAAACGATATGTTGTATTTTCCTCCCAAACCAAAGGGGAGCTCCGGATGCCTCCACCGCCACCTCAACCCAGACCGGGGTAGTGAGAGGCAACGTGACTTACAAGAGGCCACACACTCAGGCGCCGCCCGCCAAAGCAAACAGCCGGCCGACGGGCGCTACAGACACCTAGGATGAAAAATTGATGAGACAGACTAATTATACACCCAAAGAATGATAATCAGATTCTTTGTGGGCGGGAAGCAACCACCAAGGGGCCAGAGTCACCCATATATAGTATCTATAGTCAGGGGCGGACTGACCATTCTGGCATTCGGGCACGGACCGAGGGCCCGCGGGGTCAGGGGGGCCCCATGAGAGGCTCAGTCTGCCCCTGGAGGTCCCCGCAGTTTATCAAGCAGATTGCATAATAAACCCCCCCCCAGGAGCAGTGAACTAAATCCTTGCTTGTCGAGTGAAAGAGCAATCATGGAGCCATCAGCGGCAGCCGGCAGGGGATTATTACAGACTAAGACAGGCGCGCCTCTGGCCACCTCTTCCCCTGGGGAAGTCAGCTGAGGGACGGAGCCATATCTCAATGCCGCGGGGGACTGTTGTGTCAGGAAGGGAGCTGGAGGCTGCAGTGCAGAGTGCACACAGATCGGACAGACAGCGGAGCGGAGTCTCATGTTCGCATTGGCCACCCACACTGACCTGCCTTGTGTGCAGCAGCAGGTCAGTGTTATAAAAACAGACAGCACAGCAGTTGTATGCATTGTTTTTCTAAGAACTTGCCCTGGCCCATGATACTCTCCTGGTCCTCCCACCCCCACAGTGTCCCCCTGTGTGTGTGTGTGTGTGTGTGTGTGCTCTCACTCCAGTGTCCCCCTGTGTGTGTGTGTGTGCTCTCCCTCCAGTGTCCCCCTGTGTGTGTGTGTGTGCTCTCACTCCAGTGTCCCCCTGTGTGTGTGTGCTCTCCCTCCAGTGTCCCCCTGTGTGTGCTCTCCCTCCAGTGTCCCCCTGTGTGTGCTCTCCCTCCAGTGTCCCCCTGTGTGTGTGTGCTCTCACTCCAGTGTCCCCCTGTGTGTGCTCTCCCTCCAGTGTCCCCCTGTGTGTGCTCTCCCTCCAGTGTCCCCCTGTGTGTGTGTGCTCTCCCTCCAGTGTCCCCCTGTGTGTGCTCTCCCTCCAGTGTCCCCCTGTGTGTGTGTGCTCTCACTCCAGTGTCCCCCTGTGCGTGTGTGTGTGCTCTCCCTCCAGTGTCCCCCTGTGTGTGCTCTCTCCCTCCAGTGTCCCCCTGTGTGTGCTCTCCCTCCAGTGTCCCCCTGTGTGTGTGTGCTCTCACTCCAGTGTCCCCCTGTGTGTGTGTGTGTGCTCTCCCTCCAGTGTCCCCCTGTGTGTGCTCTCCCTCCAGTGTCCCCCTGTGTGTGCTCTCCCTCCAGTGTCCCCCTGTGTGTGTGTGCTCTCCCTCCAGTGTCCCCCTGTGTGTGTGTGCTCTCCCTCCAGTGTCCCCCTGTGTGTGTGTGCTCTCCCTCCAGTGTCCCCCTGTGTGTGTGTGCTCTCCCTCCAGTGTCCCCCTGTGTGTATGCTCTCCCTCCAGTGTCCCCCTGTGTGTGTGTGCTCTCCCTCCAGTGTCCCCCTGTGTGTGTGTGTGCTCTCCCTCCAGTGTCCCCCTGTGTGTGTGTGCTTTCCCTCCAGTGTCCCCCTGTGTGTGTGCTCTCCCTCCAGTGTCCTCCTGTGTGTGTGTGCTCTCCCTCCAGTGTCCCCCTGTGTGTGTGCTCTCCCTCCAGTGTCCCCCTGTGTGTGTGTGTGTGTGTGTGCTCTCCCTCCAGTGTCCCCCTGTGTGTGTGTGCTCTCCCTCCAGTGTCCCCCTGTGTGTGTGTGCTCTCCCTCCAGTGTCCTCCTGTGTGTGTGTGCTCTCCCTCCAGTGTCCCCCTGTGTGTGTGCTCTCCCTCCAGTGTCCCCCTGTGTGTGTGTGTGTGTGTGTGTGTGTGTGCTCTCCCTCCAGTGTCCCCCTGTGTGTGTGTGCTCTCCCTCCAGTGTCCTCCTGTGTGTGTGTGCTCTCCCTCCAGTGTCCCCCTGTGAGTGTGTGTGTGTGTGCTCTCCCTCCAGTGTCCCCCTGTGTGTGTGTGTGTGCTCTCCCTCCAGTGTCCCCCTGTGTGTGTGCTCTCACTCCAGTGTCCCCCTGTGTGTGTGCTCTCACTCCAGTGTCCCCCTGTGTGTGTGTGTGCTCTCACTCCAGTGTCCCCCTGTGTGTGTGCTCTCCCTCCAGTGTCCCCCTGTGTGTGTGTGTGTGTGTGCTCTCCCTCCAGTGTCCCCCTGTGTGTGTGTGCTCTCCCTCCAGTGTCCCCCTGTGTGTGTGCTCTCCCTCCAGTGTCCCCCTGTGTGTGTGTGTGTGTGCTCTCCCTCCAGTGTCCCCCTGTGTGTGTGTGTGCTCTCCCTCCAGTGTCCCCCTGTGTGTGTGTGCTCTCCCTCCAGTGTCCCCCTGTGTGTGTGTGCTCTCCCTCCAGTGTCCCCCTGTGTGTGTGTGTGTGTGTGTGCTCTCCCTCCAGTGTCCCCCTGTGTGTGTGCTCTCCCTCCAATGTCCCCCTGTGTGTGTGTGTGTGTGCTCTCCCTCCAGTGTCCCCCTGTGTGTGTGTGTGTGTGCTCTCCCTCCAGTGTCCCCCTGTGTGTGTGCTCTCCCTCCAATGTCCCCCTGTGTGTGTGTGTGTGTGCTCTCCCTCCAGTGTCCCCCTGTGTGTGTGTGTGTGTGTGTGTGTGCTCTCCCTCCAGTGTCCCCCTGTGTGTGTGTGCTCTCCCTCCAGTGTCCCCCTGTGTGTGTGTGTGCTCTCCCTCCAGTGTCCCCCTGTGTGTGTGTGTGCTCTCCCTCCAGTGTCCCCCTGTGTGTGTGTGTGCTCTCCCTCCAGTGTCCCCCTGTGTGTGTGTGTGCTCTCCCTCCAGTGTCCCCCTGTGTGTGTGTGTGCTCTCCCTCCAGTGTCCCCCTGTGTGTGTGCTCTCCCCCTCCAGTGTCCCCCTGTGTGTGTGCTCTCCCCCTCCAGTGTCCCCCTGTGTGTGTGCTCTCCCTCCAGTGTCCCCCTGTGTGTGTGTGTGTGCTCTCTCTCCCTCCAGTGTCCCCTTGTGTGTGCTCTCCCTCCAGTGTCCCCCTGTGTGTGCTCTCCCTCCAGTGTCCCCCTGTGTGTGCTCTCCCTCCAGTGTCCCCCTGTGTGTGCTCTCTCCCTCCAGTGTCCCCCTGTGTGTGCTCTCTCCCTCCAGTGTCCCCCTGTGTGTGCTCTCTCCCTCCAGTGTCCCCCTGTGTGTGCTCTCTCCCTCCAGTGTCCCCCTGTGTGTGCTCTCCCCCTCCAGTGTCCCCCTGTGTGTGTGTGCTCTCTTGCTCTCTCTCCAGTGTCCCCCTGTGTGTGCTCTCCCCCTCCAGTGTCCCCCTGTGTGCTCTCCCCCTCCAGTGTCCCCCTGTGTGTGCTCTCCCCCTCCAGTGTCCCCCTGTGTGTGCTCTCCCCCTCCAGTGTCCCCCTGTGTGTGCTCTCCCCCTCCAGTGTCCCCCTGTGTGTGCTCTCCCCCTCCAGTGTCCCCCTGTGTGTGCTCTCCCCCTCCAGTGTCCCCCTGTGTGTGCTCTCCCCCTCCAGTGTCCCCTTGTGTGTGCTCTCCCCCTCCAGTGTCCCCCTGTGTGTGCTCTCCCCCTCCAGTGTCCCCCTGTGTGTGCTCTCCCCCTCCAGTGTCCCCTTGTGTGTGCTCTCCCCCTCCAGTGTCCCCCTGTGTGTGCTCTCCCCCTCCAGTGTCCCCCTGTGTGTGCTCTCCCCCTGTGTGCGCTCTCCCCCTCCATTGTCCCCCTGTGTGCGCTCTCTCCCTCCAGTGTCCCCCTGTGTGTGCTCTCCCCCTCCAGTGTCCCCCTGTGTGCGCTCTCTCCCTCCAGTGTCCCCCTGTGTGCGCTCTCTCCCTCCAGTGTCCCCCTGTGTGTGTGCTCTCCCTCCAGTGTCCCCCTGTGTGTGTGCTCTCCCTCCAGTGTCCCCCTGTGTGTGTGCTCTCCCTCCAGTGTCCCCCTGTGTGTGTGTGTGCTTTCCCCCCAGTGTCCCCCTGTGTGTGTGTGCTTTCCCCCCAGTGTCCCCCTGTGTGTGTGTGCTTTCCCCCCAGTGTCCCCCTGTGTGCGTTCTCCCTCCAGTGTCCCCCTCTGTGCGTTCTCCCTGCAGTGTCCCCCTGTGTGCGTTCTCCCTGCAGTGTCCCCCTGTGTGCGCTCTCCCTCCAGTGTCCCCCTGTGTGCGCTCTCCCTCCAGTGTCCCCCTGTGTGCGCTCTCCCTCCAGTGTCCCCCTGAGTGCGCTCTCCCTCCAGTGTCCCCCTGTGTGCGCTCTCCCTCCAGTGTCCCCCTGTGTGCGCTCTCCCTCCAGTGTCCCTGTGTGCGCTCTCCTTCCAGTGTCCCCCTGTGTGTGCTCTCCCTCCAGTGTCCCCCTGTGTGTGCTCTCCCTCCAGTGTCCCCCTGTGTGTGCTCTCCCTCCAGTGTCCCCCTGTGTGTGCTCTCCCTCCAGTGTCCCCCTGTGTGTGCTCTCCCTCCAGTGTCCCCCTGTGTGTGCTCTCCCTCCAGTGTCCCCCTGTGTGTGTGCTCTCCCTCCAGTGTCCCCCTGTGTGTGTGCTCTCCCTCCAGTGTCCCCCTGTGTGTGTGCTCTCCCTCCAGTGTCCCCCTGTGTGTGTGTGTGTGTGTGTGTGTGCTCTCCCCCCAGTGTCCCCCTCTGTGCGTTCTCCCTGCAGTGTCCCCCTCTGTGCGTTCTCCCTGCAGTGTCCCCCTGTGTGCGTTCTCCTTGCAGTGTCCCCCTGTGTGCGCTCTCCCTCCAGTGTCCCCCTGTGTATGCTCTCCCTCCAGTGTCCCCCTGTGTGTGCTCTCCCTCCAGTGTCCCCCTGTGTGTGCTCTCCCTCCAGTGTCCCCCTGTGTGTGCTCTCCCTCCAGTGTCCCCCTGTGTGTGCTCTCCCTCCAGTGTCCCCCTGTGTGCGCTCTCCCTCCAGTGTCCCCCTGTGTGCGCTCTCCCTCCAGTGTCCCCCTGTGTGTGCTCTCCCTCCAGTGTCCCCCTGTGTGCGCTCTCCCTCCAGTGTCCCCCTGTGTGCGCTCTCCCTCCAGTGTCCCTGTGTGCGCTCTCCTTCCAGTGTCCCCCTGTGTGTGCTCTCCCTCCAGTGTCCCCCTGTGTGTGCTCTCCCTCCAGTGTCCCCCTGTGTGTGCTCTCCCTCCAGTGTCCCCCTGTGTGTGCTCTCCCTCCAGTGTCCCCCTTTGTGTGCTCTCCCTCCAGTGTCCCCCTGTGTGTGCTCTCCCTCCAGTGTCCCCCTGTATGTGCTCTCCCTCCAGTGTCCCCCTGTGTGTGCTCTCCCTCCAGTGTCCCCCTGTGTGTGCTCTCTCTCCAGTGTCCCCTTGTGTGCTCTCCCCCCCCCCCCGTGTCTCCCTGTGCAGGTGTGGCTTGAGTGTGGGGACACAGGGGGCCCCATGATCTTCTATTGCCCGGGGGCCCCATGAGTTGTCAGTCCGCCCCTGTCTATAGTATATGTGGTTCAAGCCAAACCAAAAAGGAGGTTCCAACCATATTTATATGGTATGTCTTTGGAGGCTAATAGAATAAATAATATATAGCTATAAAGATATTGGCAAAAAACTCCTTTCAGATGAAAACAGTGAGGTAGTGAAGGGTGTGGGAAAAAGAAAAAGATGTGAAAATGGTGAGAGCATGAAATCATCATGCAAAGAGAGGGTGAAGTGTGTGGGGAAGGAGTGTGCTGTGAGGTGTGAACAAGGAGGTGATGGGGAGGGGGGGGGGGGGAAGGGGGAGGGGGGGGGGGAAGAGAAAGCAATTGGTGATGAGGTACACGCATATTTATTACCTCAATAAGTACTAGCCATTATATGTAACTGCATCAAAGTGCCCCATGAAGACTAGACTGACACCTGTTTGCCAACCCGGGATTGGTCACAGGTCATATGGGACTCAGAAGGTTAGTATCCAAATCTAAGTCCACTAGTCTAGAGACAAAACAAAAAGGAAAAAGAAATGTTTTTGTATCTATGAAAAAATATAAGCATACTATGATCATAAGTAGGGTTGTCCCGATACCGATACTAGTATCGGTATCGGCACCGATACCGAGCATTTGCCCAAGTACTTGTACTCGGGTAAATGCTCCCGATGCCTCCCCCGATACCTAGAAGACAGCTGTGATCGGCGCGTGGGGGAGTTACAAGATTCTCCCCCAGCGGCTCTCACCAGCTTTAGTGACAGACAGCGGTGATCGCTCACAGCTGACTGTCACTGCATCCTCCTCCGTGCCCCCTCCTTTCCTCTGTGCCTCTCCGCTGTCCCCTTCGTTTCTCTCTCCTTATCTGTCCCCTCCGTTCTGCTCTCCTTATCTGTCCCCTGCATTCCTCTATCCTTATCTGTCCCCTCCGTTCTCCCCCTCCGTTCCTCCGTCCCCCTCCTCCTTCCTTTGTGTATGGAGAGAGTCAGCTGACTCTGTCCATTCACATAACTGAAACATTGTAATCTCTTGTGATTGCTGCTGTCTTCTCTCCATTGATTCTCAGTGCAGCTGACGCTGCAGAGAAAGGGACTGGGGAATCTCTATCCTCTGTCTCTTTCTCTGTCTCAAGGGGGAGATATCAGAGCTCTGTTAAGACCCCTGATATCTCACCAAAGCCCCCCAAAAGGGCTGATTAAAAAAAAAAACAAAGAATAAAAAAATATTATTGGAAAAAATACAAATTGTAAAAAAAAAAAAAACACACACACACATACAACGTTCACCCCCCCCCCCAAAAAAAATAGCAAAAAAAAAACACTGTCACGTGACATTAAAAAAAAGTATCGGTAATCGGTATCGGCGAGTACTTGAAAAAAAGTATCGGTACTTGTACTCGGTCCTAAAAAAGTGATATCGGGACAACCCTAATCATAAGTAGTCAAACAGTAAAAAATCAATAGCAGATAACGGGGTCACCAGGCCCTGATTACATGGGGTAAAACAAAGATGCAGAGGCATAAGGCTAGAAGGACATACTTACTGGGTAGTGACCACAGATAGTGGCAAAGAGTGATAGTAGGCAACGGAGGGTGTGTATGATCCTCCAGGCAGGGAAAGGATTGTGAGTCTATTGCCAATAACATTTATATATCCTTAATTGATTAGGGGTGTGCATAGCCTGTCCCACCCCATCCCAGGTGTGTCCGGTCAGCCAGCAGCTGCGTGGGGGGCAGCATGGCCGCCATTGGGGCAGCCGTGTGTGGCTTCCCCGGCGTCCAGGAAGAGCGTCAGCCCCGAAGTCTCGTCATTCTCGCCGAAATCTCGCGATACCCATGACGTCACGTCGCACGCGCGGGGCCCCGCGCATGCGCAGTGGCGAAGGGTGTCCGAGAATGTTCAGGGACGCCGCCGGCAAGGAGGGATAGATCCCCAGTGCGGCGCACCTCTATTCCCCGTTTGGCGATCGGGTGGCCACCGTGCGCCGCAGAATGTATATACCAATGCTATTTATATGCTCTCTCTAGCAGACCGAACCTCTGAAGAAGACCCCAATCATTAAGGGTTGAAACGCGTCAGGTCTTATGTTCATGATAGGAATTGTGTTATGAATATATGTCTGCCAATGTATGTTCAGCCATTTAGCTTTTAAGTACTCCCCACTGGAGCTCATCGTTTTTAACTGTTTTGGTATAGCTTCTAATAAAATTGTTATATTTTTTCATACAATACTGACTACATCCATTACTGTGCTGCCTAAAAACCCCGTTGTGGGGAAAACCTTCTCTCTTTTCTGTTTCTATGCAGAAGTGAGCCTGATTTTGCACTTTCCAACTTTAGTAAATAAACCCCATTGTGTACTTAAAAGTGGGGTATGCCTGTATACAAGAATGGTCCTGCTGACCCCTGTACCCTGCCCTACTGACCCCCTGTCCTCCATCCTGCTGACCCCTGTATCCTGTCCTACTGACTCCTTGTCTTCCATCCTGCTGACCCCTGTACCCTGCCCTACTGACCCGCTGTTTTCCGTCCTGCTGACCCCCTGTCTTCCGTCCTGCTGACCCCTGTACCCTGCCCTACTGACCCTCATACCCTGCCCTACTGACCCCCTGCCTTCTGCCCTGCTGACCCCTGTACCATGCCCTACTGACCCCCAGTCTTCCATCCTGCTGACTCCTTTACACTGCCCTACTGACCCCCTATCCTCTGTCCTGCTGATCCCTGTCCTCTGCCCTGATGACCCCCGTAAACTGCCCCGCAGACCCTTCTCCTTTGCCATGCTCATTCCTGTCTTTCACCCAGCTGATCTCCGTCTTCTGCCCTGATATTCCCTGCTCTCCACCCAGCTGACCCCAGTCTTCTGACCTGATAACGCCTGCTCTCCATTAGGCTTTCCCCTGTCTTCTGACCTGATAACGCCTGCTCTCCACCCAGCTGACCCCTGTCTTCTGACCTGATAACGCCTGCTCTCCACCAGGCTTTCCCCTGTCTTCTGACCTGATAACGCCTGCTCTCCACTCAGCTGACCCCTGTCTTCTGCCCTGATAACCTCTGCTCTCCACTCAGCTGACCCCTGTCCGGGTTTTTTTTAACCACACTCTTTAAGCCTCTCCCACTGTTAAGAGTTTGGTCACAGACACATTTTGCTAAATAAAGAATAAGGCGCTATACATGTTCATATAAAAAAACTGTCACAAAGAAAACACTGCATCAAACTCAAATGTGCACATTAATGAGAAAATAAGCAAGCATAAAGTCAATAAGTGAATAAATCCCAAAACACCAACACGGAATGCTTTGAGATAAAACTTTCTAGATCTTCCACCACGAGTGCTCAATATAAAGATGGCCACTCACCAGAGCTGTTTGACCCCTTTTTACAGGATGGTCAAGAAACACTTTGGGAAACCCAAATTGGTTCCACTAATGGCATGAATCCACTCCAATGGCCACTCAGGAAGGAGCTGGAATGTAAAAAATGACTCCACAGGAGACACAGATGAAAGTGTCATAGTGTAGTAATATTTAATAGAATAAAAACAGTAGCAATAATAACAGTTACACTCACATGCGATAGTGCCTGGCCTGGCACTAGGTGTAAACAGCGTGTGTGAGTCAACTGATCCCTGGGGGGTAGCGTGCGTTCCACATCTCACTCCGAAGGTGCAAAGCCTGGTCTGGTGTATCAAAAAATGGACCCGGAAATGATGGATCCTCCGCTCCGATATATGTTTCGCCATGAATGGCTCTTCAGGAAGTGATGTTGTGCCACTTCCTGCTTGCTTTTATGTCTATATATCCACTGCGTTTCCATCTGCGACACGTTTTTGGTTTTGCGCCAAAACTCTCGAACATCGTATGCAAGTTATTGGCCATAAAAAGGGTAGGGGGCCTGGTAACTGCCAAGGGGGACATGTATCAATGCAAACATTTTTTTTAAATAACTTTTTTACAGGAGCAGTGATTTTAACCACTTGACCACTGGGCACTCTAGAACATCGCAAAAGTTTGGACCCGAACCCCATTTAAGTCTATAGGACCTGAATTTGAAAAATCAAAATTCCCCATTTTGAAGGTTTATATGCAAGTTATTGGCCATAAAATAGGGCATGGGGGCCTGGTGGTAACTGCCCAGGGGGACATGTATCAATGCAAACTTTTTTTTTTTTTTAGATATCTTTTTTTACAGGAGCAGTGATTTTAATGATGCCTAAAGTGAAACAATAAAAATGAAAAATTCTTTTAAATATAGTGCCTGGGGGGTCCCCTTAGTCTGCCTGTAAAGTGGCGCATCTGTATAGTGTATAGAACCCGCTGCAGCAAAACTACAAACACAAACTCAACAGAAGTTTAAAATAAATGGCGAGCACATTTACCTAAAGCTGTACATGTTGGTGCTGACTTACAGCACTCCCAAATGTAAGTGTGCATTGTTTTACTTACCTGTTTTTACTTATCTGCAATAAACATATTGCACTATGATTCTCAATATGTTTTTCCCGAGTCTTTATGGTTGACCATTGCCAAGGAGACACTTTGTGGTTTAGAGTCATCACTTCCATATATGTTGCTGGTTGAAAGAATCCAATTGCTACAAGGCATATTTATTTTTAAGTTCTGGTGAGTTTGTATTTCTCATGCACGATTTGTGGTGAAGCACTATTTGAAAGATAAATTTGTTCCTGCACTTTTCTTTGGATCACGGTGAATGGACTTTTCTTTGAAGATTTATTGAGGAATTGTTTGGGTATATGTAAGTGTTTACAACCACTATGATACTGGTAAATGTAAACTGCTTTAAGCATCATAGTGCTCAGGAGCCCCTCTAAAGCATATTTATTTCCTTCAATCATAAGAGACATAGGGGGAGATTTATTAAAACTGGTGAACTCAGAATCTGGTGCAGCTGTGCATAGTACCAATCAGCTTTTAACTTCAGCTTGTTCAATTAAGCTTTGCCAATAAAACTTAGAAGCTGATTGGTTACTATGCAGAGTTGTACCCAGGGGCATAGATAAGGGGGTTAGGGGGGGTCTAAACCCCCAGAGCCTCCGTCCATGGTGCTGCAGCTAGGCTATTGTAGCCTTTCATCTGTGGGACCAGGACGGGAGCCGCACAGTCACAATTTTGCTGAGTATAATAAATATGAGTACCGACCTGTTCGTTTATTGTGTGGGCATGCCAGGACTCGGTATAGTGCAGGGTGATGTTTGTGGGAGGAACTGAGGCAGCTTAAGCTACCCATTGGCTGGGGAGGCTGCAGAGGGTGGTGCAGGCTTGCGTTCCAACTCCAGGCTGACTTTGCTCCGGCCGGCGCAACTTTTGAGTGGATGACGTCACACTCGGGGCACCGGCATTCAGATACAGGCTGAACGCTGTCCCTGGTATTGTTCCAGCTGGATTTTTACTTCACCAATCCAGGTCCCCACACCATCGGGTTTACCACCACCTGCACCTGCCATGGTTGTGCATCACCATCTGCACACCTGGCATCGGTTACATCACCACATGCATTTGGCATGGCTTTCTCCCTGTCACCGCAGCTCAAGTATATCTTATGGCGAACCACAGGGCTAAGTAAGTAAGCACTGTATATTAGATGTCATGTTTACAGTGGTTAACTGCATAACACTGGATACCTCTTGCATATTGTGGCAGTAGTGTCACTTTTATATATAAGAATGTTTTTTATATATATACAAGAATGGTCCTGCTGACCCCTGTACTCTGCCCTACTGACCCCCTGTCCTCCATCCTGCTAACCCCTGTATCCTGTCCTACTGATCCCTTGTCTTCCATCCTGCTGACCCCCCTGTACCCTGCCCTACTGACCCCCTGTCTTCCGTCCTGCTGACCCCTGTACCCTGCCCTACTGACCCCCTGCCTTCCATCCTGCTGACCCCTGTACCCTACCCTACTGACCCCCCTCTTCCATCCTGCTGACCCCTGTACCCTGCCCTACTGACTCCTGTCTCCCGTCCTGCTGACCCCTGTACCCTGCCCTACTGACCCTTATACCCTGCCTTACTGACCCCCTGCCTTCCGCCCTGCTGACCCCTGTGATGTGCCCTACTGACCCCCTGTCTTCCATCCTGCTGACTCCTTTACACTGCTCTACTGACCCCCTATCCTCTGTCCTGCTGATCCCTGTCCTCTGCCCTTGTAACCCCACTTCTCTGCCCTGATGACCCCCATAAACTGCCCTGTAGACCCTTCTCTGCCATGTTGATTCCCGTTCTTCACCCAGCTGATCCCTGTCTTCTACCCTGATAACCCCTGCTCTCCACCCAGCTGACCCTTGTCTTCTGCTCTCCACCCAGCTGAGCCCAGTCTTCTGCCCTGATAACCCCTGCTCTCCACCCAGCTGACCCAAGTCTTCTGCCCTGATAACTCATGTTCTCCACCCAGCTGACCCCAGTCTTCTGCCCTGATAACCCCTGCACTCCACCCAGCTGACCCCTGTCTTCTGCCCTGATAACCCTTGCTCTCCACCCAGCTGGCCCCAGTCTTCTGCCCTGATAACCCCTGCTATCCACCCAGCTGACCCCTGTCTTCTGCTCCAATAACGCCTGCTCTCCACTCAGCTGACCCCTGTCCAGGTTTTGTTTAACCACACTCCTTAAGCCCCTTAAGTTTGGTCACAGACACATTTTGTTGCCGCAAATCTTGTCAAATGACAAGGTGAAGGGGGGGGGGGGGCATTTTGAAAAATTAGAGGTTATTAATGGGGCAGCAGGAACTGGCCCATTTGGCCTGCATTGCAGGAGAAGTTGGGTGGTGAGAAAGGACTGCAGCAGTTGTCTACGTGCTAAGGTCTGACTACCTAACTTTGATAACATATGACTATTTAAAAGGCTTTTCTAATCATCAGAAATACAGCTAATTAGACAGAAAATATCAAGAAAAGAGAGAAGTGGTCAGTGTACAGTATGATGACTAATCATGCATCTGCTTCACTTTCTAATTCCATATTTAGCTACAAATGATCATTTTATACAGACAACATACATTTGAGCTTCCAAAAAAAACAAAAAACGAAACACCTAAAATTATGCATTTTACATGAATATACAGTATTGTTCTTAAAGTTAGCTCATAATCAGGGATTCAAATAAGTATAAGTGTCTAAATGCTAAAATCTGGAGGGCCATGACAGGAAAAGGGGAATTGTCTAGTCACAATTCGTATCGCCTAGGTTCCATAGTCACTGAGATATGATCCAGCAGTAATTTTGTAGTAGAGCCATTTTCTAAGCACAAAGCTCAGACAGAAATTTAGGAGTGTATGTATAAGAAAAGTTCACATAGCTAATTGTTCAGCAAAACTATAGGTCAAATGTTACTTCATGGTTCTGGAAGATACCACATTATAGTATGGTGGAGCGAAGGATTAGTATTTATTTTCTATGGTCCTCAGCACCACCTAGTGGCCATTATGCCGCGTACACACGAGCGGACTTTACGGCAGACTTTGCCCGGCGGACTTTTCGACGTACTTTCCGACGGACTTTGTGAACGAACGGACTTGCCTACACACAATCCACCAAAGTCCGTCGAATTCGTACGTGATGACGTACGACCGGACTAAAACAAGGAAGTTCATAGCCAGTAGCCAATAGCTGCCCTAGCGTGGCTTTTTGTCCGTCGAACTAGCATACAGACGGCGGACTTTTCGACCGGACTCGATTTCAACGGATAAATTTTAAACAAGTTTCAAATCTAATTCCGTCCAACTTTTGAGAAAACAAAGTCCGCTGGAGCCCACACACATCGAATTGTCCGACGAAATCCAGTCCGCCGGGCAAAGTCCGCCGTAAAGTCCGCTCGTGTGTACGCGGCATTAGAGTTGGGCCTAACACCCCCCCGGTTCGGCTTGCGCCAAAACTCTCAAACATCGTATGCAAGTTATTGGCCATAAAAAGGGTAGGGGGCCTGGTAACTGCCAAGGGGGACATGTATCAATGCAAAAAAAATTTTTAAATAACTTTTTTACAGGAGCAGTGATTTTAACCACTTGACCACTGGGCACTTAAACCCCCTTAATAACCAGACCAATTTTCAGCTTTCGGTGCTCTCACATTTTGAATGACAATTACTCAGTCATGCAACACTGTATGTATATGACGTTTTTGTCCTTTTTTTCACACAAATAGAGCTTTTTTTGGGGGGTATTTAGTCACTGCTGGGTTCTTTATTTTTTGCACTATAAAAGAAAAAAGACAGAACATTCTGTAAAAAATGCATTTTTCTTCGCTTCTGTTATAAAGTTTTGCAAATTAGTAATATTTCTTCATATATTTTGGCCAAAATTCATACCGCTACATATCGTTGGTAAAAATACCCCAAATCGGTGTATATTATTTGGTCTTTGTGAAAGTTATAGAGTCCAAAAGCTATGGTGCCAATATCTGAAAATTGATCACACCTGACGTACTGACTGCCTATCTAAATTCTTAAGACCCTAACATGCCAGAAAAGTACAAATACCCCCCAAATGACCCCTTTTTGGAAAGAAGACTTTCCAAGGTATTTAGAAAGATGTATGATGAGTTTTTTGAAGTTGTCATTTTTTCCCACAATTCTTTGCAAAATCAAGATTTTTTTATTTATTTATTTTTTTCACAAAATTGTCATATTAGCAGGTTATTTCTCACACACAGCATATGCATACCACAAATGACACCCCAAAACACATTCTGCTATTACTCCCGAGTATGGCGATACCACATGTGTGAGACTTTTACATAGCATGGCCACATACAGAGGCTGAGTACAGTCGAGTATGGCTGAGCATGGCTGAGTATGGCTGGGTATGGCTGAGCATGGCTGGGTATGGCCGAGCATGGCTGGGTATGGCCGAGTATGGCTGGGTATCACCGAGTATTGCAGAGTATGGCTGGGTATTGCAGAGTATGGCAGAGTGAAACAATAAAAATGAAAAATTCCTTTAAATATAGTGCCTGGGGCATCCCCTTAGTCTGCCTGTAAAGTGGTGCATCTGTATAGTGTATAGAACCTGCTGCAGCAAAACTGACATTTATTAAGAAAAAAATGGCATTTAAATTGCAGGCAATACAATACTACCATTCCCGGCAATACATAAATGTTTAAAATAACGGCGTGGGGTCCCCCCTGAAATCCATACCAGACCCTTATCCGAGCATGCAGGTCAGGAAAGGGGGGGACGAGCAAGTGCCCCCTGTTCCTGAACCATATGCCCTCAACATGGTGGTGGGATGCTTTGGGTCTGGGGGGCTCTGCCTCTACCCGACAACCCTGGGCTGTGGTTGTAGGGGTCTACGGGCAGGGGGCTTATCGAAATCTGGAAGCCCCCTTTAACAAGGGGGCTCCAGCTCCTGGCCCCTTCCCTATGTGAATCAGTATGGGGTACATTGTAGGCCTACCAATTCACCAAAAAAGTGTCAAAAATAAATAAAGACAGGAGGCAGTTTTTGACAATTCCTATATTAACCACTTACATAGCGGGCCTATTCTGTCACTCCTCTCCTACATGTAAAAATCCAATTTTTTTTTGCTAGAAAGTTACTCAGAACCTCCAAACATTATAGAGAGACCCTAGGCAATAAAATGGTGGTCAACTTTCTATGTCACATGGTATTTCATGAATTAAAAAAAAAACACTTAAATTAGCCTGATTTTTTTGTATAATATGAAAGATGATGTTATGCTGAGTAAATAGATACCTAACATGTCACGCTTTAAAATGGCACACACTCCTGGAATGGCGCCAAACTTTGGTACTTAAAAATCTCCATAGGCGACACTTTAAACATTTTTACAGGTTACCTGTTTAGAGTTACAGAGGAGGTCTTCGGCTAGAATTAACGATCTTGCTCTAACGTTCGCGATACCTCACATGTGTGGTTTGAATGCCGTTTATATATGCGGGCGCAAAGTACATTTGCTTTCGCTTCTGAGTGCGAGTACGCGTGGACGGGGGCGCTTTATAAAAAAATTTTATTGTTTATTTTACTTTCATTTTTTTATTTTGACACTTTCCCTTTACATTTTTTTTTATCACTTTTATTCCTATTACAAGGAATGTAAACATCCCTTGTAATAGGAATAAGGCATGATAAGTCCACTTTACAGTGAGATCTGGGGTCTATAAGTCCCCATATCTCGCCTGAAATAAAAAAAAAAAAAAACGATCTTGACTCTTCATCCGAGGCAACAGCAGTGTTTTTATATTTGCCGATGCAGGACATGACATCATAACGTCGCACCCGGCCTCCGAAGGTCATAGAGCCTGCCGGGGACCATCTGGTCCGCGGTATTCTCTATAGTAATCAGCCACCGCTGGCTGATTCAATCTCTGGTGAGCCAGTAGAAGCACCGGAGGGCGACGGGAGCCCCTGATTGTTTTTACATTGTAGGGAATTGCCAGCAGAAAAAGAAGATATCTGAATGATTCAGGTTTAACCACCTAAACTCCAGTACGCCATATGATGTCCACCTAAGAAGCAGGGTTTAAAAAAAATGAAAACACAATGTCCCCTGATAAAGATCCATTGTCCATTACGGTGCCCACCGCACCGCCGGACCCGAAAAAAACCAAAACGCTCCACCTGAGATGAAGGATAACCGCTGAATGCCTGCTTTGCCGTTTGACAGTTCTTAAATAGGTAAGGCCCCTTACCTATTTAGGAACTGTTAAACAGAAGAGCAGGCATTCGACAGTAAGTCTTTGTCGTGGACAGAGCATTTTTGTCTTTTTTTGGGTCTGGTGGTGTGGCAGGCATTGTGATTGATGATGGATGTAAATTTTTTTGGGTGAATGGGCAGGGGAACAAGTATCCCATACTTATTCACATAGGTGGGGTGCCGGGATCTACAACCACTGCCCAGGGTTGTTGGGAAGAGGTAGAGCCCCCCCTGCCCCAAAGCACCCCCCCAATTTTGAGGCCATGTGGCCTGGTATGGTTCAGTCAGGCTGTCCTGTCAGGCTGCATGCTCGGACAAGGGTCTGGTATGGATCTTTTTTTTTTTAATTTGGGCGTGGGGTTATCCTTAAAATCCATACCAGACCTGAAGGGCCTGGTTTGGATTGGGGTGAGGACCCCCATGCCATTTTTTTCACTTTTTTCTATTGCTGGCAATGGTTTTTTTTATTCAGCTGTCAGTGGGGAAGCCTGTTGACAGCTGATGACTCATCCGTTGTTAAGGATGCGGTGGCCGGCTTCCTGGCCTGCTCCTTAACAACCAGCTATTCACTGTGCCCTGACTGGGCAACACTTTGCGCCCCACAAATTCGAGTGTTTGAATTCGGCGAACAGGCGATGTTCAGGCCGAACTTTTGCTCAGCTCAAACTGTTCTCCCAATTCTAGTGACCATAATGCAGTATTTTTCCAAAGCACTCTATTTTTTAGGAATGAATAACATTTGACCTGTAGAGGGAATAGAAGAACATTTGATTTGGCCTCATTGACACAGAACAAATGCACTAGCAGCTTCACAGGACGAATAACTATGCAAACATTTTTGAGACATGCACCCCTAAATAGTGTAGAAAGTAGTTACCTCTATCTCTTATACGCATGTCTTGCTCTTGATCATTCCTTTTATCTCATAGCTGTGACTGGAGATAGAAGCATGGATTTACTTATAAACCTCAATTCTCACACTTACCATTTAAAAATCAGTGCAGTGCTGATAAACAGCTTCTACTGACCCACCATGCTTGCTAATCTCGCCTTCCCTGCTACATCAACCCGCAACATGATTCCAAAACACTTACACCTATAGATTGCAAATTCAAGAGACACCCATGGCTATTGGCTAAGATATGCATCGCTATGACAGAATATGCAAGCTGAAGTATAATGGTATCAAAGATAATTGTTATATACAGAAAATTTTAAGCCGTTAAAGATACTCTCATGAAGGAAAAAAAATCACAATTGCTGCAGGTCTAAAGCGGTATGCTGCAACTTTAAAAAAAAGAGAAAACAGAGATATAACTTTAAAAGTCAATTTGTCATCTGTAGACAAGTTATACAAGGTCTGAGTATAGTGTTGGATTTTTGCCCTACAATGTGTAACATGCTATCTGTATATGGAAGGATCAGCAGGGCAGAGATCCAGATGTTGCACGAAGAGCAACTCACTTCCTGGACGTTTGTTCACATTGTGTGCAGTGAGTAACTAATGACAAACACAGAGAAGGTCAAGAAATGAGACAGATACTGATGCATATTCCTGTCAGGACACCATCCCATATAAACTCATTCTACTGTGTGTTGCATAATGACGTACAACTTTAGTATGCTGTGTAGCAACAGTTTAAAAAAAACTAAAATTTTTACCAATTATAAAAATGTATGTTGAACAAAATATAAAAACAAAAACATATTCAGTCTGTCTCTGCAACATTCAAATTTCACTATGTTTTGTCTCTTGAAAAACGTTGCCAGTTTAAAAATTGCCAGCCCTTTTTGGTACAATAATCACTATCCTGAGCTGGCTAAATTACAACAAGCCCCTAGTGGCATAAATGGGGAATAACTCATCTCCACCATATTTTTAAGGATGGAGCCCTACGCTCATTTGAGGAACTAAGTATGAAATTCTGTTTACATAAATCCATGCTCTTTTACCATATCTAGCTCAGGCATGCTGTGGAGGCACAGGGGTTGGCAGTGGAATGGCAGAAATCTCCAACAACAGCGTTTAACATGATCTCCGAAACCGTGTCAATGAAGGGATTTATTTCTAGATGCTACGCAATGTTGCTTAACAATCTCTTAACATTGTTTCCCCTCAGAGTGGGAGAGAAATGGGCCCATTTAGAGATGATCAATGGGAAGAGGCGTTGCAAGCAGTACCCCAATGTTCCCTGAATGTAAAACATTATGCAACTGTATTTGCTTTTGAGGGCACTCTTCACCCCAGCCAGATTACATGTAATGGGCATTTTGGACTCCCCTGTCTGTGGCAAGTATACGAGGGATCATGGGGACCTGATTTATCTAACCTGGAGATTCCCCAAACTACATCCCTACTGGGTGGGTGTCCTGAACACTAATAAGGTGTTTCAGACTTCTATACCACTCAAGCCTAAACCATGCCTATTAGGAATTTTAGATGACCTACAACTGCAAACACACGACGGCAGTGGCCAGAGCTCTCTTTCAGGCTAGGGTAGTGATACTCAGGTATTGGAAGTCTACCGACCCTTACAAGGAATGGATACAATGCATTGGGGAAACCCTTAGATTAGAAAAGTATATATACCAACATAGGGACCACCCTCATAAATTTGTTAACTTATGGGATCCCCATACATTACCCCCCCCAATTAGGGAATGTGAGTGTAAAGCTTTGCAGTAGAAGCAAAGGTGGGAGACACATCTTGGAATAGTTAAATTAAGGTGGTAATTGCTCTGGTGTTTGTACACAAATGCTATAATTTATGTCTTTTTATTGTGTTTATTCAATGAAACCTACAAAGTTTTCTGAATATGCCTGATGTTGTATATGGTTGTTTTGGAAATACTTCATATGTATAGTCGTTTTGATATGGGCTATATTCCCTTATGTTTCTGTTGCAATAAGACTTCAAGCAGAAGCGCTCAAGGTGGCAGTGATTGCGCCCTATTGGCCGAACAGGCCATGGTTTCCCCTCCTGACCCAACTCAGCTTCCAGGACCCGGTGCCTCTCCTGCTCAGGCCGGACCTTCTTTCTCAAGGGGCAGTCTTGCACCCGTGTCCAGCATTACTGAAACTGATGGTCTGGTTTCTTCAGAGGAAGAGGATGTAATCTCTCGGGTGCGCCTCAAGAGTGATCTCTACCCTCATAAGCTCAAGAAAGGCTAGCACGAATAAGATATATAAGAGAATATGGGCCAAGTTTTCATCCTCTACGGGAGGATCATTTAGGGATCCAGAGATCCAAGATATCCACAGTTTTCTTCAATCCAGCCTAGATCTGCCTCTATCCATCAGCTCTCTTAGGGTCCAAGTCTCAGCATTATCGGCCTTCTCTGCAACAATATGGGCTGTTCTCCCACTAATCCGACAGTTCTTTCATGGGGTATCAAGACCTTTTCTGATTAAAAAATAAATAAAAAATTGCCTGCTGCTCTACCGGAAATTGAGTAAGCGCCTAACTTTCTGTGCACTTTGCCTCTGCTGTACTAAAATCTCAAGTGTTATCAGCCCTGCCCAATTCTTTTCTGCTAAACTATGAAACACCACCCGCTCCTCATCTCCTTTACATAAGTGTGAGGTGTAATGTAGTCCACAGAGGAGAATTGAATACTGACATCAGAGTGGACAGAAACTTATGCCAGCCATACACATTTCATTTGATTCCTGTTAAATCACTTAAAAAACAAGCTGTAGGTGGCCCTGTTGGAGCCACCCAGCTCAGTAAACTTTGATTGAAAATTCAATGGATCTGGGTGGAAAATTGTCGGCAGAACAATGACTGCATGTATCTAATCAGATGCTGTCATTGTTTGAGTGTTCTGACAGTGGTGGCTGTCAGAATACATTAGCCGGCAGGGGAATCTATTGATATTTTCCATTCAGCTGTGTTTATAAAGGGACAAAACACAGGGACATGGGTATGTATTGCAGAAAAACACTGCATACAGTTTCTTTGTTTTGGCCAGACTTACATTTTAAATTCAATAAAGATATGCAATTTAAAATGTAATATGGAGAATGTTTATGCAAATTGCAATATAGTAATGAACATTGATTAGCAATGCAGTGCTATAACTTGCACTTTAATAAAAGCAGTGAATTCACAGAAAAGAGCTACTTAGCATTTGATGCAAACCTGCTTTAAAAAAGGTTGCATTAGCCAGGCACTATAAATTGTAGAGTTAAGTTTAGGAGCTTTGGAAAAAAAAAGCCAAAAGTTCCTAAACTCAAATTTAGGAGCTTCCAGTAGCTGCTAGTGTACATGAATCTGTCAAACAGAGCTACAACAACCTCACAAATAATCTAATCCTGCCCCACTCTATCCAAGGCCAGATTTCTGCATAGCCACACATCTTGCTGCTGCCTGAGCTCTCATTGTTACTCTCTGCATGTTCCATTTTGGTAGACTAGTGTACTGCCTGCTTACAGATCACCCTCTCTGTCCATACATCTAGAACCGGATAGGTAACAGAGTATTGCAACAGTTTGCTTTACTCTGCCAATTAACAGTTTTAGTCATAATGGTGTTGGCAAAGTTAATTTCTCAGCCTCCCTACTTCCAGTCTAAACCTGTCTTATGTGGATATGATATAACAAGCTAGCCAGCCAACTAGGTTAGGAAAGGGGGCAGCAGAAGTCAGTTGGCCTAGGCTAGGGTGACCAGACATCCCCGGTTTCTGGGGACAGTCCCCGGATTGAGGGCACTGTCCCCAGACCAAGTCTGTCCCCGGTTTTGTCCCTGGATAGGATTTGAACAGGGGCTGGGGCAATTTTAAAGACAATCAGTGCAGAATTAAAAAAAAGATTCTGAAACACATCCCCGCTCCGCCGCTCCTTCTAGCTTAGGGGGTGTATTCTTTTCCATTATCTGTGCCCCTTTCTTATGATCATGTGCTGGTCGGAGTGGAGGGAATATTTCTTCAGTTTCGGGGTGCATGTCCATTCATATCCACTCGCATGTTCTTCTGCCTTGGCTCAAATCCCGGTCAGCTGCCTGCCTGTTTATCTTCATGCCTTCCCTGGTGGAGTGATCTTCCTCCGCTCTCCACCCAGTAGTAGCCGGGGCCCAGAGAGTAAGACCTGACAGGCTGTGAGGCGGGCAGCGGCGACGATGGGCAGGGAGTCGCTGATTCCCGCTATTACTAGTAAAAAAAAAAAAATGTCCCCGGATTTCATTTTAAAAATTTGGTCACCTTAGCCTAGGCAGGAAGTTCAAAGCTTTCCAAAACCAGAATAAAATTGTCTGGCATGGAGCTTTAAATATAGAGATCTAGGGATTAGCCATGAGACCTTGCTATCAAATGAGGGAGTAGTACTGATCATCATGCCACCCTCATTTATTCCAGAACTCTATTACAATAACAGTCAAATATAAATTTCATGTCTGTGCAATACAACCATATAAGGTGACACATTTGACATACCACCAGTGGCGGCCTGTGCATTGTGGGCGAATGGGCGCCGCCCTCCCTATTCATGTGCTCGGCCCCTTTCAGGATGCCGGACACATGAAATACTATGGCGGAGATGGGCAGGGGTGTGTATTTTGAAGCACATGATTAGAGCCAGAGGCTCTAATAGGCTTCAAAATAGGGTGGGCTCAGGGTGCAGAGCACTGCATCCTGATCCCACCCTGTTGTTTGACATAGCAAATTATTTTTCACTATTTTCACTATTTTCATATTAATGTTCCTCCCTGCCAGTCAGGGAGGAACTGTCTCCCGATTGGACTATTGGATGCCTAAATCTTTGGCGGAAGAGGAGACACGGTGAAGAAAGACTGAAGAGCCGAGCGGACACAGGAGTCGCCGCTTCCTGCCACCGCAGAAGACCCCTGACCACCCCCTCCACCCTGGATGCTATTCCCGGCTGCTGAGCTCTTTTCCCATTACGGCACTCTATACTGCTCCTCCTCTGCAGGGCTGAAATCACATTCCTTTACAAAACAGCCAGTCAGCCACGATCTGCACAGGCTATATCTGCCTACTGCAACCACACTGCCATTCCGACCAGAGAATTTCACAGGTCAGAAGGGCAACATAAAAGTCGAATACGCCCTGTGAAGGCTGACAGACTGTGTGTAAAGGAATGTTATTTCAGCTCTGTGTAGTGTGGAGTAGGGGGAGCTGTATACAGTGCTGGGATGGGAAAGGAGTTCTGCCAAGTGACCTGCCAGGGGTCCCTGTCCTCTGATTCTCCAGCGATGATCCCTGTCCTCTAAGGAGGAACTCTGGGAACTCAAAACGCTTATGGGCCGTACACATGATAGGATTTTCCGACAACAAATGTTGGATGTGAGCTTGTTGTCGGAAAGTCCGGCCGTGTGTATGCTCCATAGAACATTTGTTGTTGGAATTTCCACCAACAAATGTTTGAGAGCAGGTTCTCAAATTTTCAGACAACAAGACTTGTTGGAAATTCCGAGCGTGTGCACACAATTATGACACACAAAAGTCCACGCATGCTTGGAATCAAGCAGAAGAGCCGCACTGGCTATTGAACTTCATTTTTCTCGGCTCGTCTTACATGTTGTACGTCACCGCATTCTTGATGTTCAGAATTTCCAACAACATTTGTGTGACCGTGTGTATGATCAGTGTGTGCAAGGAAAGAGGCAGGACATGAGAAGAGCAGTTTACACAGTGAGGGGGCAGTCTGTAATTTTCACGGGGGGGGGGGGGGGGTGGCAAAGAAAGACAGGATAGGAGAAGAGATGTACATATAGTGAGGGGGCAGTCTGTACAGACAGCCTCCCTAACTTGCGGATGCTGATGCTCATTGTCAGCTTAATTGTCGGCTCTTTTTCTTCTATACTTAATAGCGCCGGGAAGGAGCTGTCATTCGGTCCTGCCACTAAATTAAACAAAGGGGCATCAGTGACATCACACACTGACCCCGTCCCTTTGTTTAGTTTAGTGGCAGGACCGAATGACAGCTCCTTCCCGGCGCTATTAAGTATAGAAGAAAAAGAGCCGACAATTAAGCTGACAATGACAGTCAGTATTGGCAGACTGCTCCCTCACTATATGTACATCTCTTCTCCTGTCCTGTCTTTCTCTGCCTCAACCCCCCCCCCCCCCCAAAAAAAAATTACAGCTCCAGAATAAAAAGAAAAAAAACGACAATTACATTTAGACCCCTTTTACACTGGGGCGGCAGGTTCGTTAGCGGTAAAGCGCCACTTTACCGCTGTTGCAGCGGCGCTTTTTGCCCACTAGCGGGGTGCTTTTAACCCCCGCTAGTGGCCGAGGAAAGGGTTAATAGTGCCCGTTTTGCGGCGCTGCCAAATCGCTTTGCAGGCGCTTCCACAGCACTGCCTATTCATTTCAATGGGCAGGAGCGGTGTATACACCGCTCCACCACTGCCCCAAAGATGCTGCTTGCAGGACTTTTTTTTCCTGTCCTGCCAGTGTGAAAGCACTCCGGTGGCTTGAGAAGTGCTTTACAGGCACCATTTTTCGCGCTAAAATGTCTGAAAAGCGCCCCAGTGTGAAAGGGGTCTTAAAAGCTAACAATGACAGCGTCAGCAAGTGAGGGAGCCTGTCTGTACAGACTGCTCCCTCACTATATACCATTTGTCAGTTTACTTCCATTCTTTGTCCAATCCGTTTTTTTTGATGGATGAAAAATAGGGCTTTTATCCGTTCAAATAAAATGGATGTTGACGGAAGCGGATGAAAATAGATGATCATCCGTTGTCATCCGTTTTTACATAGAGATGCATTGATGTCCGTTTTTCATCCGTCAACGGATGGATAAAAAACAGACGAACGGTCCGTATATGTGAAAGGGGCCTAAACGGTTAACTGCTTAGTTATCTATCCCAATGCTGATCACTATTAGCCTGCCAGATAATTGTCCCGTGAATTGAAAAATCATCACAGGGTGATAATGAGTGTGTAATCATCAAAGTCACTCCTACTGTGCTATTAGGCTGGGTTCACACATATCCCGCTGCGGTTTGCAGTCCGGAGTGTTTCTGTTCACTGGTTCAGGTGTGATTTAGGGGCACATTTTTCCCTAAATTTGCACCTAATCCGGACTCAAAAGCGAACAGGACCCTTTTTCAATCTTCACCACAGCCTCCCCGGACATGTGTGAACCAGCCTAATTGAAAGCCGTTCATATTCACATGTCATGCAAATTGGATATTCACATGTCATGCAAATTGGATGAGGTTAAAAATGCATCCAATTCGCATATATGTGAACCCAGCCTTATAGTCTGACAGTGGGAGGATTCCCAGCCGAGCTATAGCAGCCAGCAAAGATTGCACAAAAAAACTGACAGGCTGGCCAGGGGCGGCACCAGGTGGGTGCTTGGGTGTGCTGAAGCTCCCCCAAAAAGTCTTCAAGCACCCTCATAGCACCCCCAAAATTTCCACAGCGGTATTGCAGTACAGTCACACTTTTTAAAAAAAAATATCCTGGTACCTAATATGAATCTTTTCTGTAAATGGCTAGGGACTCTTTTCTGAAGTGGAGGGATACAGCCGAATAAGCCGATAATGATCAGTTAGACCCGGCAGGGGCTGGCTGGTGAGGCCGCATCACTGGCGGATTGATCCAGTGCTGGTGCTACCTTTTAAAAGCAATGACGGTCACACGTGATGCCTCCTGCATTTGCTGCCAAAAGACGAATGTGATTGAAGCAACTGAGAGAGCTCAGCCATGTGCACTGCCCTAGGAGCCTGGAGGAAGCAGGCAAGCTAAGAAGAGAGAGGAGGAGAGCAGCTGTGTGTCCTTATCTGGTGGAGGAGGGAGCGGAACGAAGCTGCTGCACTCAGTGCATTGCACTCTGCAAGGCTGACTGAGCCTGTCAGTCAGAGGACAAGAGCAGTGTGTGTGTGTGTGTGTGTATTTCCTGTTGTGAAGGTGATGTGCTCCGAGGAGGAAGGCTAAGAAGGAGTGAGGATGGTTCATCATTGCTGCAGGCATTGTACTGTTCTTAATAGAGCTGCAGAGCCTGGAAAGGGGGAGGGGAAGCTTTCCAGTCATCTGATCTATGGCAACATGCTGTTGCACACAGGCACTGACTGAAGGAACATACCTGATCTGGGCACTGTGTATGGGGTCACTGTCCTGCTCTGGGCACTGTGTATGGGGTCACTGTCCTGCTCTGGGCACTGTGTTTGGGGTCACTGCCCTGCTCTGGGCACTGTGTATGGGGTCACTGATCTGTTCTGGGCACTGTGTATGGGGTCACTGATCTGCTCTGGGCACTGTGTATAGGGTCACTGATCTGCTCTGGGCACTGTGTATAGGGTCACTGATCTGCTCTGGGCACTGTGTATAGGGTCACTGATCTGCTCTGGGCACTGTGTATAGGGTCACTGATCTGCTCTGGGCACTGTGTATGGGGTCACTGATCTGCTCTGGGCACTGTGTATGGGGTCACTGATCTGCTCTGGGCACTGTGTATAGGGTCACTGATCTGCTCTGGGCACTGTGTATAGGGTCACTGATCTGCTCTGGGCACTGTGTATAGGGTCACTGATCTGCTCTGGGCACTGTGTATGGGGTCACTGCTCTGGGCACTGTGTATGGGGTCACTGCTCTGGGCACTGTGTATGGGGTCACTGCTCTGGGCACTGTGTATGGGGTCACTGATCTGCTCTGGGCACTGTGTATGGGGTCACTGATCTGCTCTGGGCACTGTGTATGGGGTCACTGTCTTGCTCTGGGCACTGTGTATGGGGTCACTGCTCTGGGCCCTGTGTATGGGGTCACTGTCCTGCTCTGGGCACTGTGTTTGGGGTCACTGTCCTGCTCTGGGCACTGTGTTTGGGGTCACTGTCCTGCTCTGGGCACTGTGTATGGGGTCACTGTCCTGCTCTGGGCACTGTGTATGGGGTCACTGCTCTGGGCACTGTGTATGGGGTCACTGCTCTGGGCACTGTGTATGGGGTCACTGCTCTGGGCACTGTGTATGGGGTCACTGCTCTGGGCACTGTGTATGGGGTCACTGCTCTGGGCACTGTGTATGAGGTCACTGCTCTGGGCACTGTGTATGAGGTCACTGCTCTGGGCACTGTGTATGAGGTCACTGCTCTGGGCACTGTGTATGGGGTCACTGATCTGCTCTGGGCACTGTGTATGGGGTCACTGCTCTGGGCACTGTGTATGGGGTCACTGATCTGCTCTGGGCACTGTGTATGGGGTCACTGATCTGCTCTGGGCACTGTGTATGGGGTCACTGTCCTGCTCTGGGCACTGTGTATGGGGTCACTGATCTGCTCTGGGCACTGTTCACTGTCCCTCACTGTTATGCTGTGCTGGGTGTTCTGGTTGGCCCTAACATGTACTAGGGGGTTATCGTTGCTGGCCCTTATACTTGCTGGGGTTTATCATTGCTGGTTCCATTTGGGCTTATTTTACTCTAACAATCAATTCTGTGTGCCTGAAGGCCCCATTGTCTATACAATGGGAAAGACCATGGAAAAAACCCCCACTTATTTGGCCACGCCCACAATTGACCACACCCACCTTTTGGCCACGCCCACACGAGGGGCAGCGTGCTATGCGCCGCCTTAGCACCACCACTAATGCTTTCAGCACCCACACAGCACCCCCAAAAAAATTTGTCTGGAGCCACTCCTGAGGCTGGCTGTACTAAAGTCGATAGATGGATTGACTTCAGTACAACCAGCCTGCCCATATACGGAATGAAATTTGAATTTCGATCTGTTTATGGCCAGCCTTAACCTCATAAATCTTCAGTGCTTACCAACTGTTAACAGAGGACAGCAGTTGTATAGGAAATGCATTGTTTTCAATTAATTAGTTGATGCATGCACTTGAATTGTAAAAAGCAGCAGGAAAGTATACCCATTCTGTCCCGCTACAAAGATAAAGCATTCCAGTATAAGTAATGAGAAAACAGAGATTCCCCCATATACATTTCTAACTGAAAACTATACATAGAGAATTTCTTCTTTTATGAAAATCAGATATTATTTGCTGCCACACCCAAATAGGAATGTAGCAGAGTTTACACTACAGTAGCTCTTCACAGAGGCAAAGTTCAGTCGTTTCTAGTTAGAGCATTCAGAGATTGAGCTTTTAATGACTTTTAAATAGTGTTGTATTAAAGAGACAAGAGAAATGATGCTGGGAAAGTAAGTGTGTGTGTGTTTCAATAAATGTATTTGTTAAATAAAATACATTTAAGCTGGTATCAGCCTCTTGCAGCACAAGAAGCCAATCAGTTCATGTGCTGATGAAAAAGCATGGCGATAGGGTGAGAAAGCAAAGTGACAAGAGAGATAAGCTCATCACTGTGCTTCTTCTACATTTACTGTCCTATCATTGGTTGATACAACCTGCGCTCAGAAAAAGTAGGTTGAATGATGCTATGCTAGCCATTAGAATTAGGACATCTAGCAGCTGAGATAAGTACCGCCGCAAGATTAAAGGTGACTATTGCAAGAAAAGCAGTTTATTAGTCTATCTTTTCTTAGGCTAACCATTCTTATCTTGTTGTTTTGGGCTGAAAATCCGCTTTAACTAAATCCATTCATAAAACATTTCCTATTTCTTCAAAGTAAGCTAACATATGGCTAACATGGCACTTCAGTACTCTGGAGGCTGGCATTGTGTTCCAGGCAAGACAACATGTTACAACAGAAAGGAGAGACGTCTTGGTACGAATTTCTCAAGATTCCTTTGTAAGAATCTGGCTGTGCTTGAAAGCCATTGTTCACCTTAAACTGTGCTTGTTTTGTGCTTTTCTGTTCAATGATCGGAGTTGAAACTTTGTGCTCTGTATGCAATGACTAGCTTGTTACACTTTTTCTGTCACCATCCAAGCTATATAAAATTACACCAGGCTCCATGACTAGATTTCTTGTTCCAGCTAAGTCACTCATTACATATAGTCAATATGCACACAGGTTTGAGAATATATCACCATTGTAATTGAGACTAGTAGCTGGTAATAGATGCTGTAACATTTTATTTTATCTACACTTGCACTTCTAGAAGGGCAAGAATGCTTTAAAGTGAACATGTGCATTCAACATGCAGGGCAAGGCAACAGATCTACATCAAAGCCAGCCTCCACAACAGTTTATACTCACCTACTCTTCACTCCCTGCCACCAGGAGTGAGGAAGAAAAGAACAGTATGAAGCTCCAAGACAATTTTAGATGGAGATGGATGGAGCCTAAACAAAACAAAGAACTATCTCCCCATATGACAATGCTGGTGTCAGAGGAGTCATCGCCGGTTTCACCATTGCGGGTGCAAGGGGAGTGAGTCCTATGCTTTCCTGTATCCTGTGTGCAAAATATGTTCACTTCAAATTAAAGGGTCAGCGTGTGCAATAGAGACGTTTCACCGTTGTGTCAAATAACAAGGTCCATAAAGACATGGATGAGTGAGTTTGGGGTGGAGGAACTTGACTTTCCCACACAGAGTTCTGACCTCAACACGATAGAACACCTTTGGGATGAATAAGAGCGGAGACTGTGAGCCAGGCCTTCTCGTCCAACATCAGTGCCTGACCTCACAAATGCGCTTCTGGAAGAATGGTCAAACATTCCCATAGACACACTCCTAAACCTTGTGGACAGCCTTCCCAGAAGAGTTGAAGCTGTTATAGCTGCAAAGGGTGGGCCAGCTCAATATTGGACCCTACGGACTAAAGCCTTGTACACACGATTTTCTGCCAACAAAACTGTGGACTTTTGTCCGAAGGACGTTGGTCCAAACATGTCTTGCATACACACGGCACACAATTGTTGGCCAACAATCACAAACATGGTGACGTACTACATGTTTTTCAGCTCTTTTGCTAATTACGTGTTAGTAGAAGTTTGGTGAGTGTAGATTCGTGCTTTTCTTTTCACGCTTTTCATTTTGTGCTTTTCAGTTCGTTTCTGAACGGCCGTTCGTCAACCAGCCATGTTGCGGAATCAGAGGAGATAATGTGTTATTATTGGCCTTGGAGTTATTGCTTTGACATTATTTTTTTGGTTGAATAATGATTTGATTTGGTATATTTTCTATATTTTTGGATGCATAGAATGCACTTTTTGGTTAAGTTCTATTGGCAGATAGCATGTCTAATTTTATTTGTTTTCTTTTTTTAATGCATAATAAGAAAATTGTGGAGAATAATACTTGGCTATGTGTTTTACTTCAAATAACATTTTGGGAGTAGGCAGTTACATTTTAAAAAATACAATGTAAAATTAACAAGGGACACCAACATAGTTGTATCTTTGATCTTAAAAACTACGGGATAATGGTGTTGTGGTAAATTGCCCAAATAAAAAAAAAAAAAGCATAATAATATTATTCATGATATCACTAGAAAAAAAAAGCTTTTGAAAATTAATTTGCAATAACTCCATCAGTATCACCAGCAAAGCAGCTTCATTATTATCCCATTAAAGAAGAAAAGAATGTGCGCTGCATTTCGAAATTTCATAATTTGCCACGTCACAAATGTTAATTCTCCATTACGATTGTTTACAAGACCGCCCGCTTCAGGCCTGTCCTTGCTTCCGAGCATACGTGTTTGTATTTTGGACTTTTGTCCGACGGACTTGTGTACACACGCTCGGAAAATCCGACAACAGACATTTGTCCGCGGAAAACTTTAAAAACTGCTATCCAACATTTTTCCTCAGATAATCCGACAATTGTCCGATAGAGCATACACACGGTCGGATTTTCCGCCAACAGCCTGTCATCACACATTTCCCGACGGAAAATCCGATTGTGTGCATGAGGCTTAAGACTGGGATGCCATTAAAGTTCATGTGTGTGTAAAGGCAGGCGTCACAATACTTTTGGTAATATAGTGTATTTATGAACCAGCAAAAGATCTGATGTGGACTGTTGGAACATCTAAAAAGATATGGGCACTGGTAAGCGGCAGTTCTTATGATTTAATTTTTACTGTGTTTGCCTCCTTTAACAATTGTACTGTTAAATGTATGCTGTGAAATTGGAAGGGACCATGGTTAGGTAAGCATCCTTGATGGGATCTTTCCCACCAATTGTTCAGATACAACACATAAAAATCTGGACTTTTCTGGGAAACAGGAAATACTGAAATTTTCCAAGAATCAGAAGTCTGATTTAATACATATGTTATAGTTCTGCATTGCTTCAGATGAAAACTTGCTTGGAAAAAGAGTCATAGGTTCCATGTAAGCTTTTCATGCCATGTCATGATTGTTTTCTTGATGCAACTTTGTTATCTGGATGTAAATGTAGTTATTGTGTTTTTCCCCACTTTATTTTCACAGTCATTCTCGATCGCCGGTGCCATCCTAGAATTTTTGGCAGAGCAGACATCTCTTCCTCTTTTGTAATGTCAGCCAGTCTATTGATGCAAGCAGTTGCAATTGGGGCTTTAATATACTTATACAAAAATATCTCCATTAAATCCTTTTTTGCTATAAATGTACAAGAAGAAACAGGCAATGTTGAAGATCGAAAATGCAGTTATTGACCAAGGAAAGTTATTGCAGCAGATGGAAGACATCATGACATATCATGCTGAATTCCCTTAGCAATTAAAAGATGTCCAGTGGTATAATCAGCTCAGTCTTGACAGAAGCCAGAGGGACCCTGATCCATCCATCTACAGTCCAGAGAAGTCTGATCAGAAGTGGTCTTGTGGCTAAATAGCCATACCTCTGATGTAGAAACAAGGCCAAGCAACTCACCTATGCACAAAAACAAGGAACGGGTGTACAGAAAAAGGGCAGCAGGTGCTCTGGATTGAGGAGTTTCAATTTGAAATATTTGTCAGCAGTTCACTAAAAGCCCAGAGGCCAGTACAAAGACTAGTGTCTGCAGGCAACTGTGAAACATTATGGAAGTTCTCTGCAGGTATGAGGTTGCGTTTCTGCAAATGGAGTTAGGGATTTGGCCAGAATTAATGGTCTTATCAATGCCTAAAAGTACAGGCAGATATTTATTCTTTGTGCAATACTGGGGAGCGCCCAAATAAATTCTGTAGCATGACAATGACCCAAAACATACAGCTAAAGTCATAGAGAACTATCTGCATTCAAAAAAAGAAAGAACAAATAAGGAGTCCTGGAAGAGATTGTATAACCCCACAGAGCCCTGATCCCAACATTACTGAGTCTGTCTGGGATTAAGATGAAGAGATAAAACAACTGAGACAGCCAAAAACAGGACAGTTGTTAGTTCTCCTGAATGTTCGGAACAACCTACCTGCTGAGTGTGCAATTATACATATGTAGCTCTGGTAGATTTTTAATCTACTGCTGATAGGTAAATCTAGTGGGTTACTTGTTAGGTGAAGTTACATTTGCCTCTGTTCCAGCTTGGCTGAGTTGCATGTAGTTTCACACTGTGCTGGTGGGTGTCGTTGTCACCAGGGGCCAGTGTTGGAAAGGCAACGTGTTGAAGCGTATGAGTGCTCCTCTGTTCCGGAGACAACTCGGTGGAGGTGGTCCTCCGAGTTGCATTCTGGGAGAGGGTATTTATGGGACAGACGCCATGTTTAGGGGTTCTGGCCCTCCTGGCTGACAGGTATGCATTAGGAATACCACCTTGTGGTCCTCCATTCCAGAGGCCCACGTTGCTGCGGCGTGTGGGTGGGCCCAGAGGCCTGTCTGGGGCCTACCACAGCGGCAGAGGAATGGTCCTGGGCTGTCTATCCTGAGTGAAGAAGCTGGACAACTGAGGAGATCCCAGGGGAGGACCCGTCATGGAAGGATCATGCAGAGTGCTGGTCTGGAGAGGGGCCTGGTGACTCAGTTGGAGGATGTATCCTGAAGTAATCTTACTGCATAGTACTGCCGGGTTGGCTTAAAGGTTCAAGTGCTGTGTCTGATTATCATCGTAAACCATTACATACTGTGGCAGAGGATCGTACGGGTTTTGTTCCAAACAAGTCTGTGGCAGAGACTTTTGTTCGTGCTACGTACTGGCTGCTAGGCAAGTGAGAGAGGCCTATGCAGGCGGGCAAAGATTGAATCCCACAGGGGGAGTGCATTCAACTACAAGTGTTCAATTCCTAATAATGTTCTAAAGAATACTAAGGAAAGGTATTTGAGCTTCCCTGCAACTTTCCTTCTACCTCTTTCCTGCTACTTCCTTTATTACCTGTTCATTAAAGCATTGGAAAACATACTCAGGTGTTTGGTGCCTACATCGTCCAGAGGTAAACTCAACAGGACCCTAGACCCGGTGTCGGTGAAACAGAGGTGGCGAAAGTGAAGGTAACAGCCCGCTTTAAACCAGCAGCTCCACCGAGAGTCATTGCTACATGTGGGGGCGTCGTCCGGGATTTGTTGGCCATCAACTTCCCGCAACCTAGAGAAGTGTTTCATCTGGAGTTTACGGTGAAAGCTGGACTTTGTCAATTTCTCAGGAGAAAAAGAGGTTAAAGTTGCAGGACTTTATTTCTGACTGCGTAGGCGGCGGGCGCCAGTGAAAGCCAGGAGCTACGTTATCAGAGGAACAAGTGGGAGGAGCCTAGTCTACTTGATACCGCGTGGGACGTGTGTGTGTTGGCGCTAGAGAAGAAGAGAGGCCTCGTGATCGTGCTGAGAAGATCAGAGTGTGGCCATGTCTTTTTCGGTGATGCAACCAACCGTGGGACCTAAGATTTTCCCTACCAGCACCGCTGCGGGTGCTATGCTGACGGAACCTTGCATACGGATACCGGCATTCGTCTGAAACCGCAGGGGAGGTTTGTTCTTTATACAGTCGGAGATATTGAAGGGCTGGGCATGCTTTGCCACAAGTGTGAAGGACTAGTCATACATCTCCGTCCATTTGTTCGCTGCCCGCAATGTGGAGAATATTTGTTTGTGGTGGAGCAACCTACCATGTCGCCCCGTGCTTATTGTATGGACTGGGCTACAGGTATTGCCACAGTGGAAGCTGCTACTACTGCTGAAACAGAGCAGCAGGCCGTGATTTCGCCTGTTGTCACCGAAAGTGTTCCTGAGAGAGATACTGCGGTAGCTAACTCATCAGCGGACAATACTTTAATTTCCGCGTACACTAGGCCTATCCCCGTTGTACCTGTCCAGAGGAAGGTGGGATACATAAAGGCTTCCCGCGGCCGTGGTCGAGGCCTACCCCAGAGACTACCCGAACTGGAGAAGTCCACGTCAGGAACGGGTGAGAGATCAGAGGGGAATGTATCTGGGACTTTGTGTAAATACTTGCCGGCAGAAGAGTTGAGAGATTCGGAAATAGATTCCATGTCGGATCTCTCCGGTGATGATGAGAGAACATCGCCTTGTGTAGAGCCACACAGTACTATCAAGGAGACATTGCCTAAAGTTATTACTTTGTTGCCGACACCCATCGGGTCTGTGGTGAGCAAGTCATTGAACTCTTGTGTGACCCCTGGTTTGGGGAAAAATAGATCGTTGCCTAGACCTGCACGTTTACAGAGAATGCTTAACAAGCGTGTGGCCACGGAATATGGTCTGGAGTTCCCCTATGTTACCCAGGACATTATGCAAGAGATTGAAGCCAACTGGGAGCTTTGGTACAGTGAAGCTGTTTGGGACTATTTGTCTGTGCCTAAGCCTTTCCGGAAAACTGGATATTCTGTCGCTATGGATGAACGCTTCAGTGGATGTTTCCTACACTGGAACTATGGTCGGCACATTCATGCTGACAAAGTGGTCATTTGCAGATCAGGAAAAGATGACGTTGTGTACTTTATTACTACAGTGGATAAACTGGGAAAGACACTGACATTGCCAGATCCTCGGTTTTACTGGTGATTATGGATAAAGAACTGTGGGGGATGTAGATAGACAGTGTCAGTGTCAGTGTTTAGAGATCTTCGTGGTCAAGATTTGGTGTTCATCTCCGTGTTTCTAAATCCAAGGCCCGTTTTTTTTGCTAGCCGGACTTCCTTCGTTTAAAAGATATGACATACCTAAATATATATAGGGATGGACTCCTCAAGTTATTTTAGTTGGTTCCTTAGTGGGAAGATAAGAAAGATTATGGGAAGAGAGTTTCATTTTTCTTTTCGAATGAGACTTTGCTCCTAAACCGTATATATCTCGTGTGTGTGTTTAACTTTGTTTCTTTTCAGAAGCAAGTGGACCTCCTATCAAGCTTTTAGGCTTTTCAGCTAGATAGATAGTGGGGTTGCAACAGTCTTAATGTGGTTTTGTTTACGGATGTGAACATATTGTTTAAAAAAAAAAAATTTTGAAATTGTAATGTCTCTCTACTGTTTTCCTTTCTTCTTAACTTTAATCCAAGTTTTAAGCTCAAATACCTACTCTCAGGCTTGGGAGTTATTTTTTTGACAGACTTTGAGGACAACGTCTATTGTAGTGGGGGGAGTATGGTAGATTTTTAATCTACTGCTGATAGGTAAATCTAGTGGGTTGCTTGTTAGGTGAAGTTAGATTTGCCTCTGTTCCAGCTTGGCTGAGTTGCGTGTAGTTTCACACTGCGCCGGTGGGTGTCGTTGTCACCAGGGGCCAGTGTTGGAAAGGCAACGTGTTGAAGCGCATGAGTGCTCCTCTGTCCCGGAGACAACTCGGTGGAGGTGGTCCTCCGAGTTGCATTCTGGGAGAGGGTATTTATGCGACAGACGCCATGTTTTTTTTTTTTTTAATTATACGTTTTTATTGATTTTCAAAAAACAGACAACAAACAAAAATGAATACTTTCAACAATTAAAGAAACTGTATACATAGAAAACAAAACACACAACAGAAAAAAAACCCCTGCATATATACATACATATGTTGGTCATACCTGGTTCCTGTACCAGTTTAATTTTAAAGAAAGGTGTTATCCCATGTTACATATGTACACCTAGAGTTTTCACATAATCATGAGTCCTTGCCCACTAACTAATGGAGAGATTGCCAAGAGTCATATTCCTCTAGGAGACTTGTGAGGCTGTAGAGGGGTCCATGAGCCACTTGGACCAAACCTTTTCATGTTTGAGGAGACAACCCCTATTTATATATGTTTCTTTGTATAATGGTAAGCTATTATTAATGAGTTGTGTCCACAAAGTCAGCGATGGGGGGGTGGTTTCCTTCCAGCTGAGAGCTATAGCTTTACGAGCATAGAAAAAAAGCAGCCCCACCAAAGTACGCCCTGCTGTCGTAGGAATCAATTGCTCTGTCAGACGTAGGATTGGCATTAATCGTTGCAGTGGGATATATGTTATTTTGGATATAAAAGCTAGTATTTCTTCCCAATACCTTACGATAGCTGGACAAGTCCAGAATATATGGGTAAAGTCTCCAGGAATATCCCCACATCGCCAACAACCAGGAGCAGAGTCTGAATTAATTTTATTTAATATATGGGGGGTGTAATATGCCCTGTGGACTATCTTAAACTGAATAAGTCGGTCTCTCAAGGAGACGAGAGAGTTGAAGGGAGAGTCCCATATATTATCCCAATCATCCTCATTAAGTTCAGGGATATCCTTAGACCATTTTGATCTTAATTTCTCTAAATCAGGGAGAGAGGCAGCTGTGAAGTGAAAATACAATTTAGATGCAGCATTCTTTGTACAATCTGACCTAAGAAGCTTCTCTAAGGTGGATTGAACTAGTTGTAGAGGAGAGCCAGAGAATTGACAGCTAAAGGCATGGAAGAGTTGAAGGAAACGAAAAGAATACGACTGAGGAATATTGAAGTCGGAGATTAGTTGGGAAAAAGAAATCAAAGATTTATCCAAAACGATCTGTGTCACTGTTTTTATCTTAAAATTAGTCCAAGCATAGGGGTCGGGTAGTGAATAGAAATGCTCCAGAGTGGGATTTAACCAGAGGGGAGCATTAGGTGATATTACCTGTAGGGGATATTGTTAAATTTTGAGGCCCTCTCCCCATGCACGTAGCGTGGTAAGCATAGATGGTGTCAATGAATATGGAGCACGAGGGCCCCGAAAGATCAAAAATTTCAGCGCCTCTAGGGATCCCAGAACTGCTGCTTCTACCTGAGTAACGGAATTTGAGGTATCTGAGTTAAGCCACCAGGCCGTAGTTACTAGCTGAGAAGCCAAGTAATATTTATGGAAATTGGGAGGTCGGGTGTACCAATGTTGCCCAGCTATACCTAGGGGGCTTTGATCTCCATATGAATGCTGAGAGAATACGATGTAGCCTTGCAAAGAAAGATTTAGGGATCCACTGGGGAGAGTGTCGAAATAAATATGTGAATTTAGGTAATACATTCATTTTTATTAAATTTATGCGTCCTAACAATGAAAGGGGTAATGACTCCCATGCCTTCAGCCGTTGTTGAGTCTCCTGGATCACAGGTGTTAAATTTAAGGATATATAGTCTGAAACCTGTCTGGAAATCACCACCCCTAGATATTTAAAATGCTCCACCCATCTTAGGGGGGTATCCATATCGGCAGTGGCATGAGCTGTAGAGTCTATAGGAAATAGAAGTAAATGCGGAGAAAGAATTGAGGACCTGTAGGGCCCCCTTAAGTGATGGTCCTGCGTCATTAAGAAAGAGGAGTAGGTCGTCCGCATACAGGGCGACCCTTTCCTCCAGCCAGCCAACACGCAATCCCTTGACATGAAGGGAAGTACAGAGAGCCTCCGCCAGCGGTTCCATTGCTATGGCGAACAGGGCTGGAGAGAGGGGGCAGCCCTGTCGAGTACCCCTTGACAGAGAAAAAGACTGTGATAAGCTACCTCCCAACTTGATAGCTGAGGTGGGGTTTTGATAAATTACCTGTATCCATTTAATAAAGATCAGGTGGAACCCCATCCTTTTAAGGACCTCCCAAAGAAAAGGCCATTCGATAGTATCGAAGGCCTTTTCAATATCTAAGGAGGCCACCACCCTAGTACCTTCATTCAAATGCTTTGCATGTATATTAGTGAACAAACCTCTCAAATTTACATTGGTTGACCTATTGGCCATGAAGCCAGTTTGATCAATATCGACAACAGACTTCCCCCGCAGAAATGATTCGATTGCCCTCAGTACCTCCTCCGGGGTTATTGGCCCCACCAGAGATTCTCTTTCTTTATCTGAAAGCCAGCCAAATGCCAATGGGTCTAGCCAGGATGCCAGATACAGACGCCATGTTTAGGGGTTCGTTTTCATCCACCTGCTGGCCCTCCTGGCCAACAGGTATGCATTAAGAATACCACCTTGTGGTCCTCCGTTCCGGAGGCCCACAACGCTGCAGCGTGTGGGTGGGCCCAGAGGACTGTCTGGAGCCTACCACAGCGGCAGAGGAATGGTCCTGGGCTGTCTATCCTGAGTGAAGAAGCTGGACAACTGAGGAGATCCCAGGGGAGGACCCGTCATGAAAGCATCATGCAGAGTGCTGGTCTGGAGAGGGGCCTGGTGACTCAGTTGGAGGACGTATCCTAAAGTAATCTTACTGCATAGTACTGCCGGGTTGGCTTAAAGGTTCAAGTGCTGTGTCTGATATTCATCGTAAACCATTACATCCTGTGGCAGAGGATCGTACGGGTTTTGTTCCAAACAAGTCTGTGGCAGAGACTTTTGTTCATGCTACGTACTGGCTGCTAGGCAAGTGAGAGAGGCCTATCCAGGCGGGCAAAGATTGAATCCCACAGGGGGAGTGCATTCAACTACAAGTGTTCAATTCCTAATAATGTTCTAAAGAATACTAAGGAAAGGTATTTGAGCTTCCCTGCAACTTTCCTTCTACCTCTTTCCTGCTACTTCCTTTATTACCTGTTCATTAAAGCATTGGAAAACATACTCATGTGTTTGGTGCCTACATCGTCCAGAGGTAAACTCAACGGGACCCTAGACCCGGTGCAGGTGAAACAGAGGTGGCGAAAGTGAAGGTAACAGCCCGCTTTAAACCAGCAGCTCCACCGAGAGTTATTGCTACACATAAAAGAGTTAATACCTTTTTAAAGGCTAAGGGAGGACACACCCAATATTGATTTGGGTTGGTATCAAAGGGGAAAATGGGCAGGAACACAGTTCAACAAACCATTTTATGTCAGCCAACACAAAAATTGGCGTTTCCTTCTGCAGTAGTGCAAACAAAACACATAGCAGCTTCTTTTCAGTGTTTAACAGTCTCTAAACACAGCAGGACATATCTGCTTAGCTTCAGCACAGATTTTAGAAATCAGGTCACAGGGCTCACCAGGCAGAAGGGATTCCAAGACAAGCAGGTCTTTCAGGCAGCCCAGTGTGGCAGCTTTTCCATGTATGCTTTAAAAACAACCCTTTACTTTTCACATACAACAACCCTGTCTCTTAAAAGTAGTGTTAAACCCAAAAGCAAACATTTATTATATTGCTGCATTTATATTGCTGCATTTGTTTCCTTTTTTAGTCCTACTTTCTTCTATTTCATTTGGTGATCCAGCATGTAAGTCTGTTTTCCAAAAGAACAAGCTCTCCTGCAGATTGTATCAGTTACAGTGATGAGACAAACCATGTAACACTGACAGGGGTGCTTAGAATGATCAGTTTTTGTTTATGAATGTAAAACCTTTATCCCCGAAAGAACTGTTTGCTGTAACTGATTATAAAGTGTGGAGTTTGACTTCAACTTATTGGATGTACTAGCAGATTTAGATTCACTGCCACTCCCCCCCCCAGAATGGCGATGCTGCTGTCCAGAGTTGTGTCTCACTAATACAGGAGGTGTGTTGCTGGCCAGATCACCAGTCAAAAAGATAGGGGGAAAAGCCTGAAAAAAAGAAAACAAATGCAGCCACTCAGGGTTGTCCAGCACCCAAGGCAAGAACCCAGAATTGTGCCCCTCCCCCACTATTAATACATGGCGTATAATGGGTGCCCCACCCCATGTCCATTTTTTTCCCCTTTGCTTCACTGCGTTCAGGGCAACTTTCACTCCTGCCCACCCCTTGTCCTGTCCCTTCAGCCACCACATCTAAGGATAGGTGAGCTGCAATACAACCCATTTTTGGTTTTGGGTTCAATACCACTTTAAGCTCACGTTTCATAGGCAGGGCAATAGGGAAAGTGTTTGCCCTCTCAAATTAGCCCCCCTCAGCCAGTCCTGTACCAGGCCGACTCTTCACATTTCATTTACATTTGTATCTGTGTGCATATACACTTTATTCTACCATCAGTAGTTTACATTTATAGAATTGAAATTGAAAGCTGAACTCTGAGCTAGAGAAAAAGTGAGACCCACTCTGAATTGCAAGACGCTTGTTTTGTCTAGGGATTGATAAGTAGGTGAACTACTTACTTTATTCCATGTTTCCCTGCCAGCCAGCACTCCCCTGCCGGTCACCATTCTCAGTATGTGGGCAGGCCCTCAGAGTTCTTATGTACGATACAGGTCCACTGGTCCTGCATTGTATGTGATGATATTGGAGAACTGCACGCAGAGAACAGTAGTTTCGGAACACTGGTCTTACGAAGATGTTGAAGAGAGGAGAAAGGCAAGTATTTTACCTCATTTTTATCTCCCCATTCCCGGGTCAAGCATTTAACCCTTGCATTGTGCAGGGGAGTCCTCTGCAAGGGTAACTTTTTCCATGGGTTGGAGTTCAGCTTTATAGACTGCATACTGAGAATTTCAGTGTTTTAAAAAATGAAATGCACTTTGAGCTCTACTAAAGCCAAACAGCTTCTTTTTGTCAGAATTTGTGATTGCATAACTTTTGATAACATTTATCTCGTGTCATTACCCTGAACCTAAGCTTAAAAACAAAATTATTTACCGGTTTAATGAACTCAGAATCATTTGTTTGACTTTAGGTTTTTTAGTGTCTTTGTGGAGCCATAAAATATGACCACGGGGTAAAGAAACATACAAAGAAACATACAATATGACCACACGATTGGGGTTGTTGCCCTTTAAACTTGCTGTTAGTGTGAGCTTAAATTGTAAATAAAACAAACCTTTTTTTTTAGTTTTGAATAGACTGGAGAGGGATTCAAATATCTAGCAAGTTTATATTCTTGTCTGTGCCACCTTTATGGAGATTCAAACTCTCTATTTGTCCTGTTTACTATGATCATTAAAAGTCAAAGTAAAAGAAAATCCCAAATTTGACATTGTCCCCAGAACAGTAATAGAGGGGAAATCTTCTGTAGCAGTGTAGTTGCCACTAGTAACAAACATCTACCATATCACCCCGCTGCCAGACTCCCATATATCAGTTCAGAGACAATGATAAGTCATTTGCTTTGTTTTGTTTTTGTTTATTGGGGGGTTCAACTTGGTTGGGGAAAGTGGTATATGGGATGCCCATAGAACAGATCATTTTGCCATCATATTTAAAGATTGTATAGTTTAGCACATAGTTTCAGCCTGAAGAAAAGATGCGCATGTTTAACAGCTACAGTCCTCTTCCTGCATCACCATGCAGACTATTGCTCCTCCTCTGCGTAACTCCTGCAGACTATTGCTCCCAGGAATTCCTCATTAGTTACCATGTAAAGAATAAGGACTTCACCCAAGAACGTGTAAGGGTGAAGTTCCTAGAGATCCTTCCCTCCTGCACAAACTTATACTGTAGCACATTCATTTCCTGTCACATCTTCTTCTGTAAGCAAAAGAACCCACTCTGAATAGTTTCTCCTTCTGGCTCTGGTTGCCTGCTACTACTAGGCCAGAGGCAGTACCTCTCCCCGGAGTCCTAGTAGTTTAAAAGCCTGTTCTGAACGGTGGACTACTGTTCCCAGCCAGCCCGGCTTGCAAATCCTATGCCAACAGGTCACATTGATTTGAAAAGTCTCTCCTCTGATCCAGGACTCCTCATCAATGACCGTGTAATGATGAGGACTTCACTAATGACCGTGTAAAAGTGAAGTTCACTCACAGACTTCCTGGCACATCCAGCTCTTCACTGTGGTACACTCACCGACCTTCCTCTGCCCCAAGTCCTTGATGGAGAACTTAACTGGACTGTACGTTCCAACAGCTTCACCTGCCCCTCTGCTCCAGGAGTTCCTCATCAATGACCATGTAATGATGAGGACATCGCCAATGACTGTGTAAAGGCGAAGTTCCCTCACAGTTCTCCCCGGGCCTCCTCCTGCGATCGGCGCATCCCCCCCCAGATGGGGGTGCCCTCCTGCTGCTGTCTAGTACTCCATTCTCCACTTCACCCTGGCCAACAACTCCCCCCAGTGGCATGTTACCTCAGCTTATATAGGAGGCCCGCCCTCCTGCCAATACCAGTTGGGGATTGGTCAGGGCTCCCACATGAGCTGCCTGCCACTCCAGTTCTAGGACCTGCCCCTCTTCCAGAACATTCTCCCTGGAAGCAGGGGAGGCACCTCAGAACTAGAGCACAGGTGGTCACACCCACTGCTACTCTAACCACTCCCTGCCCCCAGATCAAAACAAACAGGCCTAGCTTAAAGCATAGACCTGCCTAAATTTACCTGTGCTGACAGTCTCCCTAGTAAAAAAAATCCCATACTAGCACCTACCTATTGGCAGAGGGTGCTAAACTTCCAACTGGGGACTCTAGTTCTGGTTTGGTGGGATTTCATCTTACTTCCTCTTTTGGCTATGGGAAGTGAAGAGAAATCTCCCCGGTGGGACACAGATGGCAAATATAAAACTAGGGTTTTATTATTATCATTAATTTATAGGATTTATATACAGTGCCTTGCAAAAGTGTTCACCCCCTTGGCTTTTTACATTCTTTAGTTCAATGTTTTTTTAATCTGAATTATATGTGATGGATCAGAACACAATAGACTAAGTTGGTGAAGTAAAATTAGAAAAATATATACAATGGGGACGGAAAGTATTCAGACCCCCTTAAATTTTTCACTCTTTGTTATATTGCAGCCATTTGCTAAAATCATTTAAGTTCATTTTTTCCTCATTAATGTACACACAGCACCCCATATTGACAGAAAAACACAGAATTGTTGCCTTTTTTTGCAGATTTATTAATAAAGAAAAACTGAAATATCACATGGTCCTAAGTATTCAGACCCTTTGCTGTGACACACATATATTTAACTCAGGTGCTGTCCATTTCTTCTGATCATCCTTGAGATGGTTCTACACCCTCATTTGAGTCCAGTTGTGTTTGATTATACTGATTGGACTTGATTAGGAAAGCCACACACCTGTCTGTATAAGACCTTACAGCTCACAGTGCATGTCAGTGCAAATGAGAATCATGAGGTCAAAGGAACTGCCTGAAGAGCTCAGATACAGAATTGTGGCAAGGCACAGATCTGGCCAAGGTTACAAAAAAATCTGCTGCACTTAAGGTTCCTAAGAGCACATAATCCTTAAATGGAAGATGTTTGGGACGATCAGAACCCTTCCTAGAGCTGGCCGTCTGGCCAAACTGAGCCTTGGTGCGAGAGGTAAAGAAGAACCCAAAGATCACTGTGGCTGAGCTCCAGAGATGCAGTCGGGAGATGGGAGAAAGTTGTAAAAAGTCAACCATCACTGCAGCCCTCCACCAGTCGAGGCTTTATGGCCGAGTGGCCCGATGGAAGCCTCTCCTCAGTGCAAGACACATGAAAGCCCGCATGGAGTTTGCTAAAAAACACCTGAATGACTCCAAGATGGTGAGAAAAAAGATTCTTTGGTCTGATGAGACCAAGATAGAACTTTTTGGCCTTAATTCTAAGCGGTATGTGTGGAGAAAACCAGGCACTGCTCATCACCTGTCCAATACAGTCCCAACAGTGAAGCATGGTGGTGGCAGCATCATGCTGTGGGGGTGTTTTTCAGCTGCAGGGACAGGATGACTGGTTGCAATTGAGGGAAAGATTAATGCCGCCAAGTACAGGGATATCCTGGATGAAAACCTTCTCCAGAGTGCTCAGGACCTCACACTGGGCCGAAGGTTTACCTTCCAACAAGACAATGACCCTAAGCATGCAGCTAAAATAATGGAGTGGCTTCACGACAACTCCGTGACTGTTCTTGAATGGCCCAGCCAGAGCCCTGACTTAAACACAATTGAGCAAATGGCTGTCCACCAATGTTTACCATCCAACCTGACAGAACTGGAGAGGATCTGCAAGGAGGAATGGTAGAGGATCCCCAAATCCAGGTGTGAAAAATTTGTTGCATCTGTCCCAAAAAGACTCATGGCTGTATTAGATCAAAAGGGTGCTTCTATTAAATACCGAGCAAAGGGTTCTGAATACTTACGACCATGTGATATTTCAGTTTTTCTTTTTTAATAAATCTGCAAAAATCTCAACAATTCTGTGTTTTTCTGTCAATATGGGGTGCTGTGTGTACATTAATGAGGAAAAAAATGAACTTAAATGATTTTAGCAAATGGCTGCAATATAACAAAGAGTGAAAAATTTAAGGGGGTCTGAATACTTTCCGTCCCCACTGTACATAAAACAATTTTTCTGAAATAAAAAACTGATAGTTGGCTGTGCGTATGTATTCACCCCCTTTGTTATAAAGCCCATAAAAAGCTCTGGTGCAACCAATTACCTTCAGAAGTCACATAATTAGTGAAATGATGTCCACCTGTGTGCAATCTAAGTGTCACATGATCTGTCATTACACATACACACCTTTTTGAAAGGCCCCAGAGGCTGCTACACCTATGCAAGAGGCACCACTAACAAAACACTGCCATGAATACCAAAGAACTCTCTAAACAAGTAAGGGACAATGTTGTTCAGAAGTACAAGTCAGGGTTAGGTTATAAAAAAATATCCAAATCTTTGATGATCCCTAGGAGCACCATCAAATTTACCATAACCAGATGGAAAGAACATGGCACAACAGCAAAGCTGCCAAGAGACGGACGCACACCAAAACTCACGGACCGGGCATGGAGGGCATTAATCAGAGAGGCAGCAAAGGGACCTAAGGTAACCCTGTAGGAGCTGCAGAGTTCCACAGCAGAGACTGGAGTATCTGTACATAGGACGACAATAAGCTGTACGCTCCATAGAGTTGGGCTTTATGGCAGAGTGGCCAGAAGAAAGCCATTACTTTCAGCAAAAAAACAAAATGGCACGTTTTAAGTTTGCAAAAAGGCATGTGGGAGATCCAAAAAATGTATGGAGGAAGATGCTCTGGACTGATGAGACTAAAATTGAACTTTTTGGCCATCAAAGAAAACGCTATGTCTGACGCAAACCCAACACATCACATCACCCAAAGAACACCATCCCCACAGTGAAACATGGTGGTGGCAGCATCATGCTGTGGGGATGTTTTTCAGCAGTCGGGACTGGGAAACTGGTCAGAGTTGAGGGTAAGATTGATGGTGCTAAATACAGGGATATTCTTGAGCAAAACCTGTACCATTCTGTGTGTGTGATTTGAGGCTAGGACGGAGGTTCACCTTCCAGCAGGACAATGACCCCAAACACACTGCTAAAGCAACACTTGTGTGGTTTAAGGGGAAACATGTAAATGTGTTGGAATGGTCTAGTCAAAGCCCAGACCTCAATCCAATAGAAAATCTGTGATCAGACTTAAAGATTGCTGTTCATAAGCGCAAACCACCCAACTTGAACGAGCTGGAGCAGTTTTGCAAGGAGGAATGGGCAAAAATCCCAGTGGTAAGATGTGGCAAGCTCATAGAGGCTTATCCAAAGCGACTTGGAGCTGTGATAGCCGCAAAAGGTGGCTCTACAAAGTATTGACTTTAGGGGGGTGAATAGTTATGCACATTGACTTTTTATGTTATTTTGTCCTATTTGTTGTTACATAGTTACATAGTAGGTGAGGTTGAAAAAAAGACACAAGTCCATCAAGTCCAACCTATGTGTGATTATGTGTCAGTATTACATTGTATATCCCTGTATGTTGCGGTCATTTAGGTGCTTATCTAATAGTTTCTTGAAGCCATCGATGCTCCCCGCTGAGACCACCGCCTGTGGAAGGGAATTCCACATCCTTGACGCTCTTACAGTAAAGAACCCTCTACGTAGTTTAAGGTTAAACCTCTTTTCTTCTAATTTTAATGAGTGGCCACGAGTCTTGTTAAACTCTCTTCTGCGAAAAAGTTTTATTCCTATTGTGGGGTCACCAGTACGGTATTTGTATATTGAAATCATATCCCCTCTCAAGCGTCTCTTCTCCAGAGAGAATAAGTTCAGTGCTTGCAACCTTTCCTCATAACTAAGATCCTCCAGACCCTTTATTAGCTTTGTTGCCCTTCTTTGTACTCGCTCCATTTCCAGCACATCCTACCTGAGGTCTGGTGCCCAGAATTGGACAGCATACTCTAGGTGCGGCCGGACCAGAGTCTTGTAGAGCAGGAGAATTATCGTTTTATCTTTGGAGTTGATCCCTTTTTTAATGCATGCCAATATTATGTTTGCTTTGTTAGCAGCAGCTTGGCATTGCATGCCATTGCTGAGCCTATCATCTACTAGGACCCCCAGGTCCTTTTCCATCCTAGATTCCCCCAGAAGTTCTCCCCCCAGTGTATAGATTGCATGCATATTTTTGCCACCCAAATGCATTATTTTACATTTTTCTACATTGAACCTCATTTGCCATGTAGTCGCCCACCCCATTAATTTGTTCAGATCTTTTTGCAAGGTTTCCACATCCTGCGGAGAAGTTATTGCCCTGCTTAGCTTAGTATCGTCTGCAAATACAGAGATTGAACTGTTTATCCCATCCTCCAGGTCGTTTATGAACAAATTTAATAGGATTGGTCCCAGCACAGGACCCCACTACCTACCCCAGATACACCGCGTCTATGGGCCTTCCTTTATCTAGCTGGCAACTCGCCTCCTCATAGAAGGTTAGTAGATTGGTTTGGCAAGAACGATTCTTCATGAATCCATGCTGATTACTGCTAATGATACCGTTCTCATTACTAAAATCTTGTATATAGTCCCTTATCATCCCCTCCAAGAGTTTACATACTATTGATGTTAGGCTAACTGGTCTGTAATTCCCAGGGATGTATTTTGGGCTCTTTTTAAATATTAGTGCTACATTGGCTTTTCTCCAATCAGCTGGTACCATTCCAGTCAGTAGACTGTCTGTAAAAATTAGGAACAACGGTCTGGCAATCACTTGACTGAGTTCCCTAAGTACCCACGGATGCAAGCCATCTGGTCCCGGTGATTTATTAATGTTAAGTTTCTCAAGTCTAATTTTAATTCTGTCCTCTGTTAACCATGGAGGTTCTTCCTGTGATGTGTCATTAGGATAAACACTGCAGTTTTGGTTACTGAAGCCACCCCGATTCCCTCGTGAAGACTGAGGAGAAGAACAAATTCAATACCTTCGCCATCTCCCCATCCTTTGTAACCAGATGTCCTTCCTCATTCTTTATGGGGCCAATATGGTCCGTCCTCCCTTTTTTACTGTTTACATACTTAAAGAATTTCTTGGGATTTTTTTTGCTCTCCTCCGCTATGTGTCTTTCATGTTCTATCTTAGCCGTCCTAATTGCACCCTTACATTTCTTGTTGCATTCTTTATAAAGTCTGAATGCTGATGATGATCCCTCAACCCTGTATTTTTTGAAGGCCTTCTCCTTTGCTTTTATATGCATTTTTACATTGGAGTTAAGCCATCCAGAACTTTTGTTCGCTCTTTTAAATTTATTACCCAATGGGATGCATTGGCTAATGCCCTTATTTAATATGCTCTTAAAGCAAACCCATCTCTCCTCTGTGTTCTTTGTTCCTAATATTTTATCCCAATTTGTGCCTTTTAGCAAAGTTTGTAGTTTAGGGAAGTTGGCTCTTTTGAAATTCAGTGTCTTTGTATTCCCTTTATGTTTCCTATTTGTGTGATTTATACTGAAACTAATTGACCTGTGATCGCTGTTACCCAAATTGCCCCGTATTTCCACATCCGTGATCAGGTCTGTATTGTTGGTAATCAGTAGATCCAGTAATGCTTTATTTCTAGTTGGTGCGTCTACCATCTGACCCATAAAATTGTCCTGCAAGACATTAAAGCGGAGTTCCACCCTAAAGGGGAACTTCCGCTCATCGGATTCCTCCCCCCCTCCGGTGCCTCAATTGTCACCTTTCAGGAGGGAGGGGGGTGCAGATACCTGTATAATACAGGTATCTGCACCCACTTCCGGTAATAGCTAGCCGCAGCTAGCCGCAAATGCCCCCCCCCCCATTGTGTTGTGGGAAACACACAGTTCCCACAACACAACGGGGACCAGTGTAGACGCGCAGCGTGACTCGCGCATGCGCAGTAGGGAACCAGGCAATGAAGCCGCAACGCTTCACTTCCTGATTCCCTGACCAAGGATGGCGGTGGGGGCAGCCAAGAGACGAGCGATCGATCGGCTTGGGCTGCCAACATCGCTGGACCCTGGGACAGGTAAGTGTCCATTTATTAAAAGTCAGCAGTATTTGTAGCTGCTGGCTTTTAATATTCTTTTTGTTTAAGGTGGAGCTCCTCTTTAATGAACTGGCGAGCCTTAAATGAATGTGCGGTTCCCTCCGCCCAGTCTGTCTGGATAATTAAAATCCCCCATTATGATAACACTTCTCATCCTTGCTGCTAATCCAAATTGGCCTATAGCATACTCCCAGTATTATTTTCCCCTTAGCTTCATCCCTTTGGAGCTCTACCCATAAGGATTCCACCTCCTCCCTAGCTCCCTTAGTGATGTCATCTCTCACATTCACTTGTATATTATTCTTGATATATAGGCATACCCCTCCCCCTTTTTACCCTCTATATCCTTGCGGTAAAGGGTATACCCTTGAATGTTTGCCAGCCAATCATGAGAGCTGTTGAACCAGGTCTCTGAAATTCCCACAAAATCCAAATCCTCTACGTACAACAGTATCTCTAGTTCACCCATCTTGTCCGCCATGCTCCTGGCATTGGTGAACATGCCACATAGTTTAGACCGGTCGCATATTGTCCTCGTATTGGGTGTTCCGAGATTGCAACTAGGAATTGCTACTATACTTACCTTGGGTTTTTGTGCTTTGGTCAACCTAACACTAATGCCCCCAATACTGCCCTCTGGAATATGTTCCATGCTGACTATCTCTACCTCTGGACCCTCCCCCCCATCACCTAGTTTTAAAACCCCTCTAAATTTTTGGCCATCTTCATTCCCAGCTGATCTGCACCCTCCTCATTTAGGTGCAGTCCGATCATTCTATAGTACCGGTTATCGAATGAGAAGTCGGCCCAGTCCTCCAGGAACCCAAACCCCTCCTTACTACACCAGCTCTTCAGCCACTTGTTTACTTCCCTAATCTCCCTCTGCCTTTCTGGTGTGGCTCAATGTACCGGTAGTATTCCTGAGAATACTACCTTGGAGGTCCTTTTCCTCAATTTAGCTCCTAAGTCCCTAAAATCATTCTTTAGGCCACTCCATCTGCCTCTGACTTTGTCATTGGTGCCAACATGCACCATGACACCTGGGTCTTCCCCAAGCCCCTCCCAGTAATCTGTCTACCAGATCAGTGGCAGAAGTATAGGGGTCGCTGAGGTCGCCATGGCGACTGGGCCCCATGCTGCAGGGGGCCCTTGAGGGCCCCCCTGTTTATCTTGATGGGAGGAGCGGCTGGGATCGATCTCCCCGATCGTCGGCCGAACTGTAATCGGCATTGTGCAGGGAGCTTGTCACACTGATCTAAAGTGAAAGCAAAGTGTGTGCTCTTTGTCTCCCCTTACAGTGCAGTACCTGGCAGGAAGAGGTGAGGTAAAGCACTGCCGTTTTTTAAAAGGCTTTCTGTATGTGTGTATGTGTGTGTTCTTATGTGTGTGTTTATATGTGTGTTCATGTATGTGTTTGCATGTGTTTATGTGTGTATTTATATATGTATATGTGTTTGTGTGTGTATATACAGTATATGTGTGTGTATATTATGTGTGTGTTTATCTATATGTGTGTGTGTTTAGATGCAGTGATGGCCCGTGCATTAAGGGCGCACGGGCGCCGCCCCCTCTCTCCAGCCACCTCTCTATCACCAATAGATAGATTCATGCATTGCATGAATCTATCTATGGCCGCCGCTGCCACCCCCTATTCAGACGCCTAGCCCCTTTTTGGGCGCAGGGAACCTGAATTACAGCGGCGGGGGGTGTTTTTGAAGCACCGGATTAGAGCCATAGGCATTAATAGGCATCAAAAAAGGTGACCTCGCAGGCCACTCAGCTGTGTTAGAAAAGCGAATGACTATTCGCTTTCCTAACACTAAACTACCTCTCCACCAATCAGGTGCTTGGGTCTGTTACCTGTCACCTGATTGGCTGAAACGACAGGCGCCGCTATTGGACGCCTATCAGGAGGAGAGGACGGGAGATGTGGACAGCAGGAGACGCATGGAGAACCCCACTCGTCGCAGTCACCCGCTGCCCCACCAAGACAGGGTAAGTGCCAATGAGCGGTCGGGGGTCACACTGGGGGCATTCAAGGGCACACTGGCAGCATTTAATGGGCACACTGGCATTTGATGGGCACACGGGCAGCATTTGATGGGCACAGTGGCTGCATTTGATGGAACACTGGCAGCATTTAATGGGCACAGTGGCAGCGTTTGATGGGCACACTGGCAGCGTTTGATGGGCACACTGGCAGCGTTTGCTGGGCACACTGGCAGCGTTTGATGGGCACACTGGCAGCGTTTGATGGGCATAGTGGCAGCGTTTGGCACAGTGGCTGCAATTGATGGGCACACTGGCAGCATTTGATGGGCACACTGGCAGCGTTTGATGGGCATAGTGGCAGCGTTTGGCACAGTGGCTGCAATTGATGGCACAGTGGCTGCGTTTGATGGCACACTGGCAGCATTTAAGTGGCACACTGGCAGCGTTTGATGGGCACACTGGCAGCGTTTGATGGCACACTGGCAGCATTTAAGTGACACACTGGCAGCGTTTGATGGGCACACTGGCAGCGTTTGATGGGCACACTGGCAGCGTTTGATGGGCACAGTGGCTGCGTTTGATGGGCACAGTGGCTGCGTTTGATGGGCACAGTGGCTGCGTTTGATGGGCACAGTGGCTGCGTTTGATGGGCACAGTGGCTGCGTTTGATGGGCACAGTGGCTGCGTTTGATGGCACACTGGCAGCATTTAAGTGGCACAGTGGCTGCAATTGATGGCACAGTGGCTGCAATTGATGGGCACAGTGGCTGCATTTGATGATTTTTTTTTCAAAAAATGTTTGCGCCCCAAAAAAAATTTTGAGCACCAGCCGCCACTGTTTAGATGTATGTATGCACATTTTATGTATGCACGTTTAATCCTGACACCCTATATGTGTACAATCAGGACTGATTTTTTTTTCTTGCTCGTTCAAAGTACCAGCAACAAAATGCTGTTCCTCTGAAAAGCGATCCATGCTCAGATTACTTTTCAGAGGCATTTGTCAGGTGGTAAAGAGGCAATATGTTGCCTCCTGACCACCTGTTTTAACCCCTTAAAGTGATTGTAAAGTTTTTTTTTTTTTTTTAAATAACAAACATGTCATACCTTCATTGTGCAGTTAGTTTTGCACAGAGTGGTCCCGAACACCGACTTCTGGGGTCCCTCGGCGGCTCTCGCGGCTCCTCCTCTTATCAGACATCCCCCTAGGAAAAGCTCTGTCCAGGGGTCCGGGGGGCCCTTCATGATTTCTTGCATCGGGGCCCTGAAGGTTACGCCACTGTACCAGATCCGTGATGTGCCGAACTCGAGCGCCCGGTAGACAACATACTGTTCGGCGCTTCAGGTCTTGGTTACAGATTGCCCTCTCTGTCCTTCTAAGAATTGAGTCCCCTACCACCAGAATCTGTCTGTCCTTTCCCTTCACTTCCCCACCACACTCACTGGAGGAGTTCTTCCCCTGGCAGCTAGGAGAGTCCCTCAGCTCCAGCAGTGCTGGTCCCTGACTGGTTTCACCAATGTCACTCAATGGAGCATACTTATTGGGATGCTCCAGTCCTGGATCGGCCTCCCTGGCACTTCCCCCTCTACCCTTCCTGACTGTCACCCATCTACTCTTTGCTAGTGCCTGCACCTCTTTGTCTCCACCCGCCTCTGTGCTGGCCCCTACCAGCACCTGCCGTGTACGTTCCTGGCTCTCTTTTAGTATGGAGGGACTTCTCAGTGCTGACAGTTTCTTCCCCAAATTCAGAACCTGGGCTTCCAGGGAAACAATGTGCTTACATTTTGCACAGCAGTATTTGCCCTCGATTGGATGATCAAGGAACGCATACATGCCGCAAGATGTACAAAGAGTCGCTTCTCCACACCAGCCGGGCAACGTACCTATTAAATTTAATAGGGACTGGGGATTATACCCTGTCCAAATTACCTAACAATTAGCTTCCTGACACTAATACTCAAGACAATACACAGGTACTTAACAAGACAGGTACTCACAAACCTACGTGCACTCGTAGAACACTCGCAGACCTACGTGCACTCGCAGAACACTCGCAGACCTACGTGCACTCGCAGACCTACGTGCACTCGCAGAACTACGTGCACTCGCAGAACTATGTGCACTCGCAGACCTACATGCACCCGCAGACCACTCGCAGACCTACGTGCACTCGCAGAACTACGTGCACTCGCAGAACTATGTGCACTCGCAGAACTACGTGCACTCGCAGACCTACATGCACCCGCAGACCACTCGCAGACCTACGTGCACTCGCAGAACAGTCGCAGAACTACGTGCACTCGCAGACCTACATGCACCTGCAGACCACTCGCAAAACTACGTATACCCGCAGACCTACGTGCATTCGCAGAACTACGTGCACTCGCAGGACACCCGCAGATCTACGTGCACTCGCAGACCACTCGCAGAACTACGTGCACTCGCAGACCTACGTGCACTCGCAGATCACTCGCAGAACTGCGTGCACTCGCAGACCTACGTGCACTCGCAGACCTACGTGCACTCGCAGACCTACGTGCACTCGCAGACCACTCGCAGAACTACGTGCACTCGCAGACCTACGTGCACTCGCAGATCACCTGCAGAACTGCGTGCACTCGCAGACCTACGTGCACTCGCAGACCTATGTGCACTCGCAGACCACTCGCAGAACTACGTGCACTCGCAGACCTACATGCACTCGCAGAACACTCGCAGAACTATGTGCACTCGCAGACCTACGTGCACTCGCAGGACACTCGCAGACCTACGTGCACTCGCAGACCTATGTGCACTTGCAGACCACTCGCAGAACTACGTGCACTCGCAGAACTACGTGCACTCGCAGACCACTCGCAGAACTACGTGCACTCGCAGAACTACATGCACTCGCAGAACTACATGCACTCGCAGAACTACATGCACTCGCAGAACTACGTGCACTCGCAGACCACTCGCAGACCTACGTGCACTCGCAGACCTACGTGCACTCGCAGACCACTTGCAGACCTACGTGCTATCGCAGACCACTTGCAGACCTACGTGCTATCGCAGACCACTTGCAGACCTACGTGCTATCGCAGACCACTTGCAGAACTACGTGCACTCGCAGACCACTCGCAGAACTACATGCACTCGCAGACCTACGTTGATTAATTTTCAACTTTCTTATCAGACCAAGCTGTCCAGCAAAATTGGTGGTTAGAAGGTTGAGACAAACCCTATAACACTGACAAGAGTGCTTATAATGGTAATGGTATATTTATGTAAAACCTTTATCCCAAATGAAAACTGTTTGCTGTAACTGCTGTAAATGTAATAACTGAAGTTCAGCTTTAATTTGTTAGTCATGTCCATCTGCAGTATATCTGCTAGTGCATCTAACACTCACCTCCCTCCGAACTGACAATGCTGTTGTCCAAAGGTATTTCTGTGCTCCTTCATCCAGAGTGGAAACACCCTAAAGCCTTGTACACACGATCAGATTTTCTGCAGACAAAACCTCTGTTTTTTGTCTGAAGGCGTGTGCCTGGATTATGTCTTACATACAAACACAATTGTTGGCCAACAAACACAAACGTAGTGACGGTCTAGACGTACTACGAGCAGAAAAAGAGGAAGTTCAATTGTTAGGCGCCACCCTTTGTGCTCCTTCTGCTAATTTCGTGTTAGTAGAAGTTTGGTGAGTGTTGATTCACGCTTTTTATTTTGCGCTTTTCATTTTGCACTTTTAATTTCGCACTTTTGATTTTGCACTTTTCAGTTCGTTTTGAATGGCCGTTCGTTAACCAGCCATGTTGCGGAATCGGAGGAGATAACGTATTATTGGCCTCGGAGGTATTGCATTGACCCAAGTCCAGTCCAGGAACAGGAGGAGGAGTATTTTGTGGACAAAAAATTGGTTGCTTTATTAATCGTGACCAATTATGTCATATGCCTTTGCTGCGGGAGCTCCAGGAGAATAATCCAGATGATTTTCAGAATTATCTCCGGATGACGGACCCCTGCTTTCACCAACTGTTGGCATTGTTGACCCCCCTATATTAAGAAGCAGGACACATGCATGAGGCTTTTTCTTGATATCACTAGAAAAAAAAAGCCCTTGAAAATGAGTTTGCAATAACTCCATCAGTATCCCCAGCAAAGCAGCTTCATTATTATCTGATTAAAGAAGAAGAGAATGTGCGCTGCATTTCGAGATTTCATGATTTGCCATGTCACAAATGTTAATTCTCCATTACGAACGCTAGTTTACAAGACCGACCTTCCAAGGTCGGTCTTGTCATTGCTTCCAAGCATGCGTGTTTGTACTTTGGACTTTTGTTCGATGGACTTGTGTACACACACTCAGAAAATCCGACAACAGACATTTGTCCGTGGAAAATTTTAAAGCCTGCCATCCAACATTTGTCTGGAGAATCCAACAACAATTGTCCGATGGAGCATACAAACGGTCGGATTTTCTGCCAACAGCCTGTCATCACACAATTCCCGTCGGAAAATCCGATCGTGTGTACGCAGCTTTAGACAGATCACCAGGTGACAATAATGGAAAAAAATCCCCAAAAAAACCAAACAAATGCAACTATCACATTTAGGGACTGGAAAGCTGCAATATATTACAATTTTCTTGTTAGGTTTTTTACTTTTTTTTAAGCCTGAAACAGAATCTAGTTTGTTTTCACTAAAGAATAATTGCAGAGAATATCACCCACTATTATATTTGGCACACACCTAAACTAAGAATGTTTAAAAGGAACAGCTTGCTTTCCTTTAATGATATATTAAAGTACAAATGGCAGTCAAAAGTCAAAACAACTGTCGTACAAATGTCTCCAAACATAAATGTTCTACTCTTAAGGACCTATTAGTACATGAAACCTCATTTTCGGTAATAATCAGCATGTCCTGACTTGTTTATTCAGTTTAGTCCAATAAAAGGAAAAAGATATGTACCTACAAAAATCGGATTTCACAATAACATCAGGTTTGCTTGACCCATGAACTTAAAGTGTATCTCCACTTTCATGGGGAAAAAAAAAATATAAGGTATACCGTATATACTCGAGTATAAGTCGTTCCGAGTATAAGTCGAGGCCCTAATTTACTACAAAAAAAATGGGAAAAACGTATTGACCCGAGTATAAGACGAGGGTGAGAAATGCACAGCTACTGTAAGTGAAAAAGAGGGTCAGCAATGCCCATTTGCAGCATCACTGTGCCCATTTGCAGCCATAGGTCCCCTGAACTTCAAACTCGGTAGTTATGGGTTCCTAGATGCCCCCTAGCTGCAGCCAAAATTTGGGGTCTCTGAACCCAAAGGGTCCTGAAATGACATTGCTGCAGATGGACACAGTTGACCGAATTTGGGGCCCCGTATCTCGGGACCCCTTAGTGCTAGGAACCCCAAATTTGGTGTGCAAACCTGGGGTTTCTAGCACCAAGTGGCCCTGAGATACAGGGCCCCAAACATCAGTTCAGAAAATGTCAAGCACTTTTCTGCAGCAGAGAATGACATTTTCCGAACCGGTTTTGGGGCCCCGTATCTCAGGGCCACTTGGTGCTAGAAACCCCAGCTTTGGATATGTTATGGTACCACTAGGTTTGCACACCAAATTTGGGGTTCCTAGCACCAAGTGGCCCTGAGATACGGGGCCCCAAAGTCGGTTCGGAAAATGAAATTTTTTGCTGCAGAAAAGTGCTTGACTCAAGTATAAGTCGAGGGGGGCACTTTCAGCACAAAAAAATGTGCTGAAAAATTCGACTTATACTCGAGTATATACGGTACATTGTGACACAAGTCGTATTGTAATTGAATGTTGTTAAAAATTACCTTTCCTTTTTTAATCTGCAGCCCTGTCATTTTATGCAAAATGCAATGAAATATGGCTACCTGAGCTACCTGAGCGTTCTGTACACAAATGGTGTACAGAACTCCCCCCAGAATTTCCTGCTTGTGTGATTAGCTTACTGATTTTACCAGAAATCTGCACTAAGTTACAAGTCAGATTTTGAGCATCCCCTGCAACAAAAATGTCATTTTTTGTGAATACTCCCAAAGGGAAATTACATCTATCCACTACCATCTACTGGCAAGCTGCAATATATTTATAAACTATAATTATATATATACAGTTAGGTCCATATATATTTGGACACAGGCACAAGTTCCATACTTTTGGCTGTGTATGCCACCAGATTAAAATTAAAATGAAACCATAAATTTGAAGTGCAGACTTTCAGCTTTAATTCAAGGGATTTATAAATATCAAGTACAAATTTTAGGAACTGCAACCATTTTTATACACCCCCATTTTCAGGGGCTCAAATGTAAATGGACAAATATAATCATAAATAAAATGTTAATTTTTAATATTTTGTTGAGAATCCTTTACTGATAATGACTGCCTGAAGTCTGGAAGCCATGGACATTACCAAAGACTGGGATTCCTCCTTTTTGATACTTTGCTAGGCTCTAACTCAGGGGTCTCAAACTGGTGGCCCTCCAGCTGTTGCAAAACTACAAGTCCCATCATACCTCTGCCTGTGGGAGTCATGCTTGTAACTATCAGCCTTGCAATGCGTCATGGGACTTGTAGTTTCCCAACAGCTGGAGGGCCACCAGATTGAGACCCCTGCTCTAACTGCAGCTGTCTTCAGTTGTTCTTTGTTTGTGGGTCTTTCTGCCTTTTATTTTTGCCTTCAGCAAGTGAAATGCATGCTCAATTGGGTTGAGATCAAGGTGATTGACTCAGCCATTGCAGAATATTCCACTTCTTTTTCTTCAAAAGCTCCTGGGTTGCCTTTGCAGTGTGTTTTGGATCATTGTCCATCTGTACTGTGAAGCGCCGTCCAATCAACTTTGCTGCTATGATAAGCCCACCTCCTGAAGAGTGCCCTTCACTTGTCTGGATGTTGTGAATGGGTTTTTCTTTACCATAGAGAGGATCCTGCGATCATCCACCACTGTTGCCTTCCGCGAACGTTCAGGCCTTTTTATGTTGCTGAGCTCACCAGTGCATTCTTCTTTCCTCAGAATGAACAAAACTGTTGATTGGGCCACTCCTAATGTTGCTGCTATCTCTCTGATGGATTTGTTTTTGAAGCCTTACAATGACCTGCTTCACTTGCATGGACAGCTCCTTTGAACGCATGATGTAGGTTCACAGCATTAGACTCCAAAAGCAAATACCACACTTAGAATCAACTCCAGACCTTTTGTCTGCTTAATTGTTGAAGAAATAACAAAGAAGTAGCCCACACCTGGCCATCAAACAGCTTTTGATTCAATTGTTCAATTACCGTATTTATCGGCGTATAACATGCCACATCGTATAACACGCACTCCACTTTAAGAGGGAAGTTTCAGGAAAAAATACTTTTTTGTGTGCCCATTTGCAGCCTGTTCTATTCATGTCTGCAGCCTGTTCTGTGCCCATCTGCAGCCTGTTCTGCGCCCATGTGCCCCCTAAATGCAGCTCACCATATCTCACATGAAATCACTGAGCCTTCATCTGTTTCCTCGGCTCTCAGTCGGTTGACACATACACAGTCCCACCTCCGCCATCAGCATTGGACCAGCTCCTGTGATAGACAGAACACTGGTCCAATGCCGATGGCGGAGACGGGACTGTGTGTGTGACGTGCGAGCTGAGTTAGAGCCGAGCGGAGAGCCGATTGGAGAGGAGATGACAGCTCGGTGATTTCCGGCGGCACTTGTCCCCCTCCTTCCCCTCTGAGGTACGCTGTCGGCAAATAACACGCACCCACGATTTCCCCCCTATTTTCAGAGAAAAAAAGTGCGTGTTATACGCCGATAAATACAGTACTTTTGGTCCCTTGGAAATGGGGGATGGCTATTCTTAAGAGCAATTCCTAAACTTTTCCTCCAATTTGTATGTACATACCCTCATATTAAACCTGATAGTGTGCACTTTCAGCCCATATCCATTATATAACTATAGCTTGAATATGTTTTGGTAAATATCTGAAAAAATCTAAAATTGTACCTGTGTCCAAATATATATGGACCTAACTGTATATCTACATTTTGATTTCGGGTTTGATTTTAGCTTCAGGAAAGCTAACCACTTCCCATCCGTAGGACGTTATATGACATGTTGGACTTTCAGTGGTGATACTGGGATGATGCCTGCAGCTACAGGGATCATCCCAGTATCTTTTTTTACCTGCCGGACATGCAGCTAAATAGACGCTGGATTGCTTTTACATACCCCCTCCCTGTTGCCTTCTGTCGCCTTTCCAGGCTCTCCCATATTACCGGAGAACCAGGGAATGAAGCCGGGAGTTCCGCCGGCTTACTATAGGGATGATCAAGGTCCACAACGTCCCTGATCATTTCTATGATCTAGGAAACTGGAAGTAGTGAGTATTTTGTCACTTCTGGTTTTGCCAAGATATAAACAAGCCATTACTGGCTTGTGAAAGCATCTGATCAAACCAGAGGGGAAATCTGGGGTCTAATAAAAACCAGATGTCTCAATAAAGAGGACCTGTCACGACCCATTCTATCACAAGGGATGTTGTCTATCCCTTGTTATAGCAATAAAATTGATTTAAAAAAAATAAAGAGACAGTGTAAAAGTTTTTTTAAATAGGATACATAATTAAATTTACAGTGCCCCTGCTCCCCCATGCTTGCGCGCAAAGGCGAACGCATATGTAAGTCCCGCACGCATATGTAAATGGTGTTTGCACCACACATGTGAGGTATCTCTGCAAACAGACAGAGAGCAATAATTCTAGTGCCAAACCTCCAGTATAACTCTAAACCGGTAACCTGTAAAGGCTTTTAAAGCGTCACCTATGGAGATTTTAAGGTGCCATAGTTTGGCGCTGTTTTAACGGGCGTACCATTTTAAGAGCAAGACATGTTAGGTATCTATTTACTTGGCGTAACATCATCTTTTATACCTTACCAAAAAAAAAAAAAAGGTATTATATTGTGTTTGTGTGAACTAAAATTCATTAAAGTGTATTTTTCTCCAGAAAATTTGCATTTCAAAAACTGCTGCGCAAATACTGTGTGACATAAAAAATTGCAAATCCCACCATTTTATTCTCTAGGGCCTCTGTTAGAAAATATAATGTTTGGGGGTTCTAAGTAATTTTCTAGCAAAAAAAGAATGATTATTACATGTAGGAGAGAAAAGAAAGGTCAAAATTAGTTCAGTAGGGAAGTAGTTAAAGAGGAACTGATGTTATATTTTATTTTTTTTCCTCCTCTGGTCACAGGGTACCATATTTCCAGATCGCTGAACTGTGGTATTGTAGTGGAATGTAAGGTTCCTTAATTTAAAGCTACAGCCTCAAGGTTGCTTGGCGACCTTTGTCTGCTACTCATATTTTAGAAGCAGAGTAAATACTGTATGGAATTTTGGCTGGTAGCAGAGTATTAGATGCATCTCTTTTCCTTATAGGAGTTGTGCACGCAACAAGTGAGTGCACATGGTGCTGGGGTGCAGGACCTCTTCTGGGATTATTCCATAATGGAGAAGGGAAGGGACCTGGACTGTAACTCATAGTTAAAAGTCTATGTTAACTGAACCGCGGGAAACTGTGGATATGGGTCTCTCCATTAAAATGTAGTTTTTTTGGAGCCTTAAATTGGATGTAAACCCTCTCCTATACCCAGTGAAGTGAACAGCATCAGATGATACGCAAAGATGAAACAAATCTCCCTACATAAATTTTACATGCATATCTGCTGTCTTCAGCTTGCTATATTCTTTAGAATTCTAACATCGTGTTAGAATTTTTACTTCCTTATTCAGCAGTAGGAATTGATTCTTGGCATACACTGTGTAACAGCTGATTGGAGGAAAGGCACATACTCCCCTCCACATAGGCAGAGGAATGGAGATACTTTAAGAGCTGTTCTGTGACAAGACAAGCTCTCTGCCAATCTTTTTATAGCACCCACCCGACACAAATTTTCAGCTGCTTTTATCTCTCATCTCAGAGAACTCGTCAGAAGTTATCTAACTGATAACAGAGGGATGAAACAGCAGAAAGACAAGGGAGCTAGGGCTTTGGAGAGAGATGGGTAAACACTACAGATATATGTGCCTAGATCAAATTTCATGAATCGGGTTTTGTGACCTGTGCTGACTGCCCCAAACTGGAGCCACATAATATTCTGAGCCTGAAGTGGTTATTTTCTCCATAACGTTACCTGTATGCTTCCTATTATGCAACAGTGCGTTCCATCTTTGTATACGTTGGAAACCAGTTATGGAGATGTACAATTTGCTCCATAGTCCATATTGTGCTGCCCCTACAATAGAATTTTAACAGAACTGAAAACGGTTAAGACAAGGTACAGGATGGCAGACAGAAAGAGGCTAAAGCAACTCAGTAAAAAAAGCAAAATGTAATGTCTGACTGTTAGATATGTGACATTATAAAACCCTCCAGTAGGAAAACAGAGGTGTTGATTAATGATGGAAATGCATAAACTGCTGTGAAACACCCCTTGGTGGTCTCTGGAGTTACAGTCAAGAATGGTGGTGGGAGTGTCATGGCCTGGGGCTGCATGAGTACTGCAGGCACTGGGGAGCTACAGTTCATTGAGGGAACCATGAATGCCAACATGTACTGTAACATACTGAAGCAGAGCATGATCCCCTCCCTTTGGAGACTGGGCTGCAGGGCTGTATTCCAACATGATAACAACCACAAACACACCTCCAAGACAACCACTGCCTTGCTAAAGAAGCTGAGGGTAAAGGTGATGGACTGGCCAAGCATGTCTCCAGACCTAAACCCTAGTGAGCATCTGTGAGGCATCCTCAAATGGAAGGTGGAGGAGCACAAGGTCTCTAACATCCACCAGCTCCGTGATGTCGTCATGGAGGAGTGGAAGAGGACTCCAGTGGCAACCTGTGAAGCTCTGGTGAACTCCATGCCCAAGAGGGTTAATGCAGTGCTGCAAAATAATGGTGGCCACACAAAACATTGATACTTTGGGCCCAATTTGGACATTTTCAGTTAGGGGTGTACAGCGGTTTAGATATTAATGGCTGTGTGTTGAGTTATTTTGAGGGGACAGCAAATGTACACTGTTATACAAGCTGTACACTAACTACTTTACATTGTAGCAAAGTGTAATTTCTTCAGTGTTGTCACATGAAAAGATATAATAAAATAGTTACAAAAATATGAGGGGTGTACTCACTTTTGTGAGATACTGCATATGGTGCCAGAACAAAGTGCTACCAAGATGCGACACAGAACAGGGTTCTTATTAATATTACCTAAACTATGCATTGGCAGAATGTGCTTCTTGTTTCCCCAATCTTACCTACCTACCCTGTGCTCCTCCTTCCTACCCCCTATTGCTCTGTCTTCCCCCAGCTGATTTTTTTGGGTGGATGAACTTTAGCTTCGTTTTAAGTTATACAGGACTAGCTTTATAATCTAAAAGATAACCTGAAATTTCAGCTTTTTGCAGCCAGTTTAAATGTGTCTTTCAAAAGAAGAGCATAATAAAAATATGTCCATGGCTCCATATTAACTGCCACGTTATTGTATGCTGTGGATGTTGAAAAGTCTGTACTTGGTTCTGGGAACAAACATTCTGAACACATCCAGTTATATTAAAAATCTTAAGAAGATACCCTTGGAAGTAACCCTTATTGACCCCAACTTAATAATTTCCTGCCACAAATTAAGGTCATAAAGTTTGTTTGGAAATATAGAGAGACAGCAACTCTGAGAAGAATGTGGCTCGTACAGTCTGTTTCCCATGAATACCCACAGCCGTTCTCACGCCTCATTACTAAAACCACAGACTAGGTGAACCGCTACATCTACAATCTTTAGAGCAAATAAGTGAAAAGTGCATTGGAGTAACAAGACCAAAAAGGAGGATGTTTACTAAACTGAGTACAACTAGTGCCAGCAAATTCATGTAAAAATATAACACCTTTTCATTGATTGCACACTGTCCTTAACTGCCCCATTACCCATGCAATGCAAGAAGTAGTAAGTTAATTATGTTAGTGAGGCATGAAACTGAGGAAAAATCACCAACTGTGTGGGTTGTGCAAGTGAACATAGTCCATATTGTACATGCTCACTTTCCCATTATTCGGGTACTTGGCTTTTCAGAGTGTACCTCCAATACCTACTGAATAGCAGCTTTTTCCAGGTACCTCATGCTGTACCTCTGCTTCCATGGTTGACCACACACATATCCATGTCCTCCCTTGACATTGTTCTATTTTGCCTGCCTTTTGCTTCTCTATGCAACCTTTATGGACACAGATTCACAGTAATTTATAAATGCATAGAGGTCTTGTCACCTGCTTACATAGCATATCAGTGAGAAGAAAAAGAAGATGTACTCGGTGGGCAAACTATTAATAGATATACATATATTGCAAGATACGGGTAGGGACCCTGCCCTAAGCCCATGTATCCCTAGCTAAATTTATTGTGTGTTAATGCTAAGCTGTAACCAGCCTGAGCTGTTATTTATATTTTCTGGTCTCCGCAGGTCTTCCCTGAGTCCCGGTTGGTTTCGCCTGTTGCTGAAAGGAGGCTGCAGTAAAAACGGTATGAGGGTCAATTTCCTTGCTTATGAATAATTGTCTGACCCAGTTAATCCATGAGGAGCTGTATTAAATAGTCTGGCTTAGGGAGAAGATAAATGTGTGGGAAAGCCTTTGCAGATTTTTTGTTTAGTTGGCACCATTCCTTTATCATGGCAGTAAGAAAAAAAAATGAAAAAGTGTGGCAGAAAGAGCCAAACCTTGAGGATCAAAAACATGCATTTCAATGTTCTGAAGGGTGAGCCTCTCTCGGTAATGTTAATGAAATTGTAAAATCTGTAAATGATTGTATTCTATTTTTGTATGTTTTCCCATGTATTGCACACTGCACTCATTGTGCACACGGCACCAATAATGTTTTCATTACATGTTTGCATTCTTTTGAGTTCTGATTAGAATTAGCCTGACTATGTTACGCCCCTTGTTACCATAAAAGTACAAATGTAAAATGAATGTGATACCTACATAAGCAAGTGTACTATTAACCACTTAAGGACCGCCCCACGTACATTTACTACGGCAGGGCGACCCTTAAGCGCAAAATCATGTACCTGCACGTGATTCTCGTGCACAGCTCTGGGGCACGCGTGTGCACCGCCGGAGCTGCGCTCCCTCTGTGATTGGACACAGTGAAAGCCAATCAGCGGGTCCAGTGGCCGCGATGGATGCCAGCCACCCGCGATTGCTCTCTGGAGAGATAGAACGGTGGTCTGCCTATGTAAACAAGGCAGACTGTCGTTCTGTCAAACAGGAAGAGAGACATCTGTGATTCCTGCTAATCAGGAGCACAGGTATCTCTATTCCTCGAGTCAGTCCATTCTCCACACAGTAAGACAACACTCCCAGGGAACACAGTTAACCCTTTGATTACCCCTGATATTAAGCCCTTCCCTGTGTCATTTATACAGTGTCAGTGCATTTTTTTTTAGCACTGATCACTGTATTGGTGTCACTGGTTCCCAAAAAGTGTCACTTTTAGGGACCAATGTCAGATTTGTCCGCTGCCATGTCGCAGTCCTGCTAAAAATCGCTGATTGCCGCCATTACAAGTAAAAACAATAAAAAAATTGTAAAAGTCTATAAATCTATCCCATAGTTTGCAGACGCTATAACTTTTGTGCAAACCAACCAATATACAATTGTCAGTAATGCAGTGCGGTATTTCCGCAGCTGAAGTGGTTAATATTATTATTATATTTGTATAAAAAAACTTAAATTGCGCCAAAAAAACGGAACAATTATTTGGAAAGATGCTGAATGTATCTTTTGTGGCTGTTCTCTACTGCAGTAGTTATCATTGATTTGAAACCACTAATCAATATGAGGATAGGTGTTGCCTATCTATAAAATTTCCAGAACAGTAATGAGACAAGAGTAGAATTTTTGACCCTGAACAGCATTTTGTGCCTTGTCATAGTATACAAATGGGCTGGCACCTCAACAGAGAAATCATGGTCCTAGTGTGGCTTTGTTGCAACCAAATAGCCAACAGGTGCAGTAGGATTTCTTGGGAATTTCCCCATATTGTGCTTGTGGCATAGAAGGTTAGTGACTCAGTAGGGACACAGACAAATGATAGGCATTGAGAGGACAATGAGAAGATACTTGTAAATTGGCTCACAAAAAGACAGCTTATGAAAGGAAAGTGCACCCCTAACCAACCAAAACTGCTCATCGAGACTACACTTAGACCCCTTTCACACTGAGGTGTTTTTCAGGCTCTTTTGGGCTAAAAATAGAGCCTGTAAAGCACCTGAAATACGCCACCCCTACAGTCTCAGCGTGAGAACTGAGGGCTTTCACACTGGGGTGCTGCGCTGGCAGGATGTTAAAGTCCTGCAAGCAGCATCTTTGGGGCGGTGAAGGAGTGGTGTGTACACTGCCGCCCCATGCCCATTGAAATGAATGAGCGCTGCTGCTGAAGCGCCTGCAAAACGGTTTGACAGCGGCGATACACGGGCACATTTAACCCTTTATTCGCCCGCTAGTGGGGTTAAAAGCACTAAAACAACGGTAAAGCGTCACCAAAACTAGCAGCGTTTTACCGTCAACGCACGTCCGCCCCAGTGCAGGCTGCCTTAGATTACATACTGTAGGAGTTTACTATTAGTAATCAGGTCATGGCATCAGTATTGTCTGATAAATCCATGGCCACTGGCAGGTCCACCAGATATTTGCCTTCTTCCTGTGTTGCCATAGAAATGGCACATAAAATATCAAAATGATATTGAGTGACAAAATACTTACAGCTGAAATCCAGACTAATATAAAAGCACCAATTAATGCAATTATGTATTTTATTTTTTAATGTAACCAGTGCAGTTACCTAAATTCAGTTTGTTTTTAACCTCCTGTAATTCTCTGTACATTAAAACTTGGAGAAGGAGGAGCAGGAGCCAATCAACTGCACTACTTACACATGTGGTGACTAGAGATGTAAAATCACCAGAAATTTTGAAGCCATGGGAAAAAAACTATTTTTTTCCCTGTTTTTTTTTTGTTTTCCATAAAAAAATTTGTAATTTTGGGGAAAAAAAATCAGTGTGGCGTAGTTTTACAAATTGTAGTGTATATAAAAGTATTATGCTTGAAATAAAAGTACAGCTTATTCAGTAAATAAACAAAACTTGCTTTTTAAAACTGTATTTTTTATTACAAATGGAAGAACAAGGACTGTACATGCAGGGCCCTCTTTAAGGCAGGGAAAAAGGGGCAACTGCCCTGAGCCCTGTCATTGTTGTGGGGCCCAAAGCAGCTGCCTCATACTTGCCAACTATCCCAGTTTAAATTCCCTCATACCTTGAGGTTTTAGTCCTGTGCTGTGTCTCTCAGTGTAAAGTTCTGTTGTCATATCCACCATCACCTATACTGAATGCTCCCCACTGGGAAGATAAAGGGGGATGCTTGAAAGTCCTGCCTACAACTGTGGTCATTAAGCCTAACATCAACCTGTTCTGCAAAGGTAAGCAAATTAGTGGGGGGGGAGGGTAGTGTGGGGTGTGCAGAGGTAGACAGAGAAGGAATTACAGTTTGGGGTGCACAGGTGAGCAAGGAGGGGATGTATAGAGGTAAGGAAGGTGGGTGCAAAGATGAGCAGAGGAGGCAGGTAGAGTTAAAGGGGAGGGGGAGTGGAGAGGATGGGGGAGGTTTGGGGTGCAGAGGTTAGCATGGGTTTTAGGATGCAAAGGTGTACTGACAGGGTGGATAAAGATGTAGGTAATGTGTAGGGCAGCCCATTCATTTCAATGGGCTGCTCTAAGAGCTACAAATGTGGAAGAAAGTCCCAAACCCTTTTTCAAAATCACATGGTGCCAAGACACATGTCAGCAAATGCCTGAGGGTGTCATTGACTGATTAATGGCACTACTGATTATCTCCTAAAGGGAAGCACGTTTCTGTGGTATCAGGAAAGCGATTTTGCATGCGTTCCCGACATACACAAATGTGAACGCAGGCTGATGTGCTTCACTCCTCCCGCATGTGCTTCACTCCTCCCGCTCCCCCCCTCCCCCTTGTGCTTCACTTCTCCCGCTCCCCCCCTCCCCCTTGTGCTTCACTCCTCCCCCTTCCCCCCCTCCCCATGTGCTTCACTCCTCCTGCTCCCCCTCCTCCTCCTCCTCCATGTGTTTCACTCCTCCCGCTCCCCCCCTCCTCCTCCTCCATGTGTTTCACTCCTCCCGCTCCCCCCTCCTCCATGTGTTTCACTCCTCCCGCTCCCCCCCTCCCCCTCTTTCATGTGTTTCACTTCTCCCGCTCCCCCCCTCCTCCTCCCCCATGTGTTTCACTCCTCCCGCTCCCCCCCTCCTCCTCGCCCATGTGCTTCACTCCTCCCCATGTGCTTCACTCCTCCCGCACTCCCTCCCTCCCCCATGTGCTTCACTCCTCCCAATCCCCCCCTCCCACATGTGCTTCACTCCTCCCGCTCCCCCCTCCTCCCCATGTGCTTCACTCCTCCCGCACCCCCTCCTCCCCCATGTGCTTCACTACTCCCGCTCCCCCCTCCCCCATGTGCTTCACTCCTCCCGCTCCCTCCTCCTCCATGTGTTTCACTCCTCCCGTTACCCCCTCCTCCCCATGTGTTTCACTCCTCCCGCTCCCCCCGACTCCCCCATGTGCTTCACTCCTCTGCACACCCTCCTCCCCCATGTGCTTCACTCCTCCCGCACCCCCTCCTCCCCCATGTGCTTCACTCCTCCCGCAACCCTCCTCCACCATGTGCTTCACTCCTCCCGCACCCCCTCCTCCCCCATGTGCTTCACTCCTCCCGCTCCCCCCCATCCCCCATGTGCTTCACTCCTCCCGCTCCCCCCTCCTCCCCCATGTGCTTCACTTCTTCCGCTCCCGCTCCCCCCTCCTCCCCCATGTGCTTCACTCCTTCCGCACCCCCTCTTCCCCCATGTGCTTCACTCCTCCCGCACCCCCTCCTCTCCCATGTGCTTCACTCCTCCCGCTCCCCCCTCCTCTCCCATGTGCTTCACTCCTCCCGCTCCCCCCTCCTCCCCCATTTTCTTCACTCCTCCCGCTCCCCCCTCCTCCCCCATGTGCTTCACTCCTCCCAGTACCCCCTCCTCCCCCATGTGCTTCACTCCTCCCGCTACCCCCCTCCTCCCCATGTGCTTCACTCCTCCCGCTACCCCCCTCCTCCCCATGTGCTTCACTCCTCCCGCTCCCCCCTCCTCCCCTATTTGCTTTACTCCTCCTGCTCCCCCCTCCTCCCCCATGTGCTTCACTCCTCCTGCTCCCCCCCTCCCCCTTGTGCTTCACTCCTCCCGCTCCCCCCCTCCCCCATGTGCTTCACTCCTCCTGCTCCCCCTCCTCCCCCTCCTCCATGTGTTTCACTCCTTCCGCTCCCCCCCTCCTCCTCCATGTGTTTCACTCCTTCCGCTCCCCCCCTCCTCCTCCTCCATGTGTTTCACTCCTCCCGCTCCCCCCTCCCAAAAAAAAAAAATGTGAATGCAGGCTAAATGTCTCAGTTACATTGATGGTCAGTGTAAATCTTCTCATTACATTGGTGCTTGGTGTAGAAGCCTTTCATTCACACTAGTGGCCAGTGTGAATATCGCCCTTACATTGGTGGTCAGTGTAAATCCCTCCTTACATTGGTGATTACTGTGAATGCTTCTATTACATTAGTGGTCAGTGTAAACCTATATTGCATTAATGGCAGTGTAAACCCATATTACATTAATGGCCATTGTTGAAACTCCTCTTTATATTGGTAGTCGGTAAAAAAAATCAGCATCGCCATTGATCACACCCTCTCCTCCCTCAACATTGCCACAGATCCCAGGAGTCCTAGGATCCCTAGGAGTTTTCTGTCTATTAATGGGTCCCCTCACCTCTGCAGTCCATGGTGTACAGGCAGTGAGGAGATGATGTGCTGTAACCTCTAGCAACCAATCAGTAAGCAGTAATGATGTGCAGTAACGTCTAGCAACTAGTCAGTGAGCTGTAATGTGTGCTGTAACCTCTAGCAACCAGTCAGTGAGCTGTAATGATACACTGTAACCTCTGGCAACCAATCGCTGCCTGTTCTCATTCAGTAAATGGATTTTGAGTCTAGCTGCTATTTATTGTATGTCTCAGAGCAGGTGGAGAGTAAAACTGCATGGAGGGGGGGCCCCAAGAAAATTATTGCCCAGGGTCCAATCAACATTAAAGACGGCCCTGTGTATATGCTAAGAACATTATAATAATGTAAACGCTTCCTGCCATTATGCATTTTCATTTATTGACGATCCAGAAGCATATACAGTATTTTTCTATGAAGAGCTTGGTCAATGTTCTTCTGATTTTCAGGTGTCATTTTATCTATAAATTAAGGAATTGTGTATTTTTGGGAGGCCATGGTTTGTAACACTTACTTAATTGAAGATGCTGCTAGTGAAGAAATACTAATACATAGGAAACATTATGCTGTGATGGTGGAGAACATTATTAGGAAACATTTAAAGGTTATAAAGATAAACTAATCTGTCAGAAAAATGTACCCTCTTACCTGTTAATTAGGGCATGAGAGGACAGAAATTACCATCTATTGTATAGTATCCCAACAATCACCCAACTGTAGGAGGTACAAGATGGAGTCCACGAGCAAACTTAAATGTGTCATGGCTGGACTCAGCCCTTCCTTCTCTGAGCTGCCACTCAGCTGTCGGCTAATTGCCAGCTTCTTTTTCTCCACAGTGACTCAGCTGTTGATGATCTGCTCGTCAGTCCTGCCTACTTAAATCCATCCAGCTCACTTCATCTCTGCCTTCGCCTTTGGTCACATCTCAGAGACTTTCTCCTGTGTTCCTGTTGAAGACTTGCTCGGCTGACGTCCCTTCTGGCTCCTGATCCTGCTTGCTGTATTACTACGTTGATCTCTGGCTCTCTGACATTGGCTGACTACCCGATCTGGTTACTAAACTCTGGCTATGTATTGACTACGCTTACTCTGTTTACATTTTTATTAATATTATTAAACAAGTGTGATTAACTGTACTTCTGTCTCGGTCTGATTCATGGTTTCTGACAGTAGGCAAAGGCCATAAATTCAGAAGATGCAGTCAGTCCACTGGTTGGTAATATTTTTTCCAGATTGGATGACAAGGATCACCGCATGGATCAGTTTGCCTTGGCATTACAAATGCTCCTGAGTCGCACGATTCACCTGAACTCTTCCACTATGGCTGCTCCGGTACAACCTGACTTGCAGGCCGTCCCTGCTGCTGCTCCAGTCTCAGGTCTGCAGGCACCCGCCTTGACTATACCTCTATATGAGGCATGTCTGGTTGCGCTCCGCTTCCCCAGTGATTTGGGGGCGATCCAGTTCAATGCAGAGGGTTTCTCAACCAGGTTGAGATATACTTTGAGATGCTGCCCAAGGCGTTTCCCATGGACAGAAGCAAAGTAGGTTTCATGATATCTTTGCTTTCTGAGACAGCCTTGGCCTGGGCAAACCCTCTATGGGAGACGCCAAAACCCGTGGTCCTGAGTTACCCAGAATTTGTGGCTTCCTTCAAAAGGGTATTTGACGTTACCGCACGCTCCACTTCTGCTGCCAAGAGCCTCATGTCTATTAAACAGAGTACGAGAACTGTTGCCGATTACGCCATTGAATTCCGTACTCTGGCAGCAGAGGTTGCTTGGAACAATGAGGCCCCCCGTGGCTGCCTTCTCTCATGGTCTCTCGGATAACATCAAGGATGAGATAGTAGCCCGAGATATACCCACTGAGCTGGAGAGGTTGATCACTTTTGCATTCTCATTTTCTCCAGACTCAGAGAAACACTCTTTTAAGGAACGCTGGCGAAAGCCTCCTGTACATTTGTCTCTGAGCTTTGCAGTCCCACCCTTGCCTCCCTCACCTCCCATGCCTCCTGGTACAGAGTCGGTCTGTGAAGATGAACCCATGCACTAGGGCTTCATGCATCTCTCTGCAGATGAGAGAGCCCTTAGGAGGAGGGAGAGATTGTGCCTTTATTGTGGCCAAGCTGGTCACTTTTTGAAGTCTTATCCTACCCATCCAGGGAACGCCCGAACCTTGAGGTCCTGTCACGGACAGACCTTAGGTGGCGTTGTTTCGTTTCCAGTTTCCCAGAAAGATAAGCCCCTGCTTTCGGTTACCCTGTCTTGGGCTGAGTCATCCATTGAGATACAGGCTCTAATCGACTCTGGGGCTGCAGGCCTGTTCATTGATGCTGCCCTTGTATCAAAGCGTTCGATTCCGCTGCAGCTGCATGACACTCCACTTGCCATTGAGGCTCTTGATGGGAGACCTCTACAGTCTGCCCATGTGACTCATGAGACTGTTCCGTTGTCCATGGCCGTAGGGGCCCTTCACCATGAGATAATCCAATTCCAAGTTATTTCCTCACCTAAGTTTCCGCTGGTTATTGGTTATCCTTGGTTACAGAGGCACAACCCTTCTTTTGATTGGCTCCATGCTGAGGTTCTGTCCTGGTTGCCACAGTGCAGTGAGATGCTTCCAAAAGGTAGCCAGGGTCCTGTGTACCTCTTCACTCTCCTCCCTGCCGGAGGAGTACCGTGATTTTAGCAATGTCTTTGACAAAGGTCAAGCCGGTACTTTGCCTCCACACCGGTCGTATGATTGCGCAATTGACCTTCAACCTGGTGCCATACCCCCTCATGGCCGGGTTTACCCTTTGTCGGTCTTGGAGGATAAGGCCATTGAGGAGTATGTTGCAGACGCACTTTCTCGAGGTTTCATCCGCAAATTCTCGTCTCCTGCTGGTGCTGGTGTCTTTTTTGTGAAGAAGAGTGGTGAACTGAGACCTTGTATCGATTATAGGGGTCTTAATTGTTTCATGATTAAGAATGCCTATCCCATTCCGTTAATTACGGAGTTATTTGACCGCCTCAAGGGAGCAACGGTTTTCACAAAGCTTGATTTGAGAGGGGCATACAATCTTGTCAGGATTAAGGAGGGCGACAGGTGGAAAACTGCGTTTAATACCAGATCAGGTCATTATGAGAATCTCGTAATACCTTTTGGCCTTTGTAACACTCCGGCAGTTTTCCAGGAGTTCATTAACGATGTCCTCCGAGATTTGTTGCAGTTATGTGTGGTGGTTTATCTCGACTATATCCTCATATTTTCCAAGTCCCTGGAGATCCACCACACAGATGTCTGTCGTGTGCTTCAGAGACTAAGAGAGAACAATCTCTACTGTAAATTGGAAAAGTGTGAATTTCCATTGTGAACAGGTTAAATTCCTGGGCTATGACATTTCCACTGCTGGTTTTTTGATGGACCCAATGAAACTTTCAGCGGTCCTACAGTGGCCTCGACCCATGGGTTTACGTCCCCTGCAGCGTTTTCTTGGCTTTGCCAACTATTATCGGAAGTTTATTCGTAATTTCTCGTCTCTGGTCAAGCCCCTGACTGATATGACCAGGAAAGACTGCAACCCACAGAGTTGGTCTCCAGAGTCCATTAAAGCCTTTGAGAGTCTCAAGGCTGCCTTTGTTTCTGCTCCTGTGTTGGCACACCCTGATCCTACGTTGCCTTTTATCCTAGAAGTTAATGCTTCTGAGACTGGAGTTGACGCCCTTCTGTCTCAACGTCCTACCTCCGAGTTGGCTATGCATCCGTGTGGCTACTTTTCCAAGAAATTGTCACCAGCAGAGTGCAATTATGAGATTGGTGACAGAGAGCTGTTGGCGATCATTTTACCCCTGAAAGAATAGAGACATCTTCTTGAAGGTACCACTGTGCTGGTTCACATTCTACTGACCATAAGAATCTCACATTCTTGTCTGAGGCTAAGCGCCTTTCTCCCAGGATGAAGAATGTAAGGGCTGACGCCTTGTCACGACAATTTTCCTCCACTTCCAAGATGGAGTCGGTTCCGGCTCCTGTTATTCCTCCTGATCATTTACTGGCTACAGTTCGCACCAGTCTTACTCAGTGGCGGCTGGTGAAGTTTTAGGATGGGGGGGCGCCGGACCCCGCCCTTCCTTTTTGAGCCCTCCCACTTTGTGAAAATGGGCATGGTTTCAACTAAATAGTGGGCGTGGCTCTAAGGTGGTGTGGTTAGCGTCTGAGATGAACGAGGGATGGAGGGAGAGGGAGAGAGGGATGGAGGGACAGTAGGCCCAGATCCTACACAACAATAGAAATATGTGTATTCTAGAAAGTTTAACAATCAGCAGATAAAGATACTCCAAACACCTGGTGTTAGCACTTTAATCATCCCGGCACCATGGTTGTTATGGTGTCAGGATGATTGAAGCGCATTATTTCTATTATTACAATGGTGTCCGTTTATGAAGCAGTGAAATCTATTCACTGCTTCGTTCTCCGGCATTCACAGTGAAGAATCTTCTCTGTGTGCCAGTTTATGAAGCTTTGTAGATCGCTTCACCTTTGGAGGAGTGAAGCGATCTACAAATGCTTCAAACAGTGGAGAACGGCCCCTGATACTGGAATCTCGTGAGAGTTTACGAGATTACAGTACCAGATGTCAGTTTATCAAGCAGTGATAAATTATCACCGCTCAACGGCGTGGATTAATGTTAATAAAATAACGAGTCCCCCTACATTATACACATATGTATACACACACACACACATTATATATACATGTATATACACACACATGATATATATATACATATACACATTATATGTATATATGTATATATATGTATACTCATAAATATGACAGGGGGACATGCTTACAGTGTTGGGGGGTCTGAACGAGGCATAAGGAAGTTAAAAAACTTCCTCCTTCCCCCTCAGATCCCCCCAGATTTCCTCTTCACTCCCCGATTCACCAGCTCTGAGCTGGTGAACCTGGGAGTGTGAATTCTGATACAGATCGCCAGTGAAGCGGTGAGATCACCGCTTCATAAACTGGCCGTTACTGTGTCATTCAATGAGGATTCTCCATGTGTAGAGATAATCGGCCGGAGAACAAGTTCAAACATGTTCTCCCCCAATTATCACTGTTTCATAAACTGTTTATGGACTGTGATCAGCGGCGATCCTCGGGATCACCGCTGATCACTGCTTCATAAACGGACACCATTGTAATATAAAATGAAATAATTCAACTCACCATAATACAGAATCAGTGGGAGCCCTGAGCGTGTCGCCTGCCACCAGATACCATCAGGTGTCCCCAGCGGAGTCCCTCCTTATATGCAGCCTGTGTCACACAAAATGCAGCCTGTGTCACACAAAATGCAGCCAGCTGTGTGTAGAACATCTTATGTAGGACATGTTATACATAGCATGTCCCACACATAGCATGTTCTTCTTCACATAACATGACATGTACATAGCATGTCCTACACATAGCATGTTCTTCTACACACAGAATGACATACACATAACATGTCCTCCACATAACATGACATACACATAACATGGCATACACATAACATGACCTCCACATAACATGTCCTCCACATGACATGTCATCCACATAACATGACATACACATAACATCCACATACCATGTCCTCCACATAACATGACATACACATAACATGTCCTCTGCATAACATGTCCTCCACGTAACATGTCCTCCACATGACATGTCCTCCACATGACATGACATACACATAACATGTCCTCCACATAACATGACATACACATAACATATACTCCACATAACATGACATACACATAACATGTCCTCCACATAGCATGACATACACATAACATACACATAACATGTCCTCCACATGACATGTCCTCCACATAACATGACATACACATAACATACACATAACATGTCCTCCACATAACATGACATACACATAACATACACATAACATGTCCTCCACATAACATGACATACACATAACATGTCCTCCACATAACATGACATAACATGTCCTCCACATAGCACAACATATACGTAGCATGACATATACATTGCGTGTTCTCCACATAACATGTCCTACACATGACATACACATAGCATGTCCCACATATAGCACGTCCTGCACATAATGTCATCCACATAACATGTCCTATGCCTACAATTTTTTACCCATAGCATATCCTCCACAAATCATGAGCTGCACAGCAAGTCCTCCACATAGCATGTCCCATACACAGCATGTCCTACATAGCATGCCCTGTACATAAAATGTCATATACCATGACATACACCTAAAGCAGCCCAAACATATGTGTAGTCATGTGTAGGACATCATGCTGCGGACACCCACTCCCGGCCAGAGACAACACCTCGGATTGTAAACACTTGTTGCTGTCATTATGGGATGGGGATGGATTCTCATTAGGTGATCAGTCACTGGATGGATGGCTTTAATTTGAGTGGGGTGGGTGGGGGAGGAAAGGAGGCCATTAGAGCGGCTGATAAAACTTCTCACCTTCCCCGGCCGGCCATCCTCATCAATCTCCGTGTCCTCTGTCATGCTGTTGGTGTGGATGGAGGGATCACCAGCCAGATTCCAGTGCCCGGAGAGTCAGTCTGCAGTCCTCATACTGCCTGTTTCCTCTCTCTCTTGGGCGCAATGAGACAGAGAAAACAGGAAGTGACATGAAACGGAGATGTCAATCAAACCACCAGACCATAGTAATATATACTACAAGCGCTGGGCGGAAGCTACTCGGCGCTTTGGAAAGCGTCGCAAGGCGGGCTAAACGCCCGCAAATGCAGCGCCACGTCTGCAATCTCGTGATTGCATAAACGTGGCGCTTCCCATAAGTGCACTGTTTCTGGTGTCGCACTGTGTCCGGTGTCCGAACACAGTGCACTTAAGGACCTTTTTTTTTTTTTTTTTTTTTTTTTTTTTTTTTTTTTTGTATTTTAATATTTAAAGGGCCAGTATTAAATCTTTTTTTTTAAACTTTTTTTTTTAACTTTTTTTTTGACTGCCTGGAGGGGGGGCGGCGCCCCAGGCGCCCCCTATGGATGGGCCGCCACTGGTCTTCTCCTTTGGGTGACAAAATTCTTGCTGCTCAGGTCAATGCTCCTCCTGAGAAACCTTGTGACCGCTGCTTTGTTCACGAGAGTCTCCGTACTTCTGTGCTCCAGACTTACCATTCTCCCAAAGCTGCTAGCCACCCTGGGAAGAATCAACTCTTTTGGGCCATTTCCCAACAATTCTGGTGGCCTAGTCAATGTGCTGATGTAACCGCCTTCATAGCTGCCTGTTTCGTGTGTGCTCAGAGTAAGACTCCACAACACCTTCCAGTGGGCCTCCTACAACCCATACCCAATGGAAAAAGGCCCTGGACCCACCTGTCTATGGATTTCATTGTGGAGTTACCCAACTCCCAGGGCAACACAGTTATCCTTCTGGTGGTTGACCAGTTCTCAAAAATGTTGCATTGTATTCCACTCAAGAAGTTGCCTACTTCTAAGGAACTGGCTTCTATTTTTGCTCAGGAGATCTTCTGCTTACATGGGCTACCCAAGGTGATTGTCTCAGGCAGGGGTAGTCAGTTTGTGTCCCGGTTCTGGAGAGCCTTTTGTGCACAGTTCGGTATTCAGTTTGCTTTCTACTTCTGTGTATCACCCACAGTCTAATGGGGCCGCAGAACGAGCCAATCGGTCCTTGGAGCAATTCCTACATTGCTATATTTCTGACCATCATAACAACTAGTCAGACCTCTTACCGTGGGCAGAGTTTGCTCACAATACTGCCTTGAATTCAGCTCCCTGTTTGTCCCCGTTTATGGCAAACTATGGTTTCCAACCTTCCGTGTTGCCTGCCTCATTTGTTCCGCAGAGTATTCCTGCGTTAGAGGAGCACCTCCGTGGCCTTCATTCCACTTGGGCACAAGTCCAGGAGGCTTTGCGACATGCTAGCGATAGGTACAGACTCCATGCTGACCGCAGACGCCTGCCTGTGCCTTCCTACCAGGTTGGGGACAGAGTCTGGCTGTCGTCTCACAACCTCCGACTTCGTCTTCCTTCTTTGAAGTTCGCACCTCGGTTTATTGGGCCTTTCCGTATCCTTTGCAGGATTAACCCAGTGGCTTACGCATTGGACCTTCTTCCTAGTATGTGCATCTCAAATGTGTTTCATGTCTCCTTATTGAAACCTTTGGTCTGCAACCGCTTTACCACCTTGGTGCCATGTCCTCACCCTATACAGGTTGAGAACCATGAGGAGTATGAAGTACAATCCATTGTTGACTCCCGTAGGTTCTGTGAGCGCATACAGTACCTGGTGCATTGGAAGGGGTATGGTCCGGAGGAACGCTCTTGGGTCTCATCCTCAGACGTACATGCCCCTGTCCTCCTCCCTGATTTAAATAGATGTTTTCCCCTCAAGCCCGGTGGTCCTCCGAGGGGGAGGGGTCATTGAGGAGGGGGTACTGTCAGGGCTGGGCTCAGCCCTTCCTTCTCTGAGCTGGCCACTTCGCCTTTGGTCACATCTCAAAGACTTTCTCCTGCGTTCCTGTTGAAGACTTGCTCGGCTGACGTCCCTTCTGGCTCCTGATTCTGCTTGCTGTACTACTATGTTGATCTCTGGCTCTCTGACATTGGCATTGGCTGACTACCCGATCTGGTTACTGAACTCTGGCTATGTATTGACTATGCTTACTCTGTTTACCTTTTTACTATTATTAAACAAGTGTGATTAACTGTACTTCTGTCTCGGTCTGATTCATGGTTTCTGACAAAATGGATCCTTTTTCCCTGCAGTGCCCCCTAGTGGAGGATATGCATATTTCTCTTGTTTGAGAACTACATTGAGAAATATAGTGTTACTTGAAGTGTATTCCAGGATTTACTTGTCTTCAGCTGAGTGAACTTTCAACAATTTAAGATTTTACATAAAGTCTCGGAAACCTTTTATTAAGGTCTTCGTGTTATATAAACTTGAATACCATTTAATAGATATATTATGTACCATTGTAAAAGAACATATTCCACACTTCTTTTGTTTTTTCCACATTTTTCCAGAAAAAAACAAAAAATGGCATAAAAATTGTTTTTTTTCCCAACGTTTCTGTTATTTTTCCAGGCCTTCCCATGTCTAGCGGTGACAAGAAATATGCTAACTGTAGGAGAGAAGAAAGAGTTCCCATAATTAGCCTGGCGCTGCTCTTTCATTATCCAATCACAGGATCACATGATACGGTCACATAATCATTCCCTCTTCTTCTGTTTTATTCCTTAGGTCCTTCTTCGGGTGTCCATATCACTACCACATCCTCCTTTTGGTGGAGGCAACACTTCCAGAGTCCCCTCTCATAGACTCCAGAGGAAGAAGAACTCACAGGGATGGTGATAGGACCAGTGCCCAAGAAGATAATAAGCAGAAAAATGACTCTGGTTCCAAGGGCAGGATATCAGCTTGGCTCATAAAGGAAATGGTGACTTTGATGCGAACCACATGTACACCCCTCTGATCTCCGTTACATACTTATTAAATATGATAGGGACCTTCTCCTTGGACAGTTTAGTATAGCAATTAATAGAAATCATTTAAATAGTAACTCTCAAAACCAACAGTTGCTGTTTCTAAATACAGTTGCATTTGTGTTGAAGAAATCCTGTAGTTGTAAATATGAAGGCTGCCAATGTGGACCTCTCCTTCTGAATATAAAAGCTCTCTGGCTGTCATGTTAATCCAGTAACTTCAGTACTTTCCGAGTCTCTTACTCAGCACGAGTAGAGAGAATAGCACTTCCAGGTCAGCATTACTATAGTGAAGCCATAGACAGCCTAGCAGCCTTTATATTCTGAAAAAGGCCAGCATAGCCTATGTGTTTAGCTCAGTACAGGTTTCCTATTATTCTAAACTCTGAGCAAAAACAATTTTTGGACAATTGCACAATCAAAATAAAATGCCTCCAATAATGTGTGTGCCATGTGTGACTGCTTCTGAGTTTGGAAAAACTTGTTCGTACAGTAAGTACTGAATGTCTGGCCCTGAAACTTACATTTCTGGCTAGAGTACACAGATGATAGCAGGTTGCTTTTCAGCCTATTCAGAAAATGTCTTGTATTTATTTCACAACATGCAAGGTGTTCTGTGAACAGAGGTGGTGCAGATAAATGTCACACTCTCCCCTCCTTCAATCACAGAACTACCTAAATTCTGTAAAAAGAATATTTTTTGAATAGAGGAGGTGTAGAGTGAGTGACATTTTTTTGGACGCAATTTAGCTTTAAAGTGGAAGTTCAGCCAAAACCTAAACACTGAACCTACCATCAGCCAAATTCTAAATCTAATCTATCTAGCCAAGTAAAGAAGAGGTCGCTATACTTACGTGTTCTGCTGCCACTCCGGTCCCACGCTAAACTGTTAGCAGTGGTGTCTGTGTGTAGGCGTGGGTAGGAGAGACATCTGACAACGGAAGCCCCATAGTAACTCTATGGGTGACGTCACTTCCCAGCCATCTCACAGCTGTTGTCGTCTTTTTCTCCTGCACACGTCGCTGGAGACCTGACCAAATCTGCTTCAGAAAAGGTAAGTATAGCGATTTTTTCTTTACAGAGTTAGAAACAATTAGGTTTAGAATGTGGCTGAGAGTAGGTTTAACGTTGGTTTTGCCTGAACTTCCACTTTAAGTATATGCTGGCTAAATAAACTTTAATCAAACTGTTGCTGTTCATATATAGTACATCCTGCCCCTGGCTTACAGCACTGTAACTCTGTGAATGGGATTACATATATTTATGTAATTGCTCCATCTGCCTAGCAGACTTTAATCATGTTCTGAAATGTGCATGATGTAAATAACTTTCAGTGCTGCTGTGAATCCCCTGTTACTTTACTACTATAATGCAAAAGTTGAACATGAAACGTAAAACCTGGTTATGTTTTAAGGACATTCTACTAATTTTTAATTTGTTCCAGTTATAAAACAAAGCAGCCCAGGTAATGAAATCATGTAAAAACTTAGCGTCACTGTAATTATTTCTACTCTATACTAAGGGTATCCATCTTTTTCAGATTTTGGTTGCTGTGTAAATGTAATATGTTGCAGCTTTCCAGTCCTTTGATGAGGTGGTTGCATTCGTTTTTTTTTATTTTCAACAAGTTTCATTTTCATTTATTTGCACCTAGTAATCCTGCAGATAATACACCTCCTGCTCTGAATGCTTATGCTCAATCCACTGTATCTATAGAGGGAGCTATGGTTGTCACCCATTTGGAACTACTAATATGAGGGAGCTATGGTTGTCACCCATTTGGAACTACTAATATGTCTGCCTTTGTTTATTTCTATTCTGTAGTGGCTGATGGGATTAATATTTTACTTGTTGGGTTCTGCTACCCTCTACTGTCTGTAAGTGGCTCTGCTGCCTAATGTTCACAGAGATTACTTATATACATCACTTCCTGTCTTTGGGGTCTGGATCAGAAACCCTAGAAGGAGAAAGTGGAGACAGAGAACTGAGCCACATGGCCTTATATATACAGAGGCTGCTACTACTGCTGTATTTTCATCCAGACAAGAAGCATAGACTATTAGGCAAGTATCCCTGTTTTAATAGTTTAATAGTTGTGTGTCTAAATTTTTGTGACAGACTTATCTCTGTCCCATTGTTATTATTTCACATGCACAGTGCCAGATAGCTAGGTCTGTGCTATTGTATGTGTGCAGTGGTCACCTTCCAGTGGATTAAAAGGTGAACCTGTTTATTGCAATAGAGTTTATATGCAGCACCTGTTATTTTAGTTAATCCTGTCTCTTCTGGTCTGGGATTCTTCTGGTCTGGCAAGTTTTAACTCAGGACTCAAAAAAAATTATAGGCTAAAGCCTGGTTAGACATTTGACTGCCACTTCCGGTAATTAGAGGTGCATTTCCATGTCAAATTAGGGAATACAGTAAAGAGTAAATAGGCAGACTCTAAGTTCCAGTGATACACCGTGTTTTTTTGCGTATGATAAGCTACCTTCCAGGCTGGTTGGACAACAACTAGTGGGGCTCCCTATCATCACAGAAAGTGACAAGGACACAGTATTTCTGGCAGGATTAACAGGTATTTTCTGCACTTGCTGAAATGTTCTTAACCTGACAGAAGATAAGTAACACAGACACCAAATCTAAGGACTGGTAAACTGTAATATATTACCTTTTTTATTGGGTTTAGTAATGCTTTAAAAAATATAAGTACCCATTTCTTCGTTATTGCTGTCCGTGTACCACTGGGGAGATGTCTCAATAGTCCGGACAGGAATAGGTGGTAAACAATTTCAATGAGGCACAGAAAAAAAACTATTATTGTAGTTCTGATAGTGTTTTTATTACTGTTCTTGACTTCCTGTCCAGGTAACAGATGCTCTCCCCATTTCTTGTCCTGTTGTTGTAGGGAGAGGAAATGAGAGAAGATCTCGTCAACAGAAATAGAAGCCTGACAGATTTTTTTTAACGCCTGCCCTCTCTATTCAAAACTAAAAAGAATAAACTTTGGTTGGAGCTTTAACAATTCATTCAAGTTATCTAATTCAGTAGATCAAATAAAAATGACATATATGATGCAGTCTCATTTTCCCCCTATAACATAGTTGTAATAACTGGTGATCTGAACAGTAAGTCTGTTATTTCGTAACTAGCTTTAACAGACCAAGCTCCCCAGCAAAAATGGCTGTTAGTGGGTTGAGACAAAATATCTAACACTGTGAAGTGCTTAAAATGGTCAGTTTTCATTAATTACTACGTGAATGAGAGTAAGTAGCTACAAAAATAACAAGTACATTATAATATACAGTATAGAAGTTTTAGTCAAGTGTGAAAAAATCCAGTAAACTAAGAATAATTCAGAAATAAAAGTGTAAAAATGGAAAGTAAATGAACAGAAGCGAAATCCAAATCAAATCAATAATTGGTGTGACCACCCTTTGCCTTCAAAACAGCATCAATTCTTTTAGGAACACACAGTGCTTGTGTACATCGTTTTTGAAGGAACTCAGCAGGTAGGTTGTTCCAAATACCTTGGAGAACTATCTACAGATCTGTTGTGGATGTAGGCTGCCTCATATTCTTCTGTCTCTTTTTGTAATCCCAGACAGACACAATTAAGTTGAGATCAGGGCTCTGTAGGGGGTCAAACCATAATTTCCAAGACTCCTTGTTCTTCTTTACACTGAAGATAGTTCTTAATGACATTGGCTGTATGTTTAGTGTCATTGTCCTGCTGAAGAAAACATTTGGGGCCAAACATAAACCTCCCAGATGGCATTGAGGACACTACTGATCCTGACCAAATCTCAACTCCATTTGCAGAAATGCAGCCCCAAACTTTTAAGGAACCTCCACCATGCTTCACTGTTGCCTGCAGACACTCATTATTGTAGAGCTCTCCAGACCTTTGGTGAACAAACTGCCTCCTGTTACACCCAAATATTTCAAATGTCGACTCATCAGTCCAGAGCACCTGCTATCATTTTTTTGCACCCCATGTTCCTATGTCAGAGGTATGGCTTTTTGGCCGCTAATCTTTCAGACAGTAGATAGGTGTACCAGGTTCCTACTGGTTTCCCCTAGTTATGTGCTGATGGCACTGCTGGACATCTTCCGATGTTGCAGAGAGGTAAGCATGATGTGTCTTTCATCTGCTGCATTAAGTTTCCTTGGCTGACCAGTTTGTCTACTGTCCTCAGCGTTGCCCGATCAATGGTGTCCTCAATGCTTAAAAATACAGGCAGATACTTATCCATCATGCAATACCATTAGGGAGGCGTGGGACTGGGCCCAAATTTATTTTGCAGCAGGACAATGACTCCATACATACAGCTAATGTCATTAAGAACTATCTGCAGCCTAAAGAAGAACAAGGAGTCCTGGAAGTGATGGCTTGGCCCCCACAGAGCCCTGATCTCAACATCATCGAGTTTGTCTGGGATTACATGAAGAGACAAAAGGATTTAAGGCAGCCTATATCCACAGAAGATCTGTGGTTGGTTCCCCAAGATGTTTAGAACAACCTACCTGCCGAATGTCTTCAAAAACTGTGTGCACAAGCATTGTGTGTACCTAGAAGAATTGATGCTGGTTTGAAGCCAAAGGGTAATCGCACCAAATTTTGATCTGATTCTGGTTTTTTTTCCTGTTCACTCACTTTTCATCTTGTAAATTGATAAAAAATAATTAATATAAATATATGTTTTCTGAAAGCATTCTTAATTTACAGCATTTCTTTACACCTGCTTAACAATTTTGCACAGCACTGTACATTGAGGCCCAATCTCCATATGAGTAAGTTATTAAAGAATGTCAGATGTTTGCACCTCCCCTGATCCTTATGAGATAAATGTATGACTCTTCTTTGAGAATCCTGCTTGATACCATGTATTTTCACAACGAAAAGGGCTCTAGGAATGGAGGAGATGGACATTGCATTCGCCTGCCTGTCCTCCATTCACAGAGTGCTATTGATTATAGGATAGTACAGCTTCTATGAATGGAGGGGGAGGGGCGGGGGGCGGAAAGGGCAGGCATGGTCGGCACTTTAAATGAGTGTCAATGACAGGTCTGTGTGGGTGTAGTGGTTTTGATCGAATAAATGCAAGGCGTGTGTTGTGTGCTTGTACACACAACACACAGACTGCATTTAAAATTTTCTTAATGCAATGCAACAGCACTTTTGTATTTTATTATGACAGGCTATCAAACAATCCAATCAGGACCCGAGACACAGGCTGGAGCTGGTGTGCTCATTCTCAACGCTGGAACGAATGGTTTAAGGTAAGTAAAAGGGGGGCTCTGGGGGGGCTGCAGCATCACAGGAGATTTTTCACCTTAGAATGCATTAAGGTGAAAACCTTGTGGGTTTACAACCCCTTTAAGTCTAAACGAAGTCTAAATTATAATTATGTACACATAGGCGTCATTACGCGTTTAAACGTATCTATAGGCAACTATTTTACTGATTACTACTTTGGAACTTATCTCCTAGAAAACACGTGTAATAACTTCAGTACATTTTTTACGGCGGTGTGAATAAAGTCTAAAATATTTAATCTGGACTTTAAAAGTTTTTTCTTTCTTTTTTTTTTCTATTATACAGTGCCTTGCAAAAGTATTCACCCCCCTTGTCATTTTTCGTGTTTTGTTGCCTCACAACCTGGAATTAACATGGATTGTTTGAGGATTTGTGTCATTTAATTTACAGAACATGCCCACAACTGTTTTTTTTTTTATTGTGAAGCAAACAACAAATAGGACAAAATAACAGAAAAAGTCAATGTGCATAACTATTCACCCCCCTAAAGGCAATACTTTGTAGAGCCACCTTTTGCAGCTATCACAGCTTCAAGTCACTTTGGATAAGTCTCTATGAGCTTGCCACATCTTAACACTGGGATTTTTGCCCATTCCTCCTTGCAAAACTGCTCCAGCTCCTTCAAGTTGGATGGTTTGCGCTTGTGAACAACAATCTTTAAGTCTGACCACAGATTTTCTATTGGATTGAGGTCTGGGCTTTGACTAAGCCATTCCAACACATTTACATGTTTCCCCTTAAACCACTCAAGTGTTGCTTTAGCAGTGTGTTTGGGGTCATTGTCCTGCTGGAAGGTGAACCTCCGTCCTAGCCTCAAATCACACACAGAGTGGTGCAGGTTTTGCTCAAGAATATCCCTGTATTTAGCACCATCCATCTTTCCCTCAACTCTGATCAGTTTCCCAGTCCCGACTGCTGAAAAACATCCCCACAGCATGATGCTGCCACCACCATGTTTCACTGTGGGCACTGTTTTTTTTTTTTTTGAGTGATGTGATGTGTTGGGTTTGTGCCAGACATAGTGTTTTCTTTGATGGCTAAAAAGTAAAATTTTAATCTATTTCCTCCGTACATTTTGGGAGTCTCCCACTTGCCTTTTCACAAACTCAAAACATGCCATTTTGTTTTTTTGCTGAAAGTAATGGCTTTCTTCTGGCCACTCTGTCATAAAGCCCAACTCTATGGAGCGTACGGCTTATTGTCATCCTATGTACAGATACTCCAGTCTCTGCTGTGGAACTCTGCAGCTCCTCCAGGGTTACCTTAGGTCTCTGTGCTGCCTCTCTGATTAATGCCCTCCCTGCCCGGTCCGTGAGTTTTGGTGTGTGGCTGTCTCTTGGCAGGTTTGCTATTGTGCCATGTTCTTTCCATTTGGTTATGATAGATTTAATGGTGCTCCTAGGGATCATCAAAGATTTGGATTTTTTTATAACCTAATCTTGACTTGTACTTTTAAACAACATTGTCCCTTACTTGTTTGGAGAGTTCCTTGGTCTTCATGGCAGTGTTTGGTTAATGGTGCCTCTTGCTTAGGTGTTGCAGCCTCTGGGGTCTTTCAAAAAGGTGTGTATATGTAATGACAGATCATGTGACACTTAGATTGCACACAGGTGGACATCATTTCACTAATTATGTGACTTCTGAAGATAATTGGTTGCACCAGAGCTTTTTATGGGCTTCATAACAAAGAGGGTGAATACATACGCACATGCCAATTATCAGTTTTTTATTTCTGAAAAATTGTTTTATGTATATATTTTTCTAATTTTACGTCACCAACTTAGACTATTGCATTCTGATCCATTACATATAATACAGATTAAAAAAAAACATTGAACTAAAGTCTGTAATGTAACAAAATAGGAAAAAAGCCAAGGGGGGGGGGGGTGAATACTTTTGCAGGGCACTGTATATTTTGTGCCTTAATCACTCACGTCTCTCCCCGACCTGCCTTGATATGTAATACTCACCTACTTTTAAATAAATTATATTGAAATTTGACATTTTATGGAGAAACCCAAATCCTAAAGTCACTTGATATTTCAATGCTATGACTGTAGAGATGTCAGTTTATCAGATGCCCTCCGGATGCGTGTCTTGTACAGTGACTCATTCCAGCTTAGTGTTCTCTCATACTCGTATACAAGCTGTCAACAATTAGTAACTAGAGAATAGATGAACATCTTCAATGAATACAAGCTGAAATTTTTATTAAAAACCAAAAAAACCCTGCTGAGTCTGCAGGCATGGGTTAACAGCATTCCATGGTGATTTCTCAAGTGGGAGGAGGAGGGAGAGGGGAGAGTTTGAGTCATACTGGCAGTCTTCTTAAAGTCTTACAAGGGGAACCCACAACACAGAGCCAAGAAACAACGCCAGTGACACATCTGACAAGAGCTGAACTTTAGGATGCTGCTTTTTCCTCTCCTGGGGGCTCTTGTCCTTTCTGTTTATGCAAAAACCTTAATGGACCCCAGCACTGAAGAGGAGGCCATGGTGAGTCTCGCTGCTTCTTACCAAATAATCTTATATGATGGACAGCAGAAACTGTAGAAAACGGCAGGAATGTGAGCAGAACATCTGTATATATGATACATATTTAATAGTGAACAGTCTCATTAAAAGGTAGCCCAGATTGATGAACATCACTCATAAAATGCTGGTAGGTTTGCTCTTCTTTTAGCACATTTCCTGTTTATATATTTTATTTCTGCAAAACTATCTTCTGCATCTCGTTTGCTGTGATGTAATGGACAAAATATTTATAGCGCAACCTTTAGACCAACAAATTCTATTGAATAATATTGAGAAGACTAAAGTGTATGTCAACTCAAAATCTAAATCTCATATTTGCACACTGTATACAGTTTTTTAAACACTCTTGTTGTAGGCTGACAGCGCTAAGCTACTGCCTTGCAATTATTAATACTATACAGGATTTATATAGCGCCAACTGTTTGCGCAGTGCTTTAAAACATGAGGGCAGACGGTACAGTTACAATACAAATCAATACAGGAGGGATCAGAGGGCCCTGCTTGTTAGAGCTTACAATCTAGAAGGGAGGGTCAAGTGGAACAAAAAGGTATTAACTGTGGGGATGATCAGATGGAAAAAACTAAAATACAGTTGTTAGGTGTGGGGAAGGATAGGCTTCTCTGAAGAGAAGGGTTTTCAGAGATCGTCTAAAAGCTAATAGATTAGGAGATAATTGAAAAGATTAGGGTAAGGAGTTCCATAGGATTGGAGAGGCTCTGGAAAAGTCCTGGAGGCGAGCATCGATGTCAACCTGATGTGTATGCAGGTAGCCCAATGGCCAACTTAGGGAGCTACTGGTAATTACAAGGCAATTGCTTAGTGTTGTCAGCCTGAAGCGGGAAGTGCATTTACTGGTAGGATCTTCAGGTAAGACACTGAGCAACAGATCCAGAAAAAAAAAAATTTGCTTATAAAAACTCTATATGGTGGGACACAGTGTTAATTTTGGCAGCAAATTTCGATTTAGTTTTAGTCTTAGGACTAAAATGGCATTTTAGTCCCATTTTAGTCTTCTGCAATTGTTTTAGTTTTAGTCGTATTTTAGTCGACTTAAATTGCTTTCTTTTAGTTTTAGACGACTAAATTAACACTGGTGGGACATGATGCCAAACATACTGAAAACTGATTTAGTGTTTTTCATACACTTCAGTGCTTTAAGGCTGCAATACAAGACTCAAATTTTTGCCAATTCATGCTGAAATTCAAGCCGTGGGCAGCGCCCCTGTCGATACCACACAGCTCAGCAAAAGTCAATTGAACAATTGACTTTTGTTGAATAAGCCAGGTGGAAAATTATCAACTGAATAGTGCCTGCATCAAATCAGTTGCAGGCACTGTTCAGGTATTCTGGCAACCGCTGGAGCTGACTATTAGAATACATAAGCCGGCAGAAGAGATTCCTCCATTAGCTCTTTTTAGCTAGATTTAGCTTGTAGGCTGAAAAAAAAAGTATGGCCCACTTTAGTCAGTCAGTCACTCTCAGTGTTTAGTAGGGTAAATTAGTCAATCAGAAGTGGGTGAATCCTAAACACTGTTGCTGTTTTGTACCACCAAGTGAGTAGTTTTTTAACCCTTCTGTGCAATTAGAAGTGTTTTCCTTGATTTTAATGGCATTGGAGATGGAAAAATAGCAAGAGCAGATACTGTATGTTCAACATAAGCTGACCCGTATTTGTGTCTCACCTTCCTAAGGACATCTTTTTAAAGATTTGTTCCTGGGAATGTTTATTTTTGAAGGCATTCTTATAAGCACTTAGGCATGTAACTATTTAAATCAATCCCTAGTTTTGTGGGGTCTGCAGTCTAAATACCTACCACAGTGACACAAGTCATTTGCAAACGACTATGTAAAGCAGAATTCTAGCCAAATACGAATACAGCATTTTTTACAATTCTGCAATACTTGTAATTCAACCAGGTAAGTGAATTACACAGTCCTGCCACACCACACAGCCACACAGCCTTGTAAGTGACACCAATATCTATAATTTATTTTTTATTTTATTTTTTATTTTTATTTTTTTGGGGGGGGGGGGGTTAAATAAGATTAGCCTGGTAAACTTATGTAAAGTGCTTGCTTAAAGTGTAAATCCAGGCAAGAACTAACTAACCCTAAACTTGCCCTCTGCCACATTCTAAACCTAATCTATCCAACCCTGTAAATCAAAAATTGCTGTACTTACATGGCTTGCTACCTGTGAGGGTATATTTCATTGTTCTCCACTGTATTGTGAAGGTGTTTGTAAGCTGAAGCAGTAAATAAATAATTCAGTTAATATAAGCCAAAAGGAAAATAATACTCCATTGAAAAACAAAACACAACTTTTCTTCATCCCGTTTAACTTTTTTTCTATTTTTTTAAACATTTTTTCAATGAATAAGACAAGTAACATGTTGAAATATTACCATATAGACCAAGGGTTCCCAAACTCTTCAGCTCATTAATTCCTTTGTGAATTTTTAGATTGTTCATAAACTCCAAAACATCTGTTATATGAAAAAAAATTGTAAATACTCTTTTAAATGTTAATACAACAAATAATAACACTGATAATTGATAACAATGACTTCAGAAAAATAGGTAATATTTCAAACATAAACATATAAGATTTACCATACCTATTTTTTTTTTTTTTTTACTGAAACTGTTGCTACCATTAATGGGGCAGGTGTAACTAAAGAGTGTCAACAAAGGCGCTGATATTTGGTTGAAGATTGGTGTGTTTTACTCATAAGTCACCACACTCTTTAAGGCTTAGTCTGTTCCTCTGGCTAATTAGACATTAAGAAAGCAAGTAAAATTGGCTCTACCATTACATTAAGTCAGGGAGATTTGCCAAGTGTATTTATCGTGCTCTAACACTCATGGAACGCTACAAAAACCTCAACCACGTATTGACTCCCCAACACTTACTGACCCTCTTTTGATGGTTTTATTGACACCTTGTATGGTTCCATCCACTTCTAGGAGTCAGTATTGTCCATTTTGGGGAACACTAATATACATGAACACAACAGACTGATACAGTACATCCAGTATTCAATGAACAAGAAGAAAGCAGATCTTTACATACTTACATAGTTGGTGAGGTTGAAAAAAGACATCAGTCTATTTCACTAAATAGTTTTTTCCCTATGGTAGGGTCACCAGTACGGTATTTGTACATTGATATCATATACCCTCTTAAGCGTCTCCTCCCCAAAGAGAATAAGTTCAATGTTTCCCCATAGCGGAGGTCCTCTATTCCCTTGATTAGCTTTGTTGCCCTTCCCTGGACTGTCTCCAGTTCCAGCACATCCCTCCTGAGGACTGGTGCACAGAACTGGACAGCATATTCAAGATGCGGTCGTACCAGAGTTTTGTAGAGTGGGAGAATTATCGTTTTTTCTCTGGAGTGAATCCCATTTTTAATGCATGCCAATATTCTGTTGGCTTTGCTTGTAGCAGCCTGGCATTGCATGCCATTGCTGAGCTTGTCATCTACTAGGACCCCCAGGTCCTTTTCCATCCTAGATTCCCCCAGGGGTTCTGCCCCTAGCCAGTAACTTGTGTTTATATTTTTAGCAACCAAATGCATTACCTTACATTTTCCCCCATTATAATGACATTTCCCTTTCTTGCCGCCATCTTTCATCAATGGACAGGGTATATACTGGACACAATAAGGACCTGTGCTGGGATTTAGGGTTTCAATGTATTCTGCTTTCATATGAGATCAGTTTAACATGCTTCTGAGATCATGCAGACTTCACTGACAGGTGACCTGCAGCTAACTTTTCTACTAACGTGCATCAACCTGCTTCAAACTGCTTTTACAATCCAGTTGACTTACATGTTTCTGACAAACAAAAGCCTGCCCACACTAACCATAAAACTGGCCTTCAGCACCAAGAGTCCATAATGCAAATATGTATCAAATGTTTCTATACCCATAAGCAGTTTCTTAGTTTTGCTAAATTCCTCTTCTTTTTTCTTACAAATGACATCAATTGGGGTTAATGAAGAATTAAACATTCTGATTGATACCCAAGATTAAAGTTGGCACTTGCATAAAAGAATATGTTGGGTTTCTACTCTGGACTTTTATAGTTGCTGTAGTTTGCACTATTCTTAAGATGAAAGCTTTGCTGTAAAATACAGTCAGTTAGGCTCAGTTCACACTGCCGTGACCTGAAAGTCGTGCGACTTTGCCAGGTGACTTGGCGAGACTTCGGCGTGGCTTTCAAGCAACTTCAGGGAATGCCTGTGTAATCTTCCTGTATTAATCACATTAATTAGGATAAGGATCCAACTTGGAGGCAACTTCCATTAAAGTTTATGGGCACAAGTCGGGAGAAGTCGCTTTGAAATAGTACAGGAACCTTTTCTAAGGTTGGAGCAATTTACAGTAGTGCTAATCAAGATAGCTCTCATTGACTGACTAAAATGGGATTTCACATGTCATGTGACTTGGGGTCTCACAAGTTGGATCCCAAGTGGATGCAGTGTAAACCAAGCCTTAGGAATTTCCTTGATTTTTTTCTTTCCAGAAAATGCACATGATCTGATGTATGTATATAATCACTTTTTCCATTGCAAAAGCTGTTTACCACTACATTTTATTTATAGAACAGCATATGTTACCGATAATTGATGGCAGCCATTACTGCATTGAGTCATGTGACTGATAATTGATGGCCATTAGATTATCTCATCCCCACTAGCTACCATTTGTGGTTACTATTAATGATGACATATTTTGGAATGTTTGTAGGAATATGACCTTTGTAGAACACCACTACAGACAGTCCCAGTGCAAACCAACAAACTTCCCATGGATGCTGGTAAAGAAGCAATAAATGTCTCACTGCCTAATCTGTGGAATAAATGTTGTGCCTCAGGGTGTAATAAAATAAGTCTGCCATTACTGATAGTTTCCTCTTACGAACCAGTAATTAAAATTGCCTAGGAATTTTCCTTGTTAATCCCAAGTTTCTGTGATTTCTTTGAAAACAGAAAAGTTAAAAAAAAGTATTATTTTTAAAGGGTTAATTCACATTTACCAAAAAACTGCCTATGCAGGTAAATGTGTATATAAAAAACAAAATGTCCAGCTTTCAACAAGGTTGTATAATGCTCTTACAATAGATGTAGGCCATTTACAAACCTCCTGGGGCCTTGCTGAAAATCTCCTTGAGACGGCATCATTCTGTCCTGCCTTGTTGCTAGGACGTTGCTAAGACACTCCCAGCCATTACTGTTCAGCTCCATCATCACAGGAACACCCCCATACATTTTGGTCCACCATCTCCTCAATCTACTGTTACTGGGTAAATCCCAGCAACATCCTAGCAACAAGACAGAATGGGATGATTCCATCTCATTTTTCAGCCAGGCATTGGGAGATATATAAATGGCCTACACCTTTAGGCAGGGGTGTTATTTAACTTTGGTCAAAGCTGCACAGTTTGCTTTTATGTACAGGCACCCCTTACCTGCATGGGCAGTTTTTTGTTAAGAGTAAACTAAACCTTTAAAATCTGTGTATACTCAGAGGCAGCTATGATCATATCACATCTAATTGACCTCTAAGGTATTTTTATTCAACTTAAAATTGTCTACCTCTAATTTCAGTGTGATTTTTTTATTAATAGGCATATCTCAAGCAGTTTGGATATTTACAAAAACCACTTGAAAGTGACAGTGAAGACTTCAGTTCAGAAGAGGTGCAAAAAGCTATACAGTAAGTTGTCGTTTAGAAGACATGTAGTGTTGACGCTCCAGAGTGATGATCCGGTGTGGTGTGAAGGATCTATGGCACTTTCCTGCTCTTAATCACACTGACTTCAACTAGGGTTGCCACCTCATCCCTTTAAACCCGAACACATATTAATTACACAGGTTCTTTGGCTGATTAAGGTGGTAAATAAACTTACTTAGTGCCTTACCTGCATTCAATTAGCCACAGAACCTGTGTAATTAATATGTGTTCGGGTTTAAAGGGATGAGCTGGCAACTCTAACTTCAACCCATATAAATGCAGTGAGTACAGCAAACTTATACAAAGAACTTGCAGAGCTTTTGGCAAGCTTCGTTGAAGCCTTCAAAGTGCCATGCAGCTCCATTGGGAATGTTAACTACAGATCCTATTGGTGGTGTTGACAGTCACTTTAAACAAGCTGTTAGCAGGCTTCAGTAAGCTTCAGCACTAAGGCCTCATTAAGGCCCATTTCACCCAGGCTTCAGCATGTATCAGATTAGTGTAAACAGCAAGCTTTTACAAAGCATTTGCAAGCTTTGTTGAAGCTTTTTAAAGTACCATTCATCTACAGTTTGTAAATGTTGAACACAGACCCTAATGGGGTGCTGATTGTTACTTTAAACAAGCTGCTAGCAGATTTCAGCACTAGAAGCTTGTTGAAAGCCTGTTGCAGCCTGCTAGCAGCTTGTTTAAAGTGACAATCACCCATTAGGATCTGTGATCAACATTTCCAAACAGAAGCTGAAGGGCGCAAAAACTTTGCAAATGCTTGCTGAAAGTTTCATAAAAGCTAGCTGAAGCCCATGTGAAACAGGCCTTTCACTAGCGATTATGAAAAACACAAGGCTGGGCAGCTTTTTTATCGCCCACCATCTACACTCCCTTAAGTTGAAACAGGCAATAGATAGTGGTGTACATATGCTATGCCACAGCTAAGGATGTTATGCACTGTGGTGTGACAAAATTTATCCCCACTGTGGTGCTTGGCAGGCTACTAAACGGGGCTGTGCCACGACCTCATACAATGCGGAAGTGCTGTACGTATTAGCAGCTCTCAGTGGAGCTTAGAGAGCTACTGAAGTAATACCAAAGTAAGTGGGCTGTAGCACAACTCCAGAATTGATGTCGCTCATCGGGAGTCGAAATTGCAGCTCTTGCTGTACAAATCAGTTTTCAGAAGAATGTAAAAAAGTAGTACCCAAGTAAGAGTGATAATGTGAAAAATAATGATTAATATATAGAAAATAAAAATAGCTATGCCTTGAGCCTGGCTTTAAGCATGTTGCATATTTTATTATTTTTATTCCATATAGAGCTTTCCAGCTTGCTTCTCAGCTGCCTGAGACAGGGTTACTGGACAATGCCACTCTGGAGAGGATGAGGCAGCCACGATGTGGGTTAGAAGACCCATTTAATCAAGTTACCCTCCGGTATCTCCTCTTAGGTAAGAGACATCTGTAGACATTGATTCACACTGTTGGCTTGTTTCGTTTGTTGGAGTCGTACAACTCATTATGTGCGCTGTTAGTTTTTAGATTATAAAACAAACCACCACAGGATAAGGCTAATGCCCTATACAGACGACCGTTTTTCCCGTCGGAATAAACTCTGAAGGTTTTTCCGCCTGAGTTCTGACAGAATTCTGCTGAAACTGTCTTGCGTACACATGATCACACCAAAGTCCGACCGTCAAGAACGCTGTGACATACAACACGTACGACGGGACTAGAAAAAGGAAGTTTAGTAGCCAATAGCTTCCGTCTCGTACTTGCTTCAGAGCATGCGTTATTTTTGGTACATCGGAACAGCATACAGACGAGCGGTTTTCCCGATAGGGATTGATTCCGTCTGAAATATTTAGAACATGTTCTCTTTCTAGGGCCGTCAGAGTTTTCGACGTAAAAAGTCCGATGAGGCATACACACGATCGGAATATACGATGAAAAGCTCCTGTCTGACTTTTTCTGTCGGACATTCCGCTCGTGTGTACGGGGCATTCGTTTACACGTGCAGTTGGGTGAGCAGTTAAAATAGGTGGTTGTTTTTGCACCCACCCCTCCATCCTAAAACGTATTGCCGCCAAATGCAACCCATTGAAGTTAAGCAAGCATTAGGCTCACAGTTGCAGCACAGTATTCAAATTGAAAAAGGGCGTTGAGCTGCCAGAAAAAAAACATGAACAGTATTGCCTCCTGAATGCCTAACAGTTGCCTTTGCACCGATCTGTGAAAAGTGATCTACCATGGATCCCTTTGACAGACTGATGCAGGTGTAAACAAGCCCTACATGAATTAAAAGGTGAGAGGCACGTCCTATTAAGGCGGCAGCAATGGAGACCTACCGCAGCGCTTTACAGCTCCAGCAAGTATCTGTTGCCGGCTGCAGTAGGGGGCAGCGTGGTGCACAATCCAGCACATCACATGGCTCGCTTTTTTTTACATTATTTTTTGTTTTGTATGAACTTTATTTGACATGTACAAAACGTACACTTCTTTCATGGCACGGTACAGCAGCGCAGTGTGCTGTGTTGCTGTACATTGCCATGAGATTCAGCACAGTGCACTGCAATAAAATGTAGCATACCTGCATTTTATCGCAGCACGCTGATGTGTTTCAGTGTGAATGGGACACATAGAAAATAATTGTTTCAGGTGTGTCCCTGCGGCAACAGACATTTTACCATACCACTTATTTATTAATACTTCCCCTAGAAGAGAATATCGGTGATCTCACAAGGGGGCGTTGCCGCCTGGCGATTGCCATCGGGTGGCTCCACCCCTTAGGTATTTAAGAGCTGTCACACGGTAGAGCCAGTGTCTTGTCAAATACAGTCCCCTATCATATAGTGTCCTCCCTGTACTGCGCAGGCGCAGTACGGAGGACAAACGAGACGCCGAAAGTCTCCGAAGTTTAACAGCTGATCATCAGCTGTACACGGCGCCTGCGCTTTTATTCTCACCCTATGTCCAGGTTCATTCCCTACTATCCAAGTGGACATAGAGTGAGAATATATAGTTGCCAAGCGCAGCGAGGCCGTGCCCGAAGCGTGGCGAGCGAAGCGAGCCCGCGAGGGGCCCTCTTACACTGCCATCGCTAAGAAGTGCAGAAGCGCCGTGTACAGCTGATGGTCAGCTGATCAACTTCGGACACTTTCGGCATCTCCTTCTGCTCCATACTGCGCAAGCGCTGTGCCTGCGCAGTACGGGGCGGACACTATGTGATAGGAGGACAGTATATGTCAGAACACCGGCAGTGGGCGGAAGCCTTCGTCGGGGGCCGGAGGTTTATTTTTTTATTTTTTTGGTTTGGCGGTGCGGCGGGCGGCGTGATTGAAGATGGATCTACTTTTTCTGTTTGTATCTCTAGAATAGAATATCTAATGGTTTTTGTTCATTTTCATTATTGTTTAAAGGTTTTTAAAGGGACACTGTCATTTGGATGCTTTAGCTTCAACACTGTCTGAGTCACTGACCCTGAAAAAGTATAGAGATAAGCAGTTCTAACACTTTTCTGGCACTCATTTATATCATACATAGCCAGACATCTAGCCCCCAAACTTCTGTCAAGGCACAGTCACTTTAATCTGGCTGACAGGTTCACTTCAAGACAGAACCCTTTCACACTGGGCCCACGTTAGCGCTAAAGTGCCGCTCGATTTAGTGGTGCTTAAGCGCTGTTTAAGTGGCACGTTTTGGCTGCTAGTGGGGTGCTTTTAACCCCAAAGAAGGGGTTAAAAACTGTTTTGCAGCAGTTTTAAGGCGCTTTGGAAGCGCTAGCCATTCATTCATTCCAATGGGCAGGGCGTTTTGGAAACGTTAAAAACAGCGCTCCCAAACCGCCTCAAAGAGGCTACTTGCAGGACTTTTTATAACGTCCCACAAGCGCGCCGCCCCAGTGTGAAAAGTCACACTTGAATGAATGAGAAGCAGTTTTTAGGTGCTGAACAGAGGCAATTTCCAGCGCTAAAATGCCTGAAAACCGCCCCAGTGTGAAATGGGTCTAAAGTGCAGTCTGCTCCTTCTTCTGAACCTCAGCTCTTAAATACAGTCCCCTAAATGCAGGCCTGGACATAAGTGGATAAATATGTTTATTGGTCTTTGCAGGCAGAGAGTGTAGAACAAGCTTGAATACTCAGACATTCCAAGAAAAATTTCCTGGAACTCTCCAGTATTATATAGAACACATAACAACTGCAGGATTTTTGCTTCGCTGTCTTTTCAAGCTGTCCCTGGAAATAATCCAGACTTTTATTAAATAAAACCATAAGTTCAAACTGTTCTGCCAGGAAATTAAGGAATAGTCAGCTAGCCATTGTCTTTATTGGGGCCCCACTAAACTTAACACTGATGATTAATATTTCATTGTACCTTAGAAATGTCCATTAAAACATGATTAGGCTCACAAGAGCATGGATTATTCGTTATATGCACACATTTAAAGTGTAAATGTTGCCAATATTTTTATTGGTTAGTAGAGTGGGTAGGTTATTGCATCCCATTGACAATGCTAGCACTGTGACAGGAATTGAATAGAAATCTCAAACAGTGACAAGAAAACCCTGACAGAGGTTCTAACCCCTTCCCAGTTTTACTTTACACACATCAGATGTTCTACTTTTGGCTGGTGTTACACTTTGCATTCTATGTTTTCAGAAAGGCATATCATCTATAATTCTATATTAGTAATCAACACTAATTTTAAAAAAGTGTTAAATCCTTGTCACCCAGTACTGCCAACCAAGATTGGGGGGTTCAAGTGACCATTATGTAATAATATAGGATTATAGATGAAAAATTAGAATATAGGATTATAGATGATAGAATAAAATATACGATCATGATAGATAGATAGATAGATAGATAGATAGATAGATAGATAGATAGATAGATAGATAGATAGATAGATAGATAGATAGATAGATAGATAGATAGATAAACGTAAGTAGATAGATAACACTGCCAACAGTATTTCTGTAAGCTAAAGTGTAATGATGGTTTTCAGGATGTTTCCTTGTCTTCTTGCTGAACAGGTCGATGGAGGAAGAAGAACCTGACCTATCGTATATACAATTACACCCCAGACATGACGAAAGAAAAAGTGAGGGAGGCCATTAAAGCAGCTTTTAAATACTGGAGTGACATTACCCCACTGAAATTCAGGGAGATCGACTATGGAAGAGCAGACATACGGATATCTTTCCATCAGCGTGGTGTCGGCTGTTCACGACCATTTGATGGGCCTGGTAGGCATTACCTTTTTAAAAAACAATTTCTACCTTATCATTCTCAAGAGATACGGTGGGGCTGTGTTGGGCAGCTATTCCAGCACAGTCCCACTGCATGACAAGGCAAAATTCCTTGTCCCCTGTGTGCCCGTTTCACACCACTGCATGCAGTACCCTTCTCTGCCACAGCACTGTGCGAGGCAATCCAACACCACCACCACCAGCACCACCAGCTGGCAATTAGACCGAATGAAATGTCTCTGTGACATTTCAGTGAAGTTCATTAAAAAAAAAAGTGAACAGTGTAACGTGCCAAGATTGGCACTGTGGCGATCTCGCCAGACCACACTGCACACCAGCTGCTGCATTGTAACGTGAATTAGCTCTTAAAGTGGTTGTAAACCTCTGACCTCAAATATGAAGAAGGCATATCCGTTTATAGTGTATACTTTAAAGAGCACAAAGTGTAATTTCTCTCTGCTACCTCATTTCTGTGTTATCTGCATGAATCACTTCTGACAAGTTTTCCTGATACCAAGAAAAAAAAGGTGACAGGAGAGGGAGCTCCAGCACACAGTCTGTGATTGACAGTCTTACCTCTGTCCCTGTGTGCTGTGTGAGGGGGGGTGTATCCCTACCCTCCAATCAGCTCTCCGCTCTCCTCACTGAGTGTAAATTTAGACCCCCCCGCTTTCTGGAAGTTCAGACAAGCTGGACAGTGGCTAAGTGGTTAGCACTTCTGCCAAGCAGCACTAGGGTTGTCAGTTCAAATTCCAACCATGACACTACCTGCCTGAAGTTTGCGTATTCTCCCTGTGCCTGCCTGGGTTTCCACCAGGTACTCCAGTATCTTCCCACAGTCCAAAGACATGGTAGGTTAATTGGCACCTGTCTAAACTGTCCCTAGTGTATGTGAGTTAGGGATCTTAGATTATAAGCTCTTTGAGGGCAGAGATGTAAATATACAGTATATGTAAAGCGCTGCATACATTTTGGCTGTGGACACGGGTTAGCATAATGACTTATAATGACCTTCTTGTTGGCAGGTGCAGTCTACTTTCTCGACTGCAGGTGGCGCTCAACCATAGCAGCATTGCAGAGGTGGAGGAAGTCAAGTGGAACATGGTTCCTCTATGGTTTCCTGGGTCACTGGTGAAGCTGTTTGATTGCAGCCATCTTGGGTCAGGCAGAGTCTATTTAAGACCCTGGCTCACGGGCTTGGCACGCATTTCACGTGAGGGTAGTGTAGGGACAGGCATCTGTCAGTGACAGTGATTAGCAGTAGGGAGAGTTCCCAGATGAGTAGGGAAAGGATAGGGACACTCCATCCTTTCACTCCAACTTTCAGAGGCCATTGTAACAAGATAATGAATGTTATTCATTTAACCTATCAGTAGTCAAAAAAGTTATGGCTGATTGGTGTATAATCCAATGCAAAGAAACTCAATTTCCCCCCTCTAGACCCAACTGCCTCACTGTTTTAAGCCTAGTACACATTAGTAGTTTTTCTTTCGTCCAACCCAGCAGGGCTGAATGAAAAAAAGCTTACAGCTCAGCAGGAGCTGCTGTACTAACTATCCAACATCTCTGCTATTGTGTTCTGACAGGGGGATGACCCCCCGCCAGAACACTCCGGCCAGCGCTCTCAGCCAGTGACTAAGAGCGCTGATCGGGAGCCGATCGGCAGACCTTTTTCGGTCATATCCCATCAACAGAAGCCAGCCAAATGGCTGGCTTCTGTTGGACCTGCTGTTGTACATGGGCAAAATGCCAGCCAGTTTCTATTGAACCCGGCCAATGTCGCTTGACATCTGGCCTGTGTGTACTAGGCTTTAGGCAACATTATTTTCACCCCTAACTTCTTTACTGTTTGATTTCAGGAGACTTCCAGGGTGATTATACTGTAAACTACTCTAAACGAATGGTTTCCAGGGCAAAGTAGGTCAAGATCTTATGGGTGGATCACTGTGAAAACTAGGGGGTAGTTTAATTAGAACTTGTCTGTTATACTTAGTGCAGATCATCATCTATGTACAGTATAAGACCATTTACTAGTGTTTGTGTGTTTGTGGTCATAATGTGGTATTTGAACACTGATGGTTAGGCCTTTTTTTTTTTTTTACAAAAAATTTTCATAGCTAAAAACCAAAACATGCAACTCAGCATTGTGTCAGTGTGTTTGATAAGAACGGTTATCATATGTCACCAAATTCTTAAGGTTTCACTTGATTTCACTGTTTCAATTGCAGGGAAAGTTCTGGCACACGCTGATATTCCTGAGTTGGGCACAGTGCATTTTGATGAGGATGAAAAGTGGACTGAGGGATCGTTTTTTGGTGTCAACCTGCAAATTATTGCAGCACATGAGCTGGGGCATGCACTGGGTCTGGGTCACTCTTACTATAGCAATGCCCTGATGGCTCCCGTCTATGCTGGATATAGACCCAAGTTCCGTCTCCATGATGACGATGTGAAGGGGATACAAGCTTTGTATGGTAAGAATTGTTTTTTTTAAGGTGAGCTCTGAAATGCTGCATTTTTCCACACCTCAATGTTCTACACTTCTGTGCTTTGTTGTAATGTAAAGACAGCACATAGTAGACAATTGTTTTCTCTGTGCCCTAGTTGTGATCTGCTTTGTTCTAATGCAGACAAATGCAGATCATTGCATAGGAGTTGCATTGCTTTGTGTGTCAGTGCACTGGAACACAGGTTCATTGGTTAGGGATGCACCGCAGAATGAATACACCCACTATATGTTATGCATTCCCAGTCACACAGCATACCTGATACAATTTTTTTTAAATGTCTTGTCTTTTAGATATTTCTAAGGAGAAGGTACCATGGCTGATTCTAAGAATTTCTGGAGACTTTCATAGGGCCATTTTCCACAAACAGACCTCATTAACATTAAGTGCAGGAAGGTGGTTTCTAAATGTTTAACCCCGTTTTTAGGAGAGATAGTGTTCTAGTTTACATCTGATAATGAAGACTTGCTAACACAGTACAGAGAAGGTTAATTATGTTAAACATTACTCCACAGCGCCCCTAAATATTACAAAGCAGGGAGAGCATGCAGAGATTTTAAGCAAGTGAAAAGCCTCAGCATTTTTTTTTATACTATGTCAATGAAAACATGTAACAAATATAAGGTTGGTTTTATTCCAATTTGGCAGCAAAAGTGGAAATACACTTTAAGGTTGCTGTGAAAAAAGATACCAGCATAGAAATCCTAATTACAGAAAATGAGGTATTAACCCGAAACTAATTTAAAAAAACCGTAGCATTAAGTCGCTTAGAGAGATGTGGATAGAGCATGGTGGGTTAGAATCAATGCGTTTTTATTGTGTTCCTGTCAAAGGGCCTCTGTGTCCAAACCATGCATTACAAAGTAAAGGCATGTGTATATGTAAAGTAGCAAAGTAGAGTGCTCACTATTCATGGCTTTTTTTTAAGTTTAATTATTGTACTGTGGTAATCATCCTGATTTTGCCACGTAGAAAGTGACTTGTGCTGTTCAGTTGATCACACTGTTCTCAGTAGCACCTGATTCTGACAAACAGTGAAATCAACAAGCCTTCCACACTCCTCTCCACACCTCACAGCATATTCTGGCAAGGAGATGCCTTCGCTGCTGGTGTCTCAGGTGCACAAAGTTTGTTAACTATTTATTTTTGAGGGATTGTATCTTTTATACTAACAGTGATAGAAGACTCACAGTTGGTTATTTTTTTTAAAGGTAAAAATGAAAAATATGAAGAAGAGAAAAAGCCTGTCACAACATTAGCACCGGCTGTTCCAACCCCTACAAGCCAAGTGCCTGATCCATGCCACGATAACCTTGATGCCATAATATTAGGTAAGTAGCTAACACTACACAGTGTGAGACTTTATTTTCAACCATAAGGCCTTCCCGTTGATGTGCCTCCAAGAGAATCTTAAAAAGAATACCCACAGACATTAGACAGTGGTCTGGAGATTTTGAGTCACAACCAGACAATTGCTGCCCAAGGGACTTTTGCTAAGAAAACGCCAATTTTGTGCATGAGACCACACATGGCATACATATAGTCTGTTTCGGTGGTAGTCAGCGTGTCACTACCTGTGGTAGTCACCATGGTAGTCACTTTTTCTAGTATGGTCCCATCCACAGACTTATATCGAGAATATTCTTCTATCCAAAAGTAATTGTTAGGTTTCTTAGCAAAAGTCCCTTGGACATCAATTGCCTGATTGTTCTTTGCATTCAAGGGGATGTAGAAACAGCAATTTTGTGCATGAGACCACACACGGTATACATATACTTTATTTCTCTAGAAAAGTTCCTAAGGATAAATCATATGAGAGATTTTTGTTAGGCAATCCTCACCAGAAAATATGTGAAGTCAGGCATTTTGTGTCTCTTTTCCATTAGATTAAATACCTTTTTTTGCACGTGAACTTTGTCCATCTTAAAATAATCTTGCACAATACACCAGCACATTTCTTGTACCTACTGTAGATGCAGAGGTGGTTGAATTGTGGGCATCTTAAAATGAATAAAACCTTAGAACTTTAGATATCTCTATAGTGGGCCATCCAGGCTAACCAAGGAGGCATGAGTGAGTTTATATTGCAAGGATTCTTTGAGGGATTCTATTTTCTCGTGACTCAGCATTTTTTTTTTTTTTTTGAAAAGAACAAGTTTATTTCAAATAGTAATTCATACAAGTATGGTACAAAGAGTACAGAGTTTTAAATGAAAAAGAAAAAACACATAAGACTGGCGGGATTTAACACTTCCCATCATCAGGTAACTCTTATAAACAGCCTACTAAAATGTACAAGCAATCCCTTCATCAAATTATCTTTGTGTTAAAATATGCAGCTAACAAGTGCCTTTCCAGGGGCCATAGCATTAATGCCTAAAATATCGTCTTCTAGCTCATTAAATGGTATGGCTTGGTAACGTTAGACATTGTGTGGACCGTAGCCATTAATTATTCCGTGCATGTGTTAGTATTGTTAAGCCACCTATCCCAGACCTTGTTGTATTTGGAGGGACACCCCCTATGTCTATAAAGCACCTTCTTATATGGAAATGATGCATTTATTTCTCCAATCCATTCTTGAATGGTAGGAGAAGCAGTCCTCATCCACCTTCTAGCGACTAGTTTTCTGGCGCAGAATAAAGTTTCGCCAAGGAAGGAAGTTAGATACTTGTCCATGTCAGCATCTGGAAATAGCCCCAGTAGACAAGGCCTAAGGTTAAGCGAAATTGGGGAGCCCATATGATCATGTAAGAATTTTATAATTTGTGCCCAGTAATTTTGAATGTCTGGGCATGACCATAATAGATGGAAGAATGAACACGGACCACTCGAGCATCTCGGGCAGTTCGGGTTCTGACTTGAAGAGAATTTGGCTATTCTGGATGGTGTGAGGTAGGACTTATGGATTATGTACAACTGAGTCAGACGCTCGGATATTTTAGGGGATGTTTTTTTGACGTTTTCTAATATTTCGTCCCCGTCAGAGATATCTATGGGGCCCAGTGTGTGTTGGAGTGCATGCCTCAACTGCACATAGTTAAAAAACATGTGGGAGGGAAGATCAAACTCCTCTTGGAGAGTCTGAAAGTGTCTTACACCAAAAGGTGTAATTACTTGGAAAAGGAACAGTATCCCCTTACCGGCCCAGGTAGTGATTCCTGGTATAGATAGCAGTTCTCCCATCTGAGGGTTATGCCATAAGGGCGTATGCGAGTGGAAGAAATCGGCGCGTGTTAATATAAGTGCAACTTCCCAGATGTATTTGTGTTGAAGGAGTAGTAGATTTCGACCGTCTCCACCCCTCTTTCCTCTCCCCCCCCTAAATAGTACCTGTAAGGGGGAATGAGTGACATTGTTCGGCTTTTTACATATTAAAGTGTGGTATCTGGTGTCGTCTGATTTATGTATGTAGTAAAAGTGTGAGAGCTGTGCAGCTATATAGTATGTGTGGAGGTCGGGGAGAGCAGTCCCGCCTGAGGAGGTGGGGTTTTTTAACGTGTTCCATGCCAGCTTATGCCTACTAGATCCCCAAATAAAGGAATTAATGATCTTGTCCATTGTCTTAAAAATTTTTAGGGGAATAATCACTGGTGAGTTCCAGAACATATACAGAAACTTGGGAAGTAGAATCATTTTAAAAAGATTGATTCTCCCCATTACTCCTAAAGGAAGTCTTGCCCAGGATTGCGTGCGGGATTTTAAGTATGAAAAGAGTGGTTCAATGTTATTGACAATGTATTCTGAGGGCTCTTTAGTAATTTCCACTCCTAAGTATTTTATAGATGCGACCCTTTGCAGGGGAAGTGAGGCTGAGTTGAATGTGGGGGGTGATGAGTCTAAGGGCAAAGTGACTCAGCATTTAACATGTTTACCAATACCCATGTTAAAGATTGCTTGATAGATTTCTTGATAGATGAAAGAGCGGCCTGCTACTGCTTAGAGAGAACCTGTCAGCAGTCAGGTGGAGCATCGGGTTGTAAGGTCATCCTTTCTCCTGCCTGAACTAAGTGCTGGTAACTGTTACTCAATATAACCTGCTATGAAGATAGCATGACTTTGTTTACCCTTCTTAGCTACCCAGGCAGAGTGCCAGTTATCTGCCTTAGTCTGGAAGAGAATACAAGTAAATAACATCACACATACCTTTTCGTTAAGAGGCAAGCTTCTATACCAAGGGATGGGATTCATGGCTTACAGGCAGGTCCAGCACAACACAATGGCTACCCAGACCATACAACTTCTAAATGGAGATCAATCACTCTGAAACATAAAATGGTTATTCAACAATTCAAAAGCTTTATCCTATAAGGCCAATCCTCTGATCCTTTTATCCCTACAGGACCCTATTTGAAAACTTATGCTTTTAAAGGAGATTATGTGTGGACTATCACAGACTATGGCATTGGTCCTCTTACCAGGATCCAGTCCATGTGGAAAGGACTTCCAGGAAATCTGGATGCCGCTGTGCACTCCAAACGTACCAAACGGACATATTTCTTTAAAGGTAAGATGTAAAGGTTTCAGCTAAAGTTTTCTTGTTATTGGATTTCTCTTGAAATCCTAAATATATAGCTTCATCCTAGATTGCTCTCTTTTTTAAACATACATCCTAGTCCCTAGTGGCTCTAAGATAAAGCATGCTCTCTGCCAGCTAGAAGGCTCTGAGCCAATTCATTCAGCTAATGATCTTCCCAATGTCTAATGAAGTTTAACTGACAGCACAGATCAGGGCCGATAAGAGGGATATGTTTCTGTCCAATACTCCTTGAGGTTGATTCATTAGCCTTTTGTCTGTTGGACCAATTTTAAAATGTATTTTACTTAAAGCGGAGTTCCACACAAAAATGGAACTTCCGCTTTTCGGAACCCTCCCCCCCTCCGGTGTCACATTTGCCACCTTTCAGGGGGGAGGGGGGTGCAGATACCTGTCTAAGACAGGTATTTGCATCCACTTCCGGCATAGACTCCCACGGGAGTCTATGCCTCTTCCTGTCCCTCCGCGCTGTCTCCTGGGAAACACACAGGTCGCAGGAGATAGCGGGGACCAGTTACGATGCGCATGCGCAGTAGGGAACTGGGAAGTGAAGCCGCAACGCTTCACTTCCTGATTCCCTCACCTAGGATGGCGGCGGCAGCTGCCGAGAATCGAGCGGGTTATCAGCGTCGGCTGCCGACATCGCTGGACCCTGGGACAGGTAAGTGGTCATTTATTAAAAGTCAGCAGCTGCAGTATTTGTAGCTGCTCTCTTTTAATATTTTTTTTTTTAGGTGGATTTAGGTGGACCCCCGCTTTAAGCGATTCCACTGGGAATAGGTCCCAGAAGGCTGCAGGACCATTTACAAAGCGCAGCGCGGCTTGCACATGTACAGTGGGAGGCCGGCTGTAAAGCCACAAGGAGTCACAGCTGAATTAAAAGTCAGTAGCTAGGGTATTCATAGCTGCTGACTTTTAATGTTTTTCAAACAGGGTGAAGAACCTCTTTACTAAGGACCCCTGAATTTTTATGTATATCTCAATTCAAAACAGAGTTCTTCTTTCACCTCTGATGTGCATGGAAAAGCAAAATATGAGTAACATAAACATTGGCTGTGTATGTATGTGCACGCTTACTGTGTGTATGTGTATGTTTTATACGTGTGTACATTTCCTGACAGACTCCATGGCAGTATACGTATGGGTTAACCCCGCCTCCACTCCTCCCGTATAGGACCCCACCCCCATAAATCTTTGCTCTGAGTCAGAGGCCGCGTTCCTTTTTTGTCCTCCTTCTAAGGACCGATTTGGTATTCAACTACCTGAAGTTTTTCCTCTCCGAGATCAAGACTGGCCAAGGGTGACCACAGGGGAGACTGGTTGCGACACTCCAATAAGTCTTGGCTATTAGCAGGGTATGGAGTGGGCAAACAGAAGAGGCGCTGGAAGAGTTAAAGCCTGGCCATTGGTAGGCAAGCGGCGCAATGGCCAGATAGCCCAGATATTAGTGGGTGGCCCTATCTGTACGGCGTGATCAGCTTACCTGGCCCGGTTTGATCATGGAAGCAGGATTGAATTGCAGATCTGTGTTCATGCCGTGTGCGGTGATGTATACTTTTATGTTACATATTCCATGGCAGCAGTTTGTGTGTTTTTCTGTTTGTCCATTTTCTTCCATGGCTCTTTTGTCTTCTAGTCTATGGCAGCTGGAGCGCATTGGTGTTCTAAGCCGCTGCTTTCTCTTCCGGCCGGGAGTCCCTGGGTTACTCCTGCCCAGGGGCTCAGCGCATGTATGCTGGGGGCAGCAGTGGCGTCATTTCAGTGGAGAAATTCAATCAGCGGTCAGTACTGTTGATATTGGGATTTCTTGCAGCAGTTTCCCCAAATGCTGTGTGCAATCATCACAGGTATATGCTCCACATTAACACCCTGGTATGCTGCCTCTGTGTGTTTCTGCTATGATTTGATTACCTGTGCAGGTTGTCTGTCTGTCTGTGCAGTTTCACACTGTGGATGTATCACTGCCCCCCGTGTGGCCAGCCCTTGTGTAGCAGGTATGAGAGGGTGGGTTTAACCCTTTCCTTTGTTTGCTGACCTGGGTACTTTTTTTGGGTTCTTTAACCATGTCTTTTCTATCCTATTTTGCTTTTGTCAGTCCTTCTAGATCAGATTGACAATACATGGTACGAGATGATAAAGACCTCATTGGGGCACAACAACACTCTTCTTCAGATGTATTTGTCATAGGTCACCGTCAAGGTCCAGCCTTCATAGCAGAAGCTCCTCCTTTACACACCCACTGCTATGTCAGCCGCTCCAAGAAGGGAGCCTGCTGGGGATGTGGGACTCCGGTCCCACAGGGCAAGTCTCAGTATGAGCTATGCTAAGCCCAGGCGGTTGGGAAAGGGGGTGGTGATTTCCAGCAAATGGAATCTCTCTGGTGAGGCACGTGCTGTAAGAATCCCTTAAAGAGTGGGATACAAGCCACACGCAAAGTTTAACAAGCCATTGCGGCTTGTTCTCCCACTAGGATGACCAGGAAGAACTGGAACTGTCCCATCCAAGCCATCCATCTATGAAGACCTCAGACAGTAAGGCAGAGGGAGATGAGTCTCTTTACCCTTGTAACGCCTTTTGGTCAAGGCAATGATGGGTGCATTTACATGTATAGAACCTGTAGAGTCTCCTGCAAAGCAAGAGGAAGTTCTGTAAGCACCTTGGGCTCTGTTTTCCTCTAGTGTGCATAGGGTCGCAGGACGAGTCACAGCCCATTGATTTCAATAGCCCAAAAGTTAGCCTGGGCTCCTGTGGCCATGTTGAAAAGGATGAAAATGGGGATGGAGAATGTGTTCAAGAGCGTTTTTAGAAACTCTGTAGTTAAGGAGCCGGAGCTGGTGTCGGTTTCCATTGTGAGGCTCCAGTTGACATCATCTGTATAGTGGCGCGTGTTATGCGCTTGTCAGTTATGGCAAGTGAGTGCTATGGCTGGGGCCTGGGCTTGCTGATCCCACCTCTAACAGGCATAATATAGCATTCTTTTTGGGGGAACTTCATCTTTTGGCAAGCTGGATAGCACCATAACCCGGGCCACAGCTGGCAAGTTGCCTCAGGACCGGCGCCTGATAGGCCGGAAGACAACAGTCTACAGAACAAAGTTCAGAGCGTGCGAGGGTTGCGCATTTTTACAGACCAGGTTGGGTCTTTAGGAAGAGCTGCTGAGGAGACCAGATATATCTCTTCAGAAGTAGCTAAATGTTGATACATTTATTTCTTGTATTGAAGTGGTTGTTAAGCCACTATAATATAATCTTCCTATTCCCTCTGTATCATAAGAACATGTGTAATAAAAAAATCAGCCAATCTGTAACGATATAAGCCCTGCTCCAGGCGCACAGCTGATTGCTCCCCTCTCGTCTGTCTCGGCTCACAGCTGCAGTGGGCGGGGCTGAGCTGTTCCGCTGACATCAGCTGGGGAGGCGGGGGAGAGAGGAGAGCGAGAGAGTCGACGATCAGCTTGGCGCCAGGAGACATTTATACAGGTACAGATCAGTGGAGTTTTTACATTACACAGGGACAGATGACAGATGCGGCCCAGGTACGAGCAGGGAGGGAAGGGGGGACGGGACAGAGGACACAGACAGGGAGAGCTGCAGATAGGAGAGCTTCGGCTGACGGTATATTGCAAATAGACCACAATATCAGGGGCTTAGCAGCCATGATTTTAGTGGTCTGTTTGCAGGGGGGAGGGTATAGCCTGGTAGGATCAGACAGGTTTTTTAGGGTATACAGGGGGCCAAATGACACAGCACAAGCATTGTGCTGTATAACATGCTTTAAGGGAACAGGATCAGGTTTTTTTTTTTGGGTTAACAAACGCTTTAAGTGAACTTTATTTGTAAGGGAGCTGATATGCCTCTATATGACTGACACTGGCAGTGATGTGCTCTTCATAGAGGGAGCGGAGGTCTAAAAAGAACCTTGTTGCCTCCTCTTCTTTCAGCCAGTGGAGATTAGAGACCGAGAGTGTTATCCACCTTTCACCTGACCAATGCCTCTAGTGCCATGGACCTATGGATTTGTAAGCACTCAGAGTTGAGCACCTCCAAGTTCATTCAGCACAGTGGAGATCGATGAACAGGAGTTCATGGTAATAACTACAGAGGAGGCAGTAAAACGGGAAATGAGCACAAAACTCTAGCTTTTGTACATCGCAACCAATCAAAAATCGTATTAATTGTTTTATTAGCAATAATTCCTATTTTACTGCCCAAAGCTAACCACACATGGATTAAAATTTGGTCGGTTCAGCAGGGAGCAACCGAATTTTGATCCATGTATGGGCATCGCAGATCAACAGAAATCTGTTTTTATATTGACTTCTGTCGAACAGGAATGTTCTAAAATTTTTGCCAATCAGCGGCTGCAGCCAGTCGCTATCTGAATACATTGTTTCAGCGGGGAGGATTCCTTCCTTTACCTTGTTGTGTGGATGGAGGAATCCGTTCCTTTTTTGTTCAACCCGCTGGCTGAATGAAAAAAAAAACGAATTACCTACGGCCAGTTTAAAACCAGACACTATATATACATTAAAAAAAAAAATTCCCCCTGTCTGCTGTCAGTTTGCTAATGAGGCCTTCTACAGTATTTAGACTAGTCAAAGCCTAACCAACAAGCTGGAAAAAACTCTTAACCTTCTGCTCTCTGTTCCAAGAGAACATTTTTAGATTCAGATGAATACAGATACATTTAATAATATGATAGAAGGATTATTCCCTTGCAGCACTGGTGAGACATAGCTTCTAGTTTGTAATATATACAGTCACTTATCAAACGGCATGGTTAGTAAGTAGAGTAAACTCAATAATGGAGAACAGATAATGCGATCTACTCTATGCTACATATTGCAGTGTTGGTCTACCTGCAGCATGCATTTTATGGGCAATCATTAAATAAAATGCAGGCCACAGTGTTGAGCCTGCAGTGTCCCAAGGCAGTGTTTCGCAACCTTTTTTTAGTCAAGGCACCCTATGGACAATCTCGAGGCACCCTACAAAATTATGGACAGGCGCCTCATTCTAAAATGTAAAAACTATTCTAATAGTTTTACATAATGCAGCAACATCAAAAGAGGTAGGAAACCCAACGTTAAAGGTCATTTATTCTTCCAAAGCAAATAGACTTTTGCAGACAGGTACTGGCTAGTATTCCCATGTTTCTCTTCTCCCTCAGTATTTCTCAATCACTTAGCTAATGAGACCCCCAAAGCTGATTTAGCCTAGGTTCACATTGGAGAGATTTGTCATGCGATTTGAGAGATCACATTGCATGTCAAGTCGCAGCCTATTGCCGGCAATGGCACCGTTCCAATCGGTGTGACACCGATTGCAAAAGTAGTTCCTGCATTACTTTTGCCGATTTCTCGTATGACTTCAATAGACATCTGTGTATGAAGCCACACAGATATCTATCAAGTAGCACTTGAAATGGCGCTGACCTTGCTACTTTGAAATCGTGCTACTTCAAGTGAAGTAGCGTGATTTCAAAGCACTATCAATGTGAACTAGGGCAGAGAGAGGCAAGGGAGGGTCAAACAAAAATGATATACAGGCAACTGACATCCTTCTTATCAACTGATGATGTCATTGATCGTTAGGAGTTTAGCAGCTAGAAGGTTGTAATGGTGTACAATAAAAACTTGTGGCTTTGTGTAACTAAAAGGCAGGTTTCATCCACACACCAGCTTGTATACAATGTTTGGGCAATTTGTAGGCATTTTGCCAAGGCACCCCTAAAGAAACCTCAAGGCACCCTGGTTGAAAAAGGCTGTCCTAAAGAGTCCACAGAGTATACCTTCAAACATTTTGAGATGTGAATGATGGACACCTACTAGCAAATGTATATAGGCATAGGACACGCCCCCTGCCACACCCCCTTAAAAGAGAAATAACCCCAAAAAAAGGTTAATTAAATCCACAAGTGCTTTTTTTTACCACTACTATTCCTTTATATTGGCTTTTAACATGTACAAATGCAGCAATTTAGAAATTGGATGAAAGGTTTAGCACTGGGAAACACTTTTTGAAAGATAAAAAGTGCATTTTATATACAACTATATAGATCAGACCAAAATGAGGGACAAATGAGGAGGAATGAGCGACAGAGGGACATTGCTCCAAATCAGGGACAGTCCCTCGAAATCAGGGACATTTGGGAGGTATGCACAGAGTACAGGCCATACCACCTGAGTGGTATTACCTCAGTAAAAATCTGAATAGTATGCTATAATGAATGAATGAATTAATGAATGACTTGTATAGCGCTGCAAAAGTGAACTGAATCGTCTCAAGGCAATTCAGTTTGCATTTGTGAAAAAGCTATAAGCTTTTCTTCAGTGATGGTTTAGAAATGATTCACCTTTAATACTAGTTCATGTCAGGACTTAACACTTGGTTGTATATGATCTTTTTCAGGTGACAAATTTTGGAGATACACAGATTTTAAACTGAACTCCGGATACCCTAAAGTATTAACTCGGGTACCCCCGAATATTAGTGCAGCCTTATTCTGGGAAGGAAACCAGAAGATATTCCTGCTTAAGGTAAACAATGATTCCAAGCTATTCACTGAAACCTTGCTTATATTGATTTTTGTACAGGAGCTTTTGACATTATAGAGGGGTATTTAATCACTTTACCTCCAGAAGGTTATTTCCTCCTTCATGACCAGGGCATTTTTTGCTATTCACCACTACTGCTACTTTAACTGACAATTGCACAGTCATGCAACACTGTATACAAATGACATTTATAAAAAAAAAATTTAACAAATAGAGCTTTCTTTTGGTAGTATTTGATCACCACTTTTTTTTTATATTAAATAAACAAACAAGACTGAAAATTTAGGGAAAACAAACAATATTTTCTACTTTCTGTTATAAAACATATCCAATAAAAAGTTTAAAAAAAACAAATTTCTTCATACATTTAGGTCAAAATGTATTCTGCTACATGTCTTTGGTAAAAAAACAAAAAATAGACAATAAGTGTATATTAATTAGTTTGTGCAAAAGTTATAGCATTTACAAACTATGGTGTGTGTGTGTGTGTGTATATATATATATATATATATATATATATATATATATATATATATTGGAATTTATGCAGCTAAAGGCGCTATACTGTAATAGTGGTGGTAGGCCCATTATAGTAGGACTGTGGTAGAGTGGCGGGCAATCTGGTGCTAACGAAAAATGACTGGGAAGCTTACTGACACTGATGTTTCTAGTGACATTAATAGCGTGATCAATGATAATACTCTACACTGACACTGTACTAATGACACTGGCTGGGAAGGGGTTAACATCCAGGGGCAATCAAGGGGCTAACTATGTTCCTAACAATGTGTAATGTATGCTGCTTTTACTTCCTGATCTGGCATATTTTCCTCCCTGCTTTTCAGGGAGCAGAAACAGCCAGATCGCTGTTCCTATGCACACAAGAGTTCAGTGTGTTTGTAAACACAGAACTCTGTGTATGATTGGACATAGCTGATCAGCATGTTTCAGCCGAAATCATTGGCTGAAATCTGCTGCCAATCACAGCATGGGTCGGCAGGGAGAGCATGCATACTCGCCCCAAACCCATAAGAAGGCCAGTCATGTTCAAGTATATGATCGTGCATGTACTTGCCGCTCGCTCACAGTATACTGAGCAGACAGCAGGTGGTTAAAGGGTAAGGGGGAGATTTACAAGACTGGAGCGCTCAGAATCTGGTGCAGCTTTGCATGATAGCCAATCAGCTTTTAACTTCAGCTTGTTTAATTAAGCTATGCCAAAAAAACCTGAAAGCCGATTGGTTACTGTGCAGAGCTGCACCAGATTTTGCATGATTTAGCTTTAATAAATCTCCCTCTAAGTTTACCTTTATATAGGGTATATATACATGGTATATAGGGTGTAACATATTACTAAGCACTCTTCTCACCCCTCCCATCCCCCGTGACAGCGTGTGAGGGTTTTTCTCTTACCTGCAGCTGTCACTTGTAAAGTCGGTGCAACTGTGCAGGGTTCCGCCCACACAGCCACGTCATCATTCATAGAGATTTATGAATGAATAAACTACAAGTCTCATCTTCCAAAGCGGCAGATGGACTAGCAGTTCTCAATGAACTACGAGAGAGGCAACCAGCGCACTCATAGTCCACTGACAGTTCCACCAGCTGAAATCCCATAGAGAGCTACGGGCAGAGAGCTGATGCAATAAATTGCAGGAGACTGACATTGCACCCACAATCCACTGATCACTGGTGCAATGCTGTGCAGGCTATTGTGAAAAAAAACAAATGCACATATTTTTGCAGGAAAAAAAATGTGCATTTATAATTTCTTTCATAGAGGTAAACTTAGCCTTTAACCACTTTCCCCCCACGTTATAGCCGAAAGACAGCTATGGTCTGGGCTTACATTGCCAGGAGAGCATCAATGGATGTCCTCCCGTGATCGCGCTTTCCGCACGCCCCCTGCGGCGTGCATCGGCATGGATCTGTGATCGCTGTGTCTTTGGGACACAGCTGATCACAGATCGGGGTAAAGAGCCAATCACAGCAGCTCTTTACCATGTGACCATTTGTGTCCAATCACAGCTGATCAGTGTAAACAGTATTTGCCAGTTATTGGCAATCCTCTCCTCACACTGACAGCGGGGGAGGAGAGGAACCAGCTCCATAGGGAGCCGGTCACATTCTTCTACTATGTGAATTAGATGTGGGGAAACGCACATCTAATTCGCATAGGTGTGAACCCGGGCTTAGAGAATTTTATAACAGAAACTAAGAAAAACTTTTTTATTTCAAAATTTTCAGTCATTTTCCATCTGTTTAGCATAAAAAAGTGGTGATTAAATACCACCAAAAGAAAGCTCTATCTGTCTCAAAAAGATGATACGTTTTGTTTGGGTACAGTGTAGCATGACCGCGCAATTGTCATTCAAATTGAGATAGCGCTAAAAGCTGAAAATTGGCCTGGCCAGGAAGGGGGTGAAAGTGCCCGGAAGTCAAGTGGTTAATACACCATTCAAGAAGACCAATCACCGCCTTGGAAGCTCCAAGAGGTTCTCATCTTCCTCTCATTTTGCTCTGACTGCTGGCTGGTCTCTTTCTGTCCCAGAACTTGCTGCATTCCCAGAATCATGACACGGAGCAGAGCTTTCTTTTAGATGTTTATCATTAGTAATCACAAAGATGGGAGAGTGCTATATTCTCAGAATGAGTGTGGCTCATTGCCCCCTGTATATGAATGAGCTGGATTAATACCATTAATACCACTGCTAGAGTCTCTTCTCTGGGACATGTCAGAATAACAAACACCATATTTCCAACACGTGGCTCATTACCTATGAGGATCATTGGCACATGGCACACAAGTGAGGAAGATAACTTCAGAATAGTTCAGCCAAACCTGCTGTAAGTTTTATGGTGGTGTTCTAAAGCAAAGTACTGCAGAAGAAAGACATGACACATGTTCAGTTTATGGGAAGTATATTATTATTATTATTATTATTCAGGATTTATATAGCGCCAACAGTTTACACAGCGCTTTACAATATAAAAGGGAGACAATACAGTTATAATACAATAAAATACAAGAGGATTAAGAGGGCTCTGCTCAGAAGAGCTTACAATCTAATAGGGTGAGGCAGGTGGTACAAAAGGTTGTAACTGTGGGGAATGAGCTGGTGGAAGTGGTAGGAGATTAGTTGGAGACGTGATAGGCTTTCTTGAAGAGATGAGTTTTCAGGGATCGCCTGAAGGTAGCAAGAGTAGGGGATAGCCGGATAGATGGAGGTAGGGAGTTCCAGAGGATGGAAGAGGCTCTGGAGAAATCCTGGAGACGAGCATGGGAGGAGGAGATGAGAGAGCTTGAAAGCAGGAGGTCTTGAGAGGAGCGGAGAGGTCGATTTGGATGATATTGGAGACAAGATTAGTGATGTAGCTTGGGGCAGAGTTGTGAATGGCTTTGTATGTTGTGGTTAGTATTTTGAATTTAATTCGCTGGGTGATTGGGAGCCAGTGTAGGGATTGGAGTAGAGGGTTGGCAGACACTGAGCGGTTGGTAAGGTGGATAAGTCTGGCAGCAGCATTCATGATAGACTGAAGGGGGATAGCCTATGGAGAGGTAAGCCAATGAGAAGGGAGTTGCAATAGTCAAGGCGAGAGATAACAAGGGAGTGAATGAGGAGCTTGGTGGTTTCACTTGTTAAAAAGGGGCGAATTTTAGAGATGTTACGGAGGTGAATATAGTCAGAGCTTCAGATAGAGACTGGACACGTTCGGGGAAGCGCTGATACGGGGACATTTCTGTGAGGTAAACTAAACAAGAAGCCGTCGTGTAATAGCAACATAGTTTGTCATTAAAGCGGAGTTCCAGACAAAATTTTTTTTTTAATGTCAGCAGCTGCAAACACTATAGCTGCTGACCTTTTAATAAGGACATTTACCTGTCCAGGGAACCCTACGATGTCGGCCCCCCGAGGGCTGATCCGTCCATCGGATCGGGTGCAGGCGCCGCCATTCCAATTAAGGTTTCCGACTGCGCATTCACGAGTCCCATGGCGCTTTGTGAATGGCCAGCTTGTCTTCTGAGACACACACATGTCCGAGAAGACAACGGAGGGCTCACCGCAGAAGAGGATGTGACTTCCTCGGCTGCTGCCTGGCTGGATCAGAACTACTCTTAGTACTTCCAAAAAAGGTAAGTTAGAAAGTAAAAATTTTTTTTTAAATATCCAAAAACGAGGGGTGGAGAGGTGGTCTTTCGTTTAAGACCACCTCTCAAAATTGGGTGGAACTCTGCTTTAAGTAGCACTAAATGCAATTTGTTTTTTTTAAGCCGGCCATATGGTTCGAATCTTGGCTGGTTCAGCAGGGACCAGGTGATTCTCAATCCACTACGGGCAGGCTGATTGTACCCAAGTCAATCCATCGATAGACTTGGGTACAACCAGCTTGTTGGATTTCTAGAATGGGATTATTACCAGTGGCTATAACCACTAGCAGTAATCCTGCAGGGAGGGCTCCCCACGTTCTCCTGCCAGGAGAACACAATAGCTCTGCGGGAGAGATTCCTCCATCAACACTGAAACAAGCAATTTTTTTTTTCCTGCAACTAACCAAAGTTAGGAAATCCTTGGTAGTCACTAAGGTCACTAGAACTAGTCTTCTCTTCAAATAGAGAGGGTCAACCTCTGAGACACAAACAGCAATGAAACCATGACAGATAATCTAATCCCCCTCCACTTTATTTAACACTAAAAAAAAGTTTTACTTACTTTAAGAGACCCTGTCAACAATTTAAAAATATTGTAGGTAAAAGTACAGTAAAATAAAACAAGAAAAATGCTTACTTGCAGTGTTTTTGTTTTCATAAATATTTTTATATTTTAGCAATATTCCTTTAAACTTTCTAAGAAAAATCTGCCTACCCCAAGAAGAGTTAATTCTCTGGCACAGCCCTCTCCCTCTGTGTACATCAGAGTCCTATCCTCTTTTGTGTGTGTCTAATTACTGTTTGTGCTGGGTTGGCTCCTCCACTCCTCTCATTTTATGTTGCAGAGGAGGAAGTGAGGGGGAATACTATAGAGTATAGTGTACTATAGAGTACTATAGTATAGAATACTATAGCGCAGGGTCAGATGTGGTCCTCTGCTTCCCTTTATCCAGCCCTTGGGGCAATAGTACTCCCACTGATACTAATAATGGGGCACTGTTCCTCCCACTGATACCAATAATGGGGCACTGTTCCTCCCACTGATACAATAATGGGGCACTATTCCTCCCACTGATACCAATAATGGGGCAGTATTCCCCCTACTGATACCAATGACGGGGCACTGTTCCTCCCACTGATGGGACACTATTCCTCCCCTAATACTAAACATGGGGCACTATCTCTCCCAATGATGGGACACTACTCCTCCCCTAATACCAAACATGGGGCACTGTCCCTCCCAATGATACCAATGATGGGACACTACTCCTCCCCTAATACTAAACATGGGGCACTATTTCTCCCACTGGTGCCAGGACATTTTCTACTCCCATTGGCCACAGTCTGGCTCCCATAAGGTCTGAATGACAGTAAAGTGGCCCTTTGTTTAGAAAGTTTGGGGACTCCTTCTATTGAGCATTGGTATAGTAGTTTAGTTCTGAGTCTGCGGGGGCTGCTGACATCACATCCAAGATGGCGGTCCCCAGCAGCAGCCTCAGGGCTTTTGGATGTCTACACAACGCAAGCTTTTACAGGTATATAACACACATAAAATATGTTAAATTCACATATAATTTTATGAAAAGATTTTTGTTGAAATGAATGGTCTGGCCTTATGGTGATGTTATTTTTCAGGGTGATGATTACTGGCAATGGGATGAGCTGGCCTGGAGTATATTACAGCCCAAGAAAATATCCAGTCTGTTTACTGGAGTTCCTGGAAAACTGGATGCAGCACTTACCTGGAAGAACGGGAAGATCTATTTCTTTAAAGGAGACAAGTATTGGCGGGTGAACAAGCAGTTACGTGTGGATCGCGGATACCCGCTGAGCAAGGCAGAACGCTGGATGCAGTGCATCCATCAAGACTGATGACACTGTTATACATTTACCAGAGCACTGGTATCTATACCTATAATGGACTGAAGATCACTTGGTACAAACTTTTTCTGTAGACTGACCACTGCTGCATTCTGAGGTGTGCTCACCTGCCAGGAACACAACATTCAGCAGTACTACTCTGCCATTATTTATTGCTGATATCTTTGGATGGATGCACAAAATCTGAAAAGGAAGGCAGTGACAGATTCACATATTTCAGTATTGCTCTGTGCAACTGCAGTCTTAATATGTAAACTTCATGCCAAAAAAAAATTACAGAAAGTTAAACTGCCATGCCTTGATAGCCTGGACATTTTTTATATAATAGAATTCGCACAATCCTGGCCTACAAACCTACAGATATTTCTACCCAAACAGCACCACCTACAGCTGAATATTTGTACTGTACTACACAACCCCCCAAAAAACATTTTTCCTCTTTTGTAATGATCCAAACATAGGGGTATTTTTATAGAAGAGTTAAATTAACCTTCTGCTCTTTTTGCATATGAAATATTGATTCCAACAGATCTACATGCTTATAAAGCTAGTCTAGGGTATTGCTGTACTCATGTTCACTATATTGTTATTAAGGTAAGAAATAACACAGTAAAATCTATTTCTTATATAGGCTTTGATAACATTTATTTTCTAAAACAGGCGCCAAAAATATGATCTTTATATACTTTAGCACTTAGAAAGCCCTAATAAAGCTAAGAGTACTAGTTGGTATAATAAGGTAACCTAGATTAGTCCTTCATCAAGATAAATATGAACTTTACATCCAATATTTTTGCATTCTGTTGTGACATATGATGCAGGCATGCAGCATGTATGTGGGATAATATCAGTGGATAATGTATAAACTGTATGCATCTGGATTTAAAAGGCTGATGCTCTGCAGTGCCACCTGCTGGCAGGTGATGAATTTTAACTCCAAGCAATAAAACATTTTGTAGAATTTTTTTTGTTTTTTTTTTTAAATGTATTTCTGTATCAAGTATATCATTTCATTTTTCCCTAATTAATTTTTGCAAGAAAAATTTGCTTTCCATAAGTATCATTTAGTTCAGTGTCCATCAAGAAATAAAAAAAAAAAAAATACTGAATTGTATATAAACCCATCTCTTCCCCTTTACTCATATGGGTTGTGGAAAATCACACTAAACAACTCATACATATATTGCAGCAATCCAATTATTTTAAATATCATTTTTACATGTATTTTCATCTGGTCACATGATCTCTCCTTGTTCTCTGCACTGCAAAGCTCAATCTGTGGGAGGAGGGGCTAAAGCACAGCGCATCATGTGCCTTTAATGACATTGGTACTGGGGTTGATTTACTGGAGAGTGCAAAATTTGGCGCAGCTTTGTATGGTAGCCATTTAGCTTGTAACTTCAGCTTGTTCAATTAAACTTTGACCAACAAAAAAAAAACAGAAGCTGATTGGTTTCTATGCAGAGCTGCACCAGATTTTGCACTCTCCAGTATTAGTAATTCAACCTCCTTGTGTATTACTATATTCACCCAGCTGGATCCTTCCCGCTAGACTCTCTGTACAGTTCAAACCATGAGCGGGCATAAGGCACCGAGCATCATTTGTCTTGCTGGATCCTCCCTGAGCATGTGCAGATAGGTGGCAGCACCGGAGACGAAGGATCAGGCAAAAAAACAGTTGCCACCGGGATTGAGAAAGTCCTAGTAACTGGAAGGGTCACCACGATTTCACAAGAAAAGAAGAGCAAACCTAAACAGACAAATGTACAGTATTTGGTAGCCTGTAAGGAAAACTCTTGGACACCCTATCTACATATTTGTATATAGCATCAGGGAAGGACTGGGAACTATTGACCTCAGAGGTGGCAAATACAACCAAAAGGATTTTTCATGGTGGAGGCAAATTTCTAAGTGATGAAGAAAGTGTGTCATGCAAAACATGCCTTGGTGCTTGGTGTTGATTGCTGTTCTCCCATGTATAGCAGGGATGTGCGGTGAGGTCAGTGGCTGGTGAGGCACTGGCTAGTATCAGCGCCAAATACACAGAGGTTACATACGCCACGAACGTTAGAGTGAGAGCAATAATTCTAGCACTAGACCTCCTCTGTAACTCTAAACATGTAACCTGTAAAAAATTTGAAAACGTCACCTATGGAGATTCTTAAGTACTGAAGTTTGGCGCCATTCCACAAGTGTGCGCAATTTTAAAGAGTGACATGTTAGGTATCTATTTACTTGGCGTAACCTCATATTTCACATTATACAAAAAAAAAAAAAAAATAGGGCTAACTTTAGTGATTTTTTTACATTTTTTATTCATGAAACAGTTTCTTTCCAAAAAACATGTTTGAAAAACTGCTGCACAAATACTAACATAAAAAGTTCCAACGACCACCAATTTATTCCCTAGGGTGTCTGCTAAAAAAATATATATAATGTTTGGGGGTTCTAATTTTCTAGCAAAAAAAATTATCATTTTTACATATAGGAGAGAAGTGTCAGAATTGACCTGGGTGGCAAGTGGTTAATTACCATAAGTAAGTAATATACAAATAATTATTATATATTGCTTTTATAGTAATTTACTATATTTTCAAAAACTGTACTCAAGCAGGTGACTTAACGGACAAATTACTGAAGTTTGAAGTTATAACTTCAAACTAGTAATTTCACAGTAAAAAAGATAAATAGTAAATTATTGTGTTACAACATATAACATAATAATATATTATTTAGCTTGATTAAAAACGTACCTTTTCAGCAGGCAGCAGATTCTCATTCCCCCTCTTAACTGTGTGAGAAAAACATGAGATTATGGGTAAATCTTATACCCATAAACCCATTGTTTACCTTCTAGTTAAGAGGGCTGGGAGGAAGCATTTGTCTTTTAGACACATGCCCCCCTTCTATGACACTGCAGTGAGAAGTCAGCCTCCACTGCAGCATTTTTATTGGACAACTTGAGCCAATGGTACTTTATCATTGGTCCAAGGCTCCAAGCTGTCCATTGAGCTCAGTGCCTCTGACAAGAAGTGAGGAGAGGCACTGTGAGCTCATCCTCTCAGTCTGCTGCAAACACAGTGTGCCAGCTCGTATTTAAACTGGCCGCGCTGTATGTAGCTTCTGACAGGCTGTGCAAGGAGCCCCGTATCTCCGGAACCATAGGTGGCAGGAGCCCCAAATTTTGACCAGTTGTGGGGTAGGACTTAGGCTACCTACCCCCCAATTTGGGGTCTCTGTGTTGTTGTTTTTTTTCATGTTCATGGCAGAGCCTCACCTGCCTCCCCTGACTGCACGTCCCCGAATGTATAGCATATGTCAAACTAAATTATTTTACAGACAAAAGAAAATGACACCAACATCTATTAAAAGAAAGCAAGGCAATTATTGTGGATCCCCAACTATATTCACAACTGGGGAGCAGGCCTTTCTGCTAAAAAGATTAATAAGCTATACTTCTTTTCCTATAAGTCCTCCATATGAACCCATCATTAGAAGACATTATACAATTGTAAGCTTGCTGCTGAATCTGTATATTCTTCACAAACATCCTATTCACATTTGCAAGTTTTCCCTTAGCATCAGTTCTTAAAAATAGCCGGTTTCTTACAGATCTCAATAGCTCAAGCTGAAACATTTTTACACAAGGGAATGAGTCAGTGGAATGACTCGCCTCTTGTTGGACGACTCAGTAAAAGGTTTAATTCAGAGAGAGACAGCCTCAAGGCAGGCAAGTACTTCTGTGTAGTTTAGATTACCCATAATACTCTGGGAATCCTTTATCATGTAATGTTTATTTGTAAAATAATGTGAACATGTAATTAAAAACAGATGTAAAACATCTACCTACATTTTTTTTTATTAAAAGTGATTTCTTTAAAGTGACCCAAAACCAATGTAGTTTATATTAAGGAAGAATGAAGGTTTTCTGCTTGATGCATGCTATTTCTCTGCTTCAATGACAGCACCATCTGTCAAGTCACTTAAGCATCTGCTACAGTCCAAGGATGTGTTTACTGTAAGGTGTGCAATCAGGTACACTATTGCTTGTGTTTTGGTCCTGTAGCAAACAACTCCATTCTGAATTCGTGCCCTGGGTTGTGGTCATCTGAGTAACGGATACAGTGCCTTGAAAAAGTATTCATACCCCTGGAAAGTATTCATACCCCTGGAAATTTTCCACATTTTGTCATGTTACAACTAAAAATATAAATGTATTTTATTGGGTTTTTATGTGATAGACCAACACAAAGTGGCATGTAATTGTAAAGTGTAGGGAAAATGATAAATGCTTTTAAAAATTTTTATAAATAAATATCTAAAAAGTGTGGGGTGCATTTGTATACAGCCCCGTTTACTCTGAGGCTGGGTTCACACTATGTGCGGCACAGGGCACAGCAGGGGGTCTGGTGCGTCCCCGTTCACCGTTTCAGGTCCGAATTAAGTCCAAATTTTTGTCTGAATTCGGACCTGAAACAGAGCAAAAGACGCACAGGACCCTTCTGCTGTGCGCTCCATGGCCACCCCGGAAATGTGTGAACCGCCTTCATTGAGAGCCAGTCACACGCTCTCCTGTCATGCGAATTGGATGCGGAGAAGTCCACATCCAATTCGCATAAGTGTGACCCAGCCTGATACCCCTAACTAAAAGCTAGTGGAACCATTTGCCTTCAGAAGTCACCTAATTAATAAATAGAGTCCACCTGTGTAATTTAATCTCAGTATAATGCTGGCCATACACGGTTAGAAAGTTGTTCGAAAAAAACATTTGTAATTTGAAAAATCTGTCGAACGTGCATGCAAGAACGCTATCATTGTATCAATAGATGCCATCCAATATTCAACATATTATCGATCGATAACAACATAAACAGTACATTTGTCCTAGATCGACTATACGATCAGTGGAAATTATGTAACAAATTTTTGACCTTTGGGAATCCCTCCACTGAAACCCGTCATATATCGTTGCCGTGCACGACACATCTGTCGTTGGGGGTTCCGTTATATTTTGTTGGCATAGTCGTGGATTGTGGTCCAGCTATGGATGCTCAGGGGGAAGAGAAATCTAGCAATTGCTATGCTGGTAATAATGGCATTGGATAAGGAGGCAACAAAAAAGAAGAAAAGAAAATAATGTTTTCTGCATTTGTCTGTGTCATCTTGTTTTTTTTATCAGAGATAGAGCTACTTAAAGGAGTTGTAAAAGCAAAAAGTTTTTTTTATCTTAAAGTGGTGTTCCACCCAAAAAAAAAAAAAACATTTGGAAATTTTTTTTTAACACACCTCTAAATGCCTGTTGCTAGGGGGTCCCTCGTAGTCTGCCTCCATCAGTGCCTGGGCTGGTGACATCACTTCCCCTCGGCACAGGAAGGGCTCAGCTCCGACCCCTCCCTCTTGTCAATCATCTGGGACACATTACAGGTCCCAGATGACTGAGCGGCCAATCACGGTGCGCGCCGCCGCTCGCGCACGCGCAGTGGGTGCCCAGCCGTGAAGCCACAGCTGGGTGCCCACAGTTGCAATGCCGGCGCAGCCGAACGGAGGGGGAGACGAGTGGGGCTTCTATCCCCCGCATCGCTGGACCCTGGACAGGTAAGTGTCCGATTATTAAAAGTCAGCAGCTGCAGTATTTGTAATTTTTTTTTTTAAATGGGAACTCCTCTTTAATGCATTATATGCATTAAGATAATAAAACCTTCTGTGTGTCCCCAGCACCCCCCTAATTACTTACCCTGAACCCCAATCTCTATGTACGGTGTAAGTGCATCATAGGTTGTAAATACAGCAGATTATGGGCACGATTAAAAAAAAAATGATACACACAGAATCCAGGGAAGCTGTGCATAGCAACCAGCCTGCGTATATGTTTTTTTTGTTATCACAGCTTAATAGAAAAAGTTGAACAGAAGCTGATTGGTTACGATGCTGCCCAGCTGCACCACATTCAGAGTGCTTCAGTTCAAGTAATTTATTCATTAATTTACCACCTATATTTACAAATAGGCAAATTGCATACTGTAATATATATATATATATATATATATATATATATATATATATATATATATATAATATATATAATATAATTATATATATATATATATATATATATATATATAATATATATATAATATAATTATATATATATATATAATATATATATATATAATATATAATATATAATATATATATATATATATATATATATATATATATATATATATATATATATATATATATATATATATATATATATATATATATATATATATATATATATATATATATATATATATATATATATATATATATAATATATATATATATATATATATATATATATATATATATATATATATATATATATATATATATATATATATATATATATATATATATATATATATATATATATATATATATATATATATATATATATATATATATATATATATATATATATATATATAGTCTTTACGGCGCCATGTCTCTCTGCAAATGTGACAATCGTTTGGCCATTAGATATGTATTTTCTGTGCTCAAACATTCTTGTGTCTCAACACATTTGTTGCCTGGTCTGCCAATATGGCAACAATAGTTTTTAACAGGTGTTGCCTCATGTGTTTTTTAAAATGCATATTGAAAATCAGACACTTCAATAGAAAATATTGTACCTATGTGCTGATGTGAACGAAAAGTCGACAACTAAAAAGATCTTTCTGTTCGTTGCTTGTTGAATCGACTTCCGGGGTTACATTTTAAAACGCGCATTTGCTGTTGATTTTTTAAACTATTTTCAATCGATTACACTACTAATCGTTCGAAAAACAATAGTTTTTGAGAAAAAAAAATCCAACATGTTGGTTCGTTTTTTGGGCACAAAATTTGCATTTCGAGAATCAAAATGTAACCACTAACGTTGCATTTTTGGTTGGGGCCAGGGCTTACTAATATTTTTCACACTATAAAAAAAAAATTCCCAAGCTTTGAACATCTCATGGAGCACTGTTCAATCCATCAACCGAAAATGGAAAGAGTATGGCACAACTACAAACCTACCAAGACATGGCCGTCCACCTAAACTGACAGGCCGGGCAAGGAGAGCATTAATCAGAGAAGCAGCCAAGAGGCCCATGGTAACTCTGGAGGAGCTGCAGAAATCCACAGCTCAGGTGGGAGAATCTGTCCACAGGACAACTATTAGTCGTGCACTCCACAAATCTCACCTTTATAGACGGGCAAGAAGAAAGCCACAAAAAGTTCCATTTGCATTATGTGAAAAGCCATTGGGGGGAACACAGCAAACATGTGGAAGAAGGTGCTCTAGTCAGATGGGACCAAAATTGAACTTTTTGGCCTAAAAGCAAAACGCTATGTGTGGCGGAAAACTAACGCTGTACAACACCCTGAACACACCATCCCCACTGTGAAACATGGTGGTGGCAGCATGATGTTGTGGGATGCTTTTCTTCAGCAGGGACAGAGAAGTTGGTCAGAGTTGATGGGAAGGTGGATTGAGCCAAATCTTAGACCCCATCCACATTATACAACTTTTGTTGTGCGATTTTCTTTAGATTTTGAAAACCATGTAGTGCAAGGGTCTGCCTGATTGCATACAAATTGGAACTCTTAACATTTGACATCATATTATATGGTTTTGGTAAATCAGAAGGAAAAAAATCTACAGAAAATTTTATAGTGTGTATCTAGCTTTAGAAGAAAACCTGTTATGTCGCGTACACGCGACCGGACTTTCTGGCAGAAAAGGTCCGATGGAATCATTCCATCGGACATTCCGATCATGTGTGGGCTTCATTTTACTTTTTCTTTCAAAAATTCTGACAGACCTAGAAATAGGACATGTTTTAAATCTTTTCGACTTTTCAGTTCCTATCGGGAAAACCGCTCGTCTGTATGCTGTTCCGACGGACCAAAAACAACGCAAGGGCAGCTATTGGCTACTGGCTATTGAACTTTCTTTTTCTAGTCCCGTCGTACGTCATCGCGTTCTAAACTATCAGACTTTGGTGTGATTTGTGTGTAGGCAAGTCTGTTTCAGCGGAACTCCGTCAAAAAACCAGTCAGAGTTTATTCTGATGAAAAAAACGATCGTATGTACGCGGCATAAGAGTCTGCAAAAGACTTGAGACTGGGGCAGAGGTTCACCTTCCAGCAGGACAACGACCTTAAACATACAGCCAGAGCTACAATGTAATGGTTTAGATCAAAGCATATTCCATGTGTTAGAATAACCCAGGCAAAGTCCAGACCTAAAACCAATTGAGAATCTGTGGCAAGACTTGAAAATTGCTGTTCACAGACGCTCTCCATCCAATCCGACAGAGCTTGAGCTATTTTGCAAAGAAGAATGGGCAAACATTTCACTCTCTAGATGTACAAAGCTGGTAGAGACATCCCCAAAAAGACTTGTAGCTGTAATGGCAGAGAAAGGGGGTTCTACAAATGATTGACTCCACTTTGATCCCAGCAGTGCTTCCAAATGTAGCACTCTTTGGGTGAGGCACAGTTATGAGAAATTGCCCTCCCCAAACAGGATATTGCACTAAACCTGTAGGTAATAAGAGCCAGAACCTTTGCTAAGTGAAAGAGTGGGTTTGGTAAAGGTTGGCAGCGTGTCTGGAAACAGAGGGGATTCCCTTCCTTCCACATATAGTACATCCAATATGAAGTAGCACAGTAGCCACAGCACTACTTGGACTGTATTAGCATGTTCTCCTTGTACCTGCGTGGGTTTCCTCCAGGCACTCTGGTTTCCCACCAAAGACATGCTGGTAGGTTATTAAGCTCCTGTCTAAATTGGCCCTAGTATGTGAACATATAAATGGGAGTTAGGTACATTAGTTTGTAAGCTCCTTGAGGGCATGGACTGATGTGAATGCATAAGTACTATGAATAAATAAATCTAGGCACGAAATGCAAACAGTTAGTGGTGCAAGTCCCACTTATGAAGTGAACTAAATCTTGTGATAATCAAAGCATCCAATCTTGTTGTGTTCCGTACCAGATGGTGTAGATCTTACAAAAAAGAAAATCAATATAGATTTGATATATACAATATGATACAATTTATTCACTTATTTTAAGATTTCAGGTTTGTTTGGGCAGTCATTTATACTTGTTCCATTTTAAAGGGGACGACGCACCTATTGTTTTGTTTAGAACTCAAAACATGAACGGAGAGGAGACTTTTCAAGTAAGATTATATTGGATTGTCAAAAATAACAATTGTTTGTATTGTATTACTTCTCTGATGTTATAAAATGAAAGTGTATGCTGTGATCATAGATCTCCTTTAAAGCCAACCTCCAGCTTTCTGGCATTGTAAAATAGTTTGGACCAAGCATGTTAGAAAGTGCAGGGAATTAACTTTTATTTATTAGGTGTTCTGTGGCTAAAGCCATTTTTTTTCTGTCTGTGTCACATTGAGAAGTTCCCCCTTCACTGTTGGTCCAAAAGACTACAGGAAGATAGAGGAAATATCTTTAAAGTGACAAAGATGAGGTTAGTTGGCACCAAAACAAGTGTTCACCTCTCCTGCTGTTCTGGCAACAGCTCAAAAGTTTGGAATTGCCTTAATTTTTAGCCCCTCTGACTATGGCCACAAGCACATATAGATGGTTAAATCTCCCCTTCGGGGACACGGACAACCTGACAGAGGTTCTAAACCTTCCCTAAGCCATCTAAATCTTGAAAAAAAATGTTTTGACCTAAAGCCTCGTACATACGGTACGATTGTTGGCCAACCGAGCGTCTGATTTTTGTCAAAAGGGCGTGTGCCAGGATCCTGTCTTGCATACTAACGGTACACAATTGTCGTGCCACAAACACGAATGTAGTGACGTACTACGAGGAATTTCAGCTCTTGAGCGCCACCCTTTGGGCCCCTTCTGCTAATTTTGTGTTTGGTGAGCATTGATTCCGAGTTTTTTGTGTGACGGATTTGTGTACAGACGATACGAAAATCTGACGTCAAACCGTGGTCCACTGAAAATGTACTAGCCTGTCATCCAACATTTGTTGGCCGAAAGTTGGACAATTGTCAAAAGGAGCATACTAACGGTAAGATTTTAGGACAACAGACAATCCCCTGCCAACACTCGTACCGTGTGTACGAGGCTTTAGAAATGCTGTCTCATGATCACTTGTATCAATGCCATACTCATTTTTCCATTTGGCCAGAGCCAATCATTACATTTGAACTGTTTTATTGTAAAATCTCATACTCTAGGAACGTTCCTGAAGACCAGCGTTTTCCACGATAAACCAGCCTCACAAACCCATGCACATATAGTCTGAACTAGGGATGCACCAATACCAGTAGCAGACTGAGTACCAATACCTTTTCTCAAGTACTGGCCAATATCAATATCTATTTTTGGCATGTGACAGTATTTTTTTTTTTTTTTTAAAGGCTTTTTCACACATGCATTACAACTGATGGATAAACCGCACAAATTTCACATGCAGAGACATCAGTTTTCAAGTGCAATTCAGTAAGTTTTACAGCCTGTTCACATATGTGCAGGCCGGCCGCAGTGCGATTTGAAAAGGTGATCTTCTAATATATACTAAGAGTGGTCCCTGGCATACTTTTTAGTTCTTTCCAGGATTTGAAAAATCCTGCTGTGCGATTTCAGTCCGGTTCAGGTGCGATTTCTAACCTCATACATTACAATCCGCATTGGCATTGCACCGCTGAATGAAATCGCACCCCAAACTAGCCCGCACATATGTGAACTCTGAGTCTGAAGGTATCAGTTTTAGACTTAAAATCCTATGTGTTCATGCACATTAGGATGGTAAGAGGCATATTTTGAGCTCAACGTTTAGAGGCAGAAAAAAAAAAAGTAAAACTCTCCTACTCTCCTTAAAACAAAACAAAAAAATGCTCTATATGAGCCCAGTGTGCATGGAGCCTTCGTATCAAAGCATTTGCATGAGTACAAGTACTCGTGCAAATGCCTAGTACCAACACCAGTATTGGCGCAACGCTAGTCTGAACAGTAAGATATGATGTCCTGTCAATGGGTTGTGCATTGCACAAAAAAAAGTACATGAAGCCTATTCAATAAGACAGTGCAAAGAGCCATGCAACCATTTTTTCTTTTTTTTTTTTTTAAAGTGCACACTCTCCATCCTATTTAGAGATGGTTTCGAAATGGAGGGTTGACAATGTGGGAAATGCAGAAGCCCAGATCTCCCACTTTTATGTGGAAACTAGTATACATATGAAAGATCCCAATCCCTCATTTTGGAGGAAAAGGAAAAAAAAAAAAAAAAAAAAAAGCTTGACAAGATGTGACTGGGAGTATGGGACTCACGGATAACAATATCTAAGAGGAACTCAAGTCTACCATGCTTGCATCCAGTGTAGTAGGGAAAAGCAAGGAAGAATTTGATTAGTTGCTATTCTATATTACTGACCAGTGGAGGCTGGTGCTCCATTTTTTTGGGGGGGCGCAAACAAAGCCCCAACCAGCCCCATACATAAACCCCCCCCCCTCCACTCGCCCACAATAGGGCCTAGAGACAGACAGACAAATATACAAACAGATGGATATTGGGTGGGAGGGGGAGACTGAGAGATAGATAAATGGCACAGCAGATAGACAGATGGATAGATAGACAGACAGACAGATGAGAGAGGGATTTAGAGGTGAATGGGAGAAGCATTTGATTGGAGCCAGCAGTCCCCCATGGTCGACCCCCTCCCCCCTCTCCTGCCAAGCACGTCTATCTGATGCAGCAGATTGCAAGTGAATAGCTGGGGGCAGAGGTGAAGCAGGATGCCCTCCCTCCACCTTCAGTCCAATCACAGGATGCTGCTACGGACAGACAGGTCACAGGCAGATAGATAGTACTCATGGCTTCTCCATCCATGGAGCTTCAGGGTCACTTACGATTTCCCACTGGCACAGAACCCGGAAGTGACACTGCTGCCTGGGGAAAGCACCGCCCATTTCCTATGGCAGTGCCAATAGAAAACCCCACAGCAAGGGGAATGCCTGCAAGATGGGAGTGTTGTGGCATGGTGCTTTGCACCACAATGACTCACAAAAGCAGGCAAATGAAGCGTCTCACATGCAATCACGTGATTGCATAGACGTCATGCTACCCATACAGCACTGTGTCCGGCGCCTGTACACAGTGCACTTAAAGGACTTTATTTTAAAACGGTGACTAGCCTTGGGGAGGAGGCGCCTGTGCACCCCCTATTGACAGGCCACCACTGTTAATGACACTTTATAGATATCCTTTTTCTCAAAAAACAATCCAGACTCATCTACTTAATGGCCCTGTAACCTATTTTCCATGAAATCCACTCTTGCTTTTTTTCTGCTCTCTTGTAACATCCTCTGTGAGCTCCCAAACCTCTTTTTTCTCCATACTTTTGCTTGGAAGGAGCAGTGCACCGCTGTAGGCACACTACAAATCCCAAAGTCTATAGTCCATCTCGGGAGTGAGCAAAAGGGAGGCTATGTTCCTACATACAGCGGGACCATGGGAAACAAAAACGTAGCCACTCTAATAGGAAGTCCGATCACAGCAGCTAAAAAAAAAAAGGAATATTATATCTCCATTACACATAAAGTATCTCACAAAAGTGAGTACACCCCTCACATTTTTGTAAATATTGTATTATACCTTTTCCTGTGACAACACTGAAGAAATTACACTTTGCTACAATGTAAAGTACTGAGTGTACAGCTTGTATAACAGTGTAAATTTGCTGTCCCCTCAAAATAACTCAACACACAGCCATTAATGTCTAATTAATGTGTAAACTGCTGGTAACAAATGTGAGTACACCCCTAAGTGAAAATATCCAAACTGGGCCCAATTGGCCATTTTCTCTCCCTGGTGTCATGTGACTCGTTAGTGTTACAAGGTCTCAGGTATGAATGGGAAGCAGGTGTGTTAAATTTGGTGTCATCGCTCTCACTCTCTCATACTGGTCGATGGAAGTTCAACATGGCACCTCATGGCAAAGAACTCTCTGAGGATTTGAAAAAAAAAAAGAATTGTTGCTCTACATAAATATGGCCTAGGCTATAAGAAGATTGCCAAGACCCTGAAACTGAGCTGCAGCACGGTGGCCAAGACCATAAAGCGGTTTACCAGGACAGGTTCCTCTCAGAACAGGCCTCGCCATGGTCGACCAAAGAAGTTGAGTGCACATGCTCTCCGTCATATCCAGAGGTTGTCTTTGGGAAATTGACATATGAGTGCTGCTAGCATTGCTGCAGAGGTTGGGATGTCAGGCCATACTTGCACACTGCATCAAATTGATCTGCATGTCATCTCAGAAGCCTCTTCTAAAGATGATGCACAAGAAAGCCTGCAGTTTGCTGATGACAAGCAGACTAAGAACATGGATTACTGAAACACCTGTGGTCTGATGAGACCAAGAAACTTATTTGGTTCAGATGGTGTCAAGTAAATAAAAAAGTAAATAAATAGCAATTCAATCCGTCAAGCGGCAAGCTCGTGAGCCTCTAGCAGTACGTGCAGCCTGTCCCGTCCTCGCCGCTCGTCGGATTGAATTGCTGTTTATTTACTTTTATGTGAGTACCTTGATTTTCTAATACTTTTGCTGTCACCACTTTTTAATAGGAATATCTGTGTGAAGCACTCTGCACTTTATATTATTTTTTTGGGACATTTATGCCGGACTCTTTTTTCTGAATGTTTTGTTCGCACTGATCTGTTGGATACTCATGCATATTTTTGGATACATTGTTGCACATTGTCACTTTATGAGCTCTGCACCCAGTGATAATCACAATCGCTATTATTTATTTTTTTTAATTTCTACTTGCACCTTTCAAGAGGATATATATATTTTTATTATACCACTAGTGAGCTAATGTTATGGTGATATGTGTTTATTATGTGGTCACATATGATTATGTCTTCACGTTTTTGGTTTTTGTTTGTATCACATATACCTAATTTTTACTTGGCTGATTTGTGAGTTGATCAGAGCCATTCAGATCTATATACATATTTTATATTGTTAGCTTATTACCTAGGATTAGCGCAGCACCACCTATTTATACTTATCTACTTCTAAGGTCAGGTGTGTACCCGATTCGGTGCAAGCAGCTTTTCCCATTTTAGCGATTGTCATACCTGATAGCGCGGGAATAACTATAATATATATATATATATATATATATATATATATATATATATATATATATATATATATTTATAAATTTATATACACATACATACATACATACATAGATATATATATCTATATCTCTATCTATCACACATACATACACTTTTTTTTTTTTTAATTTAAAGCACCGCCAGCACCATACATCGCTCCCGCATATGTAAACAGCATTCAAACCACACGTGAGGTATCGTCATGAACGTTAGAGCGAAAGCAATAATTCTAGCGCAAGATCTTCTCTGTAACGCTAAACTGGTAACCTATAAACATTTAAAAGCATTGCCTATGGAGATTTTTAAAGTACTGAAGTTTGGCACCATTCCACCATTCCACCATTCACATTTTTAAAGCGTGACATGTTAGGTATCCATTTACCTGGCACATCACATACAAAAAAATTGTGCCAACTTAGGCGTTTTGTATTAATTCATGAAAGTTTTTTTTTTTTTTTTTATATTTGCGTCTGAAAATTTGCTGCACGAATAGCATGCAACATAAAAAATTGCAACAACCTCCATTTTATTCCCTAGGGTCTCTACTAAAAAAGAAATATATACAGTGCCTTGCGAAAGTATTCGCCCCCTTGGCTTTTTACATTACAGCCTTTAGTTCAATGTTTTTTAATCTGAATTATATGTGATGGATTAGAACACAATAGTCTAAGTTGGTGAAGTAAAATTAGAAAAATTATATACATAAAACTATTTTTCAGAAATAAAAAAAAAAAAAATGATAATTGGCATGTGCGTATGTATTCACCCCCTTCGTTATGAAGCACATAAAAAGCTCCGGTGCAACCAATTATCTTCAGAAGTCACATAATTAGTGAAATGATGTCCACCTGTGTGCAATCTAAGTGTCACATGATCGGTCATTACATATACACACCTTTTTGAAAGGCCCCAGAGGCTGCAACACCTAAGCAAGAGGCACCACTAACCAAACACTGCCATGAAGACCAAGGAACTCTCCAAACAAGTAAGGGACAATGTTGTTGAGAAGCACAAGTCAGGGTTAGGTTATAAAAAAAAAAAAATATATCCAAATCTTTGATGATCCCTAGGAGCACCATCAAATCTATCATAACCAAATGGAAAGAACATGGCACAACAACAAACCTGCCAAGAGACGGCCGCACACCAAAATTCACAGACCGGGCAAGGAGGGCATTAATCAGAGAGGCAGCACAGAGCCCTAAGTTAACCCTGGAGGAGCTGCAGAGTTCCACGGCAGAGACTGTACATAGGACGACAATAAGCCATACGCTCCATAGAGTTGGGCTTTATGGCAGAGTGGCCAGAAGAAAGCCATTACTTTCAGGAAAAAAACAAAAAATGGCATGTTTTGAGTTTGTGAAAAGGCATGTGGGAGACTCCCAAAATGTATGGAGGAAGGTGCTCTGGTCTGATGAGACTAAAATTGAACTTTTTGGCTATCAAAGAAAACGCTATGTCTGGTGCGAACCCAACACATCACCCAAAGTACACCACCCCCACAGTGAAACATGGTGGTGGCAGCATCATGCTATGGCAATGTTGTTCAGTTGGGACTGGGAAACTGGTCAGTGTTGAGGGAAAGATGGATGGTGCTAAATACAGGGATATTCTTGAGCAAAACCTGTACCATTCTGTGTGATTTTAGGCTAGGACGGAGGTTCACCTTCCAGCGGGACAATGACCCCAAACACACTGCTAAAGCAACACTTGAGTGGTTTAAGGAGAAACATGTAAATGTGTTGGAATGGCCTAGTCAAAGCCCAGACCTCAATCCAATAGAAAATCTGTGGTCAGACTTAAAGATTGCTGTTCACAAAAGCAAACCATCCAACTTGAAGGAGCTGGAGCAGTTTTGCAAGGAGGAATGGGCAAAAATCCCAGTGTTAAGATGTGGCAAGCTCATAAAGACTTATCCAAAGCGACTTGGAGCTGCGATAGCCGCAAAAGGTGGCTCTACAAAGTATTGACTTTAGGGGGGGTGAATAGTTATGTACATTAACTTTTTAAGTTATTTTGTCCTATTTGTGGTTTGCTTCACAATAATAATTAAAAAAAATTCTATAAAAGTTGTGGGCATTTATTAAATTAAATGATGCAAATCCTCAAACAATCCATATTAATTCCAAGTTGTGAGGCAACAAAAAACAAAAAATACCAAGGGGGTGAATACTTTTGCAAGGCACTGTATCTTACACACACACACACACACACACACACACACACACACACACACACACACACTTGGGGGTTCTGAGCAATTTGCGAGCAAAAAAAAATTATGATTTTTACATGAGAGGAACGCCAGAATTGGCTTGGGCTGAAAGTAGTTAACCCACACATGGAAACTGCAAAATGACCAGAATCACAAATAAACCTTCTGAACATTTTATTTCACAATAGCTTTCATGAGGCATTTCTAATATTATTCAGGCTATAGAGCAATAAGGCCCCATTTTATTTATTTTTTTTAGAAAAAACATTGCCAACAGTTCAACTGACATAAATATTTGTAGTAAAAGTGGTCCTTACAAGGATGTGCCTGTGGGGAGAACATACAAAAAAAGGGTGAGAATCCAGGACTCTGTTAATAGAAAGGTTTTCAAACAAAGCAAAAGCATAGTAATTGCCCAGTATACATTTTAAAAAAAACATTTGTTTTATTAACAGAAATACAGGTCTGCAAAAAAACAAAACAGTATTTAGGCCTCATGCACACAGGACGTTTAAAAAAATGCCAGCCATGCTGCCAGGAAAAAGCTGCTTTAGAAACACGCTTTTAGCCGCGTTTTTGAATAGCGTTTATCCATATTTTTTGGCGTTTTTTTACTAAAAGCTTGTTACAGCATTTTTCGGTTTTAGAGCTCAACAGCCTCTGCTCCTGCATGCACAGGATGTCATTTTTCTTTCTAATGACCATAAACGCTTATGCCTCTGAAAGTTTATGTGTGCATGGACACAGGCCAACATGGAGGGGAGTTTAGGAGGCAGGAAAAAAAAAAAAAAGTCAGATGCCCCCAACAGCAGCTGTAAAAACGTCCAGTGTGCATGAGCCCTTAAAAAGGGATACCCTACTTACATAAACTCTGTACAGAACAAGGCCTTCCTATGTAGGTCATGTAAATGATCACAGGGGCTCAGGCAGATCCCAGGGAAAAAAACAAAAAAAAACAGGATATTATGACTGTAGAATACCGCATACCAATGGGATAACTTAAAGCCCATCCCCAAGGAACGCAAAAGTCCTCTTGCAGTAAGGCTGCCCTTGCACTGCAAACATTAAGAGCTTATTTAGGTCTTGAGCAGCCGGTGCTCTCCCCTACTGTGCCTTGCGATCCTCACATCCCATTCCAGGCCATGGGCTCTGCATTGGACTTGATGACATCAGAGGATCTGCGACAGCTAAGTGTAGGACAGAAGAGGCTGCAGTGACTGATCCTACAGTCTGGGGAAAGCAGGGGGAATCGGGTAGGTAAAACTGTCCCCCCCCCCCCCCCCCAGACCCTAAACAAGCATTTAAACCTTACAATTGGGGGGGGGGGGGGGTAGGCCCATTGCAAAAGGCAGATTTTTCATTTTACCTGAATTTCGGTGTAAAAGTAATAGGTGTCAATACTCAGATGGCCAATAACGTGGCTCCAGAATTTGGCTTGGCCTCTATCGATAAACCCAAACAAAACGACTTTTTATATATGAAAAAAAAAAAAAATATATAGATTGGCAAATATTGTGTCAATAAGTATTTGATATTAGGAGCCAGCCAGTCTGACCTGGAAACCAGGAAGGACTTTTAGAAGCAAACTAGTATGTGATCCCAATGAAAACAGAAAAGGTTAGGCTCCAGCTATCATGTGCCTGACCATTTTTCTCTTGGGGTCCCTCTTGTCCTGCTAGTTTTTTTTTTGCGTTTCTCCCAACATTAATGAAATGTCAAATATTACTAGTCGATTTTGATTTACCTTCACAAACCTAGACCTTGAAAGAATTGTAAAAAAATAATATATAAATATATATATCCCCTTAAATTATTCACTTTGTTATACTGCAGCCATTTGCTAAAACATTTAAGTTCATTTTTTTTCCCCTCATTAATGTACACACAGCACCCCATATTGACAGAAAAACACAGAATTGTTGACATTTTTGCAGATTTATTAAAAAAGAAAAACTGAAATATCACATGGTCCCAAGTATTCAGACCCTTTGCTGTGACACTCATATATTTAACTCAGGTGCTGTCCATTTCTTCTCATCATCCTTGAGATGGTTCTACACCTTCATTTGAGTCCAGCTGTGTTTGATTATACTGATTGGATTTGATTAGGAAAGCCACACACCTGTCTATATAAGACCTTACAGCTCACAGTGCATGTCAGAGCAAATGAGAATCATGCGGTCAAAAGGAACTGCATGAAGAGCTCAGAGACAATTGTGGCAAGGCACAGATCTGGCCAAGGTTACGAAAAAAAACTTCTGCTGCACTTAAGGTTCCTAAGAACACAGTGGCCTCCATAATCCTTAAATGGAAGACATTTAGGATGACCAGAACCCTTCCTAGAGCTGGCCATCTGGCCAAACTCAGCTAATCGGGGGAGAAGAGCCTTGGTGAGAGAGGTAAAGAAGAACCCAAAGATCACTGTGGCTGAGCTCCAGAGATGCAGTCGGGAAATGGGAGAAACTATGGGGTGCTGTGTGTACATTAATGAGGGAAACAAAATGAACTTAAATGATATTAGCAAATGGCTGCAATATAACAAAGAGTGAAACATTTAAGGGGGTCTGAATACTTTCCGTCCCCACTTTTTTTCTTTCCATACTTGAACACTAGGTGGCAGCATGTGAGCCGATTATGGCAGCAGCACACATTTTCCACAATGTTGTTGATCACAGCCACCCATACAAGGAGTATCAAAAATTGGTGTAAGAAACATTTTGTACTATTAATTTAATTCTGCATAACTATAAATACACACCCATTCAATAAAATGGTATGTCCTATTTTCTTACAATTGTAAATGTTATTATAGAGCACATATAAAAGGGCCATCAGCACTGTGCTTTCTCTCAGCCCATCACCTTGTACATGTAAATGAAAAGGAGTCTGTCAGAATTAAAATATAGCTGCTATGGGCTGACTTTTTTCAAAATGCGCTGTCATCCTGACCCTTCTTGCACTACAACGGTGGACATTTTATCAAGCAAATTAGCAAAAGGATTAGTTACAAATCAGGCTGTCTCCACTACAGGTTTATAGACCCATGTATCTGTATATTCCTGGGCAGCCAAGTGTGACAGTTTGCACAATTCAAAATCAGATTACTGGAGACAAGAAAGATTTCTCCTCTATACAGACACATACTGTAAATTAGTGGTCAGGGTCAGGATTAAACACAGTCACACATGCAGGCAGAGCAGCCAAAAGGAGGAATTTGACTTGTAATAAAATTTGTCCCACTGCTCCGGTTTAGAATTGCTTTGCCTTGTGACAGGATTGATAAGAGTCTCCCCTTGGCTCAGAACAAGTATGTTCATATGAGTGGTCTACTGGGTTACATGCTTGTGCCAAGCCAGTGGTTTATAAATTAGAATGACAACCCCAGATTTTACACTTTACAAAAAAAAAGTCAAATGACAGCTCTCATTTTTATCCCTACATTTTGTACTACACCTGGATTAAAAAATGCATTCATTGCAGAAGATTGAGCTGCTGGCTCTTTTACCTATAGCCTTGTTTGGCTGTTAGGACACTAAAAGCCAGCGCAATGACCGCTCACCACCTCAGGGAATTCCCACAGGCGTTTACTATATTACAGTGCTTATTTTTCCAGCCTGCCAGATGCCCTTTAAAGTGCCACAGAAGGTTTTTCTTTCCTTAAAATGCCATTATCTGATCTAAACCAGCCATTTTTAACCAGGGTTCCTCTTGAAGTTGATAGGGGTTGCCTTGAGCACTGGCCAATTGATTTCCCTTTGATGGTGCCTGCACAGTTTAGATGCCTATGACCCCCTGTCTGTAGGGGGCTTTAGGGCCACCACTGTAAAGGGAATATTCTTCCAACTGACCATTAATGTAAGGGGCATTTTTTCCCCAGGGCCTGGAAATTATTTTAAAAAGGTTCCACCGATAAGGAAAAAGGTTGAGAAAGGCTGCTCTAGAGAGAACAGAAAACAGAAGTGGTTGGGCACAGAAGATAAGTGTTGTAATAATACTCCGGGGGAAGGGGTGGAATCGATAAATAGGCCTCATTAGATCTATTTATATTTGGCTGTCAAATTACAGTTATTTTGGCAGAACCTCCTGTGTGTTTAAAATAAATTCCCATTGACAGCAAATGGAGGATACTGTCAGTTTATGCTCTAGGTGCTAACAAAACCCAAGTTACGTTTTTTTTCTTCTAAAAGAAATAGCAACCCTCCGCAAGGCAGGGGTGGGAGTTCTTGTGCTTGGATCTTAACAGATAGTCCCCCACAGGTTAAGAGGGTGATCAGGCATGCAGAGAAAAAAAAAAAAAAAAATTAATCTGTTCAACTGGTTCAAAAATTGTTTTAAAAGGTACATGCTCAGTGTTGGTCATGGTTTTTTTTTTTTGCTCATGCACATCAGGTGTTACTGGCTCACTCAACCAAGGATAAAGATGGCACCTAGAATACATCTATCCCAAAAAAAATCCTTTAGACCCCTTTCACACTGGGGCGTTTTTCAGGCGCTTTAGCATCAAAAAAAGCGCCCATAAAGCGCCTGAAAGAAGCCTCATCTGCAATCCTAATGTAAAAACCTGAGCCCTTTCACACTGCCAGAGCCCGAAAAACGCTGGTAAAGCGCCACTTAAGACCTTTCACACTGGGGCATTTTTCAGGCATTTTTCGGGCGCTGGCAGTGTAAAAGGGGCTCGGGCCATCTGCACACCCAGCCCCAGGCCAAAAACATGAAAGCGCTGCAAAGAAGCTGCTTGCAGGACTTTTTTTGAGGTCCTGTCAGCGCAGCGCCCCAGTGTGAAAGCACATGGGCTTTCACATCGAGATTGCAGATGAGGCTTCTTTCAGGCGCTTTTTTAACGCTAAAGTGCTGAAAAACACCCCAGTGTGAAAGGGGTCTCATTGTGAAAGCACTCGGGCTTTCACATTGGGATTGCAGTGTGAAAGGGGTCTCAACTAGGCTGTAGGCAGCTGAAACTGAAATAGTGGTTTTGGGGGGTACCTTTGTGAGAGTCCTAGAATGCTTTTCATAGATAAATCCTATCTATTCGCTATAGAAAGGAACATAGCTAGGAAGAACATGAAGAGGTTTTGTGCTGCAGAGTGAGACTTTTGTGGGTGACCAAGCAGGACCAGATGTTAGCCCCATTTGCTTTGCCGTTGTCCTCATAGATAAATGAACATTGGTATTTATTAAAGTGCAATAAGTTTCATGCAGCCAAAAATTACAGTATTTTATAGATCAGTGTGCTGTATAACAATGCAGGATTGTAACCATTTTTCCTCTAACCAAAATATACATACATCTTTATATAAATTTTTTTTTTTCTCTGTGGTAAATAGTCCTTCATAAAATCCATGACAACTTTCAGTTAGTCTAAGAAAAAAAAAAATACAAGCCTCTACCAATTTATCACTTTACGGTTGTATTCTGTCTGCAAAAAAAATACAAATATAAAGACTCAAAAAAGTACAATATTAGCACCAACCACTTGTTATTCATTATGCAGACTTTTGCAGTTGAGAAGGTAAAAATACATAAACTATTGTGGCCCTTTAAATCTTACTAGTAGGTGGTATTCGAGAGGTTACAAAACAAAAGCAGTTTGTGAACAGGATTTGGGTACTTTATCAGTCCCATGCACAAAAAAAAAAAACAAAAAAACCCTGCTGAAGTGTTAAGGCCGAGCCACGCCTAAAATGTTTTTCCCCCCTTGATGCATTTTTCATTTAAATTAAAAGAACATGTTAGGCTAGTTGCACATCAAGTCAATGCATCATAAACACACCAATACATTTAGTAACGCATTGACAGGCATCTCAAAACCGGCATCGACATACATTTCTATTGGATTTTAGGAGGAAAAGACATCAAGCAAAAATGCGAGACTCCAGCCTTAATAATGTCTACTTATGTCCCCACCCAAAGATTTTGTTTATAGCGATTTTGTCCTTTGAAAACCCATGCACGTTTTGCTTGTTATCTGTTTCCATTATGACACTCGGATCTCTTTTAGCGGACGGTCTTTCTCATCTGAGAAGCAACTGCAGCATCCAATCAGAAAATAGAGAGGTGCTGTGTTAATTGCATCACTGAACAATTTGGTGGAGATAACTTGAGATTGGCTCAAAAGACAACTTTGAAGCAATATGTGAATACATACAGTACATGTTACAATACATTTTATAAAAGCACAGTTTTATTTTAGGTGTGTTTTCCCTTTTATAGTTACATAAAACCCTGATCAAAATGTGCAGTATTGCATACATATTCATTTAAAAAGCATCTTTCTATACGAGCCTGTTTGGAACCAGCAGTATATAAACAAAACCATTATACTGGTCCATTCATTACAAACGGTCGGGGAATTCCACAAATTTGCATACTCTGGAAAGCAAGACACGTGGCACTGGCAAATGAAATGGTAAGATGTGATGAAAAGCAACACGTAAGGCACCGAGAAGCTGCTATGTCTGATCACATAGAAAGTGCAGCTGGAGACCAGGAACACCTCAGGCTTGGATGACAGGCATAGTGGCTGTAAGAGGTACAGTGGAGCCACAATCATAGTCCATGTCCACAACGGTTTGCATATTTGTGCTGAGGCTGCTCATGGATGTGCCGCTACCAGACTGACGTTCTCTCAGGGTTTGCAGGTAACTCTGTAACAAAAAAAAGTAACAACTCAGATGATGCTGAAATTTTACATCACTGAACAGCAAATGACAGGCTGCTGCTCATGGCCTCAAAGACCAATGCACGAAATAATCATGGTTGTTTAACTAGTCCAGACCCCCTCACTTTAGGGGCATATTAAGGCAGGCAATTAAGCCCTGTCTGCAAAACCACCCAACACTTCTGGCCCCTTCTCTGTCCAGTGCCCCCAGGGGAAGCAGTTGCCCATAGGGGCACTTTTGCATGCTTGCTCCCAGCCCCAAAACCAAAGTGTGAACAGTTTTTACATTCAAAACACAAGGCATGCATGAAGGTAAAACATGTTTAGGCTTTATAACCACTTTAAAAATTGCTCATATCTATGAGCCCTTAGTAATCGATTGATACAAGGTTTCCTCCGATTGGCTGAGGCGGGTGCACGATGCTACGATCTCCACTTCAGTCAATTAGAAGAAGCCTTGTATTCATTGATGAAACATGAATCTTCTCCTGAATAGCTGAGAAGTACTCAGGCAACTCTATTTTGTTCCAGCAGCAGATTGGAAGTCACCTGTCACCCGTAGTGCTACCAAACAAAATCTGTGAAATCACCAATATGTGGTAACAAGGTTTTTGTTAACTTAAATTTTTTTTTATTGAACTTTCTTTTGAGAAACAGTTGAGATGTGGAGTTTATAGTTATAATTTAAGCTTGCTCTAGGTTTCAATGTTGTGAGCCTTTTTTATTGGCCAATAAGGTCACCCATCACAATAAAGTTACCAATAAAGAGAATTGGGAGGCAAGAACAGATGTGTATCAGGATTGTCCTATAGCATTTGTAATGCAGCCATAGTCCCCTTTTGACTATTGCTGCAATTATTCCAGAGTGAGCAGATGCTCCCCTGTGCAGTGTATGTGTATTTTAGGATTTTTTCAATGCTGCACGCATATTAAAACCTCACATAGGAATTACATGTCTGTACTTCACTGAAAACACCATCTTTCTAGAAAGCTTTATATACTGTACACTACATAGTCAAAGGTTTGTGGTTACCTGAGCATCACACCTATACGACAGACCTTCACGCCTATATGAACTTGTGGTTAACCGACAACACCTATATGAGCTTGTAGGACATTCCTCTCTAAAGCCATGCCATTATTATAGAGTTGGCTCTTCCCTTTGCAACAATAGCTTTAGCTTCTTCTTAGGTAAGGCTTTACATAAGATTTTACAATGTGCGCCTGTGAGAATTTGTGCCCATTTCACCAAGAACATTTGTGGGGAATCCAGTATTGATGTAGGAAAAGACCTAGCTTGCAAATTCATCCCAAAAAAGGGTTCCAGAAGGTTGAGTGTAGCCTAAAGTTTATCCACACCAAATAGGCCAAACCAGGTCTTTATGGACCTGGTTTTGTGCATAGGGGGAACATTCCTGCGGGAACAGAAGTTGCCACAAGGTTGGAGGCGTACAATAGTTATGATTTATCAATAACACTGTCCCAAACTCAATACTTTGGCAAGGTACCCGCATACTTTTGTCCACATAGTGTATAACTATTGCACTGAAATAAGTACAGGCAGCCCCCAAGTTATGAACACAATCGGCACTGTAGGTTTTTTCTTAAGAGGAATTTGTGTGCAAGTCGGAACAGTGCATTTTTAAGTGCAACTTCCGCCTGTGCAGGGCGCTTCTGGGCATGCAGTTTTGTTATCTGGGGCTCTTCTGGCCATGCAGTACTGCAGTGTGGGATGTGTCCGGCGCTGCAAGATAGCTGCTCTGAGGTATCCAGCACCAGCATGGGGCACAAGCGGCCAGCATTGAGGCCATTCGTAATTAAGAATCGTTCGCAACTCAGGGACTGCCTGTAATAGTCTATCTCGTCTCATTTTAACCTTGGATTAATATTGCACTACTGTCACTGTCCTCCATATTAAAATTATAAATCTATTCCATAGGGGGGGAAAAAAAACAAAAAACAAAACCTGATTTTGGCAAGGTTTTATTATATATAAATTAAAAAAAAAAAAAAATAAATACACATATTCTTACTGGTGCGAGGATGTCCCCAGTGTATCTTTTAATAGGGTTGGCCTTCCGCCTGTAAGTCCCATCTTGAGAAGCAACATTCTGTTTCTTCTTGGCCTCTTTCTGACGAATTCGTAAGAGCTGGAGGCGTTTCTGGCGTCTGCTTATGATCACTGTCAAAATCAAGCAACAAACCAGTGAGGACTAATAGAAACACCAAATATGAATCCAATTTTTCTCAAAGACTAAATGCAAGAGAAGCTCACAGCTAAATAACAGGATTCTGAGAAGAAACTTGCAGAAATAAATCAGTTTTCTTGCCAAACCCTTAAAAAAAAAAAAAAAGAAGGATGGGGAACCATTTAGACAAAAAGACAGAATACATTTTTTTCACCACTCAGATCTTTTCTACTGCAAACAAGGTGACCGTGTCAGCTTACATATGATGTGTCTATTAGAAGATATACAGGTGTACATGAAACCATTCTACATCTGGTTATAAAAAGCCACAGCTATTTAAACAGTAATAGACAATTACATAGAAAAAAGTTGCTAAAAAACAAAAACAAAAACAAAAAAAAAAAACATACATCTTCAACAAGCAGGGTCAAAGCTTCTGTCCCTGAGCAGACTACTGTTAAAGCATACTCTCCTGCTTTTTCATAGATCATTTAAAGCAAGACAGGCCTAGAGCTTGTGCAGTCTTTAGCCCAAAGTAACCCAAGAGCAGGAAGTCACCATATCCTCAACCTCAGTTATTAGCCTCTAACCCTTGTTAACCTTAATACGCACTCATGAGCATCACATGGTTGGCAAAGGCCCGGACAATGGCTCACAATGCTTGAACACTGCATTTTTCCTGAAATGCAGAGAGAACCCAATTCAGATCCCATGGAGTCAGAAGGGGGAACGGATGGGAGGGCTCAGCTACATGCTAGATCCCCCACCCCCTCATACAAAATAAAACAGTCAAAAAAAAGAGTGGGAGGGCAGCAGTTACTGAAACAGGATAGAAAAAACAGAAACTACCCTACTGAAACTCAATGATTTACCAACTGCTAAAACTAAATTACCACTACTCCATACTCTGAGAGATTTGTGGCCTTAAATACTGCAGACCACCCATTCCTCCTCAAACTCTATGCCTTAGCCTCCATAATTCTGCTCTTCCCTAATTCTCCTCCGATCACAGCACACCTTCAGTGTTACCTACAACTTTGTCTCCTCCTCTCCATTTCCTCTTTCTGGAAGGGTCCCCTAAGGCTCTGTTCTAGGAGCCCTTTGCTTATCTACACCTCTGCTTGGTCACTTGATAACCTCCCACAGCTTCCAAAACCATCTTTATACATACACACACATCCCACTGTCAAAAGCTTATATCTGAATATGGATAGCCTGATGGACAAATCAATCAAATTAAATAAATTAAGAGTGGCAGTCAACTTAAAAATGTGTGTGCCCACTATATTGAATGCATATAAGCGGCACACACTCAAAACAAAATGTGAGGAATCTTAAAAAACAAAAAATTCAAGTATAAAAAGTGCAAAAAGTGTATGTGCAATATACAGACAAGTCCAATAAAAATAAATACATTCAATAGTCCATATTCATTGGGGGGGGGGGGGAGAGGAGCGATGTGCAGATATTGCAAAACGACTTCAATGTCCAATGCGCAAAAATAAAAGTGCAGCATTTCAAAAGCAGTAAAAAGGGGAACTTCAATAAGTAATGTGTGGTTAACATCTCCTTCACCAGCATCCATGAAACACCACAGGTGGCGGTATAGGAAAATGGCAATTGAAGAAGATACAATATATTCCTTCCCGGCTCATTCCCTTCCTTGGGAAGGAGCTGGGTGACGTACTACTTCCGGTCGTGGCCTTAGACTGGAAGTTCATGCATAGATTGATGCTGACCACTGAAATTTTATGCAAGTGACTACTTATGATCAAGTGTGTTTTATCTGAATTACTACACTATGGAGATCCTGGTTTTTTTTTGTTTTTTTGTTTTGTTTTGTTTAAAAAGGAGAGTATTTGGACAAGCCTTTCTCCCGAAGCACAATTTATTTATCCAGAAGCAATACTGTATTTATTGGCGTATAACACTCACTTTTTCACCATGAAAATTGGGTGCAAATAGCACGTGCGTGTTATACGCCAATACTTCAATTTTAGCTGCCTCGGATGGGGACAGGGAAGGGGGCAGGACGAGCGGCATCAGATTACATACAGTGAGAAACTCCTGTTTACTTGGTGGCCTCTGTAATAGGAAGTTCCGTCTCCTGGGCCGCCATTGAACCACTGTTCTGTCTATCATAGGAGATTCTCACTGTATGTAATCTGTCAGCGCTCATCCCACCCCCGTCCCTGTCCTCTCTAGGCTGCAGATGGGCATCGATCAGGCTGCACTGATGGCAATGGTGAGGCTGCTGCATTGATGTGGACTGGTGAGGCTGCATTGATGTGGACTGATGAGGCTGCGTTGATGGCACTTGTGAGGCTGCAGATGGGAATTGATCAGGCTGCATTGAAGACAATGGTGAGGCTGCAGATGGGCACTGACCCTTATTTTGCTTCAAAGTTCCTTATTTAATATTTAAGCTTTTTTCCTGAAACTTCCCTCTGAAAATGAATGTGCGTGTTATACGCCTGTGCGTGTTATACGCCGATAAATACGGTATATTGCATCTTCATCCATTGCCATTTTCCAATACCTTATGAGATACTGCAAGGAGAGGATTTCTTAATGGTCTGCAGTGACCTGAAGCACCATTAGACCCATTGGGATCTAATACATTACCTAGTGAAGTTCACCTTTTACCGCTTTTGAAATACTGGACTTTTTTGCACGTTTGTCATTGGACATTGAAGTCATTTTGCATTATCTGCACATCGCTCCTTTTTTTGCATTTTTTTTTCCCCCAATGAATATGGGACTATTGCATTTTATTGGACTTGCTTGTATATTGCACACACTTTGCACTTTATACTTGAAATTTTGTTTTTGAAGATTCCTCATTTTGTTTTGAGTGTGCGTCACTTATACATTTATTCATATTCACCTCTTCTAACAGCTTTAAAATTTGCCACTTTAACGAATGAAATCACCAAGCTAGTCATTCACTCCCTTGTTAAATCGCTCGCCTTGACCATTATGAACTCCCTTCTCATTGACCTACTTCTACGCAGGCTATCCCCTGTTCAGTCTATCATGAATGCTTCTGCCAGACTTGGAGCCCTTTCACACTGCGGCGTTTTAGCGCTAAATAGCGCCTCTCAAACCACCCCAGTGTGAAAGCCCAAGTGCTTTCACACTGGGTCGGTGGTGCGCTTGCAGGACAGGAGAAAAAAAAAAGTCCTGCAAGCAGCATCTTTGGGGCGGAGTATACACTGCTCCTCCACCACCCCTGCCCATTGAAATGAATGGGCAGCGCTGCAGAAACGCCTGCAAATCGCTTCGGCAGCACCAAATGGACACCATTAACCCTTTCCTCGGCCGCTAGCGGGGGTTAAAAGCTAGTGGACAAAAAGCACCACTATGACAGCAGTAAAGCAAAGCTAAAACTAGAGGCGCTTTACCGCTAATGGACCCGCCGTCCCAGTGTGAAATGTGTCTTATTCACCTTACTAACTGCTCAGTGTCTGCCACCCCTATATTCCAATATCTCCACTGGCTTTCGCTTGCCCAATTAATAAAGTTTAAAATACTAACTACAACATATAATCCATTCACAACTCTGCCCCGAGCTACATTACCAACCTTTAACAAACTCATCTCTTCAGGGAAGCCCATCCCACTTCCACCTATAAAACTGAACTGTAATTCTTTCTTCAGCTCATCCCTGGCAGTCATTACCTTTTGTACCACTTGCTACACATAATTAATTAGATTGTAAGCCCTTATAAAGAAGGGCTGTCCTAACCCTCTGGTATTGTAACTGTACGGTCTGTTAAATATGTAAAGCGCTGTGCAAACTGTTGGCACCATATAAAGCCAAATTATAATCAAAATAATTTATAAACCCTCCCCAACCTCAGGAGTAGAAGACCTACTGGAAGAGGCACAAGCATTTTACTTCTGGGGGAGAAGAGTACTCTTACACCTATGATCTCCTTGATGCACTAAGAAGGGGCCAAACAGATGCTTGCATATGGATAGAGAAAAAAAAAAAGACATCCTGGAGATCTGCCAGGCCATTCACAAAGGTAGTGTAGTAGTATGTGGACAGACATCTGTAAGGCTGGAACTTGGAGCTCTGAACTTTTGAAATGGTCCGCAGTCTGCTATAGATGTAACCGTGGGTTGCATGTCAGGGACACCCCCCCCCCCCCCCAAGTAAAAGCGCTTTAAAGCTTTACCATCTTAGATTCTGGGTCTTTGTACACAAGATCATCCTCCAGAGGGTGCTGTGTGGGTCTTGTTAGGACAGCAAATGGCAGACTATCACATGAAGCACCCATTAATGAAGGAATCTTTCCTCAATAGGGATATTGTTGAGCAGAAAAAGGTTTAGAGAAAAAAAAAAAATATATCTTCTCCAGTTGAAGCCAATGTCTATATAGGATAGGCTCTACCAGTGAATAGACCAGCAAGGTCTTGGCAGGTTTAAAGAAATTCTTAAAAAAGGACCCCATACTGGACATCAGGATGATTAGATTAGGGCTGCTCCAGTGCTAAACAAAACAAGAGTGTACAGCAAGAAGGGTAGCCACGGTATCCTTTGGATTAAATGAAATCTCTGTAATAGGCATTTCATCCAGCTTTAAAAAGCTGAACTCCAGCTTTCGTTACACTTAACAGTTTGTTTGGGCCAGCTTGGCCCAAACTATGTCCCTCATTAAAATTGTGAGGCTGCTGGATGTGCTGTATAAAAACTGTATGTAGCTGAGGCTGCATACGGCGCTGTGTTCCGGGTTCGAGCTGAGACCTTCCTGGCTCATACCCGGAACACAATAGAGTCTGAGCGGTGCTCAGCATTCATAGAAAGTGATTTATTCTAGCAATGAATACAAAGCTTCCCCTGATTGGCTAAGTCAGAGAGGCAGGCTGATGAGGTCACAACCTCTGACTCAGCCAGAGGAAGCTTTGTATTCATTCCTAGAATACATGGCTTTCCATGAATGGCTGAGCGCCACTCAGACTATTGTTTTCCGGGTATGAGACAGTAAGGTCTCGGCTCGAACCCAGAGCGGTATGCTGTATGAAGCATCAGCTACATACAGTTTTTGCAGCACATCCAACGGCCTCACATGTTAGTGAGGAACATAGTTGGTTTGGGCCAAGCTGGCCCAAACCAACTATGTACAGTGTAACAAAAGCTGGGAGTTAAGCTTTAAAATTCTTTATAATGCAATGATCCTCCCCAACTGCCACCTTCTCTCAAGTACAAAATTAAGAAGGTCGATCGGACATGGTGATGACCCCCGCCATGACCTCAACAAGGCCAGAAATGTTACCCATGAAATCTGACATTGAGGCAGAAAATGCTTTTTTTTCTAGAGAAGATCTGGTGTGGTTGATGGGCCATGCAGTTGGCTAAAAGGCAGGTAGCCAGAGGAAAAAAAAAAAAAAAAAAAAAAAAAAAAAAAAAAAAAAAAAAGGTACCAGGGCCACAAATGTATGAACTACCCCCAATAGAACAAGAGTTGAGCCTGAGCTAGCAAGTCCATCTGACCCCTTTTCCCATGTGCTTATGATCTGCCACACTTGTGAAAATGGTCTCTAGAAGAATACTCACCACCTTTGTGGTGGGATTGCCTTAGTGTCATGCACACATAGGCTGCAGTAACCCAGAATTTAGCCGCTGTAAAGTTTCCTCAGGGAGGGCACAAGATTTTGCTGCCTTGAAGTCACGACTGCAAAGAGGAAACAGAAGGGTGTGCAGGTGAAGTAACCCCCCTCCAGGAACAAGGTGGTGCTTGGCTGTCCTTGGGCCATGTAGCTGCCCTAGCACCCTGCTCATCCAGGCACACTAGATGCCACTCAGGATGCGTTCAGGCCAAGTTTAAATTTACCCCTAGCAATTCTGGTCTCCTGCCCTGACCCCTGCCCCAAAAAAATAAAAAACCAAGTGCCAAAAGGAAGTGACCACAGCAAGATCCAGTGCAGAAGCCATATTACAGGCCAGCCCTACATCTTCCACAAGGTGGGGACCAGGTACGGTCTGGAGTCAATTTGGAAGCTCCATGATTTATTCATAACTTGGACTTAGGAGGAGGCTAGGTGTGGATGGTGGTCCCCCAGGCACCTGACTCCAATCTTTGTGAATTATGGACTGCAAAGATATATAAAAGTTTTTGTACACATCTGTGACACTTGTGTCATGTAGATTGACTAGTAGTTTAGCAGAACCTAAGGAAGTGGGGCTGAAGACCCATAAAAAAACCATCATGAATTCTCTGTTCACTCTCCTGACCAGACTATTCTACATTGAGTAGTCAAGTTACATTAAATAGAGGGGGTGCATAAAAGATATGCAGTAAATATTATGTGTCCCAACCCCGTCATGATTAAAGTGCTTGTGCCCTAAACTGTACGACTAGGAAAATGTCTACTGACTATGTCTCAGCAACTATTTTCATCAAATAGTGCAAATACAGTTTGTGCTCCAGTGCAACATTTTGCCACAATCTATTCACGCATTTCCCTTTTCATAGACAATCCTACTTGACTTGCTGAAAAAAGGAAAAATTCAACAGTCTTTAAAAATGAATCACTAACATTCAAAACTGCAAGGTGCCAAACCCCAAATTAATAAGCCATAGGGGGAACAAAATGAAGACCAGAAGAATACCACAAAGTATTTATATTCAATGATTTGATCAAAGTATTTAAGGGGAGAGATACAGTGAACCACAGGCTCTACTTTACCACACATGGATTGTGGGAGGATTACTACCTATGCAGGAAGGGTTGTTTGCTGTGCTGGGGATAGGCCCCCTACCCTGTCAACCTGCCAAGTTTTCCTATTAAGATCACCATTTCTCTCCATTTCCATCAAGTCTTCGAATATACAGTGCATCCGAAAAGTATTCACAACGCTTCACTTTTTCCACATTTTGTTACGTTACAGCCTTATTCCAAAATGGGATTAAATTGATTTTCCCAATTTAAAAAAAAAAAAAAAAAAACACAAACAAAAACACCCTACAAACAATACCCCATAATGACATGAAAGAAGAAGTTTGTTTGAAATTATATATATTTGCTCAATACTTTGTTGAAGCACCTTTAGCACAAAGTACAGCCTCAAGTGGGGAGCATCGGTGCACAGCCATTTTCAGATCGCTCTAGAGAAATGCTCAATCGGGTTCAAGTCTGGGCCACTCAAGGAAATTCACAAAGTTGTCCCATAGCCACTCCTTTGTCATCTTGGCTGTGTGCTAAGGGTCGTTGTCCTGTTGGAAGATGAACCTTCGCCCCAGAGTGCTCTGGAGCAGGTTTTCATCAAGGATGCCTCTTGTACATTGCTGCATTCATTTTTCCCTCGATCAAGACTAGTCTCCCAGTTTCTGCTGCTGAAAACCATCCCCACAGCATGATGCTGTCACCACCATGCTTTACTGTAGGAACGGTATTGGCTAGGTGATGAGAAGTGCCTGGTTTCCTCCAGACATGAAACTTGCCATTCAGGCCAAAGAGTTCAATCTTTGTTTCATTGTCCGAGAGCACTTCAGGTTCCTTTTGGCAAACTCCAGGCAGGCTTTCATGTGCCTTTTACTAGCGAGTGGCTTCTGTCTGGCCACTCTACCATACAAGCCTGATCGGTGGAGTGCTGCAGAGATAGTTCTTCTGGAAGGTTCTCCTCTCTCCACAGAGAAACACTGGAGCTCTGTCAGTGACCATCGGGTTCTTGGTCACTTCCCTGACTAAGGCCCTTTTCCCCCCCAAACGCTCAGTTTGGCCGGTCAGCCCTAGGAAGAATCCTGGTGGTTCCAAACTTCTTCCATTTACAGACGATGGAGGCCACTGTGCTCATTGGGACCTTCAATGCTGCAGAATTTTTTCTGTACCCCTCCCTACATCTGAGCCTCAATACAATCCTGTTTCAGAGATCTACAGACAATTTCTTGGACTTCATGGCCTGGTTTGTGCTCTGGCATGCGCTGTTAACTGTGGGATCTTATCTAGACAGGTGGGTGCCTTTCCAAATCATGTCAAATCAACTGAATTTACCACAGATGGACTCCATCCTTGAGATGTTTCTACAACTTGATTGATCAGTGGAAACAGGATGTACCCCAGCTCAATTTTGAGTGTCTTGGCAAAGGCTGAATACTTGGGTAGATGTGATTTTTTTAGTTTTTTTTATTTTAATAGATTTGCAAAGATTTCAAACAAACATCTTTTCACATTGTCATTACGGGGTATTGTTTGTAGAATTTGAGGAAAATAATGAATTTAATCCATTTTGGAATAAGGCTGTAACAAAATATGGAAGCAGTGAAGAGCTGTGAATACTTTCTGGACGCACTATAAATACCTCTTGAGATGCGTAAATGCTTGGTGGAATCCCTCTGGTCTTCATTTTGTTCCTCCTATGGCTTATTAATACTGATGGGGTTTGGCTCCTTGCCCTTTTGAACGTTAGCAATTCAAATTTTAAATGACTGTTGAATCCCTTTTTGGAATATCAATGTTGTGACAATAGACGTGACGTTTTGCCCGCTCCTGAAGAAGCCAATAGGCAAAACATGTCGAGCGAAGAGCACTTGTCAACAACCTAAAAATCTGTATAATGATATTTCTTTGTTTGATCTTAATACGTTTTTACATTTGCATGTACATTTTAATATCGTTTTATAATAAAATTGATGTGTTCCGAAACCTTTAAAATTCCATTCTGTTGTTGCTTCTAAGAATTATCTATTCCTGGGATGTTGGCGTCTTTGATAGCCAGGTTAAGTGGTACATGTAAAATTTGTTCCCTTATTCAAAAAAGGACATACCAAGACCCCAATACACACTATTAGATTTTGTGCTGATTTTTGTCTTCAGATTTACCAAAACCATGTAGTGCAAGGGCCTGCCTGATTACATACAAATTTAAACTCTTAAGGTTTGACCTCATATTATACGGTTTTGGTAAATCTGAAGACAAATCTGCAGAAAATCTAAATGTGTAAGGGGTCTATAATTCTATTAAATGTTAAGGAGGCTGGGGGAATGGGTTTCCAAACTCAGCACAGCTGCATAAATATAGTCATGGCTATATCATGTTGTACAAAGAATATTAACAGGAATTTAATGAAAAAGCTGTACTTACCATCAGTATGAGAAAAGCCTTCAGCTGTCAGCTTCCACTGAACTACAATTCCCAGTACACTGAACAATGGCCACATGCCCAACACCACCCAGCTGAACCAGCAGAGGGAAAATGAGACTTCTAAGCGGAGTCTGTCATACACATACTGCACCAGCAGCATCATCTCAACAAAATAGTCTGTACATACAGCCAGGATAGCTGCTCCAAATGTTGCAGTGGAAACCACAGTGAAGAGCTTCTGCCACTGCAGAGTCAATACAGCAAACAGCATGGCAGAACCCATCATTATTCCTACTGGAACCCAGGCTGTGGGAGGATGATAGAACTGCTCCAAGCCCACCAGACAGGCTATGGCCAGCAAAAGTCCAAAAAGCAGGCCAGTCATAAACAGGCCAACACTGTGCACAAGCATGGTGACTAGTCCACAAAGAAGGCCGATGCCCAGGGCAATGCCTGCACTTAGCTCCAGGCTCAGCTGTGTGTCCAGGATTCTCTCTTTATAACAAAGCAAAAAGATGACTGCTGATCCAGCCAACAGTCCCGATAAAAACATAATGGCTTTGAAGCACCGATAACCTGTGGAAAAAAAAATAAATAAAAAAAGTGAAGGTTAAAAAGAAAAAAACTCATCATCGGCTAATAACCATACATACTATAATTCAGGCAGTAGGTCAGCGTATGCTTTAGCAATGACAACAGATGATCTGTGAACACCTAGATAAAATAAGCTACTTATGTCAATGACCTGCAAGCTCTCCACATAGTCCTACGGAGGGACCAGGGAGAAAGTCCTACCCAAGAAGAAATCTATTTTCTGAGGAACCAAGGTATGCGCACTACCCAATGTTAGCTTGTAACCAACCACTGTCGGCTGGTAAACAGCACAGCAACCTGGCAGTGTAGTGACCAAGCTGCAACTAATACAACTTAAGTGATACTAAACACACCATTTAAAATTTACATTGTCCCTTCTTTATATGGATGATGGCACTGATTATTTTTTTTTAAATAAAACTCCCCAAAACAGCCTTTGGAATACACAGTGAAAACGAAATATTAAAACGGTTTTCAATTGTCATACCGATAGATATTTACAGTCAAATCTATTCGTTTTTGGCAATAACATGGTGTGGCCGGATTTCTGCCAGTCACAAGCTGTGTCACACTCCTCCAGTCGGTGAGTCTTAGACTAGAAGGGAGGTGAAGCCTTCATCAATATACATGCAATATCCACCCCTCCCATCTTTTAGCTGGTTAGTGGGAATGGAGGGGAGAGAGAGTGGGCTGTCATTTACCACTGTGTATACGTCCACATGTATGACTCAGCATAGAAACTCATTGAAAACTGAACATGTGCAGAGCTGCCAACACTCTGCAAAATCCATAGCTGAATTAGGGACATGGACATAAAAAAGGGAAATAAGAGAGCAGCAGGATCATTCAGGTCTTTTACAGAATACAGATTTTTAATCTCAGTGACTTAGTGAGTATGAACAGCATGTAATACACCATTTTTTTTTTTTTTTTTAGAAAAAGTGGGTTTAGGAAAAAATAAATTGAAAAAAAAAAAAAAAAAAAAAAAAAAAAAGAAGAAAAGAAAGTTTTTGCTACTTACCAAAAAAGGTATATACAAGGCCAAAGAGGCAACATAAGGTGCATACCACTGTGGGAACCACATCATAATACCGATTATTTTCCAGGCTACATAAATCAAAAGGGTCTTCTTGCCCAGTGTCTACATCTTGATTGTTGAAGTGCTGAAAACCTCTAGGTATTACAAAAGACGAATCCAACGCCATAGTTCTATGTAGGCCGCGAGTTTAGGTAAAAGCATCCATTAATAAGCCTAAAAAAAAGAAGTGGGAAAAAAAAAAAAGACAAACACACATTAAAAATAGTTCTTTGTAGTAACAATGGCCAAAACAAAGCTAATCCTTTTAAAAAAAAAAAAAAAAAAAAAAAAAATGGGGAAGGAGGTCCGAATGGAATGTAACATCTAAAGCATGCGTTTTATTCTTTTTATATTTATAATTATGTTTAATTAATATGTAGCACCGAGGTCCTGTGAGATACGACATTTCGTTATACCCGTATGTCCTCACGTGTAGTAGAATGAGCCTCAGCTGCAAACCCAGTGTGAAAGCCCGAGTGATTTTACACTGGGGAGCTGCACTGGCAGGGCGTCACAAAAAGTCCTGCCAGCAGCTTCTTTGCAGCGGTGAATACACCGCTCCACCACATTGAAAACAATGGGGCAGCGTCGTGATACCACCGGCAAAGCGTTGTTGTGTTTTGCGGGTGGATTTAACCCCTCTTTGGCGCGAAGCGGGGCGTTAAAACTGCCCCGCTAGCGGCCGAATAGCGCTGCTAAAACAGCACTAAAAATAGCGCCACTTTACCGCTGATGCCCGGGGCGGCTCAGTGTGAAAGGGGCCTTATACCTCGTTTTCCACTGATCGGTTCGGTACACTATTTTGGGTGTTTCCATTATGAAAGCGGCCCATACAACCGAACCGTACTGCTCCATCCAGGGTCCTGCTTCAGATGTGGGGCCATAGAAAAATGGAACGGTTTGGTTAGAGCGGAGCTACGATACATTCCATGGATTGGCTGACAGAAAACCCTCTGCTGTGATATGCTGAGGCATTTTTTCTAAACCCTGTATGACCCCTTGTGGTCCCACTTGCAGTGGAAACGCTCACCAGAATAGACCGGACCATTCTAGGCCATTCAAACTGTACCGACCCGAACCGATCCGCTCAGTGGAAACGAGGCATTAGTGTTTAGGCAAAGTAAATATTATCCAACCTGCACACACTCCAATTATCACAAGCGGTGCTCAAATATGACCCATCACTAGTATGTACTGTATATGGGTGGTCAGAGTGGCCATATACCAAGAGACATTCTCACATAATACAAATAAATCTGACACTCCTCGCTCTCTGTATGAGGACGGCAGGAGCATTTCCTTCTCACAATTGCAGCTAAAGTAGACCTTCTGTGACTAAGCAGATTCTGCAGTCACTGAAACTGCCCATCCATTACCAAGACATACAACATATGACTTACAGTTTAAATAAAGCTAGCTGCAGATATGAGTGAACAGTCATACTAGAGATGCACCGAAATTTTGGTGGCTGAAAAATATCGGTCTAAAATGGTGTTTTCTGCATTTTGCCGATAATGGTGTGGAAATGCACGCGATTTTAGTGTGCTTACGGTGTGTTCTTCATAGGTTATGGGACTCAAAAACCACATGAAAAACGCAACACGGGTGCGTTACTGATGCGTTTTTTGAGAATATATATAACCATCAGTCATTTTCGGTTTCGGCCAAATGCATCCTGAACTTTTGGTTTCGGCACCAAATTTTCCATTCCTGTGCACCTCCAAGTCATACATATATGATCCAATTGGCTCTTGATTTCTGCAGTTCTTCAGGAAATGGTAAGAAATTTGACAGTTAAGACAGGGATGATAGACATATCCTACATTCTTTACATTGAATAGCACCAGAAGTGAGAGCGCACTCAGTGCTTCAATAGGACATTGAAAATGTAAAAGGACACATCAGCGGTCTCCATTAGCAGCATACACACCCTGGCGGCACTCAAGAGGTCCATATGAGTTCCAGACATGAAACAGGAGAACAAGGTAACAGCTGGGAATCCCAACCATTCCAGTGTGTGTGAGCTTGTATGCGTGTACTACTGAGCCCTTCCCAGCACAACATCTGGTGTACAACACAGAGGACCAGTGGGCTTCCCCCCAGCATGAAATGTGAGATCCAGCAACAGCCCTGAAACACAATCCATGCCCCGGAGACAGCGGAACTACAAAGATCCAAAGCAAGCATATGTGAATTTCTGCTATCACGCCTTCCCCAGAAAAAGAAGAAAGAAGCTAAAAGATGTGCAACGGGGGGAAAAAAAAAATCCAATATTATTATTAATGATTTTTTAGTTTTATAAGCTATATTCTAATAAGTCAGAGATATTAGTATACTGTATTTTTAGCATTGATAGTCTTGCAAAGTTTAAACAATGTTATGTGACTTTTACGCTATAATTTTTTGCTATGGTGTTACATATAGAAAGTTACCAGATTATACACCATTTCATTCTAACGCAAGGACCCGTGGGAAGCTTTATTTCATAAACCTATCCTGGAGTTAACAAAACAAGAACGCATCTTGGCTACACATATTTTTTGGCCTACTTGAACTATTGCGAAGGCGTGGGAAAACACCTCTTCTCTCAAAGTAAAGTGCCGGGTGCACGGTACGTTTATGAATGAGAAGCTTACAGCGATATTCGCGGGCACGAAGGACAAGTTTCTAAGACGTGGCAACCTTGGTTGAATCAGTTTCCAGCGATGAGCCCGCCTTACCACTTTCTGGACCAATAGGAAATTCTGTCGAGCCTACCGGTGGCCTTGGATTCCCTGGGGTGGGGCTTACGTTTTCTTCTTTGTCGTTTTATTCCTTCTCCTTTTTACTCTCCCTCTTGTTCTCCCTTTCTTCTTCCCTTTCTTTTTTGATTGTTTACCACCAGGTGCCAGTTAACTGAGTCTGTTAACTGGTCTCTGGACATACCTTCGAGGTCAAAATGTTTTTCCTTTTTTGATGGTATAGCTTATTGGTCCTTCGTACATTAGGAGACTTAAGAGATAGTTTTCTCAACTCCCCCCAATCCCCCCCCTCCCCTTTTTTTTGGGTCCCTGAGATGTTATCAAACTTTATCCCCATAACTGAATGCCCTGGTGTTTAACCTCTTCCCAGCCATTCATTAGTACAGTGAAAGTGCATATTTTTAGCACCGATCACCATTCGGGTCACTGGTTCCTACAAAGTATCAGACTGTCAGCCACAATATCGCAGTCCTGTAAAAAAAAAAAAAAAAAAAAAAAAAAAAAAAAAAAAAAAAAAAATATACGCTTTTTTTTTTAACCAAAAATATGTAGCAGAATACATATTGGGCTGAATAAAAAAAAGATATATATATATATATATATATTTTTTTCTTAAATTGGATACATTTTTATAGCAGAATGTAAAATTATAGAATACATTTTTTACATTCTGCTATAAAAATTTATCCAATTTTAGTAACAAGTCCTATTTGCAACCCCGGAACACCCAATAAGAAGACAGTATGTGAGCGGTCTACACTACATGGCATGTTAACCAATGCCTGGCAGACAAGATGGGCAAACTACAAATACTGTTGTACGAGGAGGCTTTAGATTTTGTGGGAATTTCAGAGACTTGGTTCAACAGCTCTCATGATTGGCTGGAAACCATGCAATATAGGAGGGTAAAAAAGGGGGAGGGGGTATGCCTGGATATCAAGAATAATGTACAAGTGAATGTGAGAGATGACATCACTAAGTGAGCTAGGGAGGAGGTGGAATCCTTACAGGTAGCGCTCCAAAAAGGGATGAAACTAAGGGGAAAGTAATACTGAGGAGTATTCTTAGGAACAAAGAACACGGAGGAGAGATGGGTTTGCTTTAAGAGCATATTAAATAAGGGCATTAGCCAGTGCATTCCACTGGGAAATAAATTTAAAAGAGCGAATAAAAGTCCATGGGTGGTTTAACTCCAATGTAAAAATGCATATAAAAAGCTAAGAAGGCCTTAAAAAAAAAAAAACAAACAAACCACACAAAAACACAAGGCTGAGGGATGATCATCAGCATTCAAACAAAGAATGCAACAAGAAATGTAAGGGTGCAATTAGGGCGGCTAAGATAGAACACGAAAGACACATAGCAGAGAAGAGTTAAAAAAAAAAAAAAATAAATAATAATCCCAAGAAATTCTTTAAGTATATAGACAGTAAAAGAGGGAGGACAGACCATATTGGCCCCATAATAAATGGGGAAGGGAATCTGGTTACAAAAGGATGGTGAGATGGCGAAGGTATTGCATTCATTCTTCTCCTCAGCCTTTGAGGGAATCAAAGGACTTCAGTAACCAAAACTGCAGTGTTTATCCTCATGACACGTCACGGGAAGCACCCTCATGGCTAACAGAGGACAGAATTAGAAATAGACTTGGAAACTTAACATTAATAAGTCACTGGGACCAGATGGCTTGCACCCGATGGTCCTTAGGGAACTCAGTCAAGTATTTGCCAGACCATTGTTCCTAATTTTACTGACAGTCTACTGACTGGAATGGTACCAGCCAGAAAAAAGCCAATGTAGCACCAATATTTGAGAAAGGGCCAAAATACATCCCTGGGAATTACAGAGCAGTTAGCCCAACATCAATAGTATGCAAGCTCTTGGCGGGGATGATAAGGGACTATATACAAGATTTTAGTATTGAAAAAAGGTATCAGTAATCAGCATGGATTCATGAAGAATCTTTCTTGCTAAACCATCTATTAACCTTCTATGAGGAGGTGAGCTGCCATCTAGATAGATAAAAGGGAGGCTCTCAGACGTGGTGCATCTGGATATTGCAAAAGCATCTGATACAGTTCCCCATAAACGTTTAATGTTAGGGGTGCAACGGATCAAAAAAAAAAAAAAAAAAAATCTCCCCCACTGTAATACTATATTAGCAGGGTATTGCAGAGTATGAGCGAGAGCGCGCGAGAGAGAGAGAGCGCGCGAGAGCGAGAACATGGGATTGAAAAGTGGCTACAAGGGCAAGTTCAGAGGGTTGTGCTCAGAATGGTCAGGGGTGGGTAGAGGGGTCCCCCAGGGTTCTGTGCTGGGACCAATCCTATTTAATTTGTTCATAAACGACCTGCAGGATGTGGTAAACAGTTCAATCTCTGTATTTGCAGACAATACTAAGCTAAGCAGGGCAATAACTTTTCCCTAGGATGTGGAAACCTTGCAAGTAGATCTGAACAAATTAATTGGGTGGGCAACTACATGGCAAATGAGGTTTAATGTGGAAAAATGTAAAATAATGCATTTGGGTGGCAAAAATATGAATGCAATCTACTCACTGGAGGGAGAACCTCTGGGGGAATCAAGGATGAAAAAGCACCTGGGGGTCCTAGTAGATGATAGGCTCAGCAATACCAAGCTGCTGCAAACAGAATATTGGCATGCATTAACCTCAAGAGATAAAACGATAATTCTCCCACTCTACAAGACTCTGGTCCGGCCGCACCTGAAGTACGCTGTCTAGTTCTGGGCACCAGTAGTCAGGATGTACTGGAAATGGAGCAAGTACAGAGAAGAAGGGCAACAAAACTAATAAAAAGGGACTGAAGGACATTAGTTATAAAGAAAGGTTCTCTCTTGAGAAGAGACGCTTGAGATGGGATAGGATTTAAATTTACAAATACCATACTGGTGACCCCACAATAGGGATAAAACTTTTCCGTGTTCTGTAAGGTGGAAGATATTAATAGAATGGAGGATCTAGTACTTACTGCACAACACCAACAAGAAAAATACTCTAAAACTTGGGGACTTTTTCACACAAATAGAGCTTTGTTTCTGTTAAAATTTATGGCAGAGTATGGGCACTACAGATCCAGCCCACAGAGCTGCTACAAACGATCTCTCCCCCTCTCACTGTACAGATTGGTACAGAGAGGGGAGGGAGGAGATATATATAAATTTAGAGTTTTTTTGTTTAGAGCAGAAAAAAATAAAAACCGCAGTGGTGATCAAAAACCACTGAAAGTAAAGCTCTATTTGTGGCAAAAAGGACAAAATTTATTTGGGTACAGCATTGCATGACTGCGCAATTGTTAGTTAAAGTAACGCAGTGCCGTATCGCAAAAAACGGCCTGTCAAAGGGAGAGGGAGAGGGAGAGAGAGAGTTCACTGCAGGCGGTTTCCATCTTCATTGTGGGCATTTGAAGCCCACAAGCATTTATTTCCTGGATGTGGTGAATGCTGTGCTCCCACACATCCTCAGTGGCATCCTGGGAAGCCTGAGACTAGCTCCCAGGAGTCTGGGAGAGGCTAGAAACATGCCTACTTCCATGGGAGGAGAACCAGGAAGTGCAAAGAAGAATAGAAAAATAAAAGGTAATTACGGCGATTTAAATTTTTTTAAACGGCATGTCAGCATCTAGGCAAGGAAGAGAATACATACAGATATTGTTCAAAATTTGGGTGGAACCCCGCTTTAAGCAAATTGGACTGTCCTGCATACATATAGATTATACTTTAGGTTACAAAAAAAAAAAAAAAAAAAAAAAAAAAAAAAAAGGGAATGTTTTTAAATCATTGAAATCACCTCTATTAAGACATAGAAAATCTGTTTAATTCTTTTTTTTTTTTTGAAAAGTCTGTAAATACGTAGATAGATTTCCTGTTTATCCATTGCTAAGTGGGCAGCACTGTGGCCTTACAGTACTAATGTCCTGGAATGCTTTGCCACCAAGGTGCCCATGGACATTCTATGTTCTATCCATCAGTAGGCCTCTATGCAGAGCACAATAGTGAAGTACAGCACAGCACTCAGAGGGGGAACCGCTATCAGAGACACCCAAAAAAGTGTCCGAAAGCAGCAGCACCTGAAGCTCTGCAAGACACAGAATAATTCTCGCTGCAAGTACGGTATTTAATTAATCTATTTAATTTATAGGCGGGAGCTGGTGGAATGTTTGTCACACATGTAATGTAATGCATGCTAGCTACTAAACCATGTAGAATCTAATATTAAATTATATTATTATTATTATACAGGATTTATATAGCGCCAACAGTTTGCGCAGCGCTTTACAACATGAGGGCAGACAGTACACTTACAATACAAGTCAATACAGGAGGGATCAGAGGGCCCTGCTCATTAGAGCTTACAATCTATGAATCTAATATTGAAAATGAACCCATTGGACCTTATCACTTACTATCTGATATTTCCTCATCTCTTCTTCCATGAATTCAGGTTATCCACATTATTTTAATCAGTCACAATTAGGTTTACATTAGGTTTTACTATAGCCCTGAAGAAGGGAGAGTTCCTTTGACCCCCAAAGCATGTTGGCTGTCTTTTAACCATTTCAGTACTGGACACTTACCCCCTTCCTGCCCAGGCCAATTTTCAGCGCTGTCACACTTTGAATGACAATTGTGGGGTCATGCAACACTGTACCCATAAGAAATTTCTATAATTGTATGCACATGAAGAGAGCTCTTTTGGGGGTATTTAATTTTTATTTTTTTTTGCAAACACACACAATGATTTGTTTGGAATTCTATATGCACATAGGTCAGCCATATTTGCGCATTACACATTTAGGTCCTCAAAAGCACACAATGGCTGTTTTATTCCTCATTCTCAGTATGTCCATCTAGGGTCTCTGACAACCCATTAAAAAAAAAAACAAAAAAAAGTGCATCCCTTATATCTTATTTCTACTTTTTTTTTTTTTTTTTAACCGATGTCGTTTCAGCAGTTGTTAAATTGACCCGGTCAGGGAGTTAACAAAATGACATCAACAATACCCTGTGTAGCAAGCAGCATTATACTTGCCTGTCCAGTGGCCCACTTGCTCTGTAGCAGACTTCCTGGTACCATTTTATATCATTTTGGACACTGAGCCGGTCAAAGATCAGGGCACCCCCCCCCCCGTTCTGTGCAGCTGTGGGGTGACAAATGCCTTGCCACGGCTGATTGGGCATCAACATGGCAGGAAACAGCTTGCTTCTTCAGTTTGGCCTGAACCCAAGCTCAAACCAAACCTGTGCTTATCCCTACCTATTACAGTTCGGTATTGGAACCAGATGATCACACATTACAGTCAGGCAAAGCAACTCTTGACAGACAGCAGAGACATGAAATCTCTCACTGCCTGCCTCGCATGAAAGTGGCAAGCGACACGTGGCATCTGGTGGCAAGTGACATACTGCATCTGGGCGGCAGGTGATGGTGATACACAGAATATTGGCACCTGATATAAAAGTTCATTTCAGTCAATATCTACCAGCCTACAATGCCAGCTGTTTGTTTTTACATTAGAAGGCTGGCAGGCTGCCAAGTCCCTACCAGGGAAAAGTAAGGGTAAAGAAGCTGCGATTCAGTGCCTCTGTTGTGAGCTTTGAAGCTTGAAGTGCAGAGCATTTCAGGGTGTGAAAGAAAAAAAAAAAAAAAAAAACGTAAAATACTGCAATAATTCAAAATCTATACACTCAATGAAAGCACCGTATACTTTTGTTTAGCATATTGTCCAGGCCACTGTATATTGGCCACGATTGAAATCACTCGATGCCTGGCAGCATTTTGTGTGCCGGATTTCTAAAGAACAGATCTTCTAGCCATACAGATTTCAAAAGTTGATGTAGCAAACATTCGTGGCAGTTAAATGGTTAGCAAAGGAAATGAGAAAATCTGATTATACGGAGGGTGGAAAAAGTGACAAGTCTATTTAGGCTCTGTATGGAAACTATCCTTTTCTCATCCAAAACCTCGGCTGCTGGATGTGCAAACAAAGGCTGCAAATGAGCAGAATGTGGAAACAGCTGTGTACTTCCCTCATACACTTCTTTGTAGCAAGGACTCCATAACCTGCCCTGAACACACATCCTGGGGGCTGTTTCCACCACATAAACTTATAGACAACATATTTCTAGAGATTTCTCTTCAATACGACTTGAGAATTTCACTCTACACAGTTCATGTAGGAGGGGAGTCTGTTCTATAAAAAAGGTCCCTCATCGCGGGGCCCCCACATTTCATACCTCATGTATTACTAGGACGAAACTTAAAATGCATCTAAAGCCAAAGATTTCATTTATTTTTTTCCCCCAGGACTTGGAGATAGTACGGAATGGGTTAACCCTCCCATCAGGTTTTCATTGGCGTGTCCTCATCCCAGAGATTTCCCCCATTTGTCCTGGTGATTAATGTCACTTTGACCAGGGAAAGCCCTGAATTTCAGAGCCATCACCAAGCAGATGGATGCCAATCTTCCAATTCAGACACCTGTTCCAGTGACAACCAAGGCCCCTTTCACACTTGAGACTTGGGACTGCAAAGTCGCATGACAAGTTGTCCACCGTGATTTCCAATGAAAACCATTCATATATGTGCAACTTCAAAGTAGTCCCTGTACTAATTCGGTACAACTTTCATGCAAGTTGAGGTCCATAGACAGACATTCATTGAAAAACGCGGTAAAATCGCACAACTTTTAAGTGGCAGCAGTGTGAAAGGGGCCCAATAGGAGATTTCCACTCGCTTTGCAGAGATCTGGTCTTCCTGCCTGTTGGGTCCTTGGGACAGGAAGTTCATGTAAATTATCAAGTTCATGTAATTATCCCCAGGACACAGATGGCAATAAAGCCTGCCAGGGGTTTTAACTATGCCACACTCCAAGGATGATAGATCAAAAAAAAAAAAAAAAAAAAATCCATTTAACAAGTGGCTTTAGGTATAGAGGTAGTCGTGTAGGAAGATCTGGACAGCCGTACACCGGGATAAGCAGATTAAAGTGGAGTTCCACCCAAAAAAAAAAATGGAACTTCCACTTTTTGGATTCCTCCCCCCTCCGGTGTCACATTTGGCACCTTTCAGGGGGGAGGAGGGAGAAGATACCTGTCTAATACAGGCATTTGCTCCCACTTCCTGGCATAGATCACCGCGGTGATTGCGGTGACCTACGTCACTTCCGCCGTCTACTCTGTCCTCCTCCACCGCTGTGTTCTGTGAGACACAGAATACAGCAGGGACCTGAGAGGACGCGCAGCGCAACTCGCGCATGCGCAGTAGGGAACCAGGAAGTGAAGCCGCACGGCTTCACTTCCCTATTCCCTTACCAAGGATGGCGGCGGCAGCAGTCGAGAGCCGAAGGACGGATGGGCATCGGCTGCCGACACCGGACTCCCTGGACAGGTAAGTGTCCATATATTAAAAAAAAAAAAAAAAAAAAAAAAAAAAAAAAAAGGTCAGCAGCTGTAGTATTTGTAGCTGCTGGCTTTGAATATTTTTTTTTTTTAGCGAACCTCCGCTTTAAATTCTTCTTTATTTAATAAAATAGGATCATGGGGTACATATGACACTGCTGGAGTGATACAGCTTAACAGCCGACACGTTTCGCACTCATACAGAGTGCTTACTCATAGCCATGAGAAGAATTTAATCTGTTTATCCCGGTGCGCGGCTGTCCAAATCTTCCTACACGACTACATTTGTACCAGCAATCGCCAGCACCTGGGGCTCTCTCTTCAGCTTGGTCTGTCCGGAGCGGTGGTAACTATCTTTGTCTTATTCAATATATCTGGCTTTGGGTATAGGTTTACTTCAGGAATACTAAAACACACACACTTTTTTGAATCCTTACAAGCATTTAGGGCTGTGGAGGGAAACCACTTCCAAATCCTGCACTGTGTACCTTACGCACTCCTGAGCCCTGCACTCTAGAGACAGTATGTTGCAAGTTTCATAATCCTGACCACTGCACTCTAAGTATATTATATACCCCCAACGTTCTTCTGCAAGTAGAAAAGTTTAAAAGTAGCACTCCCGCTGCTGTCAATCAATAGCTGTTGGAGCGGACGGCGGAGCCAAGTCCCGCTATCTGTGTCAATAGATGCGGGAGTGAGCCCACACAGGTGGCCCCACGGGAAGTGGCTTTCCTGTGGGGACGACCACCACCCTGAACTACAGAGGTGCCGAGAGGAGGCGTTTCAGGAGGCAGTCAGTAAAGGAATCACTGCTTGCAGGCAAGGTACCATGGGACATGTAGTCCTTAGAAATTGAAAACAAACAATAGAGGAGACATTGCAAAGCATGCAGGTAATCAAGTTATGGAAAGAGATGGCCAGCAGCAAACAAGCACAAAACAAAAGATTTTTCAAGCAATCCTATATTGGATTGTCAAAACAACCTATTGTTTGTATTGTATTACAAATGATGTGACCATAGATCTCCTTAAAAAGGGATTTTGCTAAAAACAAACAAGTCATACTTACCTCTTCTGTGCAGTGGTTTTGCACAGACCAGCCCAGATCCTCCTCTTCTTGGGTCCCTCTTTGCTGCTCCTGGCCCCTCCCTACTGCTGAGTGCCCCCACAGCAAGCAGCTTACTATGAGGGCACCCAAGCCAAGCTGCAGCGCCGAGTATCCATTCAGACAGAGCTGTGGCCATGCCCTGCCCCCCTTTCTCTCCACATTGGTTGACTGACTTTGATTGACAGCAGCGGGAGCCAATGGCACTGCTGTTTTAAGCCAATGAGGGGAGTCCCGGGCAGCCGAGACAATCCTACAAGATCGCTGGACAGAGATGGGACTCAGGTAAATGTTAGTGGGGCTGCTGCACACCAAAGGCTTTTTATCTTAATGCATAGAATACATTAAGATAAACAAAAACTTCTGACTTTACAACCCCTTTAAGGCTGGGTTTACACTGTCCCCTGTAGTTCTGAATGAGCAGAGAGTTTGTTTGCACACTAAACTGCAGGTCATAGATGTGAACCAGCCACATAGGGATGAATGCCAAGTGTTTAGGTCTGTGGTGCCCAACCTGTGGACTTTTCCCACCTATTGTACAACCCTCTGAGCACTTTCGGACAAAAAGTTTTTGCTCTTTTTTCATAATTAGGGCTGTAGGGAGCATAAAGGTTTAGAAGGCTAGATTTGTAAAGCAGCTGTAATATTAGTGACCTCCAGGCTTGGAACATCTCCTGCAGCATGTCTGTAGCCTTTGACCATCTCCTGTTGCACATCTTCAGTTTGCCAGTTTTCTGTAGCATTACATTTACAGAATATTACATGTGGCCCTTTGATGATGTCAAGGGCAACCCTTGAGGACCCCATATAAAAAAAAAAAAAAAAAAAAAAAAAAAAAAGAAGGGGGGGGGAAGGAAGAAGGTTGACCACCACTAGTGTAGCTGCATCAAAACACAAAAAGTGTGATTAGGCAGCATTGCTATACTGACAACTAATGGCCTCAAACCCCAGACATTGGAGAGACGTAAAACCTATTTCTACTGAAGGAAAGACGGACTGACGGCACTCCCTGCTGCAAAGCCTACAGACAGTCTCTGCCCACAGCCATATAATACCCCAACTTATCAGAGACTCAGGAGAGGGGAGAGAACCCAACTAATCTGAATTAATAGCAGGCAAGACACACCACTTGGTTCATTGCCGTTACTGGGGAGAATATTATAAACAAGAAACTGTGCCCAGGACTGGCATGTGAAAGCGTGAGAGAAGATTGGGATGTTTATTCATACTTTTGTCATGCTCACCCCTGGCATTCCACAAAGAGTGGCAATTGTGTGTCTCGGCGATCATTAATTCCTTTCTACGAAGGCCATGCAGAACCCGAACCCTTTACTCCAGCCCGCCTACAAGTGTTCAGCCTTGACCTGCTGGCCCCAGCTGAATATCAGTTGAGTGCAGACAAAGGCAGCAGATCAATTAGCTATTCAACGGAAAGACTCTTGGTAGGGATGGCGGTTAACTATCTCACATCCATAAGCGCACTCTTGGGGACAGTCATGCACTGAGGCAGACTCAACAGACTAATAAGGGTTAAGGCACAGATTATCTCAGCAGTACAGTGTGAGGTGGTTGGATTTGAACACCCGCATCTTTCAAACTTTAACCGGCCACTGGAAGCATCTGTTTCCCTCAACGTGTTAGACGCACAATCTGTGGTTTTGTACAGGTTACACGGCCCCGTTTGCTTTCCTGGACAGAGTGTTGCTACGTTCCAAGTCACTTGACACTACTATTTACACTGACATGTTAAATCAGCCTTTGCAAGAGCTGGAAACTTCAAAGAAAGTCAACATGAAGTGCCAAGACAAGGCAGCCATTGAATAGAAGGGCCCATAAAGAACTTTAACTATAACTGTCAACATAGAAGTGATTCCATATACATTGCAGAGAGAATAGAGCCATGGGCAAAAAGCTTTACCCATCACATACAGCAATCCAGCGATTGAGTGAATGACCAAGGTTACGGCAAGCCTTTAAAACCACAGAGAGCGAGAAAAAAGGAGAGAGAGAAAAGGAGAACGTTTTTTCGAGTGCTCCAACCACATGGACATCCTCCCCATTGAGCTACTGTATTCTGACAGTGGCGGTGGGGGGTGGGGGCTGGGGGAGACTTCCTTGCCACCAGAACACACCGATTAGGGTTGCTGGCCATGGCTTGCAGTGCTGGTCGAGCTGGGAAAAATCCAAAAGGACAAGTTGTACAGAGGAAGTTGATCAGTAGATTGACGTCTGTACAACCTTCCTACTCCTACATGGATTGAAATTCAGCCAGTCTCCATTGAACCTGCTGAAGTCCGATCCATGTATGGGCTGGCTTTAAGGTCTAAAGCTAGGTTCACACCTCTGCATGTGGCTACGGGAATCTCATCTGTTCCTGCACCCGCAAATCACACTGCTCTCAGGAGATGTGCGCGGCAACCATTCATTCTGAATAGCACCTCCACGCATCTCGGCATGTCTGTGGGTGCTGGAAACGCAGAGAAATTGCATGGTCAAAAAAAAAAAAACCCACAGCGAATAGGCTGCTGAGCCTGCACAAACGTGGCTCACACAAAACGCGAATATGTGAACCTAGGCTAAATTAGCAATTCTGACACGGCTCGAAAAATTAACCTACAGGCTACAGCAACAAGTACGCGCATTCAGTGCAGGTTTGAAAATAAGGTCACACATAGTCCATTGGCTCAAGTTTTATAAAAGTAATAACCCCTGTGTCTGAAATCAACCATACTGTCCCTTGAAAGAATATTGCTCTTAAAAAAAAAAAAAAAAAAAAAAAAAAACGCAATTACAGGTTTTTCAAATTTTTAGGGTCCAGTTACATTAGTGCATCATGGTAACGTACATTAATGCATTGACATTTGTTTTAAATGGCACACCAATACACAGCAGTGCATTGCACTACTTAAAAAGCATAACCACACACTAACGCAACCCAAATGAGTAAAGGGGATCTGATTCAATCTGTGCTAGAGGGAGAAAAACCAAACATCCACTGCAATGTGTTTTTGGGTTGTGGCTTGATTACCCTGCAGGAGTCATTGAAAACTACAAAGCAGACACAGTCCAAACAATGCAGACAGCATTCAGCTCACCATTCGTATCACCCTGCCCACCAATTGAAAAGTGCAAGTTGGTTCTGTACACACTGAAGAATTGATGTTTGCAGGGTGCCTAGAGGTCAGGTCCTTCTGCTCAGCTCCTGACAAATGGAAGGATAGACAGAGATAGATCACACCAACAAATAGAATATCATTTCACAAACAATCCAAAACAATTTTTCCATTTCCAATATCGGGTATTACTTGCTGGGAATCAACGAGTAGGAAAAAAACGGTTGATCGTTCGCAGAACGCAAATTTTCGCCCGATTTTCTTATCGTGTATTCCTGCCATTAGGCACTCATTTAACCCCATGATCACCCTAGATGATAACCCTTTCCTAGCTATTGTCATTAGTACAGTGACAGTGTATAGTGTTATCACTGTATTAATGTCACCGGTGATGTCAGTCAGTTTCCCCAGCGTCAGATTGCCCACTGCACTAATCGCAGTCCCATTATAAGTTGCTGATCACCACTGAGACTTTACAATCACTGCAAGCCAACCAAAAGCTACAATTTGAATTCTAATTTTTCTTAGTTTTAAGAAGGTATGTTCGATTTTCTAATCATTAGTGGGGTAAAATCGTTGTTTTTGACTGCAGTGACAAGAATATGCGAAATCGCAGGATGGAAATTTCTCAAATTTATAACAGCATATATGGTTTTCATTTGTGAAAGCACATTAACTTGTTCCAAAATCAAATTAAAAGCAAACATTTGTCAAGTCTGAATGTACTGAGAATTTTCATATGAAAGGTTTGTACGAACAGCTTTACACGGTTCTGAGGTCTATAGAAATAACACACCACTAGGTGATGGACAATAGAAGAGGGTGTAGTTCTATCTAATTTTTTGTTGTTCCTATAGAGAAGGGTAAGTGAGTGTTGTCATCTGAGGACTGAAAGTGGTTGTGAAGGCACCAGGTTTTTTACCTTAATGGATGAAGAAAAAAAAAAAAAAAACCCCCACACACCAACTGTGTGCAGCAGCCCCCCAAATACTTGAGCCCCTCTCGTTCCAACAATGTCCAGGAAAGCTTTGGCTCTCCAGAAACTCGCACTCCCGATTGTCTCCCGCTGCTGCCAAAAGCCAATCAGGAGACAGAAGGGCGGGGCCGAGCCACAGCGCCATGTGTGAATAGACACACAGAGCCTCAGCTTGAGAGCACGCCTGCTTTGGTGGCCTCACAACAAGTTGATTGCTGTAAGGTGCACCCGGCAGGAGGGAAGGGCCAGGAGCACCGATGTGGAACCCGAGAAGGAGGATCTGGGCTGCTCTGCGCAAAACCAACTGCACAGAGCAGGTAACTTTTTTTGCTTAAAAATAACGACTTTAATATCACTTGAAGAGCGTAAATGGCTTGAGAAAATAAAAACAAAATGCAGCCACCACATCTAAGGACTGGCAAGCTACAATATATTACATTTTTTTACCCTTTAAATGGTGCTGTCAAGTCACATTGTAGATATGGATCAGAGAAACCAAAAATACTGGTTCACTTAGGTAGGCGAACCATGTCCAATTTGTGGACAAGGAAACTGTACAATTCCATTTTAGAAATAGAACCTTTAGGAGGACTAGGACTATACTGCGTAGTATAAAGTTGTAGGGTCGAAGACGAAAAAGTCCAGGAGGAAGCCTGCAAGGAATTCAGAGCAGGAACAGTAGGAGCCCAATAATATTGCAAGCAGGGATAGCAAAATAGTTTTCAACAGGAAAAGATGATGGATGAATAATACAACACACACGATATAGCAAAAGGATGACATTGTAAGTGAAAACTGTCAGGGGTGTAAGGGTCATGACTGGAAAGTATGTCAGCAATGCTGGGGCAGAGCCACAACTGTCCGCTATCCAGGGAGTAATGGACATGTATAGGAAAGAGAGTAATGTCAACGCCAACTACCGCATGCCAAACCTCTTCACCAGCTGCTGCCATTCCCACGCCAACATGGGGATCAGAGGAAGCCAAAACCCAAGTCTGGCATCAATTCTTCATTCCACGGCCAGACAATTACCAGTGTGATATGGGAAGAGCACTTCTGTGCCAGGTGGGACAAAGTCCCTTGTCTGACTCCATCACACCAAACTAAAAACAGAAGAACCGCAATATTTCAACCAAGGAAAGCCCAGCTTCAGATGACATGTACTAACCTCAGCATTCCCAGTCTATGCAGTGTTCTGCTGCCGTTTTCAAGCCTCCCAAGTGTAAATGGTCAGAAACCATGGCTGATTCACTGCAGGAGGTCAGAGAGTCATAAAAGGTCAGTAACCCCGGCTTTCCCTTTAATGGGACTTTCAACAGCCCCTTCTTTGTAATGTTGACATAAATGAATACAAACTTTTTAACACTAAGCTTGGCTCATAACAACCAGAGTTGGGGGCTCTTTACATTAATATGAATCTATTTGACTATTTGACTTAAAACCTTACTAAATGAAATGGATCACCCAACATAACTACTCCAAAAAGTACTAGAGAAAAACACAACCAATAACCAACACTAAACAATGAGAGAAATGGCAAGCAAAAAAAAAAGGGGGGGGGGGGATGATGATAAAACCCATTATAAAAGAGATAGAGGGGGCCTCTACCGCAGATCTTCTAAAAAGCCCTCATTCCAAGACTGTTATACTGACACTGGCTTTAGGGCTTTCCAAGTCACTGACCTGGAGCAATTATGCAGATTGAGAGATCTGACTTCACTTGCTGCATGCTTCCCCCCCCCCCCCCATCCCATGTCAGCAAACTGAAGGGACACCGTCAGGCTTGGCTCATATATATGGGATTCACATTACATGTGAACCAAATCAGAGTACCGTCAAAATAGCCAGTTCATCAAGATCTCCAATTACGCCACTTCTGGTTACTGTAAACCTTCATTAATTGGAGATTTCGATGAGTTGCCGTTTTGACACAACATCGGCAAGCGTGTACATTCAGGTACACAAAGACTTTTCTGTTTTGACAACAGTGGGTAATGAGGAAAAAGTTGTTGCCATCGTGGAGGCGCCCATTTTGTTGGTTAGTATCGAAGCGGACTAAGAATATCTGCTCGTATTACTGTGTACTGGAGTGTATACGATTGCCGGTGTTGTCTCAAAACAGTTGCGGTGCACATTTTAAGAGGGTTCTGTGCATTCTTCTGTGTCAATTTTTTTGAATCGCTAAATGGAAACCGAACTGGACTCTGCACCAAAACCGGACTCGCATACAGTATATGTGAACCTAGCCTTAAAGGAAATATGGTTGCTGGGGGCCTGACTGTGTCCGATTTACCAAACTAAACCCAAGAACAAAATTTTAAGTATTGCAGCTTACCAGCCCCTAGATATACCGTATATGCTCGAGTATAAGGTCGATCCGAGTATAAGTCGAGGCCCTAATTTACCACAAAAAAAAAAAACAAAAAACAAAAAACTTATTGACCAGAGTATAAGACGAGGGTAAGAAATGCACAGCTACTGTAAGTGGAAAAGAGGGTCAACAATGCCCATTTGCAGCCATAGGTCCCCTGAACTTCAAACTCGGTAGTTAAGGGTTCCTAGATGCCCCCTAGCTGCAGCCAAAATTTGGGGTCTCTGAACCCAAAGGGTCCCGAAATGACATTACTGCAGATGGACACAGTTGACTGACTTTGGGGCCCCGTATCTCAGGGCCACTTAGTGCTAAGAACCCCAAATTTGGTGTGCAAACCCAGTGGAACTAGCACCATAAAATTTCCAGGGGTTTCTAGCACCAAGTGGCCCCCAGATTCAGGGCCCCAAAATCAGTTCAGAAAATGTCAAGCACTTTTCTGCAGCAGAGAATGACATTTTCCGAACCGATTTTGGGGCCCCGTATCTCGGGGCCACTTGGTGCTAGGAACCCCAGCTTTAGATATGTTATGGTACCAGATCCACTGGGTTTGCACACCAAATTTGGGGTTCCTAGCACCAAGTGGCCCTGAGATACGGGGCCCCAAAGTCGGTTCGGAAAATGAAATTTTTTGCTGCAGAAAAGTGCTTGACTCGAGTATAAGTCAAGGGGGGCACTTTCAGCACAAAAAAAAAAAATGTGCTGAAAAAACTTGACTTATACTCGAGTATATACGGTAGTTGCTGCATTTGTTTTTTTATTTTGTTCCCAGGCCAAGAACACTTTCAGAAAGAAAGATCAGTTGATCTTGCCAGAAATTCAGTGCCCCTGTCACTGAGATGAACTTGAAAGCATAAAAACATGGTTATCTATCTTCTGTAAACTATGAATTGCCCCATCCTCCATGTAATGGAGATTAACAAAAAAAGGTAGCCATGTTTAAAATCCAACCGGTGTGGTAACCATGGCTTCCTCCAAAGATGGGGTAGAGGGGTGATGCAGAGAAGGGAAGTGTGCCATCTGCAGAATTATCAGATGTAAAATTAAAGCAGCCCAAAACAAAAAAACAAAAACAAAATCGAAGGAGTGGCAAGTGCCAATAGATGACATTTTTATTTTTAAGTTTGGAAACACTACAGCCGAGTTCAATGTATGTTTTTTTTTTTTTGCATTAGTATATTAGTGCAGCTTGGACCAGGGTAAGCATACGTACTCCATTACTAGCCGATCCCCATAGAAGCAGAGCATCACTGTAGTATTCACCACTACTACAACTGTTAAAGTGATTGTAATGTTTTAGAATAATTATTATTATTATTATTCTGCTTTAAAGAGGAAGTAAACCCTGATGGGTTTTACTTCTTTTCCCCTGCAAAGTATAAGCATAATGGGCTAGTACATTATGTAGCACTTAGCTGCAAACAAAGCCCGCAATGTCCCCGCATCCATCTTCGCCCATCTTCCTTCTGGGGCCACGGACTCCAGCTCTGTAACTGGCCGGAGTCACGTGGGAGTTGTCAGGTCACGGCACAGATAGCTGTTTCTTCACAGCGCATCATCGGTGCACTACAAGGTCACCGTCTCCTTAACAGTGCACGTTTAGAAGATATTTACAGTACCTACAAGTAAGCCTTCCTATAGGTACAAGTTGCACAGAGGGGTTTAAAACAACTTAAAAAAAAAAAAAAAAAAAAACACACAACACCACTGAAGGCTTTAGAGCCCTTTCACACTGGGGCGGGGGGGGCGGCGTCGGCGGTAAAACGCCGCTATTATTAGCGGCGTTTTACCGTCGGTATGCGGCCGCTAGCGGGGCGGTTTTACCCCCCGCTAGCGGCCGAGAAGGGGTAAATACCACCGCAAAGCGCCTCTGCAGAGGCGCATTGCCAGCGGTATAGCCGAGCCGTCCCATTGATTTCAATGGGAAGGAGCGGTATACACACCGCTCCGAAGATGCTGCTGGCAGTACTTTTTTTACCGTCCTGCCAGCGCATCGCTCCAGCGTGAAAGCCCTCGGGGCTTTCACACTGGATACACAGCAGCGGCACTTTCGGGTCGGTTTGCAGGCGCTATTATTAGCGCAATAGCGCCTGCAAACCGCCCCAGTGTGAAAGGGCTCTTAGAACCACTTTAAGCCCAGGATCTAGAAGACAGCAAGGATTACTGTAGCAACGATGACTACCCCAGTGATTCCCTGCTTCCACAGGGATTAGCAAAAGATATGGAATATGTACGCCTATATACACTATATACAGAAAGCATAGCTTCAGCATGACAGCCAGACAACGAGCATTCAGCAATGGCAGCCTTCATGATTCTCACACGAGTCCCTTAAAAATATTGAATACAGCATTAATGAGGGAAGCAGCACTTTTCAGGTGAGCAATGGCAGCCTCCGGTTCCCAGTTGACCCATTCACACTTTCTTGTGCGGTTTCAAATGGGATAGCAATGTACCAGAATGGATGTGCAGCATTTCTACTGTCGTAGCACACTACAATGCATGGATTGAAGATTGGCCGGTTCAGCAGGGACTTCAATCCATGTATGGGCAGGCTAAATGTACGCAAGTCAATTTATTGATCAACCTGTCTGATTTTTCCAGGACAATCAGTACCGCCGACTATAGCCAGAAACCCTGACCATTGTATTTTGACAGAAAGAAATACCACGGTGGGAAGGATTCCCCCATCCACTTCGAACCTGTGAGAGGGGGAAAAAAAAAAAAAAAAAAAAAAAAAAAAAAAAGGGGGGAGGGTAAAAAGAAAAAGAAAAAGAAAAAGAAGAAAAAAAAAAAAAGAAAAGGAAAAAGGGCTGCTTTAGGCAGCCAATTTGTTTAGAGCACTGCCGAGGACTGGGCTGAATAGGCCCAATTAGGTTTTTACTATACACATGAAAAGGGATGAGTCCAATTCAAATAACATTGTTAGTGAATGTAAATGTTGTTTTATAGATTGTGTGTAGACAGTAATTATTTGTGGACACAGGCTTATTTGCCCATTAAACATGCAGGCTCCACTGCCTTGCTGATCCCCTTATCTCTCCGACAGGCTTTATCTTTAGTCTTCTTGATCAGGTTTGTAAGATTTAGAACAGTTTCTCTACAGTCTCTAATGACATGAAGCACCCATAATGCTACAGTAGTCATAATCCATGTGATCATTAACCCAAACAGCATATGACCAGCATTTTTTTCGTTTGTGGAATACGAAAAGAACATTTTTTCAATCAAAATAATTACTTTGAATTTCTGATGCGACGCAATTATTAAAATGCTAGGTCCAATTTAACCAAGCACGTCAAGATACAGTTTGGTGCTACATTCTCTGCAGTGTATTAATAGTACAGACTGCATATCGTAAATTATGCAGCAGACAAAAGTAGAGAAAAAAATAAGAAAAATAAAAAAAGTACACATACACTTGAACAGGAGATCATGCTTACTTGAACGCTCCCTTGACCAACCCACAAAGATCAAACACTAAACTGACCTCATTTGCTGTTATTTGCACTTGCTGTGTTCTGGGATATCTGAAAACATGTCTGGGCAAAATCCTAAAGGCTGGGTACGAATAATCCTATTTCACTAGAGGGCAGATTTTTTAGGTACAAACGGCACAAAAAAAAAAAAAAAAAAAAAAGAAGAAGGTCGGCTTGGCAGTTACCAGCCAGCTTTCGGCTGTGCACACAGCACCATGGCTGGCTTCTTTTTTCCCCCCCTTCAGCCCACTGGACTGAACAAGGAACTTCCCATGTGTACGTAGCATAAAAAAAAAAAAAAAAAAAAAGAAATAAGATCAGTGAATCTGACATGCAGCAAACATTCTCAGCAGGTGAATCTCCTTAGTTAATGTGTTTAAAAACAACTGAGTGATTCTCCACAGCTTTATAAAAACCAGACATCAAGGTGTCATCACTCAAATACATACATACATGCCCTGTTTCCCTGAAAATAAGACCTAGCGTGATTGTCGGTGATGGCTGCAATATAAGCCCTACCCCCCAAATAAGCCCTACCCTGTTTCCCAGAAAATAAGCCCTACAAGGACTTTAACTAGGGCTTATTTGGGGGGTAGGGCTTATATTGCAGCCATCACCGACAATCACGCTAGGTCTTATTTTCGGGAAAACAGGGTATACATACAACTCGTGGGAGGAAAAGAAATTGTACAAAATTTCAATTTTTTTTAAAGCACATTTTGATTCAATAAAACTCCTGAGAGGTGGATTGCTTAACAGGCAAGGAGGATGCTGGTGGATGGAAATTACCTAAAAATTGTCCCATGTACGATCATCTTTATATTTGTACTGACACAACAAAGATGAAGAAGTGTGATAACCCAGCAATATCTGAAGTCTGAATAAGCAGCAATGGGGTGCTCAAACACGCACTGAAAACTGAAAGTTCAAGTCAGATGAATGAGAACTGGACAGTTTATTTCCAAAGGATCAGATTCCTCTGTGTAGAGGCAGTACAGAGGCAATCTCTGACCAAAACCGATATAACAATTCCGAATGGTCCTTGGCAAGCCAAGTCACTACTTCTGTCCATCAGGGACTTTGTGGCGATACCCCTACTAGAATTGATGGTTCCACCAAACTGCAGCAGCCAGCCATTGTAAACCCAAATGATGGCGTCACTATGCCCAGACTGACTTTCCATCATGTAGATTAGGGAATCTAGCTGTGACAGAATGGCCGCTTGTCATCCTTGTGGTGGATAGTGGAAACACAGAGCACTGTGGGGAAAGCCAACTACTTCTGCCTCGCTGAGCAAAAGAATCTGGTGAATGAAATTAAACAAGGTCACCCCAAGCTGAAATATGAATTTCGATCCACGTGTGGGCACTGGTTGGGTTACAGTTATCTTTTAGGCCTCATTCACATTGTCACCGATGCCTGTACACCATGAATGGGGCCACTCACCCACACGGATAGCAAAGGGGGACAAGCCTCTGGTCCATTCACAATTTACAGGTCTCAGAACCCATCTGAATGAGGATTAACCACCTCAATACAGGGCACATACACCCCCTTCCTGCCCAGGTTATTTTTCAGCTTTCAGCGCCGTCACACTTTGAATGACAATTACTCAGTCATGCTACACTAACCATGTGAATTTTTTTTTAAATTTTCTTCACATAAATAGAGCTTTTTTTTTGGTGGTATTTAATCACAGTTGGGGTTTTTATTTTTTGCTAAATAAAAAAAGAACGTTTTGAAACAAATAAATGTTTCATAGCTTGTTATAAAATGTTTCAACAGGTATTTTTTCTCCTTCATTGACATGTTCCTACACTAGGACTAGACAGCGGTCGTACTGGGAGGCCGTCATATGAAGTCCACCCAGAACGAGAGCTGCATCGCCCAGCTGTCATTTGACGGTGGGCGGACGGCGAGTAGTTAAAGTTTTTTTACTTTCATGCATTCGATCCAGCAATGTGTACAAGAGCAGCAGCCTGGTCTCTTTCTCCTCATTGGCCCAGACAGCAGCAAGAGCCATTGGCTCCTGCTACTGTCAATCACAACCAGTTGGGGCGGGGATGAGCCATGCTCAGTGTGTGAATGAACACAACAGCAGCTAGGGAGAGGGCCTGCTAGGTTGTCCCCATAGCAAGCTGCTTGCTATAAGGGCATTCAGCAGGAGGGAAGAGCCAGGAACGCTAGCGGGGGACCAGAGAAGAGGAGGGTTGAGGCTGCTCTGTGCAAAACCACCATTTTTTTTTCTTAAAATCGGCCTTTAATATCACTTTAAGGCCTTGGACCGGGCTCTGTTGGAGTCCGCCTGCTTAGTGGAGAATCATTCCGCTGAGCAGGCGGATGGCTGGTCCATGTTGACTCCGCCTGTCTGTTTACACCCCACTGCCATCCAATCCACCAGAATGATGGGAAACAGATCCCCATCCATCTCTTTTTAATGGAGAAGATCGGAACGGATGTCAACGAACACACGTCCTTCAACATGCACCACTCCATAGGAGGAGACTAGAGGGTCCGATTGGTCTGCCTGTATAAAAGGACCCCAAGGTCAAAGGAAAAGCACACTACACAACATGAATCACATTGCTTGGTCACAGCTGCATCTTTGGAGGTCTGTAAAATATTTTAGCTGGCGCGATCATTTATAACGATCATTGTAAAGTTGAAGCTCCAGGGTGTTTGGTTACAGAGAAAGTCAGGCAGTGAACTAGAGTCCCATGATAGAGTTCAGCAGAGATTATCAATCAGAAAAATGTCCGTCATCACAAACACCCGTCCTCCCTCCTCCCTTTCTTTTCTACCTGTCACTTCATCCTCAACATTACACACAATGCAAAGTGTATGTACAGGACCAAGCCTCCACATCCGGGATCATTTGTAAAACAAATACATGCAAACAGCAAACCAATGAAACAATTGCGTAGTGCTTTAAGGAAAACAAAAACAGGCTGACATTCCTCTTCAGATGTATTTTAAGTACGATTGAAAAATCAGCCAATTCAATGACCAGCCGAATTTTGATCCACGTGTGGGCACTGGTTGAACAGAAGTCAATCTACTGATTGACTTCTGTTCAACCGTCCTGGCGGATTTTCTGTTCTCGATTAGCGCTGCAGACTATAGCCTGCAGAGATGATTAGTGTTATTCTAAAGGCTGGGAAGTCTCCCTGCTGCCAGAATACAAAGACACTCCGAATGACAGCGATAGGAATCTGCCAATTCCTGCCACCTGTGAGCAGAGATCTGAGGACGTCAAGCCCTGTACACTTCAAGGACAGGTCTTCTGTGGCCACAGAAATCTGTAGCCGTCTGCCAAGCTATTGATTACCTGCGGTAATGTCGCCTGTGCGAATGCTGCCTAAAGGCCCGTGTACACACACACACACACACACACACACACACACACACACACACACAATTAGAAAATCGTACAAAAAAAAAATAATAAAAAAAAAAAAATAAAAAAAAACTAAAAACCACACTACTTTAAAATCGATTGCTCATTAGGACACAGCTTTCGAGAGCCAATCATAATTCATACGATATTGTCTGATGGGACAAGCACAAAAATTCGCTGTACGATACCAGACCATACGATTTTCATTACATCATTACAGTTTTCATCCAAAAATACAATACATTACTTTTAATTTTTGTACTTTAGTGACCTCTTCATTATCAAGTTGAAGACTAGAATACAAACAAAAAAAAAAACAAAACCACCCAGACGATCATTCATCCGATAATCTCATCCTGTGTATACCAGGTATAAGGCCTGGTTCACACTGATGTGACAAGCACTCAGATTTTGGAGCACTTGTTGCATCAAAAGTCGGACCCCATTCAGTGCAACGGAACCGTTCTAATTGGTGCGGCTTGAGTCACTCCGATTTATGCCGCGTACACACGGGCGGACATTTTTCGACCGGACTGGTCCGACAGACTTTCCAGCGGACTTTAACGAACGGACTTTCCTACACACGATCACACCAAAGTTTGACGGATTCGTACGTGATGACGTACACCGGACTAAAATAAGGAAGTCGATAGCCAGTAGCCAATAGCTGCCCTAGCGTTGGTTTTTGTCCGTCGGACCAGCATACAGACGAGCGGATTTCTGGGTCCGGCGGAGTTACGACTTAAAGATCTGAAGCATGTTCTAAATCTAAAGTACGTCAGATTTGCGACTGGAAAAGTCAGCTGAAGCTAACACACGATCGGATTGTCCGCCGGATTTGGTCCGTCGGCGTCCGTCAGACCAGTCCGGTCGAAAAGTCCGACCGTGTGTACGCCCCATTAGAAAACGGTTCCTGCACTACTTTTGGTCAGACTTGCATTCTTTTAAGAAGTCTTAAAGAAGTCTATTGCAAGTCGCGCCGAAGTTGCACTGGGGTCCAGCTTCAAAGTCACGTGACTTTGAAAAAAAAAAAAAAAAAAAAAGAAGACCACACACACACACACACACACACACACACACACACACACACACACACAAAAACTAAGGGGGGTTGTGGACCAAGTAAACATTATATTCCAGGAGAAAGGAGACAAGAAAAAATGGTCAGAAGTTCCAGTTTTCCTAAAATTTTCAGTCCCCAGGTCATGTCCATTTCTAGCGTAGTCCATTCTATGCCCCGGTCATCCCCGAGTCACGTCCATGTCCAGTGTAGTCTATGCTACGCCCCGGGTCACGTCCATGTCCAGTGTAGTCTATTTTACGCCCCGTGTCACGTCCATGTCCAGTGTAGTCTATTCTACGCCCCGTGTCACGTCCATGTCCAGTGTAGTCTATTCTACGCCCCGGGTCACGTCCATGTCCAGTGTAGTCTATTCTACGCCTCGGGTCACGTCCATGTCCAGTGTAGTCTATGCTACGCCTCGGGTCACGTCCATGTCCAGTGTAGTCTATGCTACGCCTCGGGTCACGTCCATGTCCAGTGTAGTCTATTCTACGCCTCGGGTCACGTCCATGTCCAGTGTAGTCTATGCTACGCCTCGGGTCACGTCCATGTCCAGTGTAGTCTATTCTACGCCCCGGGTCACGTCCATGTCCAGTGTAGTCTATTCTACGCCCCAGGTCACGTCCATGTCCAGTGTAGTCTATTCTACGCCTCGGGTCACGACCATGTCCAGTGTAGTCTATTCTACGCCCCGAGTCACGTCCATGTCCAGTGTAGTGTAGTCTATTCTACGCCCCGGTCATCCCCAGGTCATGTACAGACAGACTGAGTTCTTTGGGCTTACAAACACATTTCCAGCAGGGGGTCAATGAACCAGTCTGCACTGAAGAGAATAGCATAATCTCATTATTCTAATAGGGTTTAGTAGAAAAGCCCCTGCACTACAGAACATTGTGCTAATGCAATAAAAACAAGCACACAGCTCCACCATGGAAGAGGGGGGGGGGGGGGGGGGGGGGGGGTCAGGTCAGATAGGAGGGAACAGCGTTACAGCTGGGAAGGTATATGCAGAGTGGATCGGGACTAAGGTCAGGATAGGCGAGTACATAGATCAGAATACGGTTAGTACATATATATCAGTACATGGGTTAGGATTAGTAAACACATGGATCATGATCAAGTACATGGGTCAGGATCAGTAGGTACATGAATCAATTAGTATATTTAACAGTAGGTACATGGGTCAGGAGCAGTACATTGTTTAGGATTGGTAAGTACCTGGGTCAGGACCAGGAAATGAGTGAGGATGAGGATCAGCAAGTACACAGACCAGTAAATACATGGATGAGCAAGTACATGGGTCAGTATGAGGACATTGAGGACCAGTAAGTGCACAGACCAGTATGTGGACCAGTATGTGCACGGACCAGTATGTGCACGGACCAGTATGTGGACCAGTATGTGCACGGACCAGTATGTGGACCAGTATGTGCACGGACCAGTATGTGGACCAGTAAGTGCACGGACCAGTATGTGGACCAGTAAGTGCACGGACCAGTATGTGGACCAGTAAGTGCACGGACCAGTATGTGGACCAGTAAGTGCACGGACCAGTATGTGGACCAGTAAGTGCACGGACCAGTATGTGGACCAGTAAGTGCACGGACCAGTATGTGGACCAGTAAGTGCACGGACCAGTATGTGGACCAGTAAGTGCACGGACCAGTATGTGGACCAGTAAGTGCACGGACCAGTAAGTGCCCGGACCAGTAAGTACACAGATGAGTAAGTAGAGGGGTGAGTATGTGGACATTGAGGGTCAGTATATGGACCAGTAAGTACACAGATGAGTAAGTAGAGGGGTGAGTATGTGGACATTGAGGGTCAGTACATGGACCAGTAAGTACACAAATCAGTAGGTAGAGGGGTGAGTATGTGGACATTGAGGGTCAGTACATGGACCAGTAAGTACACAAATCAGTAGGTAGAGGGGTGAGTATGTGGACATTGAGGGTCAGTACATGGACCAGTAAGTACACAAATCAGTAGGTAGAGAGGTGAGTATGTGGAGGAGTAGGTAGACAGGTCAGTATAAGAACATGATGATGGGGGGGGATCTCACCAGGCCAGCTGGGGATGATAGAAGAAGACCTCCAGGCAGCACGTTGTAGTCACTTCCTCTGGCTGGGGTGGATAGTGAAGGGGGATGGTTGGGGGGAGCCGTTGGTTGGTTGCTGGAAGTTTTCAATGTCCCTTGATAGGACGATCAGAGTCCTCCACATCCCAGGACGGCCGGTAATGACAAGCCCCCTCCTATCTCACCCAGATGTCACCTCCATACGCCGTGTCCCCGCCGCATCCCTCTCCTATCACTGATCACATTCAAACTCACCCCGAGCCCCCTTCTCTTCTGAACAGCTGAAGGTGACGTCATCCGCTCCGGACCACACCATGTCTGCCACACACAGGGGGGGAGTTGGGGCCAGCAGCCATTGAAAACACACGGTGCTGATAACAATGAGGATTGCACGGGGAGTTCTGAGAAATATATCTCTTTGTGTTCAGGGACAAAGGCAGGCTTTGGTGTGGGTGGGGTAATATGAGCAAGAAATAATGAGTAAAGCGACCCCCCCCCACAAAGAAGAATTGAGAATGGACTTGTCTGAAGAGAGATGATTGTAGTCATTGGGAGAAGTGGGGAGTCTTGTCTCAGGACAGTGTGATGACTGATCAGAGATATCATCATCATCATCATCATCATCATCAGAGGAAACATTCAGAAAGTCTATCCAAAGCCAAAACGTTACTTTTTCCTTCTGGACAGAGTAAGGGAGGGTTATAACCCCTGCCAGTAGTTTTGTCATCTGTCGCCATACCTCTCAACAGTCCCTGATTTCGAAGGACTGTCCCTGATTTGGAACAAAGTCCCCGTCCCTCTTACCACCTCATTTTGGTCTGATCTATATAGTTGTATATAAAATGCACATTTTTTTAAAGTGTTTCCTAGTGCTAAACCTTTCATGCAAATTCTAAATTACTGCATTTGTAAATGTCAAAAGCCAATAAAAAGAAATAGTAGTGGTAAAAAAAAAACATTTAAAGTGGATGTAAGCCCGATTTTTTTTTTTTTATATATATATATATATCATACTGTAGAGTATAAGATTTCCTATCATTTGAGCCCAGTCTTGCCACAAAGAGTTAATCCATCTCTGAGCAATCCTCTTATTGTTCAGTGAGATAAATCTTGACAAACTGAGAAAAACTTTGTCAAATCCTCCCCCTTGCTGTGAGTGACAGGTGATTTACATCTGGTACACTAGCCTAAGACATGCATGATTTTTTAATTCCCTCCCCCACTCCTTTCTTCAGCAGCTCTGCAAGGATTGGCTGTTCCACACCTCAGCATGATTTGGTATGCTGAAGTCATGTGGTTACTTTCCTGTCTTTTCACTGGATGTTAGAGATCATAGCAGAAGTTCAGTATTAGAAATACACAGGAGAAAATGCATATTGACAAGGGGAGTGTAGAGGTGGGCGGGGAGTCTACTGACATCACGACTCCACCCATCGAGCTCCAGACAACAGACCCACCCACAGAATATGCAGTTTTTCGTGTCTAATAACAGACAGAGGGGAGACATTTGACAGGTAAAGATACATGCAGGAGGCATGTATATCCTTATAGATAACCACTATGGCAGTAGTTTGGAAAGGATGACATTGGGTTTACATCCACTTTAACTAATCATTTTTTTTTGTACAATTTTCCTTTAAGGGGACGTGGCCTAGATACTTTTGCTAATAGATGCCCCTTGTTCGAATCTCAAAAAGTTGGGAGGTATAGTCTCCCATTGTGGAGATTTCCCTTTACTTCCTGTCCCTTAGCCAAAACAGGAAGCGCAAGGAAAAAAGTAATCAAATTCTTCACCTTTACCAGAAATTGTGTCCCCATTGAAAGATTTCCCCTCTATTCTTGTTCCGGTGACAGCCCAAAATTTGGGATTTTCTTTCAACCTTAGTGGTGATAATGGTAAACAGGCTGCGTGTGCTGCACACTCTGTGATTGCAGTGTCCTCCGGACAATGCTAATCACAGATTGAGGTAAAGAGTCAATCAGCAGCTTTTTACCACGGGATCAGCTGTGTCTAATTACAACTGATCACAATGTAAACAGAAGCCTGGTATCAGCACTCCTTTCCTCACACTAACAGCATGAGGAGAGGAGAGCCGATAACCGGCTTGTGTAAAAGGGACATGTAGACTGAATCAGGGCACTGATTATCAGTGCAGTCCCAACAGTGCCCACCAGTACTTCCAATCTGTGCCCACCAATGCCTCCCTATCAGTGCCCATCAGTATCACCTATCAGTGCTGCCTACCAGTGCCTATCAGTGTCCGTCAGTGTCACCTATCAGTGCCGCCTATCAGTGTCCATCAGTGTCACCTATCGGTGCCGCCTACCAGTGCCTATCAGTGTCACCTATCAGTGCCCATCAGTGTTGCCTATCAGTGCAGCCTCTTCAGTGCCTCCTCATCGGTGCCCATCAGTGAAGGAGAAAAATTACCTGTTTGCAAAATTTTATAACAAACTATTAAAGTTTTTTTTTTTTCAAAATTTTCAGTCTTTTTTTTTTATTTATTTAGCAAAAAATAAAAAAAAAACCCAGTGGTGATTAAATGCCACAAAAAGAAAGCTCTATTTGTGTGGGAAAAAAAATGCTAAAAATTTTGTTTGGGTTGACTACGCAATTGTCATTCAAAGTGCGACAGCACTGAAAGCTTGAAATTGGCCTGGGCAGGAAGGGATAAGAAAAGGAATGGAGATAGAGGCATGCTCCTTAGCCGAGGGTAGAACATAGGCCTGCCGTTAGTCGTACCACACCAAGTGCGAAAAGTCCTTATACTTTCCCCCGAGGGTAAGCTTCTGTAAAATGGCTTCCTGTCCTCACGGTCCTTACAGGCTGGTCCTGCATGGGAAATACTGCTAACGTGCAGTGTTTCAAGGCAAAGCATTTGTTTGAATGGGCTGCCTAAATCACGCCTGCACAATTTTTGGCAGCACTGGGCACCAACGGAATGTTGTGATGAACTGAGAAGGAGTCCTGGAGTGTCATTCAGAATGAGTCTCACTGTGTGAGCTAAACCGTGCTCCCCTCCTATGTGCCCTCACTCACCAGATCATAATAGGTTCATTGCCTGTGTTGAAATGGGATCTGTAGTTCCCCAAGCAATGGCTGTATAGCTTTTTCCTGATACTCCAGCAGGTGGGTAGTAGCTCAATGTACTCTTCTTGTATGTAAGCATGTAAAATCACCGCTCTAGAAGCTCGGCACTGCGATCTGCACTCTAAAGAGCGGACGTGACGTAACCAGAAGTGTCAACCCACTTAATGCATTTCGCTCCACCCAAGAAGCGTCATCAGAAGCTGGGGGATTCCTGTTTCCAGATCGTTATTTATGTCATTTGCTCCTCCTGCTACACCCATCACTTCATCACATACATAACCATCTGGAAACCGGAATCCCCCAGCTTCTGATGATGCTTCTTGGGTGGAGCGAAATGCATTAAGTGGTTGGACACTTCTGGTTACATCACATCCGCTCTTTAGAACGCAGATCGTGGGGCCGAGCTTCCAAAAATGTTACATGCTCACATAAAAGAGGAGTACATTGAGCTACTACCCACCTGCTGGAGTATCAGGAAAAAGCTATACAGCCATTGCTTGGGGAACTACAGATCCCATTTCAACACATGCAATTAACCTATTATGAGCTGGTGAGTGAAGGCGCATAGCAAGGCAGCACGGTTTGGCACTTTATCGATCACATTGACATTTGAAGATTGTCATCAACTATATTTGCAAGGACTTATTGTTCATCAAGGATTGTTTCAGACCAAGCACCGATTGCACTTTATATACAGTTGTGCTCAAAAGTTTGCATAACCTGGCAGAAATTGTGAAATTTTGGCATTAATATTGAAAATATGACTGATCATGCCAAAAAACTGTCTTTTTTTTAAGGATAGCAATCACATGACGCCATTTATTATCACATAGTTTTTTGGATCCTTTTTAGTTCATAATGATAACAGAAATCACCCAAATGGCCCTGATAAAAAGTTTACATACTCTCGAATGTTTGGCCCTGGTACAGACACAGAAGGTGGCACACACAGGTAAAATGGCAATTAAAGGGTCATTTCCCACATCTGTGGCTTTTTACACACAATTAGTGTCTGTGTATGAATAGTCAATGAGTTTGTTAGCTCTCACATGGATGCACTAAGCAGGCTGGACACTTAGCCATGAGGAGGTAGAAAAGAACAGTCAAAAAGACCTGTGTAACAAGGAAATTAAACTTTACAAAGATGGAAAAGGTTATAAAAAAGATATCCAAAGCCTTGAATATGCCAGTCAGTACTGTTTGTAGCCACCAATCACACAGAGATTTCATTTGATATATACCTGTCTTCTGTCTAATCTGTTGTAACAGCATTCACTTGTGTCGTCTGAAATTCTTTGGTACAGGAGATGCTTACCTACGGCAATGAACAGCCTTTGAGATGAGTATACTCCTCCAGATGAGCTATATTTTCTTGCAGTAAAGCAAAATGCTGTGGAATACAGGCATACCCCACTTTTAAGTACACAATGGGGTTTATTTACTAAAGCTGGAAAGTGCAAAATCAGGCTCACTTCTGCATAGAAACCAATGAGCTTCTAACCCCAGCTTGTTCAATTAAGCTTTGGTAATAAAACCTGGAAGCTCATTGGTTTCTATGTAGATGTGAGCCTTATTTTGCACTTTCCAGCTTTAGTAAATAAACCCCATTGTGTACTTAAAAGTGGGGTATGCCTGTATGTCATTACAGGCCATTTTTACACTGGCTTAAATAAGAACTCCGGCAAAGTCTTTTTACCCAGTGCAGTGGGGCTGTGCCCGCACTGTACGGGTTATTTTCTTGGTTTGTTCTAAGGGAATGGACAGCAGAGATATACTTATCTGACCGGCCTTAACAAAAGACCGGTCTCTGTGGCTCCTGCCTCCCTGCTCTCCAGTGGTCTTGAAAGTGGATGGTTTCTGACGTCAGCACGCTCCATAGACAGGAACATTCCACCACTGAACCATGGGGGAGAGCGGTTTTCTGGAGGATCGGTGGATTAGGTGAGTATAAACTGTGTGCTTACCCCTAGAAAAAATGTTGACATTGCATGGGGAAAAAGATTTGCCTGGAGTCGGGCTTTAAGGTATGTTACTTCGGCCCCTTTCACAAGGGCGGACCAATCGGACTATTATTGCCCTCTACGGAGCGGTGGGTGTCAGCGGAAATGTGTCTGTTAACACCCGTCGACATCTGATCCTATCTGCCAAAAACAAACGGATGGGGGATCCGTTTCCCATCCGTCTGGTGGATCGGATGGCCGCCTAGGGTAAATGGACAGGCGGTTACATCTGCCCGCCCATAGAGGACAGCGGACTGTGTCTGTATCGACTCTGCATAAGCAGAGAGGACACGGACAAGCCTTCTCCCTGCAGGGATCAGTGGACAGAATGGGGCCTTACCAGTATAAACCTATTGATCCCTATGGCAAGTATTTTTTCTATAATTCAGCTTTAGTTTATATGAGATCTGTTCTCCAAAAGTACTTTGCCATAAAACTTCACACTAATTATAGGCTATTTATGGTCAAACTTTAAAATCATATTTTTCATTTCAGACTCATTCACATGGGGGGTGTGCGATCTGGGGGTCTCCTTGTTAAAGCGGGCTTCTAGATTCCGATATGCCCCCCGCACGCAGGCCCCCACAACCACAGCCCAGGGTTGTGGGGAAGAGACCCTTGTCAACATGAGAACAAGGTGCTTTGGGGGGGGGGGGGGGGCAAAGCAACTCCCATGTTGAGGGCATGTGGCCTGGTATGGTTGAGGAGAGGGCCCTCTTCTGGCCTGCCAGGTGGCATGCTCGGATAAGGGTCTGGTATGAATTTTAGGGAACCACTTTTTTTTATTTTGACGTGGGTTTCCCCTTAAAATCCATACCAGACCCGGAGGGCCCTGGTATGAATAGGGGGGGACCCCACATTGTTTTTTTTTTTTTCATTTTATTTTTTATTGCTGGCATTCTTTTTTTTTACATTTAACTGTCAGTGGGGAAACCCGCTGGCAGCTGATGAGTCATCAGTTGTTAAGGATGCGACCGCCGGCTTCCCTGCCTGCTCCTTAACAACCAGCTACTCTTCACACAGAATTTTAATCAGTCGATCAATTTTTGACCGCTGCAAATTCAAATCGTTTTGAAAATTTGGAATTCGTTCGAAAATAATGAAACCAAACAAAACTAAACATATGTTTCCGTTCTGCACATGTCTAACTACTTTGAAGAGCACAAATAAAATGACCACATTGGTCAAAGTCATTTCACTCATCCAAAGTCGCATCAAGTCACAGGGTAAAGTCACAATGGAAATTGCACGATTTTTAAGTTACACAAGTGTGGATGGACTCTTAAGGAATTTTCTTAAAGTATGTATTCTTAACTAAAAAAAAAAAAAACTAACATCTATTGCTCAACCTCCTCCAAATACCTCTTTTTTTTTGCTGTTGTGATCTGATTTCCTGGTAGAGGGTGGCTACATTTGTTCTCCATGGTCCCACTGTACGTAGGAACATAGCCATCCTCCTTTGCTCTCTCCTGAGATGGACTATGGGATGTGTAGTGTGTCTAGAGCGATGCACTAACCACTACTAACTTGCACTGCTTGTTTCAAACGAGGGGGAAAAGGAGAGCTCCGGGAGCTCACAGAGGATGTTACAAGCAGGTGGAAAACACAATAAGAAACAATTTCATGAAATACAGTGCCTTGAAAAAGTATTCATACCCCTTGCAGTTTTCCACATTTTCTTATGTTACAACCAAAAACGTAAATGTTTTTTATTGGGATTTTATTTGATAGACCAACACAAAGTGGAACATAATTGTGAAGTGGAAGGAAAACGATAAATGGTTTTCAAAATGTTTTACAAATAAATATGTGAAACGTGTGGCATGCATTTGTATTCAGCCCCCCTGAGTCAATACTTTGTAGAACCACCTTTCACTGCAATTACAGCTGCAAGTCTTTTTGGGGATGTCTCTACCAGCTTTGCACATGTAGAGAGTAAAATTTTTGCCCATTCTTCTTTGCAAAATAGCTCAAGCTCTGTCAGATTGGATGGAGAGAGTCTGTGAACAGCAATTTTCAAGTCTTGCCACAGATTCTCAATTTGATTTAAGTCTGGACTTTGAATGGGCAATTCTAACACATGAATATGCTTTGATCTAAACCATTCCATTGTAGCTCTGGCTGTATGTTTAGGGTTGTTGCCCTGCTGGAAGATGAACCTCTGCCCCAGTCTCAAGACTTTTTAGGCCAATATTTATTCTGCTACATATTTTTGGTAAAAGAAATCCCAATAAGCGTATATTGATCGGTTTGCGCAAAATTAATCGCGTCTACAATTTATGGGATATTTTTATGACATTTTTATTTTTACTAGTGATGGCAGCAATCAGCGATTTTTAGTGGGACTGCAACATTGCGGCGGGCAAATTGGACACTAAGTGACACTTTTTGGGGACCAGTGACACCAATACTGTGATCAGTGCTAAAAGAAATGCACTGTCACAATACAAATTACACTGGAAGGGAAGGGGTTAACACTAGGGGTGATCAAAGAGTTAAGTGCGTGCCTGGGAGGTGCTTTCTAACTGTGGGGGGAGTGGATACACTGGAGGAAAAGAGAGATCATGATTCAGCTTAGCTGGAACACAAGATCTCTCTTTTGCTCCCTGACAGATGAGCGGTTCGCCTTGTTTACATACCGCTCCTCCGTCTCTCCACAGAATGTGAACGCGCCCCCTACACCGCGTGCACAAAATTACGTACAGGTGTGTGACTTTGCTCAGCCAGGCTGCCTGCCGCAGTATATATGCGGTGGGCGATCCGGAAGCCATTAAAAAAAAGTAACATTCCTGGAATGCTCGGATTGCTAACTGTCACATTTACATGTGTCCTCAACCAAACTGTCAAATCATCAAATAGCTGGTGTGATAACTGATCACACGTGCAGCAACATGGCAGTCACAGTTCAAACAGAAGCAGCTTCCTTGGCTGTAAAGAATGGGAGGGTTTAATTCCGCTTTAAAGCTGTCAGCACATCAGCCTCTACAAACTCGGCAGTGCCTAAAAATGGAGAGCAACTGAGCATGTGCAGAGCAGGATGAGACAGTGTATTACTGGATTTTATACAGTATAGACACTTATTTTTAATGTTTCACATAGCCATACCTGCAAAAAGGGTCAGCCTGAAGTCATCTAGCAGGACTAAATTTTCTCACTAAAGTTCCACTTTAAGTAGGTCTAGTTTATTTGTTCCATACATAAGGAAGAAATTTGGCTCAGTTAAAGAACATGTGGATTTGATGGGTTTATTCATGCTGCTCCTGTGCAGACAAATCTGTGACTTCACATTGTGCTTTCCATACATAATTGTGGTGCCCATACACAGGTTAATTTAGAAGAAAAGCAAAAGCACTGAAAATGGATTTGTAACCCCAGGTGATACACAACCTATACAGGAACCTAGCACTTAGAGCATTCCACCAATCAAATATTAATGCAAGCTATACCCTTGGCAATTCTGTTGGCTATTTTGAAAGCTTTCTATCAGGTTTTGACTGAAATTATGATGGGTGTAATCATGGGCATAGCATAAGGGGTTGCAGGAGTCACAATCGCAACCCCCGCCCCTAGCTCCAGGGGGCCCCTGCAGCCTCCCTGTCATATTATCATATCCTCCACAAAATCCAGCTTCGATCTGCCCTAGGGCCCCACAGCCACACTCCAGTACTGGGCTTCTATTTTGCCTTCCACAGTCCACACCCCTCTGTTGCCATTGGCTGGGGAGAAGCTGTGAACCATTTCCTGAATACAGAGGGGAGCACAAGGTGAGAACAGCCCAGGATGGGGAAGTGTCTGTGCCGTGTGCTGGCAACATGGAATGGTAACTGAGCTCAGTGAGGCAAGAGGAGGAGAGTGCCGTCCTGTAGCCACGATGGGAATAATGTCACTGGTGAGGTATGACACTGCTAAGGGTCTTCTAGTCACCAGCTGGGATTCTTTGTACCCCCCACTCGGGGATGTCTACTTACCCCACTTCCCTGACAACTGGGGAAAAGACACGCACCTCCGGGAGGTGACCTTTCTCCAACATCTGCCAACACCTTCAGAAATTGCTAAAACAAATCCCTTAACACATCCTCAGGGGGCCCCTGAAGGGGCTGTAGGCTGCAGATTTTGTGTCACATGGCTTTGCCCTCCCAGATCTAAGTCCCCCCCCCCCTAAAGCCCCCTGACCACCCCCTCCACTATGCATACTATATCGGCTGCTGAGCACCTTTCCCATTACAGCACTCTATACTGTTCCTCCTCCGCAGGGCTGAAATCACATTCCTTTACAGCACAGCCAGTTAGCCATGATCTGCACAGGGTGTATCTTCCTACTGCAACTACACTGTCGTTCCAACCAGAGAATTTCACAGGTCAGAAGGACAACATAAAAGCCAGATACACCCTGTGAAGACTGATAGGGTCAGGGAAATAGGCGCATCCCTATGCATAGCCCTGCTAGGCTAGCAAACCAGCACAGGCAATGTTTCTACTAGGTGGACGCCTGGCGCCACGTCCGGACGAATGCGCGTGCATAACAACGTCACGATGGTACGAACGCACGGACGGAACGGTGCGCGTACGACATGATACTGCGCCTTGTTTATTTAAACGTTCCACTGACAGTGCCACATTGCTGGATTATCATCAGCTCTTCCTGTGTTCCTGTGATTGTGATTCCTATTGTCCTGACCTCCTGTGTACCGACCCGGCTTGTTATCTACTCCTCTGGACCTCCTGTGTACCGACCCGGCTTGTTATCTACTCCTCTGGACCTCCTGGCTTTCCCACCGGCTTGCTTCTGACTCTTCCTGCCTGCTTCCTGCATCTGACCCCAGCTTGGCTAAACGGACTCCGCATTCCTCTGTCTCCTGTACCTGGACTTGTTGCTTAGATTCTCGGACTGCTTACTGTGTTTGACCCCCTGGCCTGGCTTCTGATTTCCTATTGGACTTCCATTGGTCCTCTCCTTGGACCTTAAGCACGTTTCCTCTAGTGATTTTGCTCTATCAAGCCACCAACAGCGGCTCCTACTTCCAGGCAACCCGTGCTTCTGTGAGCACCACATCCCTGTGTCATCTTCAGGGTTGTGTTGCACTCGGCTGCAAGGGGAGCCCTCTCAGCAACTCGGTCTCCTACCAAGATCCTGACAGTATAATCCAGCCATGTCAGAGACCGACGGAGGTGACTCCCCGATGAAGGCCATTCTCCAGCAAATCACGGCCCTTACCCCAGTCATTCAGCAGCTTCAGGAGGAATACTTCCGGTTGGAGGAACGTCTGCAGCACCTACCCGAGTCATCCTCTTCCTCGGTTCAAAGTCCACCTCCAGCGGCAACTGCTGGGTTCATGGTCCCTCCAGAACCACGTGTCCCAGCGCCAGAATGTTTCCGTGGTGATCAAAGAAAATTTAGGTCCTTTAAAAATTCCTGCTATTTATACTTTGACTTGCAACCACAGACTTTTTTCAGTGAAACAGTCAAGGTGGGGTTCACTATCTCCTTACTACGTGGTGAGCCACAGACCTGGGCCCATGGCCTGTTGGAACAAGGCAGCCCCTCCATCAACACTGTGGACCAGTTCTTTGAAGTCATGGCTCGGTTATATGATGATCCCCTACGGGTAGCCACTGCCGAAGCAACTCTACATTCCCTCCGTCAGGGTCAGCGCCCTGCGGAGGACTATACAGTAGAGTTCCGCACATGGTCCATAGACTCTGGTTGGAATGAGGCAGCATTAAAATACCAATATCGAATGGGGTTATCAGAGGCCCTCAAGGATGAGTTAGCCAGGTTACAGGTTCCGGCCACACTTGAAGATCTCATCCAGTTAACTGTTCAGCTTGACAGACGTTTACGGGAACATCAGGGTGAACGTGATCAGGCCTCTTGCTCTACTCGGACCCTGCCCCGAGTTCAGTCTGCATCAGCTCCCATACAAGTCGGCATGTTCCGCCCAGCATTAACTCCTGGGGTGAGACTTTATCGCGGGCAGGCGAGACTTTGCTTCTACTGCGGGGAATCAGGACATTTCATAGATTACTGCCCCATAAGACCAAGAAAACCGACCCTCTGTACTCACCTTCAAGTATCCAGGTCTTCCTCTGCCCATATCTCACTTCCTGTTACATTGCTAGTGGCAGGTAAGGAGATCCACCTCCAAGCAATACTGGATTCCGGGCGTGTAGTTGTTTCTTGGACTTGGCCTTGGCTAAAGATCTAGCTATTCCGCTGAACCATAAGGAACAGAGACTAACAGTCCATCTGGCTGACGGCTCCTTGCCAAGCTCGGGTTATGTCACCCAGGAAACCGTACCTATCCTTACCACTACCTGTTCTGGTCATCAGGAGTTTCTCAGATTCAATGTCTTAAGTTCCCCTATATTTCCAGTCATCCTAGAAATTCCATGCACAAGCACACAATCCTCAGATTGATTGGCCCAAAAAGGAGGTACTCCTTACATCTCCCTATTGCCAACAACATTGTTTGACCCCCGAATTCCAGGACTTTTCCAGTTGCCTGACTGTACAATCCACACCAAGTCCGGATCCTAACGTACCAGCAGCTTACCTGGAATTTCTTGACGTCTTCGATAAAAAGAAAGCAGACACCTTACCGTCACACCGTCCTTACGACTGCCCCGAGTTACTATCAGGAGCTACTATTCCCTTTGGTCGTATATATTCCCCCTTTCCGAGACTGAGCTTGAGACCTTGCGACAATATATTGATGAGAATCTTGAAAAAGGTTTGAGCTTGCTTCTACTGCGTCCTTCTTCTTCCCCTGCCGGAGCCGGAATTTTCTTCATTGAGAAGAAGGATAAGACACTGAGACCATGTGTGGACTACAGGGAATTAAACAAAATTACCCTTAAGAACCGCTACCCACTCCCGCTCATCCCTGAGCTTTTTCAAAGGTCCTGCACAGCACACATCTTTACCAAACTCGACCTCCATGGTGCCTATAATCTCGTCTGGATCCGAGAGGGGGACGAGTGGAAAACGGCTTTCAGAACAAGATTTGGAAATTTTGAGTACCTAGTCATGCTGTTTGGGTTGTGCAATGCCCCGGCAACCTTTCAGCATTTCATAAATGACATCTTCCGGGAGCATTTAGATCATTTTGTTGTTGTCTACCTTGACGACATTCTTATTTTTTCTGCCACTCTGGAACTACATAGAATACACGTGAAGAAGGTACTGTGCATCCTCAGAACCCATGGGTTATTCGTCAAATCTGAAAAATGCGATTTCGAAAAAACTTCAATTCAATTCTTGGGACTTATCATCACCACAGGTGGAATCGCCATGGATCCTCAAAAAGTAAAGTCCATCCTTGACTGGCCGGCCCCTTCTGACAGGAAGGGTGTACAGAGATTCATTGGCTTCGCCAACTTCTACAGAAGATTTATAAATAATTTCTCCACCATTGTAGCACCTATTACTCAGACCCCCCGCCAACATACCAAGTTTCAGTGGTCTGCAGCGGCACAGTCCGCCTTCGATCAGCTTAAGACCTTCTTCACTTCTGCCCCAATTCTGCAACACCCTGACCCTGCTCTAGCCTACGTCCTGGAAGTCGACGCCTCAGAAGTCGCCACAGGGGCGATTCTATCCCAGCGTCAGGGTCCCAAAGCATTGCTGCATCCCGTGGCCTTTTCCTCACTGAAAATGAGCCCTCCAGGGAGGAATTACGATGTGGGGATCGGGAACTTTTGGCAATCGAGACAGATCTCAAGGAATGGAGGTATCTCCTGGAAGGTGCCACTCATCCCATCCTGATTTTTACGAACCACAAGAACTTAGAGTATCTCCGCACGGCCAAACGCTTAAGACCCCGACAGGCTCGATGGGCTCTATTTTTCTCTCGGTTTAATTTTCACATAACCTATCGCCCAGGGTCGAAGAATGGAAAGGCGGACGCCTTATCCTGGATGTTTCCGGACACTCCTGAAGAAATTGCACCCAGTACAATTTTGTCTCCCCAAAACTTTCTACTGATCCAACCTGACCTAAGATCCTCTATTGAGCAGGCCTCTAGTCAGTGTACTGAAGCGGAAGTCTCCTCCCTGAGAAACCAAGAGGGACTCCTATGGCACCAAGATAAGATTTTCGTTCCTCAGCAAGCCAGATTACAAGTATTGAAGACCTTTCATGACCATCAGCTAGCTGGTCATTTTGGGGTCCGAAAAACAACTGAGCTAGTTCAGCGGTCCCTATGGTGGCCCACTTTGAAACTTGATTGTAAAACCTACGTCAACTCTTACATCATCTGCCAACGGAACAAAGGATCCAACGCCAGGTCTTGGGGCTTGTTAAGACCATTGCCAGTCCCAGAACAACCATGGAGGAAGATTTCCATGGACTTTATCGTGGATTTGCCCCCCTCAGAAGAATTTACTACCATCTTGGTGGTAGTAGATCGCCTGTCCAAAATGGCGCATTTTTTGCCTATGAAAGGTACTCCCTCTGCCTTGGATACAGCAAAAATCTTTATTAAGGAAATTGTTTGACTACACGGATTACCAAATAACATCATATCAGATAGAGGGGTACAATTTACCTCTAGGTTTTGGAAAGACCTCTGCAAATTACTTTCTATTTAGATGTTTTTGTCCACAGCCTACCACCCACAGAGTAACGGTCAGACCGAAAGGACCAACCAGACGCTGGAACAGTATCTGCGGTGCTTCTGTTCTTTTTCTCAGGACGACTGGATTCAACTATTACCATGTGCAGAATTTGCTTATAATAACTCAATACACACTTCTACCAACCAATCACCCTTCTGGGCGAATTACGGCTTCCATCCCTCATTCTTACCCAACGTCATTCCGGAATCTTCAGTCCCGGCGGTTCAGGACAGAGTGGATTTCATCCATACTAATTATCAGACACTCCAGGATACCATAAAGAAGGCCCAAGAAGAATATAAGAAGCAATATGATAGAAAGAGAAGAGCGAACCCTACCTTTAAGATAGGGGATAAGGTCTGGCTCTCATCTATAAATCTCAAGCTACCATGCCCATCTTGGAAATTGGGACCCAAGTTCCTGGGACCTTTCGAGATCATACGTGAAATCAACCCTGTAGCCTTTGAATCTTTCAAGATCCATCCTGTTTTTCATGTGTCACTTCTTAAACATGTTGTTTCTAGTCCTTTTCCAGGGAGAGAAGAAGTGCCCCCACCTCCGGTCCAGGTTGGAGATGAAGCAGAATTTGAAGTTGAATCTATCCTTGACTGTCGTCGGAGAGGTAGGACAATTCAGTTTCTAATCAAGTGGAAGGGGTATTCTGCAGAAGAGAACTCTTGGGAGCCTGCAAGTTATGTACACGCTCCTAGACTAATACAGAGATTTCGCAGTAGGTACCCCGAAAAATGGGCACTTTTAGGCATCCGGAGGCTGCCCCTTGGGGGGGGCACTGTCAGGGAAATAGGCGCATCCCTATGCATAGTCCTGCTAGGCTAGCAAACCAGCACAGGCAAGGTCGCACTAACGCGCATCGACGCACACGGGTGTGCAATGTTTCTACTAGGCGGACGCCTGGCGCCACGTTCAGACGAATGCGCGTGCGTAACAACGTCACGATGGTACGAACGCACGAACGGAACGGTGCGCGTATGACGTGATACTGCGCCTTGTTTATTTAAACGTTCCACTGACAGTGCCACATTGCTGGATTATCATCAGCTCTTCCTGTGTTCCTGTGATTGTGATTCCTGTTGTCCTGACCTCCTGTGTACCGACCCGGCTTGTTATCTACTCCTCTGGACCTCCTGTGTACCGACCCGGCTTGTTATCTACTCCTCTGGACCTCCTGGTTTACCCACCGGCTTGCTTCTGACTCTTCCTGCCTGCTTCCTGCATCTGACCCCGGCTTGGCTAAACGGACTCCGCATTCCTCTGTCTCCTGTACCTGGACTTGTTGCTTAGATTCTCGGACTGCTTACTGTGTTTGACCCCCTGGCCTGGCTTCTGATTTCCTATTGGACTTCATTTGGTCCCCTCCTTGGACCTTAAGCACGTTGCCTCTAGTGACTTTGCTCTATCAAGCCACCAACACCGGCTCCTACTTCCAGGCAACCCGTGCTTCTGTGAGCACCACATCCCTGTGTCATCTTCAGGGTTGTGCTGCACTCGGCCGCAAGGGGAGCCCTCTCAGCAACTCGGTCTCCTACCAAGATCCTGACAGATAGACTGTTTGTAAAGGAATGTGATTTCAGCCCTGTGTAGTGTGTGTGTGTGTGTGTGGGGGGGGGGGTATACAGTGCTGGGATGGGAAAGGAGCTCTGCTAATTGACCTTCCAGGGGTCCCTGTCCTCTTATTCTCCAGCGGTGATCCCTGTCCTCTGAATCTCCAGCGGTAATCCCTGTCCTCTGATGTAAAGAGGAACTCTGGGAACTCAAGACTCTTAAGCCACTTTGAGTATCTTGGCGTGCGGTGGATGTATCTGCACGCACGTTGGAAGTAGTTGGGGGGGCCCAGGTCAACTTTTGCATTGGGGCCCACAAGCTTCAAGCCACGCCTCTGGGTGTAATTAAACTGTCCACAGCAACTACCTAGCGTACTGGTCACTTCTTGGTTTCATTCAACCAAATGACCATATCTGGAATGGAAATGAATCAAAATACCATTAGACCAGCCATTCTCAACTAGGGTTCCATGGAACCCTAGGATTCATCCAGAGATTACTAGGGGTTCCTTGAGCTCTGTCTAACTGGTCTCCCGTTTGATGGTGTCTGCATAGTTTCAGGGCAAATGTCACCAGCATAACTCTGATGATAATTTTAGCCATCTGTAAGGGTGGCATTCACACCACAGCCAGTGAAAGGGGCATTCTTCCCACTACCAATGTAAGGTACATTTTTTTCCCACTGACCCACAATGAATTGCTTTTAGCAGTAATGTGTGGCATATCGATGTGGTTGAAAGCTGACAGAAGTTTTCCAAAATTGTCTTGGTCAGCAGAGGAGCAGGAAAGTCTAGAGTCCCATCTTCTTGCTCTTTATGTATTGCCTAAAGGTACTGATACAAGCTCTGAGGTGTGGTATGAGTCATTAAGCACTTTAGTCATTTCATTTTGGCACTGCCCTTAGATGGGTAGTACTAGCATAGGAGTACTTTATTAGCATGTATGGCATACACCGCATTTCTGAAGATGTAGTTTGCTCTAAATAACTTCTACAGGTCTGTAAATTGCATTTAACAAGATAATTTCTTTATTTGGACAAACATATGTGGCACTATGGAATCGTGTTCTCTAAATTAAAACGGACATTTTCTTAATTTTCCCAAAAATAAAAAATAATGACTATTTGTTTATTTATATACAGTATCTCACAAAAGTGAGTACACCCCTCACATTTTTGTAAATAATTTATTCTATCTTTTCATGTGAAAACACTGAAGAAATGACACTTTTCTACAATGTAAAGTAGTGAGTGTACAGCTTGTATAACAGTGTAAATTTGCTGTCCCCTCAAAATAACTCAACACACAGCCATTAATGTCTAAACTGCTGGCAACAAAAGTGAGTACACCCCTACTTTACATTGTAGCAAAGTGTCATTTCTTCAGTGTTGTCACATGAAACATGAAAAGACATAATAAAATATTTACAAAAATGTGGGGGGTGTACTCACTTTTGTGAGATACTGTATATATATATATATATATATATATATATATATATATATATACACACACACACACAATATACACTATATTCCCAAAATTATTGTGATGCCTGCCTTTACACACACATGACCTTTATTAGCATTCCAGTCTTATTGTATAGGGTTCAATATTGAGTTGGACCACCCTTTGCAGCTATAACAGCTTCAACTCTTCTGGGAAGGCTGTCAGGCACTGATGTGGATGAGAAGGCTTGGCTTGCAGTATCCACTCTAAATCATCCCAATGGTGTTCTATCAGGTTGAGGTCAGGACTCTGTGCAGGCCAGTCAAGTTCCTCCATCCCAAACTCACTCATTCATGTCTTTATGGACCTTGCTTTGTGCACTGGTCCAAATCTTTGGTGGAGGGGGGATTCTGGTGTGGGGTTGGGCTTGACCTCTTAGTTTCAGTGAAGGGAACTCTTAAGGTGTCAGCATACCAAGACATTTTGCACAATTTCATGCTCCCAACTGGGAACAGTTTGAGAATGGCCCCTTCCTGTTTCAACAAGACTGCGCACCACTGCACAAAGCAAGGTCCATAAAGACATGGATAAACGATAAAAGAGGGGTGGAGGAACTTGACTGGCCTCAACCCAATAGAACACCTTTGGGATAAATTAGAGCGGAGACTGTGAGCCAGGCCTTCTCGACCACATCACTGCTGGACCTCACAAATGCGCTTCTGGAAGAATGGTCAAACATTTCCATAGACACACTCCTAAACCTTGTGGACAGCCTTCCCAGAGGAGTTGAAGCTGTTATAGCTGCAAAGGGTGGGCCAACTCAATATTGAACCCTACGGACTAAGACTGGGATGTCATTAAAGTTCATGTGCGTGTAAAGGCAGGCGTCCCAATACTTTATATATATAGTGTACATATATATATATACACACACGCACATATATACACATACATACATAGTATACATACATATATACACATTCTTAATTTAGTATGTTTTTTTTAGAGAACGATGGTCCCAGCTGCAGATTTTTGCCCTTTATCTCTCTATCCCACAATGGTGCGTCACCAAAAATATAGGACAGCATATTGTTTTCCTTCTTTTGTGTTCCCAATGAAAGATTATTCTGATGAATGATTCATATTAGTAAACAGTCTGGGGTAGATTCATCTTCTCTAAGCACAGACACAAACACCAAATGTTCACTGTGCATTTATAATATGTCAGAACAATTAATATTGCTGCTGACTAATAAAAGGATAAAGGAGAAATACAAAAGATGCAAACGGCAAAGAAGAACATATTGCTCTATATGATTAAGAGAGGTTAGCATTTTCTTTAAATGATGACTAAACCCAAAAACAAAAATGTAATATATTGCAGCTTATCATTCCGTAGATGTGGAGGCTGCATTCGTTTTAATTTTTCAGGCTAAGAATATTTTCAGCAAATACAGAAACTACCTGTTGATATTACCAAAAATGCAGAATGGATTCAATACTGAAATCTTGTTTCGGCAGAACATTGCCTGCTTTGCATGGTTTTTCCACTTATTTTAAAGGTGGTTACAGCATCCTTATTAAAGAGCACAGGGTTAGTCATAACTCACTCAATGTCTTGTGCTGTTTGTATACATATCAGTCATAGTGGGAGGTCACTGGTAACGTCACATGGCATGGTCAAAAAGATGATGGCAACCGTAATTGTCACTTAAGTGTATGTTAAACCTACCAATCAACTTTTATAATCTGTTGCCTTTTGGTCTGTTAACCACTTCCGGACCGCCACACGCCGATATACGTCCTGATTTTGAAGGAGGAAATCGTTGTTATGGCAGCAGCTAGCTGCTATAACCCCGGTATCCTCTTGTTCGGCCGGCGGTTCGCTTCAAAATAAAAGTGGTCTCTGCAGCGGATTCGCCACAAGATCACTTTTATCAGCGGCAGGAGAGGCCCCCCCTCCCGCCGCGCTCCGGTGCCCTCCGCCGCTTACCAGGGCTGTCGGCAGTGGCGAAGGCGATCGGATCCTTTCACATGCTGGGCATGGAGACGAGTGAGAGGAAGATGGCCCCCACCTGTCTCCATGACATTGCAGGGCGGAAGTGACGTCAAAACGTCACTTCCGCCCATAGCTCTTAAAGGGCCATTTTTTTTTAAATTCCTTTTGTAAATGACCATTTCTTTTTGATTTTTTTTATTGCATTTTAGTGTAAATATGAGATGTGAGTTCTTTTTGACCCCAGATCTCATATTTAAGAGGTCCTGTTATGCTTTTATTCTATTACAAGGGATGTTTACATTCCTTGTAATAGGAATAAAAGTGACACAATATATTTTTTTTAAAAAAACAGTGTAAAAGTAAAAAATAAAAGGTAAAATAAATAAGAAAAAAAAATGTAAACGCGCCTCGTCCCACCGAGCTCGTGTGCAGAAGCCAACGCATATGTGAGCAGGGCCCACACATGAAAACAGTGTTCAAACCACACATGTGAGGTATTGCCGCGATCGGTAGACCGAGAGCAATAATTCTAGCCCTAGACCTCTTCTGTAACACAAAACATGCAACCTGTAGAATTTTTTAAACGTCGCCTATGGAGATTTTTAAGGGTAAAAGTTTGTCGCCATTCCACGAGCAGGCGCAATTTTGAAGCGTGACATGTTGGGTATCAATTTACTCGGCGTAACATTATCTTTTACAAAAATTGGGCTAACTTTACTGTTGTCTTATTTTTTTAATTTAAAAAAAGTGTATTTTTTCCCAAAAAAGTGCGCTTGTAAGACTGCTGCGCAAATACGGTGTGACAGAAAGTATTGCAACGACTGCCATTTTATTCTCTAGGGTGTTAGAAAAAATATATATATAATGTTTGGGGGTTCTGAGTCATTTTCTAGCAAAAAACATTCTTTTAACTTGTAAACAGCACATCTAAAAAAGAGGCTCGGTCCTTAAGTATTATTGTAAGCACTTTGTTATAGCTTTTCTATGAGTGCAAAAAAAAATACCTGTTAAATCCTGCCAGAAATCCTGAGCTGTTAACTCCCTGTGCTCTCTGCCTCTGCTGACTGTTACTGGTTACCATTGTTCCCAGTTCTCTCTGCGGACTATAGAACCCCACCACCATTGTTATATAGATGAGAGATGGGCGTGTTCTGTAGTCCTATGCTAGGCTAAAAAAAGCTGATTTAAAAAAAAAGCTGATAAGTACAGTACGATAAGTGCTGTCACCCTAGGAGGGGAACCGGTTACCGTTGCCCTAGCTTTCTCTTTGAGATACCGAATACCTCCCTCAATTTTTTTTTGAGATGAGGAGAGGGGGGAGTGTATCCAAGGTAAGTAGTACTGTGGTGTGTTTATTAACCAACTGAATTTAAACCCTACATTTTTATTTAAAAGGAAACAAATAGTTCACAAATAATATTGGTACACCTAGGATATACATGGTGGTTGGTAGCTTATGTTTATATGCTGAGTGTGTTTGGTATTATAGCTGTATGCACTATTTCATATGTGCTTTTTGTGCATGTGGCTCAGCTTCAGGATATACAATATTTCTTTAGTGACTTTTTAGCATTACAAATGATCTCTTTCCAAAAAAAAAAAGAAAAAACACAATAAATCATAGGGGTGTTATATGAATATTACATCTTAGTTCTGATAGACATTTCAAGCCTGCCTCTATTAGAACAATGTTTAATTGTGTTCAAATGCCCATACATTATATCTTATATACAGAATCCATACTCACTTGTTACATTGTTCTTCCAGCCCAGCACACAAAGCACCGGACTACAAAACAAATGTGTGTTATGTAGCAGCAGAGGATCTTCTGTTCTAGCAATCAGAAAAGGTTATTTAGGGTTAAGCCAAATGTAAAATGCAAGCATTGTGTCTTGTGATTGTTATATCTAAACAAGTGATTAGAAGTCCCTGCTAGCCAACGAATGCTAAAGATACAAAATATATATTACGTATGTACATGACCTGTCAGATATCCCAGTTGTCCGCTTTCTTTCTGCAAAACTCACTATAAATAAATATTGCATCTGATGGATTGCTAATTTACAGTAAACTATAGAGTACAATTCTCCAAAACTATATATATATATATATATATATATATATATATATATATATATATATATATATATATATATATACACAGGGGCGGACTGACCATTGAGCCACTCGGGCACTGCCCGAGGGCCCTGGGCCACTAGGGGGCCCCATCAGAGTTGCCAGCCTCAGTAAAACCAGGGACAGTATGTATAAATCTGTGGGTTTTTTTTACATCTGTCTGTGTATACTGTGTGTACATGTATGTGTATACTGTGTGTGTGTATACTGTGTGGCCCCATAATCTCTGATTGCCTGGGGGCCCCATAATCTCTTATTGCCCGGGGGCCCGAAGAGTTATCAGTCTTCCCCTGTATATATATATATATATATATATATATATATATATACTATATTGTCAAAAGTATTTGGACTTCTGCCTTTACTTGCACAGTACTTTACTTTACTGGCATCCCATTCTTAGTCCGTAGGGTTCAATATTGAGTTGGCCCACCCTTTGCAGCTATAACGGCTTCAACTCTTCTGGGAAGGCTGTCCACAAGATTTAGGAGTGTGTCTATGGGAATATTTGACCATTCTTCCAGAAGTGCATTTGTGAGGTCAGGCACTGATGAGGACGAGAAGGCCTGGTTGAGGTCAGGACTCTTTGCAGGTCAGTCAATTGCCTCCACCCCAAACTCACTCATCCATGTCTTTATGGACCTTGCTTTGTGCACTGGTCCAAATCATTTGGTGGAGGGGGGATTATGGTGTGGAGTTGTTTTTCAGTGGTTGGGCTTGACCCCTTAGTTCCAGTGAAGGGAAAGCTTAAGGCGCCAGCATATCAAGACATTTTGTACAATTTCATTCTCCCAACTTTGTGGGAACAGTTTGGGGATGGCTCCTTCCTGTTCTAACATGGCTGCGCACCAGTGCACAAAGCAAGGTCCATAAAGACATGGATGAGCGAATTTGGGGTGGAGGAACATGACTAGCCTGCACAGAGTTCTGACCTCAACCCGATACAACACTTTTGGGATAAATGAGAGTGGAGACTGTGACCCAGGCCTTCTCATCCAACATCAGTGCCTAACCTCACAAATGCGCTTCTGAAAAAATGGTCAAACATTCCCATAGACACACTCCTAAACCTTGTGGACAGACTTCCCAGAAGAGTTGAAGCTGTTATAGCTGCAAAAGGTGGACCAACTCAATATTGAACCCTACGGACTAAGGCTGGGATGCCGATAAAGTGCGTGTAAAGGCAGGTGTCCCAGTACTTTTGGTAATATAGTGTATGTGTATATATATATATATATATATATATATATATATATGCTGTGTGTACATTAATGAGGAAAAAAATGAATTTATATGATTTTAGCAAATGGCTGCAATATAACAAAGAGTGAAAAATTTAAGGGGTTCTGAATACTTTCCGTCCCCACTGTATTATATATATATATATATATATATATATATATATATATATATATATATATATATATATATATATAGTATATAAGGTTATATATATATATATGATATATTCGGTATGAGGCTGTTGAACAAGCTGGATATATATACAACAAGCACTCGTTTGTATTTAATGAATGACATGGGTTTTAATAAAGAGGACCGATCAGGACAGCAGAAATCTGTACACAGTCCCAACAAGCTTTGTATACGGATTGAAATCAAACCTTTTCAGTCCCCTCTTCTGCTTGTGAAGGGGCGTTAAAAACTTTGCATGTTTTATGCAAATACAAACCGCTCGCAGTGAAAGACAACCACATATTGTTTAGGCTTGGTTGAGGTTGTAACATCATTCATGGTTGAATGGATTGCTCTGAGCTTCACATTCAGAGCTTAGTTTGTGCCCAGCATTCGAGGGAAGTTGTCAAATTTTCTTGCAGCAAGCAACATTTTGAAACCCTCTGCCTAAGCCAAGGAAAACACAGAAACATCGGCGCAATGTTTTAGTAAAAAGCCCCCATCAAGGCTCACATCAGTTTTTAAAAACCTAATTGTGACCCACCTTCCATATACAGTTCTTATATTACAAAGGCAGCCAAGGTTGTTAGCAAGATGCTATGTACTGTATGTATACATGCTGTCTGTAGAAGGTTTTTAGTAAATGGGGTGCTAACACACACTGTAACTTCTTTCTAGACTATTTCTAAGAGTATCTGCTTTTTTATATGACATAAGTAGGTCTGGACTGGACAAGTAGGTCTGTATCTCTTTACATGTATCTGGAAGCTGCCAACAGCAGAGTTCAAATGAGGGAAACGTAGCGGTGCTGTAAATGGAATTCATCCGGGCACAATGAGCTTCTGAAAAGACGCAGGACAGAGAATGATGAGAAAGGGGCCCCCATTCAACAATATGTGAAATAGACCATGCCATACACCTTAACTCGCCTAATGACATTCTTTTTATTCTAAATAATTACATGTCCCCGGCTTGAAAATGTAAAAGCTATTACAGTCCCTAACTGGATAAGGCTTTTTTTTTTTTAGCTCCAAAGAGTATATATCTATAATCAGTGCTGTAGTCACACACGCAGGGGGTCAGTTTAACCATTTTGCTGCCTGAGACGTTTTTTGCATGCATACCGGTATTTAAAAAATCCTATTAGGCCTGAAGATTACTTAAATATTATATATTTTCTGAAAGCAGACATCCTGTAGAATAAAATAGTGGTAGTTGTTTATGTAACATTAACACACTAAGATTAATTTTAGCACACACAAATGCCATACAGTATATTACAACATATAACTGAAAAAAATAGTATTGCGCCGTCAGATAAACGTTGAATTTAATACAAATTTGTAATACAAACAAAATAAAGAAAAATGAAAGTCCTATAGACGAAATAAAGTCTACCAAAAAAAGTGGGCAAAATCTTCATGACGCTGCTGTGTACCAACCACCGAGTGATTATAATGCTGCTAACCAAGTCGTTAGACCCCACAACACAAGAGGTCTGAGCCCCCGTTCACACCGGTGCGATTTGTCACGTGATTTAGAACTGTCAAGTCGCACCCCTTTGTCGACAATTGAATCGTTCAAACTGCCGCGACTCATGTTGCACTGACTTTGAAACAGGTTCCTACACTTTTTGCCGATTTCATTGTGATTTGCATAGATTTCTGTTAAACAAAGTTGCAAGCCGCAATGAAATCGGAGGTGCAAATTGCACTGATCTGCGGCTTTGAAGTCGCGCTGAAGTAGCGCGATTTCAAAGCCACACCAGTGTGAACCAGGGCTAAATCAGCATTTAAAAGATAACAAATCCCACATGAATGAATGGATGGCTTCAGCTCTCTTCCTCCAACACTTCAGTAAGCCTCAAGCCTCACTCTCTCATGAATGGCATGCCCCAAAAATGATAACTGGATTGCTTCTCATATACCGGTCCCAGCAGCAAAAATAAATACCAAGGAAAGAACAATATCCCATAGTGAAGTACCATTTAAAAAACATTTATTAATAAACCAAGTGGGTACTCACAAAACAGATAGTATGACAAGCATATCGCACAGCACCACCGACTCTCCGGGCAGGTGGGATAATGTCACTGTTAAACTTCACCCTACGCATGTTTCGTTCAGACAGGACGTCTTCCAAGGGACTACAGAGTTATGTTTTTCAGTTTCCTTTGATATCTATGTGTGAATATCAGTGAGTGCTGCAGTCAGGTTTTTTACTTTCTCACCTTAATTTTATTTAATTGATTAATTTGTCAAGAGCGTGTTAAGCACAATATTGGATAACAGGATATTACAATATATACAGTATTTAAAATTGCATGCACTCAAATCAGTTAAATTTGAATGATGGGCCTTAAATATTGATCTCACTCCAATCATGTGCAGAGATATGTAACATGTGTATTGCAATCTGTGTTTTCGTATATGGGCACCCCCCAAGGTGTGTGTTTACGTTTGTATGTGCGTGTATGTGGGAATAGGCTCAAATTTTTTAGGGAGGGGTTTAAGTGCTTGGGTGTAACTTTGTTTTTTAAAAACGTATTTTTTTTTCACTAAACTTTGTTTTTTATCATATATCAAAATTCCTTTTAAGGGAACATCAAGGGTCTTTCCAACCAACAGCAGCCGAAAAAAATTACAACAAAAACTAAAAGTTTAATACACATCTCCTCTGGGTTCTTACTAGGTAGGTCTACCTCCCTTCTATTTGGCAGCACCCGACATGTTGGTCCCAGGTCTGCAGGTGGGGGTGCGGACAACCTAGGAATTGTGGGTGGGAGGCATTTGGGAGCATACGGTGGGGAGGTTGTTGTGCTGTGTGTGGGGGTTAATTGGGATGGGAAATGTACCGGGGGTACGTGGAAGCAATCAGGCGACAGACGACTTATCAGATTTAGATTTGCCATGCTTTGGGGGCAGCATAAAGGTTAAAGCATGTCTAACCCCAAAACAAAAATGTAATATATACAGTATGTTTAATTGCCAACTAATGCCCAATGTAATATAGGATTTTTGCATTATTCCTGACAAAACACCTCTTCATATCCCTTTAATGTCGCCCTGCCTAGATTAAGGAGATGATTATGACCGTATTTTTTATGAAGGGGTGATTAAGAGACAGACTGAGTGATTGTAGGACAGTGAGTTATTCCAGGCCAGCTATGCCCTCAGGTCTGAGGCCTCCTTAGATTCTTTCCCTCCTCAGTATAGAAGGGAGACAGGAGACATTGCTATGTTAAGCCAGTGCCTGAGCCACTCTGTAATAGCGCTATTCAAGAAACACGTGGACTGGGAGGCCCTCAGCTCTATTTCTAATATGCTTAGCCAGGGAGGAATTCACTAAATGAGGACTAGACAAGTGAGGGACCGCTGGTGATTATCATGACATAGAACATTTACACAGAACTGTAAAGCCTATTTTCTGTAGTAGCTCTAAAATTAAAGTGGAACTAAATGAAAACATTCACGTTAAAATCTTAAGGGGGACATTTGAACATATAATAAATATGCAGAGGCATGCCTGGGAAAAAAACCCATAGAACAGCTATGTAGCTCGTTTTATTGCATGGTAAAAGATTAAATCTGGCTCCTTAGGGCATGCCCCATATTTACGCTTCTTCACAATGCCAAACTGAAGGGGCAAGGATGTTTAAAGCAAATCAAGCAATGATTTTTTTCTCTCGTGAGTCAATTTTTCTTTGCCTTCCTCTTGCATGAGCCTCTGCCTGGTTCTGACAAAGCCTCCTCAGTTTGGCAAGTTTTTATTTTCATAAATTGTTATCATGGCATTCTCTGATATCCTAATGCCGTGTACACACAAGCGGACTTCTCGTCGGACTGAACTCCGAAGGACTTTTCAACGGAGTTCCGACGGAGTTCCGACGAAACTGACTTGCCTACACACGATCCCACCAAAGTCCGATTGTTTCGAACGTGATGACGTATGACCGGACTAGAAAAGGAAGTTCAATAGCTAGTAACCAATAGCTGCCCTTGCGTTGTTTTCGGTCCGTCAGACTAGCATACAGACGAACGTTTTTTTCGATAGGAAACAAGTCCGTCGGAAAGATTTGAAACATGTTCTATTTCTAAGGTCCGTCAGATTTTTCGACAGAAAAGGTTCGATGAAGCCCACACATTTCTGCCGGAAAGTCCGCTTGTGTGTATGCGGCATAAGACACTGCTTTTCAGGATTGCTGGGCAAACACCCAGTGTGCATGAGGCCTTAATTTCTGGGTTTACGCTATGGGTTTACAATAAATCTATTATTGTTTGATGCTCGGGAAATCTTAACCAATTGCAGATCGCCTCATGCACATATACAATAACGAGGTGGCCACTTTGCGACGGATCATGTACATGTAAGTGACCCGGCATGGCTTCCCAGCTTCTCCTTCCAGGTAATCCGGTCTTCTTTAGAGCCACCCCCTGTCCTGATTGGACGGGAGAAGAAGCTGGGAACTGATAGTGAATATTGATTCACTAGTGGGAGGGTTCGGGGCGCAGTGCTGTGCGCCCTGAGCACAACCTTTTTCAAGCCAATTAGAGCCTCAGACAGACCTCATAGAAAGGCATTAGCTTGGCACCGCGCATGCAAACTAGGGGGGTGGTGCCCCTGCGCCCCTTATGGACCGGCCTAACTACAATTAGAATATCTATAATAATTCCTATACCAATATGCATCTATAACTAACAATCCCAGTGCTGCTATGTTTACCTTCAGGCTTTCAGATATCAGGTTTTATCTAGGATAACACAACGTGAGATCATAAGAAAAAATAAAAAAGAACTTGCCAATCTTTGTAGGAATGGGATAAATTGATTTTCTGCAATGTTTTTTCCTCTTACACAATTTGCCTTCAGGATCCTGCATTGGCTCATCCTGTTTTTTTATAAACAGATCCTTTGATCCCAAAATATCAGGCCAAAGCTAACAGTACTTCAAATGAAAATGGACTTTGAAAAACTATAAAGATTTTGATCCTAGCTATTTTACTTTTATTTCAATGTTAACAAATTTACAAAGTGAGTTTTCATATATTCTTTTCATTACTTATATGGAATCTTTATTTTTCAAATAACATTTAACACAGGGTGAGCCACTGTCATATAGGAGATTATGTGAGTATGCTGGGATCTCAAAGGCAGTCCAGCATTGCTTTTTCACTTGCTGACTACCTCTGATTACTTATTCATTTGTGTGTTGTGCATAGACCTGAATAGCAGAATATCAACTTACATAGACTAGCATATTAATATATCTCTGCAGAAACCCTGGAGTCAGATTCCTTCATTGAGACTGGATGTCATATTACCACTGTACTCTCTGATCTTAAAAAAAGAACCGCAAAAGAAAACTGGGGTCAACAGCCTCTACTGCACCACTTGATGGCTGTAAATGGTAAATATTAAAATATAAATAACATTTTTAAAGATTAAAATGTTCCAGATTTTTTGCAAACGTTTGATGTAACGTATGAAATTATTACAAAGTCTCTTATAATTTATTGTTAGAACAATTTTTAATTTTTGTAAGTTTCTGTGACGTGAAATGCGTCAACCTTATTCCCTGTGTGTTTGTACTGTCGAAGTTTTAATTTGTTAAAATAAACAAGTTGGAGTTTTATCTATGGGTGTGCAGTCACCCACCTTCATTTCTTCCAGTGATTGCTGTATGAACCCGACCTGCACCCTTTGTTTCTTTACAAGGCAGCGGTACATTTATCTTTGTATCAAGTTAAAAAGTAATTTATGTTTCCAGTTCTGACTGCATTCAACCATTGTTTTCCAAGATTGCTGAAAAGCCTACTTTTTCACCCCTGCAAACCATTAAAGGGAACCTTTACTAAGAGAAACATAAAAGCTTTCATCCTTGACTGCCTGGTTTGCAATTGTAAGATAACTGCCTGTCATGCTGACCATACTTCAACCCAACCCGGCATAAAAAGTTCTAAACTCTGTGGGGGTGAAGATCAGCTGATCATGTGACCACCATGATTGACGATCACAGTGGTCACATGACTGCCAGCCCCACAGTCTACTGATCATTAGCGGGGACCAAGAGCTGTCTTTCACAGCTTAGTCTCTGTGGTGTGAACCTGCTCTCAGCACAGAAACATTGGCTGCCCAGAGACGCATATGTGCCCCATGTTTGCATTAAAGAGAAGTATGGGGTTTGGGTTCTTTGCAGATTTATACTTACCTAGGTGGATGCATCATCGATCCGATGCTGCATCTATCCCCCGCCAGCTCTAACACTGAGAAATGAGCAATCAAACACCGCAGATTGATCGGTTCTCACAGCCCCCTGAGCAGACAGCTGTTGACTGTCAAACACCACTCTCTGATCTGCCCCCTCCTCGCTCACTGGAGCGCTGGGCTGTGGAGGGGGTGGGATCAGGCTCTCATCGGCTCACTGAGAGGCTGAGCCAGGTGCCAGTCCAGACATGTGGGTGGATTCCCACTCCAATGTCGCGATCTTGCCCAAGTCTGGACCGGCTCTGTGACATCAGTAGACAGTGGATTTCCGCCTGCTGTCTGCTGAGAACGCATCACAGAAGGGCAGAACGAACTGCACTCCTGTGATCCACAGAAGAAGTACAGCTAAAGCTTGTTTGGCTGTACTTCTCCTTTAAAGCCAATCCTTTTGACGCCACACATATGTGTTGGGTAGTCTTAAAGGGGGTTAAATAAATGTTTAAGAAAAAGTATGCAGTGCTTCTGGCATTCCTGATCTGCTTACTTACTTTAAAACTCAGCTCCAGGAATCTTCATTTTCATACCCTTCAGCCCTTTCATAATTTGAAAGCAGAGAGTAGTAATTATATCATTGGAAGAAGGTTGCACTATCCCTGATACACAAGACAAAAGATATCTCCCATGGAACTTTGTTGCAGCAATAGAAATCACACAATTGGTTTGTAAAAAAAACTTTTATTGAACAACAAATTTAAAATTGGCTGGTCTAGACACTTCACTTCCTACAATATACATATACTGCAGGGATACATGAAATTATTAAAATAAATTGCATATCCACCAAGTCAACCCAATGTGTTTCAACTTATATAAAGTCTTCATCAGGGGATAAGGAGGTGGAAGCAATCTCTACATACATCAAAAAAGCAAAAGAAAATGCATAATGAAATTTATATTAAATTTTACCAGATTGTACATGATTTTACTATTTTCATATGACATTCAAAGCAAGTATAATGCACCTACAAAAGATATGAACATAACTGGATGTCCAGACCAACAGGTAATGGCTCAGTGGTGCAGACCATGCGTGTCTCAGCCCAACGCAGACCTCAAGCTCCACAGAAGATCAATGGCTATCAAGCAGAAGGCAACAGAGGCGGCTTGCTTGCATTCACTGAATTGAATCAAAGCACAGGTACACTCTTTAGCTGATCCATAACATTTTTTGAATGGTATTATGATTTATAGTTTATTATGGACTTTTGTTATTAATTATAAGAATCAGGATGAATGTAGTATTATATAAATTTGAAACAAACATCCAATAAAATGTATCAAGTCTAACAATGCACAAATGAAACATACCTAATTGAAGGCTAAGAGGCCACAAAATATATGTATAGAGCTGGATGGTAGATAACAGAAGCAAAAGGGAGAACAATCTTCTATAAAGCCCTATGGTCAAACAAAAAAAAGAAGAGCTGTAGAGGGACATTCAAAGTTTAAATTTGTTGAGAGAAAAAGGGCTTTTTCATACTTACATCCAGCATGGGTTGACAGCATGGACTCCACTGACTGAATGAGGGAAGGGAGGGATATATATATATATATATATATATATATATATATATATATATATATATATATATATATATATAGTGATGCAAGTCTGCTTGATTGCCCCCAGCTGAAGCCATTAGCATTGATCTCCCCTGGTGCCCAATCACCTCAAGCGTGGATGGCTGCTGCTGCTGATGTTCTGCGCTTCAAGCAGTGCAGCCAAAATAGATGGTAACCACTCATGCGGAACTCGGCGGAGACACAAAGGGGACACCAACAGAACGGACGTTTTCCCAAAGACCGCCCGTGAGAGGGATCAAGTAGGCAGAAAGGCAAGAAGGGGGAGAGCTCGTCCATTGGACAGACACAAACTCCCCACGTCTGCGGTGGGGGACCCAAGACAATATCTATTGTGGAACTTGGATGGGAGAAGGGATTAGTGGGATACTCCTACTGAACTATACACAGTAGATAAGTACAACTCTCACTTGGCCTCACCAGAAGATTTGTGGAAGCAGACACACTGCTTTTACCATACTGCCACTTGTATGGAAGAATTAAGTCTTGTTTTCTCTAGCAGCAGACTTGATGCAACTACATTATCTTCAGGATACTCTCTAGCATCCCCTTGACTGACACCCGCCCACTGACTCTTCTAGCTGAAGGGGGTGACCCTCACAGGACAGGCACCATGACACAGATCTCTACTCACAGTAGGCAGAATCAGATCCTTCCTGGTATCTTCCTTTCAGTCAGCTTTGCAGGACCTCTGGGTTCAACTTCTCTCTAACTTTCAGGCCCTCAGGTCGACTACCCAAGGCCGCATGGCAACTTCTACAGAATAGGGGCAGCCGTCCCCTCCCTCTGGGACCCCGCTCTCAAGTCGAAGACCCGCAGCACATGTGCCCTTGGCATTTATACAGTCACAGAGCATGCAACGAGGGACTTTCCTTTGCCAATAGCCAGGGCTGTAACAATGCCTGAGCCCTCACTTGTCAGGTTTCCTCCCACTGTCCAATATGCCTCCCTATTGGACCAGTGTGAAACATTCAGACAAGCTGAGCTGCACCTGAGCACCATGAGCAGACCTCACATATAGATCCTGCTCCCTGGTAGGCAGAGAGCACTCTAAATGTACCTGGCAATCTTCCTGGTAAGCAGAAAGACCCAAAAACTATACTCTCTTCTGGCACCTACATAGGAGGGTGCTACACAAGGATATCTTGCCACAAATTTATGACACTGTTGAATTGTCAGTCTGTTAACTTGTTGCACATTTTCACTGGCAAGTTTTACACTTGCAGAGCACTTGAATCACAAGTTCTAGTTGACACTTTTCCAATTTGAAGCAAATTTGCGTGGCAAGTGGCAAGTCTCTAGCAAGAGCAAAGTCGAAGTGGTGAGTCTACAGCAAGAGCTCTGCAAGTCTACAGCATGAAAATTCAGCCGCAGTGACCCCTGTGGTGGGATGACTTTTGCACAACATAACATAACCAGAACTTGCAGCAGACTTGCAGAATGTTTGCAAAGAAAGTTGATCTGGAGTCATGCAATTTGGACATGCTGCAATTGTGCAAAAAACATGTAAAGCCTGGCAAGTCTAGCAAAAGCTTAGGAAGTCATTTTCAAACTTGCAGCACAATTCAGAAGGGGAGGAGGGGTTTTCTCAGCGAAGCACACCCTCCTGCCTGTATGCCTAAGCTAAGGGCAGATGGATTACAGGAAATAAATGCTACATGAATCATCTGTCCTTATTCAAGATAGTTGCATCTAGAAATGCTAGAGAGTGATTTCCAAAGTGTTTTCTCAGCAAAATAAAGCATGGCGGCATGAATTGATAGGTGAGTTTGCTTTGGATATTAAAAATGAATACATAGTGGTTTTGGTGCTCAGATACAGTGTAGTTCCGCTTTAAAAGTTGTCTGACTTTTTTTTTCTAATAGTGTGTCATATGCACTGCGCCTGTATTGCTAGAAATTCTTTGGTATTGGTGGGGGCATTAGAGTGCAAGCTCCACTGCTGCAGAGAACTATGTGAATGGCTTACATACAATAAATGAGAACCTGACTACCAGTCTGCCAAGTGTCCTGGTTTCTGCGGAATGACATGTGGGACAGTCCTGACAACTCTGCTCTAGTGTAGAAGAACAACCCCATTCAAGTCCATGGGGACTGTTGAGGGGGAGCCAGTGCTGGAAAAGATTTCAGACTGGAGGAAGGTAAAAATCAAGGGGGAAAAGGAAGCATTTGAGTGTAAGGTGTTTGGGTTACATTAGATTAGAAGGGTTGGGAAGGTGGGCTGTTATTTTTTTTAAACTGTGAACACAGTTCTATGTACACCAACAATATAGGCTCTGTCTGGGGGATGTCTTTTTAGAATTTATTGCTGAAGAAATTGAACAGGAGAGGGGTTTAAAGTGTTGTAAAGGCTGAAGGTTTCTTACTTTCATGCATTCTATACATAAAGGTAAAAAACTTTTAGTATGCAGCTTCCCCTGCAGCCCCTCCTAATACTTACCCTAGCTCAATCTCGATCCAACGATGTGTACGAGAGCTGCTGCTATCCCGGGTCTCTGCCTCCTCATTGGCCATTGGCTCCTGCTGCTGTCAATCACAGCCAATGAGGAGGAAGCCTAGCCCCATTCTGTGTGTCTTGTGGAAGCACAGAGCAGCTTGCTATGGGGGCACACAGTGGGGGTGGGGGTGCCCAGAGCACCAGCGGGGACCCAAAAAGAGGAGGATCATTGCTGTTCTGTGCAAATCCATTGCACAGAGAATGTAAGTAAGCATATTATGTTTTTTTTTTTAAAGAGAAAAACAATTAGCCTTTAGTAACCCTTTAAGGGTTACAAGATACTCCAAAACAATGATGACAATCCATAGGAGGGCAATCTTCTCACTAAATTCTCATAACTCCAGTCACACACAAAAATCCCAAATTGTGTGCTCCTCACGGTGTCCCAGGAACCATAAACCACTCAGCTTCCACTGGAAGATCCTCAGTGAGGGAGAGCCAGGACTTCTGGCAGTGCCTCCAGCACAAATCCTTTACCAGTCTTCCTCAGTCCCTTAGCCCTGCTCCTGCTGAGACCCAGACTGTGGCAAAAATCCTCTATTGCAGGCTTCTCCAGGCCCTCAGCCTAACTCCTGCTGAGGCCCAGACTGCAATACTTGACTCAGTAAAGCCCAACAGCCCCAAAAGAACTGGAACCCTCCCTGAAGAGGAAAGAACACTACAGAAAGGACTCCCAAACATTTATCATCTTCCCAGCCACCTTCTGGACACCTTCTTCCAGGGATTGGCTGGAGCATGGTAACTAATCTTGCTGGTCATTTGACTCTCCCTGCTATCCCCCCCCCCCCTATATTCTGGAAGCGCCTTCCTGAAGTAGGTGGGATAAATCAAATACCCATCTTGGAAATCCCTCCTCAGACAAAAACCATAAATTGCTGTACCACTAATTACAGTAAAGCCAAAAACGACATTTATCCTAGCAGCCTAACTAGAAAAACACGATACATATTCCAATAGGGACACTAGTTCTGATGACCCCCGTGACAACCAGGAACTTCCATTTTGGCTATGAGAGAGGAAGTGAAAAAAAAAACCCTCCTCAATGGGACATAGATGGCAAAAAAGACCCCACGAGATATAACCTTCCCTTACTAAAATCTAAAATGAAAACAATTTTGCCTTAATATTTGCTTTAAATGTTCATGATGCAGGGTTGTCATCCTGATCCCAGATAGCAAGTATAACTTTCCACAAATTTGTGGCACCGTTAAATTGTAGGTCTGTTGCGTGGCAAGCCTCTAGCAAGAGCAAAGTTTCAGTGGTGAGTCTACAGCAAGAGCACTGCAAGTCTACAGCATGAAAATTCAGCCACAGTGACCCCTGTGGTGGGATGACTATTGCACAACATAACTGAACCAGAACTTGCAGCAGACTTGCAAAATGTTTGCAAAGAAAGTTGACCAGGAGTCATGCAATGCGGACTCGCTGCAATTGTGCAACAAACCTGTGGAGCCTGGCAGGTCTAGCAATAGCTTAGCAAGTCATTTTCAAACTTGAAGCACAATTGCTTGCTATTTGGGATCCTGACTTTCCTATCTATCGAGTTACTGGCCTGGTACAAGCTTGCAGCCAGTCTGAGAAGTGTGAACTCATGTCCTCTACACTTGTTCCAAGTTGGTGACTATCTGACTAGTAAAGCCAGAATAATGATTACAGCTTTGTAGCCTTCCCCTTTAAAAACAAGTCAGCAATGCCATATTTGTATCCTGGCAGGTTCCTTTTAAGTAAGCAGGCTGAATTCATTAGGACAAAGTAAATTAGAGGCATCCCTAAAACAATTATAGCCTGTTTGTAGTTCACAGCTGAATACTGATGGGTTTTAACATATTTTCAGCAATGCCAGTAAACAGCTTATACATCTCATGTACTAAGTCAACTCATGTGACAATCCTGATCGGAATTCTAAAGGCATGCATTAAAAGCTATTTAGATTTCAGAAAATGTGTGAAGCATATCACTTTTACATATTTTAGGTATATATATAATATAGTGAATCTGATGGTATGAAACGTTGTCCCTTTCACAGAAGAGTCATTTAGAGATATTTGCTCTTTCTTGCTCTTATGCCGTGTACACATGGTTGGATTTTCCGACGGAAAATGTTTGATGGGAGCTTGTTGTCGGAAATTCCGACCGTGTGTAGGCTCCATCGGATATTTTCTATCGGAATTTCCGACACACAAAATTTGAGATCTGGATCTCAAATTTTCTGACAACAAAATCCGTTGTACACAATTCCGACGCACAAAGTTCCACGCATGCTCAGAATCAGGGGCGTAACTACCACCATAGCGACCCATGCGGGCGCTATGGGGCCCGCAGCCGAGTGGGGCCCAGTGAGGATAAGAGCACCGCCGGCACAGTCTCCCAGCCAGGGGAAGAGAGAGGAAAGGAAGAGGCGAGCTGTCCGTATCAGCAGAGAGCTGAATTGCCCGATGTAAGAGCTTTTATTAGAATTTCCAGTGTTCCCGGGGCTCACGTCACATAGCTCCACCTCTTGGCCCGGTGCCTTTGATAGACAGAACGCCAATCCAATGCGAGACATGTGACGTCATCAAAGGTGTCGGGCCAAGAGGTGGGGCTATGTGACGATGAGCCCCGGGAAGACGGGAAATTCAAATGAAAGCTATTACAGCGGGCAATCCCGCTCTCTGCTGATCCGGGTGGCTTGCCTCTTCCTCTGCATAGGTGAAGCTGTATGGGGCACAGGCAGACCAGACTGTATGGGGCACAGGTCACGCTGTATGGGGCACAGGTCACGCTGCATTGGGCAAAGGTCACGCTATATTGGGCACAGGTCACGCTGTATTGGGCACAGGTCACGCTGCATTGACACTAGGGCAGCTGTGGGGGGGGGGGGCTGTTTGCAGGGGGGCCCCATACAACATTTTGCTATGGGGCCCTGCTATTTCTAGTTACGCCCCTGCTCAGAATCAAGCAGAAGAGCCGCACTGGCTATTGAACTTCTTTTTTTCTCGGCTCGTCGTACGTGTTGTACGTCACCGCGTTCTTGACGTTCGGAATTTCCGACAAGATTTGTGTGACCGTGTGTATGCAAGACAAGTTTGAGCCAACATCCGTCAGAAAAAAATCCATGGATTTTGTTGTCGGAATGTCCGATCGTGTGTACAGGGCATTACACTTCAAGAGGTTGACACCAGGTCAGCATCCTAAAGTCCCTGCATTTCAAGTTTATCTAAACTCAAGCTTACCGGTCTTTAGGTGTGGTGGCTGCATTCGTTTTCTTTTTCATAGTTTTTCTGTGCAAGTGCAGCTGCATGGCCTTGAATGCAGACAAGAAATACAGCATACCTTCATGAGGCCATGATCTATTGTGGATACCTATTTAATCTGGTGTACTCCTGTTATACCATCCATCAGAAGATCCATCTTACCAACAGGCCTCCATATGAAGGATTTTGTCTATAGGCCTCAGTGGGTCTGGACTTCCCATGTTCAGGGGAGCTTCTTTGATGCTCCCTTGTTATATTTGTAAAACACCTGTTTCTATTCAATCTACAATATAACATGCCAGACATTTGATGGAGATGGAGGAGGCAGGAACTCTCTGGGGCAGTGTTTTTTGCTTTTAGTTCACATGGAATGTGTGCATATACACGACTGAAGTGACTAGAATTGATATCTTCCTTACTGTTGTGGAAATTTTATTATATGGACTCATTTGGACATTTTATTCTAGGATGTGTGTTTTATAGATTGTCATTTGTCTCCCTGTGTCTAATTTAACCAAGGAGCACTCTAGCAGAGCGCACTTGGGTTGAATCGGGACCAGCGGTAAAACCGTCAGTATGAAAACCTTCTCATGGGCTTGGAGACGTGTTCTGTGTGTGTGTGTGTGCATTTGCCGGTTTGTAAGTATCAAGCGCAATGCGCTGGGCTTCTTGCCTTCAAATGTCTATGTACATTAGGGAAGGGAAGTCTGCATAAAGCGAGAAACATATTATATCTCTGTTGTGGCTACGCTATCCCTTTTTGGATACATATCTGCTTTAATAAGAGGACCTTGATATCTGCCTTGCTGGTATTCTCATACCGTATATTGACAACAGCAGTAGCAGATTGACAACAGCAGTAGCAGATCTTCTTAACCGGTTCAATACAGGGCATTTTCACCCCCTTCCTTCCCAGACCAATTCTTAGTTTTCAGCGCTGTCGCACTTTAAATGACAATTGCGCGGTCGTGCGACGTTGTACCCAAACAAAATTGACGTCCTTTTTTTCCCCCACAAATAGAGCTTTCTTTTGGTGGTATTTGATCATCTCTGCGGTTTTTATTTTTTGCGCTATAAACAAAAGAAAAGCGACAATTTTGAAAAAAACACAATATTTTTTACTTTTTGCTATAATAAATATCCCAATTTTTAAAAAAAAAAATAAAAAATTTTTTCCTCAGTTTTGGCCGATACGTATTCTTCTACATATTTTTGGTAAAAAAAATCGCAATAAGCGTATATTGATTGGTTTGCGCAAAAGTTATAGCGTCTATAAAATACGGGATAGATTTATGGCATTTTTTAAAAAAAAATTTTTTTTTTTACTAGTAATAGTGGCGATCGCAATTTTTTTTCGTGACTGCGACATTATGGCGGACACATCGGACACTTTTGACACATTTTTGGGACCATTCACATTTATACAGCGATCAATGCTATAAAATTGCATTGATTACTGTGTAAATGTGACAGGCAGTGAAGGGGTTAACCACTAGGGGGCGGGGAGGGGTTAAATGTGTTTCCTAGGGAATGCTTCTAACTGTAGGGGGAGGGGACGCTCAAGGGGAGGAGACCGATCAGTGTTTCTCCATTCTGGGAACACAGATCGCTCTCCTCTGAGCTGACAGGACGTGGATCTCTGTGTTTACACACAGAGATCCACGGTCCGGCCCGGTTAACGGGCAATCGCGGGTGCCCGGCGGACATCGCGGCAGCCGGGCACACGCACCGGGACCCGAGCAACGCGGTGGGCACGCGCGCGCCCCCGTGGTGCGGGCACGCGCGCGCGCGCCCCCTGCGGCGCGGGCGCGCCCCCTATGCGACCGGGAACCCGAGGCCGTCATATGACGTCCACCCAAGATGGGAGATCCCATCTGTGAACGTCATATGTACATACGCGGGTAGGGAAGTGGTTAAGCCTGTAAGAACAAGTAGAATGATCTTACTACATACTGGTTACTCTGAGCAGTATTGAGTGGTCTCCATACTGACCAAGATAGTGGATGTGCATGCATGTGGCTGGGTGGAGGGCAGTGTACATGCCTCAAGTGGATGAGACATGTGCACCTCTCCCTCCCACTCCTGAGGATGCCCTCCCCTTTAGTGTTGTCATTTCCTGTAATGTCATTTTGCATGGAGGAAGCGATTGGCTGTTGGGGCCATGACTTCCTGTTTGTCATTTCCTTTTGTTGCCTATAAATAAAAAAAAAGTGCCTGGGCTCCTGAGGGCAGACAGTCAAGCTGTGGAGCTGAGGATGTAAGATGGTCATGTCTGTGTTACTTGGGAAGATACGGGAAACAGGGAGATAGTAAGATGCATTATACCAAGAGGCTGAAAGGGTACTTATTAGCGCAGGAGACATGAATTATGCATAGCGTATAGTGAAATCTCCACGTCACCTACCCCTGAGGAAGGAGATCAAACAGACTCTAAAACGCCTCGGGTATTGTCAGTCATGTTACAGTTGGTGTATTTTTAGTTGCTTTTTGTTATGTGCTTTCCATGTTACTATTTTTAACCACTTGACATCCGCGCTATGGCCGAATGACGGCCACAGCGCGGACCTGAATTCCCGGGAGGCAATCATATGACGGCCTCCCCTGTGCAAGCGCCCTGTGTGCGCCCTGCATGGCGCACGCCGTGCGCGCTGTGATCACCGAGTCACTGAGACTCAGCTGATCACCGATCTAAGTAAGGGGCCGGTCCCGGCCACTTACCATGTGATCAGCTGTCAGCCAATGACAGCTGATCACATGATGTAAGCAAAAGATCGGTAATCTTTTTTTTTGTCTACTCACGCTGATAGCGTGAGTAGAAAAAAAAAAGCCGATCACCGGCTCAGATGCGAGGGACAAAGGTCCCGAAGTGGAAGAGGCACACCTGCATCATCTGTGCTTCCTAACAGTGCCCACAGTGCCACCTAACAGTGCCTACAAGTGCCCCCTAACAGTGCCCACAGTGCCACCTAACAGTGCCTACAAGTGCCCCCTAACAGTGCCCACAGTGCCACCTAGCAGTGCTGCCTATCAGTGTAACTGATCAGTGCCCATTATTGCCACCCATCAGTGCCCATCACGGACACCCATCAGTGCCCATCACTGCTGCCTATCAGTGCCCATCACTGCCGCCTCATCAGCGTACATTAATGAAGGAGAAAATTTACCTGTTTTAAATTTTTTATAACAAAATATAAAACATTTTTTTTTTTTTTTAAATGCAGTCTTTTTGACATTTTTTTAACAAAAAATAAAAACTGCAGAGGTGATCAAATACCACCAAAAGAAAGCTCTATTTGTGGGAAAAAATTATAAAAATTTCATTTGGGTACAGTGTTGTATGACTGCGCAATTGTCATTCAAAGTGCGTCAGCGCTGAAAGCTGAAAATTAGTAGAATAAAAATAGGATGTAATAATATGAATAACCGTGTTGGCACTTTCCTCAGACCAGGCTCTTTTTTTTTAAGAGAGTGAATAAAAGGCTCTGTAATCAGTTCGTGGCTAAGAGAGACAAAAGGTACAGGATATCATTACTGCCACTCTTCTCTGAGAACAGCTACTGTTCCTCACATTTAGTCTTTGGTCTCTTAGTGAAAGGTGTCCTATTTCGTGATTACTTCTTGTATTATAGGCAACCTCCTGAAATGTCTAATTTTCTTAAATTGTTCATCTGATTTCCCAGCACATTGAGGTCTGAGAGATATAAACAAGATACAGAGGGCGAGAAAAGCAGAGCAGGAAGTGAGAACATTTAGCATAGCTCTTCCCATGGGAATCAATATCCTGTTTGCAATGTTTTTATGTTTTTGGTGTTTGGTAACTAGAGGCATTACTAGTAGGATATCCGTACACAGATGAGCACATCAAACACAAACTCTGCTTCTTTCATGATGCTGCTTTCTGGAGCGGGGAAACACAGGAACCACAGCACAAAATAGCCAGGTTTTATCAGTTCAGGAGGCCCTTCGTCATGTGCCTAGATCATATTGCAGTGATCATGGGCTGCCTGAAACATCTGATTTTTGCTTAATTAGTACAGTAATTGTCCCATTAAAAATTGAATGAGTGAGTCTATGCGTGATCAGAGGCAAAGTGCCACTATAGACTAGACATAGACTGTATCTACATATATGGGAAATTTTATTCTGCCGTACAAGAATTTTGGTACCATGTAATGCCATTTTTGTTTTCGATATGGGACTAGCAAGCAAAAAAAAAGAAACGAACGTTCGTTCTTCCTATTTCCTTATAGTGTAGTTGTCTCCAAACTGCCCCCCAGGGGCCAGATGCAGCCCTTTGCTCGCCTTTATCCAGCCCTTGGGGCACTTTTCCTCCCACTGATACAAGACACTATTGCTCCCACTGACACCAACCATGAGGCATAATACCTGCTACTGACAACAATGGGGCACTATTTCTCCCATTGACACCAACGATGGCGCACTATTCCTTCCATTGATATCAATGATGGGGCACTATTCTGCCTACTGACACCAATGATGGAGCACTATTTCTTCCTCTGATACCAATGTTGCATTACTATTCCTTCCAGCAATATCAATGATCGGACACTTCCTCCCACTGATACAAATTATTGGATACCATTTCTCCTACTGACACCAACAATGGGAAACTATTTCTCCCCCTGACACCAATGATGGGACACTATTCCTCCCACTAAAACCAAGGATATGGCATTTTTCCTCCTACTGACACCAAATGGTACACTATTTCTTCCCTTAATACCAAAGATGCATTATTTATTCCCACTGACGCTAGGGCAATTTTTACTCCTAATGGCCACAGTCTGGACCCCTAAAGTCTGAAGGACTGAAAGGACTGAAGGACTGTAAAATGGCCCTTTGTTTAGAAAGTTTGGAGACTCTTGTTATAGTGTGTACAAGGCTTTAGAGGCTAAAGGCTAAGTTCACTTTTATTTATTTTTTATTTTTATATAATCTTTATTTTATTTTACATTTTAAGCCATACAAAACAGTAGAAAGAAAAAGGGGTAACGGGAAAAGGAAGGCAAAATTCACCTCAAGAACAAATACTGATATCGGTAGAGCAATAAGTCATTAAACCGTAACTGTTACTATTACGAGCTCGTCCCCGTTCTAGATTTTCGATCTAAGTGGACATTCCGCTCAAACTTTGGGGGAAGGAGAGAGGTCTCGCACAATAAATCAAAGCAGAAACCTTACAGTATCTTAGGCTCACATAAAGTAAAGTAGAAACATATAAGACATGAAACAATATACAAAAAATATACACAAGTACCGCTAGGGCCTCTATAAATCGGCAAGCACACCTGGTTAATTGGCTGATGGGATATATTTAAACTAGGAACACCAATGCTAGTTCTGTATCTGGTTCTGAACCTGATTCAGGGTCTGGTTTACCTGAAAAAATGCAGGATCCCCCAAAGTTAACAAAGAAATATCTAGACTAGAGGAGACTAAGGACTGTCCAGAGGTATGACTCTGCCATGAGGCCCAGATTGAGTAGAAGCACTCATGAGTTCCCTTGCATGTGGTCACCCATTCCTCTACTTCCATGATCTCCGTCGCCTTCTAAAGCCAGTCCACCTCACTCGGAACTCGCGGGCTCTTCCAATGAATTGGTATAAGGCGCTTCACAGCATTAAGGAGGTGAGGGAAAGCACTGCATTTATAGTGAGAGAGGGGGATGGGGGGATGTGAAGCAAAAAGTGCTTTGGGGGGGAAAAGGTACATCGATACCTAGACTATGCGATATGCGTCTGCGGACAGCAGAACAAAAGGGTGATAACAACAGACAGTCCGCTAAGTTCACTTTTAGTAACACGTTACATGTTACACCTGTATTTAGGGTGTAACATGTACTAAACATTACCTGCCCACGACCCCCCCAATACCCCCTCCTTGCTGCTGCTTTCAAAATTTAAAATAGTAAACACTCAGTAAACAGTAAACTCAGAGATGGTTGTGTGTGAAAATCCCAGTAGATCAGCAGTTTTTAAAATACTCAGACCAGCCTGTCTGGCACAAACAACCATGCCACGTTCAAAGTCACTTAAATCCCCTTCCTTCCCCATTCTGATGCAACTGTTGCCCACCCTCCGGGGTCTGTATTTACCTCCTTCAAGGACTTGTACTTTAAAGAAAAGCTGTCAGTGTGCCAGTGTCTTTGTTTTACTTCAGATCAGACTACTCATTTGGACCTTTTTTTTGTTTTGTTAAAAGTGCTTCTGCACACCCTAATATCTTCTGAAACTTTATGCTTACTATGTATAAATGTTGAATTGCAGCCAAAGTTCGGAACTATGACATACCACCCCCACCCACATCTGTCAACAAGACCAGTAGAGGAGTCCATGTTCTGAACGGTTAGATGCAGGGTGCAATTCACAGCTATTGCCTTACACATGGCATTTCCCAGGTTCAAGGGTCCCAGGGGCTTGCAGAAGTATCTTTGTTATACGTTAGTATGGTCATTAGTAGTTTGGAAAAAAAAAGTTCACAAGCGCGTATCCTTGGATTTTGAACCCTCACTGCATATCTACAAATATTCTTGCTGCTAACTTGGGCAACGATGTTGTGGACACCCAGGTAATCTCCATATATACTGCATTTCATTTATACTACACTACTGAATTAGATCAGGTCTGCATCAGCAAGCAAGGTCAGTGTTAAGTTAGGCCCCTTTCACACGGGTGCCTCCGTTGGACGGACTCCGCTTGCTCAGCGGGGGGATCGTTCCGCTGATCCCCGCTGAGCAGGCGGATGACAGGTCCGTGTCCGCTCACTGTGTAGAGCAGAAACAGACAAAGTCCCACCCTCCTCTATGGGGAGATTGGGTAAAAATGGACCGCCTGTCCATTTGCATCCGATCCTTTCTGATCCGATCTGCCAGATGGGTGGAAAATAGAATCACCATCTGTCTGGATTTGGTGGACAGGATCGTATCAGATAGCGGTGGATGTCAGAGGACATGTCATCGCTGACATCCACAGCTCCATAGGAGCGAAAACAGGGTTCAATCTGGCCTGCCTGCAAAACTGACAGGCAGATCTGATCGGACAGCCCATATGAAAGGGGCCTAAGGCCATCAAGTCCTAAACTCAGGAACAAACACTTTATAAACTGCAGCACACTAGTCCTTAGATGTGGTGTTTGCATTAGGCGCCTATAAAGCATTGCACCTGTTATTAGCAGATCAAGGGTGCAATCTCAGGCTCCTGCAAACTGTCAGTGTAGCTGTCCACCCATACCTCATACAGCAGGCAGTTACTGAATGACAGGAAGCATCAATGAACTACTTAGACTGCTCATCAGTGACCTAGTAGTTCATTGAGAGCTACAAGCCAAAAGCCACAATGACTGACATTAGTTGAAGTTCCTCCATTGACAGAAACTAGTGAATGAATGATGTGGCTGAGTGATTAGCGCCCCCACGGCCACATTTTTTTAAATTTCTGACAGCTGGTGTGGGGAGAAGATCCCCCACTGGCTGTCACAACAGGGACTCTGGGTGGTGTGGGGACTGCTGCATCAGTAACATATTACATGTTACACCCTGAATACGGGTGTAGCATCTAACATGTTATGAAAGGTAAATTTATCCTTTAACTCTTGGTGTCGGGAAAAGCTGCCAGAAGTGACTGATGCTGATAACAGAGGAACCAGGCAGCAGACATAAATGATACTCAGTGCTTTAGTTCATATTTCATATTTGAAGTTTACAACCACTTTTACCTTGTGACCCTGCCAGTAACACACTTTCTCATCCCGAGGCAACAATGCCAACTCCCTGTACTGTATCTGGGACGGAATATTGAATTCCAGGCTACTCTCTCCTGATAGGGGGAGGTGTTCTGTGATCCTCGGAAGAGAACTGGGCAAGGCGAATAATACTGCTTGAGATTTCAGTGCAGCTCAGGCAGAGTGTACATGATGGATTTCTGTCAAGATCAACTGATATGCTTTCAGCGATATATTTAGCAGAGCAAAAGGAAGCAAGAGTAGTGTATTGTTTGAGTTAACATAGCTGCTCCTCTGCGGATCGCTTTTCAGAGGACATTTGACAGACAGTGAGGAGGCAATATGTTGCTTTCTCTTCACCTGTTTGAACCCTCAAAATGCTACACCACTGCGCTGCAACCCCTTGCCCCATCCACCTGACTGGGTCATGTTTGGCATCGGTTCTGCCGGCTGAAAGCAACATGCCATTTCATTTTTGACGTGGCTGCGAAGCAGGGCATGTGTACAGCCATGAGTGGCTGCATGTCCTTGTACGGGCAGGCAGTTGGGAGTGGTAAAACTGTGGCTCAGCTGCCTAATTCCCCCCCTGGCCACTACTGTACACAAGCCCAGTGATTTGCATAGCTTTTTATCATTTTGAATTGTGAGAAGTGGCTATAAAGCACAACAATAGTGTTGCACTCTGTAGCAGGAACCACAGCTTGCACATTTAACGTGCAACTGCACTTTTTTGGAGAAAAAAAACTGCTATATGTACATTGAAAGGATTTTAACAAAATTTGTTGCAGCTTGCTGTCTTTTTCTGTTCTGAAGAAGTAGCTGTTTGTTTCAAATATGCCTTTACAGATTCATTCTGGAAGTGTAGGGTCTATGCCCGTTATAACTACCTGAGCAAATCTCACTGTTCTAATGAAGAAAGCTGCAGTGTCTGCATCCCTTTAGTAGACAAGCCTTGGGGAGTCCTCACCAAAACTTGGAAGGTATTCACCTGTCTTTTTCCATCATATATTGCACAATTATTCCTCATTTTAGGACAATGAACAAAGCCATACAAATCATTGCTTTTTGCCCCTCTAGCCAGATGCACATCCGCTGATGTAAATATAAATAATGCCTAATATTATAGAGCCACTTATTCCAAACCGCGTACAAGCTTGCGGTGCAGTGCACAAAAACTAAACTTCGTGTGAACCACAGGGTACATCACTGGTCTTCTCCTGAATAGGCCAGACCTCCTTGACCCCCCCGGGACACAAGACTCTCAACTAGGTATACTGTCTAGTTGGGCTCCACGCAGTAGAAGTCATTGTTTCCATACACTACACTGATGTAGTGGTCTTGAAATGAGGAAAGATTTTGGGATATGTCATGGAAAGATACCTTCTGTGCTATGCTGTGCTATGCACTGTATAATGTGATGGCTTTTTGATTGCTATAACCTCTCTATCACCATAAATATAAAAACGCATATGGTCCTGGCTGGAGGAAATGAAAAAACGAATGGGACTTTAAAGGTGTTGAACCTCCTCTTAGTATATTTATCAATACACATTCATTGAATTAAAAGAATTCTTTATTGTACACATTGTTACAAGCTATAACGCTGGGGGTTGACATATACCCCTTGTAAATTTTAGAAAGTTAGTATTAGCATATTATCAGAAGCAAAGGCATCCCGAAGATAGAGGCCCCTCGTTATGTATGTAAGCAGTATAATTTTTTTGAGGTAACAGAAGATAACTTCATGTATATGTAACCATATCACTCATGCCGACGCGTTTCACCTTTGCCAGCTTCTTCAAGCGTTTGGAGGGGTGCAGTAACATTGGGTTAAATTTTTTAAATAGATTATGACTCAGGAGGATCCAGCAAAGAGTCTAACTTCATGTGGCCAAGCACCAAATGGATCAGGACACTGGAGTCAGGATGGGCCGGGTTACCTCACTGGGGGGCCACCAAACAGCGCCCCAAAAGGGGAGAGCAGAGAAAGGCTACACCACCCCCACTATAAGATGTGTTTAAGATGCAAGGACACCATTTCTGAGGACTGAGATTTAAGTGAGCAGGAGTTTTGTATTGAGGACATTTTGCAGATCTACATAGCTTTGATGCAGTTGCTCACCCTTTGCCTTACATTGGAATTATACACACATGCTACCTAGGCTGGTATCTTAAACACATCTTATAGTGAGGGTGGTGCCGCCTTTTTCTTCTTCCCTCATCTTGGGGCGCCATTTGGTGGCCCTCCAGTGAGGTATCCTGACCTATCCAGCCTCCACTGTCCTGATCCATTTGGTGCTTGGCCATATGAAGTGAGACTCTTTGCTGGATCCTCCTGAGTCATAATCCATTGTAAAAATTTAACTCATTGTTACTGCACCCCTCCAAGCCCTTGAAGAAGCAGACAAAGGCAAAACACGTTGGCATGAGTTGCTCCCTCCTTGTGTGATATGGTTACATATACATGAAGTTATCTTCTGTTACCTCAAAAAATGATACTGTTTACATACATAACAAGGGGCCTTTATCTTCGGGGTGCCTTGGGTTCTGATAATATGCTAATACTATGTTTCTACTATTTACAAGGGGTATATGTCAACCCCCAGCGTCATAGCTTTTAACAATTTGTACAATAAAGATTTATTTTAATTCAATGAATGTGTATTGATAAATATACTAAGAGGAGGTTCAACACCTTTAAAGTCCCATTCGTTTTTCCATTTTTTCCATTGTCCCTTTCACCAATACCCTTTTACTGTCACCAAAAATCGAATTCCTGTTGAAAGGGAATGTCTAAAATGTTACTTGTAACTCAGTGCCAACTTCTGACAGTGAAAACCTTGCTTTAGGCTGGGTTCATACCTATGCGCATGACAGGAGAGTGTGACCGGCTCTCAATGGAGGCTGTTCACACAACTCCAGGGCGGCTGTAGTCCACATTTGAAAAGGGTCCTGTGCGTCTTTGGCTGCATTTTTAGGTGTGGATTCAGTCAAAAATTCGGACCGGATTCGCACCTGAATTGTTGTACAGGGACCCCCTGCTGGGACACGCGGCGGCATCAGTGTGAACCCAGCCTAAGGTTGTGTTCACACCTATGCGTTTTTTGGTGCTTTTTGCAGAAACGCACTACAGTTCATTTAACAATGTGTCCTATAGGACATGTTCACATCTATGCTTTTTTCAGCCACTGCGTTTTTGGAAAGGGTCAGGGACTTTTTTAAATGTGAAACTGTGCTTTATTTGCTTTTTTGGTTCAATAAACTTCAATAGAGAAGCTGCAGAAAAACATGTAGTGTGTTGTTGCTGCGATTATACCTCAATTTTGCATTGATTTGTGTTTTGCATTTTTTTAATCCGCCCAACAACAAATTGGTCAAAAAAAAAAACATAAAAAATGCAAACTGCAAATTGCTTCAAAATCATGGTAAAATCGTGTGTGCAAAAAATGCAAAACGCACCACAAAAAGAATCAAAAGCAAACTGCATAGGTGTGAACCCAGCCTTTGATCAACTTTTAAACATCCCTAAAAATAACATGTATTGCAGCATGACATGAAGATATTATTCTTCTGTTAGTTTTACCAAATTATGAGAACCATTCCCCATGCAATGCATATTGGACACCTGACTACATCAGTTTAAAGTCCCACTGCATCAGTTTTTAGATTTGGAGTGGGAAAAGGTCAGAGCAACTGTCAGGTTTCCATAACTTCCTGTCTTTTTATGAGTTTTGCACAGAACTGATGGATGTCAGACAAACAACAAGTGAGGGTAAATCCCACAAAAATTAGACAAACAGTAATTATTTTGTTGAGGAAGGCATAGGCTTTTTTTTACTCTTGAGGAGGAATACCCCTCACTTCCTGTTCAGGTGACAGGGGTCAGAACAGGAAATGAGGGGAAATCTGTTCAATGGGGACACAGAGCATTTAAAATCTGACAGAGTGACGTTCAGGTCACTCTTGCCAATATCTATTTCCCCAACGCCGACCATGCACAGTTCCTGCGTGGGCTGATACCCAAACTGCTTGAGTTTACGGAGGGGATGCTCATTTTTGGGGGTGATATGAACTTTGCGATGGACCCCCTGTTGGATACCTCGCGGGGTGCTTCCCATCTCTCATACGCCCGCCTTAAACGAATCAAATCTGATCTTCACTCACTGCGTTTGATGGACCCCTGGCGCCTCTCACACCCCAGAGACAGGGATTACTCGTACTTCTCACAAGTTCATCATTCGTACTCAAGACTAGATTACCTGCTCCTTTCCCATAAGGACCTGCCGAGGGTAGTTGACTCATCCATAGATGTCATCTCCTTCTCTGACCATGCCCCAATACACCTGACGCTCCAAATGGGACCAATGTCTAAATCCCCACCCTCATGGAGACTGAACGAGTCTCTGCTTCAATCTGCAGAGATCCGCGCTGAGATACAAGCCAAACTACAGGAATACTTTGTACTCAATGAAGCCTCGGTCTCCAACCCCTTGGTGATGTGGGCGGCGCACAAGCCAGTTATCAGGGGCATTTTGATAGGCATTGGGGCACGTCTCAAGAGGGAAAGAACCCGTAGAACTGAAGAACTTCTTCTTCAGATCAAGACCCTTGAATGTACACATAAGGCCAGCCTAGCTCGCTCCGTATACCAGGAGTTACTTAAAGCGCGTGAGGAGCTTCGCTCGCTTCTGTTGCATAAAACTAAAGAGAGGTTAGCATGGTCACGTCGTACAATGTACGAATTCTCTAACAAACCTGGCTCTCTCCTAGCTAGAGCCCTACGCGGTCCCCGCACCAAAACTTTTATCCCCCACATTCTGACCCCTTCGGGTCAGAAGGTCTCTACCTCAACAGAAATGGCGGAAGAATTCCGTTCATTCTACAGCGGTCTCTACAATCTAGACAGCCCCTCTCCTGGTGCCCCTAGCTCCTCTGGGGGACCCACCCCACACGAATACTTAGCCTCCTCTGGCATGCCATCTCTATCGGCCGACACCGCGGAAGAACTGGAGGACCCCATTACGGTGGAGGAGCTGGGGGTAGCACTGGCGAGTTCCAAGCCCAAGAAAGCCCCAGGCCCTGATGGCCTTACTCCAATCTATTTCAAAACCTTCTTTGAGACGCTTTCTAAACCGCTAGTGGATGCACTTAACTCAATCACGAAAGGTAACTCCTTCCCCATAGACTCCCTTAGGGCCTATATTTCTCTCATCCCTAAAGAGGGAAAGGACCTACTTCGGTGTGGAAACTACCGACCGATAGCCTTGCTAAACACCGACTTGAAACTGTTTGCCAAAATCCTGGCGAACAGATTGCTCCCACACATACCAAACCTAATTCACAAAGACCAAGCGGGCTTTGTCCCCCAACGGGAACCCCGCGACAACACCATTAGGGTGCTGAACCTCATACATGCCGCCAGGACCACGCAACGACCCCTTCTCCTGCTGTCAACTGACGCGGAGAAGGCTTTCGACCGTGTGGACTGGACGTTTGTTAGAGCTACTCTCGAACACATTGGCCTCCGGACGTCGATGCTCAGCTGGATCTTATCACTCTACTCGAACCCCACAGCGGCGGTTAGGGTCAACGAAACCAGGTCGGGTTTTTTTAACATTCGGAATGGTACCAGACAGGGTTGTCCCCTGTCTCCTCTAATCTTTATTCTTACCCTGGAACCTCTGCTCTGTAAGATACGGGCCAACCCCCAAATAGAGGGCTTCCGTAAAACATCTGGGGCCCACAAGGTCGCCGCTTTCGCGGATGACCTTATCTTCTTTTTGGCTGACCCCATTGCCTCACTCCCCGTCTTGCTTCATTCCTTGAGGGAGTACGGAGCTTTGTCTCTATTTAAAATAAACATGTCTAAATCCTCCATGCTTAATATCACTCTGTGCCCGCAAGGTATCCAACAATTGCGCCTGGACTACAAGTTCCACTGGGCAACCGATACCATTCCGTACCTAGGAGTGGCCATCACCGCGGACCCCGCCGACCTTTACCAAGCAAACTTTGCCACTCTTCTACACAGACTTAAAACAGACCTGCAACATTGGCACTCCCTCACTCTAACGTGGTTTGGACGCTGTAATGCCATCAAGATGACAGCTCTCCCGAGGATACTCTATCTCCTACAGGCCCTCCCCATACATCTCCCGTCCTCCTTCTTCAAGCGAATCGACGCACTTTTCCGAGATTTTGTCTGGTCGCACAGGCAGCCTCGCATCAAATTACAACTACTTTATATGGCAAAACGTAGGGGTGGGGTGGGACTACCAGACGTAAAAGCCTACTACAGGGCGACACATCTTACCAGACTAATAGACTGGTGCTGCCACTCAGAGGCCAAACAATGGGTCACTATGGAGATAGAGGACTCCGATGGTACGGCTAGGAGTTGGCCGTGGCTTTCCACTCCGATCCCGAAGATCATCGCCGAACACCCAACTCTGGGGAACACATTAAGAGTGGCCAGAGAAACCTTTCGTAAAACCCTGATATCACCTATTCCTTCCCCTATGGTGCCGATACTGGGCAACCCTGATTTCTTACCGGGCTGCCAGGGACCAATCTATAGAGCCCTATCGGAGGGAGACAGATGGCCACACCTCTACGACTTCCTAGATTCCGGTGGCCGGCTCAGGACGGCCGCGGGAATAGAGGACCTGGACACGCCATTGGATTTCCTGAGCGGTCTCCAACTGCGTAATTTTTTGCGCCGAAGCGCTCAGACTTTAGGTCCCCCACGCCCACTCACGGAGTTGGAACGTGTCTGCCACCGCAGAGAGCCCGTACGCCACTCTCTGTCCTCGATCTACCTCTCTCTGATTGCCCCGGCTGAAGGCTCTGTGCCCCCCTTCCTCACTAAATGGGAGACAGAATTAGGAGCGCATTTTAATGAAGCACAAAGGGAAAAGATCTTACATTTTGCCCAAAAATCATCTCTAGCCACAAGGGTCCAGGAGACATGCTACAAGATTGTGACCAGATGGTACAGAGTACCATCCACTCTTCACAGGTTCCTCCCGCAGGTACCAAGTCTATGTTGGCGTTGTGGAGCAGGAGAAGGAACAATGTTGCACATTTTCTGGGACTGTCCCAAGATTAAACCTTTTTGGAAAGAGGTGACAGACACGATCGAGTATTTAACGGGCGTCGCACTGGGGGGAGATCCCGGGGCCTGTCTGCTGCACCTATCTAGAAGTCCAATTAAGAAATATAAAGCCTCACTCACTATACAACTACTCAATGCGGCCAAGGCCTGCATCCCTCTATTTTGGAGATCGGAAATCCCACCAACAAAGATCCAGTGGTATGCCAGGGTTAACGAACTGCGCGACATGGAAGATCTTACGGCCACCTTGCATGACAGGGAGGAAACCTTTCGGGAGACCTGGCGCCCCTGGCAACACTTCATCTACTCCGAGGCTTACCTCCAGGAGGTGACTTAGCGTAGACACCCCCCGCTATGAGGGCCCCGCCTGGCTGGAGGGTGACACCGCCACCCTCTTCTCTTTACCTCTCTCTACCCCCCTTCCTCACCTTCTTCCCCTCCTACTCCACCCCTCCTCTCTATTTTCCTTGCCCCTCCCTCCCTATTGTCTCCCGTTTTTTTACCTCTTCCCTTCCCCCCCCCCCACCCTTCCCGGTTCTCACACAATCCCCTATACTCTTCCGGCTAAGGGAAGATCTGATCAGATATATTGAAAATCATGGTCTACATTACTTCCTGTTAGTTGCCCTTTGCCGGACTCTACTGATCGGCAAGGAATATCTCCACCCCCGGTCAGTGGAGAGTTTCTCTCTTTGTTATTTTGGTTCACCCTTTCACCTGTCGATAAAGGATAATTACACGAGTCACCAGTTTACACAAGGCATGTCTCAGGGAAATGCTTGCAAATGGACACCAAGATAATTATTACATTAGACCCTCCCATGCACACAGGCTCCGCCTTCACCATACAGATTGTGTAAACAAGAGGATTGTTTATGTGTTACATCTCTAGTCGACGACAGTTTCTGTTAAAATCCTCTCCCTACCTCTATTTTATATTATCCATTAAATGTTATAGAACTTGACAATATGTACTTCAAACTGTAACATGCATTCTTGAAATTAAAATAAAGGAATTAAAAAAAAAAAAAGAAAAAAGAAAATAAAATCTGACAGAGGTTGTAACCCTTCCCCATTGTGGCTGGAGTTGGCATTGTTGGCCCCAACGTTATGCAGTGGGCTGTAAAACTGTGAAGCCTAAAGAAGGTGTTAAATTTATAAATTGACTGTTCATACTTCCATACTGCACTATTAGCCTATGTTCACATTTTATGCACAAAACTCTGCCAAAAACAAACTCAAAATGCATATACATGCATTTTACATACTTTTTGCATGCGCATTTCATGCATTCCTATTGAAGTCTATCGGGCCATAAACGCACTATGCACACCAAAATAAGCACCTTCACTTTTTCAAAAATCACACTGCACCGTGTTGCACTGATGTATATGGGCACCATAGAGAATAATGTGACTTCCATCGTCATGCATGGCAGCGAAATGGCAAACGCAGAAGAAATTGCACTAGTGTGACCGGAGCCTTAGTGTAGCCCTGGTCCTCAATGCAAGCAGAAAGATGCGGCTGCAGTTTCATTGTTTCTGCTGCTGTACCTGTTTGTGTTTACAGAGGGATGGGCACAACTCTAATTGGAGACTGTGATTACAGAGCTTTGTGTGGCCTATTAAGCCCGCCGACCACACAGCAGAAGAGGATGTGGACTGCTTGAACTGCTGGGAGGAACAGAGGATTGTGGGAGAGAGAGTTCCATACAGCTTATGAATGCTTTGTAGACTAAGCAGAGGAACTTCAGACCCCAGAGTCATTGGAGTTCTGAGGTAAGGAAAAGGAGGAGGTTTGTTCCCTGGGTGAAGGAGATGCAAGGAGGACATTAAAGCGGAGCTCCACCCAAAATGGGAAGCTCCGCATGTATGCACCCTCCCTCCCTCCACTGCCACATTTGGCACTTTTTGGGAGGAAGGGAGGAGAGGGTGGGTACCTGGTTTTGACAGGTACTCACTCCCACTTCTAGCTCCAACCACCGTGGCAAACTGAGCCGAAAGTTTGGCCCCCCTCCTTCCCCCGCACTTTTCTGGAACACATCACAGGTCCCAGAAGACTACGGGACTATTCACAGGGCACACTGCGCATGCGCAATAGGAAACAGGCTGTGAAGCCGCAAGGCTTCACTTCCTGTTTCCCTTACTAGAGATGAGGTGAGGACATCGCCATATCCCTGGACAGGTAAGTGTCCTTATATTAAAAGTCAGCAGCTAAAGTATTTGTAGCTGCTGACTTTTATTTTTTTCTGAAGGAGCCTGGAGCTTCTCTTTAAGTTAGAGAGTATAGGTATCTGGATGCCGGCGAGACCCTTATCACTGCATCTGAGAGGGAGAGAGCCTCCACAGAGGACACTGGTACCTAGGAAAGTCACTGACACTGACTGAACCCACTGCCCAGTTGGACAGAGAGCTGCCCCTAGTATAGGGGTTAAGGACCACTGTTTGTTCTACTTGTTGTCACCAACTGTACATCTTGAATACCATTATTTTACAAATTTGTTGAGCCAATTCCTACTGTTCTCTTTTTCTTTAGGCCTTGTTTACACTTGTGATTAGGTGATGGTAAAACCCTGCAATTGAACCTCGTTTTTATCATCCCTCAACTGCTCCCCTTTGCTGCTGAGGCAGTGCCCATATTGTACATATGCTGCAGCAGGAATTATACCCCCTGTCACGCTTAGTAAGCAGTACTTATTCAAGTGAACAGGGCCGCCCCGCAACTGCGCACAATGCGTGCGGTTGCGGCACACTTGTCCGGTGTTTAAAGGGCTAAAACAGGCAATGAGGAGGCGATACAACACCTACTCACCACCTGTCTATTGCTGCCTGAAGAGCGATCTGAACTCGGATCAAACAGCAAAGCAAGTGTAAATGAGCCCTTAAACTGTTGGGGTACTGTATATACACCATATTAAATATTGGAACACCTGCCTTTACATGCACATGAACCTTAAAGGCATCCCAGTCTTAGTCTGCAGGACATGGATGAGCAAGTTTGGGGTGGAGGAACTTGACTGGCCCGAACAGAGTCCTGACCTCAACCCGACAGATTACCTTTGGGATGAATTAGAGCGAAGACAGCGAGCCAGGCCTTCTCGTTCACATCGGTGCCTGACCTCACAAATGCGCTTCTGGAAGAATGGTTAAACATTCCCATAGACACACTCCTAAACCTTGTGGCAATGCTGTACCCTGGCCTAGGCCGACAAGGGCAGCACTTTACAGGGGGGCAGCACGGAAAGAGTCCCTGCCGGCTTGCGCTGTTTATTTTTTACCATCCCTGTCCTATTGCAGAGATTTCCCTTCATTTCCTGCCCCATAGCCAAACAGGAAGTGAGAGGAAATTTATGCAAATTAGGGGAATCCATTCCCCCCCCCCAAGCCCTCAGAACTAGTGTCCGCACTCAGAAATTTCAGGGCGGGTCTTAAACAGCAAGGGGTGTGGCCTTGACAGGAAGGAGTGGGTCATATTTAGGTGGTGCACGAGTTTAGTCAGGCCTAGGGCAGCACAAAACCTACATACACTACTGCCTTGTGGACAGCCTTCCCAGAAGAGTTGAAGCTGTTATAGCTGCAAAGGGTGGGCCAACTCAATACTGAACCCTACGGACTAAGACTGGGATGCCATTAAAATCCAGGTGCGTGTAAAGGCAGGTGTCCCAATACTTTTGGTAATATAGTGTATTTGTAATAAATATTCCCCCTTCAGTCCAGGTGTGTCAGAGTTTGTGTTGCTCCTTGCAGAGACATGGGCACAGGAAACAGGGGGCCCGGGAAACAGCAGCTTCTTTGGGTGAAAGCACTGCATTCATTTATTGGTAAAGTAGGCCTTCCATTACTAGTTACAACATGTAACTGAGCCTATGCCTGCAGACCAGTCAAATATTGGTGGCTGTGCTTGTAAAACTACACTCACTGATTTGTGGTGCTGCAGAAGAATGAGTGTCTGTATCAATGCTGCCCTATCTGACATGCCTTTCTAGTTTTGTCACAGTCTGACTACTCCTTATCATGTGCTTGGCTGCCTCTGGTCCAAAGGGGTACACAAAGCACCCACTGTTCTACAGTCCTTGACCTAGTGGAGAGAGAGGGGGTAAAGATACAAATGTTTCAGATTTATTATCCCTATCACGCCCCCTCTCTATTCTTTTACTACACATAGCCTGCTGTTTCATGCAGAGGATTATGGGGGATTTCCCGGACGGCAACTGTATAGCATTGTCATAAGCACAGTTGGAGCAAAAAAATTTGAAGGGCTGTGAACTACAAGATAAACCCATTCCGCATGTCAGTGCATAGTGTTTTATTATTTTATTAATTTCATCCCATCAGACTATTATTCACAGATGCAACTAGTAAACAACTAAAAATGTAAAATCTGATTGTCATAAGTGACCAATTGTTTCTTACAAAATAGATGTTGTATTTAATAATTAAGCCAGTTTTTACTGAGTGCGCTAAACAGACATTTTGTAGGGCTTTTGAAAAAATGCATAACTGTACCAATTAGGACCATGCCAAATCTATGGTAATAGAAATGCTTGCTAGATGCCTGACTGTCCCTGACTTCAATACTTATTTTCTATGTCACCAGTCCAGAAAAAGTATACATTTAAAGTATAAAGGCAAGACTTTTTTTCTAGTTTTGGATAGAGGTTTTATTGCTTGCTGTGCCTTCTTTAGGGAAATTCCCTCTCTCGATTTATCATGGTGACCATCATCACCAAAAGTGAAAATGAAGAAAATGCCATATTTTTGGTTGTCACCAGAAGAGGAAGAGAATGGAAATCTTCCAATAGGTACACTAGTTCTGGTGACCCAGGTGACAGCCCACGATTCCCTCACTTTGGAGGGATTTCCTCTCACTTCCTATTTTGGCTATGGGACAGTAAAGGAAATATTGCTGAATAAGACACAGCAAAAACAACTTTGGGAAGGGTTATAACCTTTCCTTACTCATTCCAAAATGAAAAGAAAACAACAACTTTTGTCTTAAGTTCTACTTAAAGTGAAACAGCTTTTTATTTGTATATATTTTCCTGGACTCAAAAATAGACATTGGTTTTGCATGACACCCAGATAACTACGATTTTCAGAATAAGTCAGCATCATTCATTTTTCTAAAGGTCCCCTTTAAATGATCTTTAAGGCCCCAATTCACACTTCAGCATTGTGTAGCTTGAAGCTGGAAGTTCCAAAACACCGGAGGAAAAAAAAATCTATTATTCTCTATAGAGATGGTTCCCATCTTCACACCAAGCCGCCTGAAGCCAAACGCCTGAAACTCAAAAAAGTTCTGGAGCTTTTTTTGTAGCTCAAATTGGACAGATTTTCATATTATTTGCGTGTTTTTATTCCTATTGAAATGAATGGAAACACAGCATTTGCGCGTTTTTGTGTATGTATGCATGCATTTTGTTGCGCGTTTTTCTGCTCAAATAAAAACATGTATAAAAAAAAACCTAAAAATCATCATAAATAAATAATAAATAAATACATAAAATAAATTAATAATATGTAATAATGCATGAATAAATAATAATTAACCCCTTGGCAAATAGAAGGAGAAGAAATGGAAACAGTGACAGATTTTATCTTCCTAGGCTCCAAGATCACGACAGACGGTGACTGTAGCCATGAAATTAAGAGACACTTGCTTCTTGGGAGAAAAGCAATGGCAAGCCTAGAAATTATTAAAAGCAGAAACATCACCCTACCGACAAAGTGCTGTATAGTCAAAGCTATGGTATTCCCAGTAGTAACCCATGGCTGTGAAAGTTGGGCCATAAGGAAGCCTGAACGCCGAAGAATTGATGCTTTTGAACTATGGTGTTGGAGAAGACTCTTGAAAGTCCCTTGGACAGCAAGAAGATCAAAGCAGTCAATCCTGAAGGAAATCCACCCTGAATATTCACTAGAAGGACAGATCCTGAAGCTGAAACTCAAATACTTTGGCCACCTAATGCGAAGAGAGGACCCTGATGTTGGGAAACATGGAAGGAAAAAAGATGAAGAAGGTGACAGAAAATAAGATGGATGGATAGCATCATCGAAACAATGAACAGAAAGTTAAGCAAGCTCTGGGAGGAAGTGGAGGACAGAAAAGCCTGGCGCACTATGGTCCATGAGGTCACGAAGAGTCAGACACGACTTAACGACTGAACAACATCAACAACCTTAACAAAATATATTAAATACATTTTTATTGTTAATAATAATCATAATAAACACCTAAACCCGAAAAAAAAATATTATTACTATTATTATTAATAATAATAATGAAACACCCTAAAAAATAAAGAAATTATTATTATTAATAACAATAAAAAATATTATTATTAATAATATTAATAACAAAAACAATAATAATGTATTTATTTATTTTGTGTTAGGGTTAGAGTGTTTAGTTATTTATTATTATTATTATTTTTTTTTTAAGGGTTAGGGGTTAAGGTTAGGAATGATTTATTTATTATTACATACTATTCATTTATTTATTTATGATTATTTTGATTTATTTGTGTATTTTTACATTTATTTAATAATTTATTATTATTATTATTATTAGTAGTAGTAGTAGTTGTAATATTAACACCCTAACTCTTTTCTGAAAGCGCACTAAAGATGCAGCATACAGGACTTTTGGTGCACTTTCAGAAAACACGCCAAGAAGCAGGACAAAATAGAGGTCTATGGGAAACCGTGGGTAACCCGCACTAAAACTGCAGGTACACTGCGCTGCTGAAAACCATAGTGTGAAGGTGTGAAAGCGACCTTAGTTTTTATATACTATACTATGCTTGATATACAGTTGCCCTGCAAATCTCTTCGGCTAGCTCCAAAATTTATAACGCATGTTCTAAACGTCTATAAATATCTAACGTGGAACATGATGCTAGCCATTGTTAATACAGAACATCAATAGCAAATGATTTAGTGCCCCCTACTGGCTGCATAACAGCAGCAAAGCAGTCAATTACCTGTCTGTTACGGTCTATTTCCTTACAAAAGTAATCATGCTAATCTCTTCCTTAACCCTGAATAATTCTACAAAATACTGAAGTTCACTGAAGAGTATTATATGAATATTGAGTTTAATGTATAATAGGAATTGCTATATTTATATATAAATTTATACTCCATTCAAGAACCGCTTAATATATATTGTTATTCCTTTTTGTAGAAATTACTTTAATTGTACATTTTATGGCCTATGTCAATAAGCTTTGTACCAAATAAAAAAAGTTTGTAAACAAAAAAAACTGAAAAAACAAACAAAAAACAAAAGTAGTTGTGGGTATAGTTAGAAAATTTGGCTTTGCTTAAAGCAAACAATAGTGTGAAATGAGACCATTTGTGTAAAATAATCACCAAAAACAGACAAATGTCTATGTATGCTTCAAGACTACAGCTGGTAAGCATTAAATACCCTTAAAAGCACGACATGATAGGCGAAACCAGGTTTCAGCCAGGTTCTAATGGGACAGTAGGTTTAGATGTGCAGAGTTGGTGCAGTAGGTGCAGAGTTGTTCTGAAACGATTTATGTTATGTGAAAATTATACTCTGGATATTGGCACTGGAAATAGACCTGAACTAATTTGCAACCAAAGAGCAGCATTTGTAAACCCTGCACGGGCTGAATTAAGCGAGAAGTACTTAAGAGAGAAGTACATAATACTAAATATTTGCAGAAAGAAAAGTAGTCTAATGCTGAAAATCTGTAGACAGCAGGGACGTGCGGTGAGGTCAGTGGCTGGTGAGGCACTGGCTAGTTTTAGAGGTTACATACGCTGCAAACGTTAGAGCGAGAGCAAGAATTCTAGCACTAGACCTCCTCTGTAATTCTAAAAATGTAACCTGTAGAAAATTTTAAAGCGTCGCTTATGGAGATTTTTAAGTGCCGAAGTTTGGCGCCATTCCACGAGTGTGCGCAATTTTAAAATCTTAGGTCATGTTAGAAATCTATTTACTTGCCGTAACATCATCTTTCACATTATACAAAAAAATTTCCCCCAAAAAAAGACATGTTTGAAAAATGACTGCGCAAATACCGTGTAACATAAAAAGTTGCAATGACCACCATTTTATTTCCTAGGGGGCCTGCTAAAAAAATATATATATATATATATATATATATATATATATACTGTCTGGGGGATCTGAGTAATTTTCTAGCAAAAAAATTATGATTTTTACATGTAGGAGAGATGTGTCAGAATTGACCTGGGTGGCAAGTGGTTAATTACCAAGTGGTAGACAGGCTGGCACATCCAGTATTAAAAAGTAAGTAAGTAAAATACAAATAATTATTATATATTGTTTTTAAGGTAATTTACTATATTTTCAAAAACTGTACTCAAGAAGGTGGCTTAACTGATTATTACTGAATAATTACTGAAGTTACTGAAGTTTGAAGTTATAACTTCAAACCAGTAATTTCACAGTAAATAGATAAATAATAAATTATTATGTTATAACATATAGCATAATAATTAGCTTGATTAAAATAGTACCTTTTCAGCAGCTCATTCTCCTTAACTGTGTGAGAAAAACATGGGATTATGGGTAAATCTTATACCCATAAACCCATGTCTTTTCCTTGTAGTTAAGAGGGCTGGGCTGGAAGGGAGCATGTGTCTTTTAGACACATCCCCCCTTCTATGACACTGCAGTGAGAGGCGTGCCTCAATTGCAGCATTTTTATTGTACAGCTTGTTCCAATGGTGCTTTACCTTTGGTCCAAGGCTCCAAGCTGTCCATTAAGCTCAGTGCTTCTGACAAGAAGTGACATGCCTTTCTAGTTTTGTCACAGTCTCTGTCACCCCAAGTCGTCGAGCTACGACCCTCGAAGCTCGATCGGTTTGTTTGTTTTTTTTCCCCCTGCCTCCTCTGACTGCACGTCCCTGGTAGACAGGCTGGCACATCCAATATTAAAAAGGTCAATCTGAAGCTAGTGTGTGACACCAATTCCATTCCCTGGGTATCACTGCTGTAAGGACTAATTAAACTGAGAGCAAGCTTACCTTTGAATAAAATAAATATGACTGTGCTTAACCTAATACGCTGTACAAAATGGAAAGGGCAGCAAACAGAAAATGAGTTCTTTTATTGGTGATTCCTACTATACTTTATGGACCATGAAGTAGCTGGTTTCAATACACAGAGATTTGTACCCAAAATACAGGCCAATTATCCTACATACATGTGGCTTAACCAGGTACAAAGGAAGCTTTACTAATTGTGATCAATCCAAACACAGCAGCAATCATTTCATATGTGAGGGACTTTAACCACTTCAAGACTAAGCCTATTTCTGATGCTTGTTGCTTACAAGTTAAAATCTGTATTTTTTGTTAGAAAATTACTTACTAACTCCCAAGCATTATACATATTTTTTTTTAGCAAAGACCCTAAAGAATAACATGGCGGTCATTGCAATATTTTATATCACACGGTATTTGCACAGCGGTCTTTCAAACACAATTTATTTGGAAAAAATACACTTCACTGAATTAAAAAGAAAAACGAAACAGTAAAGTTAGCCCATTTTTTGTTGCATATTGTGAAAGATGATGTTACGCCGAGTAAATAGATACCTAACATGTTATGCTTTCAAATTGCACGCACTCGTGGAATTTTCTTATTTATTTATTTTTTATTTCTTATCATTTTTACACTGTTACTTTAAAAAAAAACTTCTTATAACTTTTATTGCTGTCACAAGAAATATAAACATCCCTTGTGACCGTAATAGGCAGTGACAGGTACTCTCAATGGAGGGATCTGGGGTCTAAAAGACACCCAACCCCTCCTCTGCACTTCAAAGTATTCAAAACACCAAAATACGCATTTTTAAATCCCTTAGATTTTTTTTAAATTGGCACTGTTGGGTTACTACATCGGAGACCCAATCAAAGCCGATTACGGTGGGATGGGAGACCCGGGCGGAGCGGCAGGGGACGTCCCCTCCCTTTGCTTGTGAAAGTGGCTGGGCGGCTCATTAGCCACATCGGTTGTTATCACTTGAAAGCCGATCCGCTAGGTCTAAAAAACCTACCAGGGCGATGCCTCTGTCTGCAGGCATCACCCCGGTACATGCGAAAAGTAGACACAATATGGTAAGAATTACTCCTGCGCTTGTGAGAGCGTTTGTTGTGTAATTGGGTAGTATTGTAGATGGTAAAAGGTTTGAAAGAGATGGTAATGCGTGTCCCGCTGCCTCAGCTGACCAGGGGTGGTCTGGAGAAGACTTGGTGGAAGGAGGTGGATGGAGGGCGCGTGATCAACCGCTTACATCAAAACATATTTGGTTTAATCACATATAATGGAATACAAACAAATAGATAAAACCATCTGAATAATACAAATAATACTTTCATAAAAACAGGTGACAAAATATACACTGAAGGGTTAAAATGGAGTTATGCCCATGTAGAGGCAGATGTTCACCCCGGTACAGCCACTTCAACAAAATGACTTGTGTGAAGTGGTTAAGGTGGTTTTAATTGTTTTTTTTTTTATCATAATGCATTCCCTACATTAAGGTAAAATAACACCCCACTAACTGTTCCAGGACCCCCACCCCACTCCCATGCCTAAACACTTACTTGACTACTCCAACGATCCAGTGCTGTCCTATCTGCAGCACCGCTGCTCCCTCTTCCTAGTCTCACAGGAGACTCTGAGAACAGTGAAAGCCATTGGCTCCTGCTGCTGTCAGTAAAATCCTGTGAGGAAGGAGCAGGAGGGTGTTGCCAAACTGTGCTGTGTGTGTCTATGGATGCACACAGCCTGGCCTGGGAGCACGTCTGCATGGGTACCCCCTCACTGGCTTACTATAGGGGTACATGCAGGCAAAGACCAGCAGACAGCGCCGGTGGGGGACTCCAGAAGAAGAGATTAGAGACCACTCTGTGTAATAATATTGCTAAGAGCAAGCAAGTATACCATCTTTTTTTTTTCAGGCTAGGTTCACACTAGTGCAGTCCGTGCATCCCACGTTTGCTCGGGCACGGCTGCTGTACCACGTGAAGTGCACAAAAAAGGTGCATGCATCCTTTTAAAAACACGGCCGCAGGGAAACCACTTGGTCTTTTTGCAGGCTGAGATGGGTGGAGGTGCCATTGAAAATGAATGGCAGCCCCACGCATCTCGCAAGATCCGGCTGTGGGTGGTTTCGGGTGCAGGAATCGATGCAATTCCTGCAAATGGAACGCACAGTGCAGGCTAGTGTGAATCTATCCTCAATTAGAAAAAAAATGCCTTTAGAATCACTTTAAACTTTTGAGAAAAACAAATGCAGCATAGTAATAGTTTAGTTGGTAAAATGTTGATCAACTGGGCTACAAAAAATATGAACTGTAGAAAAGAAAAAAGAAAAATGTAAACAAATCTTTAAAATAAGTTATAGAAAGCACATACTAATACTTATATGGCAACACAATTCCCAGGAAAACAGAATAATATACTGTAGCTATATATAAATGTATAGAATAGAATAAGGTATAAATAGGAACATTTTCAACCTCCTAATGCTCTGGGTTATGGTAAATATAGAAATTCTAAGAAAAACTTTAAAGAGGGAACACCTAGTTACTGTACATACTGTACATATATGGTAAGGTTGAATAAATACACAGGTCCATCCAACAGTTCCACATCTTTGCTGCTCCAACAGAAAAGAACTCGTTATGCAGTTTAACCACTTAAGGACCGGGCCTATTTTTCAAACTTGCTGTTTACAAGTTATTCTTGCTAGAAAATTACTTAGAACCCCCAAACACTTTATATATATATATATATATATATATATATATATATATATATATATATATATATATATATATATATATATATATGTGTGTGCGTGTATTTTTTTTAAGACACCCTAGAGAATGAAATGGCGATTGTTGCAATATTTTATGTCAAACCGCATTTGCGCAGCGGTCTTACAAACACAATTTTGGAAAAATACACTTTTTTTTAATAATAAAGAAAGAAAACAGTAAAGTTAGCCCATTTTTTTATATTGTGAAAGATAATATTAGATAATATTATAAGTAAATTGATACCCAAAATAGCCCCCCACGCTCGTGGAATGGCGACAAACTTTGACACCTAAAAATCTCCATAGCCAATGTTTAAAAATTTCTACAGGTTACCAGGTTTGAGTTACAGAGGAGGTCTTTTGCTAGAATTATTGCTTCCGCTCTAACGATCGCGGCGATACTTCAAATGTTTGGTTTGAACACTGTTTACATATGTGAGCACGACTTGCGTACGCATTCGCTTCTGCGCGCAAGCACAACGGGATGGGGCGCTTTAAATTTTTTTTTTCTTATTTATTTCACTTTTTATTTTTACACTGTCCCTTTAGTTAAATTTTTTGGATCACTTTTATTCCTATTACAAGGAATGTAAACATCCCTTGTAATAGAAAGAAAAGCATGACAGGACTTCTTTAATGTGAGATCTGGGGTCAAAAAGACCTTAGATCTTCCATTTACACTTAAATGACAAAAAAAAAGGTCCCTTTAAGGCCGTTGGGTGGAAGTGACGTTTGATGTCGCTGCTGTCATCCACCGTCACTGAGTGGAGTGGGGGCCATCATTCCCTCACTCGACACAGTGCCTCAAAGGGGAAAGGATCGGATCATCTCCGCCGCTACCGACGGCTCTGGTAAGCGGCGGAGACGACCAGAACGCGGCGGTAGGGGGGGCACCTATCCCGTCGCCGATAAAAAGTGATCTTGCAGCGAATCCATCACGGAGACCACTTTTACCTTAAAGCAGACCGCCCTTCGTTAAAGACTATACCAGGGTTACGGCAGCTATCTGCTGCCGTAACCCCCCAAATTTAACATCAAGTAACGACGTATAACGGGGGCGGGGTGGTCCGGAAGTGGTTAAGGCCTCTTTCACACGGGCGGTTGTTCTGCCTCTGTTTTGTTATTTTGAAATTCCAAGACTCCAGGAAAAGGAATCACTAGCAGTTGTATTGTGATTAGCAGCGTTTAAGTGCGTTTACATGCAGCTGTGTTTAGCTGCGGTGGAACATTCTTGCCATTTCTGATGTGCTTCCTGGTTTTCTTTCTTCGTTGACACTGCTATCTGCAGGAGAAATAGTACACTGCGATTACCTGCGGTTATGTGCAGATAGCTGCAATAAATCGATCCTGGACGCAGTCAGATTTATTTTTTCTAACTGCACAAAACCCCATGTAATGAAACCATCGCTAAATACCGTATGTGAATGGGGCCATAGGAAAGCATTGTGTGAGTTTAGCTGCGGTAGATAACTTCATCTATCCGCCTGTGTGAAAGGGGTCTAAAGGCCCATACACACGATCGGACTTTTTGACAACAAACATGCAAATTAGCTGTTTTGGAGCAACATCCGATCGTGTGTACGCTCCATCGGACAAACTTTTTCTGTTTTCATCGGACTTTTGTTGGCTGTGCGAACGGACTTTTGTTGGCTGTGCGAACGGACAAACTTTCCGGCAACAAAAGTCCGATCGAGCAAAGTCCGATCGTGTGTACACAAAAACCATGTTTAGTCCAAAGTACAAACACGCATGCTCGGAAAAAAAGAACCAGCACAAAGCGGTGGGTCTTGTAAAACTAGCGTTCGTAATGGAGATAGCAAATGTCAAATTATGAAATTTCTAAATGCTGCGCACCATTCTCTTCTTCTTTTTAATGGCTTAATAATAAATCTGCTTTGCTGGTGTTACTGACAGAATACAGACAAACATATTTTACATAGGATTTGTGTTCTAGTGATATCAATAAAAAAAATGTCTCTTTTTTGGCCATTTTGTTTATTGTGCATTTACAACAACAAAAAAATTACGAAATTATTAGACATATTCTCTGTCATCACAATTAAAAATTAAAAATTAGAAACCAAAAGAGCAAATGATACACAGAAAAATAAAAAAATATAGCCTATTAAATCATACTCAAATCAAAAAATACAACATGCTAAATTAGTAGCCCCTAAACTCCCCAGACCATTGGCCTTGTTGTGGATCCTGGGGCTAATTTTGCCACTGACCACCATGCTGCTGAGGTGGGTGGGCTTGCTGGGGTGGGTAGGTTTGCTGAGGTGGGTAGGTTTGCTGGGGTGGGTAGGCTTGTTGTGGAGGAGGTGGAGGTGTGTGATCCAAATGACACACATGAGATTTAGTAGTTAGCTCTCGTTTCCTGGCCTTGCTGAAGAGCTGGATGATTAGATCCTCACATAGCTCCCTTTGATCTGCGTCAAGCTCACGGAGCTTATTAGCAGTAAAACAGCCAAACCCTTCAGCACTATCGGGTGCTGTGGTGATCACAGATGTAGCCCTGGTTAAGAACTCAGCTGTGGCCTCATCCAGGTGTTGGCTCTTCCTGGCCCTTTTTTTGGGAGGACGCAGGGTAGAGATTCTGCACTCAGTTGTCGTCTGGCTGCTGGGCCCAGCCTCTTCTTGGCTCAAAGGTTCCTGTGTGTGTAAAACCAACATCATTTCAATTTTTGGACATCAATCACACTTTTCAGGTCATGACTATAATTTGGAATGTGTCCAAATAGTAAAGACTATCATTCTGACTCCAGCATTTCTCATTCTTGTCCTAATCCTTTTTGGCCACTACTGTCTATTGATATGGAACTCACTTTTTTTAAGACAACAAATTACTATGCATTACTACCATCTAATTAAATCATTTATATTTTTTAGGCAAGCTTTTAAACAATACTATACCTGGGTCAAGCTGAGCTCCTCCTCCTCTTCATTCTGTGTAGGATCAGGCTCAGTATCGGTGGCCTCAGCTGATGCAGAGGGTAGTGTAGAGAGAGATCTGTGTGGTACAGTTTTATCCGACAAAAAATGGAGGCTGTTGAAATACAACATGGACATCTTCAGCTGCTGCTCCTGATTTTTTAGATTCGTCAATCTTCTTTCATTCCCTGTTATACATGCTTCTGAGGCCCCCAATTTTGGTCTTTATCAAACTGTAGGTTGCTCTGGGGTACACAGTCTTCGCAAATTCCACTAGTTTATCAATTGCTGCCATCCTCTTGGTTTTATTGCAATAATCTTTATGTTTGACTTGCCACAGACACGTGAGCTCTCTGTATTGTTCGATAAACTGGCTAAGGAATTCGTGTGAATTCAAAGCTGACTTCATTATTTTGGTGACAAGTATCAGATGTCTGCAAAACAGAACACAAGACAAACCATAATGGGTGGCATATAGCTCATAATCTGGTCACAATATAGGCCTTTATTTAAGCAGTAGGGATGGGTTGTATGTTCGGGTCGAACATGAGTTTGACTTGAACATTGGCTGTTCGCCTGTTCGCCGAATAGCAAACTGTTTATGTTGTTTTTGGCAAATTCGAAAGCTGCGGAACACCCTATAAAAGTCTATGGGAGAATTCAAAAGTGATAATTTTAATGGATAATATGCAAGTTAATTGCCATTAGGGATGAGCCGAACACCCCCCTGTTCGGTTCGCACCAGAACATGCGAACAGGCAAAAAATTTGTTCGAACACGCGAACACCGTTAAAGTCTATGGGACTCGAACATGAATAATCAAAAGTGATAATTTTAAAGGCTTATATGCAAGTTAATGTCATAAAAAGTGTTTGGGGGCCCGAGTCCTGCCCCAGGGGACATGTATCAATGCAAAAAAAAGTATTAAATATGGCTGTTTTTTTCGGGAGCAGTGATTTTAATAATGCTTAAAGTGAAACAAGAAAAGTGTAATATTCCTTTAAATTTCGTACCTGGGGGGGTGTCTATAGTATGCCTGTAAAGGGGCGCATGTTTCCCGTGTTTAGAACAGTCTGACAGCAAAATAACATTTCAAAGGAAAAAAAGTCATTTAAAAGTACTCGCGGCTATTAATAAATTGTCGGTCCGACAATACAGATAAAAGTTCATTGATAAAAACGGCATGGGATTTCCCCACAGGGGAACCCCGAACCAAAATAAAAAAAAATGGCGTGGGGGTCCCCCTAAATTTCATACCAGGCCCTTCAGGTCTGGTATGGATTTTAAGGGGAACCCCGCGCCAAAATGAAAAAAATAATGGTGTGGGGTCCCCCCAAAAATCCATACCAGACCTTTATCCGAGCACGCAACCTGGCAGGCCGCAGGAAAAGAGGGGGGGATGAGAGAGCGCCCCCCCTCCTGAACCGTACCAGGACACATTCCCTCAACATTGAGAGGGTGCTTTGAGGTAGCCCCCCCAAAGCACCTTGTGGTTGTGGGGGTCTGCAGGCGGGGGGCTTATCAGAATCTGGAAACCCCCTTTAACAAGGGGACCCCCAGATCCCCCCCTATGTAAAATGGTAATGGGGTACAAAAGTACCCCTACCATTTCACAAAAAAAGTGTCAAAAATGTTAAAAATGACAAGAGACAGTTTTTGACAATTCCTTTATTTCAAGTCTTCTTCTTTCCATCTTCTTTGGGTCTCCTTCCTTCCTTCTTCCTTCGGTTTCTTCCTCCATCTTCTTCTTCCTCTGGTTCTTCCTCCGATCCTCTGCTTCTTGCTCAGGTGTTCTCGTTTGGCATCTTCCTCCGCGGCGTCTTCTTCCCCGCTTCGTTCTTGGGCCGCTCCGCATCTATGGGAGGCTCCCACTGTGTGATGTTTCTCTTCTTCTGACACTTCTTATATAAGTGAGGGCGGCGCCACCCGGTGACCCCTCCCCTCTCTGACGCACGGGGACTTGACGGGCACTTCCCCTATGGCTTTCCCCATGCATCAGAGGGGGCAGGGTTACCGGGTGGCCCCGCCCTCCCTTATGTAAGAAGTGTCAGAAGAAGAGAAGCGTCACACAGCAGGAGCCTGTATGGATTTTTGGGGGGACCCCCACGCCATTTTTTTTTCATTTTGGCACAGTATGGATTTTTGGGGGGACCCCTACGCTTTTTTTATTTCATTTTGGCGCAGGGTTCCCCTTAATATCCATACCACACCTGAAGGGCCTGGTATGGAATTTAGGGGGACCCCCACGCCATTTTTTTAAATTTTGGTTCGGGGTTCCCCTGTGGGGAAATCCCATGCCGTTTTTATCAATTAACTTTTATGTGTATTGTCGGACCGACAATTCATTAATAGCCGCGAGTACTTTTAAATGACTTTTTTCCTTTGAAATGTCATTTTGCTGTCAGACTGTTCTAAACACGGGAAACATGCACCCCTTTACAGGGATACTAGACACCCCCCAGGTACGAAATTTTAAGGAATATTACACTTTTATTGTTTCACTTTAAGCATTATTAAAATCACTACTCCTGAAAAAACGGCCGTTTTTAAAACTTCTTTTTGCATTGATACATGTCCCCTGGGGCAGGACCCAGGTCCCCAAACACTTTTTATGACAATACCATGCATATAAGCCTTTAAAATTAGCACTTTTGATTTCTCCTATAGACTTTTAAAGGGTGTTCCGCGGCTTTCAAATTTGCCGCGAACACCCCAAATTGTTCGCTGCTTAGCGAACTTGCGAACAGCCGATGTTCGAGTCGAACATGAGTTCGACTCGAACTCGAAGCTCATCCCTAATTGCCATAAAAAGTTTGGGAACCTGGGTCCATGGACTTTAATAATGTTTAAAAGTGAAACAATAAAAGAGAAATATTCCTTTACATTTCGTAATTGGGTGGGGGGGTGTGGATGTCTATAGTATGCCTGTAAAGTTGTGCATGTTTCCCGTATGTAAAAACAGTTTGAGAGCAAAATTACATTTCTAAAGCAAAAAACAGTCATTTAAAAGTACTAGCAGTAGCGACAGAATTTAGAAACGTACCTTCTTTTTGCGGCTACTCTCGGATTCTGTTTGTCTCGCGCCTAATCTGAACGTAACGTTACATCACACGCTGGTTCAATTGATATACACTACCTATGCATGAAAACTCCGCTCTTCGAATGCCATGACGCATTCGTTCATACCGCGTGTTAACTTGACATAGACGGCACATGCGTGAAACTCCGCTCGCGTCGTCCGCCCCTGATCTTTTTCTATAATATTCCCTGCCCCTCCTAACTTCGGTGCGCAGTGAGGAGCAACATGGAGGAGACACAGATGTGCGATGTGTCATCTTCTAGTGGGGAGGAAAGGCCAGAGGCACAAACATCACGATCCAGAAGGAGGAGATGTAAGGCCACCAACATGTCCTTTGCTGAGATGGTGGACATTTTAAATAGGGAGGATTATGATGGGAAACATGGTCCATATGCCCATCCTAATTTACTAAAGGACCAAATCCTGTCTTGTGTCGTGAGGACTCTGGACCGCAAGTTTGGGGTACGGCAAAAGAAGGACCAACTGAGGAAGCGCTGGTCCGACATAAAAAACAGGGAGCCAGATCTGTATCTCAAAATAAACAAGGGGCTTCGAAAAAGTAAGTACTTGTCGTGTGTCCTACTTATGATTATTCACTTGCATGCTGCTCCATGTGTTTTTCTTTACTGTTGTACTTAATCGTTCGTAGGTAGGAAATAACGTTCGTAGGTAGGAAATAACGTTCGCAGGGACAAACAGTGATCGTTTGCCAATAAATACGATGTGTTTAGCTGATATAGGCTTATGACTGTTTTGGTCATGATAATTTGTCTGATTGAATGAAGTTTAAGACATTGTTGTCTAGATGTCTTTGAAATTTGAATTAATTGCTAAATAGATTCAGTGGAATGTAAGGAGAGGACACTCAGCAGCTGTTTACACATCTGGACTCAGGAGCACTAGTGTGGGACACCAGAGAAACTTGGCCAAAAAAGGTAAGTATTGCATTTTGGGTAAAAGGGAATTTTAATCATGTCTTCAACTTGGTTCTCTTCCTAAACAGACAATTGTACACCACTTGAAAGCAATGTTTCATATTCCTATTTCTGGCAACAAATATCTGTGTGCTAAGTATACCTTTTGTTTCTTTCTCATAGGGGATAAAAGACGCAGACAACAGGGTCGCCGGGACCCCCAACCTCGCCAGGACCCCCAACCTCAACGGCTCTGGTAAGCGGCGGAGACGACCAGAACGCGGCGGTAGGGGGGGCACCTATCCCGTCGCCGATAAAAAGTGATCTTGCAGCGAATCCATCACGGAGACCACTTTTACCTTAAAGCAGACCGCCCTTCGTTAAAGACTATACCAGGGTTACGGCAGCTATCTGCTGCCGTAACCCCCCAAATTTAACATCAAGTAACGACGTATAACGGGGGCGGGGTGGTCCGGAAGTGGTTAAGGCCTCTTTCACACGGGCGGTTGTTCTGCCTCTGTTTTGTTATTTTGAAATTCCAAGACTCCAGGAAAAGGAATCACTAGCAGTTGTATTGTGATTAGCAGCGTTTAAGTGCGTTTACATGCAGCTGTGTTTAGCTGCGGTGGAACATTCTTGCCATTTCTGATGTGCTTCCTGGTTTTCTTTCTTCGTTGACACTGCTATCTGCAGGAGAAATAGTACACTGCGATTACCTGCGGTTATGTGCAGATAGCTGCAATAAATCGATCCTGGACGCAGTCAGATTTATTTTTTCTAACTGCACAAAACCCCATGTAATGAAACCATCGCTAAATACCGTATGTGAATGGGGCCATAGGAAAGCATTGTGTGAGTTTAGCTGCGGTAGATAACTTCATCTATCCGCCTGTGTGAAAGGGGTCTAAAGGCCCATACACACGATCGGACTTTTTGACAACAAACATGCAAATTAGCTGTTTTGGAGCAACATCCGATCGTGTGTACGCTCCATCAGACAAACTTTTTCTGTTTTCATCGGACTTTTGTTGGCTGTGCGAACGGACAAACTTTCCGGCAACAAAAGTCCGATCGAGCAAAGTCCGATCGTGTGTACACAAAAACCATGTTTAGTCCAAAGTACAAACACGCATGCTCGGAAAAAAAGAACCAGCACAAAGCGGTGGGTCTTGTAAAACTAGCGTTCGTAATGGAGATAGCAAATGTCAAATTATGAAATTTCTAAATGCTGCGCACCATTCTCTTCTTCTTTTTAATGGCTTAATAATAAATCTGCTTTGCTGGTGTTACTGACAGAATACAGACAAACATATTTTACATAGGATTTGTGTTCTAGTGATATCAATAAAAAAAATGTCTCTTTTTTGGCCATTTTGTTTATTGTGCATTTACAACAACAAAAAAATTACGAAATTATTAGACATATTCTCTGTCATCACAATTAAAAATTAAAAATTAGAAACCAAAAGAGCAAATGATACACAGAAAAATAAAAAAATATAGCCTATTAAATCATACTCAAATCAAAAAATACAACATGCTAAATTAGTAGCCCCTAAACTCCCCAGACCATTGGCCTTGTTGTGGATCCTGGGGCTAATTTTGCCACTGACCACCATGCTGCTGAGGTGGGTGGGCTTGCTGGGGTGGGTAGGTTTGCTGAGGTGGGTAGGTTTGCTGGGGTGGGTAGGCTTGTTGTGGAGGAGGTGGAGGTGTGTGATCCAAATGACACACATGAGATTTAGTAGTTAGCTCTCGTTTCCTGGCCTTGCTGAAGAGCTGGATGATTAGATCCTCACATAGCTCCCTTTGATCTGCGTCAAGCTCACGGAGCTTATTAGCAGTAAAACAGCCAAACCCTTCAGCACTATCGGGTGCTGTGGTGATCACAGATGTAGCCCTGGTTAAGAACTCAGCTGTGGCCTCATCCAGGTGTTGGCTCTTCCTGGCCCTTTTTTTGGGAGGACGCAGGGTAGAGATTCTGCACTCAGTTGTCGTCTGGCTGCTGGGCCCAGCCTCTTCTTGGCTCAAAGGTTCCTGTGTGTGTAAAACCAACATCATTTCAATTTTTGGACATCAATCACACTTTTCAGGTCATGACTATAATTTGGAATGTGTCCAAATAGTAAAGACTATCATTCTGACTCCAGCATTTCTCATTCTTGTCCTAATCCTTTTTGGCCACTACTGTCTATTGATATGGAACTCACTTTTTTTAAGACAACAAATTACTATGCATTACTACCATCTAATTAAATCATTTATATTTTTTAGGCAAGCTTTTAAACAATACTATACCTGGGTCAAGCTGAGCTCCTCCTCCTCTTCATTCTGTGTAGGATCAGGCTCAGTATCGGTGGCCTCAGCTGATGCAGAGGGTAGTGTAGAGAGAGATCTGTGTGGTACAGTTTTATCCGACAAAAAATGGAGGCTGTTGAAATACAACATGGACATCTTCAGCTGCTGCTCCTGATTTTTTAGATTCGTCAATCTTCTTTCATTCCCTGTTATACATGCTTCTGAGGCCCCCAATTTTGGTCTTTATCAAACTGTAGGTTGCTCTGGGGTACACAGTCTTCGCAAATTCCACTAGTTTATCAATTGCTGCCATCCTCTTGGTTTTATTGCAATAATCTTTATGTTTGACTTGCCACAGACACGTGAGCTCTCTGTATTGTTCGATAAACTGGCTAAGGAATTCGTGTGAATTCAAAGCTGACTTCATTATTTTGGTGACAAGTATCAGATGTCTGCAAAACAGAACACAAGACAAACCATAATGGGTGGCATATAGCTCATAATCTGGTCACAATATAGGCCTTTATTTAAGCAGTAGGGATGGGTTGTATGTTCGGGTCGAACATGAGTTTGACTTGAACATTGGCTGTTCGCCTGTTCGCCGAATAGCAAACTGTTTATGTTGTTTTTGGCAAATTCGAAAGCTGCGGAACACCCTATAAAAGTCTATGGGAGAATTCAAAAGTGATAATTTTAATGGATAATATGCAAGTTAATTGCCATTAGGGATGAGCCGAACACCCCCCTGTTCGGTTCGCACCAGAACATGCGAACAGGCAAAAAATTTGTTCGAACACGCGAACACCGTTAAAGTCTATGGGACTCGAACATGAATAATCAAAAGTGATAATTTTAAAGGCTTATATGCAAGTTAATGTCATAAAAAGTGTTTGGGGGCCCGAGTCCTGCCCCAGGGGACATGTATCAATGCAAAAAAAAGTATTAAATATGGCTGTTTTTTTCGGGAGCAGTGATTTTAATAATGCTTAAAGTGAAACAAGAAAAGTGTAATATTCCTTTAAATTTCGTACCTGGGGGGGTGTCTATAGTATGCCTGTAAAGGGGCGCATGTTTCCCGTGTTTAGAACAGTCTGACAGCAAAATAACATTTCAAAGGAAAAAAAGTCATTTAAAAGTACTCGCGGCTATTAATAAATTGTCGGTCCGACAATACAGATAAAAGTTCATTGATAAAAACGGCATGGGATTTCCCCACAGGGGAACCCCGAACCAAAATAAAAAAAAATGGCGTGGGGGTCCCCCTAAATTTCATACCAGGTCCTTCAGGTCTGGTATGGATTTTAAGGGGAACCCCGCGCCAAAATGAAAAAAATAATGGTGTGGGGTCCCCCCAAAAATCCATACCAGACCTTTATCCGAGCACGCAACCTGGCAGGCCGCAGGAAAAGAGGGGGGGATGAGAGAGCGCCCCCCCTCCTGAACCGTACCAGGACACATTCCCTCAACATTGAGAGGGTGCTTTGAGGTAGCCCCCCCAAAGCACCTTGTGGTTGTGGGGGTCTGCAGGCGGGGGGCTTATCAGAATCTGGAAACCCCCTTTAACAAGGGGACCCCCAGATCCCCCCCTATGTAAAATGGTAATGGGGTACAAAAGTACCCCTACCATTTCACAAAAAAAGTGTCAAAAATGTTAAAAATGACAAGAGACAGTTTTTGACAATTCCTTTATTTCAAGTCTTCTTCTTTCCATCTTCTTTGGGTCTCCTTCCTTCCTTCTTCCTTCGGTTTCTTCCTCCATCTTCTTCTTCCTCTGGTTCTTCCTCCGATCCTCTGCTTCTTGCTCAGGTGTTCTCGTTTGGCATCTTCCTCCGCGGCGTCTTCTTCCCCGCTTCGTTCTTGGGCCGCTCCGCATCTATGGGAGGCTCCCACTGTGTGATGTTTCTCTTCTTCTGACACTTCTTATATAAGTGAGGGCGGCGCCACCCGGTGACCCCTCCCCTCTCTGACGCACGGGGACTTGACGGGCACTTCCCCTATGGCTTTCCCCATGCATCAGAGGGGGCAGGGTTACCGGGTGGCCCCGCCCTCCCTTATGTAAGAAGTGTCAGAAGAAGAGAAGCGTCACACAGCAGGAGCCTGTATGGATTTTTGGGGGGACCCCCACGCCATTTTTTTTTCATTTTGGCACAGTATGGATTTTTGGGGGGACCCCTACGCTTTTTTTATTTCATTTTGGCGCAGGGTTCCCCTTAATATCCATACCACACCTGAAGGGCCTGGTATGGAATTTAGGGGGACCCCCACGCCATTTTTTTAAATTTTGGTTCGGGGTTCCCCTGTGGGGAAATCCCATGCCGTTTTTATCAATTAACTTTTATGTGTATTGTCGGACCGACAATTCATTAATAGCCGCGAGTACTTTTAAATGACTTTTTTCCTTTGAAATGTCATTTTGCTGTCAGACTGTTCTAAACACGGGAAACATGCACCCCTTTACAGGGATACTAGACACCCCCCAGGTACGAAATTTTAAGGAATATTACACTTTTATTGTTTCACTTTAAGCATTATTAAAATCACTACTCCTGAAAAAACGGCCGTTTTTAAAACTTCTTTTTGCATTGATACATGTCCCCTGGGGCAGGACCCAGGTCCCCAAACACTTTTTATGACAATACCATGCATATAAGCCTTTAAAATTAGCACTTTTGATTTCTCCTATAGACTTTTAAAGGGTGTTCCGCGGCTTTCAAATTTGCCGCGAACACCCCAAATTGTTCGCTGCTTAGCGAACTTGCGAACAGCCGATGTTCGAGTCGAACATGAGTTCGACTCGAACTCGAAGCTCATCCCTAATTGCCATAAAAAGTTTGGGAACCTGGGTCCATGGACTTTAATAATGTTTAAAAGTGAAACAATAAAAGAGAAATATTCCTTTACATTTCGTAATTGGGTGGGGGGGTGTGGATGTCTATAGTATGCCTGTAAAGTTGTGCATGTTTCCCGTATGTAAAAACAGTTTGAGAGCAAAATTACATTTCTAAAGCAAAAAACAGTCATTTAAAAGTACTAGCAGTAGCGACAGAATTTAGAAACGTACCTTCTTTTTGCGGCTACTCTCGGATTCTGTTTGTCTCGCGCCTAATCTGAACGTAACGTTACATCACACGCTGGTTCAATTGATATACACTACCTATGCATGAAAACTCCGCTCTTCGAATGCCATGACGCATTCGTTCATACCGCGTGTTAACTTGACATAGACGGCACATGCGTGAAACTCCGCTCGCGTCGTCCGCCCCTGATCTTTTTCTATAATATTCCCTGCCCCTCCTAACTTCGGTGCGCAGTGAGGAGCAACATGGAGGAGACACAGATGTGCGATGTGTCATCTTCTAGTGGGGAGGAAAGGCCAGAGGCACAAACATCACGATCCAGAAGGAGGAGATGTAAGGCCACCAACATGTCCTTTGCTGAGATGGTGGACATTTTAAATAGGGAGGATTATGATGGGAAACATGGTCCATATGCCCATCCTAATTTACTAAAGGACCAAATCCTGTCTTGTGTCGTGAGGACTCTGGACCGCAAGTTTGGGGTACGGCAAAAGAAGGACCAACTGAGGAAGCGCTGGTCCGACATAAAAAACAGGGAGCCAGATCTGTATCTCAAAATAAACAAGGGGCTTCGAAAAAGTAAGTACTTGTCGTGTGTCCTACTTATGATTATTCACTTGCATGCTGCTCCATGTGTTTTTCTTTACTGTTGTACTTAATCGTTCGTAGGTAGGAAATAACGTTCGTAGGTAGGAAATAACGTTCGCAGGGACAAACAGTGATCGTTTGCCAATAAATACGATGTGTTTAGCTGATATAGGCTTATGACTGTTTTGGTCATGATAATTTGTCTGATTGAATGAAGTTTAAGACATTGTTGTCTAGATGTCTTTGAAATTTGAATTAATTGCTAAATAGATTCAGTGGAATGTAAGGAGAGGACACTCAGCAGCTGTTTACACATCTGGACTCAGGAGCACTAGTGTGGGACACCAGAGAAACTTGGCCAAAAAAGGTAAGTATTGCATTTTGGGTAAAAGGGAATTTTAATCATGTCTTCAACTTGGTTCTCTTCCTAAACAGACAATTGTACACCACTTGAAAGCAATGTTTCATATTCCTATTTCTGGCAACAAATATCTGTGTGCTAAGCATACCTTTTGTTTCTTTCTCATAGGGGATAAAAGACGCAGACAACAGGGTCGCCGGGACCCCCAACCTCGCCAGGACCCCCAACCTCAATGTGAACTGAGCCCCAGCGTCACTGAGGATGTGGAGGAAAGAGAGGTGGAGGAAGTGGGAGAGTGTACCCCACCAGGTGAGTGTCTGACACCCCAGCTTCAGGTAATCTATGTATGCCTGCATATTTCTAAATACGTGTTTTTTAACCCATTTTTAGGTGATGTGCTGGTTGTGGAACAAGAAGCAGAACGTTTCACGACTGACAGCGCCCAAAGGCTCATTGGACAGCTCATGGCCTGGAATGGCGAAATTGATGCCATGCGGAATCGCCTGGACATAATGCAGCAGGAAATGAAGAACATGATAGATGTTTTGGGTAGAATATAAACCCTTTTTACGTCAAAAAACATTTATCATGTTCTTCATTTCCTGCTGCATGATGATGTCTACATTCCAATTTTTATACGTTGAACGTTGTAAGTTCCCTAGTTGTCTGTTATGTTTTTAAGCATAGCTATTTAAAAAAAAAATTATATATATATATATATATATATATATATATATATATATATATATATATATATATATATATATATATATATATATATATATATTTTCTTAAAAAAAAACATATATGTGTGATATTTGCATAGTTTTTTAAAGTTGAATTTTGTAAGTTCCAGAGTTAGTTATGCAAGTTCTGTTTTAGAACATGCCTGTTTCTGAAAAAAGAAAAAAAAATCAAAACGCACATGAATGTGCACAGATAAAAAATTTTAAACAAAAAACAATGTGTGGTTTCTTATTTCAATGCTCAATACCAGTATAGTTACATTGACAGTGTACTCTAAAATGTGTGTAGCTGAGACACAGCACAATATAATAGTTAGCTCAAAGCGAGATTGTCACCTCATGTTGCACATCAGGTTGGTTTGCACTAGTGGCAAAAATGACAAAGATCAAGGCTATTTGCAAAGCTAGTAAACACAGACAACAGTAGTTCAAAGAAAATATTATTTTATTAATAAGTCAAATAATTAATCAGCAAGTAAATTTTGCTGCCAAGGCACTGCCCCTCTACCGACAAAGTAGTCCATATATTGATCACGGACAAGACGGGCATTCTGGGAGCCCAAACCAGCACGCGTACTTTCCAGAGCTGGCATCACAGCCTCTTCAGCTGGTCAGGAAAAAGGCTCATCACTTTGCCCTGAGGCAATGTAGCTGGAAGCATTCCTCCTTAAAAAATTATGGAGGATGCAGCAGCATAAAACTACATGATTAATTTTATATTCTGCCAAGTTAATGGCAGTTAAAAAGAGCCTAAACCTACTGGAAAGGATGCCAAATGCATTTTCCACGACCCTTCGGGCATGCAAGAGGCGATAGTTGAAAATTCTTTGTTCTGGGGTGAGGTTCCTCATTGGAAACGGTTTTAGAATATGTTCACCCAAAGAAAAGGCCTCATCTGCCACAAAGACAAAATTTAGTCCCTCAATATTGTCCTGAGCATTTGGCAAATGTAAGGTCCCTTTTTGTAGACGATCATAAAATTCTGTACGCATCATCACACCTCCATCAGAGTGGCGTCCATTCATCCCAACATCAACGTAAAGAAACTCATAGTTGGCTGACACCACAGCAAGCAGAACTATGCTGCAAAACCCTTTATAATTAAAATAATATGAGCCAGAGTTTGGTGGTGGGACTATCCTCACATGTTTGCCATCAATGGCACCTCCATAGTTTTGGAAATTCCATAAATTGTCAAACTGGGCCGCCACATCCTTCCATTGCTGGGTGTTTGAAGGAAACTGTGGAGTCAAACAAATTAAAAAAAACTAAGACTTGAGCACATAAAATTGAAACCATATTTGACACAAACATTGTGGGGCAACATAATATTATAACATTTAAATGTGTATTTACAAAAAAAAGGATAAGTTTTAATTATATGCTCCCTCACCCTCTCTGGTGGCACATTCTAAAAATATTAGGGGGGAGGGTTGAATGGGTAGCTGTTTTTGACAAGTAAACCTCTACACTTCCATGAGAGCTAAATGCATTAAAAATTAAGTTTATATTTTTCCTGACCATCCATCTTTACAAGATTGGCAGGCCAGTGGACAGGTAAGAAGTGGCATAATCCACAAAAAGGAATGCACATTGTCCAAATCTATACACATTTTGACATACATCGGACAAAATAATAACAATGTTCGTTAATTATGATTATTTGTTATGATAAAGTTAAAAACACAGGAAGTCAGCACAGCACAGGGATGGTGGGCGACCCTCATAATGAACACAGCACAGGGATTGTGGGAGCCCCTCATAATGAACACAGCACAGGGATGGTGGGAGCCCCTCATAATGAACACAGCACAGGGATGGTGGGAGCCCCTCATAATGAAAACAGCACAGGGATGGTGGGAGCCCCTCATAATGAACACAGCACAGGGATGGTGGGAACCCCTCATAATGAAAACAGCATAGGGCTGGTGGGAGCCCCTCATAATGAACACAGCACAGGGATGGTGGGAGCCCCTCATAATGAACACAGCACAGGGATGGTGGGAGCCCCTCATAATGAACACAGCACAGGGATGGTGGGAGCCCCTCATAATGCTAAATTCATCATAACGAACGTATAATTTGTACCTTTTGAAGGTAATCAGGCAGGCCCTTGCACTACATGCTTTTGAGAATTTATGCAGCAATCTTAACTCAAAAAATAAGGTATACTGTGTATGTGTTTATCAAAATCAGCAGATAGAGTAGTTCTAGCGGTTGACTCTGCTTTTTTTTTGGGGGGGGGGGTAAAAAATAAGTGTTTGCACCACCAAAAAGAGACTCTTGCACTCTGCATGAATTTAAGGACAGGAATAAGATTGGGACACATTTCAGGGGGTGTTTAGGGTAAACATAAAAATGAAGCATAAAAAATACAGTGTTAAGTTACTAATCTAGGTGTGTATGGGCTCAGGGTAGCATGCTGGGGAGGTTAGTGAAGGAAAATATGCATGTAGGCCACCAAAAAGGTTACAGCATGCATGAGGACAAAGAGGACATTCATTCAGAGCATATTACACAAATGGGAAGGATGGAATACAAAATTTAGAAAATACATTAGAAAACATGAAGATGATATTAAAGCAAAAAACTTACATGAATATAGTCCTTCTGCAGGACTTTGATAATAGCCCTACTTGTCTCAGGAATAATGACTCCCAGAGCCTGGGGAGAGATACCAGTGGTAAACTTGATATCCTGGAGACTCCTCCCTGTCGCCAAATAATGCAAGGTGGCTATGAGCCTTTGCTCTGCTGGAATAGCAGCCCTCATGCAGGTGTCCTGCTTCATGATATAGGGGGACAGCAAGGACAATAGTTGCTGAAAGCAGGAGTCCGTCATCTGGAGATAATTCCGATAATCATTTAGATTATTCTCCTGCAGCTCACGCAGCAAGGGCATATGGCTAAATTGGCCACGATTAAGTAGCCAAGTTTTTGCCCAAATACTCCTCATCCTACTACTCCGACTATTCCTGGACCGGGCTAGAGTCACAGCAAGAACTCCAAGCCCATAAACGGCACGCTCTCTCCTAGGATTGCGCAACATGGCTGGTTGCCCTACAAACGGTCGGAAACGCAAAGTAACGCATGGAACTGAAAACCGCGAATCAGCACTGACCAAACGTCTACTAATTAGAAATTAGCAGGAGCCCAAAGGGTGACGCCGGAGAATTGAACGTCTTCTTTTGAAGTGTCGTCAGTACGTTGTAACGTCACTACGTTCGTGTTTGTTGCCTAAAAGTCTGATCGTCTGTATGCAATACAAGTTCGAGAACAACGCCCTTTGTACAAAAATGCACGGGAAAGTTTGTACAAGGTCCAATCGTGTGTATGGGGCTTTTGACTGAGCAACTTCACATCACATTTCATTGTGTGGCCGCATGTCTCCTTTAGTGACCTTAGATTAAATAGTTTCCCCAATGATACAGTCATAATTTAAAGATTTGTGTAGTGTGATTATATTCCCTCTTACGTGTCTCTTTTCCAGGGAGAATACGTTTAGACAACAAGCTTTGGCTACACCTCTCCTGTGGATCACAAGAGTGCAGTTCGTTCTGCACCGATGCTGCATCCACCTAGATAAGTGTGATCCTTAAAATGTTTTTTCCCAAACTTCTCTTTTAATGTTTGTAGTTGTTCCTCATAACTGAGGTCCTCCAGCAATTTCATACCAGCCCCATGACATTATTATACCAGCCCAACAGCATAACGGAATTATTTTCTTGTTCATTATATATAGATAGGACAGATATGAAAGCACATAGGGCTTTATATACATTATATATAAGAGCAAATTTTGGTTAAAAGTGGTAAAAGTGCGGTACAGGAGGGGTGTGCGAACATGGTACAGGAGGACATGTCAGAGACTGCGGATATGGTACAGGAGGTGGTTATAGGCTGTGCGGACATGGTACAGAAGGACATGTCAGTGGTTGCGGACATGGTACAGGAGGACATGTCAGAGCCTGCGGACATGGTACAGAAAGACATGTCAGAGGCTGCGGACATGGTACAGGAGGACATGCCAGAGGCTGCAGACATGGTAAAAGTGGACATGTCAGAGGCTGTGGACATGGTGAAGGAGGACATGTCAGAGGCTGCGGACATGGTACAGGAGGACATGTCACAGGCTGCGGGCATGATAGAGGAGGACATGTCAGAGGCTGTGGACATGGTACAGGAGGACATGTCAGAAACTGTGGACATGGTAAAGGAAAACATGTCAGAGGCTGTGGACATGGTAAAAGAGGACATGTCAGAGGCTGCAGACATGATACAGAAGGACATGTCAGAGGCTGCGGACATGGCACAGGAGGACATGTCAGAGGCTGCACACATGGTACAGGAAATGCAGAGGCTGCAGCTATGGTACAGGAGATGCAGAGGCTGCGGACATGATACAATAGATGCAGAGGCTGCGGAGGGGTCTTACCGGCTGTGATGAGGCGCCTGCCACCACCAAGATCTCACAGGGAAGAGTGCAAAACACAAAAGAGAGCAGTGCCATCTAAGTGCAGCATTGTTGAAACATTTTAATATAGGACAGACAATTTTAAACTCACAAGATCGTAGAGATCACAGCGCTGTGATCTCTACGATCTTGTGAGTTTAAAATTGTCTGTCCTATATTAAAATATTTCAACAGTGCTGCATTTCCGTGTTTGAACCCACAGGGATGAGTGCCACTATTGCCTTACATTTAAAAAATGGGGCCGCCCGGCAACATTAGAGCCCTGCGCATGCGCCCGCCTGCCTAAAAATGGCAGAGCGGTGGCGGCGCATGCGCAGTTTACATATTGGCCCGGCCCTGCAGCCATATTTTTTACGGCACCGCTGCCCTCAAATCGGCCCCAGGGCAGGCGGCCTACCGGGAAACTGCCAGAGCAGTTTGGCTCTGTCCTCCAGTCCCCCTATTAGCTTTGTTGCCCTTCTCTGCACTCTCTCCAGAGTTTTGTAAAGTGGTAGAATTATAGTCTTATTCCTTGAGTAAATACCCTTTTTAATGCATTCTAATAGTCTGCTAGTTTTGCTTGCAGCTTGGCATTGCATGCTGAGTCTTTCATCTACTAGGACCACCAGATCATTTTCCATCCTTGATTCCCCCAGAGGTTGCTTCATATTTTTAGCTCCCAAGTGCATTAATTTACATTTTATAATATTAAAGTATAACTAAATGGCAAACTTTTTTTAATTCGTTTTGGATAGAGCGGAGATGAACTAGAACACCTGTCAGTTTTTTTTGCTATCTGTGCCCACGTTCAGGAGATTCACCCTCTCTATTTGTCGTGTTTACCATTATCATTGAAAGTGAAAGTAAAATAAAAACTCTAATTTTGGGTTGTCCCCACAAAAGTATTAAAGGGGAAATCTTCCATTGGGGGCACTAGTTCTAGTGACCTGGATTTGACCCTTAATTTGCAGGGATTTCCTCTCAATACCTGTTTGGCTATGGGACAGGAAGTGAAGGGATATCTCCCCAATGGGACTCCCTTACTTTATCCAAAATGAAAAAAAATTGCCTATTTACTTTAAACGTCATGTGCCATATAGTTGCCCACACCTTTTTTTTAACCAAGTCTTTTTGTAAAGTTGGTTTATCCTGTTGGGTTATCCTGTCATTGCCCTGCTTAGCTTTGTATCATCAGCAAACACTGAGATTGAACTACCGTATTTATCGGCGTATAACACGCGCCGGCGTATAACACGCACCCCAAGTTTAGGAGGGAATTTTAAGGAAAAAAACTTTTAGGAGGGAAGTTTAAGGAAAAAAAACTTACATTTAAATGCCCATCAATGCAGCGTTATCGTGTCCATCTGCAGCCTTGTCAGTGCAGCCTTGCTCCAGTGTCCAGTGCAGCCTTGTCAGTGCAGCCTTGCCCCAGTGTCCAGTGCAGCCTTGTCAGTGCAGCCTTGCCCCAGTGTCCAGTGCAGCCTTGTCAGTGCAGCTTTGCCCCAGTGCAGCCTTGTCAGTGCAGCCTTGTCAGTGCAGATTTGCCACAGTGCAGAATTGTCAGTGCAGCTTTGCCCCAGTGCAGTTTTGCCCCAGTGCAGCCTTGTCCCCAGTGGTCAGTGCAGCCTTGTCCCCAGTGGTCAGTGCAGCCTTGTCCCCAGTGTACATTTTATGATCGCCGCCGACATACACAAGTTTAGTTTGTATTTTTAAATATGGCGCCGCGGAGTTTGGAGGGACTCGGCGGCGCTCGTTCAGCTGAACGAGCGCCGCCGAGAACACAGTGACTGGGCGGAGCCGAGATACACATAGCCGAGGGTTCTCGGCTCTTCTCGGCGCCATTCACAGTCACGCCCAGTCCCTATGATGGACATAACACAGGTCCAATGGCGGGACTGGGCGGGACTGTGAACGGTGCCGAGAAGAGCCGAGAACCCTCGGCTATGTGTATCTCGGCTCCGCCCAGTCACTGTGTTCTTGGCGCCGCTCGTTCAGCTGAACGAGCGCTGCCGAGTCCCTCAGAACTCCGCGGCGCCATATTTAAAAATACACGCTATGTGAATGTCGGCGGCGATCGCTCTGATAGATCACAAAATAGCGGGCATCGGCGTATAACACGCACCCACGATTTTCCCCTGATTTTAAGGGGAAAAAAGTGCGTGTTATACGCCGATAAATACGGTAATTATTGAAACCTCTATATTGTTTATGAACAAGTTAAAGTAACTTTTTTTTAGTTTTGGATGGCGTGGAGAGGGATTAGAACGCTTGTCAGTTTTTATTGCTGTCTGTGTCCCTGGAGAATCTCCCTCTCTGTTTGTCCTGTTTACCATTATCATTAAAGTGAAAGTAAAAGAAAATCCCAAATTTGGGGTTGTCCCCAGAAAAGTAATATGGGAGAAATGTTCCAAAGGGGACACTCGTTCTGGTGACCTGGGGGTTCCCAGGAAATTCCCTTAACCACTTGCCGATCGGCCCACGCCGATATATGTCGGCAGAATGGCACCGCTGGGCGAACCACCGTATGGTGGCTCCTTTTAAGACCCATAGCAGGTGCGCATGCCCGCCACCCCCACTGCGCGTGGCCGGCGGGCACTATCGCCGCCAGCCACCCACGATCGCGGGCATGAGAGCCAGAATGGGGATTTGTGTGTGTAAACACACGAATCCCCATTCTGACAGGGGAGGAGAGACAGATCGTTTGTTCCTACTAAGTAGGAACAACCTTCTGGCTCCTCCTCTAGTCAGTCCTATCTAGAGTTGCCACCTCATCCCTTTAAACTCGAACACCTTTGAATTACACAGGTTCTGAGGCTAATTAAATGCAGATAAGGTACCAAGTGAGTTTAATTACCACCTTAATCAGCCATAGAACCTGTGTAATTAATATGTGTTCGGGTTTAAAGGGATGAGGTGGCAACCATAGTCATATCCCCTCACAGTTAGAAACACACCTAGGGGAACACAATTAACCCCTTGATTGCCCCCTAGTGTTAACCCCTTCCCTGCCAGTGACATTTACACAGTAATCAGTGCATTTTTATAGCACTGATCGCCGTATAAATGTCAGTAGTCCCAAAAAAGTGTCAAAAGTGTCAGATTTGTCCGCCACAATAAAAATCTCTGATTGCCACCATTACTACCAAAAATATGTAGAAGAATACATAGTGGCCTAAACTTCTGAAGAAATGTGTTTTTTTTTAAAATGTGGGGGATATTTATTATAGCAAAAAGTAAAAAAATATATATATTTTTTCAAAATTGTCGGTCTTTTTTTGTTTATAGTGCAAAAAATAAAAAGTGCAGAGGTGATCAAATACCACCAAAAGAAAGCTCTATTTGTGGAAAAAAAAGGAAGTCAATTTTATTTGGGTATAACGTTGCACGACCGCACAATTGTCAGTTAAATTGACGCAGTGCCGTATTGCAAAAAATGGCCCGGTCAAGAAGGGGGTAAATCCTTCCAGGGGTGAAATGGTTAATTTGCAGGAAATTCTTCCCACTTCCTGTTTTGGCTATGGGACAGGAAGTGAAGGGGAATCTCCGCAATGGGACACAGATGCCGAAAAAAAATCTTACAGGGGTATAACCCTCCCATACTCTATCCAAAATGGAAAAAAAAAGTTTTGCCTATAGCTCTACTTTAAACAGAATTGGTTTCAAGACAGAGCCCTGCGGTACCCCACTTACAACTCTATACCATTCAGAAATTATGCCTTTTATCACTACCCTTTGGACATGTTTCTGCAAACAGTTTTGCATACAATAATACTAATGCTAAAACATCTTAATTTGTAAATTACAGTGTTTGTGGGGTACTGTATCAAATGCCTTGAATTCTAAATACCGGTACTCTATATCCACAGGCCTTCCTCTATTCAAATTATAGCTCACCTTCTCATAGAATGTTAAAATATTGGTTGGGCAAGAACTGTCTTTCATAAATCCATGTTGGTTACTACTAATGATACCATTTTCTTGAGCAAATTCTTGGATATGGTCCCTTATCATTTCATCCAATCCCTTACATGCTATTGTTGTTAGGCTGACTAGTCTGTAGTTTCCAGGGAAATATCTCTGCCCTTTCACCAATCAGCTGGCACCATTCCAGTCACAAAGCTGTCCTTAAAAAGTAGGAATAATGGTCTAGCTGTAACATGGCAAAGTTGTTTGAGAACTCTTGGGTGTAATCCATCTTGTTCTAGTGATTTATTCACATAGTTTTAATTCAACAAATTTTAGAAAACACTGAAAATGAAAGACAGACATATTATATTATAATATAAAGACATGAGATATTAAAGTCTAACTCAAGGAAACTTTAAAATCCTCCCTTGGGGAGAAGTGATTTTACTTACCTGATCTATTGCTCCCCCAGCAGGAGGTGCTGTTCCATGCTCCGGCGGTTGACTGTCCCTTATCACATCCAATATAGGGCTATTGACCCCGCATTGGTCTTAATGATGTCAGACCTTAGACTTCCAGCGCAAAGGGGAGAAGGTACTGTACTGTGGGGACTGTTCTAGCAGTGCAGTAGAGCAGAGGATCTGGTAAGTAAATCTTCTTTCTGTGTCCACTCCCAGAGTTGAACTTTAAATGGATATTATAGTGGTTTTTGGTCATTTTTAAAAAATTGTATTTAAAAAATGCTAATCTGATTTTTTTATATTATAAATATTCCTTATGTTACAAATAAATATTTAATATGAAGTGATTCCATGAATATACGTGCAATTAATGCTATGCTATGTCTATAAAGAAAGCCTAACTCTAGCTTTGCACTTCCTTAATATGTCTTCTTGGAAAGGAGCAGAAGATGCATTTCTCCTCTGAGTATATAGGGCCAGTGTTTGTAGAAGCTCCAGTGAGTGAGAGCAGCATAATCATTACAATGCCCCCATCTTCTATTTGCAGCAACATTACATTTCTATTGAAATACAGAAAGGAGCACCAGACCAAAACTGGAAAAAAAAAGTCCAAGATAACTTTAATTGTTGGTAAAAAAGTCATACAAAAATAGCCAATGCATTTTGGGGGCAACATGGGGTTCTTCGTCAGGGCTCAACATAGGATAAAACTATTTTGAATTTAGAGGAAACAGTGACTTCACAGATCTATATTAGAACCAGTATTGAACTCTCCTTATGGAATAACAACTTGACAAGATTTTCTGATTAAAATCTTGAACTCTTTTATCTGGTTTAGTTCTTTTTTGTATTTCTATGGTTTGTGTTTTTTTTTTACAGTGGTAGTAAACTGTTGCACCACTGATACCTACAGGTAAGCCTATAGTAAGGCGTACCTGTAGGTAATGTGAATATCTCCTAAACTTGCACTGTTTAGGAGATATTTAGAGTGTTTGCAGCCGGTGACGTCACCGGCGCATGCGCACTGAAGGTCCGGCATACATTACTGGACCTTAAGAGCCCGTGCTGTGAACGGTGGCTCCCAACGTCATCACGCCCCCGGCCACTCATGTAGTCAGAGGCCACAAACCCGGAAGGCAGACAGGGGGAAGATGGAAGCCCTCTCAGCGGTGACAGCGTAGAGCTGGAGGGCTTCATTTCAAGGTAAGTCTCTCATAATTTGCTAGTATGTGTGATGCATACTAGCACGTTATGACATTACCTTGCAGGGAATTTTGTTTTTTTCTCCAACTGCGGTTTACTACCGCTTTAAAGAATAAAGTTTTACTGAAGGATGTGGCACATTGACAGTAGTAAAAGCAAAGCAATACACTTGAGCATAACACTGTGATGGTGGTGGTACATTAATTTAATGAGACCATCTTTAACAGAACGTAACAATCAGCACAAATGTGGCTCGAGGAAAGGATAAAACAAACACTATGAACTCCCAACAGTTGCGAGCTCAAGCGTCCACTTGGGCAACTTCGCTAATTAGATCAATTTAATGGGATGGAAATAATTGATACAAAAAAGGCACCAATGGAAACTGGTATAATAAAGATACCATCAGTGCAAATCCAGAAAATGTTGGGGAATATAAGAAGAGAGTGGAAGAAGATAGGGGAATAAGGGTAGAAAAGGAGAAAGAAAACTTGACAGGGGGTTAACCCAACGTGCTTCCAAGAAGCAACTACAGGTATTTAATGTCTTAGAAATATCAATAGCTCTGGAGAATCACAGAATTCTATCCTTGGAAACCAAAAGTCCCTAAACTTAGTGACATTTTTGTTAGCCATGGCTAATAATTCCTCCATTTCTATGGTTTGAGTCACTGTCAGGTACCCATTGTGGAAAGCCTTGCTGTGTGGGAGCAACTTCGCCAAAGCTATTAGAGAAGAAGTCCCTAAGACTAAAATCCCTGCACCTACAGACAGCTACCATCTAACACTAACCTATCTAGCCCTGTAAAGAAGAAATCAGTATACATACCCGATCCGACCCGATCCCACGCTGAGCTGTCAGCTGTGGCTTCCCTGTCAGCTGTGGCTTCGCTGTGTAGGCGGGTGCAGAGGACACAGCCGACAACGAAAGCCCCATAGTAAGTCCATGAGTGATGTCACTCCCCATTCATTTCACAGTCATTGTTGGCAGTGTCCTTTGCAGAGCTTCCGCCGCTGGAGACCTGATCGAATTGGCTTCAAAAAAGGTATGTATACAGATTTTTTCTTTACAGGGCTAGATAGGTTAGTGTTAGATCTTGGATGCCTGTAGATGCAGGGATTTTAGTGTTAGGGTAGACTTACACTTTAAGCTTGTTTGAAGTTTTCCATCTGACCACACATGCAAGTTAAAAAGTTCCCAGCACCTCTTTAGTATGTTTGTGGGATAAATGTGTAGCACTAGTGGTGTATATTAATCGCAGAAGCCTGACCAAAGTGTCAGTCTGGAGGCTATACGATCTGCAGTGATATGTCACCCGTGAAAAAGAGTGCATATAATGAAATAAAACTAGAAAAGTGAATGTATAAATACAAGTGAAGAAACCAAATGCGATTCAGTAATCGCAAAAAATCGCATTACCTTTATACCTTTACCTTTATATATATGTTTGTTTATTTGCTGAAACAAAAAAATGTGAGGTGAACAGTCCAGTGCTGACAGATAATCAGTGTCCGCACTGTGTGCAATTCATGTGATGCATGAAAAACAAACTACTGTACTAAATATAAACCATGTGAGCATAATCCAAAAGAATGCTCATAATGCAGACACAATTAATGCATATAATCAGGAGTGTACTGCTTAAAGTTACTGATCAAACAATATCGGTACACCACACACAAGTAAAAGCAACTATGTGAGTCCGTGCGATTATAGCTCCATAGCAGACATGCAAAGTAATGTAAGAAAGTGATGTTTTCTATTTCGAACAAATGTCTGATGATCTCTAGAATATTCACACATGATCAGCAGTAGTGGCAACACCTGGCATAGTGCCTCCACCATCTGGGGATAGGGGGGATGGGGTACTCTTACCCTAAATGGTGGACCCACACGCCAGCGGCGGTTAATCGATCAGACATAGACAAGGATGCAGTAAGCATGGATTGGGCTCCAAGGGCGAGGTGCTCGGTCTTCTCCTTTGTTGGCCGGTGTGAAATCAAAGACACAACTCACCACAGGGATGCAATAAGCATGGATTAGGCTCCAAGGATGAGGTCCTCAGTCTTCTCCTTTGTTGACCAATAGGAAGTTCAAGACCCAGCTTGGCCAGAGAGAGTGTGTGCGTCTTCGGCGTGGGAACAGCTCAACTCTTGATTGGATAGACTGATAGCAGCGCAGCCATTGGCTTCTGCTGCTGTCAATCAAATCCAATGATGCGGGCATCGGGGGCCGGGGCCGAGTCCGGCATTCTGTGTCAGCAAATGCTGGACTCGGGAGTGCGCCCGCACGGTAAGCTCCAAGGAGAGATGCAGGGAAGAGACGCGAGTGCAGTTGGGGGACACCAGAAGATGATGATTGGAGCCACTCTGTCCAAAATGAACTGCACAGTGGAGGTAAGTATAATATGTTATTTAAAAAAAAAACAAAAAACAAGGGTTTACAACCCCGTTATGCCTAGTACACATGGCCTGAATGTTGGGCGACATGGGCCAGTTCAATAAAAACTGGCTGACATTTGGCCTGTGTGTATGGCAGCCCTTTGGCCGGCTTCTGTCGAAAAAACATGCTGAAAAACCAGCAGCCGACAGACTCCCGATCAGCGCTCTTAGCCAATGGCAGAGAGCACTGACCGGAGTGTTTTGGCGTGGGGCCGTCCTCCTGTCACACAACAAAATAGCTCAGCAGGGGAGATCCCTGTACTAACGTTGTTAGTACAACGGCTCAGACCTGATCTGTCAGCACTAGGCTTAAGTGCTTGGGGTATGGCCAGGATATATTCATGTATAGATTACCTATATTACCATTCTGTAATTCTGTAGACAGAAAATAATGGAATTCATTTAAAAGCGGCCTTTACTTGCCATCTGGGCCAATTTTGCCACTTCGCTCCTACATGTAAAAATCTACTTTTTTTGCTAGAAAATTACTTAGACCCCCCAAACATTATATATTTTTTTCAGGAGAGGCCCTAAAGAATAAAATGATGGGTGTTGCAATTTTTAATGTCACACGGTATTTGTGCAGCGGTTTTTCAAACGCAATTTTTTGGGAGAAAAAAAAAAACACTTCATGGATTAAAAAAAACAAAACAATGAAACACTAAAGTTAGCCCAATTTTTTTGTATAATGTGAAAGATAATGTAACGCTGAGTAAATAGATACCCAACATGTCATGCTTTAATATTTTATCTGCCTGTGTGGAATGGCGTAAACAAATGGCGTTCGCATTTGCGCGTAAGCACGGTGGCATGGGGGTGCTTTAATTTATTTTTTATTTTTTTATTATTTTAACCTTTTACACTTTTATTTATTTTTTTTATTCATTTTATTGCTATCACAAGAGGTGAACAAAATCTCTTGTGACAGCATGGGCTGTAACAGGGCCTCTAGCCTTCCATGCAGCCGATCAGACATACATCCTTGGCGGCCAGGTAAACAAAGAGGCGAAACCGGAAGTGACAAACTACTTGTCGCTCCTGGTTTCCAGGGTTACAGAGAGAGAGGAATGATGTCAGTTCCTCCCTCTCTGTTCAGGGCAGCCATGGCCGCTGGCCACATCGCTCCCAGGCATCACGATCGTACGTTAGAGCCCGGAAGAGGCAGCAGCAGGAGGGGGTGGGACCACAGTACACCACCCACAGAATGATGCCTGTAGGTGCAGGCATCGTTCCGGTATAACCACTGAAATCGGAGGACGTCCAAGGATGTCCTCCCGGCGGGAAGTGGTTAAAAACAATTCAGGGCCAGCAACATTACATGGCATTTTCTAGGTGGCTAGAGTTTGTTTTACTGTTTTCCATTTAATAACTGTTTATTAGGAAATAGGCAAAAATTATACAGCAAAAAAAAAGACTATTTTCCATTTGTGACAATAAAGATGATACCAAATAAAAGAGTAGAATAGGAGTAACAGTTGTGTAAGAAAAGAAATGACCTGTGGATTACAGGAGCTATTAATATGACCAAGCTGAAATTAATCTTTCGATGGCCTGGTTAGCTAGAGTGGTAAGTGTCATTAAAGCGATATTAAATGTTCAGTTTGTTTTTTAAAGTGATTGTAAAGTCTGTTTTAAAAAAAAATAACAGACATATTATACTTACCTGCTCTGTATAGTGGTTTTGCACAGGATAGCCTGCATCCTCTTCTTCTCGGGTCCCTCTTCGCTGCTCCTGGCCCCTCCCTCCTGTTCAGTGCCCCGACAGCAAGCAGCTTGCTATGGGGGCACCCGAGCCGAGTCACTGCCCTGAGTGTTCATTCAGACAGTTGCCATTCGGCCCCGCCCCCTCTTTCTCTTTTAAATTACTAACTGATTTTGATTGACAACAGGGGAAGCCAATGGTGCCGCTGCTGTGTCTCAACCAATCAGGAGGGAGAGCCCTGGATGGCCGAGGGACTTGTGGAAATAGAGATGGGGCTCAGGTAAGTATTAGGGGGTGCTGGGGTGGCTGCTACACACAGAAGGCTTTTTATTTTAATGCATAGAATGCATTAAGATAAAAAACCTTCTGCCTTTACAACTCCTTTAAGTATTTTCAGCAGCTGATTTATTCACTTACTAAGTATGCAGCTTCTTTATCTTTTAATCCTTGCCTATGTTCAAATTTAAGCTGGTACCATGACCGCTACCCCAGATTTCCTGTTTCAGGGTAGCTCCTTTCTCTTGCAGCATTCTTCCGGGTCAACCTTACATGCAGGGACTACAGTTGTGTCTCTCTACACTGTGTGCATCAACAGAAACACACAGCCTCGTAGCCTATGATGGCAAGGCACGCTCCAGCTCCTTTCTCCCCTTTTCCAAGCTAACAGAATGACCGGAGACTGCATTGTCACCGTTAATGCATTCCTGTGAAGAAGCATTACAATTTGTAAACTGCAAGTGCTGAAGTAGGAGTTTTAATAAATAGATTACTGGGGAATGTTTACTTTAGTGTGCTCAATGTATTTTTTAAATTAATGTAGGGCTGCTGGTAACTGGTTCCCCTATTCTTACACAGCCAGGCAACACGCATTTTCCATTTGGATCTAGACACAAGAAGTCAGTCCATTGGCTTTGATCCTGGACCGTTTACCTTCCTAGACATAATCATAGTCTTTAGTGATCAGTAGCAGAAGTCCCTTACGGATTAGGAGCTCTTAGCCCCCTTTGGAAAATAGCACAAATGTTGAAAAGCTACATGCAGGTGTATCTCCTCTCTTCTGTAGAGCTGCTCCCAACTTCATTGCTTGCGGGTACTACCAACCCTCCTGGCTGCTGCTCTGAAGCTCTTCCTTGGCAAAGGATAAAAGGGTTACAGCACAGCTCTGTCCTTTTGAAAGCTTGCTACATGTGGCAGTCTCTCCCCTTGGGAATCCCTGAGTGTGCTGATGTACTCACTCTGTCCTCCTTGCTCCCACTGCTCTCAGGCAAGAATCCTATTCAAACTGTGATGCGGATTGGATCTTCCTAAGCCAGCCCAAGCCCAGCCTAGAGGTAAAGGGGACACCTCCTAGGCCACCGTCAGCCTCCTTAGCACTCCATCTTCCACCCGACTCTCCTGCTAGCCTGGCTCACCCATATTTAAAGGCTGACCCAGCCACCCTGCCAGGCCCTCTGCCTTGGGATTGGCCAGGCTCCCTCAAGTATGCAGATCAGGATCTCCTGGCCTCCGCCAACTAACTTCCAGAAACTTCTCAAAGCCTCTAGACCCAGAGGTACCAGAGACCTGCACTGTAGAGCCATCCAGCCTGACCTCTAATAACTCACCCCAGATTCAGACTCACTTTACCACGAGTCAAATAAATTTGCCTACACTATTCTAGTAGCACACTGGAGGGTGCTACATTAGGAATCACTTATATTAAATACATTCAAATTAGCACTGGGAATAACATTTTGCATCTTTGAATCTGGTAATTTGTGAAAAAAAGAATATTTCAATTAATTTGATAACCTAATTGACAATAAAGCCCAGAGGAGCAGAGCTAAGGATGTCTCCATTATTTGGATGTCTCCAAATGCGTGCGGACTAAACCCCTGTTTTTAACGCATACTGTTAGACAGGTCAATTTGGTTGTCTGCGAGCTGGTAATAAGTAGGCTTGGAATTTTTTCCTGGGCATTCCCCAGACTTTCTTTGTATCTGTTTGTAGCCCTCCAATGCCGCTTACTGAGATAGCCAGCTATAAATGAGGGTGGTGGCAAGTTTTTTGAGATCACGTTGGTGTGTGTATTGGTCCAGCAACGCACCAGCACCTTTGCAGCCATAGTGCTATCTGCTGGGTGTCTGGTGTGCTCCTGTACCTTTAAGAAGGGGTGGGCTGCCTTCAGTCCACCTGCCCTTATTTATCCATCAGAATGCATGTGCCTCCACTGTGGGGACACTCATATTTTAGTGTTAGGACCACAGATATCAGGGTACCGTGACGAGGCTCTGTGGCTTACGCATGTGTTTGCAAACGCGTGTGGACTAAACCCCTGTTTTAACGCATACTGTTAGACAGGTTAATTTGGTTGTCTGAGAGCTGGTGGTAAGTAGGCTTGAAATTTTTTCCTGGGTATTCACCAGGCTTTGTTTGTATCTGTCTCCATTATTACTTGTCTTTCTCTCTTGTCATATCTATTATACTCAGTGGGAAGTATTTGCATTATGCTTTTTGCATAAGTTGGTAGATACTGTAGGTAGGTGGAATGCTGTGTTTATACTAGTATTCCTTAGATGTCTTTACATAAACCTACCATGGCAACAGGCGAAAGCTGAACATATATATTGCAATGCCTTCAAAAGTGAATATGTTCTACAATTCTAATGCAAAGAATCAGATTTTTACACAGGCTATCTCCTCCTTCCGTCTATCATCAATACTGTTGCCAGACTTTTTCACCTTACCAACCGTTAAGTGTCCACCACCCATCTTTGCCAATCCCTCCACTGGCTTCTGCTCTCCCTACGAATAAAATACTTACAACTACCATACAAAGTTATCCACAGCCTCCTGCCCTCCTTTAGGAATCAAACATCATATTTCTACTGCTACTATATTTAACAGCTTCTTTCTTGGTAATGGTTGTTAGGGAAGCAACCGCCACCTACCTTGTCCTTAGGAACCAGTGACACCTTCAGGCCTCATTCGATCCGCAGCCATTTAAACAAAGGAGCTGGGCTAGCTCTAACTTTATTGACCAAATATGGCCACATGGCTATATTTTAGCAATTACGTAACCTGGGGGACCCTTTGCTTTTTAGCGGCCGAGCCCAGGAGATGTCATTCGGCATGAGTTGGCAATGGGAGCGAATCGTGTTGGTGGTCAGTGGGACTTTTTTCTTTTAGTGGGTTGGTATCCATCATTCATTGTAATAGATGTGGACAGTGGCGGCTGGTGCTCAATTTTTTTGGAGGGGCGCAAAGCCCTAACCAACCCCAGCCACACCCCCCCCCCGCCGGTCTCTCGCCCGCAATAGATAGATAAATAGACAGATAAAAGGACACATAGATAGACACTGGGTGGGATGGAGGGATAGATAGACACTGGGTGGGATGGAGGGATAGATAGACACTGGGTGGGTGGGAGAGAGAGAGATATACACTGGGGGGGTGGGAGAGAGAGAGATATACACTGGGGGGGGGTGGAAGAGAGAGAGATATACACTGGGGGGGTGGGAGAGAGAGAGATATACACTGGGGGGGGTGGGAGAGAGAGAGATATACACTGGGGGCTGTGGGAGAGAGATATACACTGGGGGGTGGGAGAGAGATATACACTGGGGGGTGGGAGAGAGATATACACTGGGGGGTGGGAGAGAGATATACACTGGGGGGTGGGAGAGAGAGATATAGACTGGGGGGTGGGAGAGAGAGATATAGACTGGGGGGGTGGGGGAGAGAGATATAGACTGGGGGTTGGGGGAGAGAGATATACACTGAGGGGGTGGGGGAGAGAGATATACACTGGGGGGGTGGGGGAGAGAGATATACACTGGGGGATTGGGGGAGAGAGATATACACTGGGGGGGTGGGGGAGAGAGATATACACTGGGGGGGTGGGGGAGAGAGATATACACTGGGGGGTGGGGGAGAGAGAGATATACACTGGTGGGTGGGAGAGAGAGATATACACTGGTGGGTGGGAGAGAGAGATATACACTGGTGGGTGGGAGAGAGAGAGATATACACTGGTGGGTGGGAGAGAGAGAGATATACACTGGCGGGTGGGAGAGAGAGAGAGATATACACTGGTGGGTGGGAGAGAGAGATATACACTGGTGGGTGAGAGAGAGAGATATACACTGGGGGGTGGGGGAGAGAGATATACACTGGGGGGGTGGGGGAGAGAGATATACACTGGGGGGGTGGGGGAGAGAGATATACACTGGGGGGGTGGGGGAGAGAGATATACACTGGGGGGGTGGGGGAGAGAGATATACACTGGTGGGTGGGAGAGAGAGATATACACTGGTGGGTGGGAGAGAGAGATATACACTGGTGGGTGGGAGAGAGAGATATACACTGGTGGGTGGGAGAGAGAGATATACACTGGGGGTGGGAGAGAGAGAGATACACTGGGGGTGGGAGAGAGAGAGATATACACTGGGGGTGGGAGAGAGAGAGATATACACTGGGGGTGGGAGAGAGAGAGAGATATACACTGGGGGTGGGAGAGAGAGAGATATACACTGGTGGGTGGGAGAGAGAGATATACACTGGTGGGTGGGAGAGAGAGATATACACTGGTGGGTGAGAGAGAGAGATATACACTGGTGGGTGGGAGAGAGAGATATACACTGGTGGGTGGGAGAGAGAGATATACACTGGTGGGTGGGAGAGAGAGATATACACTGGTGGGTGGGAGAGAGAGATATACACTGGGGGTGGGAGAGAGAGAGATACACTGGGGGTGGGAGAGAGAGAGATACACTGGGGGTGGGAGAGAGAGAGATACACTGGGGGTGGGAGAGAGAGAGATACACTGGGGGGGTGGGAGAGAGAGATATACACTGGTGGGTGGGAGAGAGAGATATACACTGGGGGTGGGAGAGAGAGAGATACACTGGGGGTGGGAGAGAGAGAGATACACTGGGGGTGGGAGAGAGAGAGATACACTGGGGGGGTGGGAGAGAGAGATATACACTGGGGGTGGGAGAGAGAGAGATACACTGGGGGTGGGAGAGATATACACTAGGGGTGGGAGAGAGAGAGATACACACTGGGGGTGGGAGAGAGAGAGATACACACTGGGGGTGGGAGAGAGAGAGATACACACTGGGGGTGGGAGAGAGAGAGAGATATACACTGGTGGGTGGGAGAGAGAGAGAGAGAGATATACACTGGGGGTGGGAGAGAGAGATATACACGGGTGGGAGAGAGAGATATACACTGGGGGGTGGGAGAGAGAGATATACTGAGGGTGGGAGAGAGAGATATACACTGGTGGGTGGGAGAGAGAGAGAGATATACACTGGGGGGTGGGAGAGAGAGATATACTGAGGGTGGGAGAGAGAGATATACACTGGTGGGTGGGAGAGAGAGATATACTGGGGGTGGGAGAGAGAGAGAGAGAGAGATACACTGGGGGGGTGGGAGAGGGAGAGATACACTGGGGGTGGGAGAGAGAGATATACACACTGGGGGTGGGAGAGAGAGATATACACACTGGGGGTGGGAGAGAGAGAGATACACACTGGGGGTGGGAGAGAGAGAGAGATATACACTGGTGGGTGGGAGAGAGAGAGAGATATACACTGGTGGGTGGGAGAGAGAGAGAGAGACATACACTGGGGGTGGGAGAGAGAGAGATATACACGGGTGGGAGAGAGAGAGAGAGATATACACTGGGGGTGGGAGAGAGAGATATACTGAGGGTGGGAGAGAGAGATATACACTGGTGGGTGGGAGAGAGAGAGAGAGATATACACTGGTGGGTGGGAGAGAGAGATATACACTGGTGGGTGGGAGAGAGAGATATACTGGGGGTGGGAGAGAGAGAGAGAGATATACACTGGGGGGTGGGAGAGAGAGAGAGATACACTGGGGGGGTGGGAGAGAGAGAGAGATACACTGGGGGGTGGGAGAGAGAGAGATACACTGGTGGGTGGGAGAGAAAGATATACACTGGAGGGAGAGAGAGAGATACACTGGGGGGTGGGAGAGAGAGAGAGATACACTGGGGGTGGGAGAGAGAGATATACACTGGATGGGATGGACACACACACATAGATCAGTGATGAGGACTTACATATTAATGAGGCTCTGTCTTGCAGGCTGCAGTCCATGGCTAGTGACACTGTCCTGGCACCTCCTCTGCCTCAATCCTTCCATACACTGGCTGGGAAGGATGTCTTATCTCCTTCTTATCTCCATGCATTCAGTTACACAAGGCTGGTCTCCTAATTTCTACAGGATGGATGGATGGGGATGATTCACAACATGGGCTGTGTGTTTAACAAGAGCCTCCACTGACACTGCCAAACGGAGACACAGCAACACCAGTGGAGATAATAGAAGCACTGACGATCGGCACTTGTGAAACACACAGCCCATGTGAAGCTTCCCCATCCATCCAGTAGAAATAAGGAGACCAGCCTTGTGTGATCGTCAGTGCTTCTATTATTTCCACTGGTGTTGCTGTGTCTCGGTTTAGCAGTGGAAACATTCGGCTTTGACTCTTTGAAGTTGAAGGCAGTGGAGGAGTCCGCTCCTCCGCTCGGGCGCACTGCTCTGACACAGGGAAAACCGGAAGTGACAGACTACTAACTAGTCTGTCACTCAAAGCACAGAGCCATAGTAATACACTATGGGCGCTGGGCGGATGCCGATCGGCGTTTTGCTTTGCGCCACAAGGCGGGTTAAAACCCCGCAAATGAAGCGCCTCGTCTGCAATCTTGTGATTGCATAGACGTGGCGTTTTCCATAGTGCACTGTGCCCGGCGCCCCTAACACAGTGCACTTAAGGACTTTTTTCAATTTTTTTTTTTTTTTTAAAGGGCCACCACTGGATGTGGTGGCCCTGGATGTGGATCTGCATCACTGGACAACGTGATTAACGATGGATGTACATCGTGGGACTTTTTGGGGGGTTTTATTTTTTTTTAATCAAAAAACTTAAAGGTCACAAAGTTTTGTGTTATCATTTACTGTTTTTTTGTGAAAAAGTAGGAGTACTTGGAACAAAGGGTCTGGTATGGAATTTGGAGGGACCCCCACGTCCTTTTTTAGGGGGGTCCCCTTTTGACCTCCATACCAGACAATTATCAAGAATACAAGTCTGGTATATATTTTTGGGGGCGGGGGTTCAGGACATCCCCCAAACATGTTATTTAACTACTTATTTACCCCCTTCCTGACTAGAGCACTTTTTGCAATTCGGCACTGCGTCGCTTTAACTGACAATTGCGTGGTCGTGCAACGTTGCACCCAAACAAAATTGATGTCCTTTTTTCCCCACAAATAGAGCTTTCTTTTGGAGGTATTTTATCACCTCTGTGGTTTTTATTTTTTGCGATATAAACAAAAAAATAGCGACAATTTTGAAAAAAAAGCAATATTTTTTACTTTTTGCTATAATAAATATCCCCCCCAAAAAATTAAAAAAACATATTTTTTCCTCAGTTTAGGCCGATATGTATTCTTCTACATATTTTTGGTAAAAGAAATCCCCTCTCTGCAGCTCCGTGACACGATCGCCGGGAGACTGGCAGACATCAAGCTCGCGATCCCACAGGCACGGTCACGCTGTACGCGGTGGACACACACCCACTAGCCCCGCCAATTAAAGGGGACGTACAGGTACGCCCATTTGCCCACCGCTGCCATTGTGCCAACGTATATCGGCGTGCATCGGTCGGCAAGTGGTTAAAGGAATTTGCATCTTTAACATTTCACTTTAAACATTATTAAAATAAATGATCCACATCAAATTTTATCTGTGTATTTAGCTGTTTGCTAAGCAGGGAATAAAATCCAGCACATCCCTTAGTGAAAGCACCACATAGTAAACACAAAAATATTGGTTGGGCACACATTTAACCCTTTGATTGCCCTAGATGGTTAACCTCTTCCCAGGCAGTGTCATTAGTACAGTGACAATGTATATTTTTAGCACTGATCAGCGTATTAGTGTCACTGGTTCTCACAAAGTGTCAGTATCAGATTGTCCGGTGCAATATCGCAGTTCCGGTATAAGTCACTGATTGCCACCATAACTAGTATAAAAAAAAAAATTCCAGTGTATATAACATAGTTTGTAGACTCTATAACTTCTGTGCAAACCAATCAATATGCACTTATTGGGATTCTTTTTTACTAAACAAATTTGTAGCAAAATACATATTGGCCTAAATTCATGAAGAAATTAGATTTTGCTATTTTTTTTATTGTAAAGGTTTTATAGCAGAATGTAAAAAATATATATATATTTTTTTCAAAATTGACATTTTTTTTGTTTATAGCGCAAAAAATAAAAAACCCAGTGTTGATCAAGTATAAAAAAAAAACCCATATAATGAATTTATGTACAACGTTGCATGACCATGCAATTGACAGTTAAGATAACGCAGTGCTGTATAGCAAAAAAAATGGCCCGGTCATGAAGGGGGGTAAATATTCCAGAGGTCAAGTGCTTAAATCTGCATCTTTCTTAAAGTGGAACTTTACCAATAACAACTTGATAAAAATAGTGTTCTTTAGCAAGGAACATACATTCCACATGAATAATTATGCTATCAAAATTAGTGTGTGTTGTAAATTGCCTCCAGCACTGTTCCTGTTACGTCTTGCTGGAGGCTGCCATTTTGCTGAAGCCCAAAGCCCCAGCAGTAAATCATAAAGCAGAGCTAAAAGCATCAATTTACCAGTTACAAAAAACAGTTACATTCCTGGAATGCTGCAAATGCAAACTGTCACATTAGATTGTGTTCCTCAACCAAACTGTCAAACCATCAAATGGCTTGTGTCATCACTGAGCTTCGCATGCAGCATGCAATAGAAGACTATGAACAAGCAGGTAAGTTTTGTAAGTAAGAATCAATGTTTGCGCAATAAACACCTATTTTACAGTACTTCACTATTAGTTCCCTTTCTTTCCATTTATAAACTGCTGTGCTGGAGGAGATCTTTTATGGACCTGTTCAAGCCATCAGCAGCTGTTGGATTTCTGCTTGTTTGACCCTTAAACTGAAAAGCTAGGGGTCCAATAGATCTGGTGAGTGGGGACACAGAAGGGGAGTGTGTCACACCACAGAGCGGAAATATGGAGCATGTTGCACTGTAGAAGATTGGAGCACAAGAGCTTTTTTTGGGATGTTATTTAATTTCATTGATTACCGTATATACTCGAGTATAAGTCGTTCCGAGTATAAGTCGAAGCCCTAATTTACCACAAAAAAATGGGAAAAACTTATTGACCCGAGTATAAGACGAGGGTGAGAAATGCACAGCTACTGTAAGTGGAAAAGAGGGTCAACAATGCCCATTTGCAGCATCACTGTGCCCCTATGCAGCCATAGGTCCCCTGAACTTCAAACTCGGTAGTTAAGGGTTTATAGATGCCCCCTAGCTGCAGCCAAAATTTGGGGTCTCTGAACCCAAAGGGTCCGAAATGACATTACTGCAGATGGACACAGTTGCCTGAATTTGGGGCCCTGTATCTTGGGGCCACTTAGTGCTAAGAACCCCAAATTTGGTGTGCAAACACAGTGGAAATAGCACCATAAAATTTCCAAAGCTGGTGGCCCTGAGATATGGGGCCCCAAAGTCGGTTCAGAAAATGTCAAGCACTTTTCTGCAGCAGAAAATGACATTTTCTGAACCGATTTTGGGGCCCCGTATCTCGGGGTCACTTAGTGCTAGAAACTTCAGCTTTGGATATGTTATAGTACCAGTTCATCTTGGTTTGCAAACCAAATTTGGGGTTCCTAGCACCAAGTGGCCCTGAGATACGGGGCCCCAAAGTCGGTTCGGAAAATGAAATTTTTTGCTGCAGAAAAGTGCTTGACTCGAGTATAAGTCGAGGGGGGCACTTTCAGCACAAAAAAATGTGCTGAAAAATTCGACTTATACTCGAGTATATACGGTATATTATTTTCAGATTTGTTCATATATACAATTGGTATTAACCTGTACACTGTTGCAAATGTCTTGTATTAATTTGTAGCTCAAGAGCACTATAAGAGGATATTTTTGTGACACATTTTTACACTATTTTGATGAGTTAATTTTGGATGGTTGCGAGTGCTGTAAGCTATATATTTTTAAGCAGGTAAGTTTGCCTTATTGCAGACATACTATAGCACGCCTCTTCTGCGATACAGAGCTGCCAGCTCCCAATTGTTTTTAATGTTGGTTTAGTTTTACTTTAAAGCTGAGTTCCAACTGTTAAAGAAATGTAATTTTTTTGGATGAATATCTTTATTTTAAAATTCTTATTAATAGCACTCATGTTTCTCTTTTCAATCGCTGCTCGATTGCCGATTTAATAGAGCAAGATATGTTTTATTCCTCCTTCTTGGCAATTTCCATCTTGCTTGTGGGCATTTAAAGCCCACAAGCACTATCTTCTGGGCTCTGGTGCAGCTGAGCGACCGCCCGTTCTCGCACATGTGCAGTATGTGCAGCGCAGAGCCGTGCAACTCAAATGTTGCCATCACAACGGGCGTCGTCGTCGGAAGTGCCCACCGCCGTTGTGATGACAATGAAGCCCTTGGCGCTGCCCGCTGACTCCTGGAGGAGCACTAGCGAGCACAGGCGCCGAGGGAAATGACGTTAGGCACCAGGGAGAGGAAGAGGCAGATTCCAAGGCACCCCTTAGCAACAGACATCAAAACGTGAGTAAAAAAAAATAAATGTTTTCAAAAGTTGTTTATTAGGTTTAATGCTGCTGAATAATGAAAAGTTAATTTTATGGGTGGAACTCCGCTTTAAGTAAACTAAACGTCATTAGTTAGGGTTCACAACTTCTTTAGTAGTGGTTTCTGCAATAGCAAACGAAGCAGCTACAAGTCAGCGAACAGTCTACTCACTGGCTACTGGGTTTTAGAGCCTTAGGCTCCTTTCACAGGGGCTGTCCGATCAGATCTGCCTTTCAGTTTTGCAGGCGGATCTGATCGGACCCTCCAGTCTCCCCTATGGAGTGGCGGATGTCAGCAGTGACACGTCCGCTGATGTCCACCGCTATCCGATCCCATCCTGTCTGCCAAATCCAGACGGATGGTGTTATTTTCCATCCATCTGCCAGATCAGATCGAATATGATCAGATGAATAAGGACAGGCAGTCGGTTTTCACTCGATTTCCCCATAGAGGAGAGCGGGACTGGGTTTGACTCACAGTGAGTGGAGGTGGATCTGTCATCCGCCGGCTCAGCGAGGATCAGCGGATCGATCCCCCATTGAGCAAATGGAGCCTGCCAAATGGAGGCGCCCGTGTGAAAAAAGCCTTAGACAGAACTGTGACATCAAAATGTTAATCAATTACCTTGTTTTCCTAACTGCCTGTGTTGAGCCCATATTCCTCTGTCCTTCTTTACCCTACAGCTGTCCATTTTTCATACGTGGTGTACAGATAAGAAATTGTAGCTTGCCTCTTTAACTTGGTAATGTGAAAGAGAAGTTATGGCGAGCTGGTTGATTTGCTAGAACTCTGAATCTTGGGCTGCTATAGGACCTGAAAACCTAAGAAGAACGGATAGAACGGGGGTAGGCAACCTTTTGAGCACAGTGTGCCGAAAAATATTTTCAAAGAAATTGAGAGTGACGATTTTATAACAAAAAAATGTCAACTATACACTCTCAATCACGAAAAGGATTTTTTGTAAAGTAAATTCTGTAAACTACTTGAGTAATAGTGAGAAATTAAAATCCTGCACTCACGCCTCAGATCAGCCCCAATTCATGCACCTTCACACCTTAGATCACTGCCCCCCTGCAAATCTGTTTTCCACTGTACCCCCTGCTCATCTGCCCCACCACTGTACCACCCTGCACATCTGCCCCACAACTATACCCCCTGCTCATCTGTCCCACCACTGTAACCCCCTGCTCTTATGTCCCACCACTGTAACCCCCTGCTTATCTGCCCCACCAATGTTCCCCCTTTCTCATCTACACCACCACTGTACCTCCCTGCACATCTGCTCCACCGCCATACCCCCACGCTCTTCTGTCTCACCACTGAACCATCTTCTCATCTGTCCTAACACTAAACTTATCTGCTCCACCACTGTAACCCCCTTTCTAATCTGCCCCACCACTGTACCGCCTGCACATCTGTCCCACCTCTGTTCCCCCTGCTCATCTGTACCACCATAGTACCTCCTTTCTCCTCTGCCCTGCCACTGTACCCCCCTGTACATCTGCCCAACCACTGTAACCCCCTGCTCTTCTGCCCAACCACTGTAAACCCCTGCTCATCTGTCCCACCAATGCACCTCCTTTTACATCTGCCCCACCGCTGTACCCCCTGCTCTTCTGTCCCACTGCTGAATCCCCCCTGCTCATCTTTCCCTCCACTTTAACCCCCTTCTCATCTGGCCCAACACTGAACCCTCCCTGCTCATCTATCCCACCGCTGATCCCCCTTCTCTTCTGCCCCAACACCGAACCCTCCTGCTCATCTGTCCCACCACTGTAACCCTCTGCTCATCTGCCCCATCACTGTACCCCCCTGCTTTTCTATCCCACCGCTGAACCCCCTTCTCATCCCTCCCACTACTGTACCTCCTGCACATGTGCCCCACCACTGTACCCCCTTGCTCTTCTGTCTCACCACTGTAACCCGCTGCTCATCTGCCCCACCACTGTACCTCCCTGCACATCTGCTCCACGACATATTCCCATGCTCTTCTGTCTCACTACCCTTCTCATCTGTCTTAACACTGAACCCATCTGCTCATCTGTCCCACCACTGTAACCCGCTTTCTCATCTGCTCCACCAATGTACCTCCTTCATATTTGTCTTGCCTCTGTACCCCCTGCTCTTCTGCCCCACCTCTGTTCCCCCTGCGCATTTGTCCCACCAATACACCTCCTTTCACATCTGCCCCACTACTCTACCCCCCCCCTGCTTTTCTGTCCCACCACTGAACCCCCTTCTCATCTGCCAAAATTCTGAACCCCCCTGCTCATCTATCCCACCACTGTAACCCCCTTCTCATCTGCCCCATCACTGTACCGCCCTGCTCTTCTGTCCCACTGCCGAAGCCCTTTCTTCCACCACTGTACCTCCCTAGACATCTGCCCCACCGCTGTACCCTCCTGCTCATTTGTCCCACCTCTGAACCCCTTCTGCTCATTTTCCCCACCGCTGTACCCTTCTGCTTATCTGCTCCAGTGCTGTACCCTCTTCTCATCTATGATATGCGTTATATGCAGAGTGGTGAAAAGAAGCAGAGATGGGACACATCTACCTGTCCTGGCACATTCATCCTGCTGATCCACCTCTCTTTGCTTGTATGTGATGTTGGTGATGTATGTGATGTCACATTCAAGCATTTGGAATGGATGTGCAATGATGAGCTCAGGTCAGGGGCATTTTCTGAAAGCAGTGGGCCTGTGTGCAGGATCATAAGTTGGGCCCCCGCACCTGAGGAAGAGTGTGGCGCTAAACGCCACAGCAAAAGTTGGGTGTGATTTTCATTGTGCTGAATACTGGCTGTGGCTTAAAGGGACACAGAGTGCCGGGGTTCAGCAGTAAGTGATGCAAAGGTTCAGGAATAATTTCAACAAAGTTCCCAGAAGCTCAACAGTAATTCTACAAACTGTCACCTGATTGTGGTTTTCTCAATTACAGTAAAATCTCTTCTTTCTGAGATTAGTAGTGGCAACCAAGCGACTCATCTTCCTCCAGATGGTGGGCGGGACTAGCAGAACTGTGATTGGCTTTTGCAGTGGCCAATGACAGTCCTCCTCCTCCTGGAAACAGGGAGACTGCCCCCTAGCAGAACTTCACCCAATCTCTTCCCCATCACAAAAGCTGTTGATCGCAGCTACAGCAAAGCTAGAGAACCAAACAATGTTTCCCATCTTTTACAATGTGTGGGGGCACAGTGCCTCCCCCTCAGTGCAGCGTGGGGAATTCTGAAATTGGAGTGCATTAGTGTCTTACTGACACTTCCCTGTGCTGCTCTGCTGATGGGGAGGGAGTCGAGTGTGGGCAAAACAGGCTTCAAGTGCCGCTTGCGGCATCAGTGCCGGGGTTTGCCTACCCCTGGGATAGAGGAACTGAACACTTTTTTTTGAAGCCTGAAAAAAACTCTAGTATGCAGAGTTGAGCAGTGAAAGTTGTTTGGTATCTGTGTCTGTGCAGGGAAATTACCGCTGATAGCAAGTAGTGTCTGATATCTATAGGGGAAAGTGATATGTTAGCAGATGGTCTCCCTGCGTATATTGGGTGAAACACAGCTGGACTGTGCCTGCGGTATCCTTCTCCCTTGATCAGGCAACGGGATCTAGTTTTTTACCCCCTTATGATAGCAATAAAGTTAAAAAAATAAATTTAAAAAGTTTAAAGAAAAAACGTTACTCTCTTCACCTCGTCCAGAGAACGCCTTGTATCATAATGTAAATTGTTGCGCAAACTGTATAAAATCCTGTATAATTATAATAATAATAATTAATTGTGTGAATGGTAGCAGTACCAAGAGAGTGACCCCCTGTGGTCATTGGAAGATCATGGTAATCACTGTAGTAGACACTACAGCGATTGCCAACTTCCTCAATGGCTCCTTGAGTATGAGATACCCATACTTACAGCGAACTAAGTTGGACCAACCTAAATATGCAATACAAATCATACCTAGAGTCCAGGTTTATTCATCAAATCTTATACAACACATTTAGCATTAGCATAATAACACATTTATATACTGTACTTCTCTATATCACACCTGAGAGAGAGATTTGGTCCCAAAACTGGCACAGTCCACCCAAAAGAGGAGCATTTGGGGGCCATGACTTGACAAACATTAGAATGTGGTACTCCTGGAGGTTTTGAGTTGTTTTAACCACCTCCTGCCCACCGTATAGACAAATGATGGTGGCAGGGTGGCTCTCTCATTCTGGGGGCAACGTTCCACTCTCACCGCACTTGCGCACCTACGGGGGTTCACAGATTGGCGATTTGCTGTGTCCCTGGGACACAGCGCATCACCGATCTCAGTAAAGAACCAATGATGGGGCTCTTTACCCATGTGATCAGCTGTGTCCAATCACAGCTGATCACATGTAAACAAGGAAATGTCGGTTATCAGCTTTCCTCTCCTCACACTGACAGCGTGTGAGGAGAGGAGAGAAGAGCCAATCAGCAGCATTTCCTCACAGGGGAGATCTGCACAGAAAATCACGGCACTGATCATCACCGATCAGTGCCCTAATGATCAATGCAGCCCCAACAGTGCCCAGCAGTGATGCCAGCCAGTAGTGCCCATCAGTGCCTGCTCATCAGTGCCCATCAGGGCCACCTACCAGTGCCCATCAGTGCTGCATATTAGTGCCTCCTCATCAGTGCACATCAGGGCCACCTTCCAGTGTCCATCAGTGCTGCATATTAGTGCCTTCTCATCAGTGCCGTCTCAACAGTGCCCATCAGTGCCCTCTCATCAGCGCACATCAGTGCCACCTCATCAGTGCCTCCTCATCAGCGCACATCAGTGCCACCTCATCAGTGCCTCCTCATCAGCGCACATCAGTGCCACCTCATCAGCGCACATCAGTGCCAACTCATCAGCGCACATCAGTGCCACCTCATCAGTGCCCCCTCATCAGCGCACATCAGTGCCACCTCATCAGTGCCCTCTCATTAACGCACATCAGTGCCAACTCATCAGTGCCCTTTCATCAGCGCACATCAGTGCCACCTCATCAGTGCCCCCTTAATAGCGCACATTAGTGCCCTCTCATCAGCGCACAGCAGTGCCTCCTCATCAGTGCCATCTCAGCAGTGCCCATCGGTGCCACCTCATCAGTGCCCTCTCATCAGGGCACATCACTGCCCCCTCATCAGCGCACATCAGTGCCACCTCTTCAGTGCTGTCTCAGCAGTGCCCATCAGTGCCACCTCATCAGCCCACATCAGTGAAGGAGAAAAAAATTACTTTTTTACAAAATTTTCTTACAGAAACTAAGAAAAAAAAACATTTTTTTTTCAAAATTTTCGGTCTTTTTCACTTTTTTTAAGCAAAAAATAAAAAAACTCAGTGGAAATTCAATATCACCAAAAGAAAGCTCTGTCTCAAAAAAATGATAAAAAAGTCATATGGGTACAGTGTTGCATGACCGCGCAATTGTCATTCAAAGTGCGACAGCACTGAAAATTGGCCTGGGCAGGAAGGAAGGGGGTAAAAGTGCCCAGTATTGAAGCTGATAAATGAATGTGGAGTACACAGGCCCCCATTTCTACACATGGACTAGGAGATGTAAGCTCTAATGAGCAGGGCCCTCAGATTCTTCATGTATTGAATTGTATTGTACTTGTACTGTCCTCCCTAATGTTGTAAAGCGCTGCGTAAACTGTTGGCGCTATATAAATCCTGTATAATGATAATAATAATAATAATAATATAACTCCTTCCCATATAATGTGTCCTTTTTAATCGGTATGTAAAGGCTGACAAATAAAAGAAGCAGTTCTCCCATCCCATTGGTCAGAAGTGAGCAGAGGAACCCCCTCTAGTGACACAGCTGTAGAACTGAATCTGGGGAGCAGAGCAGCGACCAATCACAGTGCAGAGGTCGGGATCCGGGATGTCTGACGTCAGGCGACGCTGACGCTCGGCTCACGTCGCTCCCGGAAGTGATGTTGAGTTGTGTGTTGCCTGTTAGGCAGCAGTTAGCAGAACGGAGACAGGGCAGAGAGGACGGCTGTGACCGGTAAGCCGTTGCTGAGAGCGGCCCCCACTCTTCCTTCGGAGGGCCGGGTAAGGACACACGTCGGCTTCTATGTAGAGCAGTGTGTGAGAGCCGGATATTCCTCATCTCACTGGGGTGGTGTACTCAGGCTGCCTCCCCGAGGCCCGCCACTTACCTTCCGCTGTGAGGGCACCGAATGAGACATGAGGAGGAGGTGGTGTGGGCAGTGTCATAGCTAAAGCCTATGTAACAGTATGAAGAGGGGGCACAGGTCACTACATTACTGCTTGTCTATAGAGGGGGAGAAGTCACACACTGCCTGAGTCCTAATCTTCAAGTGGAACTATTTTGGATTATAACCCCTGTCAATACTTTTTGCCATCTGTTTCTCATTGAGATTTCCTTTCACTTCCTGTCCCATAGCCAAAACAAGAAGTGGGAGGAAATTTCTCCAAAGGGAAGAAATCTTTGGTTGTCACCAGAACTAGTGTCCCCGTTGGATGATTTTCCCTCTGTTCCTGTTCTGGGGACAACCCAAAATGTGGCATTCTCTTTTACTTTCCCAGTTGATAAAGGTAAACAAGACAAATCGGATGAATCTCCCTAACGGGGACACAGACCGCAATAAAATCCTGACAGCGGTTCTATATCCTCTGCACTCTATCCAAACTCATTGCAAATTCTGAGGAGAAATAATTGTTCTTGTAGATCCTAAAGGGTTAGTTTAAAACTGCCAGTGCAGGTAAGTGACATCTGTAGAGAAAAACAAAGTGTGCAGCTTTGACCAAAGTTGAATAACACCCTTGTTATAAGTGTAGGCCACTAATTCTTCAGGGAGGCAACACTTCCAGGTGGGGTGAGAAGATCACAGGGTGCCGGTGGTTCCTAGCTTCATTTACTGGTGTAAACACACACATGCAGCCACGGCAGCGGAGGTTTCTGTGCTGCCTGCAAGAGTGACCGAGCTGTCACAGACGACTCGTGATTTCTGTTTTGGCGAGACAGGCTTAGAATAATGTGACAGTCGATCACAGAGATCTGCAAGTCTGTCCCACCCCCAGGGGTTAAATTAGAGCTAAACCCTCCTACTCTTTACAACTAAGGAAGCTGCCATCTTGGTCTATGTTTCATCCAGTTGCCATGGTGCTGCACATGTGATCAGTAAGAATGAGCTCCGGCGTTTTCACACAGCCCACGTGCAGAGCCCGCCAGGAAGTCAGCGCTGCGCTAATCACAGGCAGTGAGACATTTCCTGATCTCTGCAGCTGCACATCGGGTAAATGTCTCACTGCCTGTGATTAGCGCAGCGCTGACTTCCTGTCGGGCTCTGCACATGGGCTGTGCGACCACGTCGGAGCTCATTCTTAGTGAGCCGTTTGATGGCTCGATAGTTGGGTTGAGAGTGTGTGTACCCGAGACATTTACCTTTCACAGCATTTCTTGAATGTAACTGGGTTGATGTTAAATCAATGGGTTTAGTTCCTAACGTAACTCTCCTATCGTTTTTAGCCAAGGGTGCTGCCACCTTATGGCCCGTACACACGATCTGAATATCGTACGAAAACAGTCGTCCGAGGAAGGATCGTACGATATTCGGATCGTGTGTACACTACTTTCGACAGCCGATCACGACCGTTCATCCAATATTATTTGATCGGACATACACGAAAATTTTCCTCGTACTATTCCAGATCGTACAATTTTCGTTTAGTCAGTATAGTTGTCGTCCAAAATTACAATACAAATACATTACAACACATGACATCACTTCAGATTTTTTTTTTTTTTTTTTGTCGTACGAGAATTTTCGTCACTTTATTTAGCTGTTCAATTTCTACTTGGGACTATTAAGCGAGAACGGTCGTACGATATTCAGGATGTGTGTGTACAAAGCATTAGCCACTGTTTGATCTGCAGTTGCCATGGTGATGCACATGTGATCAGTTATGACTCCAGCCATTTGATGGCTTAACAGTTTGGTTGACAGCACCAGCAAATGTGACCGTTAGCTGTAACTGTGTTTGTTTTTTGTTTTTGTTTTTTAAACTTTTTTTTTTTTTTTTAAAACTGTTAACCACTTCAGCCCCAGGCCTTTTGGCTGGCCGAAGACCAGAGCAATTTTTGCGATTTGGCACTGCGTCGCTTTAACTGACAATTGCACGGTCGTGCAACATGGCTCCCAAACAAAATTGACGTCCCCCCCCCCACAAATAGAGCTTTCTTTTGGTGGTATTTGATCACCTCCTGAGGTTTTTATTTTTTTTTGTGCTTTAAACAAAAAGTGTCAATTTTGAAAAAAAAAAACGCAATATTTTTTACTTTTTGCTGTAATAAATATCTCAAAAAAAATATATAAACAATATTTTTCTTTCCACAGTTTAGGCCGTTACGTATTCTTCTGCATATTTTGGGTAAAAAAAAATCGCAATAAGCGTTTATTGATTGGTTTACGCGAAAGTTATAGTGTCTACAAAATAGGGGATAGTTTTATGGCATTTTTATTAATATAAAAGTTGGCGGCCATCAGTGATTTTTATCATGACTGCAACATTATGGCGCACAGATTGGACACTTTTGGCGCTATTTTGGGACCATTCACATTTATACAGGGGTTAAGTGTGTCCTAGGGATGTGTTCTAACTGTAGGGGGGATGGGCTACGTTTGTCACGACACTGATCACGGCTCCCAATCCCAGGGAGGCTGTGATCAGTGTCCTGTCGCTAGGAAGAATGGGGAAATGTTTGTTTACATCAGCATTTCCCCCTTCTTCCTCTCCGTGAGACGATCGCGGGTATCCCTGTGGACATCGAGTCCTCGGGACCTGCGATCACACTCGCGGAGCTCGCGGCGGGCGCGCGCCCACAATTCTGCGTCATAAAGGGCAACGTACAGGTATCTTAATATGCCTGTACGTGCCCTTCTGCCAATGTATATCGGCGTGAGCCGGTCGGCAAGGGGTTAAAGAGGTGTTCCGCCCCCCCATGAAAAATTAAGTTAGCAGCTACAAATTCCGGCTCCCTACTGGTCATGCGCGAAGCGCGCTGCACTTTCTAGTTGGCGCGGCGGAGGAAGGAAGAGGGGGGGCCGAAGTTCTGAGTGACGGCGCTGTGGAAGTGGTCAAAAACAGGTACCCGTTCCACTTTTGAATGGAACTCCGCTTTAAATCAGTGGGTTAAAGCAGAACTTTACTCATAACAACTTGATAAAAAATAATGTTCTTTAGCTAGGAACATGCATTCCACAATAATAATTATGCTACCATAATGAGTGTGCTGTAAATTTTCTCCAGCATTGCTCCTGTTTCTTTTTGCTGAAGGCTGCCTTTTTTCTGAAACCCAGAGCCCCAGCAGTAAATCATAGAGCGTAGCTAAACCAATCAATTTAACGGTTTCAAAACTGTCACGTTTGCTTGTGCTCTCAACTGTCAAACCATCAAATGACTGGTGTCATAACTGATCACATGTGCAGCACCATGGCAGTTGCAGATGAAACATAAGCAGCTTCCTTGGCTGTAAAGGATAGAAGGGTTTATTTCTACTTTTAAGTCTGTCAGCAGATCGGCCTCTACAAACTTGACAGTGCCTAAAAATGGAAAGCAACTGAGTATGTGCAGAGCAGGGTGGGGACATCGTATTACTCGATTTTAAACAGTATAGACACTTATTTTTAATGTTTTACATAGCTATACCTGCAAAAGGGGTCAGCCTGAAGTGATCTAGCAGGATCCAATTTTCTGACTAAAGTTCCACTTTAGGACCCAGTTAAAGGGCTGCTGGGAGAGGGGGGGGGGGGGGCGGGGGGCGCAGGGGTTGAAGTCCACATTGAGGAATCAATTATTGACAGTGAAAAAAAATATTTTCCCAAACATACACTTTGCAGCTATTAAAGGTTATCAGTAGCTATGGTTTCCTTGTTTTGGGTTTTTGGGAGTGAGGACGAATTAGAACCCCTGTTATCTTTTACTGCTATCTGGGACTGCGATAGAGATTTTCTTGCCCTAGTGACAGTCTTGCCACACAGGAAGTGAGGGAAGCTCTCCAATAACAGCATTAAAGATGCTTTTCTTTAGTTAAAGCGTTTGTTAACCTGGAAAAAAAAAAAAAGTATCCTGTTCCCTTAAAGCATGTTATACAGTAGAGTGCTTGTGCTGTGTAATTTGCCCCCCTGCTTCGCCTGAAATACCTGGCTGATCCTAGACAGCCACATACCCGAATGGATAAATCCGTCTTTTTATTCAAAATACAGGATTATGGGGTACACAGAACACGACTGTGGGGTGGTACAAAAATAACTGACGCGTTTCGCACTTACACCAATCGCTTACTCATAGCTCTAGCTTTTATCCATTCTGGTGTGCGGCTGTCCAGGTCTTCTTGTTCTCTTCTACTTGCATCAGCATTCAGCACCTGGGGCTCTTATCTTCTTGGAGGTAATGAGACACAAGCACTCTGGTTTAAGCCCCTCTTTGAGCGGAAGATCCCACATTACCTGGCTGATCCTGCCTGGCTATGTCCTTCCCTTTGTAAACTGACCACTGTGTGTCAGGTTTTTATTGTTGTTCGTTTCTTTATTGCAGATTTCTCCTCACTTTCTTTCTGGTAAAAAGGAAGTCACGAGGACATGAAGTAAAGGGAAATCTCTCTAACGATACTCCATTGGAAAACTAGAAAAAAGAATGGCCATAGATACACTTTAATTTTGCAGAGTTACCTATCAAAGGTTGTTTTGCTCCCTTATTTATCTAAAAGTGGACATACATTTTTTTTTTTTTTTAAAGCTTTTCTTTGTCGGTGATCTCCCATTTTGTTCCGGGTGATGGGGTCTGATCTGGTCACATGGCCTTTTGTTTGGGCCCCAAGGAATCTCCAGGCTGCATAAAAAGATGTTGGGTGGGTGAATGACATCAGGAGGCAGGGCTGTTCAGTCTTTGCTTATTGTGGCTCATGCATATAGAGATGTCCAGGTGGGAGTACATGGAGAACTACTAGATTGCTAGGCAACATGAGGACAGCTCCTCATAGGCTATTGCAGTGCATTGAAAGTCCGCAAGAGATGATACTCTTGGGATTTGTTCACACAATATCTGTTGAGCTGCGCAGATTAACACAATGGCACATAGAAAACAATTTGTTTTCTATTTGCCCTGTTTACACCACGTTACATCAAGGTTTGTTTTAGGGCATTGCGTAAAATACAGACTTGCTGCATTTTTATGCAGCACATCCCACTGCACCATGGCGTGTTGTGAGGAAAAGAGACCTGATTTTAATGTCATTTTGTAACACTTCAATAAAGTTAAAAAAAGTAAACCATGTCTTGCCTTGTAACAATGCAATGGATCAACTGTACTCATTGAACACCAGCTGGCGTGCATATAAGTGTGCAGGCTGATGTGAACGTGTCCTTATGGTTACATAGAGACACAGAAAGGGACACTTATTGTGTAGATTGGTAACAATTTTAGACACAAATCAAGCTGGCTGTCAGTTGGCAAAGTCTATGTGACAGTTTTTATGTGTATATGTGACCCCTGCACCTATAAACTTGGGCAGCAAAGGATGACAGTTTTGCACAGGTCTGCAACAGATTTATCACTGAAAATATGATAGATTTTCACAAACAAAAAATGGTCAGGAGCATGTTTTAGTCTGTCGTACTTTAAGGCAGCTGAGGGCAAATTTGTAAATTTAAGCTTTTAAATCGACTCTATCAGAGGCTATTTATCATTGGCTTGCTGTGTGAGAATTGATAAATGCCCCCAGAGTGTGCATATAAGCATTTGCTTGGACAATAACCTCAGAGGGCCTGTGGCCTATAGCTTCCAGAGTCATCCTAAGACAATCCATGTCCTGCAGAATTTTCTCTACATCATATTCAGGGTGTAACATATTATGAAAGGACAGGACAGGCCCCGCTAACTGTCAAAATAAAAAATAAAAAAAAAGTCCGTGCTGGGCTTCATCTGCTGGGCCACGTCACTCATTTACAGTCCTCTGTGAATGGAAAACTACAAGACCCGGCAGCCCTAGGAACTGTGGGCTTGTAGTTCTCAATGAATTACCACGGCACTGTGAGCGCTGTCGGAGTCCAGTGATTCTTCCTGTACGAGTGTATCGGTCTGCTCATATGAGGTATGAGCAAGCAGATACACTAACAGGTCTGCAGGAGTCCTGCCGATCGCTGGTGCAATGCTTTTATAGGCTACTGCAACAAAAAATAATAAATGCACAAAAAAAATAATAATAAATACCCGCAAAAAAAATGTGCATTTATTTTTATTATCAAAAGGTGAATTTATCCTTTTAACAAGGAGCTGCAGTCATATTTGTAAAAATTTAAAGTCGGCAGCTATAAAAACTAGTTGCTGACTGTTAATAAACAGACTCGCCTGTCCCAGGATCCAGTGTCAAGTGATCTGAGCTGAAGTGGGAATGGGTACCTGTTTCGATAAGTAACACCCCCCCAAAAACAAAAAAAAATGCCATGTCATAAAGAGGTGTGGGGAGGCCTTAAAGTGGACTTTTCCCACTGCTGTGCTTTTGCTGCTCTATTTCAGGGCAAGAAAAATGCACGAAACACTATTCCCTGATAAATCCCATGAAACTGTTCACACTGCAGGTATGCTGCATTTTGAAAAGTCTTGCATGCTGCATCTTTGGTGCAGTTTTTCAAAAGCATACCTAAAAAGGCACCTTCCAGTATAAGTCAGCGGGTACACATCAGTGTGTAAGGACCCTAAAGCTGCAGAGGAAACGCTATGATTGGAGCTAAGGAGTGTCACCCGTCTGACAGGTAATGTGTAAACTGTATCTTTGGAAATGTAGCAGTATAGCTGTGTTAATGCCATGCTGCTGCTTTATAAGTGGGGCCCTCAGTAAAACCAGATATGTTTGAAAATTCGTATTTCATTGTTAAGCCTGCTAAATTTTAATGTAAAATGAAATGTTTATATTGTGTAAGCCCTATTGTGGCTTGTTTGCTTTGAGGCTTGTGTGTTTGGGTATTGTATGCAGCTGTTTTTTGTTTGCCCTGTGTTCTGCAATGTGAACCAGTACTGACTGCTTCTGCCTGTGGGGCTCATCAAATATTGATTGTGCCAATTGATTTTCATGTGACTTTAGGTTGAGTAGTGGAGTTTCCAAAATTGGATATTAGTAACTCCTCTGCTTATTGCAGATTAAATACTAATTATAACACATTAGTATAAGAGAGACGATTTTTTTATTTTTATTTTATCATTGTAGTAGTTTTTGTAATTTTTTGACGTGCTTTATTCTTAGGGGAGTATTAATAAAAAAAAAAAAATAAAGTTGCATAGTGGTTTGCCTAGTGAAAGTACATGTACATCAGTTCTGTGCAAATGGGGCAAAAAACATTTATTAGCTGATTCTCTGTACTGGATGAATGTGTACCCCATTTTCTTTTCTGTGGTTGGATCTCCTTTTTGTTTTGAAGATTGAATCCACTGGTTCCCACTGTTAAATTGAGGATTCAAACTAGTGAGTCGTTGCATATTGGTCTGGCCAGTGTCCATTAGCTGGCTCAGACTTCTGTGATAAATAATAGTACACCTTTTAGAGGGCAACATCTACTCCCTGATTCCCCTTGCGACTAAGGCCTCATGCACACGAGACGCTGTTAAACGTGCATTCAGAGGCAGTTGGACACTTTTTTTTCAACTGCCCCTGAACCCATTCAATGTTCTCCTATGTGTCCTTGTACACAGTCTCGTTTTTTGGCGTTTTTAGGCAGTTGTGTTTAACTTTGTTTTTCCAGAAGCAAAAAAAGGGGTTCAGACGCTAAACGCTGGTAGCCACGTTTGCGTTTATAAGTGTTTTTAAAGGAACCCTATTTTTTTGGACCAGAAAACACAAAAATATGATGGTAAACTGCAGCAGAGAATGACATTTTGTGACCCGACTTTGAGGCCCCATATCTCAGGGCCACTTAGTGCTAGGAACCCCAAATTTGGTGTGCAAACACAGTGGAACTAGCACTACAACATATCCAACCTTTCGGCCCCATATCACGGGGCCACTTGGTGCTAGGAACCCCAAATTTGGATATGTTGTAGTGCTAGTTCCACTGTGTTTGCAGTGGGGTTCCTAGCTCCAAGGGGCCCTGAGGTACGGGGCCCCAAAGTTGGGTCGAAAAATGTCATTCTCTGCAAGTTGGACAGCATTGGGTTTCACCCCTCTGGCAGGTTTTACCCTGGTATGGTCCGCACCCCCGTAGCGACGCGACTGGTCGGAACTGCAGAGTCTAGAGAGCCAACAAAGCCAGGGATATTAAATTCCTATTGCAGATGCTTCTAGACGCAAACACGGTTAAACGCGGCATGCAAATGCGGCAAAATGGGCGTTTCTAAACGCCGGTTTCAGCTTTTAAAAGCATGCGTTCAGCAGAGTTTGCATCGGCGTCTCATGTGCATGAAGCCTTATGAACCCAGAAGTTATATGTATTATGTTACTTCAGGTTTCACAGCGGTCCATTCCTTGATTACTTTTAGCCAAGGATGCGGCTAATCAAGCACAATCCGAGCTTGATTATCTGCAGTGGAGGGCAAAGGAGACATTGCGGGTCTAATAGAGGACCTCTTACCTGCACATGCTATCACAAGGGGCTTATACAGCAATACAGTTAAAGTGGTTCTAAAGGTATAAAGTTTTTTTTTTTTATTATTTGCCTTAATGCATTCTCTGCATTAACCGGTTCCCGACCGGCGCACGACGATGTACGTCGGCAGAATGGCACGGCTGGGCAAATGGGCGTACCTGTACATCCATTTGAATTCCCTGCCGTGTCATTGCGTGCGTGCGTGCGTGCGCGCGCGCGCCGGGAGCTCCGCGAGTCGGGTCGCGGGTTCCGCGGACTCGATCGCCGCGGGGATACCCGCGATCGCCTCACGGAGAGGACGAACGGGGAGATGCTGATGTAAACAGCATCTCCCCGTTCTGCCTAGTAACAAGTGTCACTGATCACAGCTCCCTGTCATCGGGAGCAGTGATCAGTCTAGTGACACATACAGCCCCTCCCCCCTACAGTTAGTAATCACTCCCCTAGGACACACTTAACCCCTCCCCGTCCCCTAGTGGTTAACCCCTTCACTGCCAGTGTCATTTACACAGTAATTAGTGCATTTTTAAATGCACTGATCGCTGTATAAATGACAATGGTCCCAAAAAAGTGTCAAAAATGTCCGACATGTCCGCCATAACGTCGCAGTCACAATAAAAATCGCTGATCGCCGCCATTACTAGTAAAAAAAAAAAAAAATTAATAAAAATGCCATAAAACTATCCCCTATTTAGTAAACGCTATAACTTTTGCGCAAACCAATCAATAAACGCTTATTGCGATTTTTATTTTTATTTTTTTTTACCAAAAATACGTAGAAGAATATGATCGGCCTAAACTGAGGAAAACAAATGTTTTTTTTATATATTTTTGGGGGATATTTATTATAGCAAAATGTAAAAAATAATGCGTTTTTTTTGTTTATAGCGCAAAAAATTAAAATCGCAGAGGCTATCAAATACCACCAAAAGAAAGCTCTATTTGTGGGGAAAAAAGGACGTCAATTTTGTTTGGGAGCCACGTCGCACGACCGCGCAATTGTCAGTTAAAGCGAGGCAGTGCCGTATCGCAAAAAACGCTCTGGTCAGGAAGGGGGTAAATTCTTCCGGGGCTGAAGCGGTTAAGGTAAAAATCCTTTTTGTATTTGAGCAGATTTAAACCTCATCAGGTTAGGGTTTTGATCTACTTTGAAGCAGGGCAATAATTCCAGGTGTCTGGTTTAACAGATTAACTCATGTTCATCCATCCTAGGATCAGAAAAAAAATTAACATGTTATATTTAGTAACCTTGACATTAGATTCTGTGGAAAATGTTTTACCTAGACTGGAGTTCTGTATTTTAGGCTACTCCTATAATAGATCTAGAAATCTGCAAAGCTCCCAGCAAAAATTGCCAGCGGAATGTGTGTACTGGTTTGGCCAGACACACCGAGTAGTAGAGACACTATTTGTGGTTGAGATTGTCCGGCACTTACTCTGCTTCTCTGCCTAACCCTGTGTTAATTTGGGCCCTCTTCTTCTTCTAATGTTATGTAATTCTTTTCATGTGTTTCTGGCCAGCTGTACACAAGTTGTAAGGGTGCTGGTAAAAATGCGTTACTATAACGCAGCAGACGACATGACAGACACATGTACAATGAGTGGGGGCATAGTGAGATTGTTTTTGAGGCCATTATGCCAAGTCACCTTGTATAAATACATTTCTTAATTTTCCGTTCATGAAAGTGGTGCAAGATATTGTTCTTCACTAGATGAAGGTATATTTAAAGTGTGCAATAGATGCAGCTAATTTGTAGGAGGAAAATTTAGTTCATAGGTTTCCCAGAAATACAAAAGCTTGTTAGCTGTTTCTAGATGGGGTATTTTGGTCCTGTTCTATTCCATGAAATAGCTGTCTGAGCAAGTGACAGGAATGCTTAAAAGTAAATGTTAAGCCAATCATTTGTGTTTTGGATTGCCTTGAAAGCAATAAAACGTTGTCGACAGGACATGAGGTTAAATCTCTTAACGGAGCTCTGGATAACAGTTCAGATCAGACATTGGGTTTAACCCTTCCCTACTTTATATCCAAAGAAGATATATTTTGGCTGGGCATGGACTTTCAGTTTTCTCTACTCCTACGGTAAATGATCTTGTTAAAGTGGAGCTCCAGTCAAAATTAGTTTCTATAAATGCGTGGGGAAAGAAGAAACTTGTTAGTGGAAATAAACTTCCATCTTTTGCTTTTACTTATAGGTAAGCCTATAATAAGGCTTACCTATTGGCCAAAGCTATTGGGTTCACAGCCAAAATTATTGGCTGTGAGCCTGTTGACGAACTTGTGCTGTGCCCAAGCACAGCTCAAGAGGCGTACGTTTGTAACCCCAAGAAGTTTGGCGTGATTTACATTGCGGTGCCCAGGGGAGCAGCCAGCCAGCAGTAAAATTGCCGCTGGCCGGTCGGCAAGTGGTACACCGTGTACAATATGAGGCTTTTTTTTTCTTTTTGAGCTGGGCTTCTGTCTAAAACTGGGTCTGTTGAGCACACTGAGTATAGCACACTATAGAGTGTTGTTTGCATGCCATTGGATATCTGCCTGGAACGGCAATTTGAAAGCTTTGAGGCTCCATTGGCCCCTAGAATAAAGGTGAGGTGAGCGCATGCCCTTGAGGGTTCCTGGTGGTGATCATCATGCTCTGTGATTCATATTGGATTGGATCTCACTTTGCACACTGGTTTTCTGGACTTTGATGTGGTGAAATTCACAACATTATGAGCACAGATTGTTTGGGACTTTAAAGTGATAGTAAAGGTGTGTGTGTGTGTGTGTGTGGTGTTTGTTTTAAGAAAAAAAAAAGTTATACTTGCCCGCTCTGTGCAGTGGTTTTGCAAAGAGCAGCCTGAATCCTCCTCTTCTGGGGTCCCCTGGCGGCGCTCCAGGCCCCTCCCTCCCGCTGAATGCACCCAGAAGAAGCAGCTTGCTGTGGGTACACCCGAGCAGGCGCACACCCAAGCTGCTGCTCTGCATGTCCATTTACACACAGCCCCACACCCTCTCTCTCTTCATTGGCTCACTGGCTGTGATTGACAGCAGCGGGAGTCAATGGCGCTGCTGCCCCAGCCGATGAGTCCCCAGAGAGTCAATGCTATCGTGCACATCGCTGCATCGCAATGGAGTTCAGGTAAGTATTAGGGGGGGCTGGGGGGACTGCTGTACAGAGGTTTTACCTTGATGCGCGATATGCATGAAGGTAAAAAAAAACCTTGAGTTTTTACAACCTCTTGAATAATTGCAGGACCCACATTTTTTGCTTATATATTTTTATTGATTTGCCACTGTTGGTGATATTAATCCATTACAAATTTAGAAAGCATCTTTTTGTATTGGTAAAGCAGCACACACATCAGTTTTGTTTTTTGAAGCCCTTTCACACAGAGACAGTTTTCAGGTGTTTTAGCGCTAGAAATAGCGCCTGAAAAATGCCTCACATGCTGCTGGAATGTAAAAGCCTGAGTGCTTTTACACTTGGGCGGTGTGCAAGCAGCATCTTTGGGGCGGTTTGGGATATTGGGTGTATACAGCGCTCCCAAAACGCCCCTGCCCATTGCAATGAATGGGTAGCACTTCCGAACCACCACAACACAGGCGTTTTTAACCCCGGCGGCCGCTAGCAAGGGTTAAAAGCGGCACTTAAACAGCGGCAAATTAGCTTTACCGCTGACACACGGGCGGCCCCAGTGTGAAAGGGGTCTTAATTTAGTTGCACTTGTGTGCTTGCAGTTTTAAAGGTATATTTTGATGCGCAAACTTCTCCTTATATTGTATATGAGCAGCATATCTCAATATCTGATCACTCGACAAAGCACTCGTACACAATTTAACTTTGCCCGCAGTTTGTGTCGCTAGAAGGATTCTCAGGAAAATACGGAGTCGCTGGGCAATTCCAGTCACGAACACATGAGCTGCGTGTGTGCGCAAAAGCACCTGATGCTTGTGAATGAAGTTTATGAGAATTGATTAAATTATAAATAACACTGCGCTAACCCAATGTGAAAAGCAGCTACATAAAATATGACCAATATTGTAAACAGAAGTAAAAGTGAAATGCAGCGCTAAAAATGATAACCGATGGTAAAATGCACATCAGACATGGTGACCATTACCAATATATACATAGCTGAAACACATGAAGCATAATACCAAAAAATTGAATATTAGACGGGATATAGTTAAGTCCCAATGTATGGCTATAATTCTGATACAAGAGAGTCCCAAACATAGGCTAAATATGAATGTTGCACTGATGTAGAAATCTTCTCTTGTATATCATGAGTTGTACGATCATGGGAAGTGAATAGATGGTATACGCTTACCAGCAGGAGTGAATTCGGATGCCGGTGACACCGAATCAAACAGGCTCTGAGATCCTTAATGGACGATGGTTGGTCCTGGAAATCCCGGATCTCGAGGGGGATCTATCCTCTATGGTCCACGTCACGACTGTCCGTTCAGAAGCCCGAGAGGGAATTCTCCGTCACAAACAAGTCTCCAGAGCATGGATGGTTCCCAAAAAGATAGATAAGATGCCAATAGTGCAGATCAAATGACGTATTTTATTGGATATAACCAATAATCAACAAACGATATAAAAACGTGATCACGTGTAAAACAATAAAATCAAGTGTAGGAAAGAGTAAGGCTCTCCGCATTTCGTCCACATGGTTTCGTCCACATGGACTTCAACAGGGGCATGATTCCCCTGTTGAAGTCCATGTGGACGAAAGGCGTCACCGGCATCCAAATCCACTTCTGCTGGTAAGCGTATTCCATCTATTCACTTCCCATGATCGTACAACTCATGATATACAAGAGAAGATTTCTACATCAGTCCAACATTCATATTTAGCCTAGGTTTGGGACTCTCTTGTATCAGATTCATAGCCATACATTGGGACTTTACTATATCCCGTCTAATATTAAATTTTTTGGTATTATGCTTCATGTGTTTCAGCTATGTATATATTGGTAATGGTCACCATGTCTGATGTGCATTTTACCATTGGTTATCATTTTTTGCGCTGCATTTCACTTTTACCTATTAGAATTGATTGCTGGCACTTTAACCTGATCATTTGACACACTGCTCATTTTTTGTCTATTGCCTTTTGATCTTTGAAGCTGAGGTATGGCTTATCTTATTTCTTATGTTATTTTCCATGCAGGACAGCAAAACAAAAATGAATGCAGTAACCTAGCATGTGCCTCGCCCCTTGGAGGGGCCAGAAGAAAACATGGACAAGCAAGTAAGAACTACAGAACACTGCGAAAGCATGGCCAGGGTCCATCGTCCTTGCAATAACACATCAGAAATTAATGGAGCAAATCTTCCTAAAGGAAGAAACCATAACCTTTCTGCTGATTTAAATTCAAAATCTGCATCTCAGAAAAATAGTAAAGGAACTCCAGAATGCGCAGCAGGGTTGTATATAAATCAGAGATGTGATGTGTCCAAGCACAACTGCTTGTATGATTTTGACAGATCTTCACAAAACCAAGAAGTAGCTGAAGATATGTGGACTAAGGAGTTCCTTTCTGATGATGCATCTAAAGAAAATCTAATTGGTGAATTTGGCTGCAGTTCTATACATCAAATAGAGGAAAACAATGTTTGTGATTGTGGACCAGCACAATCCTTGTTCCCAGACTGTGGGCACATCAGTGATAGCATAGAGTCTACTGGAGGCATATACCCTGATATTAGTGACCATATATGTAGCCAAGACTTAGGTGATTTTTCTTGTTACCAGCAAGAATTATTAGAAAAAGGAGGTGATGATGAAGATCGTGGAAGGCTGGCAGAGGAGGATTTTTTGAAGCCAGCAAGTGGAAGAAGAGTCCGTAAAGGAAAATCTCGTAATAATGCAAGAGATGAGTTGAGAAAGGATGGCCGTCAACATCCATCCTCCAGCAGCAAGCACAAACTAGGTCGCAAGAAGAGCCGTGTTGAAGGGAAACACCAACTGAGAGCCTTAGTTCCTCAACCATTGTTGCGGGTTTCAAATTACTGTATCCAGGTGCTTATAGATTTTGTGCTGTGGATTGGTGAATATGTAGAGGCACTTGGCACGCAGCTATATATCTGGTTATGGTTACCTGCTCATGACTTGGGCAGTTTGAAAAGTCAGCTTTGGACCTTTGGTGTATGGGCACAGCATTGTACTAAAGACTTATGGAGTTTTGTTTGCTTTTGCTGTTTATGGATTGTAAATGTAATGAAAATGTTATGTGCGTTTTTATTCTCGCTGCTTCTTCTTTCCATGGGCTATGCTCGAATCTGTTGGAACTATATTAAGAAAACAGGGGACAATCTTGGAGCAGATAGCAACTTGCGATCCTGGATTTCCTCCAAGTTTCAGAGAGTCGGGGTCTTAGTGACCCAAAACAGGATATACAAACTATTTTTTAATCGGCTGAAAAAATGGACAGGGAAATTATGGCCTTTGAAGTCAAGGACAGATAAAGACACCAAAAGAGCCTCAATGGGGTCAACAAGTACAGGTCGCTTTCAGGCTAGAGATGAGGTGGAACGTCTGCTAACCATGGCTGACATTCCAGAGGAGGATTTAAACCCTTTTCAGGTTTTAGGAGTGGAAATCGATGCTTCTGATACGGAGCTGAAAAAGGCGTATCGGCAGCTGGCTGTTTTGGTGAGTGTTTTACTATCTTTTGCTTTTCCCTTTTTTTTTTTTTTTGTGCAGTACCAAGGGATTTAGAAATGTGAGGGTAAAAAGACTGTGTATTGTTTTCATTTTTTTTTTTTTTATGAAGTGATGGGTAAAAGTGACATTATCAGGGGTCTTAAGCTGGTTCAAATCTCGGCCGGTTCAACAGGGACCAGCTGAGATCCAAACCATGTATGTGCAGGCTGAATGATCAATCAACTTTGCTACAACCAGCCTGTCAGGTTTTACGTGTGGTTTTTTTTTTTTGGCTGGCGGCTGTTATAGCTGCTAGCAGTAATCAATGTGTTCTGACAGGGGACGGCTTTCCGCGCATAACGGGAGAACACAGTGACTCCGCGGGAGGGATTCCCCCATCAACATTGACAGTGTTGATGGGGGAATTTTGCAATTTTTCTTTCCTCTAAAGAAAGGAAAATCGATCCGTCTATGGCACGCTTTAGTTTCTTAAAGGGAGGGGCTGTGTTGCTATTATGGAAACCGTAACCAAAGTTGTCACGATTCTGTCCATTTCCCTACCTATTGACCAATTGTGGCCAACAGGAATGCAAAATAAACAGAAGGGGTGGGGTCACAGCATGTCTGTGTAAGTGTTGGTTACTGTTTGCTTAATAGTTACCTATATTTTTGCATACTTGGTAATTCTGCACACAGAGTAAGCATTAGTGTAGGCAGTGGAAGTTGCCTGTGTTCTTTTTCAGTAACCAGTTTAATTTTCTGTTAGAAATTCCCAGCAGTTAATGTCTTCAGTTGTTTCGTTCCCTAAATATACAGTCAGGTCCATAAATATTGGGACATCGACACAATTCTAATCTTTTGGTTCTATACACCACCACAATGGATTTGAAATGAAACAAACAAGATGTGCGTTAACTGCAGACTTTCAGCTTTTAATTAATGAGGGTATTTACATCCAAATCAGGTGAATGGTGTAGGAATTACAACAGTTTATGCATGTGCCTCCCACTTTTTAAGGGACTAAAAGTAATGGGACAGATTAACAATCATCCATCAAACTTTCACTTTTTAATACTTGGTTGCAAATCCTTTGCAGTCAATTACAGCCTGAAGTCTGGAACACATAGACATCACCAGACGCTGGGTTTCATCCCTGGTGATGCTCTGCCAGGCCTCTACTGCAACTGTCTTCAGTTCCTGCTTGTTCTTGGGGCATTTTCCCTTCAGTTTTGTCTTCAGCAAGTGAAATGCATGCTCAATTGGATTCAGGTCAGGTGATTGACTTGGCCATTGCATAACATTCCACTTCTTTCCCTTAAAGTCTTTGGTTGCTTTCGCAGTATGCTTCGGGTCATTGTCCATCTGCACTGTGAAGCGCCGTCCAATGAGATCTGAAGCATTTTGCTGAATATGAGCAGATAATTTTGCCTGAAACACTTCAGAATTCATCCTGCTGCTTTTGTCAGCAGTCACATCATCAATAAATACAAGAGAACCAGTTCCATTGGCAGCCATACATGCCCACGCCATGACACTACCACCACCATGTTTCACTGATGAGGTGGTATGCTTTGGATCATGAGCAGTTCCTTTCATTCTCCGTACTCTTCTCTTCCCATCACTCTGGTACAAGTTGATCTTGGTCTCATCTGTCCATAGGATGTTGTTCCAGAACTGTGAGGGCTTTTTTAGATGTTGTTTGGCAAACTCTAATCTGGCCTTCCTGTTTTTGAGGCTCACCAATGGTTTACATCTTGTGGTGAACTCTCTGTATTCACTCTGGTGAAGTCTTCTCTTGATTGTTGACTTTGACACACATACACCTACCTCCTGGACAGTGTTCTTGATCTGGCTAACTGTTGTGAAGGGTGTTTTCTTCACCAGGGAAAGAATTCTTCGGTCATCCACCACAGTTGTTTTCCGTGGTCTTCCGGGTCTTTTGGTGTTGCTGAGCTCACCGGTGTGTTCTTTCTTTTTAAGGATGTTCCAAACAGTTGATTTGGCCACACCTAATGTTTTTGCGATCTCTCTGATGGGTTTGTTTTGTTTTTTAAGCCTAATGATGGCTTGCTTCACTGATAGTGACAGCTCTTTGGATCTCATATTGAGAGTTGACAGCCACAGATTCCAAATGCAAATAGCACTCTTGAAATTAATGATCTGCTCCTTTTAAATGGGATAATGAGGGAATAACACACACCTGGCCATGGAACAGCTGAGCAGCCAATTGTCCCATTGCTTTTGGTCCCTTAAAAAGTGGGAGGCACATATACAAACTGTTGTAATTCCTACACCGTTCACCTGATTTGGATGTAACTACCCTCAAACTAAAGCTGCAAGTCTGCAGTTAAAGCTCATCTTGCTCGTTTTATTTCAAATCCATTGTGGTGGTGTATAGAGCCAAAAAGGTTAGAATTGTGTTGATGGTCCAATATTTATGGACCTGACTACATATAATTTATATTCAGTTTCTGAAGCTGCAAGGAAGAGTAACATAGTAAATTTAGCTTATCACATAAATTGGACAATTAGGATCTTATGTGGTCGGTGCCCACCTGATTTCTTTTACATAGATATGGCTTGCTATAGGCAGGGAGTTGCCACAAGCAGTAATTGCCTTCTGTGGAAAGTGTTCTTTCACTTGTCAGGCGAATAATGCTCATCAGGAGTCTCTTTTTAAAGTGGAGTTCCACCCAAAAGTGGAACTTCCACTCATTAGATTCCTCCCCCCCTCCGGTGACACAGTTGGCACCTTTCAGGGGGGAGGGGGGTACAGATACCTGTATATTACAGGTATCTGTACCCACTTCCGGCATAGAGTATTTACGCCACTTCCTGCTCCCTCCCTGCTGCCTGCTGGGAAACACACGGGTCCCAGAGGCAGCAGGGACCATCCGGATTGCGCTGCGCGACTCGCGCATGCGCAGTAGGGAACCGGGATGTGAAGCCGTACGGCTTCGCTTCCTGATTCCCTTACCGAAGATGGAGGCGGCAGCACCCGAGGACGGAGAGACGCTTCGGCCTCGGGTGCCGACATCGCGGGCGCCCTGGACAGGTAAGTGTCCATGTTTTAAAAGTCAGCAGCTGCAGTATTTGTAGCTGCTGACCTTTAAAAAAAAATTTTTCGGTGGCGCTCCGCTTTAAGTGTTGTGTTTTTTTTATTTTTTCCTTTTGGTTCAGTAAAACTTTTTTTATAACAACTTGATGAAGAGTGTGTTACCATTATTTATTGGAAGGAGCCGCACCTTCTTTATGTTGACAGGTCCATCCAGACAAGAACAATCATCCTCATGCTGAAGAAGCTTTTAAGGTACTAAGGGCAGCGTGGGATACAGTAAGCAACCCAGAGAAGAGGAAGGAGTATGAACTGTAAGTATAAATATGCTTCAGCATTGATGACTTATCAAGTTTAATTAAATGATTTCTAGAAAACACTTTATATATTTCTGAACATTTTGGCTGAAAATTTCCCAGAAAATAAAAATAAATCGGTTTTTGTACATGAAATGTTTTATTCATTAGGAAATGATCCAGTAGTCTAACCCCTTTTTGTATTTCCAGCATGCACAGACACTGCTTTGTCCATAATGTACAAATGTTTTCTGAAACCCAGAAGCTGAGAGGATTTGAACAATTAAGGCAGGGTTCACACTATTGCGATCTGGATGTGGGTTTCCCCGCATCCAATTCGCATGACAGGAGACTGACCAAATCTCAATGGAGCCGGTGTTCTATAGATTTGTGCCCTCCGTCAAAGTGCCCGCGCATGTGCTGAATGAAAGCGGACTCCAGCTGTTTTCCCGACCAGCTAGAGTGATGTCACCATAGCGCATGCGCACATCGTAGGAGGCTTTTTTTCTACGGGAGATACCATTTGACAGGCACAATTGAATGCTATGCAAACAATGGAGGGACACCGTATTTGTCATATTGTGCCTCACTGTTGCAGGGCGGGTTGTGGGTGTGTTGAAGGGTGGGTTTTGTTCGTGTTGCAACCCTTCCTTAATACTTCATATTCCCATCGCACACTTTCCTGGATGAGCTCACGAAATGTGGGTGCTACAGCAACAACCAGCTGGATACTGGTTCAAGTCAAAATGAAAATATTTGCCAGCACACCATGGAATGGCGTAGATGGCGTCCAAACGTGTAGTTTATTGCACGATCACAACACAAAGAGAGTGCAACGTTTCGGAGTCATGCAGGACCCCTTCGGCAGGCATGTGATAAATGTGAAACAGTGAAAATTATATAAAGAAACATCAACCAATCGGGAGAAGAGAAAAGAATAAAAACAAGACTCCTCCCACCCCCAGACTGGTGTGACGTCATAAATCCCAGCAAAAAGTCACTAACAAATGTTTAAAATTTTTTTTTCCATGAATGGAGGAAGAATAAATGACAAAGGAGGGTACAGAAAAAAGTAATGTGAAACTGTCATCATGGTAATTCCTTGACGATGCTGCAAACCG